>JARHVA010003264.1:742500-2083005 GCA_037957365.1 Torreya grandis | reverse complement strand
TTTGTTTTTTTCATTATGTTCTCATAAAAATCACTTTCTTATCTTCTTACATTTTTTATAGAGCCCAAACTTGTATTATATTTTTAAATGATATTCTCATGTCTCTATTTCTAGAAACTATATAGACAATTGACATTCTTAACTGTACTTTACATTTTTTTTAAAAAATATTATTTATTTTATTATGGCTTAGATTTTTTTAATATCATATTCATTTTATTATATTTTACTGTATAACATTATTGTATCCTCATTTTTTATAAAATTTCATAAATAATATATTTATTTCATGTTATTGTCATGTAATTGAATTCCTTTTTCAAAATAACAATATTTTAGGATTTTTTAAAAAATAGCATCTATATTTCCTTGTTGTCATGTAATTGCACTCTTTTCTCAAAAATAACTATATTTAGAGTTCTTAAATTATCAACGTATTGTTCATTTATTTTTATTGTATTTTATATTTACATACAATTTTTTGATGTAAAAAAAGGTGAATACTTAATATTGATTGCTAACTATATTGAGTATATATCTTTAAGCATCTTATGTATTTGTTCAAATTAAACTTGTATATGTCAACTCCACTAAGGAAACAAAAATCATGTGAAATATTATGCAAATAATAGATAACATCTCAAATAAAATCAATGTTACCAATAGCAACTTTATATATATATATATATATATATATATATATATATATATATATATATAATATATATATATATATATATATATATATATATATATATATATATATATATAAGGGGAAAAAACATTATTCAAGTAGCCAATTACATCTGCCTATGGAAAATCATATAATACTTCCTACAAATTAACATGAAAATATCTAGTTACAATTCATAATTTATAAATGGATTCCTAAAAACATTATATGTCATTGTTTAATGAATATTAAACATAGTCCTTGCAAACACATAAATGGCATGTTCAAAATTGTATTAAAAAAAAAACTTTAACTTCAAATTATTTTTCTTTTGACAATGTTAGAGGCACATCAATATCAAACATTAGATTGTATATTGAAGGAAATACTTACCAATTCTCCATTTCCCATTGCTAAAAATAAAGGTTAATAACCCTCTTATCAATATTATATATAAATCTAACCTTGTTGACACAGACAGTTTCCATTGTAGATTAGTGTTTTATCAAATTTTGATAAACTAATGAATTAATTACCTAAATATGACAAACTATTGTGTAAAATTAGAATGTTATAGATAGACAATAAATGACACAAACCAATTTAAGACTTAATAAATTTGGAAATATGAATAAATGGTGGAAAGTACTAATAAAAATACAATTTAGCTAGAAAATTTGAAATGCAAGATTGTGTTTGAGGTTGAAATTGACTATGGAGTAGTGTTGATTGACCATAGATTTAAAATAGGGTTTTATAAGATCTCCAGACAAGAGCACTAGATATGGAAAGGGGCATAGGTCATTATTGTCCTTAACAAGCATTAGTGTCCTATAGCTGATGAAGCTATAATATTTCTATGACAGGTTCACCTTTGCCTGTGTGTTCTATAGACTGTGTGGGAGGCTTCGATTAATTATAAAAACCATTGTATAAATTTTAATTCACTTGTAAACCTAGCTCAATAAACTAAGAAGACATTTATTGAATGATGAGGTAAAAATAGGTTATCATTTGAATTTTTACTTGAGATCAACACCCCATGTGTTGAGTGTTGCATCATACCAATACTCTAAATATGGATCAAACTCCATGTAGTTCTCCCATGCTATGGTGGTATGTGTGAAATACTAGTGTAAAAAATTAAATGTTGGTGCAATCTTAGTGTGAATAAGTGCTCCAACAATGACTTTTGACTTTGAAAGTGTATTCATACCTTAGCCCATGGCTACTAGGGTTGTATGCCTTCAGAATTAGGAGAAATAGGAAATTTTATCTTAATGTGTAATCAGAATTATAATGTTTTTCAATATGGAAGCCCTCCTCCATGAAAAATGGTTTGAAAAATGGATTTATAGTGATCTTTTAGGAATTCCTTCAAATGGGGATTGCTAAACTTATAGGATGACTCATGACATGAATTTTAAATTTATAAATTAGTCATTATTTATTGAGAAGATGAGAACGGTGGAACTAGACACTATAATGAGCACTATTATCCAAATGGTGCATTGTTATCCTAGGAATAAAAATAATTGATATGGAAGTATGGAATAGTCTCTGGATAAGATTGGATTCTTTTGCATGAGGAATAGGGACATTCTAGGATCATTTGGTTTGCTTACAAGAATGAGTCATCCAAGTGGAAAATGAAGGAAAGTGATCAAAAGTTGTAGAATAAGGCATGATCTAAGTGTGTATAAAGGTGGTCAAAAATGCACTATTTCATATTTAATGTTAATTTATGTGTCTAAATTTCTCCCCTTTTATTCTAGTAACACAACAAAGTAAAATTACTAGAGTAAAAATAAAAATGCATACCTAAACTTAATTATGAAGTGCATTATTGAATCTAGGCCACAACATTGAACTTTGATTCATGGGAACTTGAAATGAAACATATATAAAATTATTCCTTAAGATGGAAATAGAGAAGAAAATATAATGAAACTTGTATATCTATTAACAAGGAATGAATACACTTGATTGGGTATGTGAACCATTATGTTTTTTGGTGCAAAAATTGATGACTAGAGAGGGTAGGACCCTTGGAGATATATTTACATTGAATAGCTTGGATTGAACTGTGCATGCCCAATATTTATTTAAGGGTGAGTGTGCTTAAGAACTCTAGGTATTATTGACTCCATTTTTGCATAACCAAAGTGGTGAAGTGGTGAAGTGGTTTGGAATATATGTATGACAAGTGTAAAAACTAGTGCAAAAGGTGAACCAATCATTGCAGATGAAATAAGGCTCATTTTTGGTGTAAAAGTAGTGTAAAAATGGGGAAAATTGGTGAAAAAAGATAGTATTATATAGGTATAAAATATATAACATGGATAATTACAATTATTTTCATTCCATCTATTAAACTAGTGGAAATATGGTCAAGAAGTAAGTCATATGTTGTACAAATGCTCCCAATCTAATATTTGGGTGTATACAGATTTTGAGACTGAGTAATAACAACTAAAATTTTAAGTTTTTTTCTAGAAACTAAATCTATATAATTATTTATAATGGTTACATAACTATTTTCTATCTGTTGGGACAATAATGCACTATTTTTGACAAGGTCAAGTTGTGCCCTTGTCTAAATGGAGTGATCCTATCCAAAATTACTTTATGGATATTTTTTATGTATAAGACTTGATTAAATATGTAAAACCTATAAATTTATTTCTATGTACTATATTTAAAGAGCTTAGCCTCTGAGACAAGCCACGATGTATGCTCCCTCTTTTGAGGTGAGTTTTGAAGCCTACGTAATAATGTAACTAAAAAAAAAGGTATTTGAGAGATTTTATGAAAATATATTAATATAAGTAGTAGTGATAACATTAATGATCATGGCATCATCATATATATAAACTGAGTGAAATAGTAATGTGAGATGCGTGTAGAAAAAAACATATATAATAAGATTGTCAAGATAGATGTTAGCAATTAGACATGCAACTAAGTGACTAATTTTTTTTGAAACATGAATATAACTGCTTAGGGAGGGATGCATGATATCCATAATGGAATTGAATTGTTTGGAAGATGCATGATGTCCATCAAGGCATCGAAAACTAAGAAAACAAGTGTCATGACCATGATGCACACAAATAAAGAGTACACATAAAGCACATAATAGAAGGCCAAGGGGCCACACATAAGGGACATGTTAAAATTTAACTCACATAAAAACATAAAATTAAAGATTCTAGCTAGACACAAAGACATGTTTAAATAACCAAAAACTAAGATAATACACACAAGACATGAAGTAAGAAATCACACATGAAAAGCCTACATGAATATATGTAATTGGCCAACAAAGTAATTTTTAACACTAGTATATTAAATAACTTAGGTAACCAATGAGATATCGATGTTTAAGTAAATGAGAAATATGTGTGTGTGTGTGTGTGTGTGTGTGTGTGTGTGTGTGTGATAAAATGTAAATAACTAAAATATGAACAATAAGGGATAGATGAAAAAGGATATAAATTATTTATAAGATGTCCCTAATGAACTTGCTTATGTATAGATAAGTTGTAAGATAAATGTGTCTTATTTGGATCTAAGAAATGATAGCTTGTGCTCACTAAGACAATACCATTAGAATCAAACAACAATGTTGATCCAAATGGATCCATGTACCGTTCTATTTTTCAAAAGACTTCAAATTCAATTCAAATCATTTGCACATTATAGTACTCATCGAGAGCTTTCCAATGCTTTTTGCGGTTTGAAAAATGGACACCATATGCAAAAGTTATAGGCTGCTGAAGTTTTGGTTCAACAGGGAAAAAATTGGTGTCAAAAATGACGTGGCACAGTTGCAGAATGCCAAATAGACCAATCTCCATTTGACACATGGCAAATAATTAGGGGGCAAAAATTTGGTTAGGTGTTATTTATCACATGTTATTTGAAATTTTCAAGCATGCCACACCACCTTGCCATGCCTATCACGCCACCCAAGGAAATTTCAAAGTCTAAGGTGCCAAAAAGGAGGGAAGAAGAAGTCAAAGAGTTCAAACTACATGCTTGGCGCCTAGGGAGGAGAGCTAGGCACCTAGAAAGGAGGAGGGAGTTTTGAACTTGAGACCTGGCACCTAAAAGGCTAAGGTCTTGACCGCTTCAGCTATAGTGGTTGAAATGTTATAAAAGGGAATTATTTTTACTTGTATTGACATGGATTTCTAACTGTGTAAAGAGAATTAAGAGGATTAGAGCCTTATTTTTGCCTTGTATGGCCTTGGGCTTTTTTTTTCAGGTCAAGAAGGAATATTTTCAAGAATATAAAGATCAGATAAGGCGAAATTGAAGATTTGTAAAGGTTTTGAAGCCATTTGTTGCAGCATTTTAATAGAACGGTCCTCACCATTGGGCGGACCCAGAGATGTAGGCTATTGAAGCCGAACTCCATTATCAACTTGCTGGTGTTATATTTGATTTTCTTTGATTATTATTGCATTCTAATCTTCATTCTAATTCTGATTTTACTTTCTTTATGCAAATTAAACACAAGAAAGTGAAATTTTAAAAGATCTCATAAACATGAACAAGTGATTTTTGAATGTAATACACTTGAATTTTTTCAATTTACAGGTCAGATTTTTGGTATCAAAGTGGTTGTTATTTAACAATGATTGCTAGTGTATGTTGACAAGGTCTAAATCCCAAAAAGGTGAAGGAAAACTCGTTGAGTATAATCTAGAGATTGTTTCAAGGCGTGCTTCAAGGATGGCCGAAGAAGAGGTGGAATCCAAACAAGCTTTCCATCGAGCTTTCATGGACATGAGAAGCATGGTTAAGGAACTATACCATGACAAACAAAGGAAATCTGAGAATGAAAAAGAAGGTGATTCACGAGAATCAAAAGGTAAAAAAACCAAAAAACCTTCTCCATCAGATGACGGTAAAAAAACTATGTATTCTCTCCCTTCACTAAAATTGGATATTAATTTTGAATTACCAATGTTTAATGGCAAAGTTAATGCCAAAAAGCTAGATAATTGGGTCAAGTAGATTGAAGTTTATTGCAAGGTTTAAAAGATAGCAGGGGATGAGTCAAAAATTCATTTGGCTACTCTTCGTATGGGAGGTACAACTCTCATCTGGTGGGAGAATAAGTTGAAGGAAGCTAAGGTTCAAAAAGGTAACTCGATTTCTACTTGGAATGAATTTATTGAAGAACTCAGAAAGCAATTCTATCCTTTAGGCTATATGCAACAAGTCATGATGGATTGGCAAAGTTTTAGACAAGGAAAAGGCCAAAGTGTTCAAGATTATACACAAGATTTTAGGAAAAAAGCTTTACTTTTGAATGTTCCTCTATACACACAAGAAACACTGCTAAAATATATAGGTGGGTTGCATAGTTACTTAAGACATATGATTCTTATGTTCAATCCCACTAATTTAGATGCAGTATGTGTTCAAGCCACTCATTTAGAGGCTAGAAGAAAACAATCAAAAGAATCTTTTCCTAAAGTAAAAAGTAAGCAATCTAATGTTAAGCATTCCAAAGGGGAAAGTTCATCAAGAAAGGGTAAATAGAAATCCACTTATACTGTTAAAAAAGAAGAAGGAAAACCATTTTGTAATCATTGCAAGAAAAAGCATGATGAGTCTAAGTGTTGGAAACTACATCGTGAGTTAAGGCCTAAAAAGTATCAAAAGAAAGAAAAGAAGGCTAATGCTATGGTTCAGGACTTAGGATCAGATTCAGGTGATGAAACTAAGATCATAGCTATGGGGTTACATAATGATTTTTTTCTTTCAGTTTCTAGCACTAAGTCATCAAATGATGCATCTTCTTTTAGACAAAAATCTGTGCATGTTGATAAGAAAAGAAATGCATTGTTCCACATTAGAGTTGTTTCAAAGCATACTAAGATTGACACTCTATTTGATAGTGGTTCACAAGCAGATTTAATTTCTAAAGAGGTTGTTAAGAAGCTAGGCTTACAAACCAATCCCCATCCAAACCCTTATCCACTAGGTTGGGTGTGTGATAATGTGAAGCTACAAGTCTCACAAACTTGTAGGCTACGGTTTGCCATCACATCCAAGTTCACAGATGAGGTTGAGTTGGATGTTGTTCCATTAGACATATGTGGGATTGTTTTGGAAAGCCCATATCTTTACAATAAAAAAGCAATCTTCTATAGAGAGGAGAATAAGTACTTGCTTGTTAAGGATGGCATTGAATATATAGTTAGAGCACATCACATCAGAACAAGTATTTCCTTGGTTACAGTAGAGCAAATGAAAAGACTAGTTAATTCAAGCAAGACTTTTTGTCTCATGTTGATTAAGTCTAAGGAAAAAGAATATTCTCAAGCTTTGGAAAAGTGTGATCCTAGACATAAGAATGAATTAGTTGAAATCATTTCTACTTATGATGATGTATTTCAGGATCCTAAGGGCTTACCTCCTAAAAGGGGAGTTCAACATGAAATTCAGCTATTGCAGGATTCTCCTCTCTCTAACATTGGCATGTATAGGTTATCAGTGGTGGAAAATGAGGAAATCAAGAAATAGGTAATGGATCTATTGGATATAGGTGTTATTTGTCTAAGTTCATCTCTTGTTGGTTCGCCAATTATTTTGGTGCCAAAGAAAGATGGCACTTGGCGAATGTGTGTTGATTTTCATGATTTAAACAAAATTACTATTAAGAATCATTACCCTCTTCCTCGTATAGATGATTTGTTGGATCAATTAAAATATGCTATTTATTTCACTAAGCTGGATTTGAGAAGTGGATATCATCAAGTAAGAATTAATGAAGGTGATGTATGGAAAACTGCCTTTAAGACAAAACAGGGATTGTTTGAATGGATTGTTATGCCTTTCGAGTTGTGTAATGCCCTGACTACATTCATGAGATTGATGAATGATGTTTTTAGATAGTTTCTTAATGATTTTGTTATAGTTTACTTAGATGATATATTGAATTTCAACAAGTCATGAGAAGAGCATGTGATCCACATTAAGAAAGTCATGGATGCATTACGAAGGGGAAAACTTTATTTGAAAATGTCAAAATGTGAATTTGGCAAGACCTCTTTGATATACTTGGTTACATTGTAGGACATGGTAAATTTAAAATTGATCTTGCAAAAGTGGCAGTTATTATTAATTGGCCTACACCCACTAACACAACTGAGGTTAGGAGTTTTCTTGGTACAGTACAGTTTTGGAGGAAGTTTATTGATCAATTTTCATATATTGCATCACCTTTGCATTCTTTGACAAGTGTGATATAGGTATTTTAATGGGGAGGCAAACATCAAAAAGCCTTCAATACTTTGAAAGAAAAGATAAGTACTGCTTCGATCTTGGCACTTCCTGATATACAAAAACTATTTGAGATTGAGGCAGATGCAAGTGAGTATGCTATGGGAGCTATTTTAATGCAAGGTAAGAAACCATTTTGTTATCATTCTAAAACCGTTACAAGTGTAGTAAGAAAATATCCAACTTATGATAAGGAATTGTATGTGTTGGTTCTAAGTGTTAAAAAATGGAAACATTACTTAATGGGCAAAGAAACAATAATACATACGGATCATCAGCCCTTATAGTATCTCCAATCACAAACTAAGCTACAACAGTCTAGACATTTTTGTTGGATGGGTTTCTTACAACAATTTCATCTTGTGATCAAGTATAAAAAAGGAATTCAGAATAAGGTTGCAGATATGCTATCTAGGCCTCCTATGGTTGTTGCATCTATTATTTTACAACATGGTTCTTTGTCTCATGAAAGTTATCAAGAACAATATGTGAATGATCTTGATTTTTAGGATGTTTATAAAGACTTGATGAGTAGTAGACAAGTAGAAGAATTGGACTATCATGTACACAATGATCTTTTGTATCATTTGGGTAAACTATGTATTCCTCAAAATGAGAGGGTGCACATGATTAGAGAAGCACATACTTCTCTTATTTTTGGTCATTTTGGAGTTGCTAAAATGGTTGCACATTTGAAAATGTATTCTTATTAGCCTCGTATGTAGGAAAATGTTGCTAAATATATAAGGGGATGTACTCTTTATGCCACAAGTAAACCGAGTAATAGGAAATTGGGACTTTACATTCCTCTACCTGTTCCTACTCACCCCTGGGAAAGTATCTCTATGGATTTTGTGGGGGGATTGCCTATGACACAAAGAAAACATGACTATTTACATGTGGTTATGGATAGATTTAGCAAAATGTGTGTTTTGATTCCTTGCACTAAATAGATTACTGGCAAAGACACTGCATATTTGTTCTTTAAACATGTATGGGTTCATTTTGGTTTGCCTACTTCAATTATTTCTGATCGGGATTCTCATTTTATTGGGGAATTTTGGTCAACTTTGTGGGGACTAATGGAAACTAAATTAAAAAAGAGCACTGCATTTCATCCACAAACCGACGGACAAACAGAGGTTGTGAACCACACTATGGTACATTTTCTTAGGGGTTATAGCAATAAAAATCCAAAGTTATGGGATGAACAATTGTGTTACATACAAAATTCATATAACTAGGCACTTCATTCGTCTACTATGAAATCTCCATTTTAAGTTTGTTATGGATACTTGCCTAAATATCCTCTAGATGTTTGCTATGGACAGGATACAGCTGTTGGTGAACCAAAAGAAGCCATTCGAGCCAAGAAGTTCATTGAACAAATACAACTCATTCATCAGACTCTTCATACTCAATTGGAGAAAAGTCAAGCCAAGTACAAAGCCAGGCATGACAAACATTGTATTGATCACCAATTTGTTGTAGGTGATATGGTATGGCTTCACATTAGTAAGGAAAGAGTGATAGGTGAAGGTAAAAAGTTGAAACCAATCTAGTATGGTCCTTTTCAGATAACAAAAAAAATTGGCACAAATGCTTTTCGATTAGATTTACCATCTTACATGCAAATTTATTCAATTGTAAATGTGGAAAATTTGAAATTGTATGAGCCTCCAATGATCAATGATCATGATGAAAGTGTATCCATTCCTTTCGTTGATGATTTTTCTCCTGAATATCTAACAGAATTGTAGAAAGATACTATACTTGACAGGAATATGCGGACTTCGCAAAGAGGTAATGTTGAATATCGTAGTGTTGGTCTCAAAGGGATGCACCCAAGCAAGACCAGATGGATGGAAGTTGGAAAGGTGAGGGAAAAATACCCTCACCTCATTACCAATTAATTTCAACTTTTGGAGGTCCAAAAGTTCTCAGTGGGGAGGAATGATCTAAATGGATCCATGTACCGTTCTATTTTGCAAAAATCTTCAAATTTAGTTTAAATCATTTGCAGATTGTAGTACTCATCGAGAGCTTTTCGATGCTTTTTACGATTCGAAAAATGGACACCATATGCAAAAGTTATAGGCCACTGAAGTTTTGGTTCAACAGGTAAAAATTTGGTGTCAAAAATGATGTGGCACAGTTGCAAAATGCCAAATGGACCAATCTCCATTTGACATGTGGCAAATAATTAGGGGGCAAAAATTTGGTTAGGTGTTATTTATCACATGTTATTTGAAATTTTCAAGCATGCCACACCACCTTGCCATGCCTATCACACCACCCAAGGAAATTTCAAAGTCCAAGGCGCCAAAAAGGAGGGAAGGAGAAGTCAAAGCATTCAAACTACATGCTTGGCACCTAGGGAGGAGAGCTAGGCACCTAGAAAGGAGGAGGGAGTTTTGAACTTGAGACCTGGCACCTAAAAGGCTAAGGTCTTGACCGCTTCAACCATAGTGGCTAAAATGTTATAAAAGGGAGTTATTTTTACTTGTATTGACACAGATTTCTAACTGTGTAAAGAGAATTAAGAAGATTAGAGCCTTGTTTTTGCCTTGTATGGCCTTGGGATTTTGTTTTCAGGTCAAGAAGGAATATTTTCAAGAATATAAAGATTAGAGAAGGTGAAATTGAAGATTTGTAAAGGTTTTGAAGCCATTTGTTGCAGCATTTTAATAAAACAGTCCTCACCATTGGGCGGACCTGGAGATGTAGGCTATTGAAGCCGAACTCTGTTATCAACTTGCTGGTGCTATATTTGATTTTCTCTAATTATTATTGCATTTTAATCTTCATTCTAATTCTGATTTTACTTTCTTAATGCAAATTAAACACAAGAAAGTGAAATTTTGAAAGATCTCATAAACAGGAACAAGTGATTTTCAAATGTAATACACTTGTATTTTTTTAGTTTATAGATCAAATGTAGTGTGGTACTATATAGGTAAATCACTTTTGTCTTTTTCTAATTTTTGAGTCTAAGACAATGAAATAACTTACAACTGCATCTGTAAATTCCAACTTTTATGCTCTGCATTCACTCATGCATACTTGTGAAGAATGTATGATATGATATTAGATATAAATAAGTATTCACAAATTAACTAATGCAAATAAACTACATAAATAATGTATAGGTTTTGATTTTGGAAATTTCTAAATTTTTTGATTTTTTAGCATAATAGTATGATTATCAAAGGATATATGTAAAATTATGGATTGTATTATAATCCCAAAATATCATCAAGGAGATGCCTTTGTGTATTCCATATTTCAACATAATCATAATAATGTTTTACATTATATTCATGATCATCTTCTTGATCCTAAAATTGTGGTATGCCACTCTTGTCTTCTTTCATATTTATATATGAAGAACCAATTGCTCCATACTGTGGGATTGACCTTTTTTATTTCTATTTTACAATATATATTGTGTCATGATACATATTTACTTGTATATGTTTGTATACTAACTAATTATATGTTTTATCCTTATTGCATTTGCTAAAAATATATTCCTTATTTTAAAACAAAGATAATTGGAGGTATAATCACTAGGGGGTGAATCAGTGATGCAAAATATTTAAAACTTCAATTGTAATCCTTTAAAACTCTTAATCAATGACTAAAATCATTCATAAAGCATACAAGATATTCATAACAATGAATAATAAATATGATGTAAGATCACACACATAACACAAGATCTACGTGAGAGACCCTCTTGAGGAATAAAACCCACTCTCAAGCCTACAAACACATGGACGACTTGTCCTATAAGATGATCACAAACATGAGACCTTTTAGTGAAGTACCCAATTCACAAGGATCATCCACCCATAAGTATGAACAAGTACTCACTTGTTCTAGATGTTGAGCATCCACACAACACCTTATAAAATCAACAACTCTAGAACTCTGATTGCATTCAATCTGATTAAAAAAATAATGTATATCACTTCTCTTTCAACTCTTCAAACATACTCAAACTTGATCATACAAGTAATGCATCCAAACATCCATTTTTTTATCACTCTAAGATTCTTCACTCATCTTCAATCTACTCTATACTTCAGTCCATCCATTGAGCACACTCCCTCTGATCTCTTTCCTTTGTCTCTATTTTCTACTCTCTCAATATATGCACATTCAAGTCTGAAAACCATTACCTTGGTCTTCACCTATTATAGAGTCTTCACGAATACCAACATCTAGGTTGGCCATAATAATTTCCTTAACCCTTAATACATCTAACATATCTCAATACCATCTTCACAAGTCGACCATAGCATCCATTGGTCACACTTAAGCAACTACACCTTTCAATTAGGCTTTAGTAGCCCTTATAGGTCTCATGGAGACCTATTACCCCTTTAGCACTTCATCGAGCAAATTAAGAACATAATATCACTTTAAAATACCTAGTTTCACTCCATATGAAATCTAAAACATCTTCAAATGATTAATGTTACTAAAACACTCTTTTGCTAAAGCACACATTTCTTAAACAATATTTTGTACATAGTAGCACCATGAATGAATAAATAGTCAACTTTGAAGATCCATAGCTTTGACTGTACAAATATTCAGATATTCTAACTAGATTATATAGATACTCCTTGAAGTCCTCTAGATCTTATATTTTTACACCACCATGAAATTCATCTTGGATCAAAATATATAGCTCAAAAACTACAAACTAGTTTTCCCTCATTAATTTGAATATTCAAATTCCTACGGTCATGGAGCAAATGTTAAACATCGAACACTTTGACCTCATCTCATGATCCTTGTCAACTTTAACCAAATACACACCTTCAATCTCCTCAGAGTATCCTAATCTTTACCTTGCAATTCTCACCATTGATCTTAGATCCTTGCATCTACGATTGTGCCACTTGGTAGCTCTGCATGCCCTCTACATACCCTGCAGTCAGTCTTCCAATGAACTTCCACCACTTGGTAGCCCCACATGTCCTCTGATAACATTGACTAACTGAATCCAATTAAAATTCTACCACTTGGCATCTCCACATGCAATATTTAATATTTGACTTAATACATTACATTGGATCATAATCTATATGATCATGCACTCATTATTGATCTTATCTGATTGGTTTCATGCTCACCGTTAAATCTGCTACTCAAACTTCATGATGATGACACATATCACTAGCACATGAAATCTTAAATTTTTTAATTTTAACCATGCCATTGGATCCTTATCTATTTATATTAAATTATCATCATTAGATCTTTGATCCAATTCAATGCTTGTTGTAGATCTTTGATATCATAAATTTGGCTAAGTATAGAAACTTAGTGAATTTTTCTTGAGAAGACAATTTTACACCTTAATAAATTTTACTACGCTCAACCATATGACCTAAAATTTGAACCATAAGATCAATTTTCATAATAAAATCCATCCATATATCGAGTTACTTTTAAAACCATTACACATGTGAAATATAATGTCATCAAACTACTTACTCAACCTTGTCTATCAAGATGACTACTTGAGCTTAGACATTCATATGACTATTTTAATGAATTATGCTCACTTACATAAGCACTCTAAGAACTCATAACACCCCATAGAGTATATGTAACATGTCCATACCATCAATATCATCCATCAAATGCTTCACTAAGTCTAAAACTCTCTAAAGTATCAATCTGATCACTTTGTCATTAATGCACTAGTACCACATGCTCTCTTTGACATCAATGACCATGATGAAAACTATCTCTCTTTGTCATTTATGGAAAAACACCCTCATAATTAATTCATTTAAATAATTACTTCATTTGAAATTCTTCATTCTAATATTTCTCCCCCTTTGACATTAACGACAAAGGGTCTCTTCCTTAACATGTCAAAAATCATTCCTTAACATCATGTATTTATTCAAATACTATTTAATATGATCAAGATACTTACAAATTTTTAAGCATATAAATCAATTACTACCCCTTTGACATGCACCAATCTAAACTTTGACTTCTCTGATCTTTGGACCTGATAAACTACTCACAAAACATAGAAAGCTCCCCCTAATATCATGCTCCATCTTATGTTATCTATTCTTTGACATATACCAATCTGAACTTGGGATTTTTAGACCTGTATACCTACATAACTCACAATATCTCTTTGTTTATGCATAAATGTTCACTACCTTGTCAAAATACATGACTTGGTTTGATCAAGTCATCATGTCAATCTTCTTAAATTCATAACTATAGCAGATACCTTCACACTTCTATTATGACTAAAGCATCCTCACATGTGCTCCCATTTACATCATGCACATATTCTTAAATCCACTCATATTAATTGAGTAAGCTTCCCCTTAGACAAATACATAATGCATATTATCAAATTGAAAAAAACATATCTTTGCTCATAAAGGCATTTTGATCATTACCTAGAGTACACACACTTACTTCCACACATGAAATATGTCTCCTAAGAAGCATAAGTAGAGACATCCACTTGTCATAGAGGGACTAAATATCTCAAAACTCAAGAGACTCCCATATCTCCATGCTCTTACATGACTTGCAATCCTTCTTCATCTTTAGATT
This sequence comes from Torreya grandis, assembly GCA_037957365.1. Lineage (NCBI taxonomy): Eukaryota > Viridiplantae > Streptophyta > Pinopsida > Cupressales > Taxaceae > Torreya > Torreya grandis. Next base: position 2,068,421 of record JARHVA010003264.1, on the reverse strand, counting down.
AACTTTAAATGAATTCTCAACCTTATTTTTTTCTTTTATCTTAGGATTCTACTTGATTTCCTCATCCATTTGGGTAGATAAGGCTTATTCCTTGATACTTGAACTTGTTCCATGTGTTGTCATGGAAAATAATCGACTTTGATCCTATTTTTCATTTATTTTCTTAGGCCTCCATTCGCTATGACTCCTTCTCTTCTCTTCCTGACATGATTGATAATCTTTGAAGTAAAATATTGATCATTCTTACAAAACCTTCTATGTGACCTCTTTCATGACATTTGAAACAAATGAGATTCCTTAGATTTTACATACCTTGTGATTGAGATATATGATTACTCCTTAAATTTTCATGAATTCATTCATGTACCTGATCATTTGGTCTCCTGATGAAGATATTAAAAAACTTTGCAATATGACCAAACCCTTGGCACTTGTAGTAAAAGATGTCATACTTTCCTTGTGAACTTGTTGACTATATTGAGTAATAATGTTATTTATGCCTGCCATTGTCTTTCTCATAACTCCATACAAATTCATTCTTTGAGAATATTTTACAATCTTTTGACCTATGACCAAACTGATTGTAGGAGTAACAACGATCATTAAAATTTACATACCTCATAGCATTTGGTTGTCTGATCTGATTTGTCTTCATTCTGTCAATACCTTCATTCCTTTATTGCTGATTGATATTCAAAGTCAAATTATCTTTTTTCACATCATCTTTTATATTGTCTTGAGTTACATTCTTTTGTTCTTCTTTATATCCAAAACTAGTTCTATCACTTACATGCTTTTGACTACTCAAAATATTGTCAACATCATTTGATCTCTTTTCAAACTTCATAATGACTTCAAATTACAATATGTCTTGTGTTACTCAGCTTTTAATGACTAAATTTCAATCACATACCTTAAGTAATCATCTTCTTTATCTTTTAGGAATGTAGACATAGTTTCTAATTGACTAATGAGATGCTTGACAATATCTTCATGTTCTTTGGTGTCATCATCCATTCTTGCTTTAAATACATTGAATATATCTTCATAGTCCTTGATTTGTGACATCATCTTCTTAATATTTATATCTTTCATAAATTCATCTTTATTATATAAATCATCAGCTATATCTTTGTTCATAGCATGATTTAGTTTAATCTATAAAGACTCTATCTCTGATTGATACATGATACACTCTTCATCCTTAATCTTTACATTTTCATTAAGAGTACAAACCTTAGTTTCAAGATGTTTTGTGATCTCATCATGCTCATTGACTCCATTACTTTGCCTTCCTTCAAAAACTTCAATTTTTTCCTCATAGGATTTGATAATGGAATCTTGTTTTTTGTTCTTTCTTTGTAGTATACTCATTTCTCCCACAATATCTAGATATTTATCTTCAAGAGTAACTTTCTCATCTTCTTCGTTTGAGCTATCTCTACCAAAGAAATCTATGATTAAATAACATTCACCTTCATCATCACTAAACTCCATAAATAATATCTCCATGTCCTCATTATGAAAAGAATATCGTTGTCAGATGTGTTTACTTCTTCTGCAGATGAGTTACTATCTTCTTCATGGTAAAAGATCTTAATTATTTTGTATGATTATTTCTTTCCATTTTTATTATTGAAGAACTTTTTGTACTTTTTAGGACCCTCAAATTTATTTCATTCATTTTCATGAGATTCGTTATTATCTTATTTGTGTTCAAACTTGTCTCTACCTAGACATATAGCTGCAAAATGACCAACTTTACCACATGAAAAACATTTGAAAGAAAGTTTTACTTCATACTTCCCTAATCCTACATTCAATTTTCCTACAATCATGGCTTTAAGTTTCTCTTAATTAAGATCAAAGTCTTCAATACTTAGCTTGTTCTTCTTGGATTTTGTTTCCTTGATCACCTTAAAGGCTACTTCCTTCTTAGGAGGTTTGTCCTCATCAACTCTCATCTTATAGGAAGAAAATATCCCATGTAGTTCATCCATCTTCATTTGAATGAGATCATGAATTTCTTCTACATTAGAAACTTTTGAATCAAACTTGAGCATAAGAGTCTTTAATACCTTCTATATTATAGTAGCTTCATCAATCACCTCTCTAAGACCTCTGATCATGTTTACTACCTCATCAAATTTTAGAAGATAGGATGCCACAATATCTTCTTCTTTAATTTTTAGGTCTTGAAATTGGCTTCGATAGGTTTACAAAATATCCAATTTTACCTTAGAGTTTCCTTCATAGATAGTCTGTAATTTAACCCAAATTTCCTTGGCAGGCTTGCAATGGATCACTTTGGTGAACTCAACCTCGTATAGACCACAAATGATATCATTCATAGCTTTAGAATTATTCTCATTCAACTTGTTAGCAACACTAGTTAGAGGCATAGTTGGTGTAGTGTAACCATCCATGATAGATTGCCAAATATCAAACCCTAGAGACATGATGTATGTCCTCATATTTGTACTCCAAAAAGCATAATCTAACCCATTAAATAATGGTGTTTGCTTTTTATAAAAACCCTACATATATTGACTTGCCATATGTACCTTAGATCACCTTTAAGTGGTTAAAATTACAATGAAGGTCCTACTCTGATACCAATTATTAGAGGTATAATCATTGAGAGGGGGGAGTGAAACAGTGATGCAAGATATTTTAAACTTTAATTATAATCCTTTCAAACTCTTAATCAATGACTATAAGTATTCATAAATCATACAAGATGTTCATAATAATGAATAAGAAAGATGATGCAAGATCACACATATAACACAAGATCTATGTAAGAAAGCCTCTTGGAGAATAAAACCCACTCTCAATCTTATAAACACATGGACTAATTATCCTATAAAATGATCACAAACATGAGACATTTTAGTGAAGCACCCACTTCACAAGGATTACCCACACCTAATTATTAACAAACACCACTTATTATAGATGTTGAGAACCCACACAACACCTTATGAAATCAATAACTCCAAAAATCTAATTATATTCAATCTAATTGAAGAAATAATGTATAACATTTCTATTTCAACTCTTCACACACTAAAATGTGTTCATACAAGTAATGCATCCAAACATCCATTTTGGATCACTCTAGGCTTCTTCACTCATCCTCAATCTACTATGTACTTTTGTCCATCCACTGAGCACACTCCCTTTGATCTCTTTCCTTCATCTCTATCTTCTACTCTCTCAACACATGCACATTCAAGTATAGAAATTATTACCTTGGTCTTCAAATTTTATAGAATCTTCATGAATATCAACATCTAGGTTAGCAATAATACTTACCTTAAACCTTAAGACATCTAACATATCTCAATACAATCCTCATAGGTTGGCCATAACATCTATGGGTCACACTTAAGTAGCTACACCTTTTAGTTAGGTCTTAGTAGCCCTTATAGGTCTCATGGAGATATATTCCCCCTTTATCACCTCATAGATCAAATTAAGAACATAAGATCACTTTAAAATACCTGATTCCACTCCATATGACCTATAAGACATCTTCAAATAATTACTCCCACCAAAACACTCTTATGCTAAAACACAAATTGCTTAAATAATATTTTGTACATAGTAACACCGTGAATGAATAAATAGTAAACTTTGAAGATCCATAAATTTAACTATACAAACATTCAAACCCTATAACCAAATTATGTGGATGTGCCTTGAAGTCCTCTACAACTATTATTTTTACACTGTAAACACTAGAAAATTACACACTACAGTTCCAAGTGTTGAAACACCCCTAGACCACCTTAGGACCCCCTGGGGACCAACCCTGACCTTTTGACCATAGACCAAACCTAAATCAAGTTAGGATTGACCTACTAGCTAACCCATCTTTTAACCCAACCTAAAATTTGACCCTTGATCATTGATGGTCACCCTAACTATCAATGACAGGACTAACTATCGATGGTCAGGTTTTCACCACTCGAACCATTAAACTACCACATCACTCTAACTTGATTATTTATAATTAGCTCATCTAATTCATGTGTGAACCCTTGCATGTAATAGATAAATTTAGACCAGTTAAACCTCTTTTTAATGTATTCCTCTCCTTCCTTCCTATAAAGAGAGAGTAGGAGAGGGTGAATTCAAGATCAAACAATCATCATTCACATCCAGAGCTTGAGCCTCTTACAATAACATTATATTTTATAAGTATTCTCCCAATGAACTAGAAAGTATGATAGAGAGCTGAAGTGATACCATCCATTAGTCAACAACCAAGTACCATTAGTTTGCTGAAATTGCTCTGGGCTCCACTACTTTGACTGTTCATCAGATCAACAACCAATAAGTTAAGTATTTATTTCTCAATCATTCAGTTACTTTATTTTTATTTTGAAACAATCCAAACCAAAAACCCATCTCTCATAATCCCATTCTGTAACTTCATCCAAATATCCTTTTCTTGACCAAACCTAACTCATAGTAACCACCAATGGTCACTTTGACCATCGATGGTTTGTCCCAACTGTTGATGATTACCTCAACCATTGACACATAGCTTAACTATCGACAGTCACCCCAACCATCGGTGGTCACTGTATGACAACATAACAACAATCTATTTTTACCTACCAGACCTCAACCAAATATCATTTTTAGACCCTCTACCTGATCACATAACTTTCTCCCATTTTTTGAACCATACCCAACTTATTTAGCATTAGTATTAACCTACTTATTGCTATAATTAATCAATTTTGACTATTATTTTATCAAGCACTTCTTGTCCTTAATTTTAGTATCTTCTATTGCTTATCAAAGTAATTTGTCTTTTAGAACACGATTATTTAAAAGTGTGGAATGAAAACTCTCAAGGAATATTGTGCTTCTTGGATCTAGCTCGCTAGATAATCCACCCTACTATTTAACTAATCAAACCATTTTTGGAGTGCTTTCTTATCTGCATGTCATTCTTCCTAAGTCGAAGAGGAGTATCTACATTTGTCTAGATCAATATGCACACAACATATTAGGTTTTTACACCATACCCATCTCAAGTTTATTTTCTCTTATTTCCAAATAACATAAGTGAAATTTTTTTGAAACATTCTGGCATGCCCAGTAAGACCCTTGAGTCTTTTCTTGGGTTCATAGTTACATTTAGGTGATTTATTATTCTTATCTCTCTACTCATACAATGAAATATAAATTTATTTTGGGCTTAAAAATGACTGCATCCATTATTTACTTGCTTATTTTAGCTCACATAGCTTAATTAAAGTAAAGTAATCAACCATAGTTTCACTCTTATCACACACATAAGACTAAACCACTTACATCTTAATAAGAATCAAACATTGACATAAGGCCCAACTAGGATTTTATTACCTAGAAGTCACCTTTCCAAGCTACCCTACTTGGATTTCATCACCAAGGGGAGAACCAACTTAGCACTTTGGTTGATTATAATTTCTATTGATCGGTATATCTTGGTTAAGCACCCAACATCCTTATCTTTGTGGTGTGTGAAGTGAGGGGGTAGACCCCAATATCAAACCACGTACTGATTCCAATATAAATCCCTTTGAGAGTTTAAACATAACCTAAAACCAACTGTAGACTTATTTTCTAGTACCTATTCTATAAGCCAAATTGGATTGCACAATTCTTAAAGCTTAAGACATAAGCTACAAGAGAGACGAAAATAAGTCTTAGGATTAACATACTTTAGTGTGTGTTTATTTTATTTGACTTTTTCTTGTCCTCTCTCTATTTGAGTTGTGAGATTGATTTTATCTTCTCATTTCCCCTCTTTACATGGTTTTAACTAGGCAACAACTAAGGAACCAAGTAAACTAGGATCTACCTCTTGACCATCCATCTTCCTCTTCCTCTTCATCCATGGATTGCATCTTGGATGTAGATGGTTCCCCCCACCCTTCTATTAGTTCTAATATCCATTCAATAGTTGCCTAAGGAGATGTATATTTTACCACCTTCTTGGATAATAACCCTATAACTCTTCAACATTACCTCAATACCACCTCTCACCATACCCCTACTTTGGTTCCACCTACCAATTTGTCATATGGTATGTCATCCCACCTTATGGGAACCACCTCTAGTGCCCCTAATTATACCAGACCTTTGGCTACATAGGCCTCATCTTCCACCAACCATCTTACTAACACCATTGTCCAAAACCAATCTGCTCAACTAATCAACAACCAAATACCTTCTATCCCAACTAACAACTCCTCTCACATAGGATCCACCTAGCCTTTGGCCACCCATACCACTCTTAAAGTGGGAGTACATTCTATCAATGTTGCTACTTTCCATCTCATTTCCAACCCACCTACCTCCACTCCACTCCACTCCACTCTAAATCTTGGTGGTTCTTATACCTTCTAACCTTGCACCCATCAGCACCAAAATCACCACTTATCCCCAACCTACCAACTTAACCATACCTCCCATTTAACCCATACCAACTTCTCAACAAGCATCTATTGTGCCCAGCCTGAGCCATGTCTTAAACCCATAATAATATATGGCCCCATCCTCCACCTATCCTTCCACATTTACTTACCTATACTTAGCACCTTGTCAATCACTCCCATCTGCTTACTAATATGTGCCATCTTACCAACCTTTTGTTGGTTATCTTTATGTTGCACTTACCCAGACCCAACAAAACCTACCCTATAACTATGGAGGCACATAACCACAAATAGATGTTGCCAAATTGCTAATGGACAAAATGAACACCTTAGAGTCATCCATATTTGGTACCTAGAATCTCTTATCATATGGCCAAATTTGTAATGAACCTATTCACCCATCTGTCCCTATCCAACCTTACCCACCTCAGTGGGAACTTCCCAAATTTTCTAAATTTTAAAGCAATGAGGATCCCCAACAACATTTGAGGTCATTTAGGCATTCATGCTACTTGATTTCCTATGATGATGCTCTCCTCCTTTAAACCTTCCCCATGTCTCTATTAGGGCTGGCACTAGATTCATATAGTGTTATTCCCAGGCACTCCCTCCTCTATTTTTCCTAGCTTGCCCAAAACCTCTTAGACCAATTTTATATAAATATTTCTAGGAGCGTTTCCATCATCGATCTATACTCCATCTAATAGTTTGACGATGAGTCTATTGCTGACTTCATGGCCTATTGGAAAATTCTCATCAACTAATTCTCTTTCTTTCTACCCCAACCTAAGTTGATTGAGCTCTTTGTTTAGGGTTATACCAAACACATTTCCTCTACTTTATGAGTTTAAAGCTTCAAGAACTTTGATGAAGTTTTCACCATGGCACAAAAACTAGAGAATAGAGCCATTAATGAGTGGAGGTTGAAATTAAGAAACAATAACTCCACCTTCAAATCAAGTGAGACCTCATCCTCCAAACCCAACAACCAAACCAACACCAACTCTAAAAAAAGGGAACTAAAAATGTGGTTGTCCTTAAGACCTCCCATCCACCCATTGTCAACCAATCCAACTCGTCTAACTTTTCCAATCAAAATACCAAGAATCCAAACCATAAAAACCAAAGACAATTCACTTCACTAGGGGAGTCATATGCATCAATCTTGGAAAAAATGTTAAAATCCAACATTATCCAACTTCCTCTAATAAAACCTCCATAATAATTTGATTCTTCTCATCTTGTACCTACTTGGTATAAATAGAATGAATTGTGTGCCTTCCACTATGTCATTGGACATGATGTTAGTAGATGCAACACCTTGCATTTTACAAAATCTCATTGACAAGGGGGAGTTTGCAATGGATAACCCCAATGCACCCCTAAACCAATCACTTGACATCTTCAAACAACCATTTCCTAACCATGCTCCATCCATTAACAATGATAAAAAAGCAGAATTCTCCCATGAGGTACACACTGTTAACATGGTGCTTAGTGAACTTGCTATTGAGGAGACCACTACCCAACCTACCCTACCATCCCCTCCACTTATTGAGGTAGTGGAGTCACTAGCCTCTCTTTTGAAAACCAAAACAAATGAGATAATGTTTTACCTTCCTCCATTTGTCAAGACTATGGAGCAATCAACCCATTTAGAGGACATACTAGAGGAAATAATCATTCCCACCACACCTTTTTATTTTATCCTACAATAGTCCATTCTCCCTTTAGAAAGCATCCCTAAAGAAAGAGATCATTATGCCTACTCCTCCCATCAAGGAGATACATTCTCAAGCCTCAAAACCTTTGATTAAGATGAAGGATGAGCTACCCACTCCCCTTTCTCCACCTACAGGATTATATTTTAAGACTAACACTGAGGGGGTCATACCTATCTACAAACCTTTTTCTCAACTAGTCCAAAACTTGGGATACCTATCCCAACCTGACATGCATCATGCCACATTTTGGCACCATCTCAGACTTCCTTACCCAACTAAGCAAAAACCACCAATCACACCATTAGCTATCATCTCTCCTGAAAAACCTACCACCTTCACACCCAAACCATTAGATGCCTCTACCAACTAAACCATTGCCAAATCATCTTGATCTACCCTACCTAAAGTAACCAATTTATCCTCATCATTCCAACCAAGACTACCATGAATCTTGGTATGTTCCCTACTCAAAACCTTACTCACCCATCAGTAAAGGTGGATTTACACCCACCAAGCCCACACAACAAACCCCTAACCAAGTCAACCAAAAGAGCAAAACCACCCAAGACCCTACAAACCAAAACTTCACCTCCCCTCTCCACCTTTCCTTCTATTTTAGGACCTCAATCCCCTACCTTAGCAAGGAAATAGCCACCTCAAGCAAAGCTCAAACCCAAACACCACTCTTAGTTACACCATCACTCCTACTTTTATCTTCACCCATTTTCACCACACTTCTTATAACCAAAATACCTATCCCTCATATCACTACCCCAACACCTTCTACCTCTAAGTCATCCACCACCAAACTATCCACACCCAAAGCATCCACCAAAAAAGCTCCCCCACCCAAGACTCCCAACATCAAGCCTACTTTTAAAATGGCTCCTACCCCAACCACCAAACCTAAGACTCCCATGCCCTTGCCACTATTACTAGAGTCCTACTGAACCATCCTTCAGAGGTTATTACAAGCATCATACTTAACTTTACCACTTATAAGACCATTCAACCCACAAAGTCCTAAACCATCTTGGTACAATGACAAACTAATATGTTAATATCATAGGACACCTAGGCCTGATATGAAGAACTACAAGGCTCTCCAAGTTTTAGTCCATAAGCTATATCACAAGGATGACTTATTATTTGATAAGCCTCCTCTAAGCCTACCACTAACCCAAGAATAATAAATCATTGACTAACATCTACCTACCCCTCCCCACTCACCTCAAAGTGAAGAGGAACCTAAAAAACCACCTAGCCTAACTCCTCCCCCAATCCATACCATCCATGTGGTCATGTGATCATAGGCTCAACTAAAAGATAAGGGAAAGGTGTCTATTTTTTGGACATATCCCTCTTCCACCACCCAACCACCTAGCCAACACCAACCACCTTCAACCAAGCCCAAAGTATCCATCTTGGGTCCATCTCAATCCAACCCATTCAAATCAATCCAACGTGTAGTTCTAAAACAACTTCACCAAACGTTGGTAAAAATGAGTTTGTATGAACTAATCAACACCTCACCCCATCATTGCTAAGCAATGATAGAAGTGTTGCAGTCTATTGAGGTTCAATTAGAAGACCCTCAACCTTTAGCAACCTTTATCAAAACCATTCATATTTTTAACCTTGTTACCTTCAAAGATTTAGAAATACCTTTTATCCACCCAGATGACCCATATCTTACCCTCTTCATTACCACCTATATCAACCAAACCTGCATCAAGAGGGTTATGATTGATGGAGGAGATAGTATCAACATCATCTCCTCAAATTACCCAAGAATATCATGCTATAAACCACAACAGTGCTCTGATCATTCAATGATACCATGGCCATGACTTTGGGAACTATCATCCTTCACATTTACCTAAGACCCTACATGCTTCTTGAGCTCTTATATGTAGTAGAAGGTGATTTTCATTATAGTGTCTTTTTGGGATGACCTTGGATTTATTCCATGGGTTGTGTGTCATCCATTTACATTGGTGCATCAAATTTGAGCATGAGGGTCAAGTTGTTACCATACAAGTTGACCCAAGCCTCTTCACATCATGCAATATGACATACCAACCCAATGATGTTCTCCTTCCCCCATCCAACCATCCCTCATCAATAAAAGATGAAACCCCATATTCCTCTACTAATGAAGAATCCACTAATTTTTCCATCCCTTCCATTTAAATCCCCATAAAAAACCCTTTAGAATCAACCTTATAATGTCTTTCATTGGGGGAGTATCACCTTCTCACCCTTGACACCTTCCCTACTCCTCAAGAGTATGGGAAACTTGACCTCCAACCTGGCTATGACCCCAATATCAAAACTATTGTTCCTTTTGGACCCTCAACATGTCAAACCAATTTCATCTATGGAGGACTTGATAAACCCCATAACACTCCACCTCTTTTTTACCTCGACCATTCATCTCTAACTTGACCCATCTAGATAAACCAAAATTTGCCAAAACATACCTCTACAGGTGTGACTAGAATGGATTTGGCCTAGGTTGATATGAACATAGGCCACATAATTTGCTTCCAATCAAAACCCAAAAACCCCATGAAAAACATGGCCTCAATTTCATGCCACCTAAACAACAAACCAACCCACTTCCCATTACCATCATTGATGAAGACATCCCACCCTCACCATCCACTCTACATTGACAACTGAGGATTCCAATATCATCCCCCTTAACTTTATTTTTCATCAACATGATCAGCCTCAGACCCTTAACTTATCAAAAGGATGGGGTGATCATAACCATCCCCATGACCCATCCTGAGATGAGAGGAGATGACTCTCCTACCATTAATATCATTCAGTATCAAGATGATGATTCCATTCTCACCTATCTTGGTGTCCTAGATTCCTTTATCCATAAATCCCTACCTCCTAGGACTTTGACCATGTTGAATGAATCCACCATGGATATCAAATTGGACACTTTGAATGAGCCCTACATTGTCAAAATTGGCCAATAATTTAATTTTGAGGAGCTCTGAGACTTCCCTTCCTTCCTACAAGACCACAACTTAGCATTTTCTTGGTATTATAGTGATATGCTAAGAATTAACCCCTTTATCACTACCTATAACATAGTCACCAAACATAATGCTAAGTTCATCAGGTAGAAACTCTAGTGAATACACCCTCATATAGACCTTATTGTTAAGGAAGAGCTTCAACATCTCCTATCTATCAATTTCATTCAACCCATTGATTATCCCCAATGGGTCTCAAACATCATACCTATCACCAAAGCCATAAGGGGACTACACATTTATGTGGACTTTCATGACTTCAATCTTAATTTCCCAAAATATGACTTTCATCTACCAATCATTAACCAATTAGTTGATCTTACAGTCAGCCATGAGACGTTATATCTCATGGATAGATTCTCAGGCTATAATAAGATCCTAATCACCCCCGAAGATTAACATAAAACTGCCTTCATCACCCTATGGGGGACCTTCTACTACAGGGTCATGAATTTTGGCCTAAAAAATGTAGGTGTAACTTACTAACATGCCATGACCTACATCTTCCATGACCTAATCCACAAAATTGTTGAAGACTATGTCAATGACCTTCTTGAGAAATCCAAATATCCTAAAGATCATCTGGCCATTCTCAAGATTATCTTTGAGTGACTCATTCATTACCATGTTTGCCTTAAACCTAAGAAATGCATTTTTGGGGTCTTATCAGGAAAACTCCTTGGATTTATTATCTCCTTTTAGGGAATCAAAGTCAATCCTATCAAAATCAAAGCAATTCTTGACATGCTTCCTCTAATCAACCTCAAGCAACTCTGTAGTTTGTAGGGGAAGCTCCAATCCATTCATCAATTTATCTCCAAGCTCTTAGATTGATGTCATCCCTTCCATCACTTTCTAAAGAAGGACGTATCTTTTAAATGGAACAATGATTGTCAAAAAGCATTTGATTCACTTAAATAGTACATTTTGTCTCCACCTATCCTCACCTCTCCCAAAGATGATCAACCTTTCTACCTTTATATCTCACCCACCGATCACTCCCTAGGAACAATGCTTTCTCATCGGGACGAACAATATAAAGAGTAAGCCATCTACTACATTATCCACATGCTTATAGAGTATGAGACTCGATACACCTATATTGATAAAATTTTCTTAGCTTTAGTCTTTGAGGCCACCAAAATCTCTAACTACCTTCTCAACCACAAAACCTATGTCATAAGAAATATCAACCCACTCAAGTATACTCACTCCAAGCCATACCAAAACCAATGTATGGCCAAGTGGATCCTACTTTTAGCTAATTTTGACCTTGAGTTTATTCAACATAAGTCAATTAAAGGGTAAGTCATTAATGACTAATTGGCCAATGCACCATTAGCAGACAATCAACCTCCTCTTGAGTTTCTTGATGAGTTTATCATGACTCTCTCTCAAGTAGACTTCACCTATCAAGTGACCATGTTCTTTGATGGATCAAAATGTCAATGTGGTGGGGGAGACAACACCATCTTTATCCCCCTTCACAATGAACCTCTTCCTTTATCCTTCAAACTAGATTTCAAATATACCAATAACATGGTTGAGTACGAAGCCCTAATAATCGGCCTTCAAACTGACTTAGCCTTGGAAGTCAAAATGATCAACATATTTGGAAACTCTCAACTTATGGTAAATCAAATCAATGGTTCTTACCAGTGTAAGAATGATGTTTTGAAAAATTACAAAAAAATCGCTGATGTACTCTTAGCATCATTTAAACACTACCATATCCAAACCACCCCTCAATCTATGAACAACTTTACTGATACAATGGATTCCCTCACCTCTAAAATCCTATTTTTACCATCTAACTCTAATCAATATATCATTATCCATAAGCTTACCTAGCCCTCTTATGTCAAACCAAATTCTCTCACCATATTTAATGTGGAGACCCAACTTGAACTTTGGTATCAATAGACCTTCGACTATCTTAACCTTACCATCATTCCTTTCGATCTTTCCAAGAATGCTTGAAGAGAATTTATCTAGAGTACCTCACATTGATGGTCTCCTCTTCCACTGCCTATGTAGTCATGAAGCCTCTCATGCTATCAGGGAAATGCATGATGGGATCTATGGGGGACAATTTAGTGGCCTCACCATTACTAAACACATCCTTTGTCTTGGTTATTACTGGCCTAACCTTAACTAGGACTATTGTGATTATGTGAAAAAGTGTGTTAAGTCTCAACAATATGTCAATTTACATCACACACCTAGTCATAGTCTTCCCATATCCATAAACTTTTGGCCCTTCTCATAATGGGGTTTGGACCTTATTGGTGAAATTAGCCTCCATTCTTCATAGTGACATCATTTTACTTTTTGTGTTGTAGAGTCTATTTCTAAATTACAATGTATTTTAAAATACTATATATTTTAAATGTACTGTACACTCTATATGTATTCTTACCAGGGTTTAGGGTACATTTTTAAAAAAATTGGACCCCTTTTAATGGAAAACCATTTTGGGTTGATTCTGCCCATGGCTTTGGTACCCATTATTTTTTAATACCGATTTCTTGATGTATTATGTATTGATGGATACTTTTTAGGTAATAAATCATGAGAACTAGGGTTTGACAAGGAAGAATAGAGTGTGTGAATTCAGGTGTGAATTCAGGAGGGTTTATTGAGTGCAACTCCAAATAATATTTGTGAATTATAATTATGAGAAGACTAATCTAAGAGTGGTTTGTATTCTCATGGCTTGTAATAAAATGTGAGAAAGTGTTTCTTGGTGGATGTATCCCACACTGGGTCAACCACATTAAATCTAGTCTTCTTATTTTGCATATTTATTTTTTGTTCTTTCTACATTTATATTTATATCTATTATTATTGCAATTTTATGAAGTTATTTTGCATCAATTTTTGGTTTTATTCATAACATTATAATCACTACAACTAAGTACTTTACTAAATGGGTATACTCCATTCTTCTTGTCTCAACCAAAGTAAAAAATATTATCAACTGCATCAATCATCACATCATCTGCCATTTTAGTGTTTCTCACAAAATCATCACTGACAATGGCAAATATATCAAAAAAACAAGTCTAAGGTCTTTGTGATGTATTCAATATCAATTTAAGTTTATCATCTCCCTATCATCCTTAAGTTAATGGATAGGTAGAGGCCTCTAACAAAACTCTCAACAACATGCTAACTAAAATGGTTAATGCATGTGGGCAGGATTGGCACTTACATATCCCCTTCATCTTATGGGCATATTGTACTAGCATTCAAACCCCTAAAGGTGATACCCTATTATATCTTGTGTTTGGAGTGAAGGCAATCTTACCTCTCAAAGAAAAAATTCCTTCTCTTCACATATCCCTATAGGATATCATTTTTGAAGATGATTATCATCAACACCATTTAGCCTAGCTTGAGCTATTTGATGAGCATCATTTGGCCACCCTTACCCATCTTCATGTATATCAAGAGTGAATCAAATGTGCCTATAGTAAACACCTTAAAGTATGAGAATTCAACATCAAAGACCTCATCCTAAGATAAAATCAACATGTCATCAATATGGATAAAAATAAGTGAGGTAAGTTTGCTTTCAATTGGCTTAGACCTTATATCATAATGCACAAGTATGGATTAGGAGCTTATCAGTTATCCTCCCTTAAAGGAAACTCAGATCCTGAGCCCCTCAATGCTTCACATATGCATCCTTTCTTTTGTTAAACATGGATCAAAATCACCTTTTGTCTAACTTAAGCTCATCCCTTACCTCAAAACCACATTCATCTCCTTATTTTAGGGGTAATCGGTCAACACTGAATCATGTGATTATCTATCATAATCATGGCCTAATATTGAATAATAGGCACCATAACTCTACCCATGGCATGATTCTCATGGTACTTTCTACCCCTTTCTTAGGATAGATTCCCATGATCATTATCACCTAAACCTCTTTTGCACCTAATCAACCTTCTTATGCTTTTAGTTTTGCCTTTATAAAAGGTGACCCTTTTTATCCCATATAAAAAAGTCTATGTCAATCAAAATCAAAAGCAAAGTCATAACTGAAAACAATCATGGGTCAATCTTAGTATTTTTAGACTACTCTCTTGAAGGAAAACTATTGGAAACATATCAAAAATCACTCAAAATGGGGTAGACTTCTCCCTTGAAGGACAACTATAAAAAACATTCAACAAAGCACACAAACTTAGACCACTCCCTTGAAGGATGGTTGAGTAAAATATTTTTCAAATCATAACAATATCTTGGAAGCTTCCCACATCAATCAAATTCCCCAACCCTCCCAAGCAACAAAAAATTAAGAACAAGACCCATTATCAAGCATAAAAAAGGGAAAAATAATGTTAAAAGTCACAATCAACTCTCATAAGCATAATAATTTTGAAAGCTGCAATTGGCACTCATGAGTAGACTTCCCACATTGATCAGTCTACATCTTATATGATATAGACTTGTTTATACTAACTCTTTGGTACTCTAGAAGAGGCATGTTAGTCTCACAAAAAGGTCCCATTTTCATTCATCTCCCCTTTATAAACTATAAGCAAGGGATTTTTGAGCTCACTTGACATAATGTGATTAAGACACCTTTTTAACCAACTAATGAATGCTAATGCAAAACATTCGATGGGCTTATGCCAATCCAAATTTATGTTTGTTTTTTATTCCTTGCCAAATAATAAGCATCATTCCCTCTTCTTGTCCTCTCATTATTGGTTGATAAATTCATTTAGACATTTGTCTCTTAATTTTTTTATGTTTTTCACTTTAATTTAAACAAAATGACCATAATCATAACCACATAACATATCATCATCAACATCATCACCAAAATCCACAACAAAATCATCATGTTTATATCATAACATCATCATTTATATCATGAATAAAAGCAAACATTGTTAGCATAAAGCATATCCATGAGGACAATCATAAACCATCAACATCATATCAACATCCATGCACAAGCAACAATAAACCACTTTCAACACATGTCTAAATCTAAATGAGGAAGCATATACTCATTAAAGCAACAAACCACTTTCACCATAATAATATCAACATATCAACATCATAGCAAAAACCATCCATAAACAACATCATCAATAACAATAGTCAAAACTATCATAAACCTCATCCTAATCCTCCATAAACAACATCATCATAATATAAAAATAACAACAAATCATAAACAATAATCCATGTGATCAACATCATAGCATTATCCATTCATCATACAAACATTTATCATATCAAATGTACCAACTATGACCATCATATCAATATCATCATGAACATAAATAAAAATCCATATCATTACATGCCTAGATAGGTGAGTCTATATTAGCATCCATATCCCTATTATCATGAGCATAACCATAATCAATGATCACTTCCCCAATAATCATGAGTCTATAATCAGCCATAAAAATCCTCATGTATACATATATATATATATATATATATATATATATATATATATATATATATATATATATCTATATATCTTAAAATAAATATACATCTCACTATATCAGCTCATAGGTCAGTATCAAAATTGTATACATCATAAGTGTAATGTCTCACAATCAAACTATGACCCTAGGGTGTTGTTGCCTCTTGGTGCCTGTCCTCTTGAGGTACCTACCTATCCTCCCATGGATGCAACCCACTGACTTAGTGTCACCATGCTAGCACCTTCAACATAGCAGATATATACTCACCCCATTGGGGCTCATCAAGATAACGTCTCAAGACTATGACCTTATAATAGTAGAGCTCTTCCACTATAGCTATGTACCTCTATATGGGAATAGTGCCTAGTGGTCTTGTAGGTGTGGGTCCTCTTTTGGCCTGTCTCGAGGAATATTTCTCCTAGGTAACAAAGGCTAATGTAGCTCTAGCTCGATCCCTCACACCTATAATTGTAGCTACTTGACCTTATAATTATACAACAAAAGTCTACATCACAACTAATGTCGCTCGTGCCTAATCCCTCTCTGTAATCACTACATATACATCTAGATAAACCCCCTATGCCAGTACTGATTGACCATCTCCACCATCTAGGTTAACATCCATAGCATATTGACCACCATCATCATCACTAATATCATCTCCAACATATAGTATACCACGTAGGGTACCCATCTATGTAACCTCCATCATATATCTCGGCCCTAGCTAGTAGCTCCTCATGATCAAGGAATTTATGAACTAGCTGTGGCTTAAGAAGTATTAGCTCTACATCCTCTTTCCTATATCTTAGAAATGGACCCATGATATGCTAAACTAAGTTGAACTATAATCATACCATATCAAAAGGAATGAGCTCTATCTAACCATACCTCTTACTAAAGATCCATTGATAGCTCTATAGTGATAGTGTCTGTCTCTTGTAGTGATCCCACTCTACAAACCTAACATAAGGTCTCTAAATCATGTTTCCAACAACTAAGGTATCTAGTGCACCTCTGAACCAATCAATGTCACAAACCCCTCCACCTGGTCTTGAAAGGGCAAAATCAAATATCCACTACATGAATCCTACACAGAACTCCATCTAAGCATACCTCTCTCACAACAACCCCATCAGTTATATAAATTGGATGTGCTCATACACCCAATAGTGTAAAATAAATTCGATGTTGATACCATACCTCCTATGAGCACTTAATCCTCATAACTCCCTATACATCTATACTAGAATCATAAGCACCTAATCAAACACTATGTATCCCAATAACATCTTAACTAATACCCTTAACAATAAATAGGGAAACCTCTCACTACTTGAATATGATATGATAAAACATAATACCACCACCATCATTATCATGAGAATCCTCCTCTCACCTTTGACCCTCTATTATAATAGAGTGTAGTTGAAACCTCCCACATGCTACCTTGCCAAGTCGTGGTTGTCTCCATATAGAAGTTATATGAACTCATCTCTCTCTTCCCTCTCAATGTGATAAATTAGATCACCCCATATGGGTAATTGAATAATCTTGTAAACATCCTCTGGTAAGATCATCATCTCACTAGTAGGTAGAAAGAAAGTGTTAGTGGTTGGATCCCATCTCTTGATGAGGGACACTATCATCACCACATCTCATGGCATGTGTTGGTAATGTATCATAACACCAAGGCCCACCTCCTCCATGTGAGCCCAATCGACAATAGTCATACCTCAGTAGATCTCATCAAAGATCTGAGGCACTCAATCCTGTATTTAGATCCATTCCCATTCTTGTAAGGTTCATTAGCAAAAAAACTTAGTTCATTGCCACACTTTGCCTATGAAATATATCACCCTACCCTACTTTTCCTATTTGACCATTACCTATTATCTTATAACTCTACCTTTGACCTCATCCATTGTTGTAGCCTTAAACTACTACCTAAAGTTTACCCTTGATATCCCATTAACCAAAATTTAAAACATTTAAACATTCAATACACCTAAATTACCATCAAACTTTAAAACATTCAACCATACAAACACTTTTAAACACATTTCCACCCTAGTTGACTGTCGACCACCAACAGTCAGGTAAAAAATCACTAATGTTCATCAACCATTGATGGTCATGTATAATCATCGATAGTCACTATGCGTGACCATTGGTGGAATATGCCTAACCCTACCCACCTTAAAAAACACCCAAACACCATAACCAGACCAAATATTTACCTAACACCTATTCTACCCTCCCCTAATCCTACCTTACCCTTATAATTTCAAATTTTACCTAAACAACCAAAAACCTTAAAAACTAGGTCAAACCCAATCTATATCCATGAAACAATGACAAAACAACCAAATTCAACTTACAATATATTTGTAAAATCAAAACTATGCTATCAATTGAAATCAACCCCTAGCTCATTCCTCAACTATCATCAAGGAAGAATCTTGGGACCCACTACTCAACCATGTCCTCATCCACCTTGCATCCTGGCTAGATCCACCTTTCAAAGCGCGATCAACTCAATCTAACTCAACCATTAGCCTACTCAACAAATGTCATTAGCACGCTCTCATAAAAGGCCACGGAGCAAAAATCCAAAGTCAAAATCTTCAAATAAATTAAAATGACTCTCGATAGTGTTTTTTATTTCCACTTTTTTAGGGTTTCCACCTAACCGTCGATGGTTAAACCTAAAACCCCTGACCATCGATGGTCAGCATATTGGGTTTTCTGACCAAACTAACAAGTTTTCAATTTTTTTTACATACCCAACTCAGTGCCCACCCATGAAGATTACCTTCTTTTCCCACCTCAACCATCGACCATGTTACCTCACTACTGACCATTTTGGCCCAACTAGCATGCATTTTATGATGACCTTACCTTGGTCCTTTTGACCTAACTGACAATAATTTCTAGGTTGAAATATTTTTTTGTGTTACCTTACGCATAGCTGACTAACTTGTGTCTTCTCAAGAGCACTTCCTACCTTAGAAACCCATAAATACACCAAACTAATTTATGTCTTCTCAGGAGCACTTCCTACCTTGGATACCTGCAACACATAGACCTTGCCTAGGAGACTTGCATTTACAAGTGTACCCAATCACCATGCCTAAATGTAGTCACGTGATCCACTTATCACTTGTATTTCTAGCACTAACCTTAATTTTTCCTAGCCATGGCAACCTAGTCAATGTATGATCTTGGCTATTACACTTTTATCCCACTTTGTACGTATGTGCCCAACCTATCAACCACCAACTTAACACAAACTTAACCACTTATCAAACCCACACCTAATTTTGTTTCACCTTATCAAATCTAGGTTTGAGGGGAAACACCTCCTTCCATGTTCAAGGCAACCAAACCTTTGACCCACATTTCATTTTTATTTTACAGGTTATTGATACAAATTGTATAACAAAAAGGGGGAAAATGTAGACACTAGAAAACTACACACTATGGTTATAAGTGTTGAAACACCCCTAAACCACCTTAAGATCCCCTAAGGACCAACCCTGACCTTTCGACCATAGACCAAACCTAACTCAAGTTAGGATTGACCTACTGGCTAACCCACCTTTTAACCCAACATGGACTTTGACCCTTGACCATCGATGATCACCGTAACCATCGATGATTAGACCTAATCATTAATGGTCAAGTTTTTACTGCTTAAACCACTAAACTACCACATCACTCTGACTTTCTTTTTTATAATTGGCTCATCTAATTCATGTGCAAACCCATGCATGTGAGATCTAAATTTAGACAAGTTAGACCTTTTGTTAACATATTGTTGCACTTCTCCTTCCTTCTTATAAAAAGAGAGAAATAGAAGGTAGATCTAGGATCAAGCAATCATCATTCACATCCAGAGGTAGAGTCTCTTACATCAGCATATTATTTTATATGTATTCTCCTAATGAACCAACAGGTGTGATAGAGAGCCAAAGTGCTACCACCCATCGATCAATAGCCAAGTACTATTACTGTATCAAAATTACTCCAAAATCTACCACCTTAACCATTCATCAAATCAACAACAAGTAAGCTAAGTAGCTATTTCTCAATCATCTAGTTACTTTATTTCTATTTCACAACAAGCCCAACCCAAAACCCATCTCTTAGAATCCCATTTTGTAACCTCATCCAAATAACCTTTTCTTGAGCAAACCCAATCTATAGTAACTACCGATGACCACTCTGACTATTGATGATCTATCCCAATCATCGATAGTTACCTAAAGCATTGATGGTTACCTCAACTACTGATGGTTACATTAATTATTGATGGTCACCCCAACTGCCAATGATCATTATGTGAAAAAATAATAGCAAGCCATTTTTACCCACTAGACCTCAACTAAATCTCATTTTTGGACCCTCTGCCTGATCAAAGAACTTTGCCTTATTTTTTTAACCCTACCCAACCTATTTAGCATTAGTATTGGCTCATTTATTATATAATTAGTCAATTTTTTCTATTATTTTAGCAAGAAATTATTGTCTTTAATTTTAGTATCTTATATTATTTATATAAGTACTTTGTCTTTCAAAACTTGAGTGTTTAAAAATGTGGATTGACAGCCCCCAAGGAAGCTCATGCTTCTTAGATCTAGCTTGCTAGGCAATCCACCCTACTATCTAACTAATCAAACCATTTATTTGAGTTATTTTTTTATCTATAGGTTATTCCTCCCAATCCAAATAGGAGTATCTACATTTGTCTAGGTCAATGCGTGCATAACATATTAGGTTTTTTTACCATATCCATCTTAAGTTTCTTTTCTCTTCCTTCCAAAGAACACAAGTAAAATTTATCTAAAACATACACCATCATGAAATTAATCCTTGATAAAAATATATATCTCAAAACCTACTTAGTGGTTTTCCCTCATTAATTTGAATATTCAAATTCCAATGATCATTGAGTAAATGTAAAACATCAAACACTTTGACCTCATCTTCTGCTCCCTAAAAACTTTAACCAAATACACACCATCGATCTCCTTAGAGTATCCTAGTCTTTATCTTACAATGCTCAAATTTGATATTAGATCCTTGCTTCTATTATTGTACCACTTGGAATCTCTATGTGCCTTTGACATACCCTATAGTCAGTCCTCCAAGGAACTTCTACCACTTGGTAGCCCCATATGCCTTTTGAGCACATTGACTAATTGATTCCAATAAAATTGTATCACTTGGAAACCCTACATTCATTCTTGACTCTTTAACTAAATATGCTCCATTGGATCATAATCTGCATGATCACGCACTCACCATTGATCTTATCTGATAGGTTTCATGCTCATTGTTAGATTTGCTACTCAAACTTCATGATTGTGACACGTCACTGGCACATGCAATTTTAACTTTTTGAATTTAAACCATGCCATTAGATCCTTTTCCAATTAGATTAAATACTCACCATTATATCTTTGATATGAGTCAACGCTCATCATAGATCTTTGATATGATAAATTTGGCTATGGAAACTTAGTGAATTATGCCTGAGAATCCAACTTTACACCTTAATAACTTTTTTGACGCTCAACTATATGACTTGAAATTTGAACCATAGGATTACCTTTCATAGGAAAACCCATCCATATATCAAGTTTCTCTTGAAACCTTCACACATGTGAAATATAACATCATCAAACTATTTATGCAACCTTGTCTATCAAGATGACGACTTGAGCTTAGACATTCATATGATTATTTTGATGAATTCCATTCACTATCATAAGAACTCTAAGAACTCATAAAACCTCATATGGTATCTAAAACATGTTCATACCATTAATATCATACATAAAATGCTTCACTAATTCAAACACTCTATAAACCATCAATTTGCTCACTTTGTCATTAATGCACTAGTACCACATCCTCTCTTTGACATCAATGACAACCAAATATAAGTGACTATGCTCAACAAAGATGAATTTGACTTACTGATATAATTCTAAATGATTTTTATTTTTATCGATCATTCTCCTATTGATTTTAAATATGGTCCTTGAAATATAATATTGTATTCACTTACATTAAAAATAATGTAAAAATTAAGATAACACTCTTTTGAAGCAAATGAAACTCTTAACTTGATAGATCCCATATATGTTGTAGATGCTTTAGTTTGATCTAAGAATTGAAACTTATACCCAAGAGATAAAATAAATGACATAGAATAAAAATTTGTTTCTTAGTAGTCCATAACCTTGAAAACTATAAATTAATTGTCATCTATGTGAGCAATGATAGTGAATGACTTTTGATATGAGGAAAGACCTGTAGTTGCCTCCTTTGGAATCAAACTTGAAACATTAGTGTATGTAGGCATTTATTTTCTGTGGAAACTCTTTTATTAGACACCCTCTTTTAATGATTATTTTTTGTGTGTCTTGAATTTTATTTTGTAACTTCTCTTTTAGTACTTTTACTTTTTCTTGTTGTAACTTTTATAACCTTTTTTTCAAACTATTCCTTTTGTAATTATTCTTTTTCATCTCATTCCTTTTATAATATTGCTTGCTCTAATTTTTTCATTTGTAACTCTTTTGCTCTAAATTATTATTTTATACCCATACTTTTTATTTTTACACTTTTTATTTAGGAGATGCACTCATAATGTAAATGGGTTTCTTTATTAATGCATTAATTATAAGATCACCACTATCAATTATCTTTTGTATTTTTTCTTTCAAAGTTAAACAACTATTTGTATGATGGTCATGTATTATATGATATATATAATAATATTTTGATCTTCTTAGTGGATGTGTAATAGGAAGTTTGATCAACTTGTTTCTAAGAATTTATCTTAAAATCTCACTTGAACTCTTATTATCCTTTTGCTTACTTTTTGAATCAGTTTTTAAGATGTATTGTGTTATAGCTTCCCATTTTGATATGAAGTCTTGTTAGGCACAAAATTGTTAGATGAAGATACAAAGGCATGATTAACACTAGAACATTTTAGATTCTTTGCATATGTGACATGATCATCCTATGGTCTGATCTTTGAAACCAGATATTGAATTTGAGTTTGAAATTATTCTATTGACTTTCTAAAAATGATGATTTGATCCTTAAGGGTTTCACAAGCACAAACCCTATGTACTTGTGATTGAATATGCATAGATACAACCTTGAGAGGAGATGTGCGAGGTGGAGGGGTTTAAAGAATTATATGTTGGTTACCTTATTTTGGCATTATAGGATGGGATACTTTACTCTTTTGAGTAGTGACAACATGGACCTAGTTAAAGGGAAAATAGCTCTCACCATTTCGAGGGTTAGGAGGAGGAAGTAATTATTTTTTATCCATTTTAAATGTGCCAAAGACTAAAATGAGAAAATAAGGATAGATACATATGAATGATATCAAACACTCCAACATAATAAGTAAATTATACTTTAATTTGAGACCTTATAAGGAATATATATATATATATATATAAGAAAACCTTAGGGATAAGGTTACGGCTTGCAATATTCAATAAATAAAATGGGTTCACCAATATGTTTTATCAAATTTTAGTAAATTAATGAATTAATTACCTAAATGTGGCAAATTGTTATGTTATATTAGAATGTTACATATACATAATAAATGATACAAATGTATTTAGAGCTTAATAAATTTAAAAATATTCTAAAAGGGGAAAGTATTAAGGGAAATATAACTTAATTAGAAAATTGGAATGTAAGACTATGCTTGAAGATGAAACTAAGTGTGGAGCTATGTTGATTGATTACAGATCTAAAATAGAGTTTGTAGGATATCAAAATAATAGTGTTTGATCTAGATAAGGGAATAGGGCATTGTTGTTCATTTGGAGCATCAATGTCCTTTAGATGATAGAGCTCTAATATTTTTATGAAAGGTTCACATTTTCTTGTGTGTTTTGTTTATTGTGTAGGAGCCTTCGATCCATCATGAAAATAACTATATATCTTATCCTTCAATTGTAACCCTAGCTCAATAGACCATGAGGATAAATGTAATCACAAGGTAAAAATGGGTTAGTGGTTTAATTTGTGTTTGACCTCAACATCCCATGTGTTGAGTGTTTCCCACATACTAATATTTCAAAGAGAGACCAAACTCAATATTTATCCCATGTTATGTTGGTGTGTGTAAAATATTGGTGTAAAATGCTAAATTTTGGTACAATCCTAGTGTTATTAAGTCATTCAACCATGACTTATGATGTTAACATTTTATTCAAACTTTAGATCATGGCTAATGTGGTTGTATGTTTTCAAAATTGGGTGAAATAGGGAATTTGATCTTAATGTACAATTAAAATTCTAGTGTTTTTCAATATAGAAGCCCTCCTCCATGCAAAATGGTTTGAAATGTCACTTTATTATAATATTTTTAGGACTCATT
The DNA here is from genome assembly GCA_037957365.1 of Torreya grandis. Classification (NCBI taxonomy): domain Eukaryota; kingdom Viridiplantae; phylum Streptophyta; class Pinopsida; order Cupressales; family Taxaceae; genus Torreya; species Torreya grandis. The sequence goes on along the minus strand of JARHVA010003264.1, from coordinate 2,043,308 downwards.
TGGATGGGGCTTGCTAAACTTGCGAGATGACCCATTACATGAATTTTAAATTGAGAAATTATTTATTATTTAGCAAGATAATATAGGTGTTATAATTGGACATTGTCGAGGAGCACTATTGACCAAATGGTGCACTATTGTCCTAAGATAAAAAATAGTTGATATGGGAGTATGGAATAGTTTGTGGATAAGCCTATATTATTTTGTATGAGGAATAGGGACATTATATGATCATTTAGTTTTCTTATAGGAATGGGTCATTCATATGGAAAATGAAAGAAAGTCGTCAAAAGGCCATAAAATAAGGCATGATCTAGGTGTGTAAAAAGGGTTATCACAAGTGCACTGTTTTAGCTTAAATGTTAATCTATGTGTCTAAATTTCCCTCTCCCCTAATGTTATTATAGTAATAAAAAAATATGAAAGTATTATATTAAAATTAAAATTATGTAACTAAACGTATCTATGAAGTAGAATCCTGAAAATAAGCTACAGTGTTTAACTATGCTTCACACAAACCTAAAATGAAATATATATAAAATCAATCCTTACTTAAGAAAGAAAAAAATAATTAAATATAAATAAACTTATAGATTTATTAACAAGGAATAAATACACCTGATTGGGTATAATAACCATTGTGTTTTTTAGTGCAATAATTGGTGATTGGAGGGGGTAGGACCCTTGGAGATTTATTTTACATTAAATAGATTGGATTGGACTATGCATCCCCTAATCCTCATTTAAGGGTGAGTGTGCTTAAGAACTCAAGGTGTATTTTAATTCACCACTACATAACCAAAGTGGTGAAATGGTTTAGAATCCATGTATGAATTTTAATAGATTTTTCTAGTGAAAAAACTAGTGCAAATGGTGAAACAACTATTGTAGAAGGAATAAGGCTCATTTATGGTATGAAAGTAGGAAAAAAGAGTGTAAAAATATAGTATGATCTAGGTTTTATGTATATAACATGGAGAATGATAAGCATTTCCATTCATCGAAAAAAATGATGGAAGTCTGAGCAAGGATTATATAACATGGAGAATGACAAGCATTTCCATTCATCAATAAAACTGATGGAAGTCTAAGCAAGGTCTGTGCACATGCCCCAAATATGATATCTAGGTGTATATAGATTATGATACTGAGTATTAAAAAATCAATTTCTAAGAAAAAATAAGTGTGTTGATTTGAAACACATGTCATGCATGATGCCCCTAAACTAAGAAAATTTAAGACAAACCTAATTATTTTTCTAGAAATTGAAGTTGTATACATGTTTCTAACTATTATGTATTACGTGTGATTTTGAGAATTTATATAAATGGATATTTTTCTTATTGGGATAACAATGCATTATTTTGGAGAAATTCAGGTTGAGCCCTTGTCTAAATGGAGTACTCATGTCCAAAAATAATTTTTGGGTTTTTTTCTCAGTATTAAACTTGACCAACTTTATAATACATACAAATTTATGTTTGTGTATTGAATGGTAGTAATTTACTCTCTAATGGAATACATCATGTATGTCCCCTCTTTTAAGGTGAGTTTTGAATCCTATGTGAGAAATTAAATCAAAAAAAAATGTGAGAGATACATTATGAAAAATGATCAATCTAAGTAGTAGCGATAACATTAAAGAACATGGAATCATCGTATATATAAATTAAGTGAATTAGTAATGTGAGATGCATGTAGAAAACAAACATACGTAGTGAGATTCTCAAGATAGATTTTGGAAATTAGGAATGTAGATAAGTGACCAAAAATCAATATTGAAATATGAATAAAATTACTTTTGGAAGGATGCATGATATCCATCATTGAATTGAAAGGCTAGGAAGATGCATGATGTCCATCACGACATCAAAAATTAAGAATAAGTGTCATGGCCATGATGTACACCAACAAAAATTAATTCCAAAGAACACTAAGCACACCATAGAAGGCCAAGGGTGCACATACAATAAACAAGTTCAAATTTCACTCACACACAAATAAAAATGAAATAAAGTCTTTAAGCCACACACAATAACATGTTCAAATGTACACAAGTCAAATAGAGAATGCACACAAGGCATAAAGTGAGAAATAAAACATGAAAATCATGCATGAATACATGTAATTGGTCAACATTAATAATTTTTAACACTTGTATATTCAATAACATAGGAAATCAATGAGATATCATTGTGTAACTAAATGAACAATATTGATAGATGTTATGCAATGTAAAGAATTGAGGTATGAATAATAAGAGATATCCAAATAAGGATATAACCTATGTATAATATGACCCCATTGATATTTATGATGTATATACAATTTATAATAGGCTCATGTCTTGTTTAGATCTAATAACCCATAGCTTGTGCTCACTAGGATATTACCAACATAAGTAGATAACAACATGGTGCACTACTGTCTGGGCAAAGCACCTTTTTTGTTTATAATTTATGAGTCTGAGACAATCAAATAACTTTAAAATATTTATATAAATTCCACATTGTATGATCTCCATTCACTCACATACACTTGTGAATCATTTATGATATGAAACTAGATAGAAATAAGTACTGAGTAACTATGCACAAACTAACTAATGCAAATAAACTACATAAATCATGCATAGATCTAGTTTTTGGATTTTTTTGGAATATTTGATTATTTTTTTTTGTATTTTTATCATAATAGTATGATTAGAAAAGGATCTATGTAAAAATAAGAATGTTATAAAATCCTAAAATCTCATCAAGGGGATGCCTTTGTATATGCCCTTTATCAACATAATCATAATAATCTTTTGCATTATTGTCATGATCATCTTCTTGATCCTATAATTGTGGTATGCACTCTTACCTTATTTTTTATCTGCATCTGAAAAACTATTTACTCCATATTATGGAATTGACCTTTATTTTTTCTCTTTTACAATATGTGTGTGTGTGTGTGTGTGTATTGTCATGTGCCTCTAATCATATATAGTTACTTATATATTTTGTATCCTAGCTAAATATATGTTTTCTTTTAGCTGTGCTTTCTCTAACTATGTTTCACTCATAATGTGACTGGGTTGTTTGATTGAAGTGTTAATTATAGGATCACCATTATCATTTATCCTTAATATTTTATCCTTAAAGTCCAAACAACTATTTTTTGATGGTCATGCATTCTATGATGTGCATAATAGTATTTTGATCTCTTTAGAGGATACATAAAATGAAGTTTGATCAACTTGTTTCTAAGCATTTATCTTAAAATTTCACTTGAACTCTTATTATTCTTTTGCATACTTTTTGAATCAGTGGTTGTAGATTTATTATGTTTTAACTTCCCATTTTGATATGAAGTCTTGTTAGGAAAATTTTTTCTAGATGAAGATACATATACATGATTAAAACTAGCACATTCCAGATTCTTTGCATATGTGACATGATTTTCCTATGGTGTGATCTTTGAAACCAAATATTGATTTTTATTTTGCAATTATTCTATTGAATTTCTCAAAATGATGTTTTTATCTTTAAGGTCTTCATAAGAACATACCTTAATTACTTATGATTTAATATGCATAGAGACACCCTCTAGAGGAGATGTAGTAAGTGGAGGGATTTGAGGAAGGATGTGTTGGTTACCTTATTTTTGCACTATATTATGGGCTACCTTACCCCTTGGAGTAGTGATAACATGGACTTGGTTAGAGGGAAAGTAGCTATCATGATATTGAGTATTAAGAGGAGGAAATTATTTTTATCTATTTTAAATAAAATTACAATAAGAAGAGAGAGACATAAAAATTATAGTAAACAATCCAACATGCTAAGGAAATCATAATTTAATTTAAAACTCCAGAAGGATAATTTTTTATAAGAAAATCCTAGGGAGAAGACTAGGACTTGTAATATTCTATAAATAAAATAGGTTCATCAATATGTTTTATCAAATTTTGGTAAACTAATGGATTAACTACCTAAAAGTGAAAAATTATTGTGTAAAATCATAATGTTATAGATATACAATAAATGACACAAACTTATTTGGAAATTACTAAATTTGGAAATATGCTAAAAGGGGAAAGTGCTAAGGAAAATACAACTTAGTTATAAAACTAGAATGTATGATTATGTTTGAGGCTGAGATTGATTGTGGAGTTGTGTTGACTAACTATGGATTTGAAACATGGTTTTTTTAAATATTCAAACAAAAGCATTAGATCTAGATAGGGGTCAAAGGCATTTTTATCCTTAGGGAGTGTTGGTGTCATCTAGATGATGGAATTATGATATTTTTGTGATAGGTTTGCCTTCACTTGTGTGTTCTATTAGTTGTGTGGAGATTTCAATCTATCATGAAAACCATTATATATATTATCCTTCACTTTTAATCCTAGCTAAATATTCTAAGAGGATAAACTCAATCATGAGGTTAAAAAAAAAATTAATGATTAAAATTTTTCTTGACCTGTGTATTGAATAAAATATAGAAATAAAAGCTAAACTAAGAAATCTTAATCTAGACTATCTCAAACTAAGCTAGAGCTACAAATAAATTAAAAAAATAAAAACTTATACTTTGGTTACAAAAGCTTCTTCCATTATTATGTAGATTTAATTAGCTCTCTTTGAAATGTCGTTGCTCACTTTACCAATGAAAGGTAAAATGGGCAACCTTTTGGTACAAAATGTTCTTTGGTAGCTTTGATTCATTTTAGATTCACTTGTGATTTTGATAGTGCTTTGTTAGCATAAGTCATGAGGATGAAAGTGATGGATTTCATAATTATTTATAGGTTTCTAGAGGAAATATTTAACGATGGAGGATTATTTGAATATTTTAAATGATCCAAATAATCTATAGTGGCTATTGAGTCCTTACCCATGAGAATGATGACCATTTAAAATAGTTGAGAGAAACATGGAAATGGTTAATTGAGTTACCAAAAATGAGTCAAAATATTTGACGACTCAAGGGATGACTCAAAGGAGGTTGAGGAAGTTGTGGGTTTGCTAGGGATGAGTCAACATGTGAAGGAGATTAAGGTGAAAAATGTTGGGTGAGGTGTGAAATCTAGATTTAATATTTAAATATGGATTTAAAAGTGTGCATAATTGATTAATTTCATTTACTCAATTGTTTAATAAGAGGAAAATGTCATGAATTATGTTTAAGAATAATAATTAATAGGTTTTGGGTGTATTTTGAAATTAAATGTAATTTAAGTGTCTGTATTTTTTCCTCTTTGAAATAGTGTTGTGAAGCAATATTATTTTTAAGAATAGTATAAGAAGTAAAGTGTTGATGATTAAGAATAAAAAAATTCTCCAAATGAATGAGAATGAGTGTGATGATGCCCCCTCAAGGGTTTGTGTGATAAAATAGACAAATACTTAAAATGAATGAAAAGAGGAGAACGATAAAGTGATTTATATTTAACAAGAAAGTAATTTATTGGAATTGATATTAAACTTGCAAGATTTAAGTTTTTTTAAAATAGGATGACCCTAGTTGATGAAAACTAGAGTATTGATCAGAAAGATAATATGTTTAACCATTCAAAGATTGCATGCTTAGTGTTTGCTTATGACGTAAGGGTTAATGGAGTGGATGTGGGAATGATATATCCTAGTGATAGTATGTTCTAGATCTAAAAATGGGAAAACATATTGCTTTTCAATTTATAATGAAAATTTTATGTTATTGATAGTTATAAGTTATTGAAATAAATTTGGAATAATTTGAGTGATCTTGTCTTGAAATTTGGATGAAAATGAATGAAAAATGGGTATAATGGAGGGATGGGGGTTGTAAAATATTTTGAATGGGTTGAAAATATAAATAGAAGAATTGGGGGTTTAAAATTTATTTGTGAATTTGGTTTGAAGAGTTATATATGAGTAGAAGGTCATTGAGGAGTTTCACTATGAGAGATTACCAACAAATGGATCATATTCCAATCCATGAGTAGCGTGTAAAGCAAGTAAGGTGACATAAAAGACTTGAGAAGAGTGGGGCTCTGGTAAGTGAAGTTTTATTATTTAATTTTTTCATTTATGTGCATTTATTAGGGCTTAAAATAGACTGAAATGAATGCATAGATGAGCTATCTATGAATTTAGAAATGAAAGTTTTGAATTCTCTATATTAAACTATGAATTCATCAAATGTAATAGAAAATTCATAGAATATGGGTGAAAAATCATTAAGTAAAAATAGGTTAGAAACTATGAATTCAAGGTTTCAAAGTTGTGAAATCATCTAACAGAGCAGCGAATTTGTCAGAATGAGTTGTAAAATTATTTTAGGGGAAATTTGAATAAGGAATGCAAAATTGAAGGAATGGGGAGAAAAATTGAAGAAGTGAACAGCGAAATTGCAATGAGGGAGATGATAGTGAATCTAGAGGATGTATACTAGATTTTGGGTATTCTAATATGAGGGAGATGAGTATATTAGGGGTAGGATCTATAGGAGACTAAAATATATAGGATTTTAAGAGATGGATTGATTTTTATTGTTAGAGGAGTAGATATTGATTATTACACATGATTGGAGATGGATTCCTTAACCATCATACTTATAGCTATTGTCAGTGGCATTATGTTACTTGACAAGAGAAGGAGACTATGTCGAAATGGTTTATTGGATGTTATTAGAGACATGATGGAGATGGGTGAGAGGTTTACATAGGGCCATGTGTGCTAACACACTTATATAGTGACTTACACCATGTAACTTATACGGATGGGAGGGAGACTAGGTCATCCACACTATTATAAATTTGGTGTTGGGAACACATTATAGTAGAGAGACTAACTGGTCACATGATCACTCATTCTATGGATGATCCATTGGTATACATATGGGATATGATTATTGGTACTCTCAAGCCACATTTAGGTGACATAGAGTTCTATAGGAGGGTGATAGTGATAGATGAGCTAGGTGATGATCAAATCACCTAGAGACTATACATGGAGATTGCATTTCAGTGGCTACAAGATGACTTATGTATGGACTATATGATGATCCAATGTTATGTGATTAGGTTACATGACTATGTTATAGAGAGATATTACCTTGATAGGGTGATGAGGTAGTTTATGATTAAACAAAACATTCAAGCATGTCCACACATCTTTGCATGAGTAGTGAGGGAGAGAACATAGTGGGGGCTAACTAAATTGGTCATAGTTACAAGTAGTGAGATGGAGTGACCATAGGGATGTTATTGATGCAAGAGTAGTAGAAAATTATGAATATTTTTTAGTTTTATAGTGGTCATTGATATTGATGGTACTATATGCACCACCACATACATGGAGATAAAGACTGGTTGCTAGTTTGAGTAGGTAGCCATAAGGTATAATTTTAGGAACCTAGATCAGTAGGGGGTTATAGGAGATAGAGGAAGGACATAAGGACAAGGAAGAGGAAATTATTTATATATGAGCTAGTTACATGATGTAGAGGTTACTAAGGCTGAGAATTTGGAGATTATATAGGAGGTAGGTGTGGATATTGATGTTGATGTGGATACAAATATGCGAGTGGATATAGAGTAAGGAGGTGGATAATATACTCCACTAATTTTCATTGACATTGAGGGTGATAAATATGGAAAGGACATATTTATGAGGACAATACATGGAATATATAGATAAAAGAGATATGGATGGTCTTTCATGCATAGCTTGATATCAAGAAGAGTAGACACAAGTTGACAGACTTCATGAGAAGATCTGAGCTCATGATGGGGATATTATAGGTTTGTACAAGGAGGAATCCATTTTACAAGGGGTTTTAGATATCATAATTAGTTAGGCATATTATATTAGATGATTATAGGTTGAGTTTGATAGGTTATATGTTGAGGTTGATAGGTTATATGCTGAGGTTGATAGGATGGTGAGAGATGGTATTGCGACTGCACAGGGAGTTACTACACATGATGTCAAGACACAGACTCTAGATTATACAACATTAAAAAAATGATATAAACATGAAAGAGATATAACTAGGACATAACTAATAGATGCTAGAGTGTTATTAGTAGTACATGGTTAGATAGATACACAAAACAAGGTTATGAGATCCATGAAGTAGACCACATATTATAAGAGTTTATACAAAGAGTCTATTCTATGCACACAAAGGGCACCATCCTTCAAGGAGTACTTGATTAGGTGATCTATGTCAGGGAGATCAATGCAGCTAATAGAGTCAAAGAGATCTATGGGGTAGGCTACATAGCATGTGATGGGTCATTCACGAGGCACACTGCAGTGTGATAAGTTGATTATGAGACCAGACACTCTATCAAAGGGGTAGGGCAAGACATGACATAATGTTTTGATGAGGGTTACATCGATGTATACATATGTTTGAGATGTATATGTTTGTATAGACACACTTGATTTTGATATATATATATATATATATATATATCATTTTAATGAGACTTGCACTATGTGGATGGACATTGTGGATTGTATATGGACTTTTCATGATGGCTATTTATTTGTGCATGGTTAATGGATAACTAGACATGTAGAGTAGTGGTTACATTTCCTACATTTTGATTCACATTAGCATATATTAATTTTCCTCAGCATTTTACTATGGATTATGACATGTATGATTAGATTTATGGATTCATGTATAATGATGTTGGATATTTGATTTATTTTGTGATAGACTTGCACTATGTGGATGGACATTATGGATTGTATAGGGGTTGTATATGGAATTTTCATGATGGCTATGTTTATTTGTGCATGGTTAATGGATAACTAGACATGTAGAATAGTGGTTACATTTCCTACATTTTGATTCACATTAGCATATATTAATTTTCCTCAGCATTTTATTATGGATTATGACATGTATGATTAGATTTATGGATGCATGTATAATGATGTTGGATAGTTGATTTATTTTGTGATAGTTCCTTGCATTGGATTTATAAAAATAATGAGTATTTGAGAAACTTGATGTTTAATACAACTTAAAACACATTTCCACCCATGATAGTAAATAATCATGATGAATGTTGATGTTTTAGGCATATAGACTAAAAATAGAATAAATTGTGTAAAAGCAAGATACATCATGATATAAGTAAATCATAACCATATTATTTTTTAATTCATAAAATAATATTTACATAAAAATAATTAAAGTAAGATAGAAAAACATAATTATTTTAGATGATAATGAAACAACATTAATAAAACAAATAAAAATGATATATATAAACAAAAACACAAATAAAGACTGAATAGTCTTTCCAATGAAACAACATTAATAAAATAAACACAAATGATATATATAAACAAAAAAAAACAAAGACTAAATAGTTGAAATAAAAATGAAAACACAATTATGGAAAACTTTTAAGATGATTAAAGTTGAATAACCAATGATGGCTAAAGCAAAATAACCAAGTGAGTGGTTTTAAAAAATAGAAAAAGACAAATAACCAAATTATTTGTCAAAGATAATGATAAAGTTAAATAACCAATGTAATGGATAAATACAAACAATGAAACAAATAATGAGTCAAATAGTGAAAACTATAAGCAAGTAATCAATACTTGAAAAGATATAACAAAAGGCTTAACATCTTAAACAAGGGTTTGAGACATTTATATCCAAGAGTTAGGCTAAGTACCAATCAACTGATGAGGAAGTATAAGGATGAATAAATCCATTCTCAGGGAAAAATATGATGGGGAAGGTGGTGACCAAGTAGAACCTAGACACCCCATGTCTCTAAGCATTTCCTACATAATCCACCCTAGACAAAGTCTATGTGGGGATATAAGAGAAGATGTAGTTATCCAATATAGAAAGTGATGATAAAGGGGATAATTATGTTGGTATCACAATAATTGAGAGGGGAGGTGTGAATCAATTTACAAACTTTTCTTTCAATTCCACTTATCATTCATTAATAATTTAAACTAACATAAAGATACAACAATGCATAATCAACCATTCATATAAGCATTGAGCAAAAACATAACAAAAGAACACAAGAGATACATTAAAAAACCTCATGGATAATACAACATAATAAAACATATATTTTACTATAGTCCTTGAGTAATGGATAAATATTTAGTAAGTCACCAACCCCATAAGGATCACCAACCCCTTCACTAGTCAAGCACCAACTCAACTAGTCCTTTATCAAGAACCAACTTCTAAGGAGGCACCAACCACTTAGGTAAATAAAAAATAATCCAAAAAATTGGAACCTTTGATCAAATTTTTACACTTTTTTCTCACTTAACTGATGATTATCACCTTATTTTTCTCTTCACATTCTTTTATCTCTCTCAAACAACCTATTAGGCCTCTTCGCTAAACTAGCCCTCTTCTTGGTAGATTTAGGTCATATGACCTTGCTCATCATCTATTTAATCAATTATATAACTTAATTAATTATAAAAAACACATATTTTATTGTATTTAAACCCTCTACCTGGTTTCCAAACTTATATTTAATTTGCTCATACCCTCAATATTTTAACTAGTCAAATTAGGCCTATTAGACCTTCTTTTTATACTTGACTCTTGATTTCACCAACCTTGGTTGGAAAAAAACCTATAAATACTTTTATAACCATTATAATATATCAATAAACACATTTATTAAGTGAAACAACCACTACATAGGTCAGTCACCACTCATAGGGACCAAAACCACCATTAAGCCTAAAGGAGACATAATGCAATTAGGGCTTCTCAAAGCACACATTTCACCTTGTCCACATTGGAACATAGTGAGCCTTCAAAAATTGATTAAAAACTTAAAAAAATTATTTAATTATACCCCTTATAATCTTACCTTATTTCCCCAAAACCATTTATCTCATTTCACTCTTTGAACCATACCATTAGGCCTACTCACAATTAGGCCTTCTCACTGTTAAAAAGTCTGCTTTAAATATATGAAGTGCACACTCAAATTTGACACATAACCATATAAAAAAATAAAATTAGTATAAAATTCATGACCTCAGGGTCATCACCAAGTCCATTATATTTCACTATATGGGGCAAAACACCTCAAACAGACCACTTTCATATGCTCACTCAGAACTGCAAACATACCTCAAGAACCCAGTCAAGAAGATTTGAATTTTCACACCTTAATATAAATTTATCATGAATAAAAATATATTAAAATTAACCTATGATACCTATATAAAAACTTCATTTGTAATATATTCTTTGAATCTATGCATAATGACTCCAGAACATCATTCTCACTAACACATAGAAAACTTCCTGAAAGCTCCAAAATAGAGTCATGGAAAACAAGACTTAGAAAATTTGTGTAGCCACTTTTATGAAATTAAAATGGGTTTAAATCATAATTAGCCATCCTTATAACATCTTGAAATATTTTTATTATAATATCCAATAGCAATATTGGTCTTACAGACCAATCTCATGGCTTCACAGTAAATAGATCTCACTGTGTTAGACAAGTCAGATTGAGTTCAAATTTTTGCCATACAAAAGCTTCTTAAAAAATTATATACATTAGGGATATGTTTTATAGGTCTTTAATAATAAACCCATGCATTTTTATCCATCCTTAATCCAATGCAACCCATCCCTAATCTCATTCTCACTTTTGCCAAGTTTTCTCATTGTCTTCCTCACTAGGACTTTTTAGCAATAGGTCAAATTCCATGACCATTTTAGAATATTTGAAGTCTGTAACCTACTAAAAATTTTACATGATCATAAAATAAAATTCTCATAAATCATCCTCCAATCATTTTCATGCTTTGATCTAGTCAACCCTTCCTATTACATCAAAAATATGAGAAACAAGGGGTTGTCTGTCGTTTCCACTCTTTTTTAGATAGACCAATGCCACTTAGAGGTACCTATGAGAGTTGAATACAACTTAAAATCATCATAATAGGTTAACCAAACCATTTTGGGCACTTTTGAATCATATCTTCCATATTAGGTCACTATTAGGGTTTTAGAGAGGGTTTGGACTGTATTCTTAACAATCATTCATAAATCTTAGGTTCTCAACCTAAAAACAAATGCCAAGAAATATAATATAGGAACCTGATGGCTAGATATTTTATAGGTTGACAAAAGAACCTAGGTAGTCATGGGATTAAATCCCCTTCATTTAATGGTGAAGCTTGTGTATGCTTATGTCAATTTACTTCTAATTATTCATAGATTATACAAACTATGTGAAAGTGGTCTTATTTTTGGGGTATTAATTTAATCATAGAGTTCATGAACCATAACAAGGTGATTCTGTAGCAAGTAAGTACTTGTTTCAAATAATGTGTAAATAAATTTTGGGGAAATTAAGAATGAAAGACTAGAACATATGAGAAGAAAAAATTTGCTCTTCATAATAAGTAGTTTTATAAATCTTACAGACTCCATACAAGTAAATAAACATTTAAGAGATGATAATCCTCTCAACAAATGATTAAGAATATAATTCACATTCTGATTTAAAGATAATATAAATTTTATGATTTTAATCTTCACAAATCCACCAAAGTAATCTCTTGAGACATAAATTTTCATAGAAATTAATGTCCTTATTCACTTTAAACCAATTTCATATAAAAGGAAACTCAAAAATTTAAACACAAAGTTTTAGATTGCTTAAACTTTCTTTCTTCAGTTATAACTGCTTGATTGCAAAAAATTATCATCCCTAGGCACGTACGCCTGCACTTATATTTATATAAAAATAGATGTCGAAAATAAATAGGAGATAACTCCCTCAATTCCCATATGCTGCACTAAAAATTGAAAGCTATTGAGAGGCATCTTTCTCAAATTTCTCCTATGTGGCATGCAATAGTTGTTAACATGTATCACTCTTAGTTTCCTTATTTGGATCAAATAAAAACTCCTTGCATGTTGCACATAGGTTGCTCAAGTAATTTGATTTTACAAAATGACTTCAAGTAATGGAATTTATCCAAGTTACTTGAGCTTTACACTTTACAAAATAAATTACTTTTAATAAGTAAATTCTCTGAATGACATTACTTACAAAGTAATTACTTGAATCTAAATTACTTAAAATACATTTGTGAAGAAAATGGAAGAAGAAAGAAGAAGAAACTATCGATAAGAGAAGCAACAATAATCATTCTACTTCATGGACTTCATTCCTGCACTTCTCTCTAAATTTGATGTGTTGAGACATCATGGATTGAACTATTGTTTCATCTATCTTGGAAACTAATTGCCTCTCCATATCATACCTCAGTAATTCTCTTTCCAATTTTTTTTAGTATGTTTTTACCTTCTCAATCCTGGGTTTGATCCTTTTAACATCTTGTTGATTTTTATTAACTCCTTTATAGATTTTGATGTGAAAGGAGTAGAATATTTTTCAATTTTATACTTGAACATTTGATGTAACTATTTGGGTGTTCTTGAAAGCTCATTTGAACATGTGAGGTAGGAGATATAGTCCTCCACATCTAATTTCACATCTCAAGCATCTTCTTCTAGAGTTTCTATTTCATCAAGCATGGATTCAAAAATGTACATGTGAAAAGTTATAATGAGCTCTTCTTACCTTGCCTTCTTTACTGACCCTTCTAGAAAAATTTATTCTTCAATCAAAACTTTCTCACTTAAACTATTTATCCCCTCTAGACTTTCTTTTTGTAATTTAGATATTCCATTCTCATTTTTAATTTCTTTCATCAACACCTTCAGTTGTGCCAATTTATTTTTAATGTCAACCAAGTTTCCTAGGACCTTGGGAAACCATTTTTGAGTAGTATGCAACATATTCTCTACCCATTCATCAATGGCTTTAGCCTTGTCCCTAGTTTCATCTACTTCAGTGATTACTTGATGACTAGTTGTATCACCTAAAAGAATTGATTATTGTAGAGTAGACATTTCTACGTTAGCTATTATTTCACATAACTTAGAATTTTGTTCTTTCAACTTAGCCTTAAAAATATTCTCCTCATTGAGCTTCTTAAAAAGAGTATTAATCAAAGTCTGAGTATCTTTCTTTAAGGCTTCTATGGTAACTTTTCCAAGGGACACTTTTTTGACTATTAAGTCTTTCTCAGTGACTTTACTTTTATTCATGCCCGATGGAGGAGTTGATACCTCTACAAATTTTTGTCCTAAAGGTTCAATTATCATCTTATAAGTTAATTTAGAAATCTTAGGCTTATTTTCCTTATATTAAAGACTCTTTAATAGATTCAAATAAATTTCCTCCCAATTTATCACTTCTCTAGTCTCAGGAGCTATTTGCAATGCCAACCAGGATGAGAAGTCTATACTTGGGGGAGTAGCTAAATGTACAAACATTTGTTGCTAATTATTTCTTACTACTAAGTTTTGAGAAGGAGATTATTGTGTATCTAAAACATCTTACACTACATTGGGAATTGCTTGATCATCATTTTCTTTCTCTACCTCTACTTCTTTCACTACTTCCTTCTCCTTTGTTTTCTCTATCACTTTCTCTACATCTATCTGTACCTCTGCTAATCTTTCTTTTCCTTTTTCTAAATCTTTTGATACCTCTATATCTTCCTTTTTAGGTTCAACTATTTAATTTTGATTTTCTTATGGTGCCTCCTAAGATGGGGTCACTTCTTTGATAGTTACCTATTCTAGGTCTTTTTAAATGGTGGGTTGATCATCTAAAGGAGGTGGAGGTGGAGGAGTAGGTGGAGAAGATGAAGGATGAGGGGGAAGAGGAATGATAGTCTTCTTCTGAATGGATTTATCTAGGGACTTGATGACATGATATTTTGGAGGTGGCATGAGTGTTGATGGATCTATGGTTGCTGTAGTAAATGTAGAAATGATAGGAGTAGTGGTGTCAATGGAAGAGACTAGAGGAGGTGTAGTGATAACTAGTTGAATGTGTTCCTTATTTTTTACCACAAAATATGTATCATCGTAATTTTTATTTAGCTTCAATTTATTCATGGGTTCTTGGTTTCTTTCTCCTTGTACTATTTATTTCTTTTTTTGCCTTACTCGATTAGTTTTAGTCATTAATTCCTTCATGCAATACCCCTTATTGAGAATCCATGTGGAAGTCATGGTAAGGACCATAGAAGTTTTGTTTGCAATAGTTTTATCTTGATCTTTACCAAAAATAATCTCCAGAAGTGGAGTGTTATCTCCCCTTGCTACATGGTAGGCGTCACTATTTACAACTCCATCATCCTCCATGTCTTCTGGAATTGTAGATGAATCAAAAGTATGAATCTATTCAATAGTCAATATGTTATTGTCTCTCATTATTACATCAAACTCATCACTACAATCAATCCAAAAATCTTCAAGTATAGGAATATGCATATACTCAAGAGAAATAGTATTTTGAGCTATGGCTCTGTAATCAAAATCTACTCTAGATTCGTAATGGATTTGATTTTAGTTATGATACATTTCCTTTTGCATGTTATTAATTTTGTAAATGCTGGGGAAATGATTGTGACCAATAAAAATAGGAAAATTGATAGAGGAGTGGTGAACATTTGACTGTAAGTTATGTAATTCAACCAACTACCTACATAACTCCATAAGAATCCATTTATCAATAGGATATCTTGGTAATTTGACTAGTGTGTCTAAGAAACCACCAACTATGATGTATGTGAAATTGATGAACTAAATTAAAATGCATCCAAATTAGGAAACTACTTCCCATGCTATATCAGATACTCTCTTGTGTTTCAGAGCTACATTTAACTTACAAATGATTTCATATAAGAATCCATCATTCATTATCCTACTTGTAGTACTCATAAATAACCATTTGAGGGTAATACTCATATATGGGCTTTGTTTCCAACATTCCTTTTTTTGTCTGCAAGACACTGTTTAACTATTGGTTGATGTTGTCACTTATCAACCTTGCCCATTCAATCATAGCAGAGCTCATGGTGATGTCAATGGTTCTAATGTATGCATACATATAGGTTGAGAAGCACTGGGCATTCTTCTCCCCATTGATTCTACACAACAACTAAGTGATGTCATCTACTTCTTGAACTAATTCTAACCTTACTATTTGCTTTAGGAACCTCGAGGGTTGTTTCACTTTCTTTAGATAATTTATTTTCATTATCTTAATGAAATATTTTGTCTTATTTTCCCATTGTCTTTTATCTTTTTCCATTGTTATATCAATCACTTTAGATGATGCTGAGATCTTTAGTCAGTAGTTGAAATATTGAACATCCAATCTTATCACTACATTATCGATAGGGTCTTTCATAATCCTAGTAATAAAGTCATAATACTTGGCACATGCTACAACAAACTCCAAAAGTTGTGTAGAACTTGGGAATGCTACACCTTGCAGGATCCCATTATTGGTCATTGCTTTCATGAGTGGAGTTTTGGCTACAGCTTTGGATCTCTCCAATAATTTAATCACTGGCACATGTCCCATATTTTTATCACTTGTTTTAGTTAAATTTGAAGTGATATAAGATTCAATAGGGTACCCTTTATACTCATACTTCATCTTTGGTTCTTGTGACTTGAATATCTTTGCTTTTATTTTACCCTTACTACTTGACTCTAAGATTTACTCAAGTGCTAGCTTAGGAAATTATTCAATTATAGTTTCTTGTACTTATACTCTATCCATTTCTTCCTCTGATCCTTTTTATCCTGACATTTGTTTTGGTTAACTCTGGAAAAACATGACAAGTGATCTAGAATACTTAGTAACTGCTCCTACTAGTTAGAAAAGGTTGAAGAAATGAATCAAGTTGTTATATCAAATGATAATTTTAAGCAAACTTTAGATTTTAAGCAGTAGAGAGCCTTGATAACTCCAAGTAACTCATAGTAAGTAACAAGGTATCACAGCTCCTGATTGGTCTAGATAATCTTCAAGTCTTAAGTACTCAAGAATCTAAGCAAGTATTAGGCATGGAAAACTTCAATTTTCTTTTAGCTTATAAATTTGGGTTTTTATTAGAAAGTTACTTGAGTTTGAAACCCCACGTAATTAATAAGTAATGAGTAATGAGGAATCCATGTTCCACTTGAGTAGATACTTTAAATTTACTTGGGTAGTTTAACGAGTTTCTCAAGACTTAAGACTTTGGGTTTACTAATATAAGTGACTTGGGATGAAGAACTCACAGAAGTAGAAGTAGTGAGTAGTCATAAATCTAGGTAAGCAATAAGTCATTGTATGTCTGAATAGGTAGGATGCTTAAGATTCTCATGTTTCTTAAGGTAAGTAACTTGGGCTTGGGACTCCAAGTAAGTTGTAAGTTGTAGAAAACCTGGGTTTCTTTGCTAGGTCAATACTCATTTAGGTTTTTTAAGCTAGGTTTTCTCATTCTTGGATTTTGAGTGAGTTTTTACATGCTTAGTGTTATGAGAGTTTTAACAAGACTTTAAACAATATTTTTACATGCAAAAATGGATTTGAATACAAGCAAAATGATAAAATATAGTGAAAACTCAAAATGACATGCGTAAACTTACTGGTAGGAGAAACAATATTTTCAATAAGGAATGGAAGGAGAAAATAAGAGGAAAATAATTTAAATACCTTGAATGAAAATGGGTTGATAGAAAATTACTCCAAAATTGCTCCAAAGGTGAAAATGACATTGATCTGGGTTTGTATGGGTGGTAGTTTGGTTAAACAACTCAAATGCTAGGTGGAAAATGTGGTGGATTTTCTTAATATTTATATTAGCCAATGCATTAATAACATGTAAGAGACATGTGTAAGGGAGCCACATAAGCCCTTAAATTTTTGTTGGGTTTCTTTGACTACTTTGTTTATTTTGTCTTTTGAAGTAAAGTAACCTCATAAACCTAATTTGGTCTAGGATTGAGAGTACATCAAATTTATAGATATTTATTACTTTTACTTGTAGCTTTGAGAAAGTGAAGCTACTTCAAAAACCCAATTTGATTTAGTTAGTGTTCTATGATTTTTTGAGCCTACTTTACTTATCTTCTAATGAGAAGTAAAGTTATTTGATGATTATGGTTTACACTGAATGGTGAAACTTAGGTTTGCAATGACTACTTGCTTTTCACATGATAAGTAAAGTTATTTAAAGAACCCAAGTTATCCTAGGATTAAGTTCAAACACTTAAATTTTTGATCTTCTTAGGAAGATGAGTAAATGGGTTTTTCAATGATGGCCTTGAGCAAATGTTTTCAACCTTCTAGAGTAATTTGAAGCAATTGGGAGAATAAGGTAGTCAAAAATAAAAATACTAAAAACTACATCTTATTCAGAGGACTGATCTCAATAAGAATAAGTAACTCACAAAATAAAAAAGGTAAAATTTTAAAAGGGGTAACCCAAAATTTCTAAGTGTGAAATTTTGGGGACACCAGCTAGCTTCAACTAAGGACATATTTGTTTTTAATCAAGAAGAATGGAACAAAGATGAGATCTCAATATCTTTAGTTTTGAGTCTTGTTTATTGGGTACGGAGTCATGTTAAACTCAATCATGAAAAACAACAAAACAAAAAAACAAGAAAATAAAAACAAAAGGAAAATTGAGGTTTTATTTATATACATACATGTGTTACCCTATTACTCAGTTCTTATAAAGCTTTAAATGTTACCCATTAAAAGGTAGTGGGAGTTCAATTTCATCCTGATAAGCTAGGATAAAGCTATCTCTTCCATCAATGCTCTTTATAGTAAAAGTCCCTTTCCACAGTGTGTCAAACTTGCCATGCTTTCTTTTTTGTTCATTCTACTTATCCCACAGAAGGACCAAGTCACCAACTTCAAACTATCTTTCTCATGGCTTCTTATCAAATATCCTCTTCACTTTAATTTAATGATTAGTTAGTTGGTTAATAACTTAAGTATGAACATCTTATAGTTTAGTGAGAAACACAATCCTCTTATCAAGTGAATCTTGATAAATTACATCTTCAATAGATTTAGATAATTAAAAAGTAGGTAACTCTATAGTGATTGGTATCTCAACATTTATTCCATATAACAACTAAAAATGAGACATACCAATGGCTTTATTTGGAGTGATTTTGTTAGCCCATAGTGCATCAAATAACTTCTTGTGCCAGGTATGTTGATTATTGTCCACCAGCTTGTGAATGATGGTCATCAAGTTATTGTTATTTGATTTAGCTTGACCATTCCCTTGAGGATAGTGATTTGAAGCATGAACTAGATCTATTCCATATGAGTAACACAAATTAGTTAGTTACACTAAAGAAAAGTTGGATGCATTATCTATTACTATCCTGTGTAGGACACCAAACCTTACTATGATATTTTCTTTGATGAAATCACATACTACTTCTAAAGTGCCATGTTTGAAAGGAATGGCTTCTACCCATTTTCTGAAGTAATCATTTGTAGTTAAAACATAGCAATTTCTAGCACTTGAAGAAGGATTCAACATGCCAATAAAATCCATGCCCCACTATTGGAATGGTTCACTGATTATGACTAGTTTTAATGACAATGCTGACAACTTTACACATCCCATAAAGTGTTGACATGCTTAACACTTAGCAACCTAATAATAAGTATATTGGAAAAGGGTAGGCCAAAAGTACTTTGCTTGTAATAGTTTGTGTTGTGAGTCATGTTGGGAAGTGACCTACACATGCTTTATCATAAAACTTATCTAGTAATATCCTTTGCTAATTTTTATCCACATAATGGATGAAAATAAAATTAATTTCTCTTTTATAAAAACCATTATCCCAAAGGACATAATCCTTTAACTTCAACTTGATCGTACATTTTTCCTTATGTGTCAAATCAACTAGAAATTTTTCATAAGTTAGGACATAATCAATCTTGATGTACCATTTATCAACAAGATCAATAAAAAACACCATGGGAAAATCTTCATCTAATTTAGCTTCTAATGAAGGTGCCACTATATCTATGTTGTTAGGTTTTCTCTATGTCATCAATTATCACAAGCCTCTTCCTCTTACTAGCTTCATTGGTTTAATATCAAGATCAAATTATTTCACCTTAGTTAACCAGGTGACTCTCAATAATCATAGCTCCTACTATGTTAGGATTTATTTGATTATAGTATCAAGTACATATACTTTAGTATGTGAAGATAAAATGTAGTACCTAAAAACTTTTATGCTTTGATTACAATAAAGGCATGTTTCTCCAGTTGTGAATACTTTAGTTTAGAGCTTTTCAATGGCTAGCTCATGAAATCTATTGAGGATTCAATACCCTCATCATTATTCTATAGAATTATCACTGACATAGTGTGCTCAGAAGAATACCAATAAAGAATAAACTCTTTACTAAAATCTAGAGAAACTAGTATTGGAGCTTGAGATATAGCTACTTTAATCCTTTCAAATGCCAAATTTTCTTTGGCATTCCACTTGAAGTCTTGATTCATTTTCATCATATCATAAATATGGTGAGTTAATTTAGTAAAGTTAGGAATGAATCTTTGGATAAAGTTGACCTTGATAAAGAAGGAATGCACACCCTTCCTGGAAGTAGGCAAAGATAGACTTTAAATGGCTTTCACCCTTTTTGGGTCAATATTCATTACTTCCCTTGAGACAATGTGATTGAGAATTTTCCCTTTAGTCACAAAGAAAAATGAACTTTTGGGATTCAAAAAAATCCCATGTCTCCTACATTGGATGAGAAATTCTTTTAAGTCAGTCATATGATTATCTCATTTCTTAGAGAAGGCTATCAAGTCATCAAGGTATACCACTATACTCTTATTATTTATATGTGAAAATGTTAGATCTATTTCTCGCTAAAAATTTACTCAAATATTTATAAAACCAAAAGGCATCTTCTGATAGGCAAATGTCCCCCATGGTGTTGTGAAAGATATCTTGTATTGATATTCTTTAACCACTTTTATTTGATTATACCCTAAAAATCCATCTAATGAACAAAATCTATGAACATGTAACTACTTGAAAGGTGTGATCCATAATGGGCAATGGGTAGTTATCTTTCAGAGAAGCTTGATTTAGATTACAGAAATCAACACATAGGCATATTTCTCCATTTTTATTCCTCATTGGGACAATGTTAGCTAACCATGTTGAATGATGAATTGGATAGATGATCTCAGCATCAAAAATATTCTATATTTCAATGTAGATAGTACTTGAGATGGTTGGGTTATGGTGGTGTAACTTTTGTTTGAAAGGCTTTACTTATAGTTGAAGTGGAATATAGTGTTGTACCACATCTGGCTAGAAGGTCTTTGTAGGACCAAGCAAACCCATCAATGTATCTTTTGTGAAACTCAATGAATGCTTCCTTTTTTTCTTGGGAATGACATTTTCCAATGTTGACCATATTAGGTTCTTCTTCACTACCCAGATTAATTTGCTATACTTTTGGAGAAGAACTATCTCCATATTTTTTCAATTTAGAAATTGATCATACTTATCAAAAATTTCTTATAAAGAAACTAACCCTTTAGGGATTTTATTTCCCTTCAATTGAATTATATCTTGACTATCAGTAAGATTAGGGTCAGTGATACCTATTGTCTTCTAGTGTGGAAGTGAACTACTTCCTTCAAAGTATAATTCCTCAAAGTTATATTATTGCTCAATGAAAATAACTATTTATTTGTCATCATTGAAAACTTGCCACTAGTTGACATTATCTAGAACCTTTGGACAATAAACCATCTCTACTTTATAGTTACCTTCTTAGAAAAGTGTAGGTTGCTGATCTAGCCTAAGTAGAGATGCAATAAATGTAAGAGAATCAACTTTAGAGTTCTGATAATGAGGAACTGAGTTGATTAAGAAGGCTAAAAAATTGAGTGTTACACTCAAAAATCAATCATGGTAGTGCCTCAACTTGTCTTTCTTCACTTGATATTAACCACAAATTTGTCTTACTATTAACTCAACATCACCTTGTGCTTTTAGGAGTATTACTCTTTTTTATTTTGATTTTTCAAGTCCTAAAAATATTGATTCATAATTTTTTGTGTTGTTAGTATTTTCAAACATGAGTTTGTAGGAGTAAGGAAATATTTTACCATTAGGTGATATCAATACCACCCCAACACCTGAACCAAGAAAACTATAGCTACCATCAAATTCTAGCATACAAATCTTATCTTATTCTTCTTCCTCTCCTTCCTTTGGTCCATGTATCTCCTTGTCCAATTCAAGGTAGTAAACTCCATGATCTGATTCTTCAACAAGAACCTATGATCTTGGATCATCAGACTTAGAAACCATATACTCAGACTTCTTTTCAGGCTCAAGTTTTTAATTTATTATTTTGATTGGAATGTGAACACATGACCAATCCATCTTGACTTCTCCATGTAGATATTTGCATAAGTTTATACTTAGTAACATCTTGTAAGAGACATGAATATTCATAACCAGAATTGTCATCTTGAGTCTTTTATCTAAGAAAGCTACCAAGATAGCAATGGAATCTTTGATCTATCTAATTAGGGGAAATTGTCTCTCCATTGAGTAATATATGAATATTTTCTTATTCAAAGTGAGGTAAAGTTCATAAAATAATTTAGTTAGCATGATATTATTTGAGGCTCCAAGTCTAGGATATAATTGCTCAATTTGAACCCACTGATCAAGAAAGAGACATAAAATGGTTCTATCCTTTTAGATATGGAAGCAGATGTGGGAGAAATAAATATAACATTATTCTAGGAAGGAACCTATTTAGGAGTAGGAAATATACCTTTAAAGGCATTGGTTGTATTGTTTAACCCTTTACTCTGAACATGCTTGACTAGTCTATTTAGTTGATCTAGGTAACACCTCAAGTATTTAGCTTCTGACATTTGAATTTTGGTTTTCTTTATGTGATCAATTATGTCAAAAAATGGGATGGATGTAGATAGAGTAGGGTTAGCTTCTGAAGTATGAGTTATTGGCTTATGAGTTTGAGAATAAGAAGCTACATACTTTTGTTTTAGACCAAGAGAAGAAGGTAAAGGACTACCTCTTTTAAGAATGCTTACATCTAATCTAGAGTCTCCTTTTTCTTGTTCTTTAGAAGGTTTTTCATTATCTTTCCAAGTCTATGACCTTGTAAACACTTCAAAAGAGTGACTATGATCTTCTTCAAACACTTACTCATAATCACTTTTTGATTGATATTCAAGGTATCCTATGTTGGAGTCACCAGTAGGATCTATAAAGTCATATTCATCAACAAGACTTTTATGAGTATTATCAGTCATCTAAACTTATTCATTCATCTCAACATGATTTTTGGGAACATCTTCAATTGTTAGTCTTTATGTAGGACCAGTAATGCGATTCTTATTTTGATTATTAAAATTCCATGCAGGTGCATTCTGAGTAGGAGTAGCATGAGTACCTTGAGAAATTTGCCTTTTGACTTATAACAAGTCATTAGACAACTTCTATAATAAGGGATCAATGGTCTATGATGTGTTTGAAGTAAAAAAATCACCCTTAGAAGTTGTTTTCTTGATCTTTCGAGCCATTATCAAGTCATCTTTAACCTTTGTAGCAAGATTTTGAGTTGTTAAATCAACTAGATGTGTTTGGTGCAACTAATAACTAACCTCTAGTAACTAATAATTGATGAATAATCACTTCTAATTATCTCCAGTGGGTAGATTAGCTTGAGCGATTTTATAAAGTAACCTGTTAAACTTGGAAATGAAATCTTACATATGTTCATGTGGTTCTTTTTTGAGTTGAGTCAGTTGGGTAAGCAATATATGTGAATCTTATACAACTTTGAATCTCTTTTCAAACTACTCATGTATAGTGGCCCAACTAACTATAAGGTTGGGATCCAAATGATAAAACCATTCTACAACTAAATCATGCAATGTCTCAATGAAGAGTCTGATTAAGACATCTTAATGCTCAATGCCAATTACTCGATAGGCTACAAAGAAGGCAACCAAGTTCTCATTTGGACTTTGTTTTCTATCACTAGTGGACTTTGGAAAATTATTTATTGACCCCTTTGACAATTCATGGAGAGAATGAGTTAAATTCAGTGGACCAATCACTGCCCCCCAAAGAACAGGAAGTGGTAGTGCCATTCTTCGAGGACTAAAGAACTGAGGATTGGTGGATTGGATTATTTATAAGGAATTATGTTGTAGCTGATTCATAGGTGTTTGTGCTCATCTCATAGGTGAAAGGTTGGATCTTCTTGTTCTGTCTTGGACATGAAAGCTAACATTGAATTGTTCTTATAGCTCAAAGAAGTCATCAATTTGGCCTTGATCTCTCCTTGCTATGGTGGAAACTTGATTTGCCAGATTAAAGTGCAGAAATTATAATAAATATTTACTCAAGTAATTTGGTTTATAGGAAAATACTTGATTGGTGGTTACTTAACATGTAACAAGATTAGGATAAACAAGGCATAAAATAAAATGTGGCTTATAAACATGTAGTAATTCAATAAAAAGTAATGCATCTATTTTTAATAAGTGGAGTTAATTTTAGAAAGGATGCACTTTAATTACAGGTGTATAACTACATTTGCATGAAGTTCTTAACACTATGGTTTGAAAGATTTAGGATTTTTAGAGAACATGATGTCAACCTGCTCTTATCTTGAGTTGTGTGAGTAATCTAGTTTTAGTTCTAGTAGTAAAGATCATAGTTCCCCAGTGGATTCACCAAAAACTATTGGCTAGATATTTTATAGTATGGAAAAAGTACTTAGGTAGTCATGGGATTAAATCCCCTTCATTTAATACTAAATATCCTATATGCTTATGTCTATTTACTTCTAATTATTCACAGCTTTTAGTTATTCATAGATTATATAAATTATGTGCAAGTGGTGTTATTTTTGGGGTATTACTTTATCACAAAGTTCATGAACCATAATAAGGTAATTTTGTAGCAAGTAAGCAACTATTTTAGATAAAGTGTAGATACATTTTGAGAAATTGAGAATGAAAGACTAGAACATGTGAGAAGAAGTTTCACTTCATAATAAGTAGTTTTATAGAACTTATTGAATTTGTACAATTAAATAAACATTCAAAAGATGATAATCCTTTCAACATATGATTAAGAAAGATTGGAATTCACATTTATATTTAAATATAACATAAAGTTTACCATTTTAATATTCACAAATCCACCAAATGATCTCTTGAAACGTAAAATTCTATAAAAGCAATAAGCCGCCCAGAATAACAAATTATATAGGAGGTAGGACCAAGGTGTACAATATCATCACTAAAATCAATAATACCACTATTTTTAGGACAATACCATGACTAATAAAGTAGTGAGATTGTTGAAACCAATGTTGATGACCCTTGACAAAAATATAGGGTTAATATGCTAGTTGTCTAAATGTGAAAAACTTTGGGTTTTAATACCACTACTGGAAATAACAATATCACTAATAGTAGAGCAATACCATAAATTGTGAAGTAGTGGTATTGTTCAAACATAACATCCTACTAAAACCTTGATCACTAATAGATTAGCCTATAATACCATGATTATTGTTAACAATACCACTACTACAATACCGTGCCTTGTAGAGAAATAATGTTATTTTAGAAACATGTGAAAACTTCAAAATACATGATTTATTTCTCTTCCAATTGGCCCTGAAATCATCCAAAATGCTTCCAGCAAGAGTGTTAGCCTAAATAAGGGAGGTTGGTCCCCCATGGTCACCAAAATGTGCACCAAATTTGGGATTCAAATAAAATATTGTCAAAGAGATAATGAAAACCCAAAGATAATGACACTAATAAGAAAAGATAGAAAAGGTAAATTAGAATGTAGTGTGCATGTTTACCATCATTTTTACCTTTTCATAACTCCAATCCAAGATTTGTATGCTTGAATATTATTGTTGGATTTCTTGGAGATGCTTGACAATGTCTTAGATAGGCTTAATAGATGACTTGCTTGTGTTGTGATTTCACTTCTTCATTCCTCTATTCATTAGCTTGAGCAAGTAAGGGTGTGATGATTTTATAGATCCATGGAGGGAAGACCAAATTCTAGGGTGGAGGATTTTACATGGAACTTTTTAATTCCATGAAATCTTCTAGAATATATAATTCTAGAGGAAGAGAGATAGAATGGATATATTTCTAGAACTCTCTAATTCTAGAGATCTCTTCATAGGGTTTTAGGGGTTTAGGAAAGGCTAGTGTAAGTTGGTGGGTGGGTAGGTAGATTATTTTGGAATTTATAATTGGCAAGTGAGATTAGGGGTAGGTTTAGTGGATAATAGGTTTTGCTTAGGGATTTAAATAATAGGATTAGGATTCCTAGGAATGTAGGAATACCTAGGGGATAGGCTAGTAGGTGGTTCAGTGGGGTTATGAGAATTAAAAATTCCCATATAATAGATAATTAGAATTGGATTAGGATAATAGTAGACTAGAGGGAATTAAAGGAGTAATGAGATGGGCTAAGGTTAGTGAAATGTATATTAATAGAAGGGGATATTAGATTTATGGCTAGGAAGGGGAATTAGTGTCAACTAATAGGAATATTAGTCTACTGTAATGGAGTGAGAAATTTTAGGTGTATAAATTTTTCCCTTCTTTGAAAGGGCATTACGATTGGATAAAGTGGAAGGAGTAATGGTATTTTCAAAGAAAAATGATATCATGGGTGATTGTTAGTAGGTGATATTAAGGGATACGATGCCCCCTCAAGGGGACATGCAGGGAAGAATGAACCGGATGGCCACTCAAAAGAAGAAACATGGGGTAGGATGCAATGGATAGACAAAGGGTTTGGATTCCAGATGTTGGATAAAAGATTAAGAGGATGAGGTTGACATGAACAATGAGCTAAAAATTGAAAAGAATTCCCCTAGGAAGGACACATGCACAAAGAATAGAGGTGATGGGTGTCACAATTGTAGATACATCCCAAGAAAGGACACATGCATGGGAATTAACCATACCATGATGATGATATGATAGAAGGCCATAAGCTTTAAACATATCTAAAGCAAGGACACATGCAAGGGAGAGCTATAGGCCAGGATAAGATTATTTGATAAGATACGATAGGTGTAAATCAAGGCTAAAATTAATCAATATGATGATGATGACAAGAAAGAGTAAGGGATGTGATGAAGTGACCAAATGATTGGGATGATGCCTTTAGTAAATAAGCATGAAAGAGCGTGATAGGGGTCAGCTGGGATTGGATAGGATAGGAATCCAAGTTGGATTAGGTGGACAAGAAGGTTGGCTAAGAGAGGGGGGTTTGATATAGGCCAATGATGAGTTTGGGTAGTCATTTGCATTATTTGTTTATAGAGATATAGAGCTCAAGTTGAGAACCATCAACCATATTCCTCTATCTTCATGTCATGGTGAATGAGTCTAGATGTATCAGTAGGAGCCTAAGGTAGGACCACCAGTGAGTGTATCTCCCATTCTCTATTTTTGTTGATTATTTTGGTCTTTTTAGGGTAGAATACAATTAAGCATCATAAAATTACAATCCCATGACTATAAATTATGCCCATAGTCATAGTATTGTAGACATGAGTAACGAGATTGGGATAAAAGATAGCAAGATTATAATCCCACATAGGGAGAGTAGCAGGATTGTAATCCCATGACTAGGGGAGTAGTGGGATTACAATCCCACTGCTAGGGGAATAAAAATATTGCAATCCTGATACTAGGGGAGTAGAGAGATTGTAATCCCACTACTAGGGGAATAATGAGATTATAATCTTTCTACTAAGGAATCACGAGATTACAATCCCATGAGAGGAGAATAGTAATATTATAATATCCTGACTAAGAAGTAGTGGTATTGCAATATCACTATTGGGGTTTTCTTAAAAAGATTAGTGGGGTTGTGATATGGGATAAGTGGGAAAAAGGATTGGTGAGGACTAGTTAGGGATTAGATGTCTTTAGCTAAGGGATTAGGTTAAGTGGGTAGGATAATGGCAAAATGACATAAAGAGGGAAAATGAGGAGATGATTGGACTGATTATGTGTTCATGATGCAAGAGCACTTAGGCATATTGGCATCTCGGTCAAGGCACTAGAGGTATTACATGTGAAGTGGTAGGTGATGGATGTGGATTATGGAGTTTTAGAGCTGATAAAGCTACATGGTGTAGTGATCATGGCATTGGTGGAGCGGTTGCACTTAGAGACTAGTTCATTTCATTTTTTGATTGGGGAGATGATCATTACCTTGGAGGATGTTTATAGGATTTTTCATTTGCCAATGATTAGTGATAGGATTTACTAGAGGTCATGGATGGTGATCTAAATGTTTTAGCAGTTGGGTGGTAGTTTATAGATCAGTGTGCATGATAGATTGATTAACCTTGATTGATGCCAGTGGGATGGGTCTTTGGATAGACTAACACTAGTGGTTATGGATCTTATATCTAGAATTATACTACTGGATAAGAGTGGAAGATGGTTTCATCTTGGGTTAAGAGAGGTGTTGATAGACATGGTTCATGATTAGTGAGTATTTGTATGGTGACCTATCATGCTGGCTCACTTATATAGGGAGCTACATCTTAGTGCTTATAGGGATGCATGGAGCTTTGGTCCATCATTGTTATTATAGATATGGATCAGGGAGCACATTATGATTTAAAGGCCATTGGGGGTTCTCACTAGTTTAGAGCCAAGATAGGTGATGGCATGTCGATGGCATGTGGTGGTAGGTGTGGTGTAGGAGCATGCAGGGGATTTGCTCTTTTATAGGGAGGCATTCAATATCTTGTAGCTTGAGTAGATTATTTGGATTCCATATGTACTTAGTTCATGTGAACCCTTGCTATATCATTGGGAGATGGGACCATGTGATTGAGAAATATAGACTAGATCGTGTCCATCACTAGTTTGGTTTTATTCAGGATGTACCTGATCTTGAGCATATTTTTGCATAGTGTGTGTGAGAGGCCACATTGGGGGAGGCTAGTGGTGAGATTGGATGTTGTCTTTGATTATTATAATTTAGCACCATTTTAGTGGGATTTTATGATAGTTATACTAGAGCCAGGGGTCATAGTCGAGTATCAAGCATGGTGGTAGAGACAAGTACTGAAGTGATTAACTCAACCTCTTATGATGATGAGGAGAGTAATAGAGAGGGTTTTAATAGCATAAGCTCACATTTAGGAGTGGGCATGATAGTAGAGATAGGGACTAGCCCAAGATGTGATGGATATTGATGTGAAGGGTGATGGGTAGGGATAGGGTGATGGGCAGGGACAAGGTCTGGATCAGTTGATGGTACATGCTCCTAGGAAACCATCTAGAGGAGCAAGACCATATTAGGCACCATATATTCTCAAGTAGTCATCTAGAGGAGCAAGACCATCTTAAGCACCAAAAATTCTTAGGTAGTCATCTAGAAGAGTGGGACCATCTTAGGCACCATAGATTCCTAAGCAGCCATTTAAAGGAGTGGGACCATCTTAGATACCACATATTCCTGGGTACCCATCTAGAGGAGTGGGACCATGTCACCCTAACTAATATATTAATGATGAGGCATTGATTTCTAGATTATAAGCAAATATCCAAGCTTGAGTGGTGGAGATTAGGGTTATTAGTCAGGAATGAGACCATATTCATACATAATTATAGGCCAAGAGGGCACAGGAGGATGGGAGACTGACCCAAGTATAGGGATAGATTACTGGTTTATAGGCATAGGTGACTAAGTGAGAAAGTGAGTTATCCCAGTTGTGAGTAGAGATAGTAACTTTATAGAGTCAGATATGTTAGTGGGATACCCAGCTTGAGTAGGCATAGTCATAGATTATGACTTTATAGGGATAGGCATATGGGTCCCTAGGATGGTTGGCATCACTTCATGGATGAATTTAGGCTTTGTAGGGGGGAAATATTTATGGATAAGAGGGCTCAAGATGTTTTAGGTATAGGCCTTTAGGGATACAGGATGATGGGGATGATGGACCACATCATGATATTGACACAAGAGGCTCAATATTATTGAAATCTTTATGAGGGAGTAGTACCTTTAGAGTGTAGGGTGAGATCTTTTCAGGTGAGCCAATCATCTGTGAGACAACCCAAGGAGTAGGGGGTCGAGGCCACCATCATCACCTCAACCATGATGGATAAGTTTGTGATATTTATATGAGGACATTCTTTTGTAAATTGTCTCATTGATGATTGGCTCACCTAAAAAGATCCTACCCTGTGCTCTAAAGGTACTACTACCTCATAAAGAATCTGATAATACTAAGCCTCCCATGTCAATAGAACTCTCATGTAAATAGACCTTGTGTGTTTGTGTGTGTGTGTGTGTGTGTGTGTGTGTGTGTGTGTGTGTGTGTGTGTGTGTGTGTGTGTGTGTGTGTGTGTGTGTGTGTGTGTGTGTGTGTGTGTGTGATGATTCATTCTTTTTAGATTCATGTGTTATAAGGGTTATATATCTTGATGTGATTTCATGTGATTACATGATGACTCATGATGATTATGTTTTTTATATTTATGATGATGATCTCCTACTTATAATTATTTATGGTGATGTATATTATGATTTCATGATTATGTTATGATGTTTTATGTTAGTTTATGGTAAATATAATGTGATGATGATGTGATTGTGAGATATTTATTGTGATAGTGCTTATGGCAGATTGATATGATGAGATTGAGTTTTTATTGGTTCATGTTATGACATATATGAGATGGGATATATTAGTTATGATGTCTCATTATGATGTTTAATGGATATATTATTGATTATGATGTTGAATATGGTGACGTACTTGATTTTATTTACAATGTTATGTTGTTATATGATATGGACCATGTGATGAGCGATGTGCATATTTTTGTGATTTTTGTTAGGATGCATATGATTTTAATGGGTGCATATGATGGGATTTTGTTAATTTATATTTTTATAATGGATATGGATCCTATTTCATGATTGTCCTTTATGGTTTGGCACTCATGCATCATTGTAGTGAAGAACTATGGGATGAGGATGGATAGGAAAGTTTTGGTTTATGGTTTTTAGGGGGATATGGCTTAGGATTGATTGGTAAGATTGGGGCTTGGGAAGACTATCAAACATATACATAATCCATGTTAATGTCACATCTTTATGAGATATGCCAATGGTCTTGACAAGGCTATGACATTTATATTAAAGATGCATAGCAGGAACTCCATTTAAAATGGGATGAGCCACTCATAAGTATTTACTTTGATGATCAACCCCTGCCATCCCTGTTCCCAAAATATACAAACATAAAAAATAAACTAATCAAAAGGACAAAATTTCATCATGTTTACATCAATATAATAGTCACACAAAACACACACATGCTTAAGCAGAAAACATTTACAATCTTCTAGATGGTTATGAAATGGGGATGGAAGCCAAGGGTGGGGATGATGAAGAGATGGGAGTGATAGTGGCTGAACTATCCTTGGGCATAAAAATGTGATTAAGTGTTGGCTACATAGTCTGAAAGACATCATGTTGATATAGTTCTAGCGAATGGATTATGATGATGATGATGAGGGTATTTGATGGATAAAATATGAGGATGACAATGATGAAGGTAGAGTAGTGATAGTTAACTGTTTATAGGGGATATGGGAATGTATGACATATGGACAAGGTTTGGATCACAAAGCCAAAAATAAAGGGGCATGGACTATCTTGTTAGGAATCAGAGTCATAATAACCCCCATGTTTTATTGACCTTTAATAATGATAGTGGGAGTGTATGGTTTCATGGATGGCAAGGATTTGACATGATGTGGTTGAGGCTAATAGGAGACATATCTATCATAGGAATCTTGGATAAAAGAGTTGATATAGATTGATGGGGTGATAGAGGATCTTGGGGATATGGATAATGTTTCCAAGGATAAGTAGATGATTTGAGAAGATTTATCTTAAAAATGCCCTAAAAGTATCCCTTGCTACTTTTATGATAAAAGACACATGATTCCTTGTTATATATTCCCACTTAGGTAGACCAAGGCCAAGTTATCCTTACCATGGTGTCAGGAACCGGTTTTCACCATGGTACTTGCCCAAGGTGCTAGCAAATTGGTTTTCACCATTGAATGATTTTTTTTTGTAGATGGATGGGATGGATGGGTCCTATAGATAGAGGATATAAGGACTAGGTGTAAAACTGATTGACATGCATGTTGTTCATATGATCATCTAATTTTTATCCCTCAAGCGTGGCCAACTTATATGCCCCAGAGCTAAATTTGGTAATAATGATGTATGGGCCCAACCAATCGGCTTCAAATTTTCCCTTCTTGTCTCTTTCTACATTATTGTTCTTCTAATTTTCCTTGAGGACCAAGTCACCTAATTCAAACTCTCAAGCCTAAATCTTCTTGTGGTATTATTTATTGAGCTTATTTTTATACACCTGTAGGTGATTTAGGGCTTGTTGTCATTTTTCATTGAAGAGTTATAACTCTAGTAGGGGCTCTTGTTGGAAATTGTGGTCAGTAATTATGTTTAATAATAAGAGACATAGAGATGGGAGCTCTACATTGATGGGTAATATTGCTTCAGCTCCATATACCAAGGCATAAGGGATAGCCCTTGTGGGTGTGCAAACATTAGTGTGATACGCCCATAATGCTAGATATAATTAAATATACTAATCATGCCTAGCTTGATTGACTATCTTCTTCAAGATTTTGAATAAGGTCTTATTGGTTGCTTTCACTTATCCATTTCCTTGGGGATAATATGGGGAAGAGAACTGTTGCATGATGTGGTACTTTTGATAAAGGGCCTCAACATATTAGTTCTTGAAAGACATGCTATTTTTTGAGATAATATTGGTAGGAGTGCCAAAGTGGAAAATAATTTGATTAAGAATGAATTTAGATATCTAAAGGCCAGTTGTGTAATTCAATGGTATGGCTTCTACCCATTTTGTAAAATATTCTATAGCTATGATAATAAACTTATGCCCATCTGAGGAAGTAGGATTAATATTATTGATTAGATCAAGGCTCCATATAGAAAAAGGCCATGGGCTCATGATAGGATGTAGTTCTTGTGTGGATCTATGGATAAGGTTTCCATGCCTTTGATAGGCTTCACATTTTTGCACATATTGACAAGCATCATGTTCCATGGTTCACCAATAGTATCCAACTCAAAGGAGCTTCTTGGCTAAGGCCATCCCACTGATGTGCCCTCCATAAATGCCAATGTGGACCTCTTTGACCACTTGAGCTACCTCTTTCAAGGTCAGACACCTTAAAAAGGTTTCATCATAACCCCTTTAATAGAGTGTGCTACCTAGAATAGTATAATAGGTGGCTTGATGGAGAAAGTATTTTCATTTATGGCAAGTGAGATCAGGATTTAAGATGTTGTTATGGAGGTATTGATAAATGGTGTGGTACCAAGGTAGACTGGGATTATTAATGGTACAAATTTGTGTAGGAGATAAAGAATGATGATTTGGAGTGATCAATTGTTCAATAAAAAAATTTCCCTCTAAAACTCCTTCAGGGAGATCAATGAGGGATCCTAGAGTAGCCATAGAGTGAGTTGCCTTGTTATTAGCTCATGACACTTGCTCTAGTGTGATATTTTGAAAACTAATTTTTAACTGGTCAACCAGTTGTTTGTATGAGAACAACTTCTCATCCTTTGTTTGGAACTCTTCATTTACCTATTTTATGATTAATTAAGAGTCCCTGAATACTTGCAAATGTTGGACATTCCACTCTATAATATGATGAAGTCCTATTATAAGGGCCCCATATTTCAATAAATTGTTGGTATAAGGAAATGTGAGATGAAAAGCCTTAGGAATGAGATCACCTTATGGGGTGATTATCAAAATTCCTACCCCTAATCCATGAGTGGTGAAGGAGACATAAAAATATAACTTCTAACTTTTTGCTTGTGAGGTGCTCATAATGGATTCATCTAGAAAGGGAGAGGTAAGTGGATTAACTGCTTCTAGTGTAGCTTCTACTAGTTGATCTGCTATGACCTATCCTTTGATTGATTTCTAATGTACATATTCAATATCAAACTCACTAAGCAACATGATCCATTTTTCCACATGACCTATTAAAGCTAATTTGGATAGGAGATACTTTAAAGGATCTATCTTTTCAATTAGGTGTACTTGATTGTTGAGCATATAATGCCAAAGTTTTTGGGAGGCAAAGACCATAGCTAAACATGCCCATTCAACTAACATATAGTTTAACTCATACATTATTAAGGTATGACTGATATAATAAATGGATCATTCCTTTCCCTAATCATTATGATACATGAGTAAGGATCCAATGGCATAGGGATTGGAAAATAGATATAGTAATAATGGTTTACCTGGAACTGGTGGAGACAAGACAGGTGGATTTGCCAAGTATTGCTTAAGATTCTTGAAAGCCTTCTAATAATTTTCATCCCACTGATAGGTTGTTCCTTTCTTAAGTAATTAAGTGAATGGATGCCACTTATTGATGAGCTATGAGATAAAATGCCTAATATCATGGAGCTTACCTTGAAAACCACAAAGTTGTTTAAGTGTCTAGGGAGGTGGCATCTTAGTGATTGCTAAAAATTTTGTTGGATCTACCTCAATACCTCTCCTAAATATAATGAACCCTAGAAACTTTCTTGATGTTATGCCAAAGACACACACTTTGGGGTTTAAGTGTACCTTGTATTCTCATAGTCTTTCAAATATCCTATGAAGGATTGCAAGGTGCTTAGATCGTGAATGAGACTTTCCCAGGATATCATCAACATAATCTTCCATAATATCATGCATCATGTCATGTAAGATAATAGTCATTTCTCATTGATATGTTGTCCCTACATTATTTAGGCCAAAAGGCATGACCTGATAACAAATCATGCCCCATGGGGTGATAAATATTATTTTATATTGGTCTTTGAGAGTGATTTTGGTTTGGTTATATCCTAAAAAGCCATCCATGAGAGACAACATCTCATAACCAGTAGTTAAATCTACAATCATATCAATATTAGAAAGTGGAAAATCATCTTTGAGGCATGCCTTATTGATGTCACAAAAATTAGTGCATATCTAAATCCCATCATGTGGTTTTGAGATAGGGACTATATTAGATATCTAATCAGAATAGTCAATAGGATGAATGAATCCTATATCCAAAATGTTTTAAAATTATTCCTTAACTATCAATGCCACCTTTGGATGAATCTTTCATAATTTTTATTTGACAAATTTAGCATTAAGATAGACATCAAGATGATGGAATACTAGTGAAGGATCTAACCCAGGCATATCTTCATAACTTCAAGTGAAGACATCAATAAATTATTTGAGCAAGTTAATGAGAATTTCACACTCTGATTGCATAAGAGATCCCCCAAATTTCATTATCTTGGGTTTTTCTTCAGTTTCAATATTTATTTCAATGAGTGAGGGATATTGTTCTAATAGATAATGGGGGTATTTGATTTCTGACATGTCAGAGGCAGTAATTCTTGGTAGCTCAATATCAACATCTAGATAATCTTCTAATTGAATGGGACTTTCTAGAATGTTATCAAGTTTTATAGAAGGTTCCCCTTCTACTTCAAATGTTTCATCATCACTTTGTGTGCTTAGCAACTCTTGTTCTCCAAACTATGCTAATTCACATAGATTTATTGAGAATCCTTTCTTGTGGTCTCCAAATGGCATTAAAGTCCTTGCCCCATGGTATTTAAGAATAGCTTCATCATTTTGAAATGTGTTAAAGGCAGGCTCTTATTTGGTATGCTATTCTATGAGGGAGGGATAATAGAGGGATATGTCAATGGTGAAGATGGAGGTGTCAAAAAAGAGGTTAGTGGCAGCCAGCTCTTTGAATTAACTATGAACAGACTCTATTTTAGTATCCTCATTGGGGAGAGTTTGCTCTTTGGTCAAGATAGAATACATAATGACATCGAGAGGGTCATCACCATATGGTTTGTACCCTAGACCATAATAGGATGAGTTATCTTGAACATCAATAGGCTCTATCTGAACTTGCTCTTACCTACCTAGTTTTTTTCCTTTATAGTTCATGTTTTCCATCATGTGATAGATAATAGGATATTTTTATTCAGGTGAGATGAAGGTATCATTATCAGGGAAGAGCCATGAATCATCACTATCTTCAATGTGTTCATTTGATAAAAATATTGAACTTTTAAAAGTCATGGGCCCAAATTGATACTTGATGGTCTGAACTTCCTTCATCACAGGGGACCCACAGCTTTAGGGAGACAATGGGAGATGGCCAATACAAAGGGTTTTATACTCATATTCACCACAACCCATGGATGTGATTTTTAACTTGGTAAGATTAGGAGTTGGGGTAGATGTGGTGGCTAATTAATCAAAAGAAACATATTTGGTAGATGTAAGATTGAGGATGGACTTTTTAGTGCTTTAAGATAATGATGGAGAAGGGGTTTGATCCATTTGACAGTTGTGATGTTCAATAATCACTAGGATGTGGATTTTTATCCTTGAATGGGGTAACTTAAGGCACTGATGAAGAGTGGATGGGACAACTTGCATTTCATAAATCCAAGGTCTCCCAAGAATCATATTATATGACAAGTCCATGTCGACCACATGCACCAATGTTTGATGGACTATGGCCACTCATTATCATCATATGCTTTGATCATGATGAGATTAGGTCCCAATGATGATTCAGAGTACCCCAAAGTTTTCAAGAAGTCCATATTACATAGGTTAAGTGTTGATCCTTCATCTATAAAAACATGGGAGACATAGTGATGGGAAATAGAAACCTCAATGTATGGTGGGTAGTTGTGATGAGGGCCTTTTCAGTCTGTATCCCCTTTTCTATAATCTCATTGAAAGTTTTTTTACATTGTAGCTTTAACTGATATTTCAACTCTATTTTGAGATTGTCCACAAATATTTTTACCATCTCATTCTCAG
This sequence comes from Torreya grandis, assembly GCA_037957365.1. Classification (NCBI taxonomy): domain Eukaryota; kingdom Viridiplantae; phylum Streptophyta; class Pinopsida; order Cupressales; family Taxaceae; genus Torreya; species Torreya grandis. Next base: position 2,006,347 of record JARHVA010003264.1, on the reverse strand, counting down.
GTATGTTGCATCTCAATCAACTTGCCAATCCTCACCACCATTGTAAGAAATAAGCCATATTTTTCCATCTCTTTATTTTGTGTCATAGAGGTCAATAATAGACACATCATGTTCTATGTTGAAGGAGAAATGTCTGACAAATTATTCTGTCAATTCCCCAAAGTTTGAGATTGACCCTTTAGGAAGATGCATGAACCACTCTAATGTTGGTCCTTTTAGACTTTTAGTAAAAAGCCTTAATAGGTGGGCATCTTCTTATGATACTTCATGGCAAGAAATGAAGAATTATTGCACGTGATCCCTTGGGTCCCCCTTTCCCCTATATTTCTCAAATTTTGGAATCTCAAAGTGTGGAGGGAATAGAACCTATAGTACACTACTGTGCAAAGGTGATGAAAAAATATCTTCATAGTTGTATTTAAGGGCTTTTGATCTAAAGTCCACTTCTTGGAGGGTCTCTTTCATTATCTTCCATTCTCAAGCAAAGTTAGGATCCCTAAGAGGATTTACCATTTGGTTTTGACTTCCTTGCAGGATATGGGTATGATGGTTGTTATGAGTGGTATGATTGGTATGACTATTATTGTGGACATTATTGTTATTGTCACATTGAGCTTGGAAGAGAAGGTTAATTTGTTGTGTGAGTTGGTCTAAGATATCCTCAATGGAAACTTGTCTCCTATTAGCCTCAACATATTGATTAATAAGGGTGGTTGTGGGTAATATTCATCTAATAATCCATGGTCCACTTCATAGTGATCATTGTGTCGTGGGGTCAATGGATGGTCTACATTATTTAGGTGGGTGCCCCCAATTTCCATGTTTTGATTTTGTTGTACATATTGTTCCAAGAGTTGATAGACACCTTCATTATTAAGGAGGTTACAAATAGGGTTGGTGTTGTCATTTTCCTCCCATGGTATATGGATGTCACTATGGAAGTCCTCATATTCTTGATTTGGGTCCATGAGTTGCCCCCCAATATGGTCTTCTTGATTGGAACCTTGTCCTTGGTAGAATTGGGCTCAGGTTTGGATATCCATGACAAAATAAGATGAGGTGGGATGAAGTGTTATTGAAGGTCTTTTGACTATTAAATTGTAGTCTAAAAGATGAGACTACTAGTGGTCAAGATAAAAGTTTGATGGGTAGGATAACTAGAAATTATCAAGAGAACAATAGTTCTTTTAAGAGGTCAAATTAGCAAAGATGATGATTGGATTAAATATCTTAGTCAACTAGCAAGTGGAAAATTTGATGGGTGATAGAGACAAAAGACACTTGATAAGGATAAAAGATAATGATGGGTTATATCTTGATGTCTTATAAGGCTATGTTCAATAATAATTTCAATTTGGGATGATGATGTGTAGAAACGAGAATGACCACCAATAGTTTGATCTTTTATCTTCAACCAAATGGTCAAGGGAGGAATGAAGATGGGATATGATTAAGAAGGTGTATGGATAAGGAACACTAATCAAGATGGTTGGATAAGGATGATGCAGATGTGATTAAGGAATTAGAAGATTAATATGTGTATCTAAGATGACGATGATGGAAGTGGAGGGTAATATGTGGGATATGGACTACGGATTACGTGTTAACAATGGGTAGAGGACACTTTTTTGGATCACAAGGAGGGGAATGGATATTTTTGAGTGATAACCAAGTGGTACTAAGATATGGAATGGGTCAAGATGTTGATGATGATTATATGGGAGATTTGGATGTCTAAGTACAAGGGGTGATTTCAATAAAAATGATATGGGAATGGTCAAGACTATGGTGTGATTAGTGGATAAGGCAAGGTCAAAGTGATGTGTGATTGATTTGGATGAGGTAGTCTTATGATAAGGTGTGACTAATTTAAGATAGGAGAGGGGATAATGAAAAGGATATACTAGGAAAGGGTGACAAAGATATATGATATGATGATTAGGTGAGGATGTACAAGATGATGGGGTATTGATAGGACCGAAACACCCCAAAGCTCTGACACAACTTGTCAGATTTAAGAGAACACATGATTACCATTGTATAAGCAATTAAACATGCGGAATAACCAGAAGAACAAATAACTATCAATGAGAAAACACACAGAATATGAGAGGCAACACACAATTGTATTCAACTCATTACAAAGGAAATTACAATAAAGAAATCACACTCTTCTTCCACCTCTATGAGGCTTCCTCCTCAAGGGCTCCAAGTAATCTTCCCACCTGAGTAATCTTCTCTCATAGGTCACAACACACAACTAACACAAGCTGTTGTTCACCTCATTGTACATCTGTACAATCGAGTACACAACCGTACTCCAAGTAGATCTCTCCATGATCCTGTTGATGTATTACTGTCACCTTGGACCCTGGCCAACTGCCGATCTCTGTCTGACCCTCACATACACACATCCCTACATATCAAACCTGATCTTACTTAAACATACATGGGGAATCCTACTTGATTCCACCATGGGAAGAACTCTCCAAGCTTCACATAGCTCTTCTACAAATTCTCCATTTAACAATATATCCCATGAGTCTATTATATAGATCTCATGCATACACAGATTAGACTTGCGGCTCAAGACTTTGAACAAGTCTTTAACATGCAAACTTTGTGTTCACTTAACTAACTATTCATCAACAGCAGTTCAGACCACCACAGGCGACCAACATCTGTCCCTACCATCCTGGAGGTGACCGACGCCGGCCGATATTCTGTCGATGCCAGTTTCCCTTCTGCATCCCCTGACCGATGTCGGTTTGGCCTATCGACGCCGGTGACTGCATACGCTAGAAACCCTCCTATTTGCCTTAAGGTGTAGCTTTTAGCTCCACACCCTAACAATCTCCCACTTGGAGATAAAGAGCTGCACCTGTACCCAAAACTAGTACTCTATCCAATCTGCATCTTGGCTTGTATTCCTCTTCAAGCTCCCACTTGAAGACAACCCACCACACTCCTTGTGGTGTTAAACCTATGCCTAATTTTCTTCATTCTCATTGTACCATCTTCTGCCTTGCTATACTCCCACTCAAATAGCAACCCCGATGAGTAACCTATAATCAACAAACACTTAACAGATCTGGGCCATCTATTAGTCAAACTCGCTCTGAGAATGTCCAACCTCGCTTTGATACCAATTGATAGGACCAAAACACCCCAAAGCTCTGACACAACTTTTTAGATTTAAGAGAACACATGATTACCATTATATAAGCAATTAAACATGCAGAATAACCAGAAGAACAAATAACTATCAATGAGAAAACACATAGAATATGAGAGGCAACACACAATTGTATTCAACTCATTACAAAGAAAATTACAATAAAGAGATCACACTCTTCTTCCACCTCTCTGAGGCTTCCTCCTCAAGGGCTCCAAGTAATCTTCCCACCTGAGTAATCTTCTCTCATAGGTCACAACACATAGCTAACACAAGCTATTGTTCACCTCATTGTACATCTGTATAATCGAGTACATAACTGTACTCCAAGTAGATCTCTCCATGATCCTGCTGATGTATTGCTGTCACCTTGGACCCTGGCCAACCGCCGATCTCTGTCTGACCCTCGCATACACACATCCCTGCATATCAAACCTGATCTTACTTAAACATACATGGGGAATCCTACTTGATTCCACCATGGGAAGAACTCTCCAAGCTTCACATAGCTCTTCTACAAATTCTCCATTTAACAATATAGCCCATGAGTCTATTATATAGATCTCATGCATACACAGATTAGACTTGCGGCTCAAGACTTTGAACAAGTCTTTAACATGCAAACTCCACGTTCACTTAACTGATTGTTCATCAACAGCAGTTCAGATCGCCACAGGTGACCGACATCGGTCCCTGCCATCCTGGAGGTGACCCTGTTGATGCCAGTTTCCCTTCTGCATCCCCTGACCGATGTCAGTTTGGCCTACCCATGCTAGTGACTGCATATGCTAGAAACCCTCCTGTTTGCCTTAAGGTGTAGCTTTTAGCTCCATACCCTAACAATCTCCCACTTGGAGATAAAGAGTTGTACCTGTACCCAAAACTAGTACTCTATCCAATCTACATCCTGGCTTGTATTCCTCTTCAAGCTCCCACTTGAAGACAACCCACCACACTCCTTGTGGTGTTAAACCTGTGCCTGATTTTCTTCATTCTCATTGTACCATCTTCTGCCTTGCTATACTCCCACTCAAATAGCAACTCCTATGAGTAACCTGTAATCAACAAACACTTAACAGATCTAGGCCATCTGTTAGTCAAACTCGCTCTGAGAACGTCCAACCTCGCTCTGATACCAATTGATAGGACCGAAACACCCCAAAGCTCTAACACAACTTGTCAGATTTAAGAGAACACATGATTACCATTGTATAAGCAATTAAACATGCGGAATAACCAGAAGAACAAATAACTATCAATGAGAAAACACACAGAATATGAGAGGCAACACACAATTGTATTCAACTCATTACAAAGGAAATTACAATAAAGAGATCACACTCTTCTTCCACCTCTATGAGGCTTCCTCCTCAAGGGCTCCAAGTAATCTTCCCACCTGAGTAATCTTCTCTCATAGGTCACAACACATAGCTAACACAAGCTGTTGTTCACCTCATTGTACATCTGTATAATTGAGTACATAACTGTACTCCAAGTAGATCTCTCCATGATCCTACTGATGTATTGTTGTCACCTTGGACCCTGGCCAACCGCCGATCTCTGTCTGACCCTCGCATACACACATCCCTGCATATCAAACCTGATCTTACTTAAACATACATGGGGAATCCTACTTGATTCCACCATGGGAAGAACTCTCCAAGCTTCACATAGCTCTTCTACAAATTCTCCATTTAAAAATATAGCCCATGAGTCTATTATATAGATCTCATGCATACACAGATTAGACTTGCGGCTCAAGACTTTGAACAAGTCTTTAACATGCAAACTCCACGTTCACTTAACTGATTGTTCATCAACAGCAGTTCAGATCGCCACAGGTGACCAACATCAGTCCCTGCCATCCTGGAGGTGACCCTGTTGATGCAAGTTTCCCTTCTGCATCCCCTGACCGATGTCAGTTTGGCCTACCCATGCCAGTGACTGCATATGCTAGAAACCCTCCTGTTTGCCTTAAGGTGTAGCTTTTAGCTCCATACCCTAACAATCTCCCACTTGGAGATAAAGAACTGTACCTGTACCCAAAACTAGTACTCTATCTAATCTGCATCCTGGCTTGTATTCCTCTTCAAGCTCCCACTTGAAGACAACCCACCACACTCCTTGTGGTGTTAAACCTGTGCCTGATTTTCTTCATTCTCATTGTACCATCTTCTGCCTTGTTATACTCCCACTCAAATAGCAACTCCTATGAGTAACCTGTAATCAACAAACACTTAACAGATCTAGGCCATCTGTTAGTCAAACTCGCTCTGAGAACGTCCAACCTCGCTCTGATACCAATTGATAGGACCGAAACACCCCAAAGATCTAACACAACTTGTCAGATTTAAGAGAACACATGATTACCATTGTATAAGCAATTAAACATGCAAAATAACCAGAAGAACAAATAACTATCAATGAGAAAACACACAGAATATGAGAGGCAACACACAATTGTATTCAACTCATTACAAAGGAAATTACAATAAAGAGATCACACTCTTCTTCCACCTCTATGAGGCTTCCTCCTCAAGGGCTCCAAGTAATCTTCCCACCTGAGTAATCTTCTCTCATAGGTCACAACACATAGCTAACACAAGCTGTTGTTCACCTCATTGTACATCTATATAATCGAGTACATAACTGTACTCCAAGTAGATCTCTCCATGATCCTGCTGATGTATTGTTGTCACCTTGGACCCTGGCCAACCGCCGATCTCTGTCTGGCCCTCGCATACACACATCCCTGCATATCAAACCTGATCTTACTTAAACATACATGGGGAATCCTACTTGATTCCACCATGGGAAGAACTCTCCAAGCTTCACATAGCTCTTCTACAAATTCTCCATTTAACAATATAGCCCATGAGTCTATTATATAGATCTCATGCATACACAGATTAGACTTGCGGCTCAAGACTTTGAACAAGTCTTTAACATGCAAACTCCACGTTCACTTAACTGATTGTTCGTCAACAGCAGTTCAGATCGCCATAGGCGACCGACATCGGTCCCTGCCATCCTGGAGGTGACCGACGTCGGCCGATATTCTGTCGATGCCAGTTTCCCTTCTGCGTCCCCTGACCGATGTCGGTTTGGCCTGCCGACGCTGGCGACTGCATATGCTAGAAACCCTCCTGTTTGCCTTAAGGTGTAGCTTTTAGCTCCACACCCTAACAGGTATGACTAGGATGGGATGAAGATAAGATAGTATGGGATATGCAAAAGGATGTACAAAAATATGATGATATATATACAAGGGGATGATTCAATATAAGGATATAATAGGTGGATGATGGTTATGAAATATGGACTATGTGGGTAAAATAATAATAATATAAATGGATGATAGACATGAAGGGTGGACTAAATGTAGATAGAATAGTATGGATGGAGGGATGAATAATAGATGTGGGTAATGGACTATATATAGAATAAAATATGATGGCTAAATTAATGGATATAGATGTGATAAATGGACTATATGGATAATAAGATAAGTGAGGGGATGAGATGATATAAGTATAAGATGGGTGGATAAATGGAAGATGGGTTATGGGTAATAAGATGTGATGTAAATGGGGATGTTTTAAAATATGGAAAATGACAATTATATGTGGCTATGGATATATGTGAATACTAGGTGGATACATGTATGAGATGAAAATGTGAAGGAAAGCAGACGATGAGGAGAGTGGGTGGAAAGGGGATAATCACTATATGTGGGATGACACTAGGATTATGACGAATGAATGTGTTATGAAGTGAATAAGATGTGGTCAAAGATATGAAATGAGAATGGATGTTATGAAATGGATATAAATAATAGAATGCTTGTGGGATGGATGAAAGTATGATAATGTTTACAAGGAAAGATGCGGAGAGATGGCAGTGTTAAGTGAGATGAATCCTATGTGGTGGGGGTGAGATAAGAAAGTGAAAATGATATGGACAAAATGATATGGGAATGTGGGATGGTCCAAAGGGATATGACAAAAAGGATAGTGGATACTAAGTGTTATGGGATGGGTGGTGCTACTAATTCGATGTAGAATGATGGGATAGTATAGTGTGACTATGTAGAAGATAGGGTATATGATGGTCAAAGATTGGTCAAAATAAATAAATGATCAAGGAGAAGGGATGATATTAGGATGAGTGTGGAAATTGATATATAATGAAAAGAGGGTGGATTAAGGTAAAAATGTTATGGAGGGAAGAAGAAAGATGATGTGATATGGATAGTCAAGATGAGATGATGATGGAATGAGTTAAAGAAATGAATGATGGGATAATGTAAGTGATCCTATAAGTCTTCTAAGGTATGAACACAAAATATATGGGTATGGTTAACTCAAATAACAAATAAAACATGCCTTATCAAAACACACACACAACTCATACACATATATAGCCCTAATTAGTAAACCATATGGGAGTGTAACTCAATGTCCAAACCATCTAATGGCTACACAAGTGAGGTTGTAGGCTAGTGACCCATTATGGAATCAACCAAACCCTCTCAACCTTGCTTGCTCTTGATGGTCACTTGGGCACTGATACTAATGCTAACGTGGAACACCTATTATGGCCATAGGATCCTATTCTAAGGTTTACATAAGTATCTAAAGGAGTCCCCTATAAATGAAAAGGTATGATGGGGCCCAAGTCCATATAGGAGGCTATCTGATTACCTTGAGTATATGTACTTAATCATCCCTCACTCCAAGGAACCGTTTATAGGGAATTCTACTTAGGCCATAATGACAACAGTCTCCTAATATTTATACTTCACTAGAACATGGAGTGTGGTTAGCACGTGGTGGTGAAATCCATCATACTAAACCCTAAAGACTAAGCCACATGGGTGGTGATGAAATCTATGTCACGTGTTATCCTAGGGAAGGTTTATACAAACAAGCAAACTCATGATATAATTAATTAACCATTCTAGTTACCTATGTGAGCTTCACACGATATGAAAACTTATGTACACACACACAAAAAACAAAGTATATGTGTATGCACACACAAAGATCAAGCAAAGCTAATGATTAACTACTAATGATAATGTAATAATTATGAAAAATATTTAATCAACAATGATCAAAATGGGCACCCCCTTTTCTTACAACACAAAGGTTAGAAATCCACTAAGGGTACCTTAAGAGTCTAACAAGACCTATAAAATGGTCAAAAAACTTGAAACTATAATACTGTTACTACACAGAGTAATACCACTATTAGCAAGATAATACCACTACTAGAAAAGTCATGATATTGCATAGATTAATTTATGATCCTAAAGCGAGATAAAAAGTACTAGATCAAACTTTCACAGACTAAAAATGATTACAAGGCTTCATTTTTAATATAGTTATTGATATCAAATTGTCTAAAATCCAAAATTAATTTCTAAAATAATGATGATCAATATTGCTACTCTAGATAACAATCTCGCTACTTGCAGGACAATCCCATGACTATGAAAGTAACGGTGTTGTTGAGTTTGGGCAGACTCTAACAATCTTCCCTTGGACATTATAGACCCTGCAAGACCAAATCACCCTTAATTAGTTTGGATGTTATCTTTCATCTATGAAAATAGAACCTGAATATAATTCCATAGTAGCAAAATACCAATAGGGAAGAATTTTGACCTGTGTATACTAAAAATACAATATTGCTATTGCAAATTACAATACTACTACTTACAATGCAATACGACTAGTCTTAAAGTGGTGGGATTGTTCAAACTAGACTAAATTTCTTTCCCTCCTGATAATGTTCCTTAGTTGCTTCTCTCCTACAGATAGGATAGATATTAAAACACAAAGGATCTATAAAAGCAACAAGTAGCTTATAATAACAAATTGTATAGGAGGTAGGACCATGGTGTACAATACCATGACTGAAATCAACAATACCACTATTTCTAAGATAATACCATGATTAAAAAAGTAGTGGGATTGTCAAAACTAACATTGATGACCCTCTGGTAATTATTTAGGGAGTAATGTCTTTTCTGAACACCACAAACAACACACCTAAAAAATATAGGGTTAATCTGCTAGTTGTCTAAATGTGAAAAACTTTTGATTACAATACCACTATTAGGAATAACAATATCACTAATAGTAGAGCAATACCACAAATTACAAAGTAGTGGTATTGTTCAAACATAACACCCTACTAAAACCTTGACTACTAACGATTTAGCCTACAATATTGTGATTATTGTTAATGATACCACTATTGTAATACTGTGACTTGTAGAGTAATATCACTATTCTCAAAAACATATGAAAACTTTTAAATCCATGATTGATTTCTTTTCCAGTTGGCCCTGCAATCATCCAAAATGCTTCCAACAAGAGTGTTAGCCTAAATAAGGGAGGTTGGTCCCACTGTGATCGCCAAAATGTGCACCAAATTTGGGATTTAATCAAAATATTGTTAAAGAGATAATAGAAACCCAAATATAATGACACCAATAGGAAGGGATAGAAAAGGTAAATCAAAATGTAGTGTGCATGCTTACCATCATTTTTACCTTCTCATAACTCCAATCCAAGATTTGTATGCTTGAATATGATTATTGGATTTCTTGGAGATGCTTGACAATGGCTTGGATAGGCTTAATACATGACTTGCTTGTGTTATGATTTCACTTCTTCATTCCTCTATTTATTCATTAGCTTGAGCAAGTGAGGGTGTGTTAGTTTTATAAATTCATGGATGGAATATCAAGGTCTAGGGTGGAGAATTTTATATGGATTTTTTTAATTCCATGGAATCCTCTAAAATAGAGAATTCTAGAGGAAGAGGGCTAGAATGGAGGATTTTTAGAACTCTCTAATTCTAGAGATCTCTTAATAGGGTTTTAGGGGTTTAAAAAAGGCTAGTGTAGGGTGGTGGGTGGATAGGTAGATTATTTTGGAATTTTTAATTGGAAAGTGGGATTAGGGGTAGGTTTAGTGGATAATAGGTTTTGTTTAGGGATTTAAATAATAGGATTAGTATTCCTAGGGATGTAGGAATACCTAAGGGATAGGCTAGTTGGTGGTTAGGTGGGGTTATGGGAATTAAAAATTCCCATATAATAGATAATTAGAATTAGATTAGGATAATGGTAGATTAGAGTGAATTAATGGAGTAATGGGATGGGTTAAGGTTAGTGAAATGTATATTAATAGAAGGGGATATTAGATGTATGGCTAGGAAGGGGAATTAGTGTCGACTAATAGGAATATTAGTCAGTTATAATTGAGCAATAAATTTTTCATGTATACAGTTACTATTTCTTGCTATAAAAAATTATCATCCCTAGGCACATAGGCCTACACTTATATTTATACAAAAATAGATGTCAAAAAAAAGGAGATAACTCCCTCAATTCCCATGTGCTATGTTAAAAACTAAAAGCCATTGAGAGGCATCTTCCTCAATTTTTTCCTATGTGGCATGCAATGGTTATTGACATGTATCACTTCTTAGTTTCCTTATTTGGATCAAATACAAACTCCTTGCATGTTGTGTAGAGGTTTCTCAAGTAATTTGATTTTACAAAATGACTTCAAGTAATGGCATTTAGCCAAGTTACTTGAGCCTTACACTTTACAAAATAACTTAATTTTTAAAAATAGCTTCTTCGAATGACATTACTTACAAAGTAATTACTTGAAAATAAATTACTTAAAATACATTTATAAAGAGAATATAAGAAAATGAAATAATAAAGAATAAGAAACTATTAAGAAGAGAAGAAACAACAATAATTATACTTTATTCCTGCACCTCTCTCTGTATTTGATGTGTTGAGACATTATGGATTGCACTATTGCTTCATCTATCTGGGCAATTGATTGCCTCTTTATCTCATACCTAGCAATTCTCTTTCCAAATTTCTACAGTATGCTTTTACCTTCTCAATCCTGTATTCAAGCCTTTTAACATCTTGTTTATTTTTTATTAACTCCTTTATATATTTTACTATGAAAGGAGTAGGATATTTCTCAATTTTTTACTTGAATTATTGATGAAAATCTTTGGGTGTTCTTGAATGCTCATCTAAACTTGTGAGGTAAAAGATAGAATCCTTTAACTCTACTTTCATATCTCGAGCATCTTCTTTTAGATTTTTTATTTCCTAAAGCATGGCTTCAAAAATGCACAGGTGAAAAGATATAATGAGCTCTTCTTGCCTTGCCTTCTTTACTAACCCTTCTAAAATAATTTTTTATTTAATCAAAACTTTCTCACTTAAAGAGTTTATCCCCTCTAGGCTTTTCTTTTATAATTCAGATTTCCATTCTCATTTTCAATTTATTTCATCAATGCCTTCACTTATGCTAGTTTATTTTTAATGTCATCCAATTTTCTTGGGACCTCAAGAAACCATTTATGAATAGTATACAACATATTCTCTATCCATTCGTAAGTGGATTTAGCCTTGTCCCTAGTTTTTCTACTCCAATGATTACTTGCTAACCAATTGAATCACCTAGAAGAATTGATTGTTACAGAGTAGACCTTTCTACTCTGGCTATTATTTCACACAACTTCAAATTTTGTTATTTCAACTTAGCCTTAGTAGCCTTCTCTTCATCAATATTCTTAAAAAGAGTGTTAATAAGAGTGAGTATCTTTCTTTAAGACTTTTGTGGTAACTTCTCTAAGGGACACTTTTGTGACTGTTAAGTTTTTCTCAGTGACTTTGATTTTATTCATGCCCTATGGAGGAGCTAATACCTCTACAAAATTTTGTCCTAAAGGTTTAATTATTAGATTAAAAGTTACTTTATCAGTCTTAGTGTTCTTTCCCATATGGTTAAGACTCTTTAATAGCTACAAATCAATCTCCTCCAAATTTATCACTTATCTAGTCTCAAAAACTATTTACAATGCCAACTAGGATGAGAAGTCTGTACTTGGGGGAGTAGATGAATGTAAAACCATTTGTTGTTGATTATTTCTTACTACTAATTTATAGAAAGGATCTTATTATGTATCTAAAACATCTTGCACTACATTCAGAATTGCTTTCTCATCCTTTTCTTTCTCTACCTCTTTCACTACTTCCTTCTCCTTTATTTTCTCTATCACTTTCTCTACATCTACCTCTACCTCTACTACTCTTGCTCTTCCTTTTTTCAACTCTTTTGCTGCCTCTACACCTTCCTTCTTAGTTTCAACTATTTCCTTTTGCTTTTTTTGTGGTGCCTCTTAAGATGGGGTCACTTCTTTGGTAGTTACATGTTCTAGCTCTTTTTTAATGGTGGGTTGATCATCTGAGGGAGGTGCAGGAGTAGGTGGATAATATGAAGGAGGAGGGGGAAGGGGAATGACAATCTTCTTTCGAATGGGTTTATATGGGGACTTGATGACATGAGATTTTAGAGGTGGCATGAGTGTTGATGGGTTTGTGGTTGGTGTAGTAAAGGTAGAAATGATAGGAGTAGTGATGTCAATGGAAGAGACTAGAGAAGGTGTAGTGATAGTTGGCTAAATGGGTTCCCTATCTTTCACAACAAAATATGTATCATCAGCATTTTTCTTTAGATTCAACTTCTTCATGGGTTCTTGGTTGCTTTCTCTTTATAATATTTCTATCCTTTTTTGCCTTGCTCGAGTAATTTTAGTCATTAATTCCTTCATGCAATACCACTTATTCAGAATACATGTGGAAGTCATGGCAAGGACCATATAATTTTTGTCTATAATAGTTTTAAATTGATCTTTACCAAAAATAATCTCTAGAAGTGAAGTGTTATCTCCCCCTACTGCATGGTAGGCATCACTAGTTACAATTGCATCATCCTCCATATCTTCTACAATTATAGCTAAATCAAAAGTATGAATCTGTTCAATAGTCAATCTACTATTTCTCTCCTTCTTACATCAAACTCATCTCTATAATCAATCCAAAAATCTTCAAAAGTATAGGAATATGCATATACTTGAGAGAAACAATATTTTGAGCTATGCTTCTGCAATCAAAATTTGCTCTAGCTTCAAAATGGGTTTGATTTTAGTTATGGTACATTTCCTTTTGAATGTTATTCACTTTATAAATACTAGGGAAATGATAGTGACCAATAACAATAGAAAAACTGATAGAAGAGCAGTGAACATTTGACTATAAGTCATGTAATTTAACCAGCTACCTACACAAATCCATAAGAATCTATTTGTCAATAGGATATCTTAGCAATTTGACTAGTGTACCTAAGAAACCACCAACTATGATGTATGTGAAGTTGAGTAATTAAATGAAAATGCATCCAAATTTGGAAACTGCTTCCCATGTTGAATCAGATACTCTCTTGTGTTTTAGAGCTACATTTAACTTGCAAATTATTTCATAGAATAATCTATCATTCACTATATTATAATGCTTATAGTAATAAAAAATAACCAATTGAGGGTAATACTCATATATGGGCTTTTTTTTCAACATTATTTTTTTATTTAACCATGTAAAGGCTCCATTTGATGTTGCAACATATGCTAGATATGAGGTTATTTTGAATTCAAAAGTTTGCAAGACATTACTTAACTGTTGATCGATGTTGTCACTTATCAACCTTGCCCATGCAATCACATCGGCACTCCTAGTGATGTGAATGGTTCTAATGTATGCATACATTAAGGTTGAGAAGCACTTGGCATTATTCTCCCCATTGATTCTACATAATATCTAAGTGATGTCATCTATTGCTTCAACTAAGTTTGACCTTACTATTTGCTTTGGGAACCTTAAGGGTTGTTTTGCTTTCTTTAGATAATTTGTGTTGATTATCTTGCTGCAATATACTATCTTATTATCTCATTATATTTTAGCTTTTTTTATTGTTATATCAATCACTTTAGATGATGTTGGGCACTTTAGACAATAGTTGAAATATTGAACATCCAATTTTATCACTTCATTATCGATAGTGTCTTTCATAGTCCTAGTAATAAAGTCATAATACTTGGCACATGCTAGGATAAACTCAGGAAGTTATACAAAAGTTTGTAATTTTGTAACTTACAAGATCCCACTATTGGTCATTGCTTGCATGAGCAAATTTTTGGCTATAGCTTTGGATCTCTCCAACAACTCAGTCACTGACACATGTCCCATATATATATCACTTATTTCAATTAACTTATAAGTGATGCAATATTCAATAGGGTACCCGTTATACTCATACTTCATCTTTGGTTCTTGTGACTTGACTCTCTTTGATTTTATTTTACCCTTCCTACTTGGCTCTGGGATTTGCTCAAGTGCTAACTCAGGAACATCTTCAATTGGAGTTGCTTGTAATTCTACTCTAGCTATTTCTTCCTCTGATCCTTTTGATCCTAACATTTGTTCTGGTTAACTTTGGAAAAACTTGACAAGTGCTCTAGAACACTTAGTAACTAATCTTGCTAGTTAGAAAAAGTCAAAAAAATGAATCTAGTTATTGCATCAAATAATACTTCTAAGCAAACTTCAAATTTCAAGAATTAGAGAGCCTTGAGAACTCCAAGTAACTCAGTAATTAAAAGGGTATCACAACTCGTGATTGGTCTAGATAATCTTCAAGTCTTAAGTACTCAAGAATCCAAGTAAGTATCATGCATGGACAACTTCGGGTTTCTTTCAAATTATAAATTTAGGTTTCCATTAAAAAGTTACATGAGTTTGAAACCCCAAGTAAGTAATGAGTAATGAAGATTTTGGGTTCCACTTGAGTACCTACTTTGGATTTTACTTGGGTAGTTTAATGAGTTTCTCAAGATTTAAGACTTTGGGTTTACTAATATAAGTAACTTGGGTTGAAAAACTTGTAGCAGTAGAAGTAGTGAGTAGTCATAAATCTGAGTAAGCAAGCAGTAATTATAAGTCTAGGTAGGTAGGATGATTAAGATTATTGGGTTTTTTAAGGCAAGTAACTTAGGCTCAGGACTCTAAGTAAGCAATAAGTTATGGAAAACTTGGGTTTCTTTGCTAGGTCAACAGTCAACTATGTTTTTATCTAGGTTTTATCATTCTTGGATTTTGAGTGGGTTTTTACATGTTTAGTGTTTATGAGAGTTTTGACAAGACTTTAAACAACATTTTTACATGCAAAAATGGATTTGAATACAAATGAAATGAGAAAATATAGTGACAATGCAAAATGGTGTGTGCAAACTTACTGGTAGGAAAAACAAGATTTTCAACAAGGAATGGAAGTAGAAAACAATAGGAAAATAATTAAAATACCTAAAATGTACATGGGTTGATATAAAATTGCTCCAAAATCACTCTAAAGGTGCAAACAAAATTGATCAAGATTTGCAAGGGTGGTAGTTTGGTCAAAGAACTTGAATGCTAGGTGGGAAATGAGGTGTATTTTCTCAATATTTATATTATCTAACACATTAATGACATTTAAGAAACATGTGTGAGGGAGCCGCAGAAGCCCTTAGCTTTTTATTAGGTTTTTTAGACTACTTTTCTTATTTTTGATTTTGAAGTGAAGTAACCTCATAAACCCGATTTGGTCTAGGCTTAAGAGTACTTCAGACTTGCAGACCCTTATTACTTTTACTTGTAGATTTGAGCAAGTGAAGTTACTTTGAAAACATGATTTGCTTTAGTTAGTTTTATATGGGTTTGAAGATCTAATTTACTAATATTCTAATGAGAATTAAAGTTATTTGATGATTTTGATTTACATTAAATGGTGCAACTCAGGTTTGCGATGACTGCTTACTTTTCACTTGATAAGTAAAGTAACTCATAAAACTCGAGTTAGCCTGGGAGTAAGTTCAAACACTTATATTTTTGATCTTATTGGGAAGATGAGCAAATGGGTTTTTCATTGATGGCCTTGAGTAGATGTTTTTAACCTTTTAGAGCAATTTGAACCA
The DNA here is from genome assembly GCA_037957365.1 of Torreya grandis. Taxonomy (NCBI): domain Eukaryota; kingdom Viridiplantae; phylum Streptophyta; class Pinopsida; order Cupressales; family Taxaceae; genus Torreya; species Torreya grandis. The sequence goes on along the minus strand of JARHVA010003264.1, from coordinate 1,990,272 downwards.
ATTAGGAAAAGAAAGAAATCAAAAACAAAACTACTAAAGACTAAGTCTTATTCAGAGGACTAGTTTCAATAAGAACAACTAACTCAAAAAAGACAAAAGGCAAAATTTTAAAAGAGGTAACCCAAAATTTCTAGGTGTGAAATTTTGGGGACACTAAAACCTTCCCAAACTACCATGAAATTCTTGGATCCTCATGTAAAGGTTGCACATGCCAACAAGCATAAATAAATCCTTCTCAAGTCTATAATACCTCATTCTATGTACACATAAAACCTTAAAAATACATTTCATGATTTCTCCTTTAGTCTATGGCATCAAAATCGGTCAACACACTTGGCAAAACCTCTCACATTTCTAAAAATTCTCTCATGAGCTCTGACACCTTGGAAACTAAACTTGACCCCTCATTAGGCCACACTAGATCTCTTTACACATTACGCCTTGAACTACAAGGCACACTTAGACCTTAAACACACCTTGAAAACTCTTTAAATATTCTTTAATCCTTATACTCATGTAATACAACCTCATACCATGCTCACACATTTCCAATCTTCTTCTCACAAGCCTCAAACTACTCATCTCAATATACTACCAAGCCTATGCCTCAAAAAAACAAATACAACTCAAAATGACATTAATGACATCAATGACAAATCCTTGCATATATTAGAACATATTCTCAATAGATTGATGAATCATTAAGTTTATGATGAAAAAGATTCATGATTAACCCACCCAAGAAGTGTGAGTGAATGATATTAGATGATAATTAGTATGGTATATATTTTTGATAAATTTTTGACGTGTAGTTGGGGATGTTTTTGTTGTGTTTTGAATGTTTTTTTAGTTTTCATTTAGTTTGTTTTTTTTAGATTTTTTTTTTTTTTTGAGTTTTTTTTGTGTGTGTTTGGGTTTAAACAGGTAATATAAAAGATGTTTCCTCTATCGTGATCAAGGACGTAGGTTCACAATTAGTTTGATCAAATCTTAAGCTAACATGTTATAGGACAAGTGACAAAAAAGTGACCAAGGACTAATATAGAAATATACAATGGACTACTAAAACATGATGCCCCTAAGTAAATAGGGTGAATATAGACAATGGATTACACATAGTGCCAGAAACCTATTTTTCACCATTATACTTTCCTAAAGCACCAATAAATTGGTTTTCACTTTTGGACAATCTTTTTTTTTAGCTATTTGATTTTTTTGCTTTTTTTTATTTTTTATTTTTTATTTTTTTAACACCTAGGATATCAATAAAAACATATAGTAAAAGTTTAAGCATAGAATTATTTAAGGTGCATGATGTTCATAGGTTCATGAATCTCTTCTCTATCCTTTGTAGCTAATATGTAAGCTCTTGATCCATACTTATCAATGACAACATATGGGCCTAAACAATTAGGCTTAAATTTTCCTTTCTTTTCTCCTTCAACATTGGTATTACATTAGTTTTAATTAAGAACAAGATCTTTAACTTCAAACTCCCTAAATTTCACCCACTTATTATAGATATGGCGAATGCAATTATGGTAACATTACAAATAGTTTAAATCATTTATTTGTTTATCATCTAAAAGTTTGAGTTAACTTAGGCATGAAGTATGATAGGATTATTCATCAATGATTTGCTGTAAGGATATACACAAAGATGGAACCTTGACTTTTATTGGTAAAATAGACTCACCACCATATACAAGGGAATAAGGGGAAACACCCATGGGTGTGTGGTATGCCTAGATGGAGGGATATAACTATGTATGATAATCATGACCAACTTAATTAATAACTCTTTAAGAATGTGAAAAATAATTTTATTAGTTATCTCAACTTGGTCATTGCCTTATGGGTAATAAGGACTGGACCACTTATGTTTGATGTGGTAAGTTTGAAAAAGAGCCTTAACATCCTTATTTTTTAATGATTTTCCATTTTCCAAAGTGAGAGTGGAAGGAACACCAAAGTGGGAAACAATGTGGCTTAAGATAAATTTGGAAGACATAGGTAAGGGGCATTGCCTTGACCCACTTGGTAAAGTACTATGTTGTCATTATAATATGATTATTTCCATCATAAGATCTAGGATTAATTTTTCCAATGATGACTAACCCCCATTTTAAAAATGTTCAAGGTGTTATGATAGGTTGTAGAGCTTGTGATGGGCTATGGATAAGGTCCCCATATTTCTAACAAGGTATGCATTTCTTAACACACACACATGAATTGGATTCCATTGTAATCCAGTAATAACCTACTCATAGAATATTGTTTGCAAGGACCATGCCACTCAAATGTGCCCCACATATTCCCTCATGGACTTATCTAATTGCCAAAGTATATTTTTCATAATTTAAACAACATAAAAGAGCCATCATAGCCTCTATGGTATAGGGTGTTGCCAAGGATGGTGTAGTGAGAGGTGCGTTGGATAAAGAAATTGCATTGATTAGGGGATAAGTTAGATGGTGTGATATTATCATTAAGGTAATTATAGATGGAAAAGTATTGGGGAAAAGTGGAATCAACCACCTCACAAATCATTTCTGAATCAGGGGCATCATAAGCCAGTATTATTAAGTATTTAACCAAGAATTTGTTATTCTTTGTACTTAAGTCAAATAAGAAACCAATGGTAGCCATAGCATCCACTTTCCTATTATTTATTTTTGGCATTTGTTTAAATTGGATGAATTCAAAAGACAACTTTAATCTATCCACCATTCATTTTTAATGGATCAACTTATCAGCGTGATCTTAGAATTCATTAGTTACTTGATTAATGATAAGTTTAGAATCACCAAAAATAAGATGTTAGATTCACCATTGGATTACCATTTTGAGACTTGTTATAAGACCTTCATACTCTAAAATGTTATTTATTCAAGGAAACTCAATTTTAAATGCCTTGGGAATGCAACCTCTATCTGGTGTGACTAACAAGATACCTACCCCTAATCCATGATTGGTAAAGGAACCATCAAAGAATGGTTGCCAAACTAGAGACTCATATATGAAAATTATGCAATAAAAGATGTTTTATTATTTAGTGGTGATTCAACCAATACATCTACTAAAACTTGTCTTTTGATTGATTTTTGATTGACATACTCTAAATCAAACTCACTAAAAAGCACAACCCACTTAGCCATCCTACCAATTCAAATCTTTATAGATAACAAATATTTAAGAGGGTCTATCTTAAAAATTATCTTCATTTTATTGTTGAGCATGTAATGACATAGTTTTTGAGAGGCAAAAACAACTGTTAGATATGCATTTTTATTTGAGAGTAGTTGAGTTCATAAGATATCAAAGTTCTGCTTGAGTAATACACTACTCTTTCTTTCCTAATGTGCTAATAATGCCCCAATGCAAACTAAGTAGCTAAAATGTATAACAAAAAAGGTTTAATAGTAATAAGTAGCATTAGTATTGGTGGGTTGAAAAGATCTTTTTTAAGATTATCAAATGTTTTTTCACAATTCTCATTCCAAGTAAAAGGAGTGTCTTTCAGTAAAAATGTGAAAGGGTGACAAATGTTTGTAAGTTGGGATATAAAATGCTTGATTGCTAGAATTCTTCCTTGTAGACTTATAATATATTTAAGATTATTATGTGGAGGCATATCCATGATAGCTAAAACTTTAGAGGGATCCACTTTTATGCCACATTATGAAATAATGAAACCTAAAAACTTTATCAATCTCATGTTGAGCACACATTTATTGCAATTAAATCTCATGTTATACTCTCTCATGCATTCAAAGATATGGAAAATCACTTTAGGTTGTTCTTTTCTAGATTTATAATTCACAAAAATGTCATCAACAGAGTCTTCCATGATGTCATGAAGCATGTCATGAAAAATGATAGTCATTGCCCATTGATATTAACTCTAACATTTTTCAAACCAAAAGGCATTACTTGGTATAATAATGTTCCCCATGGTTTTGTAAATGTAATTTTGAGTTGGTCTTTAGCAACAATTTTGATTTGATTATAGTCTCAAAAAACATCCATCAAAGATAACATCTCATGACCTGTAGTTGATTCTATGATCATGTCTATGTTGGACAATGTAAAATCATATTTTAGACATGATTTTTTACTGTCATGGAAATCTATGAAAACTCTAATCCCTTATAGTTTCTTTGATATTAGTACTATGTTAGATATCCAATCTAAATAATCAATAGGGCATATAAATCCATCAACTAGTTTCTTCTTTAGTTCCTCTTTCACTAGTAGTGCAATGTTAGGATGCATCTTATGGAGTTTTTGTTTGATTGGTTTGGCATCTAGATGTACTACAAGGTGACATATTACTAATTCTAGATCAATCCCTAGCATATCCACATAATACCATGTGAATACATTAGATAATTCACAAATTAAAAGTGTAAATATGTCCCTTTCTTCTTGAGTACATGATATTGCAAGTTTAACAATTTTAGGATATTATTTTATGCCAATGTTCACAAGAATAGTTTCTTAAACAAGTAAAGTTGATTCATATTAGTAATCTAGGGGTGGTAAAGGAAGATAAAAATTATCCTCTGAGTCTATCTAATTTGATGTAGAATATGAACTAATATTATGATGTAATTTATGTCCCCCAAAGTATGTTGAATCATCTAACTAATTTAAAAACCCTTTGTTATGATCACCTACTAGAATCTAATCCCTTATTCTCAAGAATTAAAAAATAGCCTCATCATTCTGAAAATGATCAAGTTGAGGTGTTGTATGATGGTCCCATTTTATGAGGTATGGATATGTAATATCAATTGTAATAATGGCATTCACATGAAAAAGGTTGATGAGGGAAAAGTCATCGAATTGACTAAGTATAGAACCCATTTTACTATCTAAAGAATCACCCTTTGACTCACTGTAAGATTCACTTTGGAAAAGTGTGAGATACATGTTGAGTGAATTAAATCCTATACCATGTTTGGCTTCATTTGTTTTTATTATGAGAGGTTCAATGGATCCTTGTGCATGGAGGCTAAGACCTTTAACCTTATAATTCATTATGTTACACATGATGGAATTAGAAATGAGATATTTGTTATTGGAAAATCAAGTAGTTAGTTCATCATAATAAAGCCAATAAGGATTAGAATCTTTAATATGTTCATCTAAAAGGAAACCACCTTCTATAAATCTTGTCTTGCCAAGAATTTTAACCACTCTTATTATTATTTTGATAATGGGGCCTACCATAGTTATTTGGATTTGTATGGATTGTACTTATGTAGTTGAAATCCTAAATTATATACTCATTCATTCCTTTATCAATGATTTCAAATTGGGATGAGGCAGATGAGGATGCTCTAGAATTGGGTGGTGGATTTAAAGCTTGCTCAATAAAAGGATGATTTGAAGATGCATCTATAGATAGTTTATTTGAAGCTTGCTCAAATGGTTGGTTGGATGATTTATGGGTGGAAGCCTTTTCAATAGAGATGGAGGTAGTTGGTGTATTAATCAAACCACCAACAGGAGGTGTTTGAAATAATTTTTTTGGATGGACATATTTTTTCAAGTGAAGGATGGTCCTCAATGAGAGTAAATTTATCATCGATAACTGGTAAATAATATGATTTTTGGTATTTTCCTTCCAATAGTTTACAATATTGGAAGGGTTGAGGATTACCTTGTATAGTAACTGCCATACTTGCATGGGAAAATTTCAAACATTGGTGTAGGGTGGATGGGATGGCATTCATGAAATGTATCCATGGATATGCATGAAGTATGTTGTATGGTAGATCAAGATCAAGGGCATGAATGAGAATTTATTTAATAATGGACCCCACCATCAAAGTAAGATAAATTGTGCCTATAGATTTCTATTCATTTTTGTTTTATGCATTTATAACATTAATGTTTATTTCCAACACTGTTATTGGATATCTTAAGTGTTTTATAAGTTGTCATGTATATAGATTTAGTGTCGAACCCTTGTCTATAAAAATATTTTTCACCTTGTGCCTAGAAATGATAACATATATATACAATGGGAGATTGTGATATGATCTTAAAGGAGAGACATCAGAGTGATCAAATGTTACTTGATTATTAATGGAGAAAGAACCTATTAACACTTGAAAATTTATAGGATTGATGTCTTGAGGGACACTTGACTCTTGGATAACTTTGTACAAGATATCTTTATATACAAGAGACATTTTGATAAGGTATAATATTGAAATATTTTTTGGTATCTTCCCAAGATGGTTGATAATGTTGTACTTTTTGGATGGTGGAGCCTAATCTTATTATAATGCCCAATTCCTAATAGGTGGGTGTGAGGGGGCAATGCCCCCCACTATGGTCACCATGGGGGTCTAGGGGGCTAAAATATTGCAATTTCATAGTAAATCTAGACCGTTCACTATTAGGTTGTAGATCTAACATTAAAAATTATGTTTATACATTTTTATTCTATATGTAACCCTATTTTTGATATGAGGGAATTGTAATTATAGTGGCATGTTATGAGTGAAGAGGAGATTTAAATGGATGTATTGAAGGTTTTATCCCTTCATTTTGTTGGATTGAATAAAGAGAATAACTAGTTGTTTTTGTGTAGATGTAGCCCATATTAGGTTAACCACGTTAAATCTATTTTGTATTGTGTTTTTTGCATTTTAATTCTATCTTTATTCCATTAATATTTCTCTATGTTTTGTATTCCCAACAACTAGTATTAGAGCCAAAGGTTTATTTGATAGATAAAATCATAGGAAAAGAGGGTTCCTAGTTCAAGTGGGAGCAATGGTAGAAGAAGGCAAATTTAAGGTTGAAAAGTTTAGTGGCCAAAACTACCAGCTTTAGAAGATGTAAATGGAGGAATATCTATATTATAAGTATCTGTTCCTACCATTGGGTATAATAGAAAAGAAGCCAATAAATATGAAGGATGAAGAGTGGCAGCTTCTTGATAGAAAGACACTAGAAATAATACGGTTGTGCCTAGTAGTGTCAGTGACCTTCAATATTTCAAAAGAAAAGATAAAAATGGATGTGATAAGGTATTAGATAGATTGTATAAAAAAACCTCAACTTTTAGTAAGGTATTTATTATGAAATGTTTATTTAATATGGAGATGTCAGAAAGTGGGTCTATTGTTGATTATATAAATGAATTTAACACGATCATAAATTAGTTAAGATCTGTAGGAGTAAACCTTGATGATGAGGTTGGAGATATTTTAATTTTATGCTCATTGCTAGAAAAATGGAATGGCTTGGTCATGGATGTGAGTAATTATATCTCTAGTTCAAACACTTTAAAGTTTGATGATGTTATTATTGTTGTTCTTAGTGAGAAAATGTGATGAAAAAGGACATGTGAGACATCGAGTAATGCTTTGAATATGGAGAATAGAGGAAGATAAAAGGATAGAAGAAAGGGCCCAAGGCATCATGGGAATTCTAATAAGGGTAGATCCAAATCTAGAGGAACATTGGTGTGTTGAATTTTTGAGAAGAAAGGACACCTGAAGAAAGATTATTGGTTTCAAAAAGGAAAACAAAGAGATGGACAACAAGATAAAATTCAAGAAGAAAATGTAGCAAGTGATGTGTTAAAATATTATTTAATCCTTTTATTAGATAATATTAATGATTCTTGGGTGTTATATTTATGGGCTTCATTTATATTTTCAAGATTATGTTCAAGGTGATTTTGGACAGTTTTATTTGGGTGATGGTAAACCTTGTAAAAACTTTGGAAAGGGTAAGATACATATAAAAACACCAAATATAAACAAATGGTATTAAAAGAGGTGAGGTATGTTATTAAGTTGAGAATAAATCTAATTTTAGCAGGGTAGTTGGGAAGTGAGGGCTGCATAGTTATATTTATAAAAAATTCATGGAAGGTCACTAAATATCATTGGTAATAGAAAAAGGAGAGAATGTAGGTACATTATATATATCTACTAGTAATGTTGACTCTTCTATTACTATATATTCTACAAAAATAGATACAAAATTATGGTACCACAGACTTGGGCATATGAGTGAGAAGGGGATGCAAGTTCTCCACTCAAAGAATTTGTTCCCAGATTTGAAGAAGGTGAATTTGAAATTATATGAGCATTATATGTACATAAAATAGAAGAGAGTTGGGAAGACAAAGAATTATAAAAAGTTAGAGCTTGTGCATACAAATGTATGGGGACCTATTCATGTATCATCCATTGGAGGCTCTTCTTATTATTTGACTTTTATTGATGAGCAACTAGAAAAAGTTGGGTTTATTGCATATGAAAAAATATGATGTTTTTGATACTTTTAATAAATGGAAAGGTTTGGTTGAGAATGAGATAAAAAATAAGTTGAAGTGTGTCATATTAGATAAAGGAGGTGAATACTATAGTAAGGAGTTTGATAATTAATATTCATCCCATGGGATTCAAAGAGAGAAGATGGTTCCAATAACACCACAATAAAATGGTGTGTCTGAAAGGATGAATAGGTCAATCATGGAGTGTGTAAGGAGCATGAGATTGCATGCAGGGTTTCTCTTATAGTTTTGGGTAGATGTTGTGGATAATAATGCTTATTTAATAAATAGAGGGCCTTCAAGTACATTATATGGTGGCATTCCAGAGGAATCATGGATAGGTAAAAAGTTAGATTATTATTTTTTAAAGACTTTTAGTTGTGAAGCATTTGTCCATATTGATAAATAAAATAGAACCAAGCTTAAATCAAAATCCAATAAATATACTTTTATTGAAAATGGATTTAATGATTTTGGTTACCATTTATGGGATTTTGAAAATCATAAAATCATTAGGAGTAGAGATGTAATATTTAATGAGAAGGTCATGTACATAGATCATTTGTAGGGAAAGAAATAAGAAAAACCAAATCAAAATATGCAGTACTTGATGAAATCATAGGAAATTAAAATCCAAAAGTATAAAAAAATTAGAATGTGTAACAAATCAAACAACAATGACAAGTACCTCAAACTCCTAAAAGTGTAGTTATAAGATATACTACAATAAGTAAACTCCCTAAATGATACTATCCTTCACTTTATTATTTATTATTGTCTGATGGTGGTGAGCCAAAAATATATAAATAAGCAATTCAATTAGAAACCAAAAAAAAGTGGGAACAAGGAATGAAAGAGGAAATGGACTCCTTGGTACATAATAAAACATGGGATTTGGTTTAGTTTCTTATAGGTAAAAGATCATTGCAGAATAAATGGGTTTATAGGTTAAAGGAAGAAGATGGAGGCAAAAATAAGTACAAGGCTATACTTGTTGTAAAAGGGTTTGCATAAAAGAAAGGTATTGATTTTGATGAAATATTTTCTCCAGTTGTAAAAATGACTTCCATAAGAACTATTTTAAGTTTGGAAGCAGTAGATGAATTGCACCTTGAATAGCTAAATGTGAAGACTACTTTTCTTCATGGTGATATGGAGGAGGAAATATGTATGGAGTAGCCACAAGGATACGAAGTAAAAGGTAAGAAGAAAATGGTGTGCAATTTGAAGAAGAGTTTGTATGGCCTAAATCAAGATCCAAGGCAATAGTATTTGAAATTTGACATGTTTATGACAAGACAAGGTTATAGTAGATGTCATTCTAACCACTGTATCTATTTTAAGAGATTATATAATTGCAAACATATTATCTTGTTGATATATGTAGATGACATGATAATTATAGGGATTAACATGTAGGATATAAATAATCTCAAAATAAAATTAAAAAATTCATTTGCAAAGAAAGATTTGGGTGCTACAAATAAAATCCTTGGTATGTGAATAAAATGAGATAGAAAAAATATAAAATTGACATTGTCTCAAGAAGAGTGCATCAAGAAGGTGTTACTCAGATTCAATATGAAAGATGCAAAACTTGTAAGTATACCTTTGGGAGGGCACTTCAAATTAAGCAAAGAACAGTGTCCTAAAATGCAAGAAAAATTTAATTACATGTCTAAAGTTACTTATGCTTTAGAAGTTGGAATTATAATGATTGCTATGGTGTGTACAAGACTAGATATTACTCGTGCAGTGGAAGTTGTCAACAAGTTTATGAATAATCTAAGAAAGGAGAAATGGGATGCAATCAAGTGGATTCTTAGGCACTTGAGAGGGACCATTGATAGATGAATGTGCTATGAAGGTTTAGATATTACCATACAAGGATATGTTGATGTAGATATGGATGGAGATTTAAATAGTAGGAGGAGCACCATAGGTTATATTTTCATTGTTGGTGATATAGAAGTTAGTTAGATTTCAAAATTGTAGAAGATAGTTGCTTTGTCAACTATAGAGGCAGAGTATGTTGCAGCCATAGACGTTAGCAAGGATATGATATGGATGAAATGGTTCATGGAAGATTTGAGGCATAAGCAGGAATATTATAGGTTATTTATTAATAGCTAGAGTGTGATTCATTTAGAAAAGAACTCGACATTCCACTCAAGAACCAAACATATACAACTTAGGTATCACTTCATTCATTCAATTTTGGAGGATCATCAAATAAAGTTGGAAAATATCCATACAAGTTAGAATCCTGTAGATATGTTAATAAAATTAGTCACAATGGAGAAGTTGGAGAGTTGTTCAGCTTTAATAGGTATTCAGGGATAACAAGGAAGATGAGAAACATGACAGGGTCAAATTTCAAATAAAAGTCCAAGGAAGAGTTATAGCCATGGAGTTGCAAAAATTGGTCTCCAAGTAAGAGATTGTTGGATGGTTAAGCATGATATTATTATAATTACTAGTTCCTAACATATTAAAATATTATAATTTCATAGTAAATCTAGACCATTCACTATTAGGTTGCAGATCTAATGGTAGAAATTATGTTTGTGTATTTTTGCCCTATATGTAACCCTCCTTTTAATATGAGGGCATTGTAATCATGGCAACATGATGTGTGTGAATGAAAAAGAGGTTGTAGTGGATGTATTATAGGTTTTATCCCTTCATTTTGTTGGACTAAATAAAGAGAAGAAATAGATTTTTCTATGTAGATGTAGCCCATATTAGGTGAACCATGTTAAATATGTGTCTATCTTGTCTTGTGTTTTCTGCATTTTAATTCTATCTTTATTTCATTAATAATGTTCTATGTTTTGTATTCTTAACAGTACTTACATTCAACATTAGAATATGATTCACTTTGAATAGTAAGATTTGTATGCCTTATGGTAACGGTGCATTATGTGATGACAAGGTAATGACATTGACATGGCTTTGCATAAAATCAATGTTATTGACAAAAAAAATGAAAGGATGACTTGCCTGATTAAATTTAATAGCTTCTAGTTGTTCTTGTTTCTACTTTCCTTTTACTTACTCATGATTGGGGAATAGATTTTGGTATATCCACAATTTTGGGTTGTTAGATGGTTTGGATGGTTGATTTTCAATTGTTGTCTCCTCTATCAATGAGGTCTTAAACATAGTGTTTGAGGCACATACACCTATTAGTAGAATGTCCTTTGATCCTATGGTATTCACAATACTCATCTTCTTTATACTAGTTAGATTTAGGAACATTTTCATCAAAGGGTTTCATATTAGGCCATGTGATCATGTTTGCATAAGCCAACTTTTAGAAAACATTTTCATAAGTGTAACCCAATTGATTGAATTTATGCTTAGGTCTTCCTTGTCTAGGTTATCCACCAAGAATAATGATGTTATTAATTGGTTGAGTTTAGGTTTGTGTTTGATGTCACCATCTCAAACAAGGTTCTTGTTCTTTAAAAATAATTTTGATTTTTTTTGTTGGTTTAGAGGAATTATTATTATCTAGTTTAAACATTTTGATCACACCTTTATTAATTAATGTTATTTCTACTTGAACTCATTTTTTAATGATTTCTTCAAAGGACCTTGGGAAAAGGAGTAAAAAATGGTATCCCAAATTTGAATTCAAATTATTCATAAATATGTCCACAAGTTCAGTTTCAAAAATTAACCATGTGAAATGACTTGCCATTGCTCGCCATCTTTATGGGAAGGAAGGAAAGGTTTTGTCATTGCATTGTTTTGTATTGTCTTAATCCAAAGTGGTCAAATATTTTTAGATGTTATAAGAGAAGTGGCAAACAAAGTTCTTAGACAATTACTCAAAGGTGAAGACTTCATAGGAATAAATGCAATAGGTATGCATTACTATAAGCAATGTCCATGCATGTGTGATAGAAGTTGGTTAAATATTTTTTGGGATCCCCTTTACCTTTATATTTATCAAATTTTGGGAGTTTTAAGTATTTTGGAAAAGGTATGGTCATTTTAATTAAATCATAAGGATATGAATAAATTTATACAACTTTAAACTATTTTTACCTAGAATAAGCACCATCTTGTAAGCCTTGAGTCCTATCATTTATGTTTTGAAACTCTTGTATAAGATATGGCGATAGTTGGTTCATTTGACTTGTTGTATTAATGAAATTGGAGGGTTGACCAATGAATTGGTTTATGTTTTATGAAATTTTTTTGGTTGTTAAAATTAACATTTTGAGGCATCAAAAAAGCATTGAAGTTGAGGTTGTAACCAAAGTTTGTTTGATTTAAATTCGAGTTGAAACCAAGGTTGGGATTATGTTCAAATTTTATGTTTGGATTTGTTTGATTTAGGTTTGTTTTAAAGTGTGATTTGATTGGTGGATTTTTCTTGAAAGTCATTGAGTTTGGATTAATATTGTAACCAAAATTAGATTGATTAAACAAATTTGGATTGGATTGTTGTGGGTGCATGTTGTAGTTTAAATTAAATAGATTAGAACCTAAGTTTAAATTAGAGTTAGATTGGTTTGGTTGAAATGGATTTTGGTTTAGGTTGGTTTAATTTTGGTTAAGATTAAAATTAGGATTTTTTGGTTTATTGAATTTAAAATTAGGATTGAAGTTAGGGTTGTTTGAATTAATTGGTGTTTGATTTTGGTTTAAATATGTGTTAAGATTTGGGTTGCAGTTAAATGAAGGGTTTTGAATTAGAGTTAAAATGAGTTAGAGTTGGATTAGAATTTAGATTGGGACTTGGATTGGGTGAAATTGATCCAAGAGTATTAGAAGAAGAAAATTGATATGGTAAACCACTATTTAAATTTAGATTGTTGAGCGTGCATGAAGCAATGCTCAACCTAGGATTAGATGGTTGATTTGGTAAGCTAGAATAAGTATTCAAGATTTGATTTTGATTTTTATTGAAAATTATGGGTGAGCCTTAGATACTTTGATTTGCACTGATTTGTGATATTGAATGAAGATTCAAACCCAAATTAATTTGACCATAACCTTCTGAATTTGGATGTACATTCAAATTTGGTGTACCCAAATTTTGATTGGTTAAACTTGAATTAGATTTGATGCCCATGTTCAAGTTTATATTGACTTGTTGCATGATTGGTAAACTTGAATTAAGATTCAAGTTTTGATTGGTTGTGTGAATGGTTTGTGAGTTTGAACATATGTTCAAACTTGGATTAGTTGGATAAATATGTGAAGGTAAATTAGGATTCAATTTCACATTAGGGTTACCAAAAATGATTGGTTGGTTGATGATATTGAAAGTGCATAACCTATTGGGTACCTTAGGTTGCATGAATTTCCATAGAGAATAAATGGCTTGTCTAAGATGATTCCTCACATAAGATAGTTTTTCCTTTGATTTGAGAGACTTGGGGATAAGGTTGTGAAGATGTTACAAGGGCATTTCTACCCTCTAAATAACCTTGAGAGGTAGATTCATTAGTATTGGAGGATGAAAGTTATTTGCTTGCAATCAATTATTATAAATTTTTCACATTAAAATTGGATGGGAATTTTGCTCCAAGTCCCAAGGCTTGAAGCAAGGCTTCATTATATTTTGACATGATATACTAATCAAAGGAGGGTGGAGGTTGGATAACTTTGGGGCTACCCTCATCTTGGTAAGCCCCTACTCCTTCTTCTTATTTGGTGATCTCATGTATTTCTACATGATGCTCTTGAATGATGAATTAAAAGGGATCATTATCAAATGACTCAACCCTTGTATTTAGGTTCTTAAGCATGACCATTTTCCTAGTGATAGGTGACATGACTAGGACAAAAGAAAATGACTCAAAGAAATGGAAGATTTAAACTAAAAACACTAACCAAAGTGACTAAAAATTTATGATTCTTAAACTAATTACATTGATTTTTTGGGGAAATTTTGATTTTAGGATGTCTTTATAGCTTTAAAAACTCAAAATAATTTCATTTAAAAATAAGGATATTTCAACACATGGAAAACAATAGGAAACAACAAATAAAGTCTTACTTTAAATAGTCAATAAATTACACAAAAAGGTAAAAAATTAGGATAAAGGTTGTGAACAATATTTGGATCTTCCAATATAACTTACTCAACCATACTGTCAGACATGACCTAATATTTCAAGGTACTAACCATGGAGGATCCTATCATTCTCATAGTCAACTAAGTCTAATTTTGATGGTGTGTGGAAGGTAACTTCTCAATGCTAACTGCTAATCAATGCACCAAATTTGAATGACAAAGAATTTTTTTATAGGCTTAAAGTGTGAACAATATTATCTAAGGGGAGTCCTTTGATATACCTTTTGGTATATTGGGGCCTAATTTCATGGAAAATTTTGATAGAGTGGATGCACACTATTGGGCCTTGTCCCAAAGTTCCTAACATAGACATAGGGGTTTTAGTGTGTTGATAATAATAAATATCATATATTGAGGCAATTTTTGAAACCCTGGGTATTAGAGTATGAAAGCCCCTCATGTTATGGTGTACTTAAAACACACAATTGCTTAGCAATTGAAATAATTGTATCTTAATTTACATACTTTACTGGTACATAGGGTTTAGCCTACTATGTGGTGGTGAAATTCATGTTCAATAGTAACCCTAAAAAAGAAAAAAGAAATTTAGTGTCTATTTATGATTTCCAAGTATTGTCACCAATATGATGCCAAGGAAAGAGCATACACAAACACAACTTGGATAACACAAAAGTTATGAAATTATTTTTTATTTCTGAGTATCATCACCAATGTGACATCAAGGAAGAACATACACAATTTCACAAATAAACATAATGTTGAAAGTAAAATAATTAACTCCAATAAGTTAAATGTGAGCTAATTACTAGAAACTTGAAAAATTGAATTAAAACATTAGTAGCAAAAATAAAGGAATTTGGTTTTTGTTTTAGCCCTTTCATGAAATATTTTTGACAAGAATTTTTAAAATAATTGGTTAGAATGTTTCATTGGCCTTAGAGTCAAGGCAACCTGCAATGGAGTAAATAAAAACCATAAAAATAATACAAAAACTAGCCACTATTACAAATTTGCAATTACACAGTAAAGTGAAAAAGAGAAATTGTAAATGGATAGACATAGAAAATAACAAAGAATGAAAAAAACATAGGAAAATGAATTCACATTTACATAATAATTTCACAGTTAATCTTACTGAATTCATAGATACATTTACCTATTTTACAATCTAGAATGATGATTTTGTAGTTGACATAAAAGATTTTGCTATCATAAATGATTATTCCATTGCTAAAAATTATAATTTTACTATAACAGAGGATGATTTCATGGTAGAAATATGATTTTGCAGTTCAATCTACATAAAACAAAAAATAAGAAGACAATTTCATAGTTTTTAGATGATTTCACAGCTAAGGTTAATGATTTCATAGTTTGGAACAATGATTTCATTGATAAGTTCATTGAATTCATTTTTTGGTTATAACAAAGAGTTATAAAAAACCAAAAATACAGATAAGTAAAAAACAAACAAAAAATGATGATAAAAATAAAATCAGGAAAAAGACCATAGAAATATGATAAAAATGATTTTGTAATTATGGGTTACAATTTTTCAATTAATATATTCAAATTTGTAGTTACGGAGTAGTCACACATAGCCAAATAGAAAACATTTAAAAATAACCTGTATTTTTATTAAACACTCACAAGACCAAGATTATACACATAGCAAAAGGAAAAAACAAAATGAAAAACACTTTCTAAATGTAATTATGATGAGTATGAGATGAAAAAGATGAGGGAAGGTCCCACTATTCATGCCAAAATGTATTGAAGAAAATATATAAATATAAATTAAACTAAGAAATCTTAATCTAAACTATCTCAAACTAAGTTAGAGTTACAAACAAAAGAAACAAACACAAACTTATACCATGGTTGCAAAAGCTTATGCCATTATGATGTATATTTGATTAGCTCTCTTTGAAATGTGATTGATCACTCTTTCAATACAAAGTAAAATGGGAAAAAAATTGGTGCAAAATGCTCTTTGGTAGCTTTGATTCACTTTGGATTCACTTGTGATTTTGATAGGACTTTGATAACATAAGTCGGGATGATGAAAGTGACGGCTTTCATGCTTATTTATAGATTTCTAGAGGAAAAATACAATGGTAGAGGACTATTTGAATATTTTAAATGATCTAAATAATCTATCATATTAATTGAGTTCTCATCCATGAGGGTGATGACCATTTCAAATGGTTGATATAAACATGGAAATGGTTAACTAAGTCACCAAGAATGAGCCAAACTATCTGACAACTCAAGGGATGACTCAAATGAGATTGAGAAAATTGTGGGTTAGGTTGGGATGAGTCAACATGTGAGAGAGACTAAAGTGTAAGATTTTGAGTGAGGATTAAAATGCATATTTAATATTTAAATATGTATTTAAAAGTGTGCACAATTGATCAATTTGATTTATTCAATTGTTTAAGAAGAGATAAATGCCATGAATTATGTTTAAGAAGAATAATTAATAGGTTTTAGGTGCATTTTGACATTAAATATAATTTAGGTGTCCACAACCTCAAAACCCCTTATGTTGAACATTGCCTCCATGCTAATACTTTGAAGAGGGATCGAACTCCATTTATTTCTCCCATTATATAATGGAAGGTGTGAAATACTAGTGTAAAATGCTAAATTTTGGTGCAATCCTAGTGTGATTAAGCACTTCAACCATGATTCATGACCTTGAAAGTGTATTCAAAATTTAACTCAAGGATAGTAGGGTTGTATGTATTCAAAATTAGGATAAATGGGGAATTTTCTCTCAATGTGCAATTAGAATTATGATTTTTTTCAATAAAGAAGCCCTCCTCCATGTAAAATGGTTTGAAATGTGGATTTATAGTGATCTTTTTAGAATTATTTTGGATGGGGCTTAATAAAATTAAAGGACCTATTATATAATTTTTTTAAATTTAGAAAATATCCATTATTTAGTGGGAGGATGGGAGTGGTATAACTAAACACTACTAGGGAATGATACTATCCAAATGGTGCATTATTGTCCAAGGAGAAGAAATAGTTGATTCAGTAGTATGGAACAAATTATGGATAAGCTTGAATTATTTTTCATGATAGATAAGGACATTCTAAGATTTTTTTGGTTTGCTTACAGAAAAAGTCCATCCATGTGTAAAATGAATTAAATTTGTCAAAAGGCTTTAGAAATAAGGCATGAGCTAAGTGTGTAAGAAGGCTAGTCACAAAAGTGTTATTTTGGCTTAAATGTTAATTTAGGTATATAAAAATCAATCAATTATCATCTATTCGAGTATGTGTTATATGCATATAGAGTTATCCATGCATGAAAATTATTATTCATTTATTTTAAATGTCTTTAAAAACTAAATAGTCATTTTTTCTCCAAATGGAACAATATGGATCCCAGAGAATAACCTATATTTTTAGAAGTGTTAACCCCGGTTGGGCTACTGCTTATAACATAGGTTAATCTAAATTTTCAAGAATAACATGTTCATTAAGGTTAATAAAAATATAGAAAACATACTTTTAATTTCCCTTGGGACATTAGTATCATTGCATAACTTCTTCCACAAAAAATTGAATAATTGGATATAATTCTTGTCAAAAGAAAAGGTCCTCGAGAAAAAACATATAGTTTTTATTTTAACATGTTACACACTCAAAAATATTATATTAAAAAAATATCACATAATCCATACTACAATTATGCCCTTTTTTTGATGGCACATTGGCATTAATACCTACTAAACCTACAAATATCCCGTCCATGATTCCATGTGTATGTATTAACATTCAAGAATCCCAACAAACTGAACTAGTTTTTATGGATCAAAAAATACATTTTATGACTATAAAATATAATTACCTTCCTCAT
Organism: Torreya grandis; assembly: GCA_037957365.1. Classification (NCBI taxonomy): domain Eukaryota; kingdom Viridiplantae; phylum Streptophyta; class Pinopsida; order Cupressales; family Taxaceae; genus Torreya; species Torreya grandis. Next base: position 1,972,029 of record JARHVA010003264.1, on the reverse strand, counting down.
TCATTCATTTTATCCCAAATACAAGAACAAATATAGATGAAAAAAAAATCAATCAATAGACCAAACAACACCATGTGATATTCCATGACCAAAACTTAGCACATCTCATGTAAATGAATACAATACATAAGGTTGGTTTGCTATGGAATTTCCTACTTTGTTCCCTACATGTGAAGCTATGTTCAGACTAACTCACTTCAAAAAAATTATATATATGAATATACACCTGATTTGATACATTATCATGATAATAGATTTGATAGTCATCCAAGATTTAGGCATTTCTAGTTAATTTGATGATGCTTTATCACACCCAAGGAATAACTAGTGTTTTTGTTAAGAAATATGTTGTGTACAATTTACCAACTATTGTTGTATATCTTTGAGGACAAATCCATACAATGATTGATGATAAACTTATCAAATACTTAATGTACTCACTTCTAGTCTATAGGGAAAAAGATCATATTGGACAAAAATCCATGTTGAAATAACTATCATGATTGATCAATTAGGTTATCCTACTATATTTTTCACGTTGAGTGTTATTAACACCAAATGGTTTGATTTTCATAATTCAATGCCTTCTAGTTACCCTGAAGATGCATGCTAAGCTTCTCACTTTAAAATACAAAAAATTATCTACAATCCACATCGTGTAACCCTTTATATGCACCATAGATTTACAATATTTTGTGAGAAAGTACTAGATAAGAATTTATAAGAACAATACTATTAGTAGATGTATGCAATAAAATACTCCATTTCACCTTTCATTTTTCCAAAATTATTTCTTCTATTAAATATCATACAAATAGATATTATTTCCAAGTATGAATGGAAACATAGAGGATTTGCACATATTCATGAATTTTTCTAGCTAAAAAATGCACCTAATATTTATACATTAGATCAAAAAGATCAAATTCTAGTCACAAATCAAAAAAACTATTTTGAAAAATATATATCAACTTCAAATCCATGTGATATATTTCATATAAATCAAATGGTTCATCATTTTATTATTGATGATCCATGTTTGTTAAATACAAAAATACTTTCAATAAATCCATTTCTTGACTAAGAGCATTTGAATCATGTTCAAAATCATACTAAGTGCATATAAGAAACATGATTTAGAAAATAAGGAACAACTCTTAAATGTTGATACAAAGTTCCTTGGGAATTGCATCAATAATCTTCCATAGTCATTGAAAATAATGGATCCAAAAAATACAATCCTTATTGTAATGATAACAATCATATACTCAAAATCCAAACATGTTTTCCATTTGGAGAGAAAAAATTGATTTCCATCTTATCCTTTCATGTGAATCTATATTAAAATATATTTCAAAAATATGTTTTAAAAGTAAATAATAAGACTAAAATATATCACCATATACTAAGAATAATTTTAGATAATGCAAGCTCGCATGAACCATCTTTGAAACTAATAGTATTATTGATCATGACATAAGTGCACATGAAGTTTTCCATATTTTACAAAAACTCCCACTTTTTTATAGTTTATTCATTAAATGTTGGAAATAATATTATATGCCGCATCTTCTGGTAATGGATCTGATTCGCTTACTAATTCAACCTTCGTTGATGCATACATATATTTGCCTCCATTGGATCTACTATCACTTAAAGAAGTATAAATAAATTGGTCATATGAAAAAAATCACCATCATGAAAAATCGAAAAAAAAAAGTTTCATTTATTGTTTGTGTCTTCCCTAGGCTTTTTTTAATTCCTTTCAAAAATTCTACTGCTTATGCATTATTACGTTGGGTCAATATTATTTTTTGAAAACCACTCAAGAACATAATTTCAAACATTGGTTATTCTAATAAACAAATATATGTAAATTTGGAAATCATGAAAAATTCCTACCATCGATGGCATTCTCCATACAAATTTTTATAATGAATTGTTTTCAGATAAAAAAGTTTCATATGATAATATTTGTCACCATAATTGAGAACAACTTGGATAATGATAAATTTTGACATAGTTACACTCCAGTAATGATATTCAACATAATGAGATTCATATTCTTGGTCATCATGATTTTGATATACATCATAAGTGGAATGAGTGTAACATTTTAGATTCTTGCAAAAAATAGCCACTTCCTTTATAGAACTAAATTGAGCAATCTACCAAATTTATGAATCCCATTTTCTTGATCCATCCACTTCAATTATGTTATCTATACAATAACAAATTATTATTGATGATATTATGTACCACTACAATCAATGCAACATAAAACTTTCATTGACAATGATAGTCTAGGGAACTACCGATACACGAAAATCATTTATTATAACCAAGATAAGACATGTATTGATCTTGTAAGCAACTCACAATAATTCTTCATTATTATTTCTTACACCAATGGGTATTGAAACATTTAATATCAATGCTTTAATAATCCATTCAAGCCTTTTCATACTTATAAAATAAATGAAACCTTTGGAAGGAAAAATACTTCCAATTTTATAGTTATCTTTGTAATATATCCAATATATTATGATTGATGAAATAAGTTTGATAGGGCCAAATATATTGACACATATTGATCAACATTAGCAAGAGGCCTTCCCACATCACAAAAATGAGCCATTTGGTGCAAGATCTATTATTATCATTGGTGATTTAGAATAGTTCCCTATACTACATGATATACTAATGTATGTTGGAACATCATATGGTTCAACCCTTGGCAAAACTTCAACATTTTTATCCATTGCACATAATTTTTCATCAAGATCTGATCCACATCAAGTAACCTTGCAAAACTTATTGTTGAATATACTATATGTTGAACCAAAATTTGAAGTCTAGACATTATTTATGTCTTTAACAAATAACTACTTGTCGTATAAATAAAATATCTTATTTCATTTATCAACTCACTTATATGCAACAAATAATTTGGCTTCAACACTTAATAAGGAAATGTTTAAATCCTTAAATATTTCAATTGCATAGAGCAATGTAAAGCATACTAGAAAAAGTAACTTTAAAGATCCTGATGATGAAAAATTAGAAACCTAAATTATTCTATCATAAGGACAAGAAATTATACCTATAGCCAATTTTTGGTATTGTTTGGTCAATGGTTCACTTGGAAAAAATCATGCTTTATTTTATAAAACAGGCGCCAAACCTCTTGAATTTCTAATTTTTGTGGTTGTACATATGAAAAAATATGCATCCAGTATGGGATGAAAATAATCCTCACTTCAGTCAACCTTAAGAAACTTCCATTGAAAGTGTCTTGGGATTTCAAGATATATAAGTCACAAGGACTAGCATTTCAAAAATCAATAATTGATATTGGTACTATCAAACATTAGGGCATAAATTTTAAATTAATATCATGAGTGTGATCTTTTCAATACCTTCATATTTCACTTCCTTTTTCTTTTTATTGATATGTAATAATGAAATATGGAGCATGTATCCACATCAGTAAAAAATAAGAGTAGTGGCTAAATTCCCTATTATAAATCCATCTTCATTGTAATGGTCTTCATTTCTCTCACGCTATCAACATTTTCATTGCACCTCCCTAGTGTAATTTCTAATCTAAATAACTATAAAAAGAGAAATATGACTTAAAAGTCAACAATAAAGAATTTAAAATAGTTCATTCTCATTGAAATTTTGAAATAAAACATTTGTGAGATTACACTGACTCATTATTATTGGTTGCACAAACAATCAGTATTTTTTTGTGAAGGGTATCTACTTAGTCAAAGTTGGTATCTGATTCACTAAATTCCCTCAAGGCTTGCACCATAATTCATATCTTATATGGAACCTATAGGGAATAAAACCTTCATGGGCTATTTTTGATGAGCTCTTTGTAAAATAGCATTCTCCACCAATCATACTTCACCCTCTTCAATTCCAATGTAATTCTAAGAACTAATTAGTTGGGCTCTATTACAATTTTAGTTATTTTATTTTATTTTGATTATCTATCAAATTATTGATTATTAGTGATCAAAGCATGATATTTGCCCCATCAAAAGAATTGCACTAAACCAGACTTTAATCTTCTTATTAGGTAGCAAGTCCGCCTTGCATATATCATAGTTGACTCCTTGGCCAATGCATCATCTGATGTAAGTAATTTTGATGGATCAATGAGCAATCATGGCACCAAAATAAGTAAGGAAGTTCACCCCAAAGGTATTCCATGAGGTAATGAACATATCCCAATTGATTTGAATTTGATAATGCGTGTTGTTGATTTGAAAATTTTACCTTAGTAGGTTAATTTTTTGGCCATATCCCTTCAGAAAGCATGCTTAAGAGTTGGGTGCATAATATCTAACATCCCCCTAGTGTTAATCTTGAGAGTGTGTAAAACCTAACAAGGGGTTTTTACTTTTAAAAATTATAATATTGACCACTCTATTGTGATATTTAAAAATGGTTTGTGGATTATCTATAATACCTTTGTTGTGTCTTCCCACTGGAATAAGGATTTTTTAGTGTTAAAACAAGCCAAACTTAAACTCTTTTTTGGGATTGAGTTCCCTAGCATTCATATTCCCTTAAGGGGTTTCATTGACTAGCTTATTAAACCATCAATTTGATTTTCCTACCATGTGTAGAGAAATTTTGATGATGTTAGGCTACAAAATCATGTCTTGTTTGAGTTCAAACTCTTGAAGGATATCAATGAAACTTTCAACATCTAGATATTTGATCAATGCATTTATAAAATTGTCATATACAGTAACTGTATCAACACATGCTTCAATTTTCAAGCCACATACCACTAGTTATGTGAGTGCCCTCTTATGGCCAACTGCATAACCCAAAACCTCATGAGAGGAAATTAAAAAATTTACCTCATCTTCTTATGGTTGACCCATAATCACCACTAAGAAATCTAACTATCAAGCTCAAAGAGTGATCAAGATGACCACTATTATGTACAAATCCATGGGAAGATTTGATACCACTAGTAAAAAAGTGATTCTCACTATGATTTAGGTGGTGTTACTACTATCCCTGTAATGGTATAATTTATTAGACATAAACTACCAAAAAATAATAAATAAACCATTTCAATTCAATTTTTTATTTAAAATAACATGATATAATCCATCAAAATAATAGATCAATATTTTATTTTTTATTCAAATAAATACACCATTTATTAATTATTATTTTGCATTAAATTTGATTTAAAGTACATATCTTTAGGAAGTTATCAGATGTGGAAGCACATGCAAAACTTGTGGTAGCAAGGATGAATCACATCAAAATTCACATATCTCAACCCTGGCTAGGATCATCAGGAATGCATCCTACACCTCATGTTGGGCATACCTTGTATGCTTTGTCTTAATGACCACAATCTCCTTGCTCCACTTCTTAAATTAAGTTTTTCTTATATTTTTATGCCAAATACAAGAATTCCAATAAATATATAAAACACTCAAAGGTTGTTACAAGAAATACATCTTTTCGTAACTTATTTAATTTACATCATTATATTTTAATATTATGCATCCATCTTATAATGTATTTACATAACGATATTTAACTTATTAACTTTTAACCCTTTTTGGCACATAATTCCATGTGACTTTCATTAATTTTTTTTACATTATCACACCATGAGTAAAAATTCATATAACATTTTTCTCACTCTAAATTAGTTGTTACCCAAAAGAACATGGAGTTTATATGTAACAAAGTTCACAAGCCACATTACCTAGTCAAATAAATGTGATTATTTACTATGAATATATTCAATTTTACGTATCAGTATTAACATTACAAAAAACTTATTTACTTTTAACTTCATGATTTACTCTTTTTTTATTTCTAATTTATTTTATCAATCATTTCTTTAGTTCAAATTTTAATTTCAAAATTAGGCTCAAAAGTTATATTTTTCTAATTAAGCACATTCAATGATTATAAATACATTTCTTCAATAAAGTCACATAAAATACATAATGAATTCTATGAAACGAAGTAAGTATATAAATTTTATAAACAAACTATCTTAATATTTCTAAAATTTAAAAGAGACCAAAATAATGAAAACTCAATTTCATATATTAGTTTTAGAGAACTCATCTTATCTTAACCTTAAATAATACTTGATCACCAACTCCAAATTCACATAAATATAACATTTAATATCTTATTCATGCCTATAAATTCATGTAAATATAAAATTTAATATCTTCTTCATGCCTATAAATAGAAGTTATATAATTATGTCTCTATATGGCTTCAAAAGGTGATATTTTAATAATAGTGTGTTACCTATTAATCAACATATTATTTATTGATCATCTTTTATTTGTAAACTTTAAATGTGTCCATTTAGTTTATAGGTTAATTGAAACTATAAATTTTTGCATGTGATTTATTATTGGACATCTTTAATATTAAAAAATTGATATTCCTGATTATCATGTGATGTGTAAACATAATTTTTTGATTATCTTTTGAGAATTTTTTTTCTAATCATCTCACATGAAGATTGTTTATAAAAACATATTTTTTTTCACATCTAATGTAATGCATTATTCTTTTCCAACCAACTTGTTCCTATTATGATATTGTATTTATTTAAATTTAATACATTAAAAATGATGAGCAACTGATTTCAGAGAACCGATATATTTTGAATCACCATCTAAAATTTGTCATTAGAGAAATATATATACACATTTTTACCCAGAAACCAACTACTCACTCTTATAAACTATGAAAACATCAAAATTCTAATTAAAAATGATCTTTTATAATAAAAATATTTAATTATAGATTCATTTTTTCTATCATTATACCAATATTTTAATTGTCCTATCATTTATCATCTTAACAAATATTGGTTCGATACTTTAAAATGAAAGCATAAATTTAATAATAATTTAATAGAGATAAAATTATAACTATTTCTAAAATATATATATATATATATATATATATATATATTTATTTTTAGAAATAGTTATAATTTTATCTCTCTTAAATTATTATTAAATTTATGCTTTCATTTTAAAGTATCGAGCCAATATTTGTAATACTTTTAAAACCTAATTTAATCAAAGCATAATTTGATATATGACTTATTACTTGAAGTATGTTGCTATAAGTAATTTTAAATCCCATCATAACTTGAAATACCACTAGATACAATCTAAAATTAAATTTAATAATTATCTATAATAAAAGATAAAGCTCTCTTAACTTTTATTAATTTTTTGATTGTTTTTTGTTTGTGGGGGGAGGGGGGGTGGTGTGGTGACATGGTGATCAAATTTAAATAGGTTTAAGATTAATTACATGAAATTTTTTATTATATTTAATTATATAAAATTTAATTAAATTATTCTAAAATTAATTAGATCAAAAAATGAAAAAAAATCTTCGATAAAAATGGCTACTATATAATTCAATCAATCGATACAAAATTCAATATATAATTTTTTACATAAAGCATATTATACCTTTAAAAAGAAGGTCAATTTTATTTTTACCATGAAATGGATTTGGGAAAGAGTTTCTAAAATATATAAATGGTAAACTTATCAAGACACTATTATTATTATTGATGTTTACCTTGAATTTAACAAGACATTATTATATTGTATCATGTTTTTCTTTCACAGGTATGATTGGAATTTTCTTAATTTTTCCATTTCCTGCATGAAATTTGAGGCAAAATTAAGATTATTTTAGGAAAATTTAGCCTTTTAAATCAAACACTTTTTTTCTCAATCTAAACTCACATAGCTGATAGTCTTTGGGATTTTCTTTAAATGAAGGCATATTTTAAATGCAAGAGGAAGGAGGTGAAAATTTTGCATCGTTATGGAATCTAAATATAATTTAAGTCAAATTTTTGTAAGGTAACAATCTTATATACTTTTTGGTTCAATCAATGATATTATTTTTTATAGTTAATGAATGGTAGTGCATTGATGCTTACTATGTGTGAAAATGTGATTTTATTGATCTACAAGTATGAAATTTAGTTTGTAACTGGTACTTACAATTGTGTTTTCTTGTTGCATGGGAACATGGATTTTTCCCCAAACATTTATTGGTGATTGAAAGATGATTTTTCAACCACTCTTGAAGTCTCAGCTTCATTTGGTAAAGGATACTTATGTGTGGCATGAAAGGATACTTGTGTGTTGTTTGCCAATCATTTTGAGAACTAGTAGGATTGCTTATGCATTGTGATCAGTTTCCAATTTGTATTCATCGTATGTAGACAAAAATAGTATTTTATTGTCCCTAATAGGGATATACAACTGAAAATAAAAAACATACGTTGTTGTTGGTCATATGTAGCCAAAAACACACTATTGTAATAGGTGTGCTACTTCTTTTTTTGATGTTAGGGTAGTTCTGTGAAAAATTTGTGGTTTTTATAAGATTTTATTTGAGTTAGTGCAAAACATTTAATCAATGTTTAATGTAAAATAAATTAAAATAAATCAAAAAAAAATTAATTTTTCATGTAATAGCTTATTTTTATTAGCTAACATGATTTCCTAAATAAATTAATCACCTATGATGAAAACTATAGTACCATGCTTAAAGACGGGTACTAATAATGAGACAAAAGAAATAAATTAAAGGTATGGGGATTTCACTCTTATATCAAATAAAACAAAAATAATTCCAATCAAGAGGGTTTGATATGATTATTTCTGACACAACTTAAATTGGAGTTAAGCTATATTATTATTGATTTGGAATCATGTGTGTGTGTCTCACCAAGGGACTAAATTTAATGGTTTTATGATTATATTCCCATTTTTTAACTATAAAATATAATCAATTTTTTTGGTAGTTTATATTAAATGTAAATTAAAATCTTGTATAGACTAAAACTCTAAAGGATTATAAAAACTATATATGTAGAGCCCCACCTAGCCTAACCTTGGCTTAAGCTCGTGGTTAAGTATTAACTGGGGTCAGACCCATTAATTGAGATATTAATGCATGCTAGATCATAGGGAAAAGAGATATTGATCATGGTTGTGATCGATAATCATTTGAAATTATACTTTTATTTATATTTTTTCATACCATAGAGGTTCCATGATGAGTTTGGTTATGTGTAGGAAACAAGTATTTCCAAGTGGGTTCCAATCTTATTTATATGTTGATGATGAAATGAGTTTGTCCTTAAGGCTTTGTATTGAGTCCATCTATTGGTTATTTAAGCTTATACAGTATGAGTGGGAGCTCTAACAGTGGACATCAATAAGTAAGCATGGACCTTGATAGTGATAGTGGTGATGATAAGCATGGACTTCGATATTGGTATTGGTAATAGTAGTCACCCTATATGTAGTTGGTTTATGTGGCATAATGACCACATAGAAATTTGGCATCGTAGGATTGGGTGGAATAAATATAAACAAATGCATTATGTTGAGTATGGATACTAATCCAAGAGATAATGATAAGGGGAGATAGAATTCAAAAAATCCAAATACTTATGATCACTAAAGTATAAATGTGATAATTGAAAAGGACCATGTGATTATTAAGTAAAACTAAGATCTCCATTTAAATAATAAATGTGAATTATTATTGAGTGAACCATAAGTCGTATAGTGGTAGACACGAGGTACATATACTCAGTAGCAAACAAATATAAATGAATACCACATAATATAATTATGAGGAACAAAGAATAAGTCAGTTGTAACTCAAAATATGGCCACAATGGACAAACACATTATTGCAATTATTATAATACATAATAATTTACCACAAGGAAAATGGTTGGTGAGGAAGTGAAATGAATGTGGATTGTGGCAAGAAAGACATAGACACTCAACAATAATATGGTAAATGTAGATAATACTAGAACCAACCACAAGGAGATCACATTGTAAAAAATTTGCAAGAAAAGGATACTATCGTAAGAAATGATAGTTGGCCATGCTACTTGCAAGAAAGTACATGTGAACAAATAAGAGAAGCAACCAAAAGGAATTACAAATTTATAATAACATGAGGTATGGAATCCCTCAATTAAATGTGATGTGCCCCAAAGTGATTCCAAAATTAATGGTCTATAGGACTCTTTTAAGAAAGGAAGAGTTATTTGATGGACATAGAAGAAGAAAACATGTATTGCCGATCCATCGAAGGGGGAAGAGGAGATTGTGACTTAATTGTATTTGAATTTCAAAAGATATTTTAATATCATAGTAATATATTACTCAATTGAGATGGATCTTTTCATGGTGTCCACATGTTGCTTAATTGGATTGAGTAGATGAACTTATCAACATTGGACTATGATAGAGACTTCATTATTAATTTCATAATAGATGGATATATCATAATATAATATGACTCAAGAGGTTTGAGAGTACCTTTAATGGCTTTAATATTGATTGATAGATTAAGTGGGCAAAGAATTCCTCAATTCTACCTTATGGGCTCTATTACCCAAAAATTCTCATCAACCAGTATCCTTTATGATTATGTTGTGACTAACCAAGCATCCAAGTAGGTGATACATTAATCTAGTACATGTGTTCTAACTTTCACCCATGTCTTGATTTGGTTAAGAACTAGCTAATCTACGATGATATTTGATAGTGGCAATGTCCTAAATCTATCATGTTATGTTTATTTCATTTAGATTACTTGACTGATCTAGAATGCTTGGGAAAGGATTAATAAGCACATTAATAATCATAATTTTGGAAGTTGATATGATTTATGTTTGTTCCTACTTTTCATAAAAAGAGAGACATGTGTGCTAATAATTAAAATCTTACTTAATCATTGAGACTCCCTTACTTCTTGAATACTAAAATAGGATAGCCTAAATTTAAGAGATGTTAATGAAAATGAATCCCTATCCTCAACCATAGATTACACAAGCTCTAGGGTAAACAAGAGTAAATGATTTAACCTATAAAACTATATGCTTGATACTATATTCACTTGATGATAGTGGCTTTTATATTAAGTCTTAACTATTAAACCTTGGTCGCAGTCAATATCAATTGCACACATACTTATTATAGCCACTTTTTATGGCTATGTTATCTACAACATTACGATCAACTTATTTGATGTTGATGTCACTAGCTTTATCTATGATCACTACAGTAGTGGATAATGGCACGTTGCTTGATACTTTTTTTATGACATGGGTATGTAGATTACTAAAGGCAAAAAAAATGATCTATAATGTCATATAACTGCTAATACATGTTTTTAATCTCATTTGTCTTTTAAATCAGAGATTGTTTTTTTTATTGCACACATTTCAATTTATATATTAGTTTTGATGAATGTTTATTGTTGAGTTATTATAATAGCATGATTTTAAGGAACATTTTTTGTAATTATTTACAAGTCGTGTTTATGTGTTGATTCATAGTTTTTTATATATAAACTATTAGACATTGTAGTACAAAATATTCTCTGTCATAATTATCTACATTTTTTACATGTGCCAGATATGAATGGATTTCATGTAATTCATATAGATAAGTGTTTGATAGTATTGTAAGTATTTTAAAGGGTAAATAGATCCTAGTTATTATTTTGGGTACTAAATATTTATTTACAAGAAAGACAAGACTTCAGGCTGCCAAAGTCTAGTGCAATTAAGCTAAATGATTTTGTAAGTGCGGTATTGATTGTTATTAAATATAAACTAGTAAACAACAATTGTTTATGTTCATATGATATTGGCTACATAATTTTGATTTTTTTTCAATAATATTATATTTGTTAACATTTATTTATTTACATAATTGATATAAGCTATAATACTCATTATAGGACATTGCATCAAGCACTATAATCAGATCTTCTGCACAAATATCAATGCTTATGGTAAGACTTGCTTACATGATCCTAAAAGACTAGATTTATACTTTATATATTGGTTGTTCTTAAGCTTATGGAAAATATTTTTATCAATCAAGTTTTTACATCAAACATCTACTTCACAAGTCTTGACATTTGCTTCATTTATTATAGTTCCACTCACATAATACTCATGTTCAAACATTTTCTGATTCTGGCTACAAGAGGTCCTAACATCTACATGTACATATATCAGTGAAGAGGAAATTATATCCATTACGTCCATTCTTAAATAAGCTATAACTAAAGTTGATCGATGTTGTTTTCAAGTTCTTCATCTTGATCCTCATCTAGTGAACTTCTCTCTTTGAACTTCTACTTTTTTATTGGCTTAAGACCTGATTAAATGTCCTCATTTTAATTTAAATGTTATGTTATTTATTTTGATGTGTTTTGACCTTGGGTTTTCCAGTATCTACTCCTATTTGATGGCTAAAAAAATTTCATTTCCATGCCAACAACTGTCCTCATGGAAAAGTGAAAATGAAAGAGACTTTCTTTTCAACACCAAAAAGGTAACTGCAACATGACTATTGCATTCTTTACCAAATCCATTAGAATCATGACGTTTGTTCATATACATTCTAGTGCATATCAATCTATGTGCTCTATTTGTTACTCTAGTTTTCATATAACCAACCACTTATATATATGAAGTCGAATTATACTTAATATTTTTGTTATATTTTTATACAAATCACACGAAAAACAATTGTAGAAGTAAAAGGCATCAGGTATATGCATAACAGAAGAGAAGATTAAATTGTTAGTCAAATGTTTTTATAACTTTTACACGTAAAACATATACCCATACAATGAAAAAAATGTCTCCATAATACAACCTATAATTATTTTTCTGTCTAGCCCATTGTCCAATACATGCTTTTGCTAAAAATGACTAATAAATTTGGCATGATCGTATACTTATGTGTTGATTATTGTGAATGTTGTAGAAGTGTACTATGCTTCAGAGGAACTATTATAAGTCATTACATGGGCTTAGCTTGACATACATGATAAATCAGCTAAAAAACTAAAAACATTACACAAATTAGTTATTAAATGTCATATTTAAAATGTTGAATCTATGGACTAATAGTTTGTTTTTAATTTCTTGAAGATTAGATTGTTGAATGTTGATGGATTTTAGACATTCTAGAATTATTCATTTCTATGTCTACAATCCAGTCATGCATACCAAAGGTGAGACATTCATCAACTTAAAATTTGTGCCTCATTTCTTCTCACATAAGCTGTAAAAAAAAAGTACATGGATCTATTATGGGCATATTTAATTGCATAACACAAAAAAGGAAAAAAAGACTAGACATGCAATAAACAATTGTTACTAAGTATTTTGTTTGTGAAATTTTATTGATACTAATTGACAAATGGATTGATTAAAACATAGAGCCATGTAACATCTAATTTATTTTGGATAACCATCACAAACCAAAGAATGAATTTTGACTAGTTGGTAAGACTTAAGATTTATCATATGATGTATTACTATTTGATAGTTCTAGAGGGAAACTATAGGAATCAAATTGCTTTAACTTGTAATTAAAGGTTGAGCTAATGTAAACTATAGGAATCAAACTACTTTAAGTTCGAATTAGTTTTGTGTGAAAAAAAATGCATGAATGTTTTTGGGAGGAAGATAAAAGTTTTTTAATATGCTGGGAAAATAATTACTTCTTATATTGTGATCAGACAAAAAAATGTTTGCTATGGGTGGCCTTGTTTTGTTCAAAGAAGTTTTGAATTCAAGTGCCATAGCATGGGATTTTGTGTTGTCTAGATTTGGGGGAAAGTTGAATTCAAGATGCTAAACTTGGCTAATAGAAAGATGTGAAAACATGGTTTGTGATCTCACCAAAGTTAGTAGGCAAATTGAAAATTGGGTAAACTACTTGACATTAAATGTTGGCTTGACATGACATAAGATTGAGATGGAAGAAATTAGTGATATTCATTTTAATTTCATTATTTATGGGCATTCAGATGATAGTCTATTAGGACTTTACAGTTCACTGATTCTTTTATCATTTTTTTATTTACATTATTGGTGAAGCATCAAAAAAGAAGTTATATTTTTCACAATAATCGAGTTCATATCCATGACCTAATTTTATTTTTATTTGGATTATGTGTAACATTTAGGTAATATTATTGGGTTGTGTATGCTCACAATCTAGTTCTAGTCTTTTAGTGGGTAAGAATATTACCATGTGCTTTTGTTTCTTTTTGCACACAGATATTGGTAAAATAAAAAAGGGTGGAATTATCTAGTGGTTTTGTAAGGAAAATAGTAACAAGAAGTTTTTTTATTCTTATTCAGGGAAGGATTTAATTTTTTGGCTATAGTGAAGTAATTTTTTAAAGGTTTTAGGTAGTTAGTGTCATTGGTTTTAATATCATTGTTCTTTTTGGGCATTCAGAGGAAAGACTACTATAGATTTATAGTTTTTCATTTCTTTTATTATCTTTCATTTGTGTTGTGGGTGAAGCATTGATAAAGAAGTTAGGGTTACTTGTAGTAATCAATTTTATATCTATGACCTAATTTTATTTTTATTGGCTTATGTGTAACATATAGGTAGTATTATTAGGTTTTATATGCTCATAGACTATATCTACTCTTTTATTGGGTAAGAATTTTACGATGGGGATTTGGTTTTTTTGTGCAGAGATATTGATAATACCACAAAGGTGGACTTGACTACTGGCAGATTCTTGTTCAGTAAAGGGTTTAATTTTTTGGTTAGAGTGAAGTAGGCTATTTAATATTTGAGGCAATTAGTGTCATTGATTTTAATTTCATTGTTTTTGGGTATCCATAGAAAGATTATTGGGTCTTGAATCTATTAGTATACCGGGTTTGTATCCATGACATGATTTTCTTTCTATTTCACTTATGTGTGACATATAAGTGATATTATTAGATTTTATACTCTTGTAGACCATCTCTAATCTTTTACTAGGTAAGAATTTTACTGCAAAACTTTTTTTTTTGCACAAAGATATTGGTAATACAAAAAGGGTGGAGTTGACTTTGGTTTTGTAAGTAAATCAAATAGTAACAAAGAATTTTAAGGTTTTTGTTAGCTTATCATCTAAATTTATATAATATTTCCCAAGTTATATAAATCTATATGTACACACACACACACAGATATATATATATATAGTTGCCAAAGTTAATAGGAAAATTTAAAACCTGCTAAAGAACTTGGCATTGAATATGTGGTTATGCAAATTTAGACTGTACAAAATTTTAACATATACACAATTAGTTTCATTCATTTTAATTTCATTGTTTCTGACAATGTAGAGGGGGGACTATTAGTGCTTTACAGTTTGTCAATTCTTTTACTATTTTATATTCCTATAATATTTGTTTGATATTATTGGATTTTATATGTTGTCATTATAAAAACTAGTTACCAATGCTCACACACTAACTTTGGTCTTCTATTTGATAAAATTTTAACCATGTCACTATGTTCTTTACAAAGAGATATTGATAATACAATAAGGGTGGAATTCAATACCAGGTTTGTAACATCTAGAAATATTAACAAGAGCTTGAATATTTGTACTATGTATGTATGTATATATATTATAAATTATATATATATATGCATTTTACCTCAGAATCCTCCATACGCCAACAATGTTAGAGGCCACATGCAATCTATAGACTTTGCCTTGCATTTCTTGATATGGGAACAATGCTACAATAATCTGCATAGATGTTGCATGTCCCTTGTAACCATAACACTAATAATTATGGCCACATCAAAATAAATGGTTATAGACATAATTATAGAGCATTTCATACGTATGCACCAGTAGTTCTAAAGATACAAAGCCTTTGTAGACACCTAAATCTAGCCATTGATAACCCCAATCAGGCTTTTGACTAATTTTCACCTAAAATGCATAATTTGGCCTAAAAACACTAAAACATGTTAAAAGCTTTGAACCTAACATATTCAAGTGTCAATTTTGGCAAGGGTATCCCTAGATGGGGCAATGTAATTTATGGGCCAGCTAACTTTGATTAGATCAATTTGAGTCAAAATGCTAATTTTACACCCATGTGTTGTAGATTGCTCTTCTTATCAAATATTTTGACCAATTTTCATCCAAAATGCACAATTTAGCCTAAAAACACTAAAACATGCTAAAATATTTGAACCTAACATATTCAAATTTTGATTTTGGCCAAGGTATCCCTAGATGGGGCAATGGGGCAATTAACTTTGATTAGATCAGTTTGAGTCAAAATGCCAATTTTGTACCCACGTACTCTGGATTGCTCTTTCCTATCAAATCTTCTATACAAGATGTGTGCCTTCATTATTTTATTTTGGTAACATCCTAAATGGTAATGTGTTCCAATGCATCTAACATCACCTTCCAATTCCAATCTGGTCAAACTCTAGACCAATAACAAGGCATTATGATCAAATTGAGTAATTTGTGCACAATGTGCTTAATCATGCTTAAGAGCTAATTAACCCATATCAAAGCCTAATCAAAAATTCCATGGAAACTTGTTGAATGCTTATTTTTAAAAATAAATATTAAATATCTACATCATCAAGTGACCTCATTTCTTGGGAAGACATCTCTAGGCCATAAATGCCACAAATATTAGGATTCATGCCCTACATGCCTCATAAATGTCTTCCATGATACCCTCCATGCCTCTTAACTTCCCCCTATTCCAATGTCATGATGAGGATAATTATAAACTTAATTCCAAAAATTGAATTAATCCTTAACCACACATCTCAATCTTGAGATGGATGGCTTAGGTTGATCCTGATCAAATCCAAAAATCTATAAATAGGAGGCTTCACAACATCATTTCTAAGCTATTTTGGTGCAAAGTTATAATGCACAATATCTTCAAGGAGCCATTACAATTAGTGTTACCATGCCAAATTGATTCCAAGCCAAGACAATACATAAACCAAAGGTGCCAAGGACAAATGGAGGTATTCAAGCTTCCATTACCAAGGACTTCATGAGCACAAGTTGAGCAAGCCACTACAACAAGCATTTTGGAGTGTCCAAGGAAGGTAAAAGAGGGTTTATTTTGTTTTTTAGTTGTGTGTTTTATTCATGTTTGTTAAATAAGATCTCCCTAGTGTCTAGGCCTAGAGATGTTATGTTATTAGTGTGTTTATTTCATTTTTTTTTTCATTTTAGAACTAATACCATACTAACCATCCTCTCTTGAGTCAAATTCCTAGATCACATAATGGCATGCCTGGTGGAACTAGATGCATCTTGCACATGAAGAAGATCATTTTTCAACTCTAAAATATTTATTTGAGCCAATAAAATTCTTACAAATTGATTTTTTAACTTTATTTGCCCATTTTTATTTGCCATGGTTTTACACAGTAACCGACATCGACAAGTGATACTAACATCAGTTACCTACTTAACTGACATCAATTAGCAAAACTGACATTGGTTAGATTTTGGTTAGCTAGAGTAACTAATGTCAGTGGTAATAATCGATGTTGATCACTATGTTTTTCCAAAAACATAGACCTGAGAACTACTTTTTCAAAGTTCATTATTCCAAGTTAAAAAGTGATTCAAAGCTAAAGGACATTCTAACAATTTTGATGCAGGACCAAGCTTGATATTTTCTCAAAACATGTTTAAATCACCTTTGCATGATTAAAAAAATCAATTAGGAACCTTGTTTTGGTCTTTAACAAAGGACTTAGATGTTTTGGTGAATGTTTTCAAAGTTTGCAACTAAGACCAAGGGGTCAAATGAACACCACCAAATTTTTCATTTTGGGTTTAAAATTGAACACACTTGTCAATTCTTGTTTGCAATAGTTGTTTAATCAAATTTTTGTTTGGAAAAAAGAGGAATGTTGCAAGTATGCTCTTCCATTTGTCCCCTATAGGGAACCCTTAGAATAAAAAGTTCCATTCCTATTATAAATAGCCTAGTCTAAGGCTTAGAAATAAAGTCATCTAAATCACTCCCTAAAAACTCATCAAATTTTGGGTGACCTTGAAAATGACTCTAAAGTATTTCTACTTTAATGATTTATTTATTTATGTATCTTGGCTTGTGAGGGGGACTTCATCACCTCTCACAAGTTCTTTAAGGAAGCTTTGACCCAGGGTTTCATCTCCTGGCATTGACTTCATTTGGCTCCTTTGGAGTTAACACAAAACATAGTGGCACTTTGGACATTGCACTACACCAAAAAAACAACATGATGTAGTGGTTGCAAAAAGGACTAGACCTTTTTGCAACAAGACAAGTGATACAGACCCAAAATCTATGCTTTTATTTTGCATCATTTGATGTGAAATTCATTCTGCAATTGATTCCCCTAGAATGATCAAAACCTTTCTAGTTTTAGTCGACCCCATTTTTCCATACCCTTGCTAGGATTTAGACAATTATACTTGGTATATTTTGTCCATTTTTGGTTGGTATGTTTTGAGACTAAAACTTGTTTATTTGTTCATAAAACCATGTCAAAACCAATTTATCTATACATCACTCTTTTTTATAAAGAGGTGTTATGCTAGCTATTTTACACTACACTTGTGCCTTGAAATTTTTTCTAAACTTGTTTGTGTGTGTGTTATTTGAGTTGCAGAGGGTAGTGTTATGCTGCCCAAATCATGTCAAACCATTTTGCCTTTGAGTCTTTGAAACATAGTATTGACCACATTATTTGAGCATGTTTTCACCATTAGGCTACTCAATTTGTTTCAAGAGTAGTTAACCTTGCACCAAAAGTCATTGTTTCAAACCATGTCATGTATACCAGTTAGACCTTTATATTGTGTCATCATGTTGTCCAATCTTGTCTAGCTTATTTGGTCAAAACCTAGTTTTCATCTTTGATTTTTCAAGTATCCTTTTCAAATTTTATTCAAACATTAATTTATTTTTGTTTAGGCCTTAATTCATGGGGCTGATACATAGATATTTCTCTTTTGGGTTGCATAACTTCGGTTAATCGATTACCCAAATTTGAAAAATATTGATGCTTTGTTTATTTAATGCATATCCTCATCATTATTTGTGTCTTTATTTGAGAGAACACAACCTTTCTCAAAAAGCCTTTTGACTTATGCCTTATGCCAACTAATCATGTTTATGTTTGATTCTGTGTGTCAAGTCTGTGTCAAAGTTATTTCCAAACTTGTTAGATTAAATAAAATCATATCAGCCTTTATTTCAAGTCTAGATTTTGACATTTTTTAGAAAAAATTCCTAGCACATGCCTATTTATTTGAGCTTAGATTTTGACTCCATGTTTAGACAAAATACCTAGCAACTCAACTTTTCCCTTTCCTAGTTTAGACCTTGTTTGGAACACTTTGACCTAGACTTTTGACATGCTAATTTTTATTTAGATGCTTGACCTTTTATGCATATGACATATGACCTTAGACATTTGATGTTATGATATTTTATACCAAATCTTATTATAAATCATTTTGGAGATACAGCTCCACTTTCAGACCACATTGGAGATACAGCTCCACCTTTTGACCAAGTTAAACCAAGTTCAAACCATTTGTCCTTTGGATAGTTTTTTAGAGTTTGTAAAACTCTAAGCCTTTTTATTTCAAAGATTTCATCATTTAAGTGGATATGTCTAGAGACACTTATGGTGGAGCCATGTACAATCCAACTTATGATAGAATGGCTAAACAAAATCCCACTAGGAACCCCTATAGATAAATATTTTCTAAGGAGTTTTATTATTCTCCCTACAATACTCCATATGGGGAACAAAGTCACAAACTAGCTCATGGTCCAACTTGAGACTTGGATTGGTATGAAGAGTCTTGTGAGGAGGAATTTGAAGATCCAACTATAAATAATATTGTTTGGGATATAAATCCATACCCTATTTGCAATAATCAATACATAGAATACATTCAAGAACCAACTTATGAGCCAACTCATAACTGAGATGATATGGTTTATGAGGAAGACTTACATGCTTTGGCTTATGTGAGTAATCAAGCTCCATCACATCATACCATTTCTATTCTAAGACCATAATGTCACACCATTCCCATACCAATACCTCATCCCTTGGTTTGTATGATCAACCAAGCTCCACAACACCAAACCATTTCTATACCAAGACCTCATCCTTTGGTTTATGTAAGAAATCAAGATCGACAACACCCCTTCATCATTCTAATACCTAATACTTTGGCTTGTGCAAGAAAGAAAGCCCTACAATTCCCTATCATTACCATCTCATGACTTTGTCCTTAGGCTCATGCAAACAATCATGCTCCCCAATGCCCTACCATTATCTAACTACAGGCCATTCTTCCTCTAATACCAATCCCAACAAAACCTCAATCGATCCAATATTTTAAAGACCAAGATATATTCAAAACTAGTATTTTCTAACTTATTAGAAACTAAGGCGAAGAGAACCAACTAATCCAAGATGTTTATGTTGAATCAACCATTTGTGATAAGTCAACCTGTGATATATTGCCTATCGATCTTATACCAATTATCAAGGAGTCTCACTTTGATGATCCAGTCTTTGTTGAGTCACTTCTTAATGATTATAACCACCTTTGGGAAAATCATTACCTTGACCATGTGCTTATTTTTTAATATCCTCCTATTGATAAGCCAATCTTTGAGGAGTTATCTCTTTACCTTTATCTCATCCTAGAGGAGTCCCACATTGATAAACCATTTTTTATGGAGCCCATTGTGCCATCACAATCTATTACTTATCCAATACCAAGAATTTAACAAGACATCATTATAATAGAGTACCCATCAGATGAAGAATCAAAATTGGAGTCAGGTTCTATTCTTAAATTGACATTGAATTTAACATTAGAATTAGAATCAACATTAGTCTCAACATTAGATTCAGAGTCCCTTGAGTTAGAATCATATTTAGAAGAAGAATATGTTCATGGATATTATAACATTGGTTACGCATGCCTTGTAGATGAATTTGAATATGTTTGTGGTTCTTTTATAATTTTTGAGGATGAGTACTTTAGCTTTGACATAATTTATCCTAGTATCTTCTACGAGGATTGTGTAGCCTCTCCCCATTTCATTACCATTCCACAAGCCATTACCATAAAAAAAAATAGCCATTCCATCTCCCACAAGTGTCAATTGGGAATGATAAAATCACACTTGAACTACATCTATGGTGACATAATAGTTGAAGAAGAGTAAGGAGGCCAAAACTACATTCATGTAGTCAAAGAATACTCTCCTAGTGAAACCTTTTTGAAAGTGTTAGGGCACAATCCATGTCAGAACTTAGCATCTTTTAGTGAAACTTTTTCAAAAGCGCTAGAAGAAAATCAAATTCAAAACTAAACATTTCTTAGTGAAACCTTCTCAAAGGTGATACAGAATAATCAAGACAACTTCATTGGTGAAAACCTCATTGAGGCACCAATAGTTGAGCACAAAAGTTCTTCACTACTTGATGAAGTCAAAATCAAAGATCAAATCAAAATAGCTTTCTATCTATAGCCTAATCAGATGGTAGCTACTCTCAGGGCCAAACAACAAAAAAATATGATGGTCCTATTGAGAGAACAAGTCTTTAGCCCCACCACAACCAAAATTATGTTAAATATAACATCATCAACATTACATGTGATTGAAATCCCTAATCTTCATTTATTTTCCCACCATTATACATTCCATTATCATCTACCATTCCATTTTACAGTCAAACCTACCATCCATTATTTGTCCCTATTTACCATCTATGGTTGCACTTTCCTTTGCAGAGGTTATAAAAATACCTTATCTCAACATTTGAAGGAATCAAAATCGATGACAAATAAAGATCACAAAAGCATTCTCAACAAGCAAATCTATAGGCCATTCTTGATAGATCAATTATTTTGATGAGGTGTGGGCTAGAAATTAACATGATCAAGTATTCTATTTGTATCATTTGTTGATTAGGATGCACATCTCCCCATCATTAGGAACAATAGAATAAAAACCACACCCAGGCCAAAAACATGTACCATATCATCTCACATTGCCATTTCAATTATTACATATCCTTTTGTCATTATCGTGTATCCTTATATTCACCTCATCACTTGGGGGCAAACCCTCCTACTATTTTATCCATCCTATCATTCCATTCCTATCTAGACCAAAGACTATTTTTAGTCTTGGTTCCTTTGGTTCTTCCTACACTTTTTGTGAGAGGATTCCGATCAAGTTTCAATAATAAATCTAATCTATGTTTCAATGATAGTCTATAAAATTAGTGTGACAATTGATTTGACAAGATATCTTTCATCATATCAAGTTTGTTTATGTGAGCTTGATTATAACCACTTATGGGCAAATTAGTGCTTCACCAGTATTACTACTAATTATAAATACCTATGGACAAATTAGTACCATTGACCTATGTTGTTGTATCCTAGTTATAATTACCTATGGGCAAACTAAGGGCATCACTTGTTTATCATGCATTGCTACATCACCTTGCCATTACTGGTTTCATTTGATTGACCATTTGCTAGATTTGATAACTTGTTGGGACCTAGTTAGTTTTTCTACACCTTTTGTGTGGATGGAATTATTATGAATTGAGGTCATTTTAGGACTAGTGGGTCATACTCAATTCATGTTGAGGTCACCTCAGTCCCCCTTTCCATATGCTCTCATCGTTTTGTGAGTAACCTAAGCCAAATGCTCTCACTATGTTGCGAGCAAGTATCTTATCATTCTCTAACAAGTTAAGATACCTCAAAATTCGAGAAACATTCATAATATTTCCAAATCCAAAAAAAATTATCATATCTAAGCCTAGTCAGTTATCCTTGATTCACCTTATTGGGGCATTGTCATTGTTAGGATGCTTTCTTTTGCTTTTATTTTTAGGATTTCTATTTGTTTGTTTATTTTAAGTTATTTGTTTATTTGTTTATTCATTTTCATGTTTGTTTGTTTTTAGCACTATTGCCTTAACTCAGTCTATATGTGTTCATTGGGTGATTCCTTAAGCACATTATTCTTGAGTCTATCCATATTCATATGTCAACATTGTCATCATGGTTTTTATCATTGGTATATTATTTTCAAGTGTTTATTAGATCAGGAGTTATTCCTTATGCATATTTTGGCCCAAGTCTTCATGGTGTTCTATCATGAAGCCTACCATCACATGCTACAACAAAAATTAGCTTCACGAAGGTCTACAATCAATGGAGCCATAGAAGTTTCTTCTTGGTAGCTTGGCAAATTCTTCCATCCCACCCTTGATCAATATAACTCATTTGACCATTCTAGTTATATCATTGTTAATTAGGATGAGAATCTCCTTATTGATAGGTATAATTGAATCATTTTATTGATCAATCTCATTCCTCTATCCATCTCTTTCATCATTTTATGATTACTCATCTTTAATCTATATTCTAGGTTATATCCTTGAGTTATGCTTGTTAATTAACCCTAACTAGGGCACCATCATCTTTAACCAATTTAGGTCTTCGTAATGATTATAACTACCTATTGGCAAATCATTATTTTGACTTTTATTCTTAATTATAACCACCTTTGGGAAAATCAACATCCTTTTTACATCAATGCATGCAAGAATTTTCTTTTTTGGATTAATCTCAACCATGGATTAATTCCATCTTTCTTCTTGTTTCTTTTCAAGGGACCATACATCAACATCTGTGATGGCTACTCCCTCAAGGGGGCATTATCATAGGCTTTCCAAACACCTTTTGGAGCTTTGTTCTTCAACCATCATCTTATTTTTAGCATATAGACCATCTCTCATTATTTGAGAAGACATTGATTTGCCTACAATTTTCAACACCTTCTCAAACAAGGGAAAATTGTAGACACCTAAATCTAGCCACCGATAATCTCCAATCAGGCTTTTGACCAATTTTCATCCAAAATACACAATTTATCCTAAAAACACTAAAAGATGCTAAAATATTTGAACCTAACATATTCAAATGCTGATTTTGGCTAGGGTATCCCTAGATGGGGCAATGCAATTTATGGGCCAGCTAACTTTGATTAGATCAGTTTGAGTCAAAATGCCAATTTTGTACCCACGTGCTCTAGATTGCTCTTTCCTATCAAATCTTCTATACAAGATGTGTGCCTTCATTATTTATTTCTGGTAACATCCTAAATGGTAATATGGTTCTAATGCATCTGACATCACCTTCCAATTCCAATCTAGTCAAATTTTAGACCAATAACAAGGCATTCTGATCAAATTGAGTAATTTGTGCACAATGTGCTTAATCATGCTTAAGAGCTAATTAACCCATATCAAGGCCTAATCAAAAATTCCATAGAAACTTGTTGAATACTTATTTTTTGAAATAAATATTGAATATATGCATCATCAAGTGACCATATTTCTTAGGAAGACATCCCTAAGCCATAAATGCCATAAATATCAGGATTCATGCCCTCCATGCCTCATCATTTCCTTCCATGATACCCTCCATGCCTCTTAATTTACCCTTCTTCAAATGTCATGACGAGGATAATTATAAACCTAAATCCAAAAAATTAATTAATCATCAACCAGACATCTCAATCTTGAGATAGACAGTTCAGGTTGATTCTGATCAAATCCAAAAATCTATAAATAGGAGGCCTCACAACATCATTTCTAAGCTATTTTGGTGCAAAGATATAATGCACAAATATCTTCAAGGAGCCATTAAAATTAGTGTTACCATGCCAAATTGATTCCAAGCCAAGCCACCATAAGCCAAAGGTTCCAAGGAGAGATGGAGGTAGCCAAGCTTCCATTGCTAAGGATTTCATGAGCAAAAGCCGAGAAAGCCACTATAACAAGCATTTTGGAGCATCCAAAGACGGTAAAAGAGGGTTTATTTTGCATTTTAGTTGTGTTTTTTATTCATGTTTTTTAACTAAGCTCTTCTTAGTATCTAGGCCTATATATGTTATGCTATTAGTATGTT
Source organism: Torreya grandis (assembly GCA_037957365.1). Lineage (NCBI taxonomy): Eukaryota > Viridiplantae > Streptophyta > Pinopsida > Cupressales > Taxaceae > Torreya > Torreya grandis. The sequence continues at coordinate 1,947,084 of JARHVA010003264.1, read as the reverse complement.
TATTTCATTTTGGAACTAACACCATACTAACCATCCTCTCTTGAGTCAAATTCCTAGATCACATAATGCAAATGCGTCATTGTCTAATCATGACCAAAATAAATACTTAGAAAAAAATAACCATCCTCTCTTAAGTACTAGAAAAAAAAAATTCATGACCAAAATACTTAGTAAAAATCATTTATCTCTATCCATGTCTAATCATTATCATGGAAATGTTGTTAGTAAATTAAATAACCTTGATTTCTCATAATGTTTGTGCTATGAAATTATCTGCCTAAAAGTGATCCATCCTATCTTTTTATGCATCTTATTTCCTAATCAATTCTCAAATAATTCAACAAGTTCATCATGTCCACATGGTTTGCCTTGTCTCAATTCTATGAACATGCCTAGTTCAACTGATAAAAAAACTAACATACAATTCAGTAACTAGGCTTATTTCATTTTCTATTTACTAGTACACCTAGAAAACAAAAACAAATGGTCATAACCAAGTCTAAAATAATTTATTTTCTTACACTTACACTTTTTTATTTTTATGTGTCTAGTTTTAAACTACAGTAAAATTTTCAGTAATGCATGCTACAATCTACCCAATGCATAAATGTGGAAAGGAAGCCTGACTGAAGCTACTCAATATGGTTGCCAAGATTTTTATCTTGATCCTTGTCTACTAAGATTTTATCTTTCAAATTGTGATTTTTTTTAATCAAGACCTCCTCAGATGTTCTGATTATAATTTTAATGCTATGTTATTCAATTTGATGTATTATTTTATTACATTTTTCCTTATTACATGGGTGGCCTTTAGTATTTGCTTAACGCCAAAAAAGACTTAAACAAGTTTATTTAGAAAAAAAATATGGAATTATCTACATTGTGCATCACACATGTTTTATAAATCATAAATCCCTAATGCCTTGCCTAATATGGGTTATTACATCCATTTTTTTTTTCTTTTCAGTTTTCTTGGTCCCTTCATTCCAACAATTGCTTCAATGCTTGTTTATGGTTTAATCCTGAGACATGAGACCAACATATTTATTAGTTCATCTATGTTAAATATTCATAAGTTTAACATAGACATAATTAGTGCCATTCATTTTACTTTCAATGTTTCCAAACATGCAGAGGGCAAACTATTGATACTTTACAGTTTGTTAATTATTTTACTGATTTTTATTCTTGTAGCATTTGCCTAATGTTCTTTGCAAAGATATATTGATAATACAATAAGGTTGAAGTTCAATACCGGTTTTGTAACAAGAAAAAATATTAACAAGGGCTTAATATTTGTAATGTATGTATATATGTATGTATGTTATGCATTCTACATCAGATTCCTCTATAAGGTGACAATGTTAGAGGAAATTACCATTGGATGTTTTTAGATTCTAAACAAAAAATTGATTTATATAAATGTAAGTTATCGATTGTTATTTGTATTTTTTAAAATGGGAACAATGCTATAATAATTTGAATAGATGTCTCACATGCCCTGCAATAGTAGCACTACTAGTTATGGTCATGTGAAAATAAATAAATATAGACATAATCACAAAGCATTGCATACACCTACACCAGTAGTTCTAATGCTACAAAACCTCTAAGTAATAGGAAAAATGAAAGTCATAACCAAAATACTTGGTAAAAATAATTTGTCTCTATCCATGTCTAGTCATTGCCATGAAAATATTGTTACTAAATTGACTAACCTTGATTTGTCATAATGTTTGTGCTATGCAATTATCTATGCCCAAGACTGATCCATCTTCTCTTCTTAGTATCTAGGCTCTTCTTAGTATCTTATTCATGTTTTTTAACTAAGCTCTTCTTAGTATCTAGGCCTATATATGTTATGCTATTAGTATGTTTATTTCATTTTGGAACTAACACCATACTAACCATCCTCTCTTGAGTCAAATTCCTAGATCACATAATGCAAATGCGTCATTGTCTAATCATGACCAAAATAAATACTTAGAAAAAAATAACCATCCTCTCTTAAGTACTAGAAAAAAAAAATTCATGACCAAAATACTTAGTAAAAATCATTTATCTCTATCCATGTCTAATCATTATCATGGAAATGTTGTTAGTAAATTAAATAACCTTGATTTCTCATAATGTTTGTGCTATGAAATTATCTGCCTAAAAGTGATCCATCCTATCTTTTTATGCATCTTATTTCCTAATCAATTCTCAAATAATTCAACAAGTTCATCATGTCCACATGGTTTGCCTTGTCTCAATTCTATGAACATGCCTAGTTCAACTGATAAAAAAACTAACATACAATTCAGTAACTAGGCTTATTTCATTTTCTATTTACTAGTACACCTAGAAAACAAAAACAAATGGTCATAACCAAGTCTAAAATAATTTATTTTCTTACACTTACACTTTTTTATTTTTATGTGTCTAGTTTTAAACTACAGTAAAATTTTCAGTAATGCATGCTACAATCTACCCAATGCATAAATGTGGAAAGGAAGCCTGACTGAAGCTACTCAATATGGTTGCCAAGATTTTTATCTTGATCCTTGTCTACTAAGATTTTATCTTTCAAATTGTGATTTTTTTTAATCAAGACCTCCTCAGATGTTCTGATTATAATTTTAATGCTATGTTATTCAATTTGATGTATTATTTTATTACATTTTTCCTTATTACATGGGTGGCCTTTAGTATTTGCTTAACGCCAAAAAAGACTTAAACAAGTTTATTTAGAAAAAAAATATGGAATTATCTACATTGTGCATCACACATGTTTTATAAATCATAAATCCCTAATGCCTTGCCTAATATGGGTTATTACATCCATTTTTTTTTTCTTTTCAGTTTTCTTGGTCCCTTCATTCCAACAATTGCTTCAATGCTTGTTTATGGTTTAATCCTGAGACATGAGACCAACATATTTATTAGTTCATCTATGTTAAATATTCATAAGTTTAACATAGACATAATTAGTGCCATTCATTTTACTTTCAATGTTTCCAAACATGCAGAGGGCAAACTATTGATACTTTACAGTTTGTTAATTATTTTACTGATTTTTATTCTTGTAGCATTTGCCTAATGTTCTTTGCAAAGATATATTGATAATACAATAAGGTTGAAGTTCAATACCGGTTTTGTAACAAGAAAAAATATTAACAAGGGCTTAATATTTGTAATGTATGTATATATGTATGTATGTTATGCATTCTACATCAGATTCCTCTATAAGGTGACAATGTTAGAGGAAATTACCATTGGATGTTTTTAGATTCTAAACAAAAAATTGATTTATATAAATGTAAGTTATCGATTGTTATTTGTATTTTTTAAAATGGGAACAATGCTATAATAATTTGAATAGATGTCTCACATGCCCTGCAATAGTAGCACTACTAGTTATGGTCATGTGAAAATAAATAAATATAGACATAATCACAAAGCATTGCATACACCTACACCAGTAGTTCTAATGCTACAAAACCTCTAAGTAATAGGAAAAATGAAAGTCATAACCAAAATACTTGGTAAAAATAATTTGTCTCTATCCATGTCTAGTCATTGCCATGAAAATATTGTTACTAAATTGACTAACCTTGATTTGTCATAATGTTTGTGCTATGCAATTATCTATGCCCAAGACTGATCCATCTTCTCTTCTTAGTATCTAGGCTCTTCTTAGTATCTTATTCATGTTTTTTAACTAAGCTCTTCTTAGTATCTAGGCCTATATATGTTATGCTATTAGTATGTTTATTTCATTTTGGAACTAACACCATACTAACCATCCTCTCTTGAGTCAAATTCCTAGATCACATAATGCAAATGCGTCATTGTCTAATCATGACCAAAATAAATACTTAGAAAAAAATAACCATCCTCTCTTAAGTACTAGAAAAAAAAAATTCATGACCAAAATACTTAGTAAAAATCATTTATCTCTATCCATGTCTAATCATTATCATGGAAATGTTGTTAGTAAATTAAATAACCTTGATTTCTCATAATGTTTGTGCTATGAAATTATCTGCCTAAAAGTGATCCATCCTATCTTTTTATGCATCTTATTTCCTAATCAATTCTCAAATAATTCAACAAGTTCATCATGTCCACATGGTTTGCCTTGTCTCAATTCTATGAACATGCCTAGTTCAACTGATAAAAAAACTAACATACAATTCAGTAACTAGGCTTATTTCATTTTCTATTTACTAGTACACCTAGAAAACAAAAACAAATGGTCATAACCAAGTCTAAAATAATTTATTTTCTTACACTTACACTTTTTTATTTTTATGTGTCTAGTTTTAAACTACAGTAAAATTTTCAGTAATGCATGCTACAATCTACCCAATGCATAAATGTGGAAAGGAAGCCTGACTGAAGCTACTCAATATGGTTGCCAAGATTTTTATCTTGATCCTTGTCTACTAAGATTTTATCTTTCAAATTGTGATTTTTTTTAATCAAGACCTCCTCAGATGTTCTGATTATAATTTTAATGCTATGTTATTCAATTTGATGTATTATTTTATTACATTTTTCCTTATTACATGGGTGGCCTTTAGTATTTGCTTAACGCCAAAAAAGACTTAAACAAGTTTATTTAGAAAAAAAATATGGAATTATCTACATTGTGCATCACACATGTTTTATAAATCATAAATCCCTAATGCCTTGCCTAATATGGGTTATTACATCCATTTTTTTTTTCTTTTCAGTTTTCTTGGTCCCTTCATTCCAACAATTGCTTCAATGCTTGTTTATGGTTTAATCCTGAGACATGAGACCAACATATTTATTAGTTCATCTATGTTAAATATTCATAAGTTTAACATAGACATAATTAGTGCCATTCATTTTACTTTCAATGTTTCCAAACATGCAGAGGGCAAACTATTGATACTTTACAGTTTGTTAATTATTTTACTGATTTTTATTCTTGTAGCATTTGCCTAATGTTCTTTTCAAAGATATATTGATAATACAATAAGGTTGAAGTTCAATACCGGTTTTGTAACAAGAAAAAATATTAACAAGGGCTTAATATTTGTAATGTATGTATATATGTATGTATGTTATGCATTCTACATCAGATTCCTCTATAAGGTGACAATGTTAGAGGAAATTACCATTGGATGTTTTTAGATTCTAAACAAAAAATTGATTTATATAAATGTAAGTTATCGATTGTTATTTGTATTTTTTAAAATGGGAACAATGCTATAATAATTTGAATAGATGTCTCACATGCCCTGCAATAGTAGCACTACTAGTTATGGTCATGTGAAAATAAATAAATATAGACATAATCACAAAGCATTGCATACACCTACACCAGTAGTTCTAATGCTACAAAACCTCTAAGTAATAGGAAAAATGAAAGTCATAACCAAAATACTTGGTAAAAATAATTTGTCTCTATCCATGTCTAGTCATTGCCATGAAAATATTGTTACTAAATTGACTAACCTTGATTTGTCATAATGTTTGTGCTATGCAATTATCTATGCCCAAGACTGATCCATCTTCTCTTCTTAGTATCTAGGCTCTTCTTAGTATCTTATTCATGTTTTTTAACTAAGCTCTTCTTAGTATCTAGGCCTATATATGTTATGCTATTAGTATGTTTATTTCATTTTGGAACTAACACCATACTAACCATCCTCTCTTGAGTCAAATTCCTAGATCACATAATGCAAATGCGTCATTGTCTAATCATGACCAAAATAAATACTTAGAAAAAAATAACCATCCTCTCTTAAGTACTAGAAAAAAAAAATTCATGACCAAAATACTTAGTAAAAATCATTTATCTCTATCCATGTCTAATCATTATCATGGAAATGTTGTTAGTAAATTAAATAACCTTGATTTCTCATAATGTTTGTGCTATGAAATTATCTGCCTAAAAGTGATCCATCCTATCTTTTTATGCATCTTATTTCCTAATCAATTCTCAAATAATTCAACAAGTTCATCATGTCCACATGGTTTGCCTTGTCTCAATTCTATGAACATGCCTAGTTCAACTGATAAAAAAACTAACATACAATTCAGTAACTAGGCTTATTTCATTTTCTATTTACTAGTACACCTAGAAAACAAAAACAAATGGTCATAACCAAGTCTAAAATAATTTATTTTCTTACACTTACACTTTTTTATTTTTATGTGTCTAGTTTTAAACTACAGTAAAATTTTCAGTAATGCATGCTACAATCTACCCAATGCATAAATGTGGAAAGGAAGCCTGACTGAAGCTACTCAATATGGTTGCCAAGATTTTTATCTTGATCCTTGTCTACTAAGATTTTATCTTTCAAATTGTGATTTTTTTTAATCAAGACCTCCTCAGATGTTCTGATTATAATTTTAATGCTATGTTATTCAATTTGATGTATTATTTTATTACATTTTTCCTTATTACATGGGTGGCCTTTAGTATTTGCTTAACGCCAAAAAAGACTTAAACAAGTTTATTTAGAAAAAAAATATGGAATTATCTACATTGTGCATCACACATGTTTTATAAATCATAAATCCCTAATGCCTTGCCTAATATGGGTTATTACATCCATTTTTTTTTTCTTTTCAGTTTTCTTGGTCCCTTCATTCCAACAATTGCTTCAATGCTTGTTTATGGTTTAATCCTGAGACATGAGACCAACATATTTATTAGTTCATCTATGTTAAATATTCATAAGTTTAACATAGACATAATTAGTGCCATTCATTTTACTTTCAATGTTTCCAAACATGCAGAGGGCAAACTATTGATACTTTACAGTTTGTTAATTATTTTACTGATTTTTATTCTTGTAGCATTTGCCTAATGTTCTTTGCAAAGATATATTGATAATACAATAAGGTTGAAGTTCAATACCGGTTTTGTAACAAGAAAAAATATTAACAAGGGCTTAATATTTGTAATGTATGTATATATGTATGTATGTTATGCATTCTACATCAGATTCCTCTATAAGGTGACAATGTTAGAGGAAATTACCATTGGATGTTTTTAGATTCTAAACAAAAAATTGATTTATATAAATGTAAGTTATCGATTGTTATTTGTATTTTTTAAAATGGGAACAATGCTATAATAATTTGAATAGATGTCTCACATGCCCTGCAATAGTAGCACTACTAGTTATGGTCATGTGAAAATAAATAAATATAGACATAATCACAAAGCATTGCATACACCTACACCAGTAGTTCTAATGCTACAAAACCTCTAAGTAATAGGAAAAATGAAAGTCATAACCAAAATACTTGGTAAAAATAATTTGTCTCTATCCATGTCTAGTCATTGCCATGAAAATATTGTTACTAAATTGACTAACCTTGATTTGTCATAATGTTTGTGCTATGCAATTATCTATGCCCAAGACTGATCCATCTTCTCTTCTTAGTATCTAGGCTCTTCTTAGTATCTTATTCATGTTTTTTAACTAAGCTCTTCTTAGTATCTAGGCCTATATATGTTATGCTATTAGTATGTTTATTTCATTTTGGAACTAACACCATACTAACCATCCTCTCTTGAGTCAAATTCCTAGATCACATAATGCAAATGCGTCATTGTCTAATCATGACCAAAATAAATACTTAGAAAAAAATAACCATCCTCTCTTAAGTACTAGAAAAAAAAAATTCATGACCAAAATACTTAGTAAAAATCATTTATCTCTATCCATGTCTAATCATTATCATGGAAATGTTGTTAGTAAATTAAATAACCTTGATTTCTCATAATGTTTGTGCTATGAAATTATCTGCCTAAAAGTGATCCATCCTATCTTTTTATGCATCTTATTTCCTAATCAATTCTCAAATAATTCAACAAGTTCATCATGTCCACATGGTTTGCCTTGTCTCAATTCTATGAACATGCCTAGTTCAACTGATAAAAAAACTAACATACAATTCAGTAACTAGGCTTATTTCATTTTCTATTTACTAGTACACCTAGAAAACAAAAACAAATGGTCATAACCAAGTCTAAAATAATTTATTTTCTTACACTTACACTTTTTTATTTTTATGTGTCTAGTTTTAAACTACAGTAAAATTTTCAGTAATGCATGCTACAATCTACCCAATGCATAAATGTGGAAAGGAAGCCTGACTGAAGCTACTCAATATGGTTGCCAAGATTTTTATCTTGATCCTTGTCTACTAAGATTTTATCTTTCAAATTGTGATTTTTTTTAATCAAGACCTCCTCAGATGTTCTGATTATAATTTTAATGCTATGTTATTCAATTTGATGTATTATTTTATTACATTTTTCCTTATTACATGGGTGGCCTTTAGTATTTGCTTAACGCCAAAAAAGACTTAAACAAGTTTATTTAGAAAAAAAATATGGAATTATCTACATTGTGCATCACACATGTTTTATAAATCATAAATCCCTAATGCCTTGCCTAATATGGGTTATTACATCCATTTTTTTTTTCTTTTCAGTTTTCTTGGTCCCTTCATTCCAACAATTGCTTCAATGCTTGTTTATGGTTTAATCCTGAGACATGAGACCAACATATTTATTAGTTCATCTATGTTAAATATTCATAAGTTTAACATAGACATAATTAGTGCCATTCATTTTACTTTCAATGTTTCCAAACATGCAGAGGGCAAACTATTGATACTTTACAGTTTGTTAATTATTTTACTGATTTTTATTCTTGTAGCATTTGCCTAATGTTCTTTGCAAAGATATATTGATAATACAATAAGGTTGAAGTTCAATACCGGTTTTGTAACAAGAAAAAATATTAACAAGGGCTTAATATTTGTAATGTATGTATATATGTATGTATGTTATGCATTCTACATCAGATTCCTCTATAAGGTGACAATGTTAGAGGAAATTACCATTGGATGTTTTTAGATTCTAAACAAAAAATTGATTTATATAAATGTAAGTTATCGATTGTTATTTGTATTTTTTAAAATGGGAACAATGCTATAATAATTTGAATAGATGTCTCACATGCCCTGCAATAGTAGCACTACTAGTTATGGTCATGTGAAAATAAATAAATATAGACATAATCACAAAGCATTGCATACACCTACACCAGTAGTTCTAATGCTACAAAACCTCTAAGTAATAGGAAAAATGAAAGTCATAACCAAAATACTTGGTAAAAATAATTTGTCTCTATCCATGTCTAGTCATTGCCATGAAAATATTGTTACTAAATTGACTAACCTTGATTTGTCATAATGTTTGTGCTATGCAATTATCTATGCCCAAGACTGATCCATCTTCTCTTCTTAGTATCTAGGCTCTTCTTAGTATCTTATTCATGTTTTTTAACTAAGCTCTTCTTAGTATCTAGGCCTATATATGTTATGCTATTAGTATGTTTATTTCATTTTGGAACTAACACCATACTAACCATCCTCTCTTGAGTCAAATTCCTAGATCACATAATGCAAATGCGTCATTGTCTAATCATGACCAAAATAAATACTTAGAAAAAAATAACCATCCTCTCTTAAGTACTAGAAAAAAAAAATTCATGACCAAAATACTTAGTAAAAATCATTTATCTCTATCCATGTCTAATCATTATCATGGAAATGTTGTTAGTAAATTAAATAACCTTGATTTCTCATAATGTTTGTGCTATGAAATTATCTGCCTAAAAGTGATCCATCCTATCTTTTTATGCATCTTATTTCCTAATCAATTCTCAAATAATTCAACAAGTTCATCATGTCCACATGGTTTGCCTTGTCTCAATTCTATGAACATGCCTAGTTCAACTGATAAAAAAACTAACATACAATTCAGTAACTAGGCTTATTTCATTTTCTATTTACTAGTACACCTAGAAAACAAAAACAAATGGTCATAACCAAGTCTAAAATAATTTATTTTCTTACACTTACACTTTTTTATTTTTATGTGTCTAGTTTTAAACTACAGTAAAATTTTCAGTAATGCATGCTACAATCTACCCAATGCATAAATGTGGAAAGGAAGCCTGACTGAAGCTACTCAATATGGTTGCCAAGATTTTTATCTTGATCCTTGTCTACTAAGATTTTATCTTTCAAATTGTGATTTTTTTTAATCAAGACCTCCTCAGATGTTCTGATTATAATTTTAATGCTATGTTATTCAATTTGATGTATTATTTTATTACATTTTTCCTTATTACATGGGTGGCCTTTAGTATTTGCTTAACGCCAAAAAAGACTTAAACAAGTTTATTTAGAAAAAAAATATGGAATTATCTACATTGTGCATCACACATGTTTTATAAATCATAAATCCCTAATGCCTTGCCTAATATGGGTTATTACATCCATTTTTTTTTTCTTTTCAGTTTTCTTGGTCCCTTCATTCCAACAATTGCTTCAATGCTTGTTTATGGTTTAATCCTGAGACATGAGACCAACATATTTATTAGTTCATCTATGTTAAATATTCATAAGTTTAACATAGACATAATTAGTGCCATTCATTTTACTTTCAATGTTTCCAAACATGCAGAGGGCAAACTATTGATACTTTACAGTTTGTTAATTATTTTACTGATTTTTATTCTTGTAGCATTTGCCTAATGTTCTTTGCAAAGATATATTGATAATACAATAAGGTTGAAGTTCAATACCGGTTTTGTAACAAGAAAAAATATTAACAAGGGCTTAATATTTGTAATGTATGTATATATGTATGTATGTTATGCATTCTACATCAGATTCCTCTATAAGGTGACAATGTTAGAGGAAATTACCATTGGATGTTTTTAGATTCTAAACAAAAAATTGATTTATATAAATGTAAGTTATCGATTGTTATTTGTATTTTTTAAAATGGGAACAATGCTATAATAATTTGAATAGATGTCTCACATGCCCTGCAATAGTAGCACTACTAGTTATGGTCATGTGAAAATAAATAAATATAGACATAATCACAAAGCATTGCATACACCTACACCAGTAGTTCTAATGCTACAAAACCTCTAAGTAATAGGAAAAATGAAAGTCATAACCAAAATACTTGGTAAAAATAATTTGTCTCTATCCATGTCTAGTCATTGCCATGAAAATATTGTTACTAAATTGACTAACCTTGATTTGTCATAATGTTTGTGCTATGCAATTATCTATGCCCAAGACTGATCCATCTTCTCTTCTTAGTATCTAGGCTCTTCTTAGTATCTTATTCATGTTTTTTAACTAAGCTCTTCTTAGTATCTAGGCCTATATATGTTATGCTATTAGTATGTTTATTTCATTTTGGAACTAACACCATACTAACCATCCTCTCTTGAGTCAAATTCCTAGATCACATAATGCAAATGCGTCATTGTCTAATCATGACCAAAATAAATACTTAGAAAAAAATAACCATCCTCTCTTAAGTACTAGAAAAAAAAAATTCATGACCAAAATACTTAGTAAAAATCATTTATCTCTATCCATGTCTAATCATTATCATGGAAATGTTGTTAGTAAATTAAATAACCTTGATTTCTCATAATGTTTGTGCTATGAAATTATCTGCCTAAAAGTGATCCATCCTATCTTTTTATGCATCTTATTTCCTAATCAATTCTCAAATAATTCAACAAGTTCATCATGTCCACATGGTTTGCCTTGTCTCAATTCTATGAACATGCCTAGTTCAACTGATAAAAAAACTAACATACAATTCAGTAACTAGGCTTATTTCATTTTCTATTTACTAGTACACCTAGAAAACAAAAACAAATGGTCATAACCAAGTCTAAAATAATTTATTTTCTTACACTTACACTTTTTTATTTTTATGTGTCTAGTTTTAAACTACAGTAAAATTTTCAGTAATGCATGCTACAATCTACCCAATGCATAAATGTGGAAAGGAAGCCTGACTGAAGCTACTCAATATGGTTGCCAAGATTTTTATCTTGATCCTTGTCTACTAAGATTTTATCTTTCAAATTGTGATTTTTTTTAATCAAGACCTCCTCAGATGTTCTGATTATAATTTTAATGCTATGTTATTCAATTTGATGTATTATTTTATTACATTTTTCCTTATTACATGGGTGGCCTTTAGTATTTGCTTAACGCCAAAAAAGACTTAAACAAGTTTATTTAGAAAAAAAATATGGAATTATCTACATTGTGCATCACACATGTTTTATAAATCATAAATCCCTAATGCCTTGCCTAATATGGGTTATTACATCCATTTTTTTTTTCTTTTCAGTTTTCTTGGTCCCTTCATTCCAACAATTGCTTCAATGCTTGTTTATGGTTTAATCCTGAGACATGAGACCAACATATTTATTAGTTCATCTATGTTAAATATTCATAAGTTTAACATAGACATAATTAGTGCCATTCATTTTACTTTCAATGTTTCCAAACATGCAGAGGGCAAACTATTGATACTTTACAGTTTGTTAATTATTTTACTGATTTTTATTCTTGTAGCATTTGCCTAATGTTCTTTTCAAAGATATATTGATAATACAATAAGGTTGAAGTTCAATACCGGTTTTGTAACAAGAAAAAATATTAACAAGGGCTTAATATTTGTAATGTATGTATATATGTATGTATGTTATGCATTCTACATCAGATTCCTCTATAAGGTGACAATGTTAGAGGAAATTACCATTGGATGTTTTTAGATTCTAAACAAAAAATTGATTTATATAAATGTAAGTTATCGATTGTTATTTGTATTTTTTAAAATGGGAACAATGCTATAATAATTTGAATAGATGTCTCACATGCCCTGCAATAGTAGCACTACTAGTTATGGTCATGTGAAAATAAATAAATATAGACATAATCACAAAGCATTGCATACACCTACACCAGTAGTTCTAATGCTACAAAACCTCTAAGTAATAGGAAAAATGAAAGTCATAACCAAAATACTTGGTAAAAATAATTTGTCTCTATCCATGTCTAGTCATTGCCATGAAAATATTGTTACTAAATTGACTAACCTTGATTTGTCATAATGTTTGTGCTATGCAATTATCTATGCCCAAGACTGATCCATCTTCTCTTCTTAGTATCTAGGCTCTTCTTAGTATCTTATTCATGTTTTTTAACTAAGCTCTTCTTAGTATCTAGGCCTATATATGTTATGCTATTAGTATGTTTATTTCATTTTGGAACTAACACCATACTAACCATCCTCTCTTGAGTCAAATTCCTAGATCACATAATGCAAATGCGTCATTGTCTAATCATGACCAAAATAAATACTTAGAAAAAAATAACCATCCTCTCTTAAGTACTAGAAAAAAAAAATTCATGACCAAAATACTTAGTAAAAATCATTTATCTCTATCCATGTCTAATCATTATCATGGAAATGTTGTTAGTAAATTAAATAACCTTGATTTCTCATAATGTTTGTGCTATGAAATTATCTGCCTAAAAGTGATCCATCCTATCTTTTTATGCATCTTATTTCCTAATCAATTCTCAAATAATTCAACAAGTTCATCATGTCCACATGGTTTGCCTTGTCTCAATTCTATGAACATGCCTAGTTCAACTGATAAAAAAACTAACATACAATTCAGTAACTAGGCTTATTTCATTTTCTATTTACTAGTACACCTAGAAAACAAAAACAAATGGTCATAACCAAGTCTAAAATAATTTATTTTCTTACACTTACACTTTTTTATTTTTATGTGTCTAGTTTTAAACTACAGTAAAATTTTCAGTAATGCATGCTACAATCTACCCAATGCATAAATGTGGAAAGGAAGCCTGACTGAAGCTACTCAATATGGTTGCCAAGATTTTTATCTTGATCCTTGTCTACTAAGATTTTATCTTTCAAATTGTGATTTTTTTTAATCAAGACCTCCTCAGATGTTCTGATTATAATTTTAATGCTATGTTATTCAATTTGATGTATTATTTTATTACATTTTTCCTTATTACATGGGTGGCCTTTAGTATTTGCTTAACGCCAAAAAAGACTTAAACAAGTTTATTTAGAAAAAAAATATGGAATTATCTACATTGTGCATCACACATGTTTTATAAATCATAAATCCCTAATGCCTTGCCTAATATGGGTTATTACATCCATTTTTTTTTTCTTTTCAGTTTTCTTGGTCCCTTCATTCCAACAATTGCTTCAATGCTTGTTTATGGTTTAATCCTGAGACATGAGACCAACATATTTATTAGTTCATCTATGTTAAATATTCATAAGTTTAACATAGACATAATTAGTGCCATTCATTTTACTTTCAATGTTTCCAAACATGCAGAGGGCAAACTATTGATACTTTACAGTTTGTTAATTATTTTACTGATTTTTATTCTTGTAGCATTTGCCTAATGTTCTTTGCAAAGATATATTGATAATACAATAAGGTTGAAGTTCAATACCGGTTTTGTAACAAGAAAAAATATTAACAAGGGCTTAATATTTGTAATGTATGTATATATGTATGTATGTTATGCATTCTACATCAGATTCCTCTATAAGGTGACAATGTTAGAGGAAATTACCATTGGATGTTTTTAGATTCTAAACAAAAAATTGATTTATATAAATGTAAGTTATCGATTGTTATTTGTATTTTTTAAAATGGGAACAATGCTATAATAATTTGAATAGATGTCTCACATGCCCTGCAATAGTAGCACTACTAGTTATGGTCATGTGAAAATAAATAAATATAGACATAATCACAAAGCATTGCATACACCTACACCAGTAGTTCTAATGCTACAAAACCTCTAAGTAATAGGAAAAATGAAAGTCATAACCAAAATACTTGGTAAAAATAATTTGTCTCTATCCATGTCTAGTCATTGCCATGAAAATATTGTTACTAAATTGACTAACCTTGATTTGTCATAATGTTTGTGCTATGCAATTATCTATGCCCAAGACTGATCCATCTTCTCTTTTTGTAAATCATATTTCCCAAGAAATTATACAATCATTTAACAAGGTCATCATGTTCACATGGTTTGTCTTATCTCAATCCTATGAACACACCTAATTTGATAGGTAAAAAAACTAACATACAATTCAATGACTAGGCTTATTTCATCTTCTGCTGACTAGTACACCTAGAAAATAAAAAACAAATGGTCATAACTAAGTCTAGAATATTTATATTTATTGCACTTACACTATTCTTAATTTTTACATTTCCAATTTTAAACTACAATAAAAATTTAGAAATGGATGCTAAAATCTTGCCAATACATAAATGCAAAAAAGAAGCTTAACTGAACCTACTTAATGTTGTTGCCAAGCTCTTTATCTCAATCCTTGACTAGCAAGCTTTTCTCATTCAATTTGTGCCTTTTTTTTTTACTTAATACCTCTTCAAATTTTATGAATCTAATTTTTATGCTATGTTATTCAGGTTGATGCATTTTGTTCTTACATTTTCCAATGGGTAATTTGATTTAATGCCTTCTTATATGGTGGCCTTTAGTATTTTCCTAATGGAAAAAGAGACATAAACAAGTTTATTTTGAAAAATAATATATAATTAGCTACATTGTGCATTATACATGTTTTATAAATCATAAATTGCACTAATTCCTTACCTAATATAGGATATTGCATGCATTTTTTTTCTTTTCAGTTTTCTTTGTCCTTTTAATTTAGAAATTACTTCAATAGTTACTCATGATTTAATCCCAAGACATGACTCTGATATCTTTATTTTTTTTTATAGATGATGAGGGTTGGGGACTCCCTCTCCCTTTTATCAAATGAGAAAAAATAGAAGTACAAAAAATAAGGGATACATCTCTTAAGAATAAAACCTCCTAAGAAGGAGCTAAAAAAACCATGAGCCATGAAGGGACTGATAAAACATCGATCAAACAAAAAAACCCCATAGGGGGATAACAGAAAGGATCCAAAACAAACAAAAAAACAAAGGGTTGTGCCCTATCAACATTTAAATTATGACATCAATAGTGTTTCCACCACTAAAAATGGTGGATCCACCAACCCCCATCTATATGGAAGAGGAAAAAACTTCACCACATCCATCCTCACTCATGTCCACTCTAGTTGCACTCCCACTCGATACCTATTCAACTCCATCTACTTTTCAAGGAGTCATCTTCCAATAGTGATGTCTTAATTAGCTAATGCCACATTTCAAGAGAACCCCTCAAACTCATAAAGAAGTAATATTTCTCTCCAATCTTTGCCTCATATGTGTCATGACCACCCTGTGAGGAGCTTGGAGTCTTGTTTTTGTTCCAGGGGGGCATTCTACTAAATGGGTGCCCTAAAAATCCTAATAAGGCATTTGATAGTTTCCAAAACCTTGGTAGAAGATGTCCAACTCAATGATACTTCCAATGAGGCCATGGGTGACCATAGCTATGGTAAATATAATCCAGTGATGAATCATCCCTCAGGGCCTATGTGTTTAAAGAAAGACTACACAAGCTCCAAGTGCTCAATTATCCTAAAAAATTTACCTTCAAGCTCATGAAAATATCATAGATGGACCATCCCTAACTCGTCATGAGATAAGAAAGGGAGGGATTTTATCCCACTACAAACACAATCTTTCATTATCTCCTCTAGCCCAACCCTAAACATTGGATGAACAATTTGAATTACCATAGCCAACATCTATTGCTTACTTTTTGAAAAAAATAGAAGATTGCCAATGAAGTTAGATGTAAATAGATAATTTACCTTGACCCTGTAAAGATTATCCAATGTCACTTGATTGATGACTTATCTAATTACCTGCATTATGTTTCTATATTGAATGACAAATATGCTTTTAAGTTAGGAGTCAGAAACATGTCCTTTGAAGGCTACTTCCCTTTTAATAACTTCTACCCATAGCTAGTTTTTACTAAGCGCAATATATATCATTGGATCCATGGTAATTAAAAAAATTAAAATAGATCAAGGAGATTTAGAGAGAACCAAAATAACAAGGGGAGATACTATGCATGCACCACACACCCTACTCACAGTCAATAAAAAGGTAGTGGGTGTGCCACACATGTGGCACAAGCTTGCATTGAGATTGTGGGTTGATGATAGGTAACAAACCATTGTGTAACCTCTCACAATATTAATTAAAAACCATTTCCTTGAATGTCCCATTATTCCCAATCATTATCCACTACTAACTCATCATGTTGATTGATACCTCTATTAGCCAACATGTATGTTATGGAGTTGGCTTCACAAAAGTAGTGTGTTACTTCCTAATGACTTAGATTGTCTAGTAGTCCTTAGATGTAGTTTTAAATGTTATTAATTTTCTATGATCCTAATTTTTGATTCTTAGTGGATTGAATAATCACTTTAGAGTCACCTTCAATGATAAATCATTCAATCCTACAAAGATAAATAAGATCCAACCCCAAAATAAAATCTTTCACCTCGACCTCATTGTTGGTGCTGTCAACCAAATTATTCAAGATGCATTAGATGAGGGATTTTGTGTAATTCCAAATTATGTATCCAGCACTAGATTCCCCTATATTTCCCCTTATTTCTCCATCAAAATTCATTCTAAATAAACCTAGAGGGGAATCATCCAATCTATTTTACCTTCCCTTATCATTGCTTTTAACAATACTATTAACCCATTGATGGGGGGCACCTTTAGGTATCACCATGTAGTATCCATTTGGAAATCCCACTTGGAGATAACTCCAATGTGCCTCTTAACATGGGTAGAGCCAACCTCTAAAATTGCTCTTTCAATCTTTTCCAAGATGATCTCGAAAGGGTGTGCTTTATCTTCAAAGATTCTCTTGTTTTGCTCTTTTCATATGTTTTAGATCAAAATAGCTAGGTTGGCCTACCACAAGCATGCAAAGGTGTATGTGGATGAGCCTAAGGGCCAAGAGATAAAAACCTATAGAATCTAATCTAGCCTAGATGACTTCTAGACCAATTTAACACATAGCCAATTCCAAGCCTTTTCCATGAAGGAATAAGTGTAGAGCAGGTAGTTAACATCTTCTTCATTAGATTCACACATGACACATATTGAAGGGATTGCCACTCTAATTTTTCATAGATGGTCATAGGTTAAAATATTTTTGTGCATATATAACCAATAAAAGGCTCTAGCCTTTGTTAGATTATCCTTGTTTCTCCTCACTTTACCCAGGTACAGTCTCATCTCAATTATTCCACCATTTTATATCCTAGACTGAGTACAGTCCATTCTTTACACCCATCCATTGGACTAAGTCCTTATAGTTTTTGATGAAAATCTTACATTTCACTAAGATTTTTGACAACTTGAATTTTGGGTTATATAAAAGGGGAAGTCCATCCATATTTTTCCAATTCCACTATTCTAGACTAGTAATGACCACTGGTTCTAAATAATCTCTGACTTTTTCTGTTAGGATTGTGGAGCTAAAAGCTTCACTGATGCAGACATGGAGGAGGTTGCAAGAAAGTTGCAGAAGTGTCAGAAGTGTTTGGCGTTGGTCTGGCCAACCGGCGTCGGCAGGGTAAGACAGGAAGGCAACCGACGTCGGTCATATATCGGCCGGCGTCGGCGACCCCAGGCGGACAAGGACCGACGTCGGTCGCCTGTGTGGTTCGACTGCAAGCTAATTACGGGCAGTTAGCTAACGAACCAAGTGTTTGCATGATGAGTGCTAATTTTAGACTCATAGCTGCGGATCTAATTATGGTAATTAGATGTCTAATCATTGTTTGGATGAGATCTATATAATAGACTCATGGTTGTATTGGAAAAGTGTGCTAGGGAGTAAGAGAGCATAATTATAAGCTCCTTTTGTGTGTGAGGTAGAGCAATGGTGCGTTCCTCCTAGTGCCACAGTACCAGGTGTGTTGGTGCTGGATTGGAGAGCCAGCTGGGTTCTTCAAGAGTGTAGGATCTTGGTCACAGTTGCATGGCCTATATAGGAGATCTACATGGTAAGTAAGATCGTTGATCTGCAGGTGTATGTGTGTGCAAGGTCGAGGTTCACAGGTGAATAGAACCGTTGTTTGATTTGCAGGTGTGCAAGGTCATATAGACAGCAACACAACAGGGAGCAGTATCAGGCATGATCTACTTGGAGTACAGGTGTGTACTCGGATAGAGCAAGAGGAAGGCAAGGGAGTTCCTTCCATAAGTATGGTCTGTTGAATTGCAGGTTGTTGCAGATTCATGGGAGATCTACTTGAAGTACCTTGAGTACTTGTGGAGCACGTGGAGTGCTTGTGGAGTGCGTGGAGCACTTGTGGTGTGCGTGGAGCACGGGAGGTGAACACCAACTCTGTATTTGAGTTGGGTGTTGGGACCTGTGAGAGGGAGAGCTTTGGGGAGAAGAATTACTGTTCACTTGAGGTGTGGGAAACCTCTGTAAGGTGGTGGAGAAGAAGTGGCATCTTCTTTATTGTATTCTTTTCTGTATAAAGTGTTAATACAAGTTGTGTATTGTCTCTCATATCATGTGTTATTCTGAATTCTAGTTACTTGGTGAATCTGGTTAATTTCCGCATATTAAGTTACTTGGTTTGGTAATCAAATTGTGTGCTTCCGGTTTATATCCTCCCAACAAGTGGTATCAGAGCCTTGGTTGTAGGTTCTTGAGCTTGATACCAACAAGTGGTATCAGAGCTAAGGTTGGAGGAAGTAGGTTTTGTGTTTGGTTACAGGTCACTCTCAGGGGTTTCTGATCGAGTGGGAGTAGAGCAACAGCAGATCAAAGTAAGCTAAGAATGGAGGAGTTAAAAAGCACAGATGGTCACTCACGGTCCTATGGAAAGAAAGAGCAGGTAAAAGATTATTGTTGGTTGGTAGCAGATCAGCATGAAGAAACTAAAGATACAGATGTAGCAGGTGTTGTTGCACAGGATGTGTTTGCAGGTTTCTTGGATAAAGTTGAATCTTGGATAAAAGATTCGGTTGCCTCTTTCCATGCAGTTCTAGGTAGAGGAGCTGGTAAGCCTTGTCAAAGAATTGGCAAAGGGGAAGTGAAGCTGAAATTGCAGGCGGCCAACACACAGGTGTTGATGAAGGTCATGCAGGTCCCAGGTTTGGAGATATGGCTAATTTCTTCAGAAAGATTGGGTGATGAGAGATGCACAAGAACTCTCACAGCGGATGCACTTGAATTAGCTGGTGGTAAGAAAATAGGTATCCTTTATCTACTTGTTTATATTACTGATTCTTCTTTTGTTGCGGAGACGTGGCTTCATAGGCTTGGTCACATGAGCAGGAAGGAGATGCATGTTCTTAAGCGGAAGACAAATATATTTGACAGGCTTAAGAACTGGAAAGCCTTGGTGTTTATGGAGGAGATGGCGGACAGAACCCAGTGGATGTGGCTGGATACTTCTTAGTAGGGCAGTTTGGACATGGGTTTTGATTCAAAGAAGCTCGTGGGTAAAAAGTCATCACTCACAGGCAAACACAGGTACCGATGTCGGTCAGGAGGAACCGGCGTCGAACAGACAGATGCCGATGTCGGTCATGTGCAGACCGAAGCCGGCGATGTCGGGCAGGGTAAGACCGATGTCGGTCATGGGACCGACGTCGGCAGTATGTAAGACCGATGTCGGTTATCAGGACCGACGTCGGCAGCAGGGACACCAGCGCTGGCAGGTTGGTAGTCAGGTACAAACGCATGGAACCGACGTCGGTCGGATGCAGACTGTGGGGTGACCGAGGTCGGTCACTGTAAATGGATTTTGGGTGGACAGCATGTTGTCAAGGAGTCTCAAACACCCATACGGAGGACTGAAGGCGTAAGTAGGCCCTCAAATTCGTTGTTCCTCTTCTTCATACATGTTGCTGATTGTAGAGCAGGAAGGATCCAGGAAACAGGTGTGAGCTTGGCATGGATGAGGATGTGATTCCTTGGAGGAGAACCAGACAAGTGTGTTTTGGTAGAGTTGCCAGCAGGTATAAAAGCACAGAGCCGAATGGATACCTTAGTAGAAGAATAGAGAGAACAGATACGTGAGACGGAAGACCAGGTATATGGTCTTGTGGAGCTGCAGGACAGTGGTACAGGTTTTGACAGGTGGAGGACGGAGCATGGCTTCAGTCAATGTCAGGGTAACTACTGTGGTTTTGCCTTACCAGGGGGATGATGAGTCATGACATCATTCTGTTGCTGTATGTGGATAGTATGCTAGCTAGCAGGGGTGTACATACAGGGTTTTGCTGAGCTAAGGGTAAGATTAGTTCAGTGGCATGTCATGAGGAGTTTGGAGCAGCGGAATTCTTTGACATGGGAGGCATGGAGATCACAGGTTGATTTTGTCTCGAGTGGGAGCTGATGTGAATCAGGTGTTGGCGAGGTTCGGGATGCAGAACCGGAGCACACTAAGGGCTGGACAGGTACAGTGTCTGAAATCACATGAGGTCTGGTATAGACCTGAGTATTCCCATGCAGTGGGAGCTGTCAGAGAGTTAGGAGCCAATTCGGGGAAGTGGGTTCTCAGGTTTTCTGAGAGGGACCGGCAGCAGGTGTTGCTATGCAGGGTCAGGACTTCACTACATGTATTTGTAGGTTCGGATGTGGCAGGTTACTCGGATGACAGGTGGTACACCACGGGATGTGTGGTGGGTTGTCATCAGGTGGGAGCTTGAAGAGGGATACAAACCAGGAAACAGATTAGACGGAGTACAAGTACAGGTACAGTGCAGCTATTTATCTCCAAGTGGGAGATTGTTAGGATTGTGGAGCTAAAAGCTTCACTGATGCAGACATGGAGGAGGTTGCAGGAAAGTTGCAGAAGTGTCAGAAGTGTTTGGCGTTGGTCTGGCCAACCGGCGTCGGCAGGGTAAGACAGGAAGGCAACCGACGTCGGTCATATATCAGCCGGCGTCGGCGACCCCAGGTGGACAGGGACCGACGTCGGTCGCCTGTGTGGTTCGACTGCAAGCTAATTACGGGCAGTTAGCTAACGAACCAAGTGTTTGCATGATGAGTGCTAATTTTAGACTCATAGTTGCGGATCTAATTATGGTAATTAGATGTCTAATCATTGTTTGGATGAGATCTATATAATAGACTCATGGTTGTATTGGAAAAGTGTGCTAGGGAGTAAGAGAGCATAATTATAAGCTCCTTCTGTGTGTGAGGTAGAGCAATGGTGCGTTCCTCCTAGTGCCACAGTACCAGGTGTGTTGGTGCTGGATTGGAGAGCCAGCTGGGTTCTTCAAGAGTGTAGGATCTTGGTCACAGTTGCATGGCCTATATAGGAGATCTACATGGTAAGTAAGATCGTTGATCTGCAGGTGTATGTGTGTGCAAGGTCGAGGTTCACAGGTGAATAGAACCGTTGTTTGATTTGCAGGTGTGCAAGGTCATATAGACAGCAACACAACAGGGAGCAGTATCAGGCATGATCTACTTGGAGTACAGGTGTGTACTCGGATAGAGCAAGAGGAAGGCAAGGGAGTTCCTTCCATAAGTATGGTCTGTTGAATTGCAGGTTGTTGCAGATTCATGGGAGATCTACTTGAAGTACCTTGAGTACTTGTGGAGTACGTGGAGTGCTTGTGGAGTGCGTGGAGCACTTGTGGTGTGTGTGGAGCACGGGAGGTGAATACCAACTCTGTATTTGAGTTGGGTGTTGGGACCTGTGAGAGGGAGAGCTTTGGGGAGAAGAATTACTGTTCACTTGAGGTGTGGGAAACCTCTGTAAGGTGGTGGAGAAGAAGTGGCATCTTCTTTATTGTATTCTTTTCTGTATAAAGTGTTAATACAAGTTGTGTATTGTCTCTCATATCATGTGTTATTCTGAATTCTAGTTACTTGGTGAATCTGGTTAATTTCCGCATATTAAGTTGCTTGGTTTGGTAATCAAATTGTGTGCTTCCGGTTTATATCCTCCCAACATTTTCACCCCAAGGGTATTTTAAGAAAATTCTAGTAGTATCCAAGTTAGGAGTCTCCAATAGGGGTTTGTGACCATTCCATGAGTCACTCTATAATTCCATTGAGCATTCATCATTTACTACCCAAGAAACATGATCCTTGATTATATATATATATATATATCTACATTTTAAAATCAGATTCCATAGGTGATAACCTTTATGTGGATTTCCCACCTATAAAATGTTTGTGGAGGTGAAATCTTTGAATTATTTAAACTTAATAAATCTATTCCATAAATCCTTGGATTATGTCACCATCCCCGATATAATTTTAACTCCCAACACAAGATTTTGTGATGTCAACTTCCTTATTCCAGCTCTGCCACTCACTTTTAAGAGACACACTTTATCCCACTTGGTTAAGGGAATTTTATTAGAATCTATATTATGCTACCATGTTAAATTATTCATGATATATTTGAGCTCTTTGAGGACCTTGGAGGGGAGATTGAGGATTGAGAGAGTGTAAGTGGGAAGAGCACTAAGAACCAATTTAATGAGAGTGATTCTTCTAGCCAAATAAATCCACTTCCCTTTACAATCCATAACTCATCCTTTGAAGGCTTTGATTAGCCCATCCCAAAGGGAGATTATACTTACACTTGTAAAAATTAGGATCCCTAAGTATTTGGTAAGAATATTCCTAGTTTGAAAGTCCAAAATAAGAGAAATGGCAATTTGAAGTGGCCTAGGGGTGTTAATGAAGTAGATCTCAAATTTAGTGTAGTTGATTCTTTGGCCTAACTCCCTCTCATAATCAATGAAGATAGATTTTAGGCTCTAGCTTCCATCTCTAACATCCTACTAAAGAGAATTGTATCATCAATAAATTATTAGTGCTTGAGTCTTTCAATCCCTTCAACCACTTTAAGCCCTTAGACTTTCTTATCCCACCGAGATCTAGTAATATAACTTCCCAAATACCCAACTAGAAGGATGAAAAGAAAGGGATAGAGAGGTTCCACCTGGTGTAAACCTTGAGAAGCTTCAATAAAAATTTGTAGGTTCACCATTGACTATGATTAAAAATATTAGAGTGTAAATACAACTAAAGATCCATGAGCACCAATCTTTGGAAAATCCAAACTTTTCTAGAATTTTCATAAGGAATCTCTAATTAACTCGATCATAGGACTTATTGATGTCCAACTTGAGATTCATACCTTTTTTATGGACGTCAACCAAGGAATGGATAGATTCATGAGTAATCACCACCCCTTTATGTATATTTCAACCTAGGACTAAACCCCCTTGCTCATAGGAGATAAGTTTCTTGAGAAGGCCTTTCATTCTAAAAGATATGGCCTTCAAAATAATCTTATAGATTGTATTACATAGAAAAATGGGTCTAAAGTTAGTAAAGGAATTTTGAGTTGCACCTTTAGGAGTCATGGAAATAAAGGTACAAATTATGTCCACCTGAATCATTTGGATCTTTTAGGATTCCTCCACCATTTACATAGTGTCCTTCCCCACTATATCCCAAAAATATTGAAAAAAGGTTGTTGGAAAACCATTTAGTCCAGGGGCTTTATCTTTTCCCATGGAAAAGACTACCTTGTGGATTTCATCAGAGGAGAAAGAATTGATGAGCATGTTGTTTTGACTAAGTGACCAATATAGGAATAAACTCTAGGATTTTATTTTTTACTTCAAGATTTAATGCATCCGTATTTGCAAGTAGCTCTTAGAAAAAGGAGATTACTTTTGACCTAATCCTAGACATTGTTTCAAGTTTACTTCCTTCCCTAACATCAATGGAAGAGATGTAATTTGAGCTTCATCAAAATTTGGTGGAATGGTGGAAAAACATAGTAATTTTGTCACCTTCTTTGATCCACTGATCTTTAGATGTTTATTTATAGTATACTTCTTATCGAAGAAGCAACTCTTCTAGTTCATCCAAAAGCTCCTTCTCTTTGATATATGTGGTGTTATACATTCCCACCTCCAAAAAAAATCTAATTTAGCACTTGTAGTTCCCCTTCAACTCTTGGAGTTTCTAGGAAAATGTTTTTGAAGAAATATTTATTCCATATTTTGAGGTAGAGTTTGACATGACATAATTTCTTGCTAACTAAAAACATCTTTGAGCTAGTGCTAATTGGGGTAGAGTTCCACCACATTTTAACTAAGCTAAATAGGGTGGGTTATCTAAGCCACATGAGTTCAAATTTAAAGGGGAATTTGTCCAACTACTCTTATAGCTATCCATTTCCCCATAAATTTACCAATAAGGCCTCTCCCTTTTATAACTATGACATTGTCTTAGAAGTCCTCATTTTCAAAGATAGCCATTTTAGGCAAAAATTATGCTCTCTTCTCCATCAGCGGTGGTTGGACTAGAGGGAACCCCCTTGAAGTGGACTTGTTTATGGGTTTTAGACATTTGTTTGAGACCAAACCAATACCATGGTTTCTCTTCAGGGCATCAGCCTAAAGTTGTGCATTGGGGGAGTTAGGGAGGGTATCATTGCTTTCATCCCAAGTTGGATCATCTAGACTGGATCTCACCTCCTCTATCTCCTATCTTAGTTGCCTCTATTGGTTTTTTTGGCCCAAATGATCCACTCCCTTTCCCTGAGGGTTTTGTGTCCCCATCTACATGATCCACTTTTTCACCTTTTTTTCCAAATTGATTTATACACATCTAAGATAATATGAATGTTATTTTTCTTCATGTTTGCCTTTAATGATTCTACATAATGACCCAAATTTAATATACATATAAATATTAATGGGGTGGGATTGGGTCTGTAATGTCCACTGAATGATCTGTAATAAAATGTTATGATCCATATGGAACACATGGAGAAGTTCAACCCCTACCTCAAGGTGTCCCCAAGGCCACTTTAGAGTGTAGGTGATGTACAAATGCCCCACTCCACACATCACAAATAAATAAATGATTGAACCTGAGACCTAGGTGACCTAAGTCATTTCTCCCATCCACTCAAGCTAACCCTTGAAGATAAATTTAATTTACATCTGAAGCTTAAAGGGGGTGGGCTTGGGTTTTTTATGTCCATCAAATGATCTGCACTCTAATCGCCCTATTGTGATCTACGTGGAAAACATGGAGAAGTTTGACCCCTACCTCAAGGTGTCCCCATGGACACTTTAGAGTGTATATGATGTGCAAAGGCCCCAACTTTGATATCTTTATTAGTTTGTCTCATATAGTTTTTCATTAATGTGCTTATGTGATGTATGCGTGTAGGTTTCTTATATAGTGAGCAGGTCCTCTCATGAAAGAGTAAAGATGGAGAATACTTTTTTTTCATCAGTGATAAGGTGAGTGTGACATGATTTTTACACTCATTATTGATTCCATTAGATCCATTGTGTTAGTTCATAAACATTTTACTATATGTCTATCTAAATGTTATCTTTCTTCCTCAAGTCTTCTATTCCATGTTACGAAACATCCAAAATATGACAATAATTGTTTGTAGTTTTTATCTATAACAAAGCATATTATTTTTATAAAGTTTCTTATATTTTAGATTTGCCCATTGTTTATGATTTTCTAGTCTCAATAATTATTTACAATTCTAAACTCCAACTTGCACACATATGCATAACATGTTATCTTCAAGCCACCAAATATAATAAGAAGAGGAATCACCATTTGCTTCCCAGATGTAAGCCTTACAATTTATTTCATTGCATTATGTTGATCTAAATGTTTCAAACTTTTTATCATAAAATGTTTCATTCTCCTATTTCACCAGTTTAGGATAAATTTTATATGATTGAGTTCATTAGAGAAGCACTGATTTGAATTTTTAAAAATGTATTCCTTGTTATCTAATTAGTTTAACACATTTTAAATTTTATTACTAACTTTAGAAACATGATAAATCATGTTTTTTATTCATGTGAATATATATATATATATAGACACACACACACACACACACACACACACACACACACACACACACACACACACACACACACACATATCTCTTTGTGTGTGTGTGTGTAGACAAAGAGATACTTGACAAATATTCAAGTAATTTGAATGATAAACTAATAAAATACCTCATGTATGAGCCTTATGAATGTTATTTCAAGTGTTAAAATGGGACTACTTAAATTGCATTACATTTCAAAGGTTACTAATTGTTTGAAACATACTCTCTCTAACACAAAGCACCACTTGATTGTAAATTTAATTAATGCTTTGTATTTTGTTTGTAGAGTATATAACTATGAAAAAGAATCATGGTTTTATGAATGTATTTTGCTTGAGACTTTTAACAAAAATTAAGTTTGTTGGAATAATGCATATTTAAGCTTACCTAGGGTTAATAGGGTAAGTTATTTATTACCGAGGGTAAAATTTATTTACCTCAGTTAATTTATTTTATTGTTGAGAATTTCTCAACAATATATTTGTTCGTAGTATGAGAAAACAAATAGTTTATTTTCTCTATTTTGTAATCATTACAAATAGTTTGTTAACATGAAACAAACTATTTGTATTATAAATACTTTGCATTATATGAGAAATAAACGAGAGATTAATGAGAATATAAAGAGAAATTTGTGGATTATCACCTATTTTTTAGGTGTGACAAATTTATTTATTCTCTAGTAATATTTGCAGGTTATTTGTTATGGGTTCTTTCTCCTGGATTGATCCTGTGGATCCTGTGTATCTCCTGCTCATTTTTTTTTGAGGAAAAACAAATGTCTAGATTGTTCTTGTCAACTTCATCATCTTCCTCGGGAATGGAATCTCGATTGTTTGAACCTCTAAATTCTAAAAATTACCATGTTTGGAAGCTGAAAATGCAACAACTCCTTCAATCAAAGGGCTTATGGAGAATTTTTTCTAAAACGACACCTGCAGCATTCACCACTAAAAAAGACAAATATGCATAAGGTTGTAAGCAAGATGAGGCTCTTGGATTGATTTGCCTCAACGTCTCAGATAATATTCAATTTCACATTGCAGATGCTACTACGCCAAAAGAGGTATGGGAAAAATTTAAAAACCTATTTGGCAAAGTTAATGAGTTTAAAATTTTGCAATTAGATGCAGAATTGAGTACTCTCTCTCCCTCAGATTTCCCTTCAATAGATGAATTCTTAGCAAAATTCAAATTTATAAGGTCACAATTGAAAGCTGGTGACAAGGATAAAAGTGATCAGGAGTGCATTTTCATGATTTTTTTAAAGTTGAAAGGACCATATAGTGTGTTTTCCTCTGCTTTTTATACTATGATGGATACATTAGGTGATGAATTCAAATGGCCTTCGTTTGAAGTTTTTTGTGAAAGATTGACTAGGGAACAAAGAAAATAAATGGCCTTAGATGCTCTACCTGGTCCTAGTCATGCTCTAGTTGCTAATTCTTCTAAAGGAAAACCTTCACCTAAGTCTAAAAAACAAGCACCTTCAAATAACCCTCTAGAGTCCACCACCCAATCACCTCATCATTCTAAATCTACTAAGACCAAAAAGTCCTTTAAGCAAAAGAAGAAAACATTAGGTCCATGTAATTTTTGTGGTGGTCCTAATCATGATGAAAGTAGATGTTTTAAGAAGATGGAAGCATTAGAGGCAGCGGTTAGATAACACAAAATTTCTATTCCGTCTCCATCTCCTACTTCTGCAGGAAAAGGGAAAGCACTTTAAGCCAGGGCTATATTTTCATGTCAGGATCAGTGGATTTTTGACTCAGGTGCTTCTCACCATCTCACACATTCTAAGGATCTATTGTCTTCTCTTACAGATTGTAGTACATCACATATTGTTATGGGTAACTCCTCACAGATTGAAGTTTTGGGATCTGGTATTGTTGATAAATAGGATGGATGTTTTAACAATGTATTGCTTGTACCCCAAATCTCTTCTAATCTTCTCTCTATATATCAAATATGTAAATCTGGTACTGGTAAAATTGTGGAGTTTACTTCACATGATGTTGTAATAAGAGAATGTAATGATCCTAGTGAGATAGTTGCTATAGGTGCAGCAGACCATACTACAAGACTCTATACTTTTGATAAGTTTGAGTCTTTTATGTCTTCTGGTTCTTCACTTATAGCACATGGTAATAATCTCAGCAAATTGTGGCATGAGAGATTAGGACATTTGAGTTATGGATATATGCAACAAATGAGTACAAAACATCTTGTAAAAGGCCTTCCTAAGGTCTCATGTATTGATGGGGTGTGTCCTGGTTGTCTAGTTGGTAAACAGCATCAGGATCAATTTCCAGTTGGTAAAGCCACACGTGCAAATGCACCCTTAGAGTTGGTTCATAGTGATTTGATGACTTTTCCAACTCGTTCTTTTTCAGGGGCTAAATATGCACTCACATTCATTGATGATTTCACTCGTAAAACTTGGGTATATTTTCTCAAGCTGAAAAGTGAAGTTTTTGAGACTTTTAAGGCTTTCAAAGCCTTTGTTGAAAAACAATCATCTCTTCCTCTTAAGAAGATACGCACTGACAATGGGGGGGAATATGATAGTAATGCTTTCTATGATTTTTGTATTGAACATGGGATACAACATCAGTTCACTGTACCACACACTCCTCAACAAAATGGTGTAGCAGAGAGGAAGAGTCAAACATTGAAAGAGATGGCTAATTTTATGATTCACTCTAAAAATTTGGGTCCACAATATTGGGCTGAAGCTGTAAATTGTGCAAATTACATTCAAAACTGTATGCCTCACAAAGCTGTGTAAAATATGACACCAGAAGAAGCTTGGTCTGGGATCAAGCCTGATATTTCAGATTTTTGCATCTTTGGGAGTCAAGCATGGGCATTCATTCCTGATGACAAACGTAAATCATTGGAGAAGAAAATCCAACCACTCATTTTTGTTGGTTATTGTGAACATGTAAAAGCCTACCGTCTTTTTGATCCTGTCACACATGATGTGTTGTTTTGATGGGATGTTCAGGTTGATGAGCTACCCACTCCACAGGAGTGTACATCTAGTTCTTCTTCTCCCCCTCCTTCTTCTACTGAGGATAGTGAAGATTTGCTTTCTATTGTTGATGATGATGATGTTGCACTTACTCATCCACCATAGCCATCTTCTTCACCACCTTTGCCTAAATGGGCAAAGAGCACTCTACAAGCAGCTGGTTCTTTTGTTGGTGATCCATCTGATTCTCGTCGCACTCGCTCATAGACATCTGGTGTTGCTCTTTTGGGACAAGCTTGCACAAATGATCTAGTGTTGTTTTTTGAGGCTAATGGTATACCCGAGTGGGATATTGCTATGTATGATGAGTATTCTTCATTGATGAAGAATGATACTTGGAATCTTGTCCCTCTTCCTAAGGGAAGAAAACTTGTAAAATGTAAATGGGTCTATAGGACCAAATATGTTATAGATGGATCAGTAGATAAGTATAAAGCTAGATTAGTAGCTAAGGTTTTTTCACAGGTTAAAGGGGTTGATTACTCTGAGACCTTTGCCCCTGTAGCTAAGATGGATTCTATTCGGCTTGTACTCTCTCTTGTTGCTTCACATTCTTGGTCTGTTTTTCAGATGGATGTGAAGAGTGCTTTCTTACATGGTGATCTCCATGAGGAGATCTATATGGAGCAGCCTCCAGGATTTGTGCAGGACTCATCATTGGTTTGTAGACTCCATCGTTCTCTTTATGGCCTAAAACAAGCTCCTCGAGCTTGGTACGAGAAGATGGATAGTTTTCTTTTGAGTTCTAGTTTTATTCATTGTGAGTAAGATCACAATGTATACATCCTAAAGCAAGGTGAGGAGCTTGTAATTTTGGTTTTTTATGTTGATGATCTCATCCTCACTGGCAGTTTAGATTCCTTGATACATGACATCAAGGACAAGTTGGCAGATAGGTTTGATATGATAGATCTGGGACTTCTACATTATTTTCTTGGTCTTCAAGTTTTTCAGTCTTCTGAGGGCATTTCTATTGGACAGCAGAAGTATGCAACAGATCTTCTTCATCGATTTGGCATGGTTGATTGTAAGCCTACACCCACTCCATATCAGTCAGGTATTGTGTTGTCTACCACTTGTATGACTCCTCTTGTTGATTCCACTTTGTATCGGCAACTTGTAGGTAGTCTTTTATACCTGACTCATACCCATCCTGACATCACAGTTGTTGTGAACCTTGTCTCTTGGTTCTCACATGAGCCTCATGAGAGTCATTGGCAAGCAACCAAGCATATTTTGTGCTACATTTGGGGCATCACTCACTTTGGTATACATTACACACCACAAAGTTCTACACAGCTTGTTGGATACACTGACTCTAATTGGGTTGGTGATGTTGACACTCGCAAGTCCACTTGTGGATTTGCTTTCACACTTGGTTCAAGTCCAGTTGCTTGGGCATGTAAAAAGTAGACTGTTATTGCATTGTCCTCTACTGAGGCTGAGTATCGAGGTGCTATCAAAGCTAGTCAGGAGATACTTTGGCTTCGACAGTTTCTTGGAGAGTTTGGCTTCACACAGCAGGGTCCTACTACTCTTTGGTGTGATAACCAAAGTGCGATTGCTATTTCACGCAATCCTATTGAGCATCAGTGGAAAAAACACATTGAGATTCACATGCACTTCATTTGACATCTTATTCAGGATGGAATTCTTTCTTTGGAGTTTGTGCCTATAGCTGAGCAGATTGTAGACATCTTCACTAAACCTTTGGCTTCTCCTCATTATCTTCAGTTGTGAGCGATGCTTAGGGTGAAGGAAGTTGTCCTTGGGGGGGATTTCCCATGAAGTCCTTCCTTTAATTTTCATATATTTTGATTGGTTTGTACATGGGTACCTTATCAAGCCTAGTAGCTGGGACCCATCTTTGTTTATCATTCTCCCTATGTTTCGCTTAAGGGAGGGTGTTGGAATAATGCATATTTAAGCTTACCTAGGGTTAATAGGGTAAGTTATTTATTACCAAGGGTAACATTTATTTACCTGGGTTAATTTATTTTATTATTGAGAATTTCTCAACAATATATTTGTTCGTAGTATGAGAAAACAAATAGTTTGTTTTCTCTATTTTGTAATCATTAAAAATAGTTTGTTAACATGAAACAAACTATTTGTAATGATTACAAAATAGAGAAAACAAACTATTTGTTTTCTCATAGTACGAACAAATATATTGTTGAGAAATTCTCAACAATAAAATAAATTAACTGAGGTAAATAAATTTACCCTCGGTAATAAATAACTTACCCTATTAACCCTAGGTAAGCTTAAATATGCATTATTCCAACACCCTCCCTTAAGTGAAACATAGGGAGAATGATAAACAAAGATGGGTTCCGCTTGAAACAAACTATTTGTATTATAAATACTTTGCATTATATGGGAAATAAACGAGAGATTAATGAGAATATACAGAGAAATTTGTGGATTATCACCTATTTTTTAGGTGTGACAAATTTTTTTTATTCTCTAGAAATATTTGCAGGTTATTTGTTGTGGGTTCTTTCTCTTGGATTGACCCTGTGGATCCTGTGTATCTCCTACTCATTCTTTCAAAGTTCTGTTGTAATTGTTATTGATCTTATAATAACATACTCATGTGTTCATGCTTACCGTACCCCTAAACGTTTATCAAGGAAATAGTACAACAATAAGATAACCCATTTCCCATTATATAAACATAAACAATAAACTTCCACATTATAGATGTTGAAAAATTAATTGTGTTGGCTTCTCAGCTCATGGATGTGTGGCTATGCAGGGAAACTCTATATGCAATGATGGTAGTGGTCGATCCATTTTAGGTTCAATAGGATCCCAAAAACTTCACAAAGACATTATAGGTAGGTTTTTATTTTTTAATATGGATTATGTTAATTAATTTCTACTATTTTAAATTATTGATTGTGTAAATTGTTAACACTTTCTAATGTTTGTATACAAAGTAGAAGAAAACATCATGATTGGGAATAAGAAAAAGGTGAAGTGAGAATATGGCAAATGTTATCATATTAAATTTTTTATTTAGAGAGATACTTGACAAATATTCAAGTAATGTGGATGATAAAATAATAAAAGACCTCATGTCTGAGCCTAATGAATGTTATTTCAAGTTTTGAAATGGGACTACTTGAATGTCATTGCACTACAAAGGTTATTAGCTATCTAAAACATACACTCTCTATAAACACAAAGCACCACTTGATTGTAAATTTAATTATTGCTTTGCATTTTATTTGTAGAGTGTATAACTGTGAAAAAGAATCATGGTTTTATGAATGTATTTTGCTTGTGAATTTTAACAAAAGCTAAGTTCTACTACAATTTTTATTGATATCGAAATAACATACCCCTATGTTCATGCTTACATTTCCCCTAAACTTTTATCAAGGAAATGGTACAATGACAAAGTAACCCATTTCCCATTTTAGAAACATAAATAGTAAACTCCCACATTATAGATGTCAAAAAATTAATTGCATTGGTTTCTCAGCTCATGGATGTGTGTCCATGTAGGGTAATTCTGTATGCAATGATGGTAGTGGCTAATCCATTTTAGGTTCAAGAAGATCCCAAAAACTTCATGAAGACAATAAAAAAAGGTTTTTGATTTTTAATATTGATTGTATTAAGTGATTTTTATTGTTTTCTATTATTGATTGTGTTAATTTTTAACACTTTCTATTGTTTATATACAGAATAGAAGAAATCATCAAGATTGAAAATAAGAAAAAGATGAACTGGGAATATGGAAAATGCTATCTTCTTAAAGTTTTAATCTAGGTTTTCTATTTTCAATAACTTCAAAAATATTCAAAGTAAACAATCATATTGTATTGGATAATCTGCAAATAAATGCTTATACATTATTCATATTGTTTTTCACAAAAGAAAATGGCATAATATACTTGTTATGGATTGAAGACAATATGTACTATAATTTTTCGTTCTTTGTAACTTGGCTTATTCATGGACCTTATATATATTGCATGGTTTAGCTTTTCTATATTTCCATGAACTACTCTGACTAAGTAAATTGTTATCAATTTCTACTAAACTCAAGCATAAATAAATCATTTTCTGATGTCCAATAAGATTTGTATAAATTATTTATATTATTTAAGAATATTTTTGCATTCATTTTGTATTTTTTTCATGTAATTATATAATTTACAATTCAAAGATATAATTTCATTCTTTATCATATAATTATTATAAATTCACAGAGATGACTTCACAAAGTTCTATATTTTTCTAAGATTTTTACTTAAACCATGTTACAAATAAATCTAAGAGTGACTTTACTAAAAAATATTCTCTTATTAGATTTTAGAATAAATCTTTACCTATATGTTGATATTTATCATGATGATTTATTCTGCATTAAATGTTTATAACCCTCTCTTCACATTCATAATGAATACAATTAAGTTTTGCTCACCACCTAACAAGCATAGGATATTTTGTTCCACACCTTCAACACAAGCAATAGATTGATTATTTTATTAAAAAATCCAAAGGCAAAAATCAAAAAATAAAGGCCTATACTATTGGTATTCAGCCTCTCCACTACTTAGCTTAATACAAAACATAAATCCAACATGTTTACTTTTATGATAGGTTTATAGAAATGCATTCATCATAATCAATCAAATAATTCAAATTTTCAATATGCTTGGAAATCTATTGTCTATAAAATTTCATAAATTGGTTTTTAAAATTAGAAAAGACTGATTTCATGCTTTCTTACTTTTCTATGAACTCTACTAACTATGTCCTTTGCTTCCCACAACGATTTGACACCATGCACTCTTGTTGTATATAACAATAAGTTTTGGTGACCCCTTTTCCATGTCACTTTGACCACATGGATAGTATGACACACTATGATATTATAGTGTATGGTCAAACACACACACACACACATGCACACATATACATATATATAATGTGATTAAGTTATATTTTGATCGCTTTTGGTGAATTATGAGCTAAGTGGATGTGGTAAACCCAATATCCCTTTTTCCTTGAATGTAACACTAGTTTCTTTTGCTACTCTATGATCTTTATTAAATCTCATGGATGCATGACTATATGGACTTGATGTAATTAAGGATCACATCCCAAAATAAAATGGTGGTGATAGCCACATAGTAGAATTGAGGCCACATAGATACAATATTTTGTATTATAGCCACTCCATTAAGACATATATAATGAATTATGTGGACCGAGACCCTTGAGTCTTGAGGTGGAAATTGGGTTGTGATCAAGTGAATAATTTTAAATATATTCAAAATTAGGAATTATAATAAATTAAGAATAATATTTAAGTGTGTAAAATAAATAAAACAATATTATATGACAATATAAACTATGATCCTAATCTAAATGATGAAATTATATCTGATGCTCGACTTGAATAAAGTCACTCTCTAGGTTTATGAGTGAACTATAGTATCCTTAATTTCACTTATGCAAGTATGCATAACTAATATGTAAGAATCCTAAGGATTGGGTGGAGGCACATTAGAGACTAACACTTAGGGTGTTATAACTTGGTGATAGGGTTTGTTTGGCTCTAAAGCAATTCAGGGAAAGTTGCCTCTTGTGGGCCAATAACCCATAAGTCCCAAGATCTTAACCTAAAATTTGATCGATAAGACAAACCAATACTAAATCAGTAATTTAATCATATTAATCCAATAGGATTAATTATGGAAGAAGGTGCAATGTATTTATCACATATCAATGAGAATTCTATGTTAGTTGATGTGGAACATTGGGATTAAATGTTTTTGGTAATCAAAATTACATAAATAAAATTAAAAATGTGTGGTTGGTTCAAGAGTAACATAGGAGGGTGATATATGTTGGTATTAGATCAAGGTTAAACATTTGTTGACCTTTGGAAAGACATAATACATGAGAAGATGTGCATATGAAATGCAACCATGGATAATTTTATGAAAATGATAGATGAGAATATTGGAAAGATTCCACTAAACAAATAGTGACCAATCTAAATAATTTCCATAGTAACACGTGTGAATTGAAATAAAAATTAAAAAATTGTAGAAATGTAATATTTCCCTGGAGTATCTAGTTGACTCCTTTTTGTATGGTGTTTGGACATTAGTGATAAGTCTAACAAGGATGGGAATTCGCATGAAGAAATCTAAATGTCATAAAAATGAAATAGAATATGCCTCAAATAAATTTGATGAGCCAATATAAAGGGAAAAAACTCTATAAATGCCTTGATAGCTAGATTTTATATTTTATACATAACCATTTCTACCACTACCTAACTTACATAATTGTTTTGAAGTGTTATTTTGGAAGATGCTTTGAATTGTAAATTCAAGATACCCGAGGCTGAATATTTTAAAACATAAAGACAATAGTGGGAGAGCTAATTTGTGAAATTCACATTTTAATACCCCCTAACAAAGAGAAATTTCCATTCAAAAATGTCTAATCAGGTGGATTTGACTACTATGTAATGTTCTTACAAAGAGTTCGCAACACAAACTTAAAAACATCTTAAATATAAAATTTCTATAAGATAAAAATTTGGTATTAAGTAGAGCCATAAAAATTTGAAGATGGGAAAATTGTATGAGGGAATTGTTTAGGATCCCTTTTTTAGCCATATCCAAGTATTTATGGCCACAAGATAAAAAATTAAAGTGATTTAATGTTGTGTTGGTAACCTTACAAATGCATGGCCTACTATTATTTTTTTATCTGTGATAAAAATTGTGGATTAAAACCACAATCTCTTAGGAAGAGAAATGCATGTTAGGATATTTAGAGCCTTCACATATAATTTGAGCCATTATTATGTTTGATTTCACTTTGGAAGTAGTATTATTGTGAGGGAATGTAGATGGTTTCCTCTTTGACTACATTATGTGTAGATGGTAGCATCTAATCATTGTAATATTTACCTAACTTAATTAATGATGGCATAGGTAAATAAATATGATTTAAGCTTGATGAAAATCCTTTTGAGGAAAATTTTAATGTGTTGGTTAATTTAATTACCCTGTCACTACTAGACTCTATGGAGTTAAAATTATATGACATTCTTGTAAATGTCATTCCAATATCCACAATCTTACTATAAAATTCAATTGTAAGAACTAATTAACCTACCCATGCCTTATTATGTTGGGTGATATGGTAAATGATATAATCACAATATTCAAGAAGAGAAATATATGTGAGAAGATATAGATCAAAGTAATGACAATCTTCAAATTTTGAACCACCATTGTATGCAATTTTTTATGGAACAAGTGATCTTATGAGGAAATATGAAAAATTATTTCTTATCTATGTGTTATTTGTGATAGCATTCATTTGATGTTGGTATGGAAAAACCTAATGCTTGGTGTTTGGGTGAGTTGATGTGTTTGGTTTAGTAAAGTTTCCATTCTAGAAAATGTGAATGTGTAGGATGATTTCTTTACTCTGTTCTTTCACTATTTAACTCTATGAAGTTAATCTCATATGAGATTGAAGTTAATCTCATATTCAAAATTATATGTAGTTGATTTCACATATAGGTGACCTTTTGGTGTGGACACCAATTATAGAATGCTTGGTTGAGAATTTGATATGATTTTGCTATGTGTGGATTTATTCTCCATGATTATTTGTTGATCAGCTCTACTATTATGAAGTGTGTTTGATCTTATTTATTGTTATGAGTATGATTTTATTATTGTGAATTATATGAGTATGGTTGCCACTATAAAAAAAAATTATTATTGTTACCATTTCATTACTTGAATGGCATCTATTATAAGTGATTTAGTAATCTTGCTTGTTGTGTGGCTTATTTTTGTATTGGATTCAACAAGAGCTTGGGTTAAATTGTATCAAAACATGTGTTTAAAATGCATCTATTTGTGAATGGTTATTTAATTATATATAGTTTATTATGTGAAAATACCACATTGATGTGATTCCTCTTATTTGAGATGCATTATATTACTCCTTGTGCAATGCTTTATACATGAAGGAGAAGAAATTGATTGTTTGTGGGCATTTATATGGATGTGATTCCTCTTGTTTGAGATGCACTATTATGATTTTTATTCCTTGTGTATTTATTTATGCATGAAAGAGAAAAAATTATTATGTGAAGGCATTTATATGAATGTGATTCATTTTCAATTAAATGTATTGGTGTGATAATTTCCTCCTTGTGTACTAATTTATGTGTGAAGGAAAGGAAAGGAAGTGAAAAAATACAAAAGAAGGGTACACTCTCACTAGATGATAATTCACTTATTATTATTTTGTATGGGATGTGTAGTTAGGTATTTAGTTACATACAGACATGTATGCACTAAATAAAATCCACAAATGCCAATGATTGTGTTAGTATATGAGAGGGATAATTATGGCATATTATTTGGTATAGGAGGTGGGATAACTATATCATGTTGGTTGGTATAAGAGGGAGAATAAATATACTACAAAAATATGTGTATGAAGAGTTGATTGTGTATATTGATTGTGTGTGTTGTTGTGCATATGTTAAAATGTGTATGGTGTATGTTGATCTTAATTATGTGACAACTTTTATTGATTATGTAATATGATTGTGATGAGATTTTGAGTCATCAATTTCTTATGCATTATTTATCTTTATGCAATTGAGAAGTGAATTATAGTGGATTAATGCACATTTTAATTAAATTAATAGATGGCTATGTAGAGTTGATTAAATAGTTATGGAGTGTGATTGGTTGATCCTATATACACATAATATTCTCAAAACTTTTATCTATTATTGATGCTTTCTCTCTTGCAAGAACCCATCAATTCTCAATCTCTCTGAGTGCATGCCTTAAGGGGTGCATCAATAAATGGGTGAGAAGACCATTAATTATTCTTAAGATTGTTGTCCCTTTACTACCACTTTCTATCTACACAACCATCTCCTAAAAACACTCCCCTAAGCATTACTTCCTCTTTTTCACCCTCCTCTAGTCATTGTTTGCCTTCATTAACCCTTCCCTAGCCTAAAACCTTTTTTTATGGTTTACAATACACTTTCAGCCCTATAAAATTTGTACTCTAATTGATAAAACTTATTTAGGGTCTAGGTCAGGCCATGGACAACCTAGACCAAGATCTAATTTATTTTTTGTCAATAACGATACAACTTCGATTGGG
Organism: Torreya grandis; assembly: GCA_037957365.1. Classification (NCBI taxonomy): domain Eukaryota; kingdom Viridiplantae; phylum Streptophyta; class Pinopsida; order Cupressales; family Taxaceae; genus Torreya; species Torreya grandis. Next base: position 1,908,046 of record JARHVA010003264.1, on the reverse strand, counting down.
TTGACCTTGTCAGCTAAACTTCTAAAAAGGTTTAGGATTAGATCCAACTATATATACACATTCATTTCATCATTTATTTAGAGAAAAGAATAAGAAGAGATATATATTGCACATTTACTTATCTACTATTCCACTTGAAGAGCATAGCTTAGGTTTTCATACTTTCTTTTGAGATACAGATCTTATCTTATGAAGAAGTATTTTGGATGCATTGATAGGTTATGTAGCCTAGAGATGACTTATCCTTATTATCCTTACATACCACAATAACCTAATGTGAATCACCTTGTCCAAGGGAGAGATTGAGGCTTGACAGGTTCATCTTCAAAGGTAATTATTCCTAACTTTGTTCCTCCTTTGTAAGAGTACATAAATTTGCATTTATACTTCTCTCCCATGCATTAAGATTTCATATATATTGATGTGAGTATATATCTCCTATGCATGTTTATGATTTATGTTTATTACCCCCACTTTATGATACAAGATTTGGTGAGCACTAGATTAGACTTTATTTTAGTTTTGTCATTTATATTTACTGAATATGAAAACATAGGACCTAGTTAGGGTTATTGCATAGTTTTATTTAATTGGAGGCTTTGGATCCTTCCCTACTGATATTATTGTGGTAAGAGATCCCTTGGCTAGGTCTAGTAGATACATCTTGGTCATGATCTAAAATATCTACTGTATCAATAATTGAAAGTGTAAGTAAGATTTATCTTCTCTAAACTATGATTGATTTATAGATCAATTGCATTTCCCTTTGTATACATTTTGGTGAACCCAAAATGAATCTAAATCTTGCAGGTTTTATTTCACGACATCATTTTTGTCATCATATTATATTTTTTTATATTTTTAGTATTGTATTGAACCATTCAATATAGTTCTAAATTTGTGTTCTTAGGTTTAACACATAATTGCTTCAAAAAGATTTTGTTCTATTTGTGTAGGTCTTTATTAATTATAGGTTACTGGATCGAGTAGTTTGACATAGTATTTTTATTCAATTCCAGATTAGCATATAAGTCAAACTAGTCAACTATGTCTGCTATTTTATTTTATCAACTTACAGGTCTATAAACATAATTGAAAAGGTTGATCCTATTCATTATTTCTTCTTTAATATATAGGATTTTGTAAATTTAGTCGAACCAATCAATCTAGTTGGTAGAATTTGAAAGAAACATTTGAGAATCATAGCATAAAAATTTTCAAGATAAAACATCTTCAAGACCACTAAGGTTGCTTCCTCTCTCTCTTTGTCATTTCAGTTCTTTATTTATTACTATTTTTCACAAGTTTGTAATCTATAAAACTACAACTTTACAGCTAACTAGGTCAACTTGGTCAACCTAGTTTTGTAGTCTGTCTTTTGTCTAAGAAACATAGTCAACCTATTGTTAAGTATAGGATATACTAAGAGGGGGGGTGAATCAGTATATCATATATCTTATAAACTTTCCATTAACCAAATTCCACTTTAACATACATTCAAGATATGCAATAAAACTAAAATAAAAAACACCACACAAGATAGAGAGAGACACCAGATTTAATGTGGGAAAAACCATAAAGAATAATCTCAAGTATATGAATGAGTATTAACTCAAAACACAATATTCACAAGCACCAACTTGTAGGAGCACCAACCCCTTTGTTGAGCACCAACATAGCAACTATTCACGAGCACCAACTCACATGAGCAACAACCCCTTTACTGAGCACCAACCCATAGGAGCACCAACCCCTTTGTTGAGCACCAAAATAGAAACAATTCATGAGCACCAACCCATAAGAGCACCAACCCATTTGCTGAGCACCAACACAACAACAATTTATGAGCACCAACCCACAGGAGCACCAACCCCTTTATGTATACCACACAACTATCTCTCAATGTTTCTATCTCAACAAATGATAGTTCATTACAATATCTCTTTCCTCTCTCACCTTTGCTCTTCTAAGCTAGATATAACAAATACAAATCATATTCATCTCTCACTGCTCTTCTAAGATAGATATTACTATCTCAAATCAAACTCTCTCTCACACATTACAAATGGCTTCTCAAGCCTTTATTTATAGCATGGAAAATGGTGCCAAACTTGCATGACCCTTCGTATCCTTGAATTTGAAAATTCATGTGGTGACCCTTCATAAGCAAAAGCATCTTTTCTTTTTTGTTCTTATCTTAGTGACTTTTCATATTCCTCAAAGTGTCCCTTCATGAGAAATTATGCCCTTCTTCTTTTGTCTTCACTTGGTGACTCTTGGAATTCCCCAAGATGACTCTTCATGGGAAAATGCATCCCATTCTTATTTTGTCTTTACCCCGTGACTCTTTGACTTCTCCATGGGCCCTTCTTTTATTTTATATGAAACTAAATATATATTCATTAATATTAAATAAATATTAACACACATTAGCCAAGATATAACTATTACAAACATCATGAAATGCAATGGGGCCTTTATCACCAATAATGTTAGACCTTTGACATCAATGACAATATTTCCAACAACTGTTCAACTTTATTTTTAAAGACCTTGCTTTTACAAAATAGTAGCAACCCAGTTGACTCTATTTTTTAATGTTTACATACAGTGTGACATGAACAGACTCTATACTATTCTTAATCAAGGAATTAACATTTATTTGCTAGTAACTAATTCACCTTTCTTTTTCAATTGTTTGCATGCTTAGAGTAACTCACATAGCTTAAATAGGTGGTTTTTCAAATTACCATTTTTGTTAAAATGTTTTACTCTTTTTCACACCCTAAAAAATCACTTTACACTCAAAAACATTAAATATTTGTCTTCCAAAGGCCCACCTACTTGGATTTTATCAACAATGCGGAAGCTGACTTGGTTTCTATCCAAGTATAAACACATAATTGATAGTATATATTGGCAAAGCACCTGACACCCTTATCATTGTAGGATTGTGAAGTAAGGGGGTTAGGTCCCAATACTAAGACAATACCATCACCAATACATATCCCTTCAATCCAAATGCCTTGAAACCAACCTTAAATTGATTTCTAGTTTCTTGTTTTAGCCAACTTCCCTATCACATTAAAATAAAAAATTTATTATAACTTAATAACACTTAGGATGACCAATTAGTTAGCATTTACTTTTTAGTTATTACTTGTTTTTTTATCATTGTGTGTTATATTTTAAAACTTGCATTGGTTATCGTTGGCACAAGGTTTGTATCATGTGTTCCAATTGGATTAGTCACATTGGTCCAATTATTTGTGTGTTTGATGTCATTTTGCTTCAAATTATTTTGAAAAAATTTACCCTATTTCAAAACATGATCATCTTGGTTGAAACATTCTCTTATAGACTATTTAGCCTTCTTGTCTCTTAATTTGTATTCTTATCTCCTTGTTAAGTTCCCTACTTAAAAACACATAATCAACTTGCATGACTATGTATCCTTATTATACTGTTTAGCCTTTCTTCTTATAATACATAATTGACCAACATGACTATGTATCCTTATCTTTATGTTATATTCCTTAGGTTATAAAACACAATCAACCAATTCGACTCTGTATCCTATTTTTTGATTTTATCTTTGCATCAATCCTTTTAGTTTCCCTCTCTCATCATGAACTTATTATTTGAGGATAACATAGAATTGAACTCAAAAAATATGATGAGATTTACCAATCTTAATAGGTTTCCCTATAAATTTCTTATGGCTTCTACTTTAGACAAAATCAATGTGCCTATGGCCACTCACACTACTAGTTACAGGACTCCTCCTTATTCATATTTAATTCATAACCCTATTTTATCTTTAGAAGATCAGTCAAAATTAGAGTACACTCTTAAAATGCTTTTCTTCATTAATGAGTTTCCTCAACATAGAGAAAATGACCCTTTAACTATTTACAATCTCATGATAATTGGTCAATCAAAAGAACCCCATTCACCTTCCCCTACATTCTCTCATGGATTTAGGGGTGATATCTTCTTTGTTTTTCAACCTCTCCCTTCTATTTTGACTCCTTATCATACTATGACCTTTTCTTCTTTGATTTTTCAACCTCCATGCCAAGTATATCTACAAACATGGATGATTCAACATCTATTGGGCCTTTTCTAAGACCCATACTTCTCAATCACTCCACTAGTGTACCATTTTCTACCAATGGTAATCATTCCACTAGTGCTTCTTTTTCTTCTAATTCCCATCCTTCTACTAGTGTATCTTTCTCTATACATACTAATCATGATACTAGTGTCTCATTTTCTACCAATGCCTCTTAGGCCACTAGTGTCATGCATGCCACTACTCGTAATGAAACCCAAGCCACTAATACCAATTCCAATGATTTCATGGCATACAAACTAGTCGAAATACTACTCAAACCCATTACCTCTTATTACAAACTCTTAATCAAATGAACACTTTCCAAGATAATAATGCCAATCAAATGATACAAATGCAGAATCACCTTATTCACCTTCAAAATCAACCTCAATAGGTTCCACAGGGAGTGAAAAATCAAAATCAAAATGATCCTTCAGCTATACCTCTATTTTGTGTAGAGGAAATTCGACAAGATGTCTTTTCCCAACATTCCTTGAGGATCGATGAGACTCTTGCTATAGTTAGAGTCCAGCTTCATAGAGATATATTAGATGTTATGGATAATATTTATGGATATATTTATCAGTATTTGTGAACAAAACATGGTATTCCTTCACTTTTATCTTCATTATGATTTTGGATTGGAATTATGATACACTTTTCTTTATATCTATTATCATTTGATTTTGTGTCAAATTTTGCTTCACTTATCTATCCTTCATGGTTATTTATATTTTGCATTATGTGTTGTCTATGGTTTCATTTCTTTCCTTTTACTCATATGAATTCTTTTTACATATTTATATTTAAAAATTCATTTCTTTTTTATGTATTTATCATTTTCTCATGATTATTTGCTACCTTATTTTTGCAACATGGATAATTATTATTGTGACTTGGTTATACAAACCTTGCTCCCCTTAGTCATCTTTATTTACCATATGATCAGTTAGAAAACAAGTCATCTCATTGTAATTTTATTTTACCAATCCACTTTGGATCTCCCTTTATTCCCTTATTTCCTTTCATAAACTAAGCATACGCATGGTTGAAGCTTGAGATAACAGACTGATTCATAGGCAAGCCTAAGTGTTTAGTCAGTCATGCCTTTGGATACTTAGCTTCTTTTAGCTAAATTATAAATCTCATTCATGTGTATCACTTTATCCCTCATGTTGGTTATTCCAAATTCATATGGAGGAGGAATCTTAAAATCCAATAAAAAATTAAAAATCCAAATCATTTAAATAATAAGCAATGATACAAAAGGCAACATACCAAATTCAAAAGTCAAATCACACTAAAAGGCATGATTCAAATCACATCTTTGTCTAATCAAAGATCAAACTCCACAGTTGTCCTCATGATAGAGTCTAGGTTCATTGAGGTGTGTTAGGCTAGTAGATTGGAAAAGGACATTAATAAAATTTTTTAGTGCTACCTACTTTCTCACATAAGTACCCAATCTTCGTAGTAGACCAATGGCTCTATAAGAGGTCCTGAGGAACAAGGAACATGTTGTGATAAGGTAGATCCATTTTAAAATTATCATTCATACAATAAACATGAGTTAATCTTAGTATTTCACTTATTTTCATATATAACTTTGTGCTTAATATGAACATGTACTTTGTATTTTGATGGTCACTAGCCACTTAGTGCCTTTCTTGTGTACTTAGTATGCCTCATGTTTCATGAGGTCTTATCAAAGACACATACGTTATGAATTTTACATTCCCTCTTTAATTTACAACATTATTAATATTTCCCTTGAGAAATATTATTTTGTTAACTGATCATTCCCTTAGGAGTTCCATTTTTGAGTTACATTATAAGACCATGGATAAGACCAGGCCTTCCTCACAAATTACCACCTTATAAATATATTTTAAAATCATTATCACATTTATTTCCACCTCATTGGTGTTTTTTTTATGAGTTGCAGTGTAATACCATGCATAGGACCAAGCCTTCTTCACAAAATATCCAATACCCAAGTCACAATGAAATTACATGTGTCAAATTTGAGACAAGTAGTGATTGATTATAAGTTACATATCATTGACATGCTTCCCATATCGATATAGTATATTTTATGCTTACTTCACTAATATTTCACTTTTATCTTCTTATTTTTCAATCGCATGTATGCTTATAACTATTTTCTTAAAAAAATTATACTTTCCATCTTGAACTCATGTGATCAATTTAAGTTCATTTTTTCAATTTTATTTCTCTTTTATACTTCCCAATGTGATTTAGTATGATTGATTAACTTCATTATTATTATTTTACTATTTGGCTTTCATATGCCTTCCATTTTATTTACATTATTTTCATACTTCCAATGTGATATAGTGATATTTTATTTGTTTTAACTTGGTACAAATGGTTTACATGGTTTAAAAACATTTGTTACCCTTTTTACCATCTTTAGTTTATTATATTTAGTCATATTTTGTTATTACACATTTCTCATCCTAATATAGTGTGTAGTACATTTTTTATTGATTACTTATACTTTTCCAAACCATTTTTGCCTATTTCCTTTTAACCATGTATGTGTATCACATAATGCTAGAAAAGAAAACACTCAACATATATTTCCCATGGAATATACAACAAAATATAAATACATGTGATAGAAGGAAATAATTCCATGCATCAACATCCACAACCAAGTACAACTCATGAGATCAAATCCAACTATGAAAATCAATATGTGTGTGTGTGTGTGTGTGTGTGTGTGTGTGTGTGTGTGTGTGTACACATGATATATATATATATATATATATATATATATATATATATATATATATATATATATATATATATATATATATATCATGTGTTTTATATAATATAAAGTATAAAATATCAAATAGTTCCATCTCTAAAGTTGGGCTCCATCTTGCCTATCTTGTGGCCTAGGCACACTGCCCATAGATGCCTAAGACTGTCCCCTTTAAATGGTACATTATAATGAGGTAGTCTGGGATCTCAAACCTACTATCTATCCCTATAGATTGGCCACCTAGGCCTACACATATCTGAACTAGATAGTGGTATCCATGTGTACCACTTTCTCTTGATTCAAGGCCTACTAGGACTATGCCACTCCCACTCTCACCTCTATCGGTGGTTTTAATCAATCCCCACATGCCTAAAAATACCTCATAGCCTCCCCTATCAGTCTAAACTATCCCACCTAGGCTAGGGCAGATAATAGCATAGGATCATATAGTGTGGTGGGGTTGTATGAAGCTAACACCCCATCTAAAATATCATCATACACAGTCATAACCAAGAATCCCCATCTGATCTCATCTATCATAAGATATGTAAAACCAAAAACTATATAGGTATCAAATCCCATATATATCTCAAAACCATCTAACTATTCTAATAAAAAATAATTAGTGCCCTACACCAAAGAATGAATTAAAATTACAAAATTTCTCAATAGTGTTGGTGTCGCCAATACCGTCTCCCTATCTATTGACCACCAAGCATGATCTCTCCATCCACTCATCTATTAAGCACATCCTTCATAAATCACCTATACACTAGTGAAAATCCAAGAGTCACCACTCAAACATGCTATGATCCTCTCCTCAGATGTGCCTCTATGGACCATCTATGTCCTAGAGCAGTTGTTGGGTCCTCCTATGTTATAGCCTTCATCTGCACCTACTATCATCAATGATGCCTCTATCTATGGTGTGGATGTGGTGGTTATTATTTATACTACTATGGTGCCTCTTGTGGTGCATGTTATGGGCTTGTATCCATATCCATGTCATCTCTCCCTACTAGCCCCACTACCACTTGTTATCAAGCTTGACTGGTCCATGGTCTAGCATGTCATGACCTGATCATAGGCATCTCAACTTGTAATCATCCTCCTCATTTCCCCCTCAAATATATAGCATGTTGTGCCCAATAAGTAGGCACTACTAAAGGGGCCATTGGGTGTGGGATTCTGAACTTCCCTAGTAAGTGTGCCACCAAATACAACTCAACCCATGAGGTGTCATGGCCTATGATTGACACCCATGCCAACCTTGTAGCAATGGTCAACCAATTAGGCCATAAAGTATTAATGTGTATATAGATATGCCACATGATATTCCTTCATGTGATAGTCTACAATACTAGCATATGGGTCACAACTTGAGCTACATGGTTCTACCTCTATCTCATGACTTGAGGTAACCTATCATCAACCACATGCGGTAACCTAGCTGGATGATACATAGGGAACCTCTCATATATCTAGAACTTAGTAAAACAATATGACCCATGGTATTTTATCATTTGTATAGAATACCATACATATCATGCATGAGTTGGACCCAGATGATAACTCCAAAATCATAGAGTGTTCCTTGATCCAATATAGACTGATAAAAGGCTATGCATATAGTTTTATCTTGACATATAACACTTGACACAATACTCATGATGTCACAAGTTCTATCATATCCTTCCAAATATATAGAATGTTCATAATGTAGACATCAAACAAACTCACCCTCAATCTAGGGTATATCCTATATGAGCACATCACCCACTGGGCTAGTGTTCTTCTCTCCTCTAGATCATCTGATGTACTAATGATCATCAGTGTCCTTATCATTAGTCCTAAAAACATATGGACATAATCTAGCATGATACCCACCTCAATGGTATCCCCATCTGCCACCCATCAAAAAGTGTTGGTCAACCATTCCCATACTCTAAGTCACATGACAATGAGATCAACACTAAACAAGATTTGCCTCATCTCCATGATGCCTATAAATCCCAGTGTGACTAGTCTCACTCTATCCACATCAGTTAATCAATCTTGTAAATATGGAATCCATGACACATCTAGTAGAAACCAATACCTCTAGTGTCTTTGTAAAATATCAAACAATAAAAGATACATTAGATCTCCATGTCATAAAAAATCAAAATACATTCTTAAAAAAAATCACAAATTAACTACTTATATCAGCTAGTTTGATTTAGTTTATCATGTTCATAATTTTCCTATAGAATCAGCCTATTTAATAATAAATCAGCCCTATATCATATCTACAATACTAAATAAACCATTTCCATTTCCAACTAGATCAACCCATTCAATACTAAAGCGGCCCTGTCATATAGTCAAGCTCATTTTTTAGACTATATTGGCCCTATCCAACAAACTGAGTTGACCTTCTAGTATGCAGTTAGCCCTATCCTCTTTATGAACTATGTCAACCTACTGCTACATAGTTAGCCACCCATTAAAATACTAGATTGGCCCACTGCTATGCATTCAACCCTATGTTTTTGGCTCACCTTATCAACAAAGTTAACCACGTCAACTCTATTCATCTACAATAGTGACTTTTTGACCATTTACCATAAATGCCTTAGGCATTTATTAGTCTAACTTATTCTTACCTAGTATCTCATTCTACCCCTAGTTTACATAAAAAAATTATAGGGTTAATTTTGGTGCCCAAATTTTGCCTACCTATCAATTTTCTATATTTAACTCAAATTCAAATAAAAATACTCAAAATTTTGAAAATCTCAATTGCTTACTTGTGTTGCACTTGTTGTGGCCACTATGCATCCTCCCCATTTCAACTATCATATTCTCATCATGATGGCTCTCTAGTCTCAAATGAGGTCTCTCAAAGCTATGTTTTCTAAAAAGAGTAAAAATAACAAATGAATTCTTTTTCACCCTATTTATATTTACTATTCAAAATTATTTACCTTTCAAATATTTACCAGTATATTCTATATTTTTGCCATATCTTTATTTCTACTAGCTCTTTTTGCAAACTATTAAATGTTTCAAAATTCTAACATTATAGAGAATCTTTTCACATGTTACATGTATATTTAGAAAAAAAAAATAATTTTTTACTCTTTTCACTAATCTCTATAGGTTCACCTAATGTTACCTACATTGAACAACTTCACATTTCTTACATCTCCTTCTTTATCTATAGGACTAAGGAAAGTAAAGGTATTTTTTAATTTTGTCCTTTCATTTATCTTATTTTCTCCTTATTTCAATTTATTCATCTTCAACATTGTGTGTTGTTATGTTATTTTTCCAAAGTACCATCCTGCATTACACCTAAGGGACACATGATGAGATTTGAGAGAGGCATATGTATACACATAATATTTTCAAAAAAATTATCCATTTTTGATGCCTTCTCTCTTATAAAATCCCATCGAGTCTCAGTCTCTCTGAGTGCACTCCTTCATTTTATCATTTATTAAGATAAGAGAAGAAAAAGATATATATATTATGCATATTCTTATCCACCATTCTACTTGAGGAGCATAGTTTAGAGTTTCATACTTTCTTTGGAGACCCAGATCTTGTCTTGTGAAAAAGTCTTTTGGATGCATAGATAGATTGTGTATCATAGACCTAAATTATCCTTGTTATCCTTACATACCACAATAACCTCTTGAAAATCACCTTGGCCAAGGGAGAGATTGAGGCTTGGTGGGTTTGTCTTCAAAGGTAATTATTCCTAACTTTGTTCCTCTTTTGTAAGAGTAGATAGATTTATATTTATAATTCTCTCCCATGCATTAGGATTTCATTAATTTTTATGTTTATTACCCCTACTTTGTGCCACAAGCTTTAGTGATAACTAGATTAGACTTTACTTTACTTTTGTCATTTATACTTAGTGAATATGAAAACATAGGACCTAGTTAAGGTTATTGCATAGTTTTGCTTAACTGGAGGCTTTGACACCCTCCCTAGTGATATTATTATGGTAAGAGATCCCTTGGCTAGGTCTAGTAGATCCATCTTGGTCATGACTTTGAATATATAATGCATAAATAATCGAAAGTGTAAGTAAGATTTTTCTTTGAGCTAGGATTGATTTATAGATCAATTGAATTTGCCTTTGCATATAAATCCAATCACCCATGTATACATACCTAAATTTAGTATTGTTGTATTGTAATTTCCCATGTGTGATTGATGTTTTCTTTATGGTATTTTATTTTATAATTTCTCATGTGTGAAATGGATGTTTACTCTACATTGATAATTAATGTAGTTTATATAGTCTTCTCACTATGTTTTACATCCTCTATGTTTTTTGTTTGGATGAAGTGTTGAAGCATAAGATTATTCTATTTTAGATACAGTGATGCACACTAGAAATGAAGGCCTCTGCCAAGGTGCTGAGAGAGGGGAAATAATTGTAGGCATAGTGTTAAGCATATATATATATATATATATATATATATATATATATATATATAGGATGAAAATCATACATATAATTATCATATAAAAAAATAGTCAACCATTAGACAAGCTAAAATAAATATTCACATCATAGAGATTGTGGCTTAATTAACACCCTCATATACCCAACTTCACATAATATCATTGGAAACAATGAACATCAACATGTGTGTGTGTGTGTGTGTGTGTGTTGATGTTCATTGTTTCCACTGATATTGTGTGAACTTGGGTATATGAGGGTGTTAATTAAGCCACAATATCTATGATGTGAATATTTATTTTAGCTTGTCTAATGGTTGACTATTATTTTATGATAATGATTGTATGATTTTCATCCTTTATATTCCATCCATTATTAGCTATTGAGATTGATGAATTATTGATCAATGCATCACATGGTTTTTACAAGTGATCCTTGATATACTTATATCATGGGTTGATTATGATTTACATTCAAGTTTTTATTGATTATGTTGTGCTAAGTTAGGTATAGGATGGTTTTAACTATACTATAACCTTTATGATATGCATCTTACATTTGTCTTGCCTAATGGTTGACTAGTTGTTATTTTGTGATGGTGATATGTATTGATACATGATTTGATATTTTCAGTCATGCTTGTTGATGATTTTTTTATTTTTTATTGATGAATCACTTGGTTAATTTAGTGGTATTTTTTTTTATATGAACTACTAATGTTCTATTATGGTAAACTTTCCAAATTTGTGTGAAATTCATGATTGCATAAAAATTGCTAACTCATGTGAAAATGCTTATTACTTCCATACTTCCATTATTATCACCACGAATATGATTGATTTTATATTTATTGAGATATGGAAACACTAATATTTTATTACAAATTAATTCATTTGAGTGCATTCTCATTATTACAAATAAACTTCAAGAGCAAAGTTTCCAAAGGGGGATAAGTATGTAACGCCTCACCTAGCCTCACCTTGACTAAGGCCCATACTTAAGTATTAATTGAGATCAAATCTGATAATTGATATATTTTATATGATTAGGGGACATTCTTTATTCATATTCACTTTTATTAATTAGACTTAGATCATGGGGAAAAGAGATATCAATCATGGTTATGATAGATAAGCATTTGAAATTATACTTTTATTTATATCTCTTCATACCATTTAGGTATCATAATGAGTTTGGTTTATGTGAAAAAAATAGGGTTATTGAATGGGTTCTAATATTATTTATATATTTATGATGAGATGATTTGGTAAGGGTTTTCATTAAGTCCATTGGGTGGTTATCTAAATCAAAATGGCATGAGTGGGAACTCCAACAATGGACATCCACAAGTAAGTGTGAACCTCAAAAGTGTTATTGGTGATATTAGTCACCATATATTTTGTTGGTTTATACATTTAATTGGCCACATGGACACATGAAAACTTATGCTTGGGTGTTATAAATACAGGAAAATAAATATTTTTGAGTATTTATATAATCCACAGGATAATGACAACAGGAGATAGAATTTAATAAAGCCAGAGGATTATTATCACTAAATTATAAATGTGACAATTGAAAAAGGACATATGATTATGAATTAAAATTAGGATCACCATTTAAATGATAAGTTAGAATTATCATTGAGTGACCTATAAGCCATGTATTAGTAGGTACATTAGATAAATAGTTAGCAATAAATAAATATAAATGAAGACCACATAATATAACTATGAGGAACTATAGACACTAAAATATGGTACTAAACACTTGTAAATGTTAATCTTGACATATATTTCACCTTACATGACTTGTGTGTATACATACGAATCTTTTACAACCTTCTAATCTATCCATGTGCTTTCTATGGGTCCAACCCTCTTGATTTTTTATCATTTACCTATGGGAATCCCCTATTTTATATCTAACATTTTCATTATCACACTTAGATTATCTCTAGATCATCCAATTAGTATTCCTTTCTTTTATATTAATCCATCAGACTTAAACACTTATGGAATTATATAGGCATCCAACTCTGATGAACTTTCCCCCACCAAACAATGATAATTTTTTAAATTAGAATTATCTTTATGGGTTGACCCATATATTTTACATGTTGATGGCATGAAAAATAACCTAAAGATTACAATATAAATAAATAGTAATTATAATAATATTTCATAATCTATCATTATTTATTAGTCCTTAAAGAAACATCTATACACATTTATACATTGAGAGGGATTGATCTAAACTTTCCAAATCATAAATCAGTCATAATGAGCAGTCCCTAACCATGTCTAAAACAATGAAGCTAAGCCAAATTTTACATTGTGAAGTTTCTAAATTTATATTACATGTTTCATTCATAAAATTAACACCATTTAATACATACACCTACCTAGGAGAACTATGTGTGGTTTGAATTCCCTCCTCATAGTATTGGATATGTAGGCAATGTTTAACCATTTATTGGGGAGTGGTTAAGATCAATTCAATCCACCTCTCTTCAAATTTTCCATATATGATCCTAGTTTCAAAAGTGGAGATATGATTTTTAAGTGGAGACATGTTTCTTGTATTTATGCACATAAAAATCACCGAATATCACATAAGAATATAGTTTTTAATTAGGCACAATAACTTGTGTAAAACTAATGAGGCACAACTTCACATAAAGAATCCAAAAATAGAAAACACCTCTATGATTATGCAAGTATATAGATCCTAATAGACTCATCTAGATAGATTTAAACACTATTTTTCTTAATATGAGTGACTTCTAATCCATTTTTCAATATTCTCAATCACTTCCATTCAACATTAGACCTACACAAAACATTTACAAGGTAAGTATATAAATAATCTTAGTACTTTCCATAAATATTAAGTACTATTGTTCAATCATACCTTGATTTAGCATTCAGATTAGTGTTTTATTTTAAAATATTAGCTAATCTAAATAGTGAAAAAATTCATCTTATTAAATCACATTATTCTAAAATAAGGTAAAACATATTAGTGAATCTATTTATATAGTGAGCATGCCAAACCCTAGGTTTTCCCTTAAAATTCCATCTTTATTTATAGGGTTTCAAATTTCTTCCTTAGGTTTTGATCTTCAAACCTAATTTCAAATTGTTTCCATCTTTTGTAGATACTAAAATATAGTATTAGATACTTTGCAATGTTAATTTTTATCTACCTTCATCTTACGTGACTTGTGCTTACTTATGACTCTTATTTTCCATTATCTCACATCCGCATGCTTTCCCTGGGTTTGATCCTCTATAATTTTTATTAGTAACCTATAGGGATTCCCTTGTTATATGACAAAATAGTCAATTATCATAATTATACATCTCCTTATCATCATACCAATGTTCATGTCTCCTATATGGAACCGTCATACTTAAATAGTATGAGAATTTTATTACCATCCAAACTTGACAGTTTTATCCCTTGTCAAGTAAAACTCACATTTCAAATTTAAATCATTACTATGGGTGTAACATACATTTTGCTTGTTGGTGGAGTGATAAAGTACCCAAATAGTCCCATATATATACATAATAATTATAAGCCTATTTCCCATCTAGCAAGCATATATCAAGCCTACATAAACACTTACACATTCAAAATCACTACTTTATTCTTTATAATTTACCATTAATTCACAAGGATTAGGTCTTAGCCAAGTTTGAATCACATCAAATCCAAGCCAAAGTTATCATTCTCTAAGTGTCTAAATCTATATCAAGAGTTGCATACATTTAATGAACACTATTTTACACATTCACATAATGGGTAAAACTACAACGTAATTTGGCATCTGAAACAACCCTTAGGGTTAAACTAGAATTAGATTAATTTTTTTTATATATTTTTTTAATTAACTCATTAACAAATTATCTTCACTAATTCTAAGTACTAAGGATATTTATCTAAATGCATCATTAAGTAAAATATTATTTTAAACATCAAGTAAATCATATGATTTATTTAGTTAATGATCAATATACATGAATATAGATTTTCTTTCGTACATAAAACTTATAATAGTACTAGAATACCCAAATTAACAATCAGCCACTATTGGAGTAATATCACAACATATACAAGAATAAATAGTCATCTATTGTAATTATAATATTACCATCAAATAGTATAAGTATACATTATTACATATTTAAATAATAGATTACAATTAATAAAATGTTCTATAGAACATATGAGTTTAATTGAAATCATTATTATTCAAATATAATTATGAGTAAAGCCTCTATTAGTTGACTGCTAAAGGTGAGGGAAAGTATCATCTGAGTGATTTTCCACATCAACCATAGACCATTGATCCCCTACACAATATACCAACTAGAGAATGGCCCTCCCTTCACAAATGGGCAAATAATGATGGTGTAGAAATTGATAATGTCAACTAGAACCTATGTGTTGTAAGATAACTATCACATGCAACATATCATAAAGAAATATGTTCTAACATGATATAATGACAAATATGCAAACTAAATCAAACAGGTGAATTGATAATATTTTAACATAAATATTTCTTTGGCCAAAGTTTCAATATAGTTTCTATATCTCTAAGATCAGTCAAATTCACACACACAACTAGTTTGGCTTTCCTCAACTTTGTATATTAGTGGCACTAAGTAATTATGTAAAGCTCATCTCACCTATTTACTTAGAGTAATTAATATCATATTAATTCAAACATAATAATACTAAATCAAGATTCAATAAATATATTTCCATATAAATATGCAACAACACATATGAATACACAAAATCAGATAATCCCATATTTTCCATCACTTGCATCTAAATAGTATAAATCAACTAACTAATTATAAACATAGCTTTTTTAAATAAAACATCTAATTTATCATAATCATATATTTTTAACTAAAAAAACTAATTTATTCATAGCATATGAACAACTAAATAAGTCAAAAGATTCATATCACATGATATTACTTCACAACTGTATGTTTCTACATATAACTCATTAATGACCAATTTTATTTTAAGTTACATACACATACAAAATCCGTAACATGAAAATATGCATATACATGTATAAATATAATTTCACAAAGTATCAAATTAGAAATATATCCCCAAATATTTCCCATTACACAAATGTGTATCCTCGATCATATTAACTCATCCGATAATCACTTTTATAAACATACAATCTATAAAGTAAAACTTATTAAAAAGGACTAATCCTCAATAATCAAGCTTTTATAGGCTTAGGTATGATGCTTCAAATAGTTCATCATACATAGGTACAAATATCTATAATCATATGTCATACATACATACATACACGGGTTATGTAGGACCCATGTGTGTGTGTGTGTGTGTGTGTGTGTGTGTGTGTGTGTGTGTGTGTGTGTGTGTGTTATGGAAGAACATATATAAATATAAGCATATATATAAATATATATGATTATAAATATCATATTGATTTACTAAGCCAAAATAAATAAGTTTAACAAGAGTGTTAATTACTTAAAATGAATATATAAATCTACTTATATACCAATGTTATAAATTAGACATCCAAAATCTACCAAAGAAGAAAATCTTCTTGAGTTTAAAAATATTTTGTTCCACTTAATTACATCCATGCTCAAGATCTATATTAAATTATTAAGACTTATCTATTTTTTCTAACATATTTCTATACAGAAAATACAAAAATATATCCAAGTGATTTGATAATCAAACACATTATCAATACCTACAGCTCACCATATTAGCTACACACAAAAATAGCACCCAACCCATAATTTACATAGCATAAACAAATATTTGACCATATTAGAGGTTCTATTTCCTCACTCAATACATTTGTTCCATGTCGATTCTAACAAGCAAACAAAATAAAAACCCTGCCTTCCTTTATTTCTCAAAACTACCCAATACATAGCCACATATATATAATGCTCAAATATATATGTACTTGGCCCTATAGATGGGTCGTACCCATCCCCTAGGTTGTTTACATATATATTATTGTTATGAATTATTTTTATATTTAAATCAAAAATAATTCAAGACTGAATCATATAGGTAATCACTGTAATACCTATAAATACTCGAAGCCATCACTTAAACTCAAAAAAAAAAAAACCCTTATACATTTATGTAGAGAGGTTTACTCAAAAAAATAGAGTCAACTTATTTTTAATACCACAAATAAAACAACATAAGTGTAGTATGATTGAAAGGTTTTGAGTAAATAAAGTCATTAACAAACCTACACGTCGCTGTAACCTAGCTTTCAAAATTTCCTTTATACTAAGCCAAAATGAAAACACTAGTTTCATCTATCTATTCTCGATTATAAAAAATATATAGTCATCTAACTAGGGTCAATATTTATATGTATTTAACCCTATAGATGGTTTTTACCCATCCATAGGGTCGATTACATATCATCCCCATACATTTTCAAAAAAATATAATCAACATACAAAGACCCAATTCAAGAGAATTAACTACACATATACCAGAATTATTTTTTAATCATTTCACAATGATAAAACTAAGAATTTAAATCAACAAAACCTACCTGAGAACATAGTCCTAGTTCTTTAGAACCAATTTCTTTATTTCAAAAACTCTCTTCAACCACTGTATGCTCTTCAAAACCATCTGCCCTCCATATATCTCCACTGCTTGAATTATGCATGGGGTCTCTATTTAATGAATATCCATTTCTATAATTATTATTCACATTTTTAGCATGGTGGCTAGCCATAACCCAACTCACAGTCAAGTTCCTCAACAAATAAAACACAATCATAGCAAAATTATGCAGTTTGATAAAGTCTCACATTTTATTCTCAAAATCATTGCTTCAAAATGCCTTGCATCTAAGTTAGTTTGAATCCCTAGTTTTCAAAAAATTCCATATTACATAATCACATTTACATTATGGTTAAAAATATTGCATTTGACATTTAATAAAATAATAATGCCTTTTTATTAAACAACCTCCCAGTGAATTAAGCATAGGTATCTAAACTAACCCATCCACTTCCTCACATACAAGTATACCTTTTGATAAATAAATCGAACATTTTAATAACTATTGCTTAAACATGCCACATATTTGACCCAAGGTGTTCAACATTTTAAATTAGCAGAGAGTTTTAAATAATGCAAAGATAGTAGACTAAGATAGTCATACAAGATCAAATATAAGAAGGTGTTTTTACACAAAACATTTAATTTTTAACTCTTCACACCAACAGGAACATAAAAGAATATTAGTAAAAAAAATTGACAAATTAATTACATAAATTTTAACCAAAAAAACACCAAAATTATGCAAACTCATCTAAACCACAACATGCAAATATTTAAGTAATATGCGACACAATCAATGAAATATCAAAACAAACATAACCAAATAGTACTTATATTCCATCATGGTGTGTGCAACATTTTATTCTAATTCTCTGATCCTCCACTCATCTCCATTTACTCCATCCTCTCTAATGATACCCTCCCTCAATCATATTTTAGAGGGTGAACTCCATCCTGCTTCCACATCAGTGTAATTAACAGTAGTTAGACCATATCATAAAATAATCCATAATATACTATTGTAATTAAATAGATTAAATAATCATGATCATAATGTATAATAAAATTATATGAATAGCTAACAAATAAGTTAATGATCATGATGATAATTAATATATAACTATCTATAAATCTGATATTACAAATCCATTTACCTAGCATGAGAAGAAGGAGCTTGAAAAGGCTAATCAAATGATTGTGATGCTAAAAACTCAAGTTGAGGAAGCCAACAGAATAGTAGAAATCATCAAGATGATCTCTAGTCAAAATCCAACGAATGCATAACTGGAAGTAGAAGTAGTATCCTTAAGGAAAGAACTTGAGAAGGCAAGAGACCAACTAAACAAAAGCTTAAAGCTAATGAAAGGATCAGAAGTACATAGTGAACTGATCAGTGTGTAAAAGCCTTCAAATAAAAAGTTAGGTCTTGGATACAATAAAGAAAAAGGATCCTCAGCTTGTACATCAATGAACTTGTATGATAAATTCAAGAAAGGAGGAGAAGCAAAAGTTATGAATGAGAAGATCAATAAAGAAACAATGAAGGCAAAGATCAGAAAGGACATAAATACTAATCTAAAGAAAGATGTAGAAGGATACATCAAAGTGGCAGACCTAAAAAAGCAAAAAGGTAAGAATTATTGGTATACTGCACCAAAGAACATTATGACTAGGTACTTTCCTTTGTTTTATGTTTATTATTTTAGTTGTAATCATTTCGGTCATAGGCTATTGATTTTAGAGTTTTTCTTACTAAAAGATTTAATTTTACTAGTATAAATTCATTTTCTCCTTTGATAGATTCAAATTTAATTTGTTACAATTACAATAATTCTAGACATATAGCTAAGTATTATAGAGCTAACATTGCAATGACAAGAAATTATAGTTTAGGGAAAGGCAGGTCTTTAAATGAGAATAGAGTTTCAAAGGCCACTCTTAAAGAAATAAAAAAGGCAAATGAGAGACCCAAAAAGATGTGAAAAGTGAAAGATCAATCCCTGATTATTCAAATGGCACTCCATGCCAAAGAGCAAAACTTGTGGGTCATAGACAGCAGTTTCTCAAAGCATATGACTAGGGACAAGAGAAAATTCACTAGTTTAAATAGATGTAAGGAAGGGACTATCAATTTAGAAGATAACATTGTAGTCAGAATCAGAGGTAAAAGAACCTTGCACATAGATGGCAAGCTTCCTACACATGACGTCATGTATGTTAAAGGACTTAAACATAATATCTTAAGTGTAAGTTAGATGTGTGATAATGGTTATGAAGTCATATTTAATGTTGAAGGTTGTAAACTAAAAAAATATGGAAAAACCATTGCACAAGGAAGAAGAACTGAAAGCAACATATACAACTTGATTGAAAAAAATGATGTAAGTTGCCTCATGGGAAAAGTCGATGAGAGATGGTTATGGCATAAAAATAATGGGTCACGTCAACTTTGACAATCTAGTCAAAGTAAGCTCTAACAAGTGTGTTAGACATATGCCCAAAATAATCAAACCTGGAGACATCACATGCAGAGTGTGCCAACTAGGAAAGCAGACAAGGGTCAGATTTGAAATGAAAGAATATGTGACATCAAAACCCATACAAATAGTTCATATAGATTTATGTGGTGTTACTAGGACAAAAGGACCCAAAGGTGTATACTATTTTATGTTGTTTTTAGATGACTTGTCAAAGATGACATGGGTAACTTTTTTGAAAGATATATCACAAGCCTTTGAGAGATTTAAGATCTTTAGGGCCATGGTTGAGAATGAAATGGGAAGAAAAATTAAATGTTTAAGATTAGACAAAGGTGGAGAATTTACATCTAATGAGTTTATAGAATATTGCGAAAAGCATGGGATTAAGAGACAATACTCTATTGCACGAACTCCACAATAAAACTCGGTTGTAGAAAAAAATAGAACTGTAAAGGAGATGGCCAGAACAATGCTAAAAGACGCTAAACTTCTTGATGGATATTGGAAAGAGGTAGTTCAAACAACAGTATATATCCTAAACAAAGTTCAACTTAGGGTAAAGAGTGATAAAACCCCATATGAACTATGGTTTGGAAAACTTGCATCCGTAAAGTGTTTCAAAGTGTTTGGAAACAAGTGCTACATCAAAAGAAAAGAGGCCAAACTTGAAAGTTTTGAGTCAAGATGTGATGAAAGAATTTTTCTTGGATACTCCACTCACAACAAAGCCTATGTGTGTTATAACAGAGGGATGCATAAAATAGTTGAAAGCATTAATGTTAAAAGTAGAATAAATCAAACAAGTTGAGCCTAATGAGGAGATCAAAATTGAAAAATCAGGAGCAAAAAATGAAGTAGAAGATAGTGAAGAGGAGGAAGAATAGAGTAAAAGGGCACCTGTAAGGTTTGTTCAAAAAGAACATCCTAAAGAGTAGATAATTGGAAATAAAGATGAGGGTGTTTAGATTAAGAGAAGAGCTGTAATAAGCAAGGGACAAGTAAACTTTTCTCTACTTTCAAAATTTGAGCCTAAGACCTTCAATGAAGCTAACAAAGATGAAAACTAGCTAACAACCATGGAAGAAGAACTCAGCCAAATTGAAAAGAATAAAATTTGGAAATTAGTTCATAGACCCTCGAACAAGAATGTAATAGGAACTAAGTGGGTTTATAGAAATAAACTCAATAAAAATAGAGCAGTCATAAAAAACAAAGCTAGACTAGTGTGCAAAGGATATGTACAAGTAGAAGTCATATATTTCAAAGAGACCTTTGCTCTTGTGGTAAGACTAGAAGCTATAAGAATGTTTTTAGCATTCTCTGTTCACAAAAAATTCAAGGTATACCAAATGGATGTGAAGTCAGCATTCCTAAATGGAAACTTAGAAGAGAAAGTGTACATTGAACAACTAGAAGGATTTTAGTTAGCATAGGAAGAAAATTATGTGTGCAAACTAAAGAAATATTTATATGGTCTGAAACAAACACCTAGAGCATGGTATTCACGATTGGATCAATACATGTAATGACAAGGTTTTAGAAAAGGGTGTGTAGACAAAAATATATATTTTAAATTAGAAGGTAAGAATATGTTGATTTTTTTGTCTATGTGGATGATATTATCTTTGGAGGTGGTGATAGTAACATGTGCAAATAATTTTTGATGAAAATGCAAAATAAATTTTAAATGTCAATGCTGGGAGAACTCTCCTTCTTTGGTTTGTAAATTACATAAACTAATGAAGGGATATTCATATCTTAAGCTAACTACACAAAGAAAATGATCGATAAATTTGGAATGGAGGACAACAAATAAGTTGGTACTCTCATGATGACTGGTTGCAAGCTAAGCAAGGAAGATGAGTCTCCTGATGTAAATAATATGATGTATAGATCAATGATAAGCAGCCTATTGTATCTAACAACATCAAGACCAGACATCATGCAAGAAGTTTGCATTGTTGCATGGTTTCAAGAAGCCCCCAAAGAATCACATGTTAATGTTGTAAAAAGAATTTTTAGGTACATCAAGAGCACAATTCACTATGGGTTGTGGTACCCAACTAGTAAAGATCTTACTTTAGCTGCATATATTGATGTTAATTGGGTAGGAAGTGTGGATGATGAAAAAGGTACATGTGGTGGTGCATTCTTTCTAGGTAACAGACTTGTGTCTTAGCTGAGCAAGAAGCAAAAATCAATTACACTCTCTACAACTGAAGCAGAGTATGTCATATCAGCTACTTGTTGCACTCAAGTCTTGTCGATGAAGCAAACTCTTAAGGACATAAAGGTAGAATATCAAACACTTATCTCTATTTTTTGTGATAGTTCAATTGCCATAAATCTATCCAAAAATCTAGTGATGCATTCCATAACCAAGCATATCTCCATAAAATATTATTTTTTGAGAGAAAAGATAGCAAGTTAGGAGGTCACAATGGAATATGTGTCAACTAAAGATCAGATTACATATATCTTCACCAAGCCTCTTCCCAAGGAGCAATTTTAGTATCTGAGAGAGAAGTTTGGAGTTTTATCTCCCACCCCATATCACTAGACTCTTGTGATAGGTTATAAGTCTAAGCGGAGCATCGCAGGCATATAATTAACTCTTGGATTAAGAGTGAAGGCAATCAACTATGTACTTTACACATCATTTGCCATTTGATGTTAATGAGTAAACTAAGGCATGTTGGATCTAGATTTCTATGTTCATTTATGTAAGAGATATATCTATTATTGATTGGTCTTTCAGACTAAGGCTATATCTACAATTAGTTAAAGCATATGAAATCCATGAGAGTCAAAAGAATAGTTCAGGTCAGTGTGCTCTATCTAGATAGGTCCAAGGATCAGAATAGCTCACAAGCCAATAAAGGAGTAGTTTGTCTTATTGATTTAGCAAACACTCTTTCTCATTAATGTCAAAGGGAGAGAAATCAGAATAAGAGCAATCAATCAGAATGAGAAGAGATTTTTTAGGATGTTTTTGTTCTTGAGGGTATTTTGCCATCAATGACAAAGGGGGAGATTGTTGGCAATTTGAGCAAGGAGACAGTTGACAGTTTGAATATCATGATCCAAAAAGCAATTTAAGGACTGAAGAATTGGCATTCCCATCTAAGGTAGCATGGAATTGTCATTGATGTCAAAGGTTGATATCATTGATGTCATTGAGATTGAATCTGATTATGCATTAATGTGAAAGGTTGAGTTGAGCAAACTTGTAGAGTAAATTAGGTTTATGAAGTGTTCTTACTTATAAAATAAGTAAAGCAGTCTCAAAACTCATAACTGGTCTAATTTACTTGATTGAGATTCTAGAGTGACTTTACTTCTATATGCTTTATAAGTAAAATAATGTTAAGATCCCAAGTTGGTCTAAGTGGAGGTTATCAGGTTTCTAGGATAACTTTACTTCTCCTATGTTTATAAGCTAAGCATTGTGCAAAACTCGAAAGGGTCCAGTGAAGAGGTAATTGGAGATTTTCAAACATGTTACTTCCTTATGTTGGTAAGCAAAGTAAAGGTAAAAACCCAAAAGGATCTAGACAAAGTAATAGATATTTTGAAGAGGGACTGTTTCTCTCAAGTTGATAAGTCAAGTAATGTCAAAAACCTAAAAAGGTCTAGCAGAGGTAATTGGGATAAGTCAAGAATGATGGAAAACCCAAAATAGTCTTGAAGAATTCCTTTGAAGGAATTCTTTCAAAAAAAATGGCAAGGACAATTCTTTCAAAAAAATTGTCAGGCCCTTTCCCAAAAATTGTCCCTTAACAAAAGTCTGAAGGGTATCTTTTAAATGTTTCGAAGGGCAAGTGGACCTTTTTAAAAAGTTTGAAGGGTATCTTTTGAATGTTTCAAAGGGCAAGTGGACCTTTTCAAAAAGTCCAAAGGGTATCTTTTGAACATTTCAAAGGGTATATTGACACTTGAAAAAAATTCAAAGGGTAGATTGTAGAGAATCTAAAGGGTATGAGGATCATTGAAGGATTTTTGAAGGAAACTTCTGAATAGAATCCAATGATGAATTCTTTCAGAGAAATTGGAGGACACTTTCGGATGAAATGGACCCAGACTAAAAGTCTATGAAAATTATCCCAAAGACACAAAGGCCCACATCAATTTGTATAAAGGAACCTTCTAAGGGAATTAAAGCAAGGTTAAAAGATGAACAAGTCTTCAAGGATCGACATTGCAAGGAGAGTTATAATAATGCTAAAGAAAATAAGATCACACCAACATGCCAAAGTTTAATGGATAATACAAAGGGTAAATATCGAGCATATCAAGGACAATCGAAAGGCATGGAAGTGAACTCATGATATAAAAAGTAACGAGATGCAAAAATGAAAGAAAAGAAGCTTGATGGTTAATGGAAAAATAAAAATTAAAATTCATGCTACTTTAAAAGATCAATTGCTCACGTTTGATCAGTGCATTAGATCTAATAGTGTGAAGCAAAGCTAGATTACCCTCTGAGTGTATGTACATTTGACAAGTGTCAAGAGGTCATAAGAAAAGATCCAATAAATAAAATAATGTGAATTTGGTGTAATGAAAGAAATAAAAATCCCATATTTAATGTCTTCTAACTATCTATAAAGGAACTGCTCGAACAGGTGATGAACTCGATATCTCTTCACAGATCTTGAGATTAATCAATATAATTGATCAAGGAAGTGATGTAGTTAAGAACAATAAGAGTGTGCATGCCAAAAATAGTAAAGACATTTTAACATTACCATTTGAAGCATGAATCAAGACATGAAGTAAAAGTCACATTGAATGCAAATCAGAAGCTTGAACTAGTTAAGAGCAATTGAAGTGTGAACACTTTATAGATAGAAACCCTAAAATGCATTTGTCTATATATGCTATGAATAGAACACTCAAAATTGTCTTTTGTTGTTGATGCAATAATAATTAGAGTGTTAACTCAAAAATTGTCAAGTAAGGACATATGCAGACAGCATAAAGAGGCAAAGTGAATAAAGTGTGTCAATATAGAAGATATTCAAACACAAAGAGATAGAGGTAGATAAGATAAGAAGGCATATAGTGTGAAGGTGTAGTTATAAACAAGACTTGTAACAGAAAATTGAACAAGATTCATTATGAATCTCTTTTATATTTTGAAGTTCTAGCTTCATTTCTCTGATAGGTTGGTGCCATCAAAAAAATTGAGTTGGTGCTAAATTAGGAATTTGATGCTTCCTTAGAGTGGGTTCTCTTAAATGTAACCAGTAAGGTTTATTTGTGAGACATCTTTTCTTTGAGGTTGGATTAGAATAGTAGCTTCTAGCAACTTTTCTCACCGTGGTTTTTCCCTTTGGGTTTCCACATAAAAATCTAGTGTTGAGCATTCTTATGTGTGTGTATGATCTATGTTTTTATTCTTTACTTTGCATATACATTCTATATCTTGTTTAAAAATTTTAAGAATTAGGTTTTAGCTCATCTATTGATTCACCCCCCCTCTTAGTAGATAGTGTGTTCAACACATTAGAAAGGGGTTCTTCTATTGATGGAGATGGCTCTTCAATTTATTGAATTTGTTGCATAAGGAACTTGTGATGATTAAGAGAGGTGAAAACTAACTCCATGAGATAAATCTTGCAAGGCATGGAGTTGAGTTATTCTAAGAATTTATAATGGGTTTTAGAAGAAGAAACAACATGAGGCTTAGAAGGTAAATTATATTTTTGAGGAAGAGAAGTGGTTGGGATTTTGGAAGGAGGATATGATTTCTCATTAGTTTTTTAAGCTATGTGAGTTTTTGTAGTATCTTTGAGGAGTTTATCTTCCAAATATGGTTTCTTAGGTTTGGTAACGGGATCCTTGTGAGCTAATTTTTATTGATGATTAACCTTAGCCACATTGACATATTGAGAATTATTATAATATTGGTCATAGTCAGCGTCAATGGCATAAACATCCTTGTTGGCTTGATGAATGCTAAATATGGAAAAAAAAAAATTTACTATTGGAGAAGAAGATTTAGTAGCTTGTCCTTTTTGAGAAGTGTTATTGTAATCTTGAGACAGAGTTGAATCATCACTTCATGATTAAATGAATCTCCCAGGCATATAAGAAACAAAAAAAATTGTAATACCTCTACATGTTTCATAGGAGTGACTAATATCAGCATGGAATAAACAAAATTAATTAGGTTCATACTATTTGGAAGGATTATTGGGATAAGTAAATGGTTTAGAGGGTGCTAAGAATTTTTTCATTTGTTGCACAGTTAATGATGTGTGAGAAGATAGGGGAGTGTCAGATTTGGCAACTCTTGATTTGAGTTAAGGATGGTTGTTGATTATTACATTAGTTGAATGTTGAAAATATCCTTGAATTATTTTGGTATTAGGTTCAAACTATTTCATTAAGAAGTCTTGATGCTTGGCTTGGTCAAGAGTTTTATTGAGCATTTAAGAAGAAAAACTTTGAACCTTATACTAAAGTGAAGGAGTTAAGGCAATTATAAAGATTTTAAACAAATTCTCATCAATCATGTGATCGACCTTGTGGGCCAAATATTTCCATCACTTGATAAAATCATGAGCCAATTTAGAGGGAGATTATTTAGCATTGATGAAATGGCTAAGTCAATTTTTAGGAAGATCATTGTGTTAAAACTCTTTAACTAAAGGATTGACTAAATATTTTAGTTGCCATATGAAATGTTTGGGAAGTTGGTTGTACCATTCCAATAAATCGTCAGTGAATTTTTCAACCAAGTGTTTAGTTGTGGCAAAAGTATTAGTTTGGATCCATTCCTTATAAATATTTTCAAATGTTTTAAAGAAAGGTGTAAGGTCTTTAGTCCCATCATACTTGATGTTGGAGATATGTTACCAATATCAATAGAAACAATGAAAGGGTCTAAAGGCTCATTTTGAATGTTTAGGAGCATCTTATTATTCATGATAGGTTGGGGGATGACATTTTTTTCAACATCTTTAAGAGGAGGACAAATAAAATTTTGATTATTTTGATGGAGAAGAATGAGGGGTTGATTAGCCATATTGATCAAATGATGTTGTAGTTGCATCATTTTGGAGGTGTTATATGTTTTCATGATGTTTATTTGTTGCATTATTTATGAAAGAATTTGAGTGGTATCAATTAGTGGGTTGGTGTTTGTAAGAGAACTCCCCAAATTGGTATTAAGGGGAGGGTTGTTAGATGGTGGATTACCTATGAGATTACTGGATAGACTTGTATCAATTGCCCCCACATTATGATGAGATGCCTGAAGATGGGAGTTATCATGGTAGGTATGAAAAGGATCTGATCCACCAATCTCATCTTGTTGGGTGATTTTAACAATTTTTCAATCTTAAGATGAGTGAGGGGAAGTACTCCAAGAGTGAGGATTTTCTTTCGAGTTAAAGAAAGGAAGGAAATAACATCCCATATAGTGTCTAAATAGATTGAGATTGTCCAAAAATATTCTAATAGGGGATTTTATGATGCTTGATGAAAGAGACAAAGAATAGAAAGAAGAAAAATCAAAGACAAAGTCAACCAGATAAAGAATAGAGTCAACTAACAGGGAATAAAATTGGCCAACATGGATAGAATCAACTAGGTTGATATGGTATTGCTTAGATACAGGTTAAAAGGAATACACAATCATATGGATCAATTAGGTATTACTAGATAGGGGATAAAATAGAGAGATAATAATATATGGTCTTGTAGGTTGATTGTGTACTATAGACATGAAGATGAAAAGTATGTAAGAGATTATATCAATCAAGATGACAATGTTATAAAATACGGAAAAAATTTCAAAATAATTTGAAGCAATGATGAAAGCAAACACATAAATAATTGGATCAATGTGATTGATCCAATTTGAGTACACAACACAAACCTTACACCAATGCTGGCCAATGCAAGTTTTAAAATATAACACTCAATGATAAAAGAAAAAGCAGCAACTAAAAATTAAGTGTTAACTAATTGGTCACCCTAAGTGTTATTAGATTATAAGAAGATTTGATTTGAATGTGATAGGAAAGTTGGCTGAAATAGAGAACTAAAAATTAATCTAAAGTTGGTTTTATGATGTTTAGGTTGAAAGGGATCTATATGGGAAATGGTACTAGCTTAGTATTATGGCCTACCCCCTCACTTTATAATCTCACAGTGATAAGGGTGTCAGGTGCTTGCCAATATATATCAGTAACCACGTATTTATACTTGATCAGAAAACCAAGTTGGCTTCCCCCTTGGTGATGTAATCCAAGTAGGTAGACCTTGGGAAGAAAAATATTTAATGATTTTTTAATGTAAAGTGGTTTAGTAGTGTGTGAAAAAAAGTAAAATAGTGTAACTAAAATCGTAATTTTAAAAAACCACTTATTTAGACTATGTGATTTAATGAAAACATGAAAAAAATGTGAATTAATTACTAGCAAATAGATATTACTTATTTGATTGAGAATAGTATAGAGTCAATTTAGGCAACACTGTATCTAACCAATACATAACAAAGTCAATTGGGTTATTGTTTTTCTATAGAAGTAAGGTCTTTAAGAATAAATTCAAATAGGTTGACTGTCTCTTAGACAAAAGATAGACTACAAAACTAAGTTGACTAGATCAACTTAATTAGCTGTAGGGTTACAATTTTGTAGACTCAAACTTGTGAAAAATAGAACTGAAGAAAGAATTGAAATGATAGAGAGAAAATAAAAGAACCTTAGAGGGATTGAAGATAATTTAGATTGTAATTTTTTATGTTGTGGTGCTTATGGTTACTTTCAAAATCTACCAACTAAGTAGATTGGTTTGACCAAGTTTGGAAAACCATGTGTGTTGAAGAAGAAATAATGAATAGAGTCGATTTGTTCGATAGTGTTTGTTGCCATGTATGTTGACAAAAAAAAAGTAGACAAAGTTGACATGTTCAATTATGTATGATAATCTATAATGAAATAAAAATGTTATGTCGAACTACTCGATCTAGTAACTTATAATTGGCAAAGATCTGCATAGATAGAACAGAGTCATTTTGAAGTGATTGTGTGTTAAACCTGCACACATAAAGTTAGAACTATACTAACTAGTTTGATACAATACTATAAATATAAAAAATAGAAATATGAAGACAAAAATGATAGCATGAAAGAAAACCTTCAAGGGTTAGATTCACGTTTGGTTCACCATAATGCATGCAAAGGGATATAAATCAATACTAACTCGGATAAGATAAATCCTACTTACACTTTCAATTTTTGATACATTATATTTGGGGTTATGACCAAGATGAATCTACTAGACTTATCCAAGGGATCTCTTACCACAATAAAATAAATAAGGAGGATTCCAAATCCTCTAGTCAATCAAAACTATGCAATAACCCTAAGTAGGTCCTATGTTTTCATATTCACTAAGTCCAAATGATAAAAACAAAGTAAAAGTCTAATCTAGTGCACACCAAAGCTTGTGGTACAAATGAAGGGTTATTAAATGTAAAATTAAATATGCATAAGATAATCCTAATTAATTTATGTATAGGTAAAACCCTAATGCATGGAGAGAGCAATATATTCAAAAGCCATTACTTATGCTACTTCTATCTACTAAAAGAGAGGAGTAAAGTTAGAGATACTTACCTTGGAGATGAACCTATTGAGACTCAATCTCTCCCTTGGCCAAAGGTGCTTCATAAGACGTTGTTGTGGTTTGTAAGATCACTTAGAAAGGTCAAAGCATATAAAACTTTTCCACAAGACAAGATTCTTCTCAAAGTAGAAACCCTAAGCTATGACTCCTTAAGTAGAATGGTGGAAGATCATATTGTAAATAAGTGAAAATGAATAATTAACTCTTGTTATTTCTATAAGAATGGTGAAATGAATGTGTTTATATAATTGAATCTAACCCTAGTCTTTTCCAAAAGTTTAGCCGATAGGGTCAGCCCAATCAACTCTATATCATTATTAACAAAATCAAATTAGGTATTAGTTTAGGTCGGCCATGAGCCAACCTAGACCCTAAATGAGTTTTTTCAATTAGATTACAAGGTTGATGGGGCTAACATTGTATCGTAAACTATCAAAAATGAGTTTAGGCTATGAAAGGGCTAATGAAGGCAAAAAATGAATTAGAGGAAGGTGAAAGATAAGAGGCAAAGCTTAGGAGAATGTTTTTAGGATATGGTTATGTAGATAGCAATTGGTAGTAAAGGGATAATACTATTTTGAAGCACCAATAGTCTTCCCACACCTTTTCTAGTTTACCCTTTAAAGCATGCACTTAGAGAGATTGACACTCAATGGGTTGTTTCAAGATAAAAAGCATTAGTGATTGATAAAGTTTGAAAATATTATGTGTATACAATAGGTATATATTACATGCAAGGTGCTTCATATTTTAAATAATAAAGGATAAATTGATTATTTAAAACAAATTAATTTTAATTAATAAGGATAAATGTACCAATTAAAACAACTTATTTTTAGTCAATGTATTGATATTTATTTATATTTAATATGTTGCTGATAAATATAACATGCCCTTTCATCCAAATTTTATTTGCTTGTAAATGATTAATTATTAATTAACTACACTAAAATACTATTAATAAAAATATTATATTTTAAGAAAATTATTCAATTTAATTGATAAAAAAATATCTGATATAAAATTAAATTCAAACTTCAAAGAGTATTATACCTATGTAAAAAAAATATGTGATCTAATAAATTATTAACATGACATTTGAAGTTAGGCTCTTAGGGTGGTGAAGCCTATCAAGTTTATCCTAAAAAGAGACCCACGAGGTGGGTCTCCCCAAGGTCTGTATCTACTTGGTCATGGCATACTAATTTCACTCGATTGTTCATTGGGATGTGTTCTAGTCAAGGGGCCTTTTCTTGTTTGGAAATATTCAAACTTCATTTTATCATTGTTCTAGTCTTCTAACGATTTAAAGGGGAATATTAGTTTATATGTTTCATGTTATTTTTCAATGCATTTAAGGATATGAAGTGATGTAGAACATCATTCTCATACTTTTCCTATCCTCACTCTAATACCTATAATGACAAACTCTTGCATTCAACCTACTCTATATGTCCTTGGTTATCAACTCCTTATAGACTTGACTTCAAAACTCTTGCAATGGTTCTAGTAACTTGGCTTATTTAAATTCCCTTATATCTACTTTAATATCCTCTAAAAGATTATCATGCATCCACTCATGTCACTCTATTCATGCATTCACTCCCTTTTTCTTCATTCACATTTTAGCCTTATATAGTCCTTGAGCTTTTCTAGGTCTAATCTCTTCAATCTTGATCAAGGTTTCATCAGTATTTACTGTCAACATGGATGGAATATTTATGCTTAATATACTTATCTCAACTTATCTCACACTCCTTTCAAACCTTAATACTCTTCTTGTCTTACCAAGCCCTCAATCTCATTCTTGACCTAGTAACCTTTTTCTATTAAAATTTGCATGGTACGGACAAGTACCTCCAATATTTGAGAAACTATTATCATATTCAAGTACCCTCTAATCATTACTACCTCTTCACAAAGTTTCATTGACTGATTCACCTGATAGATACCATTTCTAGCCTCTAGTCCTTCTAATTTAGCCCTGCATTAGGTCTCATGCACCTTGTCAACAACACAATCACCTAAATTTATCTGTACAGACACCATATGACCTTATAAACCTAAAACTATATTTCTCTATGCTAAGACATTGTTTTTTATCAAATTTGGATGGTTCAAACACTAGTTATATTACTTTTTGTCTTAAACCCTAATCTAGAGTTTTTGTAGACCTAAGATCCTTATTTTGGGATTTAAATGAATTTACTAGACTTTTAAACTCCCAAAAAACCATCATAAGGTCTGATTCCCTTAAATACACCTCTCCTATACTTTAAATGTGCTTGATAACCTTCTAACACATTCCAATCAATGATTTCTACCAAACCCTGTTGCACAGTCTAACTATAACAAAGAAATATAAAAGTTTCAAAGCCTATTGCTTACCAAGAAGATATTAGAGAATTTCACCAATAACCTAACTCCTTCAGAGTGTTTGTATACTTTTTATTTATTCTATAATATCCTTCACATCAATTTATAATCCAAGATTCAAACTAATTTACTAATTGACATACCAAACATGGTACTTTCATAGTCTATCTGTGAAAATTTATAGGGTTAATCACAATTGAAATTTTCCAACAGTTTTGAGACACTCCTCCAATAGTCCCAACTTCTTGACATCCTTCTAACCACCTTACACCAAATCCAATCTCTACAATACATTACTTCATTACCCAAACCAATTCTTGATTGTAGCTAGTACACAGAGTACACACATCCTGCCTGTATAACATTAAAACAGGGGTCTTATTACATGTTTAATTTACCTAGTGTTTATAACATTCCTTCATAGGTTTGAATATTTTATTATGTCTTTTCCAAACATAATCACCTTTCACATCCTTTGGTTAAAATCACACACTAGTTTCTTGAATGTGTTTTACCAAATGAAACACATACACAGTCTATCCTACAAACATCTTTCTACACTCATTATAAACACTGTATTGAAGATATCAAGACTTTCAATTCATCTATTGAAATCACAAATAACATCAATAGGAATATATAGAGATATCACCTTTCAACATTTCCACTTTATTATTTGCATTCATATATATTTATAATACAATCCTTCAAGATAAGAAATGCATGTTTCTCTTGTTTTCATTCTTGAATTCTCTCTTCGTACCTCTATCTCCATTAACTTTAAAACTAACCCTATAACTACCCCTACTAACATCTCTATGAGACTACTCTTTTAATACAATCCAAAACATGCTCATGTATGAGAAACTTCCTCCTAACTAACTACCCACTTGGCAACTACCTTCAAACAAAGATATACAAATTTTTGGGTTTGGACACTATTCTCATAACATGTACATAAATCACATCTTACTAACCAACCTAGACTCACTTATGATCTATTACTAACATTCTCTTAACATAACTTTCTTGACAACATACAAAAATGCTCCTAACACACTTACTAAAATTCAAATATTCAAAAAGGGAGTTTTGGCAGGAAAATTCTCAAGACCAAAAACATCCACTACAAACATACCTAATGACTCCAATGCCTTCTAAGGAATGTTATAAGACTACAGATAAGTACTTATGACCAACTTTACACTATTTGCATGATTCCCCTGCATCATATTCATAAGAAGAAAGAACTTGAGCTCCAATAGCTTGTTATACCTTTCTTTCTTATTTTCTAATTCATGTTCTTGGGATCATCTCTTGCTTGTGTTGTTCCTTCTTAATTCATTTGCTCCTCTTCTTTGTTCTTATGATTCCCTATATCATAAACTATCCTACTTCCTTGATTGCTTTCACCCATCAGCACTTCATATGCACTTACACTTTGATGTTTTCCTCTATCATATGGGTTGTAGATGCCCCAAATCACTGCTATTGTACCTACACTCTCACCTTCTTCTGACATGCTCTTCATGTTTGCAACAAATATAAAAGAAAATGCTTGACTATCTACTATCTCACTAAATCTTAAGTTTTCATAAGGCTCTTTCTCATCATTCCATTGTACTACTACAACTAATGCATCCTCTCCATGTTTTGTGTCCTCCATGAGTCTCGCATCTGCTACAATCTACACATGCTCTTCATTTTCCTTCACTTCATCATGTAAATAATTCTATATGGCTTCCAAATCTACTTCCAACTGTTCATTACTCACATATACAAATTCATTACTCACATATACAAACTTGAAATCAGATTTTTCACCTTATTTATAGGTTTCTACTTCTTTGTCCAAGCCTTTAATGAGGCCTTCAAGTTGAGCTTCTTCATTGTCCTTCCCTTCATTTGGATAGCTACAAGTATCTTATTGTCCTTCACACAAACTCATCTCATCCTCCAAAAGGCACAATTTGTCTTCATCTGCATCACTATGTTGCTCTCTCTTTCTATACCTCTTTATCTCCCATTTGAGTTTCTTTCAAAGCAATATATTTTACTTTATTTCATCTTTCATGACTTCCATCTTCCATTTATTCAATTGTTGCTTGATTTTCCACTTGAGTGGCTTCCTCCTCATCGCCCATCTGTTGTATGGGTCTCTATTTCTCTTATCTACTCTAACATATCCAAAAACTTATCCATTTGTTGCCTCATCTCTTGCATCTCCTTCTCCATCTCTCTCTTCTTCTTCTCTTTGTGGTAGCTTTCATCAAATTTGCCCTACTTTTTTATTTTTATCTCTTTCCTCATCTTCTTGAATATTTCTAACAACTCTTTGGTCTCATATGGACCTATTCTTCTTTCTAACAAGCCTTCTCTCACTTTCCATATCTTGACCTCTCACTGGGTCATCTCATTCACTGTGACCTCACCTGGGTCATTCACTTCTCTTATCCTTTCACTAGTACTCTTCTCTCTCCTCAAGCTCACCTATGAACTATTTCTCATGAGATTCTCAATATCTCTCACTCATTCAAGCCTTCAATTAGCTATAGGGTTGCTACCATCTCACCTCTCACATACAACTTCAATATTATCTCATCAATAAATCAAAACATAAAATGAAAATAAAATGAAACATGTACCTTTTATACATTCTAACATTCTTGCTCCTTGTCCCAATGATCTATTTCTATTATACCAAAATTATGCATATCATCATTCTCATACTCTGCACGTCCTCACTCTAATACATGTAATGATAAACTCTTGCATTCAACCTACTTTATTTGTCCTTGGTTATCAACTCCTTATAGACTTTGACTTAAAAACTCCTAAAATGGTTCTAGTAACATGGATTATTTAAATTCCCTTCTATCTACTTTAATAGCCTCTGATAACTTATCACACATCCACTCATGTCACTTTATTCATGCATTCACTCCCTTTTGCTTTATTCACATTCTAGCCTTCTATAGTCCTTGAGCTTTTCTAGGTCCAATCTCTTCAATATTGATCAAGGTTTCATTAGTGCTTATTTTCAACATGGATAGAATATATTGTGATTAATATACTTGGCTTAACCTATCTCACACTCCTTTCAAACCTCAATCCTCTTCTTTTCTTACCAAGCCCTCAATTTACTTCTTGACCTAGTAGCCTTTTTTTGTTGAAATTTGCAT
The DNA here is from genome assembly GCA_037957365.1 of Torreya grandis. NCBI lineage: Eukaryota > Viridiplantae > Streptophyta > Pinopsida > Cupressales > Taxaceae > Torreya > Torreya grandis. The sequence goes on along the minus strand of JARHVA010003264.1, from coordinate 1,872,363 downwards.
GGTACAGATAGGTACCTCCAAGATTTGAAAAACTAGTATCATATTTAAGTACCCTCTAACCAATACTACATCTTCACAAATTTTCATTGATTGATTCACATGATAGATACCATTTCTAGCCTCTAGTCCTTGAAATTTAGCCCTACATAGGTCTCATGCACCCTATCAACAACACAATCACCTAAATTTATCTGTACAGACATCGTATCATCTTAGAAACCTAAAAATATCTTTTTATATAATAATACCTTGTAGTATATCAAATTTAATCAAATTTGGACTGTTCAAACACTAGTAATTTTACTTTTTGTCATAAACCCTAATCTAGTGTTTTTGTAGACTTGAGAGCCTTCTTTTGGGATTTAAATGAATTTATTAGACTTTTAAACTCCTAAAAAACCATCATAAGGTATGATTCCCTTAAATTTTCCTCTCCTATTCTTTAAATGTTCTTTACAACCTTCTAACATATTCCAATCAATAATTTATACCAAACCCTGTTGCACAGTCTAACTGTAACAAAGAAATACAAAAGTTTCAAAACCTATTGCTTACCAGGAATATCTTAGAGAATTCCACAAAAAACCTAATTACTTCAGAGTCTATGTATAATTTTTATTTATGCTACAATAACCTTCACATCAATTTATAATCCAATATTTAAACTAATTTACTAACTGACATACCAAATAGGGTACTTTCATAGTCTGTCTGTGCAACTTTACAAGGTTAAACACATTTGAAATTTTCCAATGGTTTTGAGACACTCCTCCAATAGTCCCAACTTCTTCTTGACATAATTCTAACTACATTCACACCAAATCAACTCTCTATAATACATTACTTCACTACCCAAGCAAATTCTTGACTATATCTAGTACACAGTACACACCTCCTTCTTGTATAATGTTAAAACAAGGGTTTTATTGCATGTTTACTTTACCTAGTGTCTTTGAACATTCATTCATAGGTTTGAATCTTTTATTGTGTCTTTTCCTAACATAGTCACCTTTCACATCCTCTGGTTGAAATCACACACTAGTTTCTTGGTTGTGTTTTACCATACAAAACACATACACAATTTGTCCTACAAACATCTTTCTACACTCATTATAAACATTGTCTTGAGGATATCAGGCCTTTTAATTCATATATTGAAATCACAAATAACATCAATAGAAATACATAGAGATATCACCTTTCAGCATTTCCACTTTATTGTTTGCATTTATATATATTTACAATACAGTCCTTCGGGATAAGAAATATAGAATTCTCTTATTTTCATTCTTGAATTCTCTCCTCATACCTCTGTCTCCATTAACTTCAAAACTAACCTTGTAACTACCCCCCTACTAACCTCTCTATGAGACTACTCTTCTATTACAATCCTAAACCCTAACTAACTACCCACTTGGCAACTGCCTTCAAACAGAGACATTACATTCAAATTCTTAGGTTTAGACACTATTCTCATAACATATACATACATCACATATTACTAACCAACCTAGACTCACTTAGGATTTATTACTAACATTCACGTAACATAACTTTCTTGACAACATACAAAAATGCTCCTAAGACACTTACTAAAATTCAAATATTCAATTATTCAAAAAGGGAGTTTTGGTGGGAAAAATCCTAAGACCAAAAACATCCACTACAAACATACCTAATGACTCCAATGCCTTCTAAGGCATGTTATAATACTATATACACCTACTTATGACCAACTTTACACTATTTTCATGATGCCCCTGATCATGAAAACAAACTAACATTTCAGGTTTTACCCATGTGGTTAAAATCAACATTTATGAGTTTTTCAAATGAATGTGTGGTTGATTTAAAGTTTTAATCCATTATTTTCATTAAAAAATGTACTTTCCTAATGGAAATTAGAAACATACATTGAAATCAAGATAAGCATGAATATTTAGATTGGATTCACTTACTCTAACTCTAGCTAATAAACTATTAAAAAAGAGTAAAAGAGGAAGGGAAAATAGAAATAACGTCTAGAGAAGATGCAACCAAGTCTAAGGTCATCCAATCTAATGCAACCCAAGAAATAATCCCCATCTGGCCAACATTCACAAAACCACAACAACAACCAGTTCTAGAATCTAACAGATGGATATCTAGGAGGAAAAAGATAAACCACAACCATATTTCACGTGCAAATGGATGTAAAATAATCTTCCACAACTCATATATTGAATAAAATGTTGCTTGATAGCACAATATAATTTACATCCAATCATTTGAATACAAAATTGGGCAATATAACCCTAAGGAAACTAGAGAGGTAAATAGAAAATAAAAAATGCAAATGATTGGTCTAATATATCTTGAGAGAAAAAAATGAGCCATCCCTTTTACAATGAAATTCAATCATTATATAAAAGATTAGCCTTCTAAGGGGAGGATTTTTCCCTCCAAAACATTAATATCCACCATCAATACCTTCAACTACCTCCTTTCCCTCTATTCTCCTTCCAATCCCACCACTTTCACTATTCACAGGCTATAAAAAGACCAAAAATGAAGTTAAAACATGCATTTAAAAGATTGAATGGTAAAATACATTATAAAAACATGAACATGTTTTCAACTAGGTAGAATTATATAAAATTAAGGCTATCGTTTCATCCAAGATGGAACCAACATTTCTAATAAAGTAAATAGTTTTGAAAATTGACATCTGAGCAAAAAGTTATTGTCAAAAAATTGATTATAGGTCTGATCACACCCCCAACACACCTAACTAGGGTTTTTGAGATGCAAAAATAATTTAAAATATTCACTTTTTTAAATTTTATTTTTGTTTTAACCAAGATTTCTACCCCTAGTTATAAATAGAGTGTTCTTTTTCCAAGGTCCAAGACCTAATCAGCATTCACTTCCCTAGATAACACTAAGGCTTAGTGATAAAATTAGAGTCGGGGTCCCTAAGACCTAATTGGGCTTGGGACCCCCAGTTAGAACTATAGATTTTGCATTGTGGGGGCTTCCATGTTAATTGATTTTCAAATCTCAGATAATATTGGGAGGGGATTGAGATTGATCATATTAAACCCTGACCACCACTGCATTTCAAATGACACCAACAACAAGACCAGTTTGGGACTTAAGTCTTGACTACAACTGCAAGGATGCCTAGAGACTTGTGTGGCAGAAAAGCCCTGAGTAAATGCTTGACTCCTCTCCCAATCCAATCAAGACTGTAGTCTCATACAACACTATACACCCCCCTCAACCACTAACATACTTTATTTAGGATGAAATCCATGACTAAAACTAACTATCTGCCTGCATGCTTAAAGACCTAATCAGGACTCTAATCCTGCCTGAGACTACAACACATCCCCAACCTAAACCTAAACTTAATTGGGGAATAATCCTTAATTAGAATCATGATGACTGCCTCTGAGACACAAGACCTAATCAATGAAAATGTTTTGACTAACAAATCAAATGATAAGATGAACATCCCTAGATCTAATCAGAGTTTGGAAACCTGATTAGGTCTCTGGGACTTAAAATTTTCAAATAAATACCTAACTAGGAAAAATATTCCAATTACAACTAGAGCTACCAAATTTTAACCATGAAGACCTAATTATGGGTGGAAAGCTCGATTAGGTCTATAAGTTAATATTTTTAAAATCATTATAGGCAAACTTAATCAAGTTTTAAAATTGGAGATGGCGATTGCAACGGGAGGAAATTTTAAACATTGTAGTGGGAAAGAAGGATCGGGTGAGGAGGATGTAGATGGTGATGGTGATGGTGAGGATGAAGATGATCATGAGATTTGGAATCTAGGGAGGGGTCTGTGGAGTGGGTTTATTCTGGCATCGATGGGGCTACGATATGAAAATGATTCACAGTTGCCAAATTAGGCTTTCAAAGAACAGACTCAGGTGGATCTTGAAGATTATAATGTGGATTGGAAGGAACTTAGTCACATCCTTCTCTAGATCAAAAGTAGTGCTTTTGGCTTAGGTTTTATTGTTGATTCTTCCTCAACTCCTCTTTGAATCACTACATGCCTAGAGCTTGTTGAATATGCTCGACAGCCTAGTGAATAGAATGGTGGACACATCGAGGACTTATGACCTTTTTCTTTTCTTTGGAAGGCTTGTACCTTTTTCATCACAAGGCAAGATGTATGGAAAACTACTAGCATCTTACACTCTTTGGATCTTCTAGGCTTGGTAAGGTCTTACCCTTTGATGTGGCTCTGGTGTTCCACCGATGGAGTGACATTGGTGTCATGCTTCTGGGAAGGGTTTGGTGTGGTTTTTTCTTGGGCTTGGAAAAATTCTAAATAGGGAAGGCCATTGATTTTCTACTGGTTCTTCATTCTTGTTTACTTTAGCTACTCTTTTTTATTCTTTTGACAGGGTGAAGGATAGAGGATCCCCCCCCCTAAATTTATGTTTCAGGGTGAGAGGGGTATTAGAGGAACCCACTCCCTTGTGTTGTTAAGCGGCATGGCCACTAGAGGATTCCATGTTTTAACCCCTTTTGTCTTCTTAAAAAATGGAAATTTCCATTTTTCTATCTGGGCGTGGTTTCTTTGGATCTTAATTATGTGGAAGGCCTTTTACTGGTTCTAAGAGTACCCTACTTTTTTGTAACCTCCTTTTGCTATTTAAGAGTAGATGTTAGAGGAGTCCACCCTTGGTTTCTTCTAGATATGGGGTCTCACAGAATCAATCGATTATGTACGAAGCCTTTGTGGGGGTTGTGTTATGCTTTGTTAAATTTGTAATTCTTAGTGGGACGAAAAGCCTACTCACTATAATTTGGTTGTATGGTGGTTGGGTAGAAGACTCCTGTGGAAAAAGACCTTATTTTTTAGAAGGTCTTCTATCTGTCAGTGTCCTCCAAAATGACATGGAGAAGGGTCTCATCCCTTTCAATCTCATTGTTTTAAAGTACCTTTGTGTTTTCAAGGTTATGAGATCTTTAAACCCTTGGTTGTGGGTACTTTAAAACCCTCATGTTTATTCAAAGGTTGTGAGAGCCTCAAAACCCCCTTGATATGCTTTGTAAAGACTGTGGATCTTACTGGGAAGATCATTCCTCCTATTGTGACTCCACTACAGGGGAGCTATGTGGATGACCCAGGAGGCAGAAGACCTCCTTTTACAGTTTAACTTCTGTTTTATACTTTGTTTCTTATTATGCTTTGCCAGGTTTTGAATCTTAGAGGGAAGATATACCCACTCACTATAATTTTATTCTATGGAGACTATGCAAAAGACCCTAATGGTATATTACCTCCCTCTTTGGTGGACCTTTTGGTCTATAGTGACCTTAAGAAAGACATGATGAAGGGAGATTGCTCTTCAATATTCACTTTTTAGATTTGTCTTTGTGTACTTCGGGTTATAACACCTTAAAACCCCTAGTTGTGGAACCCTTAAAACCCTCATCTTCTCTAGTCTCTCCATGGTCATGGGACCTTTACTCCACTTATTAAAGGTTGTGGGAGCTTTCAAACCCTCTTTGTTGTACTCTCAGGTTACGAGATCCTTAAAACCTTTGGTTGTGGTAATCCTTAAAACAACCATGTTCTCTAGTATCACCAAGGTCGTGGGTACCTTTACTTCAATTGTTAAAGGTTGGGGGAGCCTTCAAACCCTCTCTACTATACTTGGTTGTTAAGGGGATCCTTTTCCCTCTTTGTTGTACCCAGATTTGGGTTCAGTTGTCAAAACCCTCACTTTCCTGATTCATAGCTCTAGTTTCAAAAGCATTTTACCCTTTCAAATAAAAAAGAAATGAATCAAGTTTTTTTATCAAACTTAGAAATAGTTTCAATGAGTTAAAATTTGTTCAATGGGTCATCTAGGGACCAAGTGTAAAATATGAAAATAACTCGTACGAGCTTCATCATCTCAATGGGATAGGCCCCAAAGACTGAAAGGGTGATGCAGGAGCATCTTGTAAATAAACCCTATTTTAGTTGTTGAAGAGGTATATGATTATTAGGGGTCATGTATGGTCCCTTGAAATACTTTAGAGTCTTTGGAGTCATTGTTTTGAGTGTTTGAGGTCATATTGGTGTTTACCACCAAAAGTGATATTTTGAATATGTGAAATTGTAAAAGACCTAGTGAGGGTGGTAATTGGTGTTTTCAAGTAGTGTAAAGGATGTCAAGAGAATACGTAAGGTCATATCTGGTCGTAAGTGAGTCTAATGAAATGTAAAAAGGATAGGTAATTTGTGAGGTGGTCTTTAAAATTTCATATGCAGGTGACTACATGAATAATCCTATGTTTAGAAAAGGTGGTGGAAGAGTTTTGATTATAACCACCGAAAACCAACGTAGATGTGGTATGAAAATAGGAGTTGTAGCATGTGAGGAGGAGGGAGTGTAAGATAAAAATAAGAGAGTATGAGGAAGAGAGGAGAGATCTCCAAAGATGAGAGGGAAAGAATAAAGTAAAGAAGAATGTACACTCTCCAAGAAAGATGGCAAAGTCCATGAATGGACTGCATATGTAATTATTGATGGTTCATGTTAATAAAGAAAAGTTATTTGTGTGTGTTTACTTTCTCATAAAATTTATATGGATTGTTCTTGGTTATATTTTGCCTTGAAAATTGCTTGAGTCTATGAATATATCACTCTTTGTGTGTGTTTCATGTCTAAGTCAAGAAATGTAGAGTTTCAGTCAAGAAGAGGATGGTTGGAATGGTATTTAAAGATTGATAATGAAAGAACTCCCATTGTACATTAATTTTGAGGACAATTGAATCATACAGACCTTATTGTTACTTAATATAGTGTTTTATAATGAACTTAGGAAAAGTTGATCTCTATCATTAAACCTTATTTCACACTTGTGACAGTCAAGAATGTTGTGTGAGTTAATGTTTCTTGAAACACTTCTTATGAGAAATATTATAGTTATACTTGAGATGGTCCACGTATAAACAATGGTCATGATGGAATGCTAGATAATTAGGATTGGAAGGTAAGTTAATTGACAAATGTCTAATACACATTCAGCTTAAAGAAAGAATCATGTTTGTACATAAGTAGAATGGAAAGGAGTGCATATTGGAGAAAGAAGGTAGTTACTAAGTTGTTTAATTATTATTATGAGTGGAAGGAGAACATGTCTTAATAATGGTCCATTTTAAGTCTGGGAACTTCTTTTAAGTGCAAAAAGATCACTAAAACCATTACATAGGCCTACAAGAGGACTCAAAGTTCTATGTTTTACTTGTTGTAAGACATAATAGGATTGATTAAGGATCATTAGTTATTTTTAGAGGTATACATTGTTAGTACAGACCTTGGTAAGGTCTCAGAATAGTTTGAAATGAGCTCAAACCAAAAATATTGCATTTTTACCTCTCTCAGCATAAACAGTCAAGCCCATTAGCCTAACAAGGGTTTCATTCTTGAAAATCCATTATATTTCATTCTAAACATGGAAATGTCCTAAAACTTTGTAATCCTGCATGTTTTGGCATTTAGAGAAGGATTCAAGAGTTTTCTAACTGGTACAGTATTGTATGGTACAAATTTAGTGATTGAATGAGTGAAATAAGGGCTAGGAGGCCTAATTGGCAAAGTGGTTACAAAAGAAAGAGTATTTTCATAAAGAGTTAGGTTATGAACCTTCTTAGGAAGTAGGATGAAGATAGAGGCTAACCAAATCTAGGCTTAGATCTTCTATATAACTGAAAAAATGTTTTAACTAAGGAGATCAGTGTAAAAAAGGCTATAAGGAAGTAGTATCACTATTGAGTTTGAGGTGATAAGTGAATGTTGAAGAGTGAGTGATAGGTGTAAAGGGTTTGAGGCAAGTATGCTATGCCTATTATAGGACAGCCATGATGGAAGGTTGTATTCATAGGATCTAAAACAATATTTGAGGTTTTGAGCCTTGAGGAGCTATTAACAAATGTGAAAACTAGTGAATGAGTAAACGAAAGGAGATGGCAAAATGAATGGAATGAGTTGAGTGGATGAGTGTGAGGTTTATGGAGAGTCTATGGACATTGATAAATGATTCAAATATTTTTAGTAAATAGGGCTAATAAAGAGGATGCTATCAAGCCTAGTGAGAAGTTGAAAGACTATTATTGAAGAATGAAGCTTATGAATAGAGCAAGGCATTTACAAGTTGATTCAAGCCAAGATCATAGCCAGGGATGGTGGAATTAGCCTTTTCTAATAACCCTCTACATTATTTTGGTATCAAATCAAGGTAAGCTCTTGGTTTAATTCTATTTTGAGTTATTAGAGATTGTTAATTTGGGATAGGCAAAGAATGTTATGAAGATTGCATAAAGTGAAATTGTAGAGGTATTATGAGAAAAGAGTGTGGTGTAGGCCTGATCTATTAAGTTCAGTATATATAAATTGAAGATTAGTGAAGAAAGGAGCTAAAGCCCCTAAGTCCAATGTGTTAGACTTGAGACTAGTCAAGAGAGATCTAGAGAAGATAGAGTGGAAATAGCATTAAAACTCAAGAGAGAGAAGAGGAATACTCCAAGTGAAATTCAAGAGAGATAAGATAAGTCTTAAACAAAGGGCTAGAGAAAAATAAGAAGACACAAGAGAGGTATATGTTACAATTTGGTAAGCATGTTAAGTGATAGGTCCAATTGAGGCCTAGAAAGCGAATAAAAAGAGAGAAGATGGATATAAAAGAAGTGAAAGAGATCAGAATAGAGTTGGGACAAAATTTTAAGAAGATAGAGATCATGGTGAAGCTCATGAAGGATCAATAAAGTCAATGGTTTGGTTGTAATGTGAGAAAAAGAGTGATGTGGCCAACAGAGCTACTCATGAGGGAGAAAAGGCATAAGATGAATGCCTTGAAAAAGGAGAAGAACAAAGAGAGTATATCCCATGGGGACATGAAGGATGAAGAGTTTCCAAGAGAGAAACATGAAAGAGAATTTGAAAAAAGAGTTCTCATTGAATATAAATGGAGAGAGAAGTGCTAACAAAAGCACTTGAGGGAGAAGACAAGAAAAAGAGGATAATGTCCAAAAAAGAGGAATTCATATAGACTTATTGGGTCTCTTGTTTTATATATTAATATTGTCTTTAAGTGTGTATGCATGTGTAAAGCAAAGTTGAATGAAGGTAAGGAATAAGACATTAAACCTTGTGAGAAATGGGTCAAGTAAATCACCCATCAAGATGAATGAATATGATAAGGGAAGAGGATAGGTTGTATAAGACAACATGATGAAGATTAAATATAGTCATCATGCTAAGGATGAGATAGATGAAGAGTTACATGATGTTTTGACAAGCATTGTACCTAAAGCAAGAGAAGAAGCTCACAAGGAACAAATGATGGTAAACCATGTAGATTTGAGAGAGGAAATAACCATGCATTAGTTCTTCAATGAGATAAATGAATTCTTAGGACTTAAATATGATTATGTGTATGAGAAGAATAATGCTAATAAATAGGTTGGCAAAGTGAAGATCAAAGTACATCCCTCTAAGATAGTACAAGAACATGGATATGTAGTGCCTAAGTGGCTCAAAGAATCAGTTGATGAGATGAAGAAGGTAAACCTAAAGCAATAGGAAATTCAATCCAAGAATTCAGGTGGAAGATAAGATCAAACAAGGAGGAAAAGAGTAAAGGGCAGGATATTTCAAGTTGACATGATAGGCTATCAAACAAACAAGCATGAAGAAGATGATACACGAAGGCAATCTCAATCCAAGAATATGCAAGGCAAAAATTGGGTTATGAAGATCATGGAAAGGGTACAAAAATATAGTATTATAGGTACACTCCAAGCATAGGGAAATAAGAAAGTTTAAAAGTAAAAAAACAAATTGAATCTATGAACCAAACAAATACAAAGGAATGATGATTCAGTTGAGTAACCCAATGAGGAAACAAGAAGAAGAGTGTGAGGAGAGAACAAACAAATGGAAAGGTAAGCTAGTCATTTATGACAAGTATGATAATGAACTCTTTAAATCAATGAATAAGGTCATGGAAAGAGACTATAAAGCATGGAAAATAATGTCAATAAGCACAAATGGGCAGCAAGGTGAGAGTTCAAATACAAATAGAGTTGAATCATTGATGGAGAATGAGACTTCTTGAAGAATTAAATGATTGTACATGTTGATATAGAACAAAAATTTTAAGAAGATGAAAGATAACAGGGTTCTAAATTTGATGAAAATTATGGAGAGATATATGCTCACACATTGAAAGAGGAATTGGAAATGCTAGAAAAGTTCTTTAGTCCATTAAAAGGGTTACATATAGGTGAATAGAAGCATGAGAAGCTCATGAGTGAGCTCAAATAAAAGGTAAATGAGGAAAAATTTAATGGAATAGGTGATAACAGCCATGAAGATACTAACATAACTCTTGAAAAAGGAATATCAAGCATGGATAATATGGGTAATGTAGGTATGGAGTAGCAAGAAGAGGTTTTACCTCATAATAAAATGAGAAATGGAGGGAATGAGCCACAAGAGCTCATGGTCAAGCATGATAAAGATAAACAAATCAATCCAAGAGAAAGTGAGAATATGACTACCTTGCATGATGATATTACAACAAAGTTGGATGAACCAAGGAATGAGAAAGATAGTGGAATAATTTTCCAAGAAGCATGTCCAAAAGGTAAGTTAATTGAAAAGGATAAATGGGCTAATATGAAGACAAATATAGTTGAAAATAATTTCAATGCAATCATACAAGCTCAAGGAGCTAGTGAAGAGATAGTTTGGCCTCATAACATTCATATAATGCATAAAAATGATGATGTTGATATAAGTGCAGCTGAAGAAAATGGTGAAGAAGAGTATAAGCATCATGACTTGACTGAAAATGAAATGGAAGCATGGATACTTATAACTGACAAAGAGTTGAGGAAAAGAAGATGAAATAAAAAAATAAGGAATAGAATAATGAAGACTAAGATATAATTGAGAAAGATGGACCTAAGAAAAGTAAAGAGGAAGGCAGAAAACAAAGACAAATGAAGAATAATTGAAAAAAGGGGAAGAAGAATGTTGTGTTGGCATTTAATTTTTACCTTTCTGGGGAGTATGATGCAGGAGCATCTAGTAAATAAACCCCATTTTAGTTGTTTAAGAGTCATATGCTTGTTATGGGTCTTGTATGGTCCCTTGAAATACTTTAGAGTCTTTAGGAGTCATTGTTTTAAGTGTTTGAGGTCCTATTGGTGTTTCCCACTAAAAGTGATATTTTGAATATTTGAAATTGTAAAAGACCTAGTGAGGGTTGTAATTAGTGTTTTCAATTTGTGTAAAGGATGTCAAGTGAATAGGTAAGGTCCTAGGTGGTCTTAAGTGAGTCTAATGAAATGTAAAATGGATAGGTAAGCTATGAGGTGGTATTTAAAATGTCATATGTAGGTGACTACATGAAAAATCATATGTTTAGAAAAGGTGGTGGAAGAGTTTTGGTTGTAACCACCAAAACCAATATAGATGTGGCATGAAAATAGGAGTTGTAACATGAGATGAGGAGGGAGTGTAAGAGAAAAAGAAGAGAGTAGGAGGAAAAGAGGAGAGATCTCCAAAGATGAGAGGGAAAGAATAAAGTAAAGAAGAATGTGCACTCTCCAAGAAGGCTGACAAAGTCCATAAATAGACTGCATATGTAATTATTGATGGTTCATGTTGATAAAGAAAAGTTATTTGTGTGTGTTTAATCTTTCATGAAAGGTATATGGGTTTTTATTGGTTATATTTTGCCCTGAAAATACCTTGAGTCTATGAATAGATCACTCTTTGTGTGAGTTTCAGGTTTGAGTCAAGAAATGCAAGGTTGCAGTCAAGAAGAGGATGATTATGGTGGTATTTAAAGATTGCTAATGAAAGAACTCCCATTACACATAAATATTGAGGACATTTGAATCATACATACTTTATTGTTACTTAATATAGTATTTTAGAGTGAAGGATCTCAGGAAAAGCTTATCTTTATCCTTAAACCCTATTGCATGCTTTTGGCAGTCAAGAATTTTATATGAGTTGATGTTTCTTGAAGTACTTCTTATGAGAAATGTTATGGTAATACTTGAGATGGTCTAACTATAAATAATGGTCATGGTGGAATGCTAGATAATTAGGGTTGGAAGGTAAGTTAATTGACAAATGTCTAATAAATAGTTAGCTTGAAGAAAGAATCATGTTTGTACACAGAATACAAGGAAGGTGTGCATATTAGAGAAAAAAAGGTAGTTACTAAGTTGTTTAAGTATTATTATGAGTGGAAGGAGGATGTCTTTATAATAACCCATTTGAAGTCTAGGAACTTCTTTGAAGTGCAAAAAGATCACTAAAACCATTACACAGTCCTACAAGAGGACTCAAAGTTTTGTGTTTTACTTGTTGTAAGTCATAATAGGATTGATTAAGGATCATTATCTATTTAGAGAGGTGGGAATTGTTAGCATAGACCTTGGGAAGGTCTTAGACTAGTTTTAAATGAGCTCAAACCAAAAATATTGCATTTTTACCTCTCTCGGCCTATACAGTCAAGCCCATTACCCTAGCTAGGGTTTCATTCTTGAAAATCCATTATATTTCATTATAACCATGGGAATGTCTTAAAACTTTGTAATCCTGCATGTTTTCACATTTAGAGAAGGATTAAAGAGTTTTCTAATTAGTACAGTATTGTACAGTATGAATTTAGTGATTGAGTAAGTGAAAGAAGGATTAGGATACCTAATTGGCAAAGTGGTTACAAAAGAAAGAGTATTTTCATAAAGAGTTAGGTTATTAAACTTATTGGGAAGAAGGATGAAGATAGAGGGTGCCCAAATTTGGGATTAAATATTTTGGATGACTAACACATAATGTTCTAACTAAGGAGATTAGTGTAAAAAAATGTTATAAGGAAGTAGTCTCACTATTTTTTATTAGATTAGTTAAAACCAAGCTAAGGAGGCCCATTCCCATAAAAAATATACCAGAAGATAGGTGTGACTAATCATAAAAATAGAGAGGAAAAAAAATAAGCCTGATAGCAAAACACCCTTCTACCAAAAAGACATTAAACTTCAACCAAAATCCCAGTGAAGCAAAATAAGGTAGAGAAGAAACTAACTAGTCTGATTTAGATTAGATGACCAATTTTTTGGCCATCAAACATTCCCCTTTGATGTTTGCTTTTCCTCTAGTATGGTTTTCCACATAATTTTCCTTATCGTCACCCTTCCTCTTATGTTTCAAGCTGGTCTCAATTCCCTGCTATCTTCAACCCCTTCACTATGATTGGTATTGTTTCCCTATGTGATGAGCTCCTTAGTTCCTATAGGATCTTTGCCAACCTCTGTATCTACCATCTTGAGACCCAACATTCCTTTAAGATTATCAAATTCCTCCATAATCTCATTGTAGAGCAACTTCTACATTACAATCTTAGTAAACAATGTATCTATTGAATGCTCAATAGCCTCCTTATTGCAGGGATTTGGAATTCCCCATCCCCTACTAGATATTGGGGAAATATAAATGGGGATTCCCCTATTGATTCCTCTTGACTTGGAGTCCCCCTAGGAGGACTCACCTCTAGCTCCCTCAAACTATTCCTTACCATCTTTTTCAGCATTAGACTCGGTAAAAAATTCCTCTTCTTTATCCAAATCCTCCTACTCAATAGGAATATTGATCACCTCTGAGATGGTTTTGGATTACAATGGTTCCCCTTTCTTGATCAAAAGAAGAATCAAACCTTGATGTATGATTTTTGTCGATGGGTTACCCTTGAAGTCCATCACTATAGCTTCTAACAATTTTAGCCAAAAAAATGGGAGACTGATAGTGTGCCCTTTAAAATGATTGAGCAATAGGAAGTGATGAGAGAATATCATTGTATGTTTACCCTCCAATGTGAGGTACTGCATGATTTATAGGTAGACCTCAGGCCACTTTCTCGATAGAGTTATCCTCACAAACCCTTTTTAGGACACTATCTTGGGTTTTTTTCTTTTCCTTGCTAAAGAAGATATTAATGAGCTCCTCCTTCCTCTTTTTTCTTTAAATTCTTTGACACCAAAACATTCCATACATGTTATGTCTCCAATAATTTCTTTTATTATCAAGATTCTCAAATTGTGCATACAAGCCTCCCTATCTTTCCATCCCCAAGCAAAGTCCTTGGACAAACCCATGTCATGGTCAACCAGTCACTTGATGAAGGTCGCCAATCCACCTTTTACCATTTTATACCAAACATACTCATCCACTTTGATGTCCTTATAGGATATGGTCTCAAACAGATCATGATCACCACCCATAGTTTATTTCTACAAGATTCTTCCATAGGCATCCCAATTTAAACCCTTAGGAATATGATGCGTGTTGGAATCAAGGCCAAAAATTTAATTATTATGGGAAGTTGAGTTGGATCAAGTGTGCAAAATCTTAAGAGAGGATTGGATAATGATCTCCTTACACATTTTTCCATCTATTCCCTTAAATTTTATTTGATTATTCATTAAAGGGTTCATCTTTACTTTATACAGGTTATCCTCTATCTGATTCAATTAAGGGAGTGACGTCAATGGGGAAGTTAGTATTATGCCAGCTATGGAAGAATTAGAATGAACCCCAATATTAGCCATCTTATCAGTAATTTTGTTCCCTTATCTATACACTATGCTAGTGACACCCATTTAAAGTGAGACATCAAGTCTTTAGCATCATTTATAATCCTGATAATGTTCCACGATGAGTGAGTCAGAACTGTTAGGTAATTTATGATGTTTATATAATCACCCTCAATTTGAAGAAACTTCATGCCCAACTTGATAACAAGGTTGATGCCCCAAATGGCTACTTGGGCTTCTACAACATGGTTCTTTTGGGTCCATAGGGGGCAAGCGTAGGCAGCATTAAGATTCTCGTAAGAATCCTTGATGATGCCTCATGCTCCAACTGGGCTAGGGTTACCTTTTTCAACCCCATTGAAATTTAGTTTAAGATAATTATGTGGGGGGTGAGACCACTTGACTTTAGATATATCTACATCCTGTTTATGGGAGGTACCTGGAAGAGCAAGATTCAAGTGACCAAGAATTTGGGAGAAAAGAGGGGAATTGGGCTTGTTAAAAAGAGGAAGCATAGGGCAACCAATTTTCTTTCACAAGGACTATGATTCTATTGAATGTTGAGGAGGGAGTGGGCCTGTAGTTATCAAAGATAATTGAGTTTCTAGATAACCAAATTCCCCAAAAAATATGGGGTAGGGCCATATTTTACCAAAATTTCACTATTAAATTTGAGGTGATAAGCGAATTATGGAGAGTAAGTGAAAGGTTCAAAGGGGTTGAGGCAAGTATTTTATGCCTAGTATAGGTCATCTATGATGGAATGTTGTATTCATAGGATCTAAAACAAGATTTGAGGTTTTGAGCCTTGAGGAGCTATTAACAAATGTGAAAACTAGTGAGTGAAAGATAGGAGATGGGAAAAATGAATGGAATGAGTTGAGTGGATGAGTGTGAGGTTTATGGAGAGTCTAAGGACATTGAGAAATGATTCAAGTATGTTTAGTAAACAAGGTTAATCAAGAGGATGCTATCAAGCCTAGTGAGAAGTTGAAACACTATTGTTGAAGATTGAAGCTTATAAATAGAGTAAGGCATTTGCAAGTTGATTCAAGCCATGACCAGAGCTAGGGATGGTGGAGTTAGTATTTTATCTTAACCCTATGCATCAAAGGGTGTGGAAATCAAATCGATCCCTTAAAGTGACTAAATAGAGCTAAGAGAGTGAGAGAGTTGGGTCTAACTAGCATAGGGAAGTATGAAGTGACTTCATTTTGGAACAAAGTGTTATATATGAAAGCTTACCATTCAGAATTAGTAATCACTATAGGACAAGTTTCATAGGCTAGAATAACATAAAAACCAAAGTGACCCCATGGAATGGGCTAAGAGAGTTAAACAATCCATGCTTCAAATGCAAAATGGGAGGTCAAGGATCTAATTTCACACTGAGTGTTATATATGAAATTTTCTCACACAAATGTGGTCTTTCCAATGGTGATGGTTGTGGGTCTCGGTTTAGAATGAAAACTAAAATAGAAACCATATCAAATTTAAATTTTTGAGACCAATGAGTCATGAGTGCAAGCGAGAGTGACTAAAAAAATCAAAAAGAGGTTCCTTGGTTCTTGAAAGAATTAAGGCATGTTGAGCAAGCAAAAAAAATTGGTGACTATACTGGAAAATACACCTGAGCATTTTGGAAAAATATAAATGTCCCTTTGAACTTAGAATCTCTGGTCTAGAATACGCATGTAACATGAATGTATTTGATATAATAGAAGATGGGAATGATTAAAATATTAAATCAAGTATTCTCATTGACCTAGTGTGTGAAAATAAGTTAAATTACTACTTCTTAGAATCTAAAAAGACTAACTACTATAGACCCAATCATCATGATAGTGAATCTTACCCTGAGAATGTTTGCCTAAACATTACTCTATTGCTAGCTAGGTGTCCATAACCCCAACATGGTTGTCTCTAATCCCACTCAATGCCTTGATATACTATTGGTTAGGCATTTATAGGCTTTCTATTACCTAAATTACCCAATATTTATTTTCCTTGAAATTGATTTTTCTTTTCTTCTTTTCTCTTTTCTCTATATTTACTTAGCATCTCAAATTTTGTGTTGGGGACCACTATGGCAAGTGAAAGGTATAATTATATATTTTTCACCCTAAATATTCATTGTAACAAGTTCATCTAGGCAAACCTAGAACCATTAAGATGTGATTTTCATGCTTGGTTTTGAGAGAATGTCTTCATTGACAAAATAGTCTATCCAAACTTAACCCAACTCAATTAAATTTAGAAAACACATGATATATTAATATTTCTAAACTGATTCAAAAACAAAATCTAACACTACAAACTACTTAGAGTATTTATGCATCATAATGTCATTCATGTCACTTACCTACAAGCCTTTTATTCTTCATTTGTTTGACCAGTGAGGGAACCTAGATGGTAAAATAGATAGCCCAAACCAAAAATATATAAACAATGAGGCCAGACCAAGAATGAAAATCATGAAAAGTAAGAAAAATAAACTAAACTAACAAAATCAAGAAAGAAAACAAGAAATAAAAGAGGGAAAGGAAAGGATAAAGTGTTTACATGAACTTGCCAAGCAAATGCATGCCTAGAAGCACAAGTTTGGGGAAATGTCCATTGATAAGCAATAAGACATCCTCACTAGTTAGACACCTAGTACAAAACATATTCACATTCAATATTTTGATAAGGTAGGTAGGGATCCTACCAAGAGGAAACATGTACTTATGGTGGTGTTTCCCTTTACGCTCAAGAACACTATCCCAAAGAGTCTTATCTACCATGATGTATAGTGTGCTAGTTACAGGTGATATAAAGAATTTTTTATGACTTTAAAGTCATATGCTTCATATCATCTTTTATACCTATTTGGATCAAGGGGGTTTGTTGGGTCATTTAATCCAAGTGAATATAATTTTATTATGTTGTTTCTATGAGGAATGCATCTATTTATGAGACACCCCCTTAGTAAATAGGTTAATAAACAAATCTTAGTGTTAGGTAATAATGTTCATCATTGATTACCTATAAGTTATGTGTTAGTTATTCAAGTGTATAACATGTTAGAAGTTGGATCATTGGGTCTCATAGGAAAACTTCCTTCATAAAATCTATTTAACCTTTAAATTTGGTTTGTAATTGATGCCCAATATTTTACCTTCAAAAATTAATTGGTTGTCAATATTGTTCTTCTCATGTGCCCTTATATGTGGTTCAAACATTGACCAACACCTTGTGTACCTCCTCTATTGTGATGCCCAATGGGTATATATCTATTTATACAGTGATGGTTTCCATTCTAGGGTCGTTTAGCCATGCCACTAATTTTTGGGTTCTTTTTTATGATGGTGGAGTTGGTTTTGCAATTTATACACTGCATCTTGATGTAATCTCCTACAATCCTAAGGCATAATCTTATGGTTATGCTTGTGGAAGTGTGGCTCCTGGATATATTTCTTGCAAAGGTTGAATAACTTATATCACCATGTTATTTTGGTCAAAAACTTCTATTATTTCTTGTGGCATGATGATGAAAAAGGGGAGAGGAAACATTGGTGGCTTTGGAAGCTCATGAATTTCCAACACTGTGCCATTGTGCATCGTTGTAACTATTGTGATGAGTGTGAGTTAATCTATGACATTACATCAAAGGCATAGATTAATTATGATAAGGGTAAAATATGAAATAGATATTTTATAAACTTATATAATTATTGGTATGGGTTCCCCCTCGTTGCCATATCAAATTCATACATGCACTTATCTAGCTAAAAATAAATATAAAAAATAATGTCCCATAGGCAACATCTATTGAGTGAATCAAAGCACGAGTACCAATAATTGGTACTGGAATAATTGGGTTCCTTTGGAGATAAGATTATTCAAATTCATCTTAATTTTTAAGGTAAGAAATTCAATCCAATTAAACTCTTTACCCATTTAAACCATTTAGTCAATGATGTCAATGACACTTTGGTCACCTTCTTTTCACCTTTTGTGGACTACTAGTACTATTGCATAATGCATTATGCCATAACTCACATAAGTGCATTCATTACTTGCATAATGGGGACTCCTTTGATTGAAAGTGCATATTGATCCCTAATTTCTTGGCATAAGGGTGGGTTTTTTAATTGTATGGTAGCAATGACTTATCCCTTGATAGCAATTAAATGGCATGTATGATAATTTTAACATTAATGTAAATCATGACCTCTAGTGAGATTTAAATGGCTTCTTCATTGTGTCCATCTATTTTTGATTTAGTATTAGATTCACTCGCATACTATTGCACCATAGATCTATAGTCAAAATCATCCCTTTAGAATTCTCACAAACTCATTTGATGGGATCTATGATTGAACTCATCATGTAAAGACCTTGAGGGCTCATCTATAGACTAAATGTAGTAGTTTTTTTACCATTCATAATAGCAAACTTACATATACCAGTTCATTGGAGTATGCTTTGCATTGAAGTCTTCAAAATTCAACTTGACCTCTTAGAACGGCTAATTAATGTGTGTTTTCTTGAGTCTTCTTCTATAGTATACAAATATTTTAAAGATTCTACTATTTATAATCTTTATTAATTATTTGGTTTTTTTAGTTGGTTCTTTTTATTTAGGTTTAGTGTTGATATAATCTTAAGTTTATAAGTGTTTAGTGTCAGAGCTTTTATTTAAGTCTTGGTTTAATTTTTTTTTTGTCTTTATGAGTTTACAATTCAAAGATATTGATAATTACCAATTTTCATAAAAGTAAAGGTCAAACAGATCTTGACCATTATCAAAAAATTCTAATTTATGTTGAATCATTTTTAAATCCAATATTGGATTTACTTATTAGTTTTTCAAATTTATATGGTCTAGTATTATCAATAATAGATTCATGCATGTCAAAAAAAGCTATAAAACCATCCATTACTAATTAGGTTTTATATTTTGAAAGACTTTATACATGTTATTAAGAATAAATCAAAGTAAATTCATCTATATTTTTTATGTGTGTCATCAAAATTAGGGTCATTAAAAAATTCATTGTCAAGTGTGTCAATAAAATTGTCATCACAAAGAGTCAAATATATTATATTGTAAAGGATTCATTTTTGATGGAAACTAGCATCCAAGATGTTTCACATTGTGGGGGTGGGTAGGACGGATGGTACAATAAATATAATGTTAAAATATTTAAGCTTTAATTTCCAATCAGCTAAGTAGTGACATGAGGAGGTTGTAAGCATTAGAGGTTGGAGGACATTTGGCATCCTCTCATCAGTCACTAGTGATGGAGTCTCACATATGGTCATCATTAACTCATCATTTTGGCCAAACATGGGGAGTTTGACCAATTATTTGGCACTTAGCCCTCGTAGTGGATGATTAAGGGCAAGTACTCCTTCTACCAGTGTAGATCCTTATGGTTATGATTATGTAAGCAACTCTTTGTTTACAACATCAATAAAATCAAAAGGTTAGAGATCATTCCATTTGGTTTCTCATAATGACAAGTTGATTCCCATTTCCTCCTTCTAGGAATTGCTTAAGGGAACAACAATTGGTTTTACAGCCATTTGTATCCTTTGGAAGCTAATTTCCTCCTTGAATTTGAACTTTGTTGGTGATTATACACATTTTTTTCCTTTCTAAAATGAATTTTTACTTGGCTCAAATAAAATTCATGAAATAAGCAGTGTAATTTACTCCCTCACCACTCTTATTTATATCAACATTCATACCAGCTTATACAGATCCATTGAGATACTTTATGTGTTAACTCTTGTGTATTTTAATTTTATTAGAGGTTGATAATTTTATGCATGGTCATTTTTTATGATTTTGCCTTTTTTATCTAAGTGATGTGATGCACCGCTATTTTATTTTCAAATACTTTCCAATTTTATACAGTAACTATTTGTTTAGAAGATATGCCTTTTTTAAATTCATGTAATATTATTTTAGTCTTCTTTGTGAAACACCTTTTTGCTTTTTACTACCATTTTTTCCTCTATATTTTTACCTAATTATTTTATTTCACACTCGCACAACATTATCATACTTATTTGATG
The DNA here is from genome assembly GCA_037957365.1 of Torreya grandis. Taxonomy (NCBI): domain Eukaryota; kingdom Viridiplantae; phylum Streptophyta; class Pinopsida; order Cupressales; family Taxaceae; genus Torreya; species Torreya grandis. Next base: position 1,851,680 of record JARHVA010003264.1, on the reverse strand, counting down.
TGTGGGGGTTTCTTAGATTATTCTCACTAACCTAATCCATCCTTGTCATTAATTTTAGTACCGAGAAATTATTTTTCCAACATTATTATCACTATTATTAATGTGATCTAGTGCTCTCATTTTTATATCTTCTAATATTAAGCTACAATAACTACTAAAAATAAAAACCAATGGAATATCTTAATCCAAGTGTGCTTCATGGCACTTATTTATGTTTTTCCTTATTATGATTCATTCACAATAGAGCTTGAGTTGACTGCCATTTATATTTCCTAAAATAATTTTGCCCTTAAGATCTCACATTTCAAGTGTACCTTTACCTATTAAATAATGGATTATATAGGGAACTGTTGACGCTGGAAAGTGCACCCAGCGGTAGGAACACGGATTCCTGCCCTCTCCCCGCAACATGGAAACCCCTCTCTCGCCTGTGGGATGGCGAAGCAGGAGAGGAGAGTCTCTAGATATGGGCTAGTTCCCTCTGATGTATCTTGTTTGTTTCAGGTAATGCAAAATATAGATATATAGGTATACACTTGGGGGGGTGAAAAGAAAAAGAGAAAAGCTTGAAAACAAACAGCCTACTCTAAAGGAGGTGATACACCAAAAACATGAGTGACCTTCTAGATCCACTCTCAGAATCAGGAGAAATGCAAGTATACTCTACACATCTGGTAGAGGGATCAGGCTGCTAAGACAAAGGGGGAGGCTATAATAGAAAATGCGTCACAGAAGTTTACCGAGGTGCTGTGGAATGCACACTTGCAAGCAACTTACTCTGTTCTGTCCTTCTCAAGTATTGCTCTTCTCCTTTCAGCTGTAGAACCGGTCCCTGTAGATAGCTGGTCTATTGGTATTACCTATGAAAGCATGGAAGATAATGACTAAACACAGATGGTACTTAGGGCATACACAGCAAATCAATCCAAGATGGAGGTAAAAACTGTATTTCTATTGATTCAGGTGGGAAATTTGCAGAGCAGTGCTCTTTACAAAAGTGAGGAAGATCCCTAGAAAATGACTAAGTCCTTGTATTTATAGCAGAAGAGCCAAGAGAAGTCTCATTGAAAAGCATGAAAAACACTATTGATGACGTCACAAGTCTGCCAAGACCATGCTTGTTGCCTCATTTTGCGTGCTGGTCTTCTCCTCTGGCGGCTGGGCGGGTTTTTTCTTGTGCACTGCAGGGGAATTTTGCCGCCCTTGTAGTGGGCGGCGATTTTGCCGCCCTTTGCATGAACTTCATGTAGGAATACCTACCGACATCGGTCGATAAGCTGCCGACGGCGGCAATCTTGCCGACATCGGTTACAGTAAGCTGCCGACGTCGATAGAGTTGTACTCTGCACGGCAATTTCTCTTTCCCCGCCATGGGGCGGGGTTTTCCATTTCACCGCCTTAGGGTAGATTTTTTCAATTTGCCGCCATGGGCGGGCTTTTTCGATTCGCCGCCATAGGGCGGGCTTTTTCGATTCGCCGCCATAGGGCGGGCTTTTCTGGTTTTTGTGCCTGCCTTTGTTCTGCCGACGTCGGTCTCTTTAAGGTGCCGACGACGGCAGTATTGCCGACGTCGGTCGACGTCTTTGCTTTTCTTTGTGTTGTGGGCGGCGAATTTGCCGCCCTCTGCATTTTCTTCGTAGATGGGCTCATTTTACCCGCCCTTGTAGTGGGCGGCGAATTTGCCGCCCTCTGCATTTTTTTGCCTCTTTTTTGACTAAGTGTCGAACACTCCATTTTTTCCCCTTCTCTTGCGGACGTCTGAAGACTCTGTCCTTCGCTGCCTATTCTCTACAACGGTGCTGTCAAAACCTGAAAGTGGACCTTGCAACCTGAAATGACTGGGCCTGCGAAGCAGGTGTAGGAGGTGATCGAGATTTTGCCTGAGGGGCAAAATTGGGTCAACAAATTGGCGACTCACGGGGGAAGCGTGCCTGCTATGCTTAGAACCCAGTTGCCTTACATATCCATTGGGTGCGGAGTCGGATGGTGACTTTGAAGCGAGTTCACAACAATTTTGAACATTCTAAAATCAAAAATATAGAATTTACCCCCACTGCCAAGGGAAACACACAAGACTAAAAACAACTAACTGTGCAAACTGCACTTAGGGAAAACAGGGAAGAAAACAAGGGAAACTATGTACGGCAGAACCAAAAATTCAGTGACAATGCTTCAGGTGTATCCCGTTGACTGGGATACGCAATTCTTCGCCGTCCAACCTGGAGAGCTAGAATGCATTATGATGCTTGCACTGAGTAATTATGTAAGGACCGCTCCAGAGGGCATCAAATTTTGCATGTTTTCCAGGGTTAGCTCTATCTTCGTCCCATTTTAAGACAATGTCTCCTTCGACGAAACTCTTTAACGAAGACTTCTTGTTGAAATGCCTTTTCACCTGATGCTGGCGACTGATCATAGAGACCATGGCCTGGTTCCTTACCTCCTGGAGCTCCATTAGTTCACATAATCTGACCTCCATGCTGCTTCCTTCTTCTAGCTGCAGCTGATGTGTGAGGTCCAGCGCTGGCAATTCGAGTGAGATAGGAAGCCTTGCTTCCCTTCCATACACAAGCGTATATGGAGAATTTCTGATTGATCTTTTCGGAGTGATTCGATCGGCCCATAGAGCTGTTTTCAACTTGGCATGCCAAGTTTTCTGATTTTCTTCCATGGTCCTCTTTATAATCTTGATCAAATTTTTGTTAGTAGACTCAGCCAGTCCATTCCCCTGCGGGTAGTAATTTAACGAAGTGCTGAGGTATATACCATACCTTAGTGCCCATTCACTAGTTTTAGTTTCCAGAAAAGCCAAGGCATTATTTGAGATTATAGTGGCTGGGACCCCAAAACGTGTCACTAAGTCCTCATAGAAATCCAAGACTGCGCTCTCATTTGCTTCCTTCAAAGCAATGGCTTCCACCCACCTGGTGAAATAATCCGTAGCAGTCAGGACCCACTTGTGTCTGGCGCTAGAGGGAGGGTTGATCATCCCTATGAAATCCAGGCCCCACTGCATGAATGGTTGCTCAACTTGAATGGGCTGTAGGGGCATGGCAGCCAATCGCTGCTTTTCGTCAAAGAGTGCACACTTCTAACACTTCCTTACCCAGGCATGGGTATCCTTGAAGAGAGTGGGCCAGAAATAGCCAGCTCTCATTATTTTTGCTGTTGTGGTCTTAGGGGCGAAATGGCCACCTGCTGGCCCATTGTGAAACTCAGTCAATACCTTGTCAGCCTGACTAGAGTCAATGCATCTCAAGAGAACCCCAGAGAGATCCTTCCTAAATAATACTTCGTCAATCAAAACATAGGGAAGGGACTGAAGTTTAAAATACCTTCTTCCGGCCCTATCGAGACCCTATGGACATTCACCCGTAAGAAGGAAATGCCTCATGTCTAGTGTCCAATCTCTTACAACAGTTGGTTCTTCTGCAGTGGCTGCGTCATGGATCAGCAAGCTGTCTTCACCTCTTTGTCTCAAATCTGCGGCTAGCTGTTCACACAAGCCCCTTCCTCTAACCAACTTGGTGATTTTGATGTCTATGTCGTACTCCATTACCTTGGTGATCCATCCCGTTCTTTTCTCGTTTAAGTCTCGATTGGTCAAGAAATCCTTGACGCCAGGATGTGGAACCATGAGATGGATCCTGCTGTTCGACAACATATATCTGAATTTCTTCAGGCTGCGCACTACTGCCAAGACTTGCTTCTCTACATAGGTGTACCTGGTTTCGAAGTCCTCTAACCCTTGGCTGAAAAAGGCGAGTGGTTGCTCGAGGTCATCACTGTTTGCTTGGGTAAGCATGGCAGATATTACTTCTCCGTTACTGAAGGTATAGAGATTGAGGTCTTTATTGAAGTCGGGGCTGATCAGAGCGGGAGCCTGGGTCAAAGCCTGTTTGATAGCTTCAAAGCTATCCTTTCTTGGCGTTGTCCATTTGAATTCTTCACCCTTCTTTAGCAAGGAGGTTAGGGGTTTAACTATTTCAGCAAAGTTTGGAATGAACCTCCGAATGAAATTTATTCGGCCAAAGAAACTCTGCAGGCCTTTCTTGTGCTTCGGTAGGGACATCTCCAGAATGGAGCGGACTCTCTCTGGGTCAATAGACAAACCTTCCTTGGACACAATGTGGCCAAGAAGTTTCCCCTCATGAATTGCGAATACACATTTCTTTGGATTTAGCGAGATGCCAAATTCCCTGCACCTCTCAAAAATCTCCCTGAGGTGCTTCATATGCTGTCTTGCCTCTTTGGAGAAAACTGTTATATCATCGAGGTACACCAGCACGTTCCTATTTATCAAACCACTGAAAGCCATGTCCATGGCTCGCTGGAAAGTAGCACCAGCATTGGATAGCCCAAAAGGCATCTTCTGGTAGGCGAACATTCCCCATTTAGTGGTGAAGGCTGTTTTGTATTGGTCACAGTCACGCACCAGAATCTGATTATATCCCGAATAGCCATCCAGGAGGGAGAAGCGTTCGGAACCAATTACCTTTTGAAGGATCTGCTCCATGTTTGGAAGGGGATAATGATCTTTTAAAGAGACTTTATTAAGGTCTCTAAAGTCGACACACAGCCTGATCTCCCCATTTTTCTTTCTAACTGAAACCAAATTATCCAACCATGAGGAATGTTTGATCGGAAATATAATGCCGGACTCAATCAACTTGGCCAATTCTTTCTGCATAAGGAGCTCGACCATCGGGTTAACAGGTCTCTGCTTTTGTGTGACTGGTTTTGCGCCTTCATCTAATTCAATGGTGTGTTGGGCGAGCCTTGGATCGAAGCCTTTCAAGTCGCTATAATTCCAGGCAAAAATATCAGCGAACTCCTGGCACAACAGAATGAAAGCTTGTCTTTCTTGAAACGTGCAGACCTTGCCAAGCGCCAGCAACTTATCCTTGAAGATTTCCACTTTTTCATAATTCTCCTCTTTGGTAGTGATGCATGCTTTGTCATCTCTTAGTTGGTCTTCTCCGTTGAAAATACTTTCAAGTGTGACCAGACCCTTAGGGAGTTTATTGTTCTTCAATTGAAAATTTTGATTTCCATATTGCTGCTGCAATTTTGCCTGATTGTGGACCGCAAATTCAGCTTCCTTCTTTAGGAAAAGGGCTATCTGTTGGTCGCTTTCGAAGACCTGCCAATTTGTAACATTGTCTAGAATTGAAGGCCGGACCACCACTTTTAAATGGCGCGAACTACAACCCCTGCTTATCTCTTTTGAAACATCAAATTGGGCACCAACAGCTGCCAATCTGTCAGCCTGCTTATTCTGTTCCCTGGGGATAGAGGTAATGTTAAGAGCAAGGAAATCCTCCATCAAGTCCCAGACTCTGTGCTTGTAAGATTTCAGAAAGGAGTTCTTGGTCAGGTTCAGGCCTCTGATTTGGTTCACTATTAGTTCACTGTCCCCCAGGATTTGCAATTTTTTGATCCCTCTCTTTCTTGCCCACTCAAGTCCGTGAATCAAAGACTCATATTCTGCAACGTTACATGTGCAAGAGAAATGGAAACGAAAAGCTAAAAAGTACCTTTCTTTAGAAGGGGAGACTAACATTACCCCACCACCAGCGCCCAATTTGCTTCTGGAACCGTCGAAATATAGCTGCCACAGGCCAAGATCTTCTTTGTTTTCTTTCATTATATTGGGCATGACGGCACTCTCTTCATGCAAGCAATAGACGCCAAGGTCTGCCTCCTCAATAAACTTATAAGGATCGTGTTCAAAGTTATCGCTTCCCCACTCATCCAAGAGTAGATCTGCGACTCCTTCGAGAGCAGAAGACGAGGACTTGTCTGTTTGAGAGTCTTCTGGATCAATGATAGTATAACTGACATTCGCTGCCTTGGGTGAATAGGACTCTAGGTGGTCCTTATAGAGTGGCTCGGATTCAATTTTCACTTTGGTCCCATACTTAGTTCTGAAAACCAGGTATGACCAATTTGCTACTAGATAACCACCTATCTTGGACGTAAAGTCCCTAGACAAACAGATTGCAAATTATGGAGGAACGTCTGCTACCACTATATCTTGAGGGATTGAGAATGTCGGGCAGGCATGCAATGTTAAACTCAATCCTTTCAGGACTCCGACTGTCTTTGCGGGTGTCCCATCTAGTTGCAAGACTCCTTTGTTCATTGCTTCGTACTTTAACCCCATCTTATCAGCAATGCATTTAGGCATTACTGAAGTGCTGGCCCCGCTATCAATTATGCAATTATGTACTAAGAAATCTCCTATGATCAAAGATACATAAAAAGGGGAAGTCTTTTCTTCTTTCCTTACCTGACCTGGAGCAGAAGGCTGCCCATTCATCATTAGGACGTTATTAGTGTCTGTTGGGATGGCCTGGCGATCTAGCTCATGCAATTCTTTCTTCAATACCTCCTTTTGTCCCGAAAGAGACAATGAATCCCATAGAGAAATGCTCACATGCAATTTCTTCATTTGATCAACTATATTAACTTGGGGACTGACTCCTTTCGCGTTTTCCTTTGGGCTGATCCCGGCTGGAGCTTTAGACTGAGGAGCTGGGGGTACAGATGGTTCACCAGAAATTGGGGCCTTTTGAAAAGGGTGTGGTGGAGGATTCGCTGTTGCCCGAGGGGAAGCCTGCACTTCTCCAACTGCTCTTCTTTTAAATCTCGTATTGGCCGCAATGCAATCAGCATGATTGCCTGCAGCACCCCCATGATTAATTGCACAGAGCTCGCCCTCTTCGTGATTTATCAGGGTAGAATCCGGCTGAGTCTGATTGTTGCTTGTGCTGGTTTGAGCTGGGAACTCAAAAAATTGAGAAAAATCAGCACCCTGATTTTCTGAATTTTAGAAAAAATTCATCATGTCATTCGGGTGGATAGCTTGCTTTTGACCTTGTCCCATGTTTGAACAACCTGGCTGCTCCTGCACTAGATTGTTCTGTGTAGGTACCATGGCTTTAGATGACGAAGGAGGGCCTGAGTTATAATTTTGATAAGGCCTAGTTGTAGTGAGCTGCCCCTGACCTTGGTTATAATTTTGAAAGGGGGGTCTAGGGGCATGGCCATAATTTTGATAACTCTGGTTTGGCTTGTGGCTTTGAGCTTGCTGCCTTTTAAGGGCAACAAGTTCATTTGACATGCTCTGCAATAGGCCCTTAACTTCACTTAATTCATTGGATGGAACAGCAGTTGGCTTCTCAATGACAGGTAGGGGGGCAATTGTAGGAGAGACTGCTTGAATTGGGGGCAGCGGTTCTGGGAAAAGTGGCATGTGAGGTCTAGGGGCGATTTTCCCAGCTTGAATCAAGCAATTTTCGGCCGCAATGGCTATGTCATATGCAGCTGGCAGTATGTGTCCCCCCATAGATTGAATCATCATAGCAATGTCACTATTTAATGCTTTTAGATAGTACAAGAAAGCGTAGCTGGGGGTCGGCCTTACCAGGATGGGAATTCTATCCCAAGTCTTTTGAAACCGCGTATTGAAGTCCTGCATATATTCATGCGGAGCTCTTTTTATAGTTGTCAGCTGCTCAGCAAGAGAGAGGCCATCACTTTTTTCCCCAAAATGATCAGTTAAACGAGTGCCCAATTTGTTCCAAGAATGTATGGAATTCACAGGCAAGGTGCCGTACCAGTCGAGAGCTTTCCCTTTCAGAGACAAGGCTAACAGTCTGATGGCAATATTTTCTTATGTTATATTATGAATATTGCAAAGGTTGGTGATATTTTTTATATGCTCAACAACTGTAATAGGTCCCACTCCATCAAAAAAAGGCACATTTTTTAGAGCTATTCCGGGGATCGGATCATAGCGTGGGAGGTTTAAAGGGCTTTCACCACGAAAAGCTGCAAAAGGCAAGGCCATGGCTGGAACAGGTTGTATTTGTGGCTGAGCTGGGTTGGTGTTCCTAGCAACAGGTCTAGGAGGATTTATCAGTGGATAAGGGCGAGTTCTTCCAAACCTGAGTCTTTTAGCGGAGTTTAAAGGTAGTTCAACGAACTCAAAGGGGACCCTTCTTGAAGCTGACCTGGTGGTAACTTTTGGCATAGAAGTTAAGTAACTGGTCTTAAAAAAAAGAACTGAGCTCTTACCAGTGGAGTCGCCAGATGTTGAAAATCTTTGAAAATCACTGTAGCAGGACCAACATCAATCCTGAAATACTACTGTGTTAGAAACTTTAATAAAATTGCAGTCCCACCGGGCGTGCCAGAACTGTTGACGCTAGAAAGTGCACCCAGCGGCAGGAATACGGATTCCTGCCCTCTCCCCGCAACATGGAAACCCCTCTCTCGCCTGTGGGACGGCGAAGCAGGAGAGGAGAGTCTCTAGATATGGGCTAGTTCCCTCTGATGTATCTTGTTTGTTTCAGGTAATGCAAAATATAGATATATAGGTATACACTTGGGGGGGGTGAAAAGAGAAAGAGAAAAGCTTGAAAACAAACAGCCTACTCTAAAGGAGGTGATACACCAAAAACATGAGTGACCTTCCAGATCCACTCTCAGAATCAGGAGAAATGCAAGTATACTCTACACATCTGGTAGAGGGATCAGGCTGCTAAGACAAAGGGGGAGGCTATAATGGAAAATACGTCACAGAGGTTTACCGAGGTGCTGTGGAATGCACACTTGCAAGCAACTTACTCTGTTCTGTCCTTCTCAAGTATTGCTCTTCTCCTTTCAGCTGTAGAACCGGTCCCTGTAGATAGCTGGTCTGTTGGTATTACCTGTGAAAGCATGGAAGATAATGACTAAACACAGATGGTACTCAGGGCATACACAGCAAATCAATCCAAGATAGAGGTAAAAACTGTATTTCTATTGATTCAGGTGGGAAATTTGCAGAGCAGTGCTCTTTACAAAAGTGAGGAAGATCCCTAGAAAATGACTAAGTCCTTGTATTTATAGCAGAAGAGCCAAGAGAAGTCTCATTGAAAAGCATGAAAAACACTATTGATGACGTCACAAGTCTGCCAAGACCATGCTTGTTGCCTCATTTTGCGTGCTGGTCTTCTCCTCTGGCGGCTGGGCGGGTTTTTTCTTGTGCACTGCAAGGGAATTTTGCCGCCTTGTAGTGGGCGGCGATTTTTCCGCCCTTTGCATGAACTTCATGTAGGAATACCTACCGACATCGACCGATAAGCTACCGACGGCGGCAATCTTGCCGACGTTGGTTACAGTAAGCTGCCGACGTCGGTAGAGTTGTACTCTGCGCGGCAATTTCTCTTTTCCCGCCATGGGGCAGGGTTTTCCATTTCACTGCCTTAGGGAAGATTTTTTCAATTTGCCGCCATGGGCGAGCTTTTTCGATTTGCCGCCATAGGGCGGGCTTTTTTGATTCGCCGCCATAGGGCGGGCTTTTCTGGTTTTTGTGCTTGCCTTTGTTCTGTCGACGTCGGCGGTTCTGCCGATGTCGGTCTCTTTAAGGTGCCGACGACGGCAGTATTGCCGACGTCGGCCGACGTCTTTACTTTTCTTTGTGTTGTGGGTGGCGAATTTGCCGCCCTCTGCATTTTCTTCGTAGACGGGCTCATTTTACCCGCCCTTGTAGTGGGCGGCGAATTTGCCGCCCTCTGCATTTTTTTGCCTCTTTTTTGACTAAGTGTCGAACACTCCGTTTTTTCCCCTTCTTCTCTTACAGATGTCTGAAGACTCTGTCCTTCGCTGCCTATTCTCTGCAACGGCGCTGTCAAAACCTAAAAGTGGACCTTGCAACCTGAAATGACTGGGCCTGCGAAGTAGGTGTAGGAGGTGACCGAGATTTTGCCTGAGGGGCAAAATTGGGTCAACAAGAACTTTACACCTTATTTTCAACTTGCTTAGGTGTGCTTTAAATCTACTTTTATAAATTAGTACCATATGTTCTAGCTAGAATTCCTTAGATCATAAATTGCATCGTTACACTTTTTATTTCTATTTTGCCATCACTCTTATTTTTTCCATGCAAGTTAATTCCAATAAACAATTATACAATGACACTTTGTCTTCAATCTGTGATCATCAAAAAATTGAAGGTAAGTACAAAATACTCCATAAACATGATTGCTTTTATTCTATATACCAATTGGAATGGAGTGTACTTTGTTGCACACTTATAATTAGTTATGTATACCCATCATATTTATAAGATATAGTCTTCCCAATCATCCGTATGAACATTTCAGATCTTTATAAAGATATTATCTTGTACCTTATTAGAGGATTTTGTTTGGCTATTTTCTTGAGGATGATAAGTTGTACTCTTTTGGTGCAAAATCATAAACTCCTACATCAGTTTTTTGATGGTATTATTCAATAAATTTGTGCACCTGTCACTTATCAACTTTTGTGGGTATCTATACCTTGTTATGATGTTATCATGTATTTTTTTTGGCATCCTTTTCACCATAGCTTGGAGTTGCAGCTGCCTTGACCAACCCTGTAAAATAATATTTTGCACTGATAATATACTTAGCATTGGAGCACTTGGAAGGTAGAGTAATAGGACTTATAAATTAAATCCTCCACTACTCAAATGGTTATACAATGAGAACCAGATTTAGGGGCATCTCATCCCTCTGATTTGGATTCCTTATGCATTAAAAAACATTATATTCCAATGTGATGGGCATCATGAAACTTTATATACTAGAATAATCCACTTTGTAGTATCTTCCTTGCAATCAATTCACATGTGAAGTGTCCTCTTGCTACACCTTGATGGGCTTCATCCAACACCTACAATCACTCAATCTCCAAGGCTACTCTACAAAGGACCTTATCTTTACCCAGGATGTATATAAAGTAATTGATGATGTTGAATGGTAAAGTCGGTGTGACTAAATGTTTATTATCATGTGTATAGTGTTCTAAAAATGCACCATGCTAAAGAAAGTTTGTGATTTCCTCCATATGTTTCAGAATCACACTTTCTCAAAATATATGAGCATTTGGTGACTCATCCTACAACTCTTTTAGCTCCTCCCTCATTTGTATCCTACTAAGGTGGATTAGTCCCACATTCTCCTTTCCTATCTTGAATTTTTTTTACTTTTATTCTTGAAGGAGCATCAAACACCTTGAAATCATTCCTCCCAGTACTGGTTTATTCACCAAGTATCATAATGCTTTGTGATCTGTAAAATAATCAAAGGGGGTGACCATCAATTAATTAAAAAAATTATATTTTTCAAAAACCATTGCCAAGGATTCTCTTTCTATTATAGTATAAATTTTATCAGCAACAAACAAATTGTGACTTGCAAAATGGATTAGGTGGTCTGTTGGATATTTGTTGTATATTTTGCATGTATTACACCCCTTAAGTGTTGTATAGTTAGGCATGACAATTATTTAATGTATTACCTATTAATGTGGATATATATACTCACACTATGGTAGGGGAAAAACTAAAATAACAATTACATTACTATATTACAAAACACTTAAATTAATATAATAGTAAAGGGGGTTAATGTTTTGGGTTTTTTCCCATAAGGGTTTCTCAAGTAAAATATTGTGTACTGTGTAACATTATGTGTGTGCAATTTATCCTATTCAATTTTAGCATAAATATTCAATTAGTATAACTTCTCCTATATTGGCTTATCATTCATTTTCTCTTCATTTGGTATTAGAGCTAAGTTTTATATTTTTTGTGAAGAGTTGTGATTTCATTTAGTCATGATAAATTATTTCACGACTGGGAGATCTATGCATGGGAATATTTGTGTGAAGGAAAATGATGGGAAGCACAAAGATAGAAATTAGAAAATTCAATGGTCAACATTATGAGTTGTGGAAACTCAAAAAGGAATATATTCTTGTCGACAAAGATCAGTGGGTTTTTGTATCAAGAGTGCAACCTATGGGTATGAAGGTAGAAGATTGAGAAAAGATCAATAGGAAGGAGAATAGTTCAATCAGATTTTGTCAGTTGGATTCCATTTTATTGAATGTGTCAATGAGGAAAACTTCTAATTAACTATGGGAGAAGTTGTGGAGTTTGTATCAAACAAAGTCTCAACTGAACAAACTATTTCTCTTTAAAAAATTGTATTCATGTAAAATGAATGATGGTGACTTTGTAGCTAAATGTTTGATTTATTTTAATATTATGGTAAGACTATTAATTTCTATTTAAATTAAAATGGACAAAGAATAAAAGTGTGTCACTTTGATTTGATATTTACCCAACTCTTGGGATGATTTAGTTATGGAAATAACTACTACTAGATTAATATTAAAATGTGAAGACATATTAGGACCCTTATTATTAGAAAAAATGAAGTGGAAATACATTGAGGATTATCAAAGAAATGATTCCTTGATTTGAGAGGTTTTTCACAAGAGAGAAAGAGGTTTATACAGTCAAAGTTTAGAGATAAATCTAAAACTAAGAAAAACAAAAGAGATAATGCTGGAATTATGGTAAAATGAAGCATTTTAAGAAAGATTGAAAATCTAAAATGTTGAAAAGCATAAGTCATCTAATGATTCCTAGTCTTTAGAAATAAAAAAACCCTAATAAAAACTCAATATATCTATTCCTAGCAGCATTATGCTTACATGGATGCCATGATGCATGGTTGATTGACTTGGGTGCCTCTTATATATGACTCCCCATAGGGAGTGGCTTTGTGAATAAGAAAATATAAATGGAGATGAAATCATATTAGGATATAAATCTACCTACAATATTGTTGGTTAAGGGAGATTCAAGTTGATGTTCAAATATGGAAGGGATAAAACCTACCCTAGTGTTCGGCACATTCTAAGTTTGGATATAAATATAATTTAAGTAAGAAAGATGAATGATATGGTTACGTAGGTGATATTTAACAAAGAAAGTTGCAAGATAGTCTATGGAGCCATGGTATTGACAAGAGGATTCTACAATGGACCATTTTTCAAGCTTGAGTCAAGCACTATTAGTGATGAGTGTAATAACTTGGTTATTCTTTGAGATAGAAATGGATCAAATAAAACTCTAACTACATGAAAAGGAAATGCTCAAGCATCAAAATATGTGTTATATTGGAGAGAAAGGCTTTCAATAACTAAAAATTAATGGTATGCTTCAAGGTATTTTTTATTGCCCTTAGATTTTGACTTTTGTGATCATTGTGTATATGGGAAGAAAACTCGAGGAAAGTTTTCAGTAGTACTACTAGAGTAAATGGTATTTTACATTTAATACATACACATGTGTCTGGACCTGTGAAAGTTCCACTCTAGAAAAGTCATTATATGGTGTGTCTTTCATAGATGACTACTCAATAAAAACATGGGTTTATTGTATCAAGCATAAATACGAGGTTTTCAATAAGTTCAAGAAGTTTAAGGCTCTTTTTGAATACCAGATAGAAATTAAGATTAAGGTCTTGAGAAGTGATAATGGTGGAGAATACTCCTCAAATTATTTTGAGTAGCTATGTAAGGACTATGGAATAGAAACGAAAAAGACAACTCCATATACACCATAGCATATTGAAGTTATAGAAAGAATGGATATGACTCTGATGGATAAGGTGAGAAGTATGTTAAGTGTTACAAGATTAGAAATGTAGTTTTGTGGAGAAGTAATTATGATTGCTTGTTACTTGATCAATAGATATCCCACATCAACCATGGTTAATAAAACTCCACATGAAGCATGGACTAGTAAAAAATACTCTCTCCAATATCTTAGGGTTTTTAGTTGTGATGTTTATAGCTATATTAAAAAATAAAAAAGGATTGATCTGGACAAAAAATCAATAGAGTCTATTTGTATTGGATATAGTATTAGTGTAAAATGAGATACGATGTGGAACCCAGAAACAAAGAGGACAATTTACAATTGAAACATTACCTTTGGAGAGGCTAATGGGGTTAAAAAATAGGAATAAAAACCAACGGATGAACCTGAATAATTTCATGTTAAACTAGAAGAGGGACAATCAATGTTTAAATTTAGAGCAACTATAAAAGATGAACTAGAAAGGGAGGTTCAAGAGGAAGATTCAAATGAAGCAGAGGATGAGAAACCAAAAAATGCAAAACCAAAAACTTCATTTTGAGAATATCTTCTAAAGTGATAAGAATACTAGATAGGTATAGTCCTCCTACCTTCTATTCTTCCTTTATTTTATCATTTCTATCAATTATTGATGAAGATCCCAAGACTTTGAAGGATACACTCAGCTTAAATGAATATAAGTCCTGGAATAAGGAAATGTAGGAAGAAATGGATTCTTTAGATAAAAATTATACATGAGACTTGGTGAAATTACCTCAAGATCCTTTAGGCTACAAATGGGTATTCAAGAAGAATCAGAATTCAAGAGGGAAAATGGAGAAGTTTAAAGTTTTCCTAGTAAAAAATATATTCTCACAGGTAAAGGGATTTGATTTTAGTGAGATATTTTATCCTAGTGCCAAGCTAATTTTAATTATATTTCCTTTATCTATTCATGTTACTATAAATCTTGAAATAGAAAAATTTGATATGAAGACAACTGTTGTACATGGTGAGCTTGAGGATTTGGTGTGTAGCCTAAAAAAGTCTCTTTATGGCTTAAAGCAATCACTAAGGTCATGGAATCAAAAAAAATAGAGGTATGTGTTGGGACTTGGGCTTGAATTAACTAAAGTTGATCTCTATGTGTATGTTAAATAAGGTGAAATTTCTGTTATCATAGTGTTGTATGTAGATAACATCTTATTAATTAGTAATAATAAGGAAATGATCAATCAAGCAAGTCTCAATTATCATCTCAATTTGATATGAAAGATATAGGTGTTGTCAAATTTATTTTGGGTATGGAATTAAAAGAGATTGTCTAAACAAAAAAAAAAGTTGTCAAATCAAAGAAAATATATTGTAATGATTATGTAAGGGTTTAGGATGTAGGAAAGTAAACTTGTGATCAATCCTTTTTTGGTTGGTCAATTTGTGTTAAATAGCGTCCCTAACGACAACAGGAAATTGAGGACATGTATCAAGTCTATATTTTAATTTTGTTGGAAGTCTAATGTATGCAATGGTTTGTACCAAACTTGATATTCCTCATGTGGTGGGATTAACGAGTAGATTATATTAAATTTGGTCAAGAAAAATTAGACTATAGTGAAGAGGATCTTCAAGTATTTACACAATATTTATGACTATGTGATATGTTATCAATCTAATTCTGGTGAAATCAAGACATTAAGTCTACATGGATTTGTGGATTGTGATTGGGTTGAAGACATTCATTCCCATAGATCTACTAGTGCATATGTGTTCAAATTATTTAATGGAGCTATAATTTGGATGAGTAAACAAAAAGCAAGTGTTGTTATATCCACCAAATATGTTGAGTACATGGTTGCTAATCATGCAAGCAAGGATTCAATTTGGCTTCAAAATTTGTGCTCCACTGTAGAGTTCATTCAAAAAGTTTTAAGGATGTATTATGACAATTAGAGTGTAATTTATAAGGAAAAGAATCATGACTATCACTCATGAATGAAATACATTCATGTTCAATATCATTTTATTCGATAAATGGTGGCAGAGAATAAAATATGACTAGAAAAGGTGGACATAGATAATAATGTTGTTGATTCACTTACGAAGGTTGTGAGTACTGAGAAGTTTTCTTGGTATAAAAAATTAATGCACATGGTTTACCTTAGCTACTAACGTTGTGTAGTTATGAACCCCTATGTAAAGTGTTCAACAATTTGGAGAATGTTAGATATTTACTTTATAAATTTCATGTGTTACACCCATTAAGTACTATATAGCCAATAACGACAATTGGGGTCCCCAAGCAATTAAGCATAAGCCCAATCTAATAGCTCAATAAACTCATAGACATGAATTATGGAGGTATGCTTGTGAGTTTAGTTAGATTGCATGCTCTTGGTAAGTTGTGGTAAACCTTACTAGTTTTAATGATAAAATATAATGTAGCACAAGAAATTTATCCTTCAAATGGTGAGTCAACCAAGGTGGTATGTGTAGTGAACTATATAAAAAATAAAGAGGTGGCTAACTCACTAAATTAAAAATTCAAGGTGGAGAGCTTGTGGTGGCTTGGATAATTAATGAACTATGGAGATCAAATTAGTAAATATCCAGGTGAGCTATCAATGCGAATGAAGATGTAAAATTTTAGTCAAGCATGGTAAACTCTACATAATGAAATTGAACTATTGACTATATTTTCCCAATGGACTAGGCTTGATGGATTTTGCTCAATATCCTAGAGCAATCAAGGAATCCAATATTCATAAATCCAAATTGAATGTCAGATGAATTTGAAAATATGAAAATCATATTTTTTTATTTGATAAGGTAAATGTTTTTAAAGCTGGAGCTATGAACCAGATAGGTGATGGTATTGATAATTGAACCAACAACAAAGAGTGTTTGGAGTCACCCCTAACCTTTATAAGGCACAACTAGAGGGTTTTAAGGCTCCCAAAACCATAACAAGCACAATAAGAGGTTTTGGAGGATCCCACAATCTTGTCAAAATAAACAAACACAGGGTTTTAAGGATCCCACAACCATAACATGAGATTTTTAATGCTCCCACAACCTAGATACAAGTAAAGATGTTAAAAATCAATGAGACTCAAAAAGCTAACACCCTTCGGTAAGATTTTCTTGAAACTAACATTGCAGAACAAGAGTTTGCGAGGAGTTGAAGGTCTTCTGCCACCTGAAACTTCCACATAACCTTTGCATAGTTGAGACATAATAATTAGGATTTTCCTCCCATTGAAACCATTAATGGCTAAATAATAATAAGGACCTCTCCATCTTATCCTCAGCAATCTTGTCGCATCTTGATACAAAATAAGGTCTTTTATCCAAGCATGAGCAATATCCTTAAATTATCGAGAAAACCCTATAACCAAAAAGAGGCAAGAGTGGAGCCCTATATCATTTTCTCTAATATGGAAAGTTTTGATTTGGTATCCTCTATCGACCACAATCAAAACTAGGTGAGACTAAAAATAGCCCCCCGTAGATCTAGTCTTCAGCAAGATTTTCATCCATTCCCCATAGACTCTTTGGGCCACAAGTGGCCATATATATTCAGTCAATGAGATCACCACCCATAATAAGGGATAAATACTTTTAGATTAGACTCCATAAAGCTTTGTGAGGAATCCTCTATCTTCCTCATTAGCCTTTAAACCCAAAACTAACCAAAAAGGGACTTCAACAGTTTTTCTACAAAAACCCATTCCTTGATACCACACCAAAAATTTGTATTTATCAAAATGTAGATCTCAAATAGGTAAAAAACCTGTATCATTTGCACCTATTTGGGTGGCATCAATAAGGATATTTTTCATACCCAAAAGATCCAAGCCATTTATATGAACAACAGTGTCGAGCCCTATAGCCTTCAATAATTTATCATAACAACCCCAAGTAGATCCACTCCATGAGTGTGCCAAGGCTCTTGATTAAACTAAACAAAAGTTATTATCAACCAAAAAATAATTCTTAGTAATATAGCGAATGTTATTCCATATATCGCTACTTTTAGCATGATTAACACTATTATCTACCTTGCTTAGCAGACTCAGGTTATGACCTTTCAAATGTAGAATGGGCATGAAAATCTTCTTAAAACCATCTGCCACCAAAAGAAAAGAGGAGAAATTAATCTTGGCATATTCTGCCACCTGATAGACCACCTCTACTCCATATAGGATACCAATGCCCTAGTGAGTATCCTTGGCCTTCTCATTAAACTGAGGCAGAGCCCTTTTCAAAAGTAAATGTGTTGTCAAAAGGAGTGTTCAGGTCCCAATCTACCCTCCAATTTCATTGAAATCCTAACCCTTACTCCATGTAAGACCAAACTCTTCACAGGTATAATTGCCTCTCCAAATAGTCATGGATGGCTAGTGCCATAAATCTCCATGCCATACCAAAATAAGGACCCAAGTCAGTTGGTTTGATCTTGGATCTTCATCATCCTCATGATCTCCACCTCCTTCCTCCTAGTTAGAGAGTTCCCACCCACCCCCTGGTTTGAAATTTATTCTTTCGTTCCAATGCATCATATTAATTCTTGTTGAATTAATTGATTTCTATATAAATTTTTGAGATGGTAAACTCTAGTTAGGAAAGTAAAGTTGATAAGAAAACTAGAGTTATGTGGTTCCCCAAACTAACTTTGAAATGGTTGTGCAATAAGTAGATTAAATTAGTTCATTTAAGAATTAATGTTAAAATATTAAAGTGTGTATGGTAATAAAAAGCATTTATTAATGTTATGTTGTAACATCTTCTACAAAAGTGCCTAGATATGAAAAAGTTAAAATTAATAAAAATCAAGTTAAGTCAAGGTAAATTCATAGTTCAAGTTGAGTTAAAGGTAGTTACTCAACTAGCTTAGAGGTACTAATTAGTATGAAATATTTGAAATCAAGTGTAAGTAGATTTTTATTTCTCGCAACCCTAGGATAGGGCTTGCTATAACTTTGTGTACAAATGTTCTTGTTCACTAAATGTTAACGCATTATGAACAAACATGTGTGTCGATCATTTTGATTTATGGCTTTTAAGATTTGTAATTAATGGAATGTGATTTCCTATCTAGAGATGAATTAATATATTGAATTTATGGATTTTCAATATTGTGAGCAAACCCTTGGTGTTTATAAACTTTGTGTTGAAATCTATAAGTGTGGACTTTGTGCCAAACACACCCAGTCTGATTTTGAAGGAGACTTTATGCTTCCAAAAAATCATTTGTCCTCATTTTCATTTGTTTCTTATTATTACATTTTCATGATGAAGGAAAATTTTCAACCCATTTCATTCAAATTTGAGTTATCCAGGTAATTTTATAAGTTTATTTCATTGTGTGTTTCTCACCCCTCACCTCCATCTTCTCTCATTATCATTCCATTTATGTCTTTCTCCATTCTCCATTTCCATTTTTGTTTCCTTTTTGCACTTTTTGTTTTAATAAAAAGGGTAAAAATATATTAATAAAAGAACAAGAGCATTACAAGAACGGGGGACCGAAATCCCCAAAGGAAAACAACAAGCGCAGAAAAACTAGGGACAAACCCACCTATATGTTGATATGAGCCTTCCTATCTTCCTCTAAAATACGTTCTAGATTAAAGCGAAGCTCCGGGGAGAGAGACTCCCAATCCTTAAAATTACCACCATCTAAATGCTCAGACACCCATTTTGCCAAACAATCCGCAGCTCTATTTCATTCACGAGGAATATGAACAAACCTAATTGTATCCATGAGTAAGCTAATCCTCAAAATCTACTGCACAATCTTAGCCAATTGCCAATTGATATCCAACACTTTCCTCTTAACAAGCAAGTTGATCACGACTTGAGAATCCAATTTGCAAATAATCCTATGCCAACCCAACGCCTGAGCCTTCTCAAGAGCATAGAGAATAGCCTGGCCTCCATCATGTTATTGGTTTGGATCCCCTCATGGACTGCAAAGAGAAAAATCACTGTACCTTCAGAGTCTCTGCCTATCCCACCAATACCCGTAAGGCTGGGATTGCCCCTAGAAGAGTCATCCGTATTGATCTTGAGAAACCCATTGGGAGGGTACTGCCACTGACCGTCCCTATGAATCTTATTTTTGCTCTGTCAACCTCTCCTGACACAAGCTGAATTACCTACAAATCACTGGAATCCTAAGCGCGCCACCACCTCAGCGTCCTATTTGGATAAAGGGAGACAAACCTCACTCTTGTCCAGCACAGTCTCCTGAATCATCCCTACGACTTTCTGCATACTTGTTGCGCCATAATCCTCTCATTTTAGAATATCTGCCTATTTCTCTCCAATCAGAGCTGCCACAGCACAAAGATCAGCCCCCTTAACCAAACATTCTGTAGAAAAGCAGTCCTTGAGGGGGGTTCTCCCACTCCACTCCAAAAATTGACCAAGGATGAAACATGGAGATAGGGGTGCTGCCATATGTCCTACCAATAATGCCAGAGTTGCAAAGCAAAGGAGTAACGAAAAAATAGGTGAGCAGAATCCTCCTCAGCTGCTCCACATATAACACAAATGGACGGGCCTTGGAAGCCGCTTTTTTAGAGATTGTCCTAGGTCAAGCACCTATTCCAAGCCAATAACCAAATAAAGTAGTTGCATTTTGGCCATGATAATTTATTCCAGACCTGTCTCCACCATTGCACTTCTCACCTGCCTAATCTTTTAGATAATAAAGCCTAATATTTAGAAGCAACTGTGTAATTTCCTTTAGGATTGGGAGACCAAGCAAGCTCATCTTCACCCTGGAGGGAGCTACATCGACGTCTGAAAATGAGGTTTAGTATCTCATCATGCTCCTCCTGCATTCCAACAACCGGCCAAACCTTAGGTGCTTTCCATTTTGCCACCTCCAGTTGTCCACAGGAAATGTATGATTTAAAGTCACTCACTCGAGACCAACCAGCATCAAGGAATCTCTGGCAAAGGTTTGACAGATTAGGGAACTGAGAAATAATGGGAGGGTTACCGTCCCAAGAATCAGTCCAAAAGAGAGCCTTGGGTCCCCGCTTACAAATCCAGAATTAGCCTTCCTTAATTAGAGCAAACCCTTTTTTGAGAGTCCTCCATATTGCTGAGCCTTTCCCAATGAGTGTATAACAAGGAATATCACTCTGAGTGGCCCCCAAATAGTACTTCTGAGAAAGAATTCTGGGCCAGGCCTTGTCTTGTTCATTGCACTAGTGCTAATAAATCTTAGCTGCCAAAGCAACTCCATTTAAGTCCATCTGCCTTAGGCCAAGCCCCCCGTGTTGTTTAGGGCTACAGACCATCTCCCATCTAACTAAGCTCCATTTTGAGGTCATCAAAGTATCAACCCATAAACATTGCCTAGTAACCGAGTCAAATTCCTTAACAATTCCCACTAGGGCAACCTGAAGCATACATCTATAAATGGGCAAAGCCTGCACCACATATTGAATTAATTAAACACAGCCTGCAAAAGAAAGCCACCTATGAGTCCAATGATTCACCTTCACCCAAAATTTATCCAAAATATTCTGCTAGGATTCTTTGCGTATACGGCCAGCTGTAATAGGAATACCCAAATAAATCAAGGGGAGAGTCCCAATCTGGAAATGCATAGTCTAAGTAATTTGATGTTGTATGGGAGCTGGTGTATTAAATAAGAATATGGATGACTTATCTTTGTTGACCTTTTGCCCTGAGGCCATTAGATAAACATCCAACACCCTACGCAAATTGGCAGCTTCACTCATTGTGGCCATGCCCATCAGAACAGTGTCATCAGCAAATTGCAAGTGAACTACGCCAACAGTTCACCCCCCATCACCAGCCTTGAATATGCCCATCCTCTCTATTCCTTCTGATCATCCTCCCCAAGCCTTCAGTAAGAAGAAGAAAGAGATACGAAGACAAGGGATCTCCTTGTCATAGCCCCTTAGAGGCACCAAATAACTCCGTATGTTCCCCATTGATAAGCACCAAAAAGGAAACTAAGGAAATGTAGCTCATGACCCATTGGGTCCATTCATCCGTAAAACCAAAACCTTTGAGAACCTTCCACAGGGATGACCATCTGACCCTATCAAAAGCCTTGGCCATATCCAGCTTAATAAACATTACCTTATCCTTGAAGCTGGCCATGGAGTGAATGGACTCAACCGCTATGACAATACCATCAAAAATTTGCTTGTCTTCCACAAAACCACTCTGTTCTTCAAAAATCACATTGTTGAGCCTAGTTTTTAACCTTTCTACAATGATTTTAGATATGATTTTATAAACAACATTACAAAGAGATATAAGGCAAAACTGACTTAGCCTATCAGCTCCTTCGCATTTCGGTATGAGGGTGAGATAAGTCACATTTGAAGCCTTAAGCATTTGCTTATTCCTTTGAGATTCTTGAACAACAGCTAAAAGATCTAATTTGATAATATCCCAGAATTCTTGATAGAATTTAGTCAAGAAGCCGTCAGGACCAGCTGCTTTCCCCTTTTTCATCTGGGAAATAGTCACCTCAAGCTCCCCAAGTGTGATATCCTTCATTAAATTCTCATTCATTTCATGCGTCACCAGGGGCAAAATGCAATAGAGAACCTGTGCTCCTTCCAGTAATTCCTCATTCGCATCTTCCCTAAAAAGAGTAGAGAAATACTGCACCACCTCCTCTAACATTGTAGGAAAGGAATTAAGTCGCTCACCTCTTTCATTGAGCAGGACCGAGATAGAGTTGTCGTGCCTCCTGGCTTTGGATGATTGAAAGAAAAAAGAAGTATTTATATCACCTTCTTGGAGCCATTCTATCTGAGCTTTCTGCTTCCAAAACACTTCCTCTCGTAGCTCACATTCCTCCAGGTTTTTCACAGCCTAAGCTTCATCTTGAAGTAAGATTTCAGTCAATCCTTCCTCCCTAATTGTTCTCATGATACCATCAAGCTTAGCCTGCACATCAGCCTTAGCATGAAAAATATTCTCAAAGCTTTGATGATTCCACTATTTAAGCTTATACTTCACAAACTGTAGTGATTTAGAAAAAATATACATCATCATACCATGGGCAGGCTTGCCCCACCTCCACCACTTGGCCACACATTTGAACAATGACTGATCTCGCAGCCACATGAGTTGGAATTTGAAGGAAGGAGAGTGAGGCTAGTACTTTGAAACACTGTTTAGATTAATAGGCCAATGATCTGATCCTCTCCAGTCCAAAATTTTAGACCCTGTAGACCACATACCCCCGACCCAGTAGCCAGAAACCAAAAAACAATCCAGTCTCTCAGCAATGCAATGTTGGCCAGTCCTCTGATTGTTCCAAGTAAACTATCCATTATTGGGCCGAATGTTGACTAAATTCAAAACTTCAATATAATTTCACATAAGAAAAGCAGAGGGGTCAAGCTTTGTCATACCACCACATTTTTCAATCAAATCTAAAATAGCGTTAAAATCTCCAACCATAATCCAAGGTTGGAGAGGAGCCAAGCTGTGGACAAAACTAATGTGGCCCCATAGGGATTGTTTACCCTGCCAATCCGTAGGGGCATAGACATTGGATAGAAGAATGACTTCCCCTGTCTCAAAACTGGAAGCCATCATAGTCAAAGAAAACTTAAAGGACAACCATCCTATGAGGCCAATCTTGCAGGGGTTCCAAAGGCAAGCTAATCCTCCTGAAGATCTGGTAGCCCCAATGCATTGACAGTCCCCTTGTCTCCACAACTTAGGTGTTAATCGGGACATAGCATCTATTGAAAGCTTAGTCTCCTAAAAAAAAGGACATTAGGTCTTTGACTTCTAATCAATTTGTGAACATCATTTTGTCTAGGGCTGCTATTCAAACCCCTTACATTCTAGGATAGTACAATCATTTCAAAAGATTTAGAAAGTGAGCATCTAGAGTCTTCATTGACGCCGACTCCACCAAAGTCTCTCCCATTAGTTTCATCTTTTTCAGGTCTTTTTTCCTGCCAAGCTTGACTAATTTCTCCCCCCACCCTTCTTAAGGTCTTTTTGCAAAAGTCCTAAGTGAGGAGAAGATTTACTACTCCTTGCTGCACCTAATTTGCCAGATTTCCCTGTTCAAGATAAATTTCCATCTTCTTTAGAGGGAACAGCTGAGGAAGTCAAAACATCTGATATCAACATCTATTGGTCCATATCTATGTGCCCATCCCCAACATCCTATGATTCAGTTAAATCAATTGAAACATTGTTCTCTTGGGCTGGGCCCTCAATCGGCTGATCCAAAATCATCAACCCTGGGTTCACCTCCTATTGGTTAAGGTCATCTAGAATTTCAAATCTGTTAAGCAAGTCATCTGCCTATCTTTCCTTCAAAGACCATTTTTAACCCCTGCTTCTATATCACCCTTTAATTGGGATAAAACCATCAGTTTCTTGCAACTCACCTGGAATCGGGCCCTTCCCTTTGCCAGTTCTAGGCGGATTACGAGCAGGTTGAGCAGGCTGAGATTTAAAGGTTTTAGATTTGGAACACCATCATTTCAAGTGACCATAAGCATGGCAAAGATTATAGTGAAAGGGAATAGTTTCATAATCCAATTGTTATACCCAAGAAAACGGTCCCGCACTCATTTCAACAGCATCAGGTATTGGTTTACTAAGATCAATTTCAACACAAATGCGGGCATAAGTCATTACCTTTTTCCCAAGGATTCACATTGATTAACCGACTGGCCTTCCCAGGAGGGATGTAAGCAATTGTAGGGTATCTTCACGATAGCATTCCACCAAAAAGTGAGGCAGTCACACCCACACCGAAACACGGTTTGGCAATTCCTCTGAAGCTATAAAACCAGCATGTCATGGCTTGATAAACAGCTCCACGTGATTATGAAAGTATGGACCTCCAGCAAGGACTCTGCTACAGTCAGTCAAGTAGATAAAAGTGACCATAAAATAACTGTTGACTAACATTGTGATATTCATTTCTCCTTTTGGAGCCCATGTCCTCTGAGCCCACGCTTCTAAGAACTAGAACGAAGTCTTGAGCCCCAAAAACTTGCAATACAGAGAATGATTTGTATAATATTCGATATCCTTAGCAATCATGTCCATAGGTATGACCAATTTGGGCCTCTCCTTGCATCTTTTTAGGCATCCATTGATCTTAGGAAGTCTCATGCCAGTTGGCTCTTCAGCATCACATGAACTTGGAAACAGAGGGGGGGAAACCATTCCAGCACTCCTCAGGCTCTGGGCCGACTATTGCACTCCCTGGGCTGACTGCTGCACTCCCTGGGCCGACTGTTGCACTCCCAATGCCGACTTGTAGCTGTGACTTGCGCTCTCCCCCTTCACGCCCTCCTTCCCCTGTGCACCTTCCTTCTCTCTTTCTGCCATTTTCATCACAGTCCAAGATAACATAAATTAGAGCAACCATGAAAAAAAATTTAACAGCCACCTTTTTGCACTTTTTGTTAGTAGTGGTCCCCGTATTACCTTATTTATATATGTTATTATTGTATTCTACTAGTTATGAAAGGACTCACAAGAAGTTAAATTGATTATACTTATATATTAGGTGATTGATTACATTGTAATAATTATTTTTGTCATTAGCTTGTTTATAGAACTGATTACAAAGTTAATTGTGCAGATATTACCATTTTCACATGGAATCCTACAAAGTTCAAAAACTTAATAACTCTTAATCATAAAAAAACTACAATGTGTATCATGGCAGGGATAGATTAGTTACAAAGAAGACATGCACAAGACATAAGACAAAATTAAAGAGGAAATGACTACTAAATTGAAACAAGAGAAGCAATACTAACACAATCTTTATGTTAAAATTGAACATGAGAAATTGTACACACATAATTATTACATAGTGTATACACATAACTTTTTCAAACTTTATCACTTGATAATACTTTATATCCTGTAGGAACCCATCGAGTCTCAATCTCTCTAAGTGCACATCTTAAGGGGTGCACTAGGAAAGGGGTGGGTAGACCATTGGTGCTTCAAAAGATTATTGTCTATTTTTGCCACTTTCTATCTATACACTTGTCTCCTAAAAACTATTCCCTTAAGATTTGCCTCTTATTTTTCACCCTCCTCTAGTCATTTACCATCTTCATTAGCCATTTCCCTAACTTAAATCCCTTTTTGGAAGTTTACATAACTATGTCAGCCACATTGACCATGTATTGTTATTTACAAAGCTTACTAGAAACGAGGTCGGCCATGGTCAACATAGTTTGTAACCTAGTTAGTTTTTGTCAATTTTAATACTAGGTCGATCGGGTTGACCTTATCAGCCTAAACTTTCAAAAAAGTTTAGAGTTAGCTTTGCCTATATAAACACATTCATTTTGTCATTTCTAAAAGAATATAATAATAATATATATTGTCCATCTGTTTATCCACCATTATACTTGAGGAACAAACTTAGGGTTTCATACTTTCTTTGGGGATACAGATCTTGACTTGTGGAGAAGTCTTTTGGATGCATTGATAGATTGTGTAGCCTAGAGCTGATTTATCCTTGTAATCCTTACATACCACAACAATCTCTTGTAAATCACCTTAGCCAAGGAAGAGATTGAAGCTCAACAAGTTTGTCTTCAAAGGTAAGTATTCGTAACTTTGTTCCTCTTTTATAAGAGTAGATAGATATGCATTTGCACTTTTATTCCATGCATTGGGATTATGTAGACATTGATGTGAGTATATGTCTTCTATAAATATTTACTTTTAGTGTTTATTACACCCCCTCCTCTAATTTTTGCAACAAGCTTTGGTAAGCACTAGATTAGATTTTGTTTTACTTGTTATTAGTATAGTGAATATGAAAACATAAGACCTAGTTAGGGTTATTGCATAGTTTTGCTTAACTGGAGGCTTTGGAACCCTCCCTAGTGATATTATTATGGTAAGAGATCCTTTGCCTAGTCTAACAGATCTATATTAGTCATGACCCTGATTATCTAATGTATTCTCAATCAAAAGTGTAAGTAGGATCTATCTTCTCTGAGCTATGATTGATTTATAGATCTATTGTATTTCCCATTGCATACATTCTATTGAACCCAACGTGAATCTAACCTTTGCAGGTTTTATTTCATGCATTCATTTATATCATTTTATAATTTTTTCTATATTTGTGATACTATGTTGACTAGGTTGGTATAGTTATAACTTTTGTGCATAGGTTTAACACACAATCATATCAAAATAACTATGTTATTTTTGTGCAAGTCTTCATCAGATACAGATTATTTGATTGGATAGGTCAACACAGTACTCTTCTTCAATCCCATATCAAAAAACTAAGTTAGATAGGTCGACTTAGTCTTTCATTCAGCATCCAGATCAACAAACTAAGTCAGATAGGTCATAGTCTTCTAGTCAGCATCCAGATCAACAAACTAAGTTGGGTAGGTTGACTTGGTCTTCTAATCAACATCTAGATCAACAAACTAAGTCAGGCAGGTTGACTTAGTATTCCAATAATCATCCAAACCAACAAACTAAGTTGATCAAGTCAACTTCATCTTTCATTCAACATCTAGATCAACAAGTTAATTCAAACAGGTCAACTTAGTCATCTTATCTTGCTTCAGCACACAGGGTTTTGCAAAACTAGGTCAAACTAATTGACTTAGTTTTTAGAATTTGAAATTAGCATTCAAGGCACTTCAACAGAAAATTTTCAATACTCATCATCCTCCAATCCACCAAGGTTCCTCTCTTTCTCTCTCTATCAATTCAGTACTTCATTATAATTTTATTTTATGCAAGTTTGCAGTCTTTAAAACTGTAACCTTATAACAAACTAACTTGACCTGGGCAACTTAGTTTTATATCAGGTTTTCTGTCTAAAAGACTAAGTTGACCTAGTTGACTTTATTCTTAAAGACTCTTATTTTCATAGAATAGTATCAAGCCAGTCGACTATGTTCTGTACTTTTTTCATATAGTGTCATCTGAGTTGACTCTATACCATTCTTAATTTGGTAATTAATAACTATTTTCTAGTGTTTAATTCATAATTTCATTTTCAATTGTTTTCATGCTTAGAGTATCTCACATAGTTTAATTAGGTGGTTTTTCAACTTATCATTTAGTTGTACTATTTTTATCTTTTTGCATACACTACCAAATCACACAATATTCAAAATGAATTTAACATTTGTCTTCACAAGGCCTACCTACTTGGATTTCATCACCAATGGGGAAGCCAACTTGGTTTTTTGGACAAATATAAATATGTGGTTAATGGTATTTATTATCAAAGCACCTAACACCCTTATCATTATGGTATTGTGAAGTGAGGGGATAGGCCCCAATTCCAAATTAATACCTTTACCAACACATCCCTTTCAACTTAAACATCTTGAAACTATCCTTATATTACTTTATAATTCCATATTTTCAGCCAACTTTCCTATCACACTTAAAATAACACTTTATAATAATCTAATAACACACACAATGACCACTTAATTAGCATTTACTTTTTAGTTGACTACTTTTTATCTGATCATTGTGTGTTGTATTGCAAAAAATTAGATTGACCATCATTAGTGCAAGGTTGTGTGTTGTATGCCCCAATTGGATCGTTCTCATTGATCTGATTATTTGTGTGTTTGCTTCTATTTCTTACTTCAATTACATTGCAATTTTTTCCCTGTTTTTAGTACAATGTCTTTTTATTCAACATGGTCTCTTACAAACTATGTTCTCCCATGTTTACAGTATTAAGTCAACTTGATTAACCCTGTACTTTTTTTACCAGTCAGGTTATAGTACTAAGTCAATGTGGTTGACCTTGTATCCTTCTTATCTCAATTTCCTAACCTGTCTACAATACTAAGTCAACTTGGTTGACCTTGTACTCTTTTCTACCAATTAGGTTATAGTACTAAGTCAACCTAGTCAACCCTATATCTTTATTAGGATCAATATTACTTTGTTTACAGTACTAAGTCAACCTGGTTGACCATGTACTCTTTTCTACCAATCAATTTGTAGTACTAAGTTGACATGGTCAACCCTTTACTTTTTTTTGCCAATCAAATTGTATTTACTAAGTCAACTTAGTTGACCCTTTAAGCTTGTTAGGCTCAATTTCACACCCTATTTGTAGTACTAAGTTGACCTAGTCGACCCTATTCTATGTTTGGTTGATTCTATATTCATTTTGCATCATTTTAACTAAACAATACATAGTCAACCCTATTAACCTTGTACACTTTGGTCGATACTATTATGTGTGTAGTTATCTAGTCTTATTTCATAATGGTATCATCTTCTCAGCCTCTACTTAGTCAAGAACATTGCTTAATTAAGGATTCAGATTAGAACCTCAATTATTTTATTACTTCAGATGAAACTATTCACTTTCTTCCTTCATATTTTCATAATCCAAAACTAATCACTTTATAATGTAATCCAATTGAGGTCCTTCATCCTAGCCCTCCTCCCAATACGAATGTTGAGAATCCTCCACTCAATACCCTTATTCCCACCAACAATAATAATCCCCCTCTTAACAACACTAATTCCCCACCTTCAAATAGTAATGCACAAATCAACACAACTCAAATTCTTACACAAATATTTTAACAAATGAATATCATGCAAACAACTAATCATTCCCAAATGATGCACATGCAACAACATTTATTAAACATGAGTAATCAACCACCTCAAGTCATCATGTCTCAACTAGATCAAAATTTTGTCATTCCTCCTCTTAGAGATGCCAATGGGAATATCATCCCTCAACCTCTAATGAATAACAAAATGCTTCAACATCTTCAAAATGAAACTTTAGTCCCATTAATTGTATCCATAGATATTAGAAACATTTTTACAACTATCACATATGATGGAACTAAGGACCCTACTATCTTTCTTAAGTCTTTTGGTAATCTCTATAAGGAATGGGTCCAAACTAACACCTTTGCTACCACCAAGATCTTATCCAAAACCTTTGTTGGTGATGCACTTGAATGGTACAATTAACTTCCTAGACATTCCATCTCACAATTAGAAGATTTAATCAATGCTCTAGTGAAGGAATTTCAACATGATGACCTTCCTGAAAATTACCTTAACCATTTCATCAATGCCAAGTAATTTCCTAATTTCCAACATGATGACCTTCCTGAAGTATCTAGCTCACAAAGTGGACCATAACATGAATGATGATACTCTTTTAAAACTATTTGTTACTTCTTTTAAAGCTCCCCTTTAATATAAATTTTGAATCTTTTCCCCTAAAACTTTAGAAGAAGCCTTAGATGAAGCAAAAAGGCAAGACTTTCTTATGACTCAATTTAAAACATCTCGAACAATTACTAAAGAACCTTTCCAATCATTTTCTCATAACATTGATTCATCCAAGCCTCCATAACCTCAAAATGGAGCATCCAATTCAACAAATTTTAACCCAACCCTCCCTCCCTTGAGTCTAGAACAACTTAAGAATAAATTACCACCCTCTAAACCCATGAGCTTTGATCTTTCCCAACCTCCTCAAAAATGGTACAATCTTGATAAGTTTTGTTCGTGGCATGCTACTCTAGGTCATTCTCATGAGTCTTGTTGTGATCTTCACTGATTTCTTATTGATTCTTGCTTGGTCCACATTTCAATCTTGACACTCTAACAAAATAATGCTATCAAGACTATATTCAAGCCTTGAAAATTCAATTTAAAGAATCATAATCACATCAACATCAACTACCTAATGAATAACAAAAATTATCCCATACCTAAATCTCATCCAATAATGTTGTTTAAACCACAGTTCATCCGTCTTCCTACACCAATAAAGAGAGGATAGCTAACATAAACAAAGTTAAACATATCATTATATTAATTGAACCTCAACCTCTTAAGTCACATGAACCAAAGGAGTACCTAGTTCAAATGCCTACTCCAAAGTATATCATGCATGGTCCTCCTTTACCTCCTTTACCTCTTCATACCTCTCCTACACATCATATGTCACATTTAACCTAATTAAAATATAACAAACCAAACCTCTTACCTATATTTAAATACACCTACCAACCCAATACAAATCATTTTAATGGTTTAATGTTACCTCACACCACCTCACATGTTGGGGCATCTTGTAATGCCCATCTACATGTCCCTTCAGACTTTAGGGCACCTTGAGATGCCCATCCCTACATCCACTTACCCTTTAGGGTATATTATGATGCCCACTCTTATTTTATAATGCATAATAACAAATAAATTCAACTTCAAGAAACCTTATGAGACTTATAGACTTGTATTTTACATGCTCATCTTTGATAAAGACGTTAGCATAAATCTTACTTGGTATTTTTTATCTCATGTTTCTTTCTTTTTGTGCACTTTACTTATTTTAATTTCATTTTACTTGTACCATTGTTTCCTTTAGATTCTTTCATTTTATTTCACTTTATAATTTGTGAGTTGTATTTTAATACCTTGGATAAGATAAGGTTTTCCTCATAAACACACTTTACTAGCTACTTTCCTTGGATAAGATGAGGTCTAATTCCATCATTGTTACTTTAACAATCCTACATACACACACATTGTTTCTATTGTAATACCTTGGATAAGATGAGGTCTAATTCCTCATTTCTACTTTAACCATCCTACATATGCACACATTGTTTTTATTGTTAGTTTTGTATCCCTAGGGTTTCTTAAATTCAGGTACTGCACCCTTCATGATCAAGAATAGGATGTTTTCATGCAATCATTTAGAGAAAAGGTAAGTTAAAGTATGTATATGGTATTTTAAGTTACTGTCATTTCATTTTAGCATTATTTTTTTGTATGTCATTTTTAGGTATCTTGATTTCATGTGTTTCTAAGTTATTTTTCAAAGTACCATCCCCTGTTACACTTACGTGACACGTTATGAGATTCATGTGGGTAATATGTATACACATAATATTTTCAAACTTTATCACTTCCTAACATTTTCTATCTTATAGGAATCCATCGAGTCTAAATATGTTTGAGTGCACACCTTAAAGGGTGCACTGCGAAAGGGGTGGGTAGACTATTGGTGCTTCACAAGATTATTGTCCCGTTTATCCACTTGTTATCTATACACTTATCTCCTAAAAACCATTATCCTAAACTTTTCCTCCTATTTTGCACCCTCCTCTAGTTATTTACCATATTCATTAGCCCTTTCCCTAACCTAAATCCCTTTTTGTCAATTTACATGATTATGTCAGCCACATTGACCTTATATTGTTATTTACAAAGCTTAATAGGAACTAGGTCAAACATGGCTGACATAGTTCATAACCTAGTTCATTTTTTTCCAATTTTAATACCAGGTCGATTAGGTCGACCTTGTTGACCTAAAATTTTGAAAATTTTTAAGGTTAGAACTATGTTTATAAACACATTCAGTTCAATATTTCTAAAAGAAGAGAAGTAAAATATATTATGCATCTATTTATCCACTATTCTACTTGAGGCACAAGCTTAGGGTTTCATACTTTATTTGGAGATATGGATCTTGTTTTGTCAATAACTTTTTTTAATGAATTGATAGGTTGTGTAGCATAGCCCTGATTTATCTTTGTCGTCCTTACATACCATAACAACCTCCTGCAAAGCACCTTGGCCAATGAAGAGATTGAGGCTCGGCAAGATCATCTTCAAAGGTAACTATTCCTAACTTTGTTCCTTCTTTATAAGAGTAGATAGATATGAATTTTCACTTTTATTCCATGTAGTAAGATTTTGTATACATTATATTCATATATTCTAAGCATGTTTATTGTTAGTGTTTATTACCCCCCCCCCAACTTTGTGCCACAAGATTTGGTAAGCACTAGATTAGATTTTGTTTTACTTGTTATTAGTATAGTGCATATGAAAACATAGACTTAGTTAGAGTTATTGCATAGTTTTGTTTGACTGGAGGTTTTGCAACCCTCCTAATGATATTATTATGGTAAAATATCTCTTAGCTAGATCTATCAAATCATATCCCCAATCAGAAGTGTAAGTAGGATCTATCTTCTCTAAACTAGGATTGATTTGTAGATATGTTGCATTTCTCATTGCATACACATAGTACATATGATTTCATCTAGAAAACTCTTATGGGATAAACCCAACACAATAACCCCCTTTACTATTGTATTAACTCAATTATCTTGCAATAAAATAGTGTACTTCTTAGTTATGTTCTTCCCCTACTCATGTGTGAGTATACATATGCATATCGATAATAATTACTTAAGCAATTTTATGATAGCATTGCTACCAAAACTATGGGCCAAGAATACAATCCATAATAGTTACCCATTAAACTATGGGTTATAACACCACCCATATTATTACTATAGGTAAAAATTGTGAACTAAGAATTTGACTCGAGAGAGGTGATTAGTATTGTGTTAGTCTAAAAATATAAACAAATTAATAAAAACATATTAATTAGCATACATCTCTAGGCCTAGTTACTAGGGTGAGCTTAATAAAAAATAAATAAAAAACACAACTAAAAAGTAAAGAAAAACAAGAATCCTTCACCTTTCTTGGAAGCTACAAATGCTTGTTGTAGTGTATTGCTCAGTTTGTGCTCATGAAGTCTTCATCAAAGGAGGCTTGGTTATCTCCTCTTCTCCTTGGCACCTTGTGGCTTTGGCTTGGTTTAGCTCAATATTTTGGCATCATAACTTTGGCATGTGAAAGCTCTTGGAATCAATTTGACATAGTAACTTTGCATAAATTAAACTTAAAAATGATGTTCATGGCCTCTCTATTTATAGATTTTCAAGAATGACCAGAATCAACCATGACCGTCCATCTCAAGATTGAGATGTGTAGTCATGGATTAATTGAATTATGTAATTAAAATCTATATTTATCCTCATCATGACTTTGGAATAATGGACATTAATGAGGCATGGGAGGTAATAAAGAGACATGAGAGACCCATAATCTTGATATTTGTGGCGTTTATGATCTATGGATGTCTTCCCAAGAAATGAAGTCACTTGATGATGTAGATATTCAATATTAATTTCTAAAAACAAGTTTTCAATAAGTTTTCATGGAATTATTAATTAGACTTTGATTTGAATTAATTAGCTCTTAAGCATGATTAAGCACTTTGTGCACAAATTACTCAAATTGATCAGAATGCATTGTTATTGGTTTAAAATTTGACTGAATTGAAATTGAAAGTCAATGTCAGATTGTTTGATCCGTTCTCCCATTTAGGATGTTTTCAACACCAAATATCAAAGACACACATCTCATATAGTAAACTTGATAGAAAAGAGCAATCCAGAGCATCCAAGTATAAAATTAACATTTTGACTCGAAATGATCTAATCAAAGTTAGCTGACCTATAAATTGCATTACCCCATTTAGTGATACCTTGACCAAAATTATTACTTGAATATGTCAATTTCAACTCATTTAATATGTTTTAGTGTTTTTAGGCCAAATTATGCACTTTAGTGAAAATCAGTCAAAAGCTTAGTTGGAGGTCATTGGTGATCAGATTTAGGTGTCTACAGTTTGCCCTTATTTAGGAAGGCATTGCAAGCTATAAACACACTAACATCTTCTCAAAAAATGAAAAGATCCTATATGCCTACAACTGCAATGATGATAACTTAATTGTATGATGGTTTGCCCCCTCGAGGGAATAGTTGGCCCAAGTAAGTCGACAAATGATCCCTTGATAAGAAGCAAAATGAGGGGACCAAAGAAAGAAAAGATAATGGGGTGAAAACACAATGATTTTTAAAAAGTAGTTAAAATCATTGAGAATGCAAGTAGGATGGTGTATAATGTTTTGCCTAAAGGTGGTTATAAGCATTATACCCTGATAGTGGCAACGTGGTATGATAACACAATGATTAGTCCAAAGGTGATTATAATCATTGAGAAGATGGAGCTGCTCCAGTTAGAACAAACAAACAAGATAACAACATGCCCATGTATGGATAGAAAAAATAAAATGGTAAGAACACAATGATTTATCCAAAGGCAGTTATAATAAATGAAAAATGTAGGTGGAATGGTGTACAATGATTTTTTTGTAGACGGTTATAATCATAGACCTTGATTATGGAAAACATGATAAACTTGGTTGAGGATAATGATAACTTAACACAAAGGGTAATGATAAATTGGAACAACCTACTAGTAGGGATATGCTCGTCTGAACTAATAAAGGTTGAAATTATTTCATAGTTAATTACTTTATTTAGGATATGATTGAGATTGAATCAAGATATCGGTATCAAAGAGATGTTGATGTCGTCATTACTAAATAGACTTCTTGAATCTAACATTTGTTGTAGCACGTGTTAGTAGGCATCATGGTATAACATCATGAGGACTTGACTGAAATATGCATGAGGACTAACTCCCATAATCCAATACTCAATAAAAAATAATACACCAATGATAAAAACCATGATGACAATGTAAACATATGAATATGGATGGATTCAAGTATAAGTGTGGACAAAGAATCACCCAATGAACACACATAAATCGAATCAAAGCAATAGTGCTAAAAGCAAATAAACAAATAGATAAACAAACAAAATAAGCAAAGACAAACAAACAATGCAATAAAAACCATATGAACATTACTCTTAAAAAATAGGTGACAACTTAAAAAATGAACAAAATGGGGGAATAGAAGAAAAGGAAGGGGGTGGTCGAGTTGTCTCCATATGCACTACACAAGTGGATGCTACCTACATAGTTCCATGGATGTAATATCCAATAAAAAACTTCAGACCAAATGTAGTTCTCCCAGGGAATGGGAAGAATGTGATAAGTGATGAAAACATATAAAATGGATGTGAGAGAAGAAGAGGAATGGTCTTGCAAAATGATAAGTGCATGAGAAAAATGGCCAAAAAAGATGGAAAAACTAAGTGATAAGTGGTGTGCTTGTAACTTAGTAACATTTTCCAAAATCTTTAAGGCAAAAAAAGGTCAATGTTTTTTATTTTTTCTAATGATTTTACAAATATTTTTGAAATTTTGAAAGTATCTGAACTTGATCAAGAATAATGAGGCATTAAATGGTTCAAGCTTGCAAAATGATGAGAGCGTTCAAACTTAGGTTGCTCGTAAAATGATGAGAGCGTTCAAACTTAGATTGCTCATAAAATGGTAAGAGTGTGGCAAGGGGGTGACTGAGCTAACCTCAACAAATATCGAGTGTTGCTTATATATTCCTAGAGTATGACCTCAAGTCATTATAGTTTTACCCTACAACGAAGGGATTGGACTAGTGTAGTAGTCAATTCAAAAAAAATAGACATAGATGGTAAAAAGGCATAATATGGCATATGAAGTGGAAAGTTGGTACATCAAGGCTTAATAAACAAATGTTGCTCCTAGTTTGCTCATAGGTAGTTATAACTAAGACACAACATCATAGATCAATGGTACTAATTTGCCTAAAGATGATTATAATTAGTAGCAAGACTAGTGATAAGAAAAAAATAACAAATGAAAGATGCAACTGCCAAAACTTATATCATACTGCTCCAAAATATGATCTTTATCTGAAGTACTTGAAACTATTAGAAATTTGAGCAAGGAGATAATTGAGAGCTTTGATATCAACATACAGAAAGCAGTATGAGGACTGAACAGTTATCATTTCCATCTAGGGCAGCATGCAATTGTCATTGATGTCAAAAGTTAATATCCTTGATGTCATTAAGATTAAAATTGATCATACATTAATGCCAAAGGTTGAGTTGAGCAGACTTGTGGAGTAAATCACGTTTGTAAAGTGATCTTACTCAGAAAAGGCAATCGAGATAAGTCAAAAAGACTTGAGTTGAGCAGATTTGATTCAGAGAATTCTTTCAAAAATATTGGTAAAGACAATTTTCTTGGATAAACTGCCTGTAACTAATAAGGAAATTCTTTCAAGAAAATGTTAAAGGCAATTCTTTCAAGAAAATTGACTAAGTCGTTGTTGGAAAAATTATCCGCAACAAAGTTTCTGAAGGAAATGAGCGCCACTTGGAATTCTTTTAGAGAAAGTGTCTTGGAGAATTCATTTAGACAAATTCTTCACAACAAAGTTTTTGAAGGAAATGAGTGTCACTTGGAATTCTTTCAGAGAAAGTGTCTTAAAGAATTCATTCGAAGAAATTGTTCCAAAAAAAGGTTCTGAAGGATAAGTGGACCATTCAAAGCTTCCAAAGGGATCTTCTAAAAATTTTGAAAGGTAAGTGGACCGTTTAAAGCTTATGAAGGGATCTTTTCAAAAATATCGAAGGGTATGTGGACCGTTCAAAGCTTTTGAAGGGATATTTTCAAAAATAT
This sequence comes from Torreya grandis, assembly GCA_037957365.1. NCBI lineage: Eukaryota > Viridiplantae > Streptophyta > Pinopsida > Cupressales > Taxaceae > Torreya > Torreya grandis. Next base: position 1,814,868 of record JARHVA010003264.1, on the reverse strand, counting down.
CGAAGGGTATGTGGACCGTTCAAAGCTTTTAAAGGGATCTTTTCAAAAATGTTAAAGGGTATATAGACCGTTTAAAGCTTCCAAAGGAATCCTTTCAAAAATGTTGAAGGGTATGTGGACTGTTGGAAAAGTTTTGAAGGGCAAGTGGACCTTTTCAAAAAGTTTGAAGGGTAAGTGGACCATTACAAAAAGTCTGAAGGGTATCTTTTGAACGTTGTAAAGGACATATGGACACTTGAAAAAAAGTTGAAGGGTAGATTGAAAAAAGTTTAAAGGGTATCTTTTGAACGTTTCGAAGGGTATGTGGACACTTATATAAAATCTAAATAGTAGCTTGTGGACAAAAAGTTTGAAGAAATTCTTGCAGTCAAAAATCCTGAAGAGAAACCTTGTAGACAAAAAGTCTGAATAAATGGCGTAGATAAAAAGTCCAAAGAAATGCCTTGCAGACAAAAAGTCTAAAGAACTCTAAAAAAAAAAATCCACGAAAATTGTCTCAAAAGGCCCTTGACAAAAAGCCCACAACAAATTATCCAAAGAGAAAGGTCACTTACAACTTTGTCGAAGATAAAGTGTGGAAGTTTTATAGGGCATTCTCAAAGGGACAAGACAATGTTAAAGATCGAGCAAGTCTACAGGGATCAATGGTGAAAAATTATTACAAGAATGTCAAAGAAAATGAAATCATATTAACATACCAAAGTTTAACACTAAATACAAAAGATAAAGATCGAGCATATTGAGGATAATCTAAAAGAGTGGAAGTGAACCCATAGTATAGAAAGCAACAAGATATAAAAAGGGAAGAAAAGGAGCTCAATGGTTAATGGCAAAGTAAACTCAGATGATCTTTCAAGAGTATGTGCATTTGATAGGTGTCAAAAGGTCATAAGGAAAGATCCAACAAAGAAAATATCGTGAACTTGGCATGACAAAAGAATTTGAAAATCCCACAATTAATGTCTTTCAATTGTCCATAGAGGAAAAACTAGAACTAGTGATAAACTTGATATATCTTCACAAAGCTTGAGATATTTCAATCAAAGTGATCGAGAAAGCAGTGCAGTTAAATAGAAGTGCATATGCCTACAATAGAAAGGCATTTGAATGTTGTCATTTGAAGCATGAATCGAGACATGAAGTCAGAGTCACATTAAATATAGACTAGAAGTGATTAAAGTGACCAACTTAAGTACAGATGCCAAAGATAGTAAAAAAATTTAAACATTGTCATTTGAAGCATGAATCAAGACACAAATTTAGAGTCACATTGAATGCAGACCAAAATTGATTGAGGAAGTGGTACATTTAAGTGCAGTAGAAGTGTAGATGCCAAAGATAGTAAAAAAAAATTGAACATTGTCGAGTGAAGCATAAATCGAGACACAAAGTCAAAGTTGCATTGAATAGAGATCAAAATCTTAAACTGATTAATTTTAGTTGAAGTGTGAACACTTCACAGTGAGACAACCCTAAGATGCATCTGTCTATATATGCTACAAATAGATCATTTGAATGGTGTTGCCTTTCTACTGTTGTTGCAATAATAATTAGAGTGTTAACTCAAAATTGTTAAGAGAGGATATATGTAGACAGCATGAAAGGGGTAAATAAAATAATGTGTGTCAAAGTAGAAGATATCTAGACACAAAGAGATAAAGGCGGAGAAGCTGAGAAGACACATAACTAAGGTGTAGTTGCAGACTAGACTTGTAACAAAAAAGTGTACAAGATTCATTCTGAATCTTTTCTATATTTTTGAAGTTGCAACTTCATTTCTCTGATAGGTTGGTGCCATCAGAAAAACTAAGTTGGTGCTCAGTTAGGAAGTTGATGCTTCTTTAGAGTGGGTGCTCTTGACTGTAACCAATGAGGTTTATTTGTGAGATATTTTTCTGTGAAGTTGGATTAGAATAATAGCTTTTAGCATCTTTTCTCACCGTAGTTTTTCCCTCTAGATTTTCACATTAAATTATGGTGTTGAAAATTCTTGTGTGTGTGTGTGTGTGTGATCTATATTATGTTCTTTAATTTGCATATACTTTGAGTATCTTATTTAAAAAATTTAAGAACCAAGTTTTAGCTCATCAATTGATCCACCACCCATCACAATAGATAGTGTGTTCAACAATTTATATCAGAGCATAGGTTCCTTAGGAGAAGCTTAATCAGCTCAAGTAGATCATAGTTGGTGAACATAATGGCCTACCAAGAAGGATATTCATCAAATAAGGCTCATATGTGCGATCGTTCTACCTATGCTTTTTGGAGCATAAAAATAAAAGCATATTTGTCTTCCCTAGTGTTTGATGTATGGATGTCAGTGGTAAATGGTTACACAGCTCATGTTGTAACTCTTGTTGATCAAGTGGCCAAAAAGGCTTATGAAAACAATGCCAAAGCCAAGAATGGCATTCTTTGTGGGTTGTCAAAATTTGAGTTTGTCAAAGTTATGCACTATCAGAGTGTAAAAGACATCTAAAATAAGTTGAAAGGTATCTATGAAGATGTTAAAGTGAAACAGGCTAAGCTACAATTGCATAAAAGATAGTTTAAAGCCTGAAAATAAATGAAGAGAATATAGCGGACTACCTCCTCATGGTAGATGAGATAGTAAATGCTATAAGAGGACTTGGAGAAATAATAGAAGAATCGATTATTGTCAAGAAGGTTCAGAGATCCATTCCATCAAGATATGACTCCAAAATTTTGGCCATTGAAGAAGCCAGAGATTTGGACAAGCTTACCATGGATGAACTATATAGAACTTTCACAACCTACAAAATGAGGATGGGAGAGACAGACATAGTCAAGAGAGAAGCAACCTTCAAAGTAGTAAAATCTACAAAAGAAGAAACCTTTGTGCTCAATTCTGAGGAGACTGATGGTGAAGAAGCAAAATTTTTCAAAATATTGAAGAGAGAATCAGGGAAGTATAAAGGAAAACTTCCATTCAAATGTTTTAACTATGGCAAGGTAGGACACTTTGCTGTAAAATGTCCATTCAATAGGAAGGACAACGTCGAGCAAGTTGAAAATGTCAAAAAGGTAAAACTTCATTATGCTAAAAAAAAAACTTATTCAAGAACAAAAATGGGTTATATACAAAATAAGAAAGTGACTCAGTAGGAGAAAGTAACAGTGACAACTCTGATGATGAGAATGAATGTGTCTTTCTAGTAGAAGGAAATGAGTTCATATTTATGGCAGAAGAAATCACTTCCTTGAATCAAGAGCAAAATGAATATGAAGATTGTGATGAAGGAGAATGTGAGATAGATCTTGAAAGTGAATTGGTGTGGGATCTTGAAGAAATCAAAAATTTGAGAAAAAAAACTCAATGCAAAAGAGGCATGAGAAGGAGTTTGAAAAGGCTAATCAAATGATTGTAATGCTAAAAATTCAAGTTGAGGAAGCCAACAGAATAGTAGAAGTCGTCAAAATGGATCTTTAGTCAAAATCTAATGAATGCATGAGACTTGAAGCAAAATTAGTATCCTTAAGGAAATAATTTGAGAAGGTAAGAGACCATATAAGCAAAAGCTTAAAGCTGATGAAAGGATTCGAAACTCTTAGTGAACTGATCAGTGCGTAAAATCCTTCAAATGAAAAGTCAGGTCTTGGATACAATAAAGAAAAAAGGTCCTCAGCATGTACATCAATGAACTTGTATGATAACTTCAAGAAAAGAGAAGCAAAAGCTATGACAACAAAGAAGTGATGAAAGCAAAGACCAGAAAGGACATAAAAAGTAATCCAAAGAAAGACACAGAAGGATTCTTCAAAGTGGTAGATCTAAAAAAGTAGAAAGGTAAAAGTTTTCAATATATTGCACCAAAAAATGATATGATCAAGTATGCTCCTTCCTTTTATGGTTATTACTATAGTTGTAATCAATTTGGTCATAAGGTTGTTAATTGTAGAGTCTTTCCTACTAAAATATTTAATTTTGTTAGTAGAAATTTATTTGCTCCTTTGATAGATTCAAGTTTAATATGTTACAGTTGTAATAATTATGGACATATAGCTAAGTATTATAGATCTAACATTGTAATGAAAATAAAGTATAGCTTAGGCAAAAATAGGGTTTTAAATGAGAATAGTTTTTTAAAGACCACTTTTAAAGAGAAGAGAAAGGCAAATGAGAGACCCAAAAGGATGTGGAAGGTGAAAGATCAATCATTAACTGCTCAAACGACACTCCATGCCAAAAAGCAAAACTTGTGGGTCATAGATAGAGATTGCTCAAAGCATATGACTAAAGATAAGAGAAAATTCACCAATTTAAATAGATGCAAGGAAGGGACTATCAGTCTAGGTGATAACACTGTAGTCAGAATAAGAGGCAAAGGAACCTTGCACATAGAAGACAAGCTTCCTACACATGACGTCATGTACGTTAAAAGAGTTAAACATAATCTATTAAGTGTAATTCAAATGTGTGATAATGGTTATGAAGTCATATTTAATGTTGAAGGTTGTAAATTGAAAAGAAGTGAAAAACTATTGCACAAAGAAGAAGAACTGAAAGCAACATATACAACCTGATTGAAAAAAATGATGCAAGTTCTCATGGGAAAAGTCGATGAGAGTTGGTTATGGCCTAAAAGAATGGGTCATGTCAACTTTGATAATCTAGTCAAGGTAAGTTCTAACAAGTGTGTTAGACATATACCCAAAATTATCAAACTTTCAGATGTCACATGCCGAGCGTACCAACTAAGAAAGCAAACAAGAGTCAGATTTAAAACAAAAGAATACATGACCTCAAAATCCCTTCAAGTAGTTCATATAGATTTGTGTGATCCTACCAGGACAAAAGGATCCAAGGGTGTATATTAATTTATGTTGTTTGTAGATGACTTCTCAAGGATGACATAGGTAACTTTATTTAAAAATAAATCACAAGCCTTTGAGAGATTCAAGATCTTTAGGGCCATGGTTGAGAATGAAATGAAAAGAAAAATCAAGTGTCTAAGATCATACAAAGGTGGAGAATTCACCTCCAATGAGTTTGTAGAATATTTTGAGAAGCATGAAATTAAGAGATAGTACTTTGTTGCACAAACTCCACATCAAAATGGAGTTGTAAAAAGAAAAAATAGAACTATGAAGGAAATGGCCAAAACAATGTTGAAAGAGGCAAAACTTCCTGATGGATATTGGAAAAAGGTAGTTCAAATAGTAGTATATATCCTAAATAGAGTTCAACTTAGGGTAAAGAGTGTTAAAACTCCATATAAACTGTGGTTTGGAAAACTTGCATCCGTGAAATATTTCAAAGTGTTTGGAAGCAAGTGCTACATCAAAGGAAAAGAGGCCAAACTGGGAAGTTTTGAGTCAAGATGTGATGAAGGATTTTTTCTCAGATACTCCACTCACATCAAAACCTGTGTGTGTTACAAAAAATAGCTTTATAAAATAGTTGAAAGCATCAATGTAAAGTTAGAAGAAGGATTCAAACAAGTTGACCCAAATGAGGAGATCAAAATTGAAGAATTAGAATGAGCAAAAAATGAAGAAGATAGTGAAGAGGAGGAAGAAAAGAGCAAAAAGGCACCTGTAAGGTTTGTTCAAAAAGAACATACCAAGGAGCAAATAGTTGGCAACAAAAATGAGGGTGGTCAGACTAGGAGAAGAGCTGTAATAAACAAGGAGCAAATAAACTTTGCTCTACTTTTATAAATTGATTCTAAGACCTTCAATGAAGCCAGCAAAGATGAAAACTGGCTAAGAGCCATGGAAAAACTCGGCCAAATTGAAAAGAATAAAACTTGAGAACTAGTTCCTAGACCCTCAAATAAGAATGTAATAGAAACTAAGTGGGTTTACAGAAACAAACTCAATGAAGATGGAGCAGTCATAAGAAATAAAGCTAGACTGGTGTGCAAAGGATATGCACAAGTAGAAGGCATAGACTTCGAAGAAACATTTTTGCCTGTGGTAAAAATGGAAGCTATTAGAATGTTCTTAGCATTCTCTATTTACAAGAAATTCAAAGTCTATCAAATGGATGTGAAGTCAGCATTCCTAAATGGGAACTTAGAAGAAAAGGTGTACATTGAAAAACCAGAAGGATTTCAGTTAGTAGAGGAAGAAAGTTATGTGTGCAAACTAAAAAAAGCTCTATATGGTCTGAAACAGGCACCAAGAGCATGGTATTTGTGATTAGATCAATAGCTACAATGACAAGTTTTTAGAAAAGGGTGCACAAATAGCAATCTATACTTTAAATCAGAAGGTGAGCATATGTTAATTATTGTATATATGGATGATATTATCTTTGGAGGTGGTGATAGCAACATATGCAAAGAATTTTCCATGCAAATGCAAAATGAGTTTGAAATATCAATGCTGGGAGAACTCTCCTTGTTCCTTGGTTTACAAATTACATGAACTAATGAATGGATATTCATATCTCAAGCAAAGTACGTAAGAGAGATGCTTAAGAAATTTGGAATGGAGGACAGAAAACCAATTGGTACTCCCATGATAACTAGCTACAAGCTAAGCAAGGAAGATGGGTATCCTGATGTAAATAATACACTGTATAGATCAATGATTGGTAGCATGTTGTATCTAATAACATTAAGACTAGACATCATGTAAGCAGTATGCATGGTTGCACGGTATGAAGCAGCCCCCAAAGAATCACATGTTAATGTGGTAAAAAGAATTTTTAGGTACATCAAGAGCACAATAGATTTTGGGTTATGGAACCCAACTAGCGAGGATCTTACTTTGGTTGCATATATTGATTTTGATTGGACAAGAAGTGTGGATGACAAAAAAATCACAAGTGGTGGTGCATTCTTTCTGGGTAACAGACTTGTGTCTTGGCTAAGCAAGAAGTAAAAATTGATTACACTCTCTACAGCTGAAATAGAATGTCACAGCAGCTGCTTATTGCACTCAAGTCTTATGGATGAAACAAACGCTCAAGGACATAAAAGTAGAATATCAAGCACCTTTCTCTATTTATTGTGATAATTCAAGTGCCATAAATCTATCTAAGAAATCCAGTGATGCATTCTAGAACTAAGTATATCTCCATAAAATATCATTTTTTGAGAGAAAAAGTAGCAAGTCAGGTGGTCACAATGGAATATGTGTCAACCAAGGATCAGATTGTAGATATCTTTACCAAGCCTCTTCCCAAGGAGCAATTCGAATATCTGAGAGAAAATTTGGGAGTTGTATCTCCCATCCCATATCACTAGCCTCTTGTGATAGGTTAGAAGTCCAAAGGGAGCAATGCAGGCATATTATTAAGCTTTTGGATTAAGAGTAAAGGCAATTTGCTATGTACCTTACACATTGTTTGTCATCTGATGTTAAGGAACAGACTAAGGTATGTTGGATCTAGATTTCTATGCTCATCTATTATTGATTGGTCTTTCAGACCAATGTTATATCCAGAATCGGTTGAAGCATATGAAAGCCCAGAGAATCATAGGAACAGTTCAGGTCGTTGTGCATTATCCAAGGGGGATTCTTTTTTATAATGCTCTATCCAAACAAGTCCAAGGATCAGAATAGCTCAGCAAAAGTGTATCCTATTGGTTCAGCAAACACTCTTTGTCATTAATGTCAAAGGGAGAGAAATCAGAATAAGAGCAAGCAAGCATAATGTGAAGGTATTTTTGATGATGTCTTTGCTCATTGAAGATATTTTGCCATCAATGACAAAGGGGGAAATTGTTTGAAATTTGAGCAAGGAGATAGTTGACAGCTTTGATATCAAGATACAGAAATCAGTCTGAGGACTGAACAGTTATCATTTCCATCTATGACAACATAGAATTGTGATTGATGTCAAAAGTTAATGTCATTGATGTCACTAAGATTGAAACTAATCATGCATTAATGCCAAAGTTTGAGTTAAGCAAACATGTGGAGTAAATCGCATTTGTGAAGTGCTCTTACTCAAAAGAGGCAATCAGGATAAGTCAAGAAGACTTGAGTTGAGCAGATTTCATTAAGGGAATTCTTTCAGAAATATTGGTAAAGACAATTTTTTTGGACAAATTATCCACATCTCTTAAGGGAATTCTTTTGTGAAAATGTTAAAGGCAATTCTTTTGGGAAAATTACCTAATTCATTGTCAGATAAATTGTCCACAACAAAGTTTCTGAAGGAAATGAGTGCCACTTGGAATTCTTTCAGAGAAAGTGTCTTGGAGAATTTGTTTGGACAAATTGTTCGCAACAAAGTTTTCGAAGGAAATAAGCGCCACTTGGAATTCTTTCAGAGAAAGTGTCTTGGAGAATTCATTCAGAGAAATTGTCCCAAAAAAAAGTTTTGAAGGATAAGTAGACCATCCAAAGCTTCTGAAGGGATCGTTTCAAAATTTTGAAGGGTAAGTGGACCGTTCAAAGCTTCCGAAGGGATCCTTTCAAAAATGTCGAAGGGTATGTGGACCATTCAAAGCTTTCAAAGGGATCTTTTCAAAAATTCCAAAGGGTATGTGGACCGTTGCAAAAGTTTAGAAGGGCAAGTGGACCTTTTCAAAAAGTTTGAAGGGCAAGCGGACCATTACAAAAAATTTGAAGGGTATATTTTGAACATTGCAAAGGACATATGGATACTTGCAAAAAATCCGAAGGATAGATTGCAAAAAATCTAAAGAGTATCTTTTGAATGTTGTGAAGGGCATGTGCACACCTGTAGAAAAGCCGAAGGGTAGCTTGCAGACAAAAAGTCTGAAGAAATGCTTGCAAACAAAAATCCCGTAGATAAGCTTTGCAGATAAAATGTTTAAAGAGATGACGTGGACAAAAAGTCCAAAGTAATGGCTTGCAGACAAAAAGTCTGAAGAAATGCCTTACAGATAAAAAGTTCAAAGAAATGCCTCCCAGACAAAAAGTCCATAGAAATTGTATCAAAAAGCCCTTGACAAAAAGCCTGTAACAAATTGTCCGAAGAGAAAGGTCACTTGCAACTTTGCTGAAGATAAAGTGTGGCAGTCGTATAGGGCATTCTCAAAGGGACAAGGCAATGTTAAAGATTGAGCAAGTCTAAAGGGATCAACGATGCAAAAACATTACAATAATGCTGAATAAAATGAGATCACATCAACACGTTGAAGTTTAACGCTAAATACAAAGGATAAAGATCGAGCATATCGAGGATAATCAAAGGAGTGGAAGCGAACCCATAGTATAAAAAGTAGTGAGACGTAAAAAGGGAAGAAAATGAGCTTAATGGTTAATGGCAAAGTAAACTCAGATGATCCTCTGAGAGCACACACATTTGATAGGTGTCAAAAATTCATAAGGAAAGATCCGATAAAGAAAAGAACTTGAACTTGGTGCGACAAAAGAATTTGAAAAAACCCATAATAAATGTCTTCCAACTGTTTATATAGGAACAACTGAAACTGGTGATGAACTCGATATATCTTCACGAAGCTCAAGATATTTCAATCAAAGTGATTAAGAAAGCGGTGCAGTTAAGTAGAAGTGTAGATGCCTATGATAGCAAAGGCATTTGAATGTTTTCATTTGAAGCTTGAATCGAGACATGAATTCAAAGTCACATTAAATGCAGACCAGAAGTGATCGAGGAAGCGACGTAGTTAAGTGCAGTAGAAGTGTAGATGCCAAAGACAATAAAAAAATTTAAACTTTGTTGTTCGAAGCATGAATCGAGACATGAAGTCAGTCACATTAAATCCAGACCAAAAGTGATCGAGGAAGCAGTGCAGTAGAAGTGCAAATGCCAAAGATAGTAAAAAAAATTGAATGTTATCGAGTGAAGCATGAATCGAGACACAAAGTCAAAGTTGCATTGAATACAGATCAAAAGCTTGAACCAGTTAAGTTCAGTTGAAGTGTGAACACTTCACAGTGAGACAATCCTAAGATGCATTTGATGCTACGAATAGATCATTTGAATGGTGTTATCTTTCTATGGTTGCTATAATAATAATTAGAGTGTTAACTCAAAATTGTTAAGAGAGGACATATGCAGATAGCGTAAAAGGGGCAAATAAAATAAGGTGTGTTAAAGTATAATATATCTAGACACAAAGAGATAAACGTAGAGAAGCTAAGAAGACACACAGCTAAGGCATAGTTACAAACTAGACTTGTAACAGAAAAGTGTATAAGATTCATTCTGAATCTCTTCTATATTTTTGAAGTTGCAGCTTCATTTCTCTGATAGGTTGGTGCCATCATAAAAATTGAGTTGGTGCTCAGTTAAGAATTTGACACTTCCTTAGAGTGGGTGCTCTTAAATGTAACCAGTGAGGCTTTTCTATAAGATATTTTTTTGTGAGGTTGGATTAGAATAGTAGCTTCTAATAGTTTTTATGAAAGTGGTTTTTCCCTTTGAGTTTCCACGTTAAAATTTGGGGTTGATCATTCTTGTGTGTGTGTGATCTTTGTTCTATTATTTACTTTGCATATACTTTGAGTATCTTTTTTAAAAGTTTTGAGAGTTAGCTTATCTATTGATTCACCCCCCCTCTCAGTAGATAGTGTGTTCAATAGAAACAACTGATAAAATTGATCAAATTCCTTGATGCTAAAAATGTGTAATGAATGGCAATAACCAAGGTCAAACGGACTAGGATTTAGAACACGTTTGATCGATAAAATAGAATGGTAAAATGGATAAGGCTAAGAGGACAAATAAAAATGATATTTGTACAAAAAATAATAGTGATAAAATGACACAACTGAAACGGTCTTTATAGATAATACTCCTTAGTGCTCAAGCATAGTACCGCTTGACATGAATAATATTAATTGGCTTAGGAAGTTCATCTCCATCTGGTGTGGTAACCCTATATGCCCCTGATCCATAATCTACAACAATGATGAAAAGCCTTAACCAATTTGGTTTGCATTTACCTTTATGCTTCTTCTCATTCATGGTATTCTTTTGGTTTTACTTAAGAACAAGATCACCAAGTTCAATTTTTTTATATTTGACACATCGATTGAAGTGACCTTTGAGTCAGTTTTGATATGTCTAAAGATTGTTGAGTGTAGCTATGCATTTTTCATCAAGTAGATCTAGCTCTTGCAGGTGAGCTACTCGATAGTCATGATCATCTAGGACATGTTTAAAAGATATGTGATCATCTAGGACATGTTTAAAAGATATGTGTAGTGAAGGCAATTCGACCTCAATGGAAAGGATGGCTTCAGTACCATAAACAAGTATGGAGTCACTCTATAGGAGTATGATGATTGGTACCGTATGCCCAAAGTGTAGGGAATATCTGTAGGTGCCAATCACGACTGATATTATTGACAATCTTTTTGAAAATATTGACAATGGTTTTGTTCGATGCTTTAGCTTGGCTATTACCTTGAGGGTAATATGTTGTAGAAAAATATTGTGTGATGCTATATTCGGTACATAGCTGGTTTACATCCTTATTCTTAAATGATCTTCTATTATCAAATATAATGTCAGAGGGGATACTGTAGCGACAAATGAGATGGTTGAAGATAAATTTGGAAATTTGATTTCCAATCACATAAGTGAGGGGTATAGCTTCAACCCACTTAGTGAAATACTCAGTAGCAGTAAGGATATGTTTATGGCCATTTGATGAAGTGGGGTTGATCTTCTCATTGAGGTCAAGTCCCCATGTAGCAAATGTCCATGGTGTCAACATCAGTTTCAGAGTTTGTGTTAGGGCATGAATCAAATTAGCATGTCATTGACATTTGTCACACTTCTTTACATATGTAGCTACATCTGCATCTATCATGGGCGAATAATAACCAGTATGCAAGAGTTTTTTGGATAAGACTATCCCACTAAAATGAGCTCTACATACTCCATGAACTTCTCTTAACGTTAGTGTAGGCTCTACTATAGTTAAACAATGAAATATAATTTCATCAAAACTATGGCGATAAAGGATGGATCCAAGTAGAGTACAACGAGTGGAATGATGAATAAAGGCTTTAGTTTGTTTTTGAGATAGGTTAGGTGGTGGAACTTGGTCATGAAGGTAGTTGTAAAGGCCTGAGTACTAGATAGAATTAGGACCAAAAATATCGCAAATCATTAGAACGATTGAAGGTTCATGAGCTAGTGTGAACAAATTCTCAATAAGAAACTAATATTCTCTAGCTTTGTCTATTTGTCAAATCAGAGAGTCGATAGTAGCCATGGCATCTACAATTTTATTACTAGCCATTGGTATATGCTCAAATTGAATATTTGTAATTTGTTGATTTAGTGTATCGACCATAGTCTTATATGGAACCAACTTGTCATCTTTGGTCTAAAAATAGTCTGTGACCTGATTAATAATTAATTAAGAATCACTATGAACCTTTAGATGAGATATATTCCATTATACTATCTATCAAAGTCTTGCGATAAGTGCTTCATACTCGACCATTTTTGTACAAGAAAAACTAATTCTGAATGATTTAGGGATTAGATCCCCTTATGGTATAATAAATAAGAGACCTTCCCCTGATCCATGTGCAATAAATGAATTATCAAAATATAGCTTCTAGTGTTTTTCTCTAAGAGGTGTGTCAATGATGGTCATTATGGATTCATCAGAGAAATGAAATGTGAGTGATTTTGTGTCGATAAGGGGTGCTTCAACAAGTTGATCTGCAAGGACCTATCTTTTGATTGTCGTCTGATTGACATACTCTATGTGAAACTCATTAAGAAGCATGATCTATTTGGCCATTATACCTTGTAAAATTGTTTTAAATAATAGATACTTGAGTGGATCTACTTTCAAAATGACCATGGTCTTATTGTTCAACATGTAATGGTGCAGTTTTTGAGCTATGAAGGCCATAACTAGACAAGATTTTTTAATAGGTGCATAGTTGTGTTCATATGTGACCAATGTACGGCTTAAGTAGTATATTGCATGTTATTTTCCATTGTTATCATGTTGAGCCTAAAGTGCTCCCAAGGCATTGTCGGTAGCTGATAGATACAACAAAAATGGCCTTCCTAGCATAAGAGGTAACAAAATAGGTGGATTAACTAGATAGTCCTTGAGTTGTTGAAAAGCTATTTGGCAATGGTCATCCCAGTGAAATGCAACTCCCTTTTTCAGAAGATGTGTAAATGGGTGACACTTATCTGCTAAGAGATAAAACATTGGATTGACTGGATCTTGCCCTGCAAACTGTCGAGTTGCTTCAAATTATTTGGTGGTGACATCTCGATTATAGCATGGACTTTGGTCAGATCAACTTCAATCCCCCTACAAGACAATGAAGCCAAGTAACTTTCCTAAATTTACTCCAAACACACATTTCTTTGGATTGAGACTGACTTTATACTCCCGCAATCTTTTAAATATCCTACGTAGTACTGTTAAATGGTCAGCTCTGGGTTTGGATTTTCCTAATATGTCATCAATTTAGTCTTCAATAATATCATGCATCATATCATGAAATATGAGTCATGACCTTTTGATATGTATCTCCAGCATTCTTAAGATCAAATGGTATTACCTAATAATAAAATATTCCCCATGGACTGGTAAATGTTGTTTTATGTTAGTTTTCTGGTGCTATTATGATTTGGTTGTATCTTGAAAATCCATCTATGAGTGAAAATATTTCATAACCTACCATGGAGTCAATGATCATGTCAATATTAGGCAATAGAAATTCATCCTTAGGACAAGCTTTATTTGTCTCAAAAATCAGTACAAATTTTGATTCTTTCAAGTTTTTTACTAACAGGTACAACATTAGATATCCATTATGAGTAGTCAAAGAACCGAATATATCTTGCTTCTAAGAGTTTTTACAACTCTTTCTTTACCAAGATAGTAATGCGAGGATACATCTTACGTAGCTTTTGTTCCACAGATTTGGCATCAAGATTGATCATAAGGTGGTGTAGAACTAAGGCGGGGTCCAAATCTAATGTTTCAAAATAAGCTCATGCAAAGATATCTACAAATTCTCTCAATAGAGTTGTAAAGACTTCACGTTACTCCTTAGTGAGGGACACCTAATTTTATCCATTTCGATTCTAATGGAGTCTTAATATTTACCTTTATTATATCTTCAACTACAAGGGTCGAACTATCTTCTAGGATAGTAGGCAAAGACTTGAACTATTGGATTATATCAGGGTCCTCTGTTAGGACTTTCTCTTCAACGTCTCCTAGGCATGATGAATTTTAGTCCTCTAATAAGAGATCTGGCCATGTGATAAAAATAGTTAAAAATTCTTTAAAAATTCAATCAAATACTTGTTTCACAAAACTAAACTCAAATCCATAGGTTAGTTCATTGTTAGTGGTCTCCTAATCTAAAATCTAAAAAGAATTAACACCCCCATCTAATGGTGCTTAAAATAGATTTTCATCACTAGACTGGCCTTTATCTTTACTTTTTTCCTAGTCAAAAAGCATCTCAATGAGGTTTTCACTTAGAGACCTCAATGTTTTATTTATTTATTTTTGGCTAAGGGTGTTCACCCACTCTCCAAAATAGGCTTCAGGTTATAATGTAATTGAGAATCTGAATTTATGATCTCCCAACAGAATGTTGTTTGTAAGGCCTAAAAAGTCACATAATGCCTCATCATTCTCAAACTCATCAATCAATAAATTGAATTCTTGTTGGTCCCAATCTATCAGTTGGGGATAGTATAATGGTAATGGATTGTGATAAATGATTGGGGTAAGAGTACATATGGCATTGTTATCAAACATGTTTAAAGGTGGCTATGATCAGACTCTGTTTCACTATCAGCATCATCATCACTATCCACTAGTGATGGAACTTGAATAAGATATGTGAGGTCACCCTTAGGTGGTTTAAATCCAAGTTCATAATGTCTTATGTACTTAGTCATGAAAATTGGCTCAATGGTTCCTTGTTGATTCAGTTTGAGTCCTCTTCCTTCATAATCTTGACGCTCCATGATCTTATTGGGAATAAGATACTTTGCATTTTTATAACAATTAGCTTGGTTGTCATTGTACAACCATGATTCATCCCCTTCAAGAGAGTCTGGTTCTAGGCCAGATGTTGGTACAAACATGACAGGTCCCTTATCTTTGTTCTTTTGTTGTCAATGCATATGTTAGGTATTTTTAAGTCATCCAAAGGTCTTTAGATTCTGAGGAAGATTGGAAATATGAAAGGTATCATGGGTCACATACTCCACTGGACCATTATCTGAAATCATGAAATGATTGGAAGCTTCAGGAGATGGCATGTGGAAAAGAAAATAAAAGGTATTAGGATCTATGTAATTATCCTATGGAGGATCAATAAGTATGGCCTTTCTTTTATCCTGCTTGGAACTTGGATTCATGTCATTTTGGTAATTGTAGCTTTAAAACTTGGCCTCGAGATGTTTGCAGTGTTCATATAGGTGTAAATCTCTTGAAATATTCATTTCTATACTTGAGTGGGAGAACTTGATACATTGGTGCAGCATTGATGAGACTGCACCAATCTCATGTAAGCGAGACCTACCTAGAAGCATATTATATGACAACTCAAAATCAAGTACATGACAAAGTGTATCATGGATAAAAGGCCCAATGATAACTGGTAAGCTAATGGTGCCTTATGATTCTCTTTCTTGATTATCGTAGGTTTTGATAGTTATCATTTCTGGGTGGAGATCTATTATTGTATACCCAAGAAGCTTGAGGAGCTCTAGAGACACTATGTTTAGGCCTAATTCATTATCTATAAGGACATGCTTCACTTTATGCCACTTTATATAAACTTCTATCTACAATGGATTATTATAAAGCAGATAAAGGGAAGACATATCACTTTGGTTGAATGTGACTTATTGGGCTGGAGCTAGGTATCCAACCAAAGCTTGAAATTTATCAGGGGATATGTCACTGGCAACAGTGGATTGGGTTAAAAAATCATTCAAAATATTCTTGTGAATTTTTGACATTCATAATAAATCTAAAATAGAGATTTATGCTGGTGTCTTTTGCAATTATTCCACAATATCAAACTTCTTGTCTTGGTCAATGGTGAATGGTTTATTCTGATGTTGAACGGTTGGTTGGATAATAGGCAAAGTGACAGATGGTTGTGGACTTGAGATAGTAATCTTTGACTTTTGAGTTGTGATTTCACAATCGAGATAAGATGTTAAACCATAATTGCTAACAAATACTAGGAATGGTGTGGGACTAGATAAGACAAGTCTCGGTTGCTAATGCACTTATATGTGGTCACGTGGCAAGGGTGAGTTATCGGTATATAGTCCAAAAATGGGAGTCCTTATTTGCTAGTTTGTCTGTGTGCAGTCCCAGGTCAAAGAAGGATTATCCATGTAATTTGGTTGAGTGGTATTGTTTAACAATGGTCTAAATTGATTAGTGCTCGGTCTAGGATTAATGGAGATGGTATTAACGCTGCTCCCTGCAATATGACCTACAACCCTGTTGTAGTCATGTGCAAATGCATGGTAGGTTTGTTGGTTGTTACCGTTCTGAACTTGGTTTTTTCCATTATTCTAACATTGTGGGTTTTGTTATTGATTTTTTTAATTCTAATAGTTTGGCCTTTGATTTTGATACTATTGATTTTGTTGTTGCATTGGATGGTGTTGTTGTTGTTGATTGTTATGATGTTGTTGTGTTATATTGGGGAAAGGGGTTTTGATAAATCCCAAGAGTTTGATTGGAGGTGAAAGCACCATTATCTAATGTTATCTCCCCATTTTTCAACATATTCTCAATCAAATGCTTGATTTGCACACATCTTAATAGATTATATTTGTTGACCCAATGATATTCATAGAATTCATTTTCATGGTACCAATCAAGATAAATAATGCCTTATAGATAATGCTTTGGGTATAGGCTAACTAATCAGATTAGCAGCAATAAGTTTGAAAAACACAGACTCAATAGGCTCTCTTAGGTCACTAAAGACACAATGCATAGGCACAGTTCTCCTTAGAGGAGGGTTTTGTGATGGTAAAAGTTGTTGCATTTGTTGTACGGGTCTTGGTTATTGTGCTTGCAAAGTTGGTTGGAGAGATTGTTGGGTAGGAGTATACTAAAAAGGTGGTGTAGATGATATTTGCATTGTTTGGACATGATGTGACTTGATTACTCCATTACCCACAACATTTTTATTGTGGTTGAATTATTCTGGTCTATCTTGATTATTGACATGTGCTAGTCATGATACCTACGTTTGGATTAGATGTTGATTTTGACCACTTCCCTGATTGGTACCTTGATTCTGATTAGTTGACGTAAACTTGATGATCTCTTTATTAATAAAGGCTCACTCAATAAACAAGCATTTGTCGATGATCTCCTTGAAAGTATGTGCACATTATAGTTCCAGATGATAATCTATCTCACTATGCAAATTTTTAGTAAACACAGCGACTAAATGTTTATCTGGTAAATTATGAGTGAATCAGCTTGCAAGGGCTCTCCATCACTATAGATAACTTGTAAAACTCTAACCAGCATTTTGTTTTGTTTATGTTAAGTCAACCAATGAAATCTCATGTTTGAGATTATAATAAAAGTGTTGCATAAACTTATCAAAAAGATCATCAAAATTTGTTATTGAATTCTTAGGCAACTTTAAAAACCACTACAAGGCTTATCCAGCGAAGCTCCTTGGAAACAACAAAAAGTATATATCGTTATATGCCACTGGTTGACATGTGACAAAAAACTCAATTAAATGGGCCTTAGGATCACCTTTCCCTTTATATTTGTCAAATTTCAGTGGTTCGTATCCTAAATAAAATGGTATCTACAAGTACTCCATGTTGAATGGATAAGAACATACATCAGCCAACTTAAACTTTTTAGTCTATGTCTCAACTTGAATGGTAGCAATCGCATCCTTCATCTATTGCAATTCTTGGGATAGAAAACTGGAAGGAACATTGGTTTGAGAGAGATTATTGGTTTGAATAGATGGTTGGGAGGTCACAAGTGGGACATTTTGACCAAGATATGATGGAGATATATATTGGGGTTTATGGGTTTGATTTGAAAATGGATCAGGAATATGCATACATGGATTAGGATGTACTTGAAATTACACATTTGGTTGTGTGATATTCTAGTTTGGGTTGGCTATGAAGGTTTGACTTGAAAGATTTTGTAGTTGGGATGGAGGGATATAACTATATTGTGTCTATTATGGTTGAAAAGGGACATGTTGTCAACTAATTGAACCTTGTTGTTGAGTGAGAACTTGTGGACCAAGATCCTTTCTCTGAACTTGCAGCATATTTTAAATCGATTGTTGTCTAGTAGGTACTTGAGAAACATGGGAGCCTCTTTGTCGCATGAATCCTTCTTGGGAAGTGAAAGCATGTTGAAGATTCTACATCTATCGCTAACCAATATTTACACATTGGTGGTTAGTCATCATTTGGTTTTGGATTGGTACACTAGTATGTGACTGAGGAGGTATATTTTCCACTACCTGAAGAGGTAGAACATTAGTTTCCCCTTGTTGAGGTGGCAATATATTCGGCCTCTGTTGCATTGGTACACTAGATCACACCTATTGTTTTGGAATACTAATCGTTACTTGTTAAGTAGGATTCATCACATTTGGTCGTTGAGACATGACATTAGTTGTTGGTTGACTACCTAATCCTGTTAGTTGCACACTTGATGAAGCAACTGATTAAATTTGGAATGCATAAAATCCTACTCCCTGGTATGGTGGTCCACTCATGGTATTAACTATATGCACATGTTGTTGACTGATTTTTTGTATGTTAGTACCACTTTGATTTAGATTAGACGTTGCTTGCATATTGTCTACTATATTTTGCTCATTATTCTATGTAAAAGCAGAAGACACTTCTTCAATAATGGGCATATGCAACAAGTTGTCTATCGAAGTGTTTTGCACGAATGGGTCTGAACTCTGATTATCTTGACCAGTTAACTCTATCAAAACTTCTGTTAAAAGAACTAAGTCAATAAGAGGTTTTCTCACCATGGTCATTTAATTGAAATTGTGTGCTAAATTCAGGTAGGTTTGATATACCGTCTACATTTGGTTAATGTAGTTTTCCATGAGGTTTTTACCTTTATTAAGAATATTAAGATCTTGATACATTGTTTAGACTAAAGCCAAAGGATTGATAGAAGAACCCTGTTGATCATAAATTATGTTGTGGCGCATTCTTACTAGGCTAGGTAAATTTTCATGAGGGAAGTCTACTTGAAACTTGGCTCCTACCTCTATGGCTCAAACCAAAATCTCATCTTTGTTCTCCAACAAATGATGCTCAAACAAAAATAGATCATACATGGAAGGCATATTATTAGAGCATGGTTGTTGAGGAACTGGTTCATCAGTTGTGAGTATTGTAGCTAAGTATTATGTGGTTTGTTCTTGGTCTTATTCTGAATAAGGTGGTATATTAACCAAATAATTAGCCAATAGATCTTGGCTTTGTGCCTCTAATTAAGTATTATAAGAGGGATAAAGATCCATCACATAATCAATATTATCTTGCACCATTTCTTCTTACACAACCACATTACTAATCCCCGAATTATACATGAGTCCACTATGAGTGTAGTAATACATGTTGCGATCCATAGTTAATGCTTTGTGATAGAAAGGGAAGAGAGTTCTACAAACTCTAAAATGACAATGTCTAAAAAGATGATGTTCAAATTTGGTTTAGATTCGTCAAAAGGATCAAAACATTTGTGTAAAGATTTGTGATAACATAAGCCAGCGTTAAGTGTCTAACGTTACACATCTTACACAAAAAGATTAAGTAAATGAACCAAAAATTGAAATGTCAAATGCTAAGGTCAAAGTGTTTCAAATCAGTCTAATCTAGGAAACTAAAAGTTGCTAGGTCTTTTGGCCAAATGCGGCGTCAAAAACTAAGCTCAAACAAAGCATGTGTTAGGACTCTTAGCCAAATGATGTCAAAAGCTAGCCTTTGAGAATAGATAAAATTTTTAATCTAAAAATTTTGAAACACTTCTAACAAACATTAGACATTTGATTCTTGGACATAGACATGGACTCGATCAAATAGGTATAAGATATGAAACAAAAGACACTTTAGAGATAGTTTATTTCTCACAAATAATAATATAAAACTTAGTTTTTTTTACAACTAAGCTAGACAAAAGTGAACAACGTAACTGTGCTAGACAAAGGTTCACAAAAAGTATACTTGAATTAGTTTGAAAATGTAGGAACAAATTTGAACTCTATGCAATAAGGCCTATGATATAATATTTGAAATGTTTTGGGCAGTGTAACAGTGCTAGACTACCCAAAAGATGTGACAAAAATGCTTGTTTCAAAAACTCTCTAAGACAAAGATAATTTCTCACAAATTTGATAGCATAACACTACCTTTCTTGACTCAAAATGTTTTCCATTGACTCAAAGTGTAAGTTTTTAGCAAGAAAAAAATTAAGTCTATCAAGTAGTGATAACGATCATGAGTCTTAAACGACCTTCAACCCAAATTGGAATTAAACCTAAGTTCCCTCAAATTTAGTGAAAATGGTGAACATACTCAACACATCAACCCTATAAACTTATAAAGGTGCAATTTTGAATTTCTTGATTATAAATGAAGGACTTTAAAAACTTTGGCAAAGGTCTAGACTCAATTGTGCAACATAACTACGCCAAAGTGGATGATATGACTCCAATTTTTGATGAACTTTGAACAAGGCAAATTGACGCTTTTACGTGGGCAACAATAACACCTCTTTGTAAAAAATAAAATGAGGACCATGTGTTTAATTTGTATCATTTGTTTACACCAAGTTTTGACTCTAAACAAGACTTTAATTTATGACAAAACTAACTAATTAATCGCTCATAGATCCTAAACTGACAAGGTTGCTTGGTATTATTGGAATTCATCAATATATGTCATTTGAGAGAATTTTAAGTATTCATCCAAAAGTAAATGCGCATTATATAGTAGAGTTTTTATACCCTCCTCTCAAATGATAGTACAATGACATGGACCTTGAGGCACACCTTACACTAATAATACTTCCAGGACAACTGAGGATTTTTATAAGATCTACAAGTTTCTAAACGTTCTAGAAGAATCAATTGCACAATAACTTTCACATCAAACAATGCAAAATAAAAACATAGATTTTAGGTCCATATCACTTGACTTGTTGCAAAAAGGTCTAGTCCTTTTTGCAACCATTATATCATGTTGTTCATTCAGTATAGTGCAATGTCTAAAGTGCCACTACATCTCATATGCAAATCCAATATGGAGCCAAATGAAGTCAATGTCGAAAGGTGAAACCTTGGATCAAAGCTTCCCTAAAGAACTTGTGGTAGGTAATGACGTCCCCCTCGCAAGCCAAGTTTATATAAAATAAATAAAGCATAAAATATAAAGACTTTAGGGTCATTGTCAAGGTCACCCAATACTTTTGAAAGTTTTTAGGAGTGCTTTAGATGACATATTTTCTATGCCTTAAACTAGGCAATATGTAAATAAGAAAAGCGCTTTTGATTCCAAATATTCTTTAAAATTATGTGAACTATGAATTGGACTCAAGAGAGGTGATTAGTATTATATTAGTCCAAAAAAGTAAACCAATTGATAAAAACACACTAATTAACATACATCTCTAGGCTTAATTACTAAGATGAGTTTAATAACAAAAATAAATAAAAAATACAACTAAAAATTAAAGAAAAACAAGAATTTTTCACCTTCCTTAGATGCTCCAAATGCTTGTTGTAGTGCCTTGCTCAGCGTGTTCTCATGAAGTCTTCATCAAATGAGGCTTGCCTATCTCCTCTTCTCTTTGGCACCTTATGGCTTTGGCTTAGCTTGGCTCAATATTTTGGCATTATAACTTTGGCATGTGAGATATCTTAAAATCAATTTAACATGATAATTTTTCATAAATTAAGCTTAAAAATGATGTTCAGCACTTCTCTATTTATAGATTTTCAAGAATGATTAGAATCAACCATGACTGTCCATCTCAAAATTGAGATGTGTGGTCATGAATAAATAGTTATATGTAATTAAAATCCATAATTATCCTCATCATAACTTGGAAAAAAGGGACATTAATAAAGAGGCATGGGACTCATAACCCTGATATTTGTGGCATTTATGGACTAGGGATGTCTTTCGAAGAAATAAGATCACATGATGATGTAGTACTCAATATTCATTTATAAAAACAAGTTTTTAGCAAGTTTATATAGAATTATTAATTAAGCCTTGATTTGGATTAATTAGATCTTAAGCATGATTAAGCACTTTGTGCACCAATTACTCAAATTGATCAGAATGCCTTGTTATTAGTCTTAAATTTGACTGAATTAAAATTGAAAGTCAATGTTAGATGTGTTGGATCCGTTATCCCATTTAAGATGTTACCAATATCAAATAACAAAGACATGCATCTCGTATAATAAATTTGATAGAAAAGAGCAATCTAGAGCACCCAAATGCAAATTGGCATTTTGACTCCAAATAATCTGATCAAAGTTAACTAGCCCATAAATTGCATTGTCTTATTTAGTGATACCCCAGCCAAAATTGACACTTGAATATATCAATTTCAACTCATTTAATGTGCTTTAGTGTTTTTAGACCAAATTGTGCATTTTTATAAAAATTTATCAAAAGCTTGATTAGAGATCATCGGTGGTTAGATTTACGTGTCTACAGTTTGCCCCTATTTGAGAAGACATTACAAGTTATAAGCACAGAAATGTCTTCTCAATTAATGAGAGATGGCTTATATGTCAAAAATAAGATGATGATTGAAGAACAAAGCTTCAAATGGTGTTTGGAAAGCCTAAGATAATGGCCCTCAAGGGAGTGGCCATCACATTAGTTGATGGACGGTCTCTCGAAAAGAAACAAGAAAGGTGAAATTAACCTATGGTTGAGTTTAATCCAAATGAGAAAATGCTTACATGCATTGATGTAAAAAATATATTGATTTGCTCAAAAATGGTTATAATCATGAATAAAAGTCAAAATAATGATTTGCCCATAGATAGTTATAATCATTAAGTGGACTTGAATTAGCTAAAACGGATGGTGCCCCAATTAGAGATAATTAGTAAGCATAACTCAAGGATATAACCTAGAATACAGATTTAAAATGAGTGTGTGCAAAGTGATGAAAGAGATGGATAAAGGAATCAGATTGATCATTATAAATGATTTAGTTGTTCCTATCAATCAAGAGATACTCATCCTTATTAGTAATGATACAACTAAAATGGCCAATGAGTTAATTTGATCAAAGGTGGGATGGAAGGATTTACTAAGGTGCCAAAGAGAAACTTTTGTGGCTCCATTGATTGTAGACCTTCAGCTAATTTTTATTATAGCATGTGATGGTAGGCTTCATGATAGAACACTATGAAGATTATCTCAAAATATGCATAAATACTGACTTTCGATCCAATAAACACTCAAAAATAATATACCAATAATAAAAATCATGATGATAATATTGACGTATGAATATGAATAGACTCAAGAATAATGTGCTCAAAGAATCACCTATAAATTCATATAGACTGAGTCAAGGCAACAATGCTGAAAAGCAAACAAACAAACAAAAAAATAAAACACATAAAAAACACACAAATAGACAAACTTAAAATAAATAAATAAACCAAAAGCCTAAAAACAAAATTAAAAGAAAGCATCCTAACAATGACTTTGTTTCAATAAGACGGATCGAGGATAACTGACTAGGCTTAAACATCACAAATGTTTTGGATTTTTGAAATTTTATGAATGTTTTTGAAATTTTGAGGTATTTTAACTCATTAGAGAATGACAAGATACCTACTTGCAAAATGATGAAAGTGTTTGGCTTAGGTTGCTAGCAAAATGGAGAGAACGTATGGAAAGGGGGAATAAGGTGACCTCAACATGAATTGAGCGTGACCTACTTAGTCCTGATATGACTTCAAATCACAGTAATTCCATCCACTTAAAAGGTTAAGAAAAACCAACTAGGTCCCAACAAGTTCTCAAATCTAAAAAATGGTCAGTCAAATGAAAATAATGATGACAAGATGATGCAGTAATGCACGATAAACAAATGTTACCCCTAGTTTGCCCATAGGTGGTTATAGCTAGGATAAAATGACATAGGTCAATGATACTAATGTGTCCATAAGTGTTTATAATTAGTAGCAAGACTGGTGAAACATTGATTTGTCTATAGGCGATTATAATCAGGGTCACATAAACAAGCTTGATACAAGATGAAAAATGAAATATATCTTGTCAGATCAATTGTCACACTACTTTCATAAACTATCATTGAAACATGGATTGAATTTATTGTTGAAAATTGATTGAAATCCTCTCACAAAAAGTGTAGGAAGAACCAAAGTAGCCAAAATCAAAATAAGATTCGGTAGGATGACTAAAAATAGACTTTGGTCTAGATAGAAATGAAATGATAGGATGGTATGGTCTTGCTAAGGATAATGACGGTTTTAGATAGATTAAAAAAATGGTAAGAGGGTTACCCCCAAGTGAGAAGGTGATTGGTTGGGATATGTAACAATGGTAAAAAGATATGTAATAATAGAAATGATGTGATAATGAAATGGTATGGTACATGTTTTTTTATCTAGGTGTAGTTTTTTGTTCTGTTGTTCCTACTGATGGAAAGATGCACGTCCTAATCAATAAATGATACAAATAGAATACTTGATCATGTTAATTTCTAGCCCACACCTCATCTAAAAAGTTACTCTGTCAAGAACTCAATGCAGATTTGGATTTTGAGAATGCTTTTATGATCTTCATTAGTCATTGATTTTAATTCCTTAAAATATCGAGACAAGGTATCTTTATAGCCTCTGCAAAGGAAAGTGTAGCCATGAATGGTAAACAAGGACAAATAATGGATGGTAGGTTTGACTGTGAAATGGAATGATAGATGATAATAGAATGTGAAATGGTTTGGAAATAAATGAAGATCAAGATGTTCAGCCACATGTAATGTTGTTGATGTCGGATTCAACATAATTTTGATTGTGATGGGGTTGAAGACTTGTTCACTCAATAGGACCATCAAATTTTTCTATTGTTTGAACCTAAGAGTAGCTATCATATGATTAGACTATAGATAAGAAGTTATTTTGATTTGATAGTTAATTTTGTCTTCATCAAGTAGTGAACAACTTTTATGCTCAGCTATTAGTGCCTCGATGAGGTTTTCACCAATGAAGTTATCTCAATTACCCGTAGCACCTTCGAGAAGGTTTCACTAAGGAATGTTGACTTTTGACTTTGATTTTTTTCTATCACTTCTAAAAATGTCACTAGAAGATGTTGAGTTTTGAATTTGATTGTCCCCTAACACCTCCAAAAAGTTTTCACTTGGAGAATGTTCTTCCGCTATATGAATGTGGTCCTGGCCTCCTTGCTCTTCTTCAATTGTTATGTCACCATGGATGCAGATCAACAAAATGTGATTCTATAGATCCCAATTGACACTTTTGGGAGATGGAATGTCAATGATATGGCTATTTTGGTTAATAGTAATGGCTTGTGGAATGGTAATGAAATGGGGAGAGGCTACACAATCCTCGTAGAAGATATAGGATAACTTGTGTAGACGTTGAAGTACCCATCTTCAAAAATCATAAAAGGATCACAAATGTATTAAAATTGATCTGTAAGGCATATGTAACCAATGTTGTAATAGACATGAACATATTCTTCTTTTGAATCTAATTCTAACTCAAGGGACTTTGAATCCAATGTTGAGACTGATATTGATTCAGATTTTGATGGTAAATTTAATGTCGATTCAAGAATAAAACTTGACTCTAACTCTGATTCTTCATCTGATGGGTACTCTGTTACAATGATGAATTGTTGAATATTTGGTTTTGGATAAGTAATAACCTGTGATGGCATAATGGGCTACACAAAAACTAGTTTGTCAGAGTGGGACTCCTCTAAGATGGAAAAAAGATAAAGAGACAAATCCTCAAAGACTAACTTATCAATAGGAGGCTTTTGAAAAGTAGGCACATGGTCGAGGTAATGATTTTCTCAAATATGGTTATAATCATTAAGCAGTGACTCGACAAAGACTGGCTCGTCAATGTGAGACTTGACAACTAGTATAAAATCAATAGGTGATTCATCACAGGCTAAATTATCACAAGTGGTTGGTTCAACAAAAACATCTTGGATTGGTTGGTTGTCTTGGCTTTGATTTCTAATAAGTTAAAAAATACCAGTTTTAAACACAGTTTGGTCTTCGAAAGATTGGATAGATTAAGGTTTGGATGGGATTGGTTCTCGATGAAGAATGGCTTGTGGTTGGATAATGGTTAGGCATTAGGGAGCATGATTACTCACACGAGCCAAAGGATGAAGGCCTAAAATGGTAACGATAGGGCGGTGTGGATTTTAATTTCTCACACAAATCAAAACACTAGGTCTTGGAATGATGAAGGGGCATTGTTAAACTTGATTGCTTGCATAAGCCAAAGCATCCAAGTCTTTTTCATAAACCATATCATTCCAGTTATGAGATGGCTTATAAGTTGGTTCTCGACTGTGTTACACGTACTGATTATTGTAAAGAGGGTATGGATCTGTATCCCAAACAATATTATCTATAGTTAGGTATTCAAAGTCTTCATCATAAACCTCTTCATTGCAATCAAGGTCTTGATTTAGATTTTGTGGATTTTAACTATTTTCCATATGAAGTTTTGTAGGGAAAATAATAAAACTCCTTAGAAAATCTTTCTTTATAAGGGTTCCTAGTGAGATTTTGTGTGACCATTCTATCATAAGTTGGATTGTACGTGACTCCACCATAAGTGTAGCTAGACATATCTGCATAAATAATGAAAGCTCTAAAATAAAAAAACTTGGAGTTCTACAAACTATGAAAAAACTATCCAAAAGACAAATGGTTTAAACTTGGTCGAAGGGGTGGAGTTGTATCTCCAATATATTCTAAAAATGGAGTTGTATCTCCAAAATTATTTATGCTAAGACTTGGCATAAAATAGTCTAATGTCAAATGTCATATGCATAAAACGTCAAGCGTCTGAATAAAAACTGACATGTCAAAGGTCTAAGTCAAAGTGTTCCAAACAAAGTCTAAACTAAGAAAGAGAAAAGTTGAGTTACTAGGTCTTTTGTCCAAATGCGAAATCAAAATCTAGACTCAAACAAATAAGTATATGCTAGGACTTTTGACCAAATAACGTCAAATGCTAGACTTGAAACAAAGATATCATGTGATTTGATTTAATCTAACAAGTTTGAAAAAAACTTTGACATAACCCTGACATACAGAATCAAACATAAACATGATCAGTTGACATAAGGCATAAGATAAAAGACTCTTTAAAAAAAGACTGTATTTTCTCAAATAAAGGCACAAACAATGATAAGGATAGGTACTAAACAAACAAACCATCAATAGTTTTCAAATTTGGGTAATCGATTAATCGAAGTTATGCAACCAAAAAGATAAAGATATGTGTATCAACCCCATGAATTAAATCCTAAACAAAAATCAATCAATGTTTGAATTTAAACTTAACAAGGCTAATTAAAAACTCAATGATGAAAACTAGGATTTGACCAAACAAGCTAGACAAGATTAGATAGATTGACAACACAAGACAAAGGTCTAAATGGTATACATAAAATGGCTTCAAACAATGGTTTTTGATACAAAGTAAACTAATTTTGAAATAAATTGAGTAGCCTAACGATGTAAGCATGCTTTAATGATGTGATCTAGTTATGTTTTAAAGACTCAAAAGGCTCAAAATATTTTGACATGATTTGGGCAACATAACACTACCCTCCTCAACTCAAATACATTGTTTTGACATGGCTTATGAACAAATAAACAAGTTTTAATCTCAAAACATACCAAGAAAAAATGACCAAAATACATTAAGTATAATTGTCCAAATCCTAGCAAGGGTATGGCAATGTGGGGTTGACTAAACTAACAAGCTTTCGAACATTTCTAAGGAAATCAATTGCACAATGACTTTCATGTCAAACGATGTAAAATACAAGCATGAAAATTGGGTGATCATGACATTAGCTAGTTTTAAAAAGGTCTAGTCCTTTTTACAACCACTACAACCTGTTGTTCACTTAATATAGTGCAATGTCTAAAGGCAGATACGTTTCATATGCAACTCAAAAGGAATAAGTGAAGTCAATGTCTGGAGATAAAACCCCAAGTCAAAGCTTTCTTAAAGAACTCGTGAGAGGTAATAACATCCCCCTCGCAAGCCAAGTTTACATGAAATATAGAAAAAATAAAATAGAAATACTTTAGGGTTGTCAAGGTCACCCAATACTTTTACGAGTTTTTGGTGAGTGCTTTAGACGACATTCTTTTTATGCCTTCGACTAGGCAATTTGAAAATAAGGAAATCGCTTTTCATTCTAAAAGTTTCCTAAAGAAGACAAATGGAAGAGTATACATGCAACATCCTTATATTTTATAAAAACAAAGTGCTAATTGAAACAAATAGTGAACACAAAAGCTTTGAAAGATGAATTTATTTTTAAACCCCAAATCGAAAGGTGTGGTGTTCTTTGGACGTCTTGGTCTTATGTTGTAACTTTGAAAGACTAACTATCAAAAATTTATTTTAATCACCTAAATGTTCTATTAAGTACTAAAACAAAGTTCTTAGTTCATCTTAAAAGCATACAAAAGATGGTTTAAAACATGTTTTAATAAATTCAAAGTTTGTTGGTTATCTGTCTACCCTTTAGGCATCACCCCAAAAGCAAATATGTTTGGTTAGACAATGTTAAAACAAATCTATAAAAAATATTAAAAAAATAATAATATTAAATATATGAACACCTATAAATAAAAAATTAGAAAGCTAAAAATAAAATATAACACAACACATAAAATCTTGCACATAAAATATAAAACCCTGTAATTAGTATTTTTAATATAACTTTTAAAATATATATCGGTTTGCTACGAAATTTTGAGAGGTTGTCAATAACTCTAGGATTCACATCTCTAAAAAATTTAGAGTCCAAAAAGTCAATAAAAAAATCTATCAATTCTATTCTAACCGTTTTTACCAAAAAAATAAAAAATAGAAAGTGATAGTCACTAAAACAGCTATAATTTCTAAAATATTAAAAAAAATTGTGAAATATTTAGAGTATATCCATGAAATATTTAAATACATGCATACAAAAATTTAAACAAAAATATTAAGTAAGTAAAAAGTTATGACTTCTTTATTGGCCATTTTTACTCAAAGCAAAAATAAAACAAAAAAGAATCAAAACTATGAAACACAAAAAAGTTTGTGGATTGCACCCTCATGAAGATCATCCCACCACAAGTGCCATTATATGAACTAAAAATTTGACTCAAGAGAGGTGATTAGTATTATGTTAGTCCAAAAATGCAAACCAATTGATAAAAATACATTAATTAGCATATATCTCTAGGTCTAGTTACTAGGGTGAGCTTAACAACAAAAATAACTAAAAAGTAAAGAAAAACAAGAATCTTTCACTTTATTTAGATGTTCTAAATGCTTGTTGTAGTGACTTGCTTGGCTTGTGCTCATGAAGTCTTCATCAAATGAGGCTTGGCTATGTCCTCTTTTCCTTGGCACCTTGTGGCTTTGGCTTAGCTTGGCTAAATATTTTGGCATCATAACTTTGTCACGTGAGAACTCTTGGAATCAATTTGACATAACTTTGCACAAATTAAGCTTAAAAATGATGTTTATGGCCTCTCTATTTATAGATTTTTAAAAATGACCAGAATCAATCATGACCATCCATCTCAAGATTAAGATGTATGGTCATGGATTAATTGAATTATGTAATTAAAATCCATAATTATCCTCATCATGACATTGAAATAAAGAACATTAATGAGGCATGAGAGGTAATAAAGAGACATGAGAGACCCATAATCATGATATTTGTGGCATTTATGGCCTAGGGATGTCTTCCCAAAAAATGAGGTCATCTAATGATACAGATATTCAATATTCATTTTTAAAAACAAGTTTTTAATAAGTTCCCATGGAAATATTAATTAAACCTTAATTTTTATTAATTAGTTCTTAAGCATGAGTAAGCACTTTGTGCACAAATTACTCAAATTGATCAGAATGTCTTATTATTGGTCTAAAATTTGACTAGATTGAAATTGGAAGTTAATGTCAGATGTGTTGGATCCGTTACCCCATTTAGGATGTTACCAAAATCAAATAACAAATACACGCATCTCGTACAAGAAATTTGATAGAAAAGAGCAATCCATAGCACCCAGATGCAAATTGATATTTTGACTCAAAATGATCTGATCAAAGTTAGCTAGCCCATAAATTGCATTACCTCATTTACTGATTTCTTGGCCAAAATTGGCACTTGAATATGTCAATTTCAAATCATTTAATGTGATTTAGTGTTTTTAGATTAAAATTTGCATTTTGGTGAAAATTGGTCAAAACCCTGATTAGAATTCATCGGTGGCCAGATTTAGGTGTCTACAAAAATACCTACAAGATCACCAAAAATGAATTTTTTTAAACCTCAATTGTTGTTCATGGTTATATAGTACCTATGGAGTGTAACACATGCAAAGTATAAAATAAATATAAAAAAATGGAATGATCAGTAATCAAAAAATAAATTAAATTCAAAACTACTTTGGAGAGATAACATCTCCCTTTACACATATTAGATATATATAGAGTCAAAGAGAACATGACTCTTCACCTTCTTGACCCTCCGTTACCTATTTTGTTCAAGCCAAGGTGAATGTTCAATCCTCCATTTATTTCAATGAATTGCATTAAATTTTAAATTATATAAGATATATAAATTTATACATCTGTTTCATCTATAAAATATAAAAAAATACTTGCAAAATATCCTTCGCATCTTCCTACTAACACTTTCTAAGACTTAAATAGTTGTCTCATCCTAAGAAAAAAACTATTGGTGAAATTTATGTGCCTAAAACTTGATTTATGCACATAGTTGGATTTTTCATGATCTCTGTTGCATTTGGGTTGTGAAAAATATTTGGTTTTAGTTTCATTTGAATTGTTATTTACAGCTTTTGCCTTCCCATGCACTACTTACCCAACCTTTTAGGTTTTTATTTAAGCAACATACCAAATACCACCTTTATAGGTTTTTGATAGGTTGATGTAACCAAGAGGCCTCTTTTTATAAGTTTTCAACCTTCATGACCTTCATCATAAAGACTTCTTGCATACAAAATTATTTCTAAAGGTAAAATTGATCAAAATTATGGGACAATATCTTATTATGGTGGCAATGGAATTGGTTGTGTTGTTGAAGCCGAAGTTAGTTGGGTTAGCTATGAAATTTTTGATGAAGTTTGTGTGGTAGTTACTCCACCATGATCCTACATTGAGTTGGTTGCATGGGAGGAATTTTTTATGGCTATTGCACTTGAATAAACTTCTTTACACAAAACATCTTAATGATTTCAGCATGTGCAATGTACTTGGGCTCCTCTTGGATATATTTGACATAACGTAAAACATTGTCCAAATCTAGTGTGTAGATAATCTAATCCCCCAATGCATGCCTAACCATTGTGAAGAGCGTTTGCAAGTGTGCATGAATTTGCATGATTCCTTTAACATCATCCTCACTCACATCATCAATGATTGGTTGATGAGTTGTAACATTTTTTTGAATGGCATGCATGATTTTCTCCATTCGCACTACATGTTGTTGTGTTTGAAAACTTTGAACATGCTTCAAAGCATTTCTAACCCTGGAATCTTATCCTACTCATGACATTTTCCTTATACAACAAAAAATATTCAAGATCAATATCCATTTTAGCCATTGTCACTTGTCATTCCATTAATGCCTTTGATTTGTCAACTTGGTGGGGTCACCCTTCGATTCTTGCATGACATCATGAAGTTGTGCTTTTTATTCAAGCAACTATCATAAATTTGCTTTGATTATGTAACAACTACATCAAAAACTTTCTCATACTCTTTTCGTATCTTGAAGCTCTAGTTCAAAGCTTTCATACTTACACTTTTATCTGCTCGATGCATTATGTAACTACTCAATTCTTCACAAGATTAGTTATGAAGATAATGAGTTGCAATGATAAAGACATCACCTAGTCACCTAATACATTTTACACCAAAGTTGGGCATGCGTCATTGATTATCTTCCTAGTTTTTTTAATCCAATCATATATCTCATCATTATCCTCTCTCTGATACTTGTTTTCCTATTAGATGTGGCTGGCCTTTTGTGTGATGGATGTGTGAAACATAGTGGTCCCCTCGATTTACTTATCTAGAAAGAGCTTCACATTATATAGGGGGACTTGATGTGGAACAGTGGTTATGAATGACTACATTATGGAAGCTAAAGGTGTCGTTGGTGCTTTCATAATTGTGCCATAGGCAATAAAAAGGGTTTTTGCTTGGTGGTTGGGATATGGATATCCAACCACTAGGATCTCTTGTATCTTATGTACCTTTTAACCCTTTTTCCTATGAACTCAACCTCACCAAACTAGAGCCCATGCAGATATCCATTAAGATTACATATGGACTTTAATTGTTTCTTCTCACTTCATGTCCACTCTTTATTGTTTATACGCTAGATCTTGGGCACCTTGTCCTAATCTTGACTTTACTTGGCCTAAAGGTGATGCTGATGCACCTAAATGTATTAGCAGGTTCATATAGTATTTAAGAAACACTTCTCATTTCTAAATTCAAAGAATCCATTGCATGAATTGGTTGTGATCTTCCTAAGATTTATGGTGGAGTAGCAGCCAAGCTAAATGACTGTTTCACAAAATGAACATGTAAATGGTTGTTGAGAACAACCGTGGTCCTAAATATTTTTGAAGATAAAATTAATTTAAACTAAGTCCAATAATGATATACAAACCCTAAATTCTAACCCTAATCTAACACAAATTTTTCCAATGAAAATCTAAACTACAATGATCTTATCAAAAAGGAGCAAAGGGGAGGGTAAGACAAAAAGAAGGTGTTTTTGATCTTCAATCCATAAATTATGACAAATCTTAAATTTCATCAAGACATGCACAAAACAAATATATTGCATGAAATTTCATAGGCACATATCCTATTGTATATCAGGTAAATGTCTAAGGAAATGTAATGCAAATAAAAAATTAGGTTCACTTTAAAGGTTTACTTCCACAAGAAAATAGCTTTTGGACATCTTCAAGAAAAGCAAAAGAGAACGAAATGAACCTAAGATCTTTCAACCAGCCTAACATAAACACAATTTGATAACTCGCATTAATATGTGCACATCTAAGATCTATAAAAACAATTCAAATCTAACTATCAAAATAGATAACTGAGGAAGCAGCTATGATAGCAAATACACAAATAAGTATTGGACAAACTTTGCAAAATTCTTTTCTTGTACTACTTGCTCCAAGTTTACAAAGTAATTTTGGCTTTAAGAACTCCCCCCTCCTTTTACAAATACCATCCCTCCTTATAGAAGGATTAATCAAGTATGATTTTTAGTCAAGTCAAATGATAATTGAACAAGTGTTATGCCAAGTTGTCCTTTTAAAATGCTCTAATATCGATGACAATTTTCCAATATGACTAACCAAAAGCTATATATGTTCCATATTGATCCTACTTTTACAAAATAAAATATTCCCTTAAAATTATTTATAGGTTCTTTTGATTTAAAATAAAATATTGTGTCGACTCTATTTACTTTGAGACTCTTTTGTGCTTTTAGACTCTCATTCACTGACCAAATCAAGTTTAAGACACATTTGTTCATTTTTTTTATCTTCAATAGTCTAAGACAATTATAATTCAATCATTTCTAGGTCCATAGGACCTTACAATCCAACATGGAATATCTATGTGTAAATTCCCATGCCGAGCTATCCATTTAATCTCAAAATGTGACCATTGTTGCCTTCAAACACATGTCCTTACCCTGTGCTCTCTCAGAGCAAATCAAGTTCATACCATTGATTTGCTTTGGAGTCATTGTATTACCTTTCATTGTGAGCCATTATATCTTTATCAAGACCTTTGAGATCTTGACACTTTTCAATCTCATAGTCCATCTCAAGGTCCTTGACACCTTGACTCTTTGCTCACCATTGATCAAAATGTGTATGCCTTTACAAGCATCGTTGATCTTCAAGATAGCACTTGGGTTTTAACCATGGGTTGTGTGCTTCACACTTGTCATCTCTATACTTTTTTTGATTCCTTTGTATTTTCAACTTAGATCATGCACTATCAGATCATTTGTATTTGATTTAATGTGCACCATAGATCTTGATGCTTGACTTATTGACTCCATGTGAGCTTGACACTTATATTTTCAGGGTTTGCTCTATTTTTACAAACATAAAATGGACTTAATAAAGTCCCAAAAAATATAGAACTTAGGATATAATTTTAGCCTAAAGTTTTATTCATGTTGATAAACACGATAAAAATCTTAAGATAAAGTCTTCAGATAATTTTTCTTTTTAATATATAATAAAAGAGCTCTGCTTTATTTAGCTCATGTGAACGACTGACTAGACTAGGGGGATTTGGGAAATATATAACTTAGTATGAAGCTTTTGGACTAAAGTTTTGGTCATGTTGATAAACAAGATAAAAACTTTAGGCTAAAACTTTAAGCTAAGTTTAACATATAATAATTGTTCCCTTGCAAATTCAAATAAAATGACCCTGCATGAATTTGAAAATAACTTAGGCTAACTAATTAGACTAAGGGTTTTTTAACACTTATTTAACACAAATAAAATTAACCAATCAAAGATTAAGGATTAGTAAAAAGGGATTAAATTAACATTAAGGTACAAAACCCTAAGCAGTGTTCACATAAATGAGACCCCATTAAACCTGC
The DNA here is from genome assembly GCA_037957365.1 of Torreya grandis. Lineage (NCBI taxonomy): Eukaryota > Viridiplantae > Streptophyta > Pinopsida > Cupressales > Taxaceae > Torreya > Torreya grandis. Next base: position 1,779,956 of record JARHVA010003264.1, on the reverse strand, counting down.
AACATGCAAATATAAAAATCAAATGTTAGCAACATTAGATAAAGTCAAATGAAGATTATGTGTTAACAGACCCATGTAAACTAGATTAAGACAAGATATTCAATATTGGTTCATGATCAAGTTGAATGTCCAATTAATAACACAATTTACAAAAAATTGAACAAGGGTCCTCATTTTCAAAAATGAGGGTATCTTGGCCTCAATAATTGATTATGTATTCTAAGCAAGCTATGCATCAACCTATTTTTTTATTTTATTCTTCTCATTTATTCTTCAATTTTTATTTTCACTTATTTTCATTCTTTTATTTTTCCCTTGTAACTTTTTCACTTGCAACTTTTGTTGTTGCTTATTCTTTCACAATCTTTTCCTTCACTTCCTCCTACTTGCACAAGTCCTCGGGATTTTTTCTTTAGCCTCTTTGCCTAATTTATCCACCTTAGACTTGTTTCACTCCTCCTCTTCTTGTTGGGATTTATCCTTCATTGATTTTTTGGCTACATGCTTCTACTACAATAATTCTTCCTTCTCTTTATGGGTCTTATCCTCCATCACTTTGTCTAAATTTATGTGCTTAGTTACAGTCTCCAAGGCTTGTTAGTCTTATATTATGCTTTGTGACCATGAATCATCTAGATGCATTTGGCCAAGAGGCTAATCAGCTTGTGTTTTTGGCTATTGTACATTAGTACCCAAGAATGTTCTTATGATTGGGCATTTCATCTACTACACAAAGACACCATGTAGAATGAATCATTGCCCTAGAGGGGTCAATTACATAGATGTGGGGAAATATTGGGACATGGGTTTGATTTTATGTGGGTAAGATGGGGGGGGGTGTATTATGGAGAGGATGGTGGATTGGGTTATGTAGAAAATATGGTTTGGTGATTAGGCATGATAACCTTAGAACGTGAAACTAGTGGAACCAATTATGATTTATTGAGATCTCTAGTCTTCAACCTGGTTTCCCTTGTTTAAGATTCTTATTTTGCCTCCTCATCTATGACCTCGGGTACTACTAATGTTAACATTCATTCTGAGACTCTTGGATGTGGTTATGCAGCTTTTGGTGTGCATGGCTTCTAGACCAGTGAATTAAATGGATTTCTAGCACAACAACCTCATCTTCACTAGTCTATATGATGAGGGGTGCAGTTGGGCCCTATAGCTTGTGCTTGATCCCTTTCATTTAATCTATAGTTATGCCTAGATATTGTGTGGTATGCCCACTTGTGTTTGTGTTATTGATCCTATTACCTCTCCCAAAAATAGAGCTTGTAACATGCACTGTCTTTTCTCATCCTTAACAATCATATCCACCTTAATGAACTTTATTGAAGGTGGGAAGTCTACTAAGTGTACATGTGGAACATTGTTATGAACTTCAAATATTCACACAGCCTTCCAATAGAACCATTCCTTCTCCTCCTAATTTTTATAAGGAACATTTCCTCAATCATTAACTTGTGACATTTCTCTAGCATGATGCCCAATGGATCTAGATCAATTTATACTTTTATGGTCACCATTATAGTGTAATTCATCCATGTTGTTGATTTTCAAGTCCTTTTTGGTTTTAGTGGAGTTAGATACATAGTTGGTACCTTACATCTTACTAGCATATCCTATGATCCTAAGGTGGAAGTTTGTGGTTGTGTTTCTCTTAGTTGTTCTACTTGTAAAATTTGGATAACTTGTGAGACCATGTTCTTTTGGTATAAAACTTCCACTCTTTCTTATGGCATGTTGATGAAAAATGGGAGAGGAATCAATGGTGTCTTTGGAAACTCATGAATTTGTAACATCATGCCATTGTGAATATTTATAGTTATTGAAATGAACATGAGGTAATCCTTGATGTTGCATAAAACATGTGGATTAGCTATGATTAGGGTTCAGATCTATAGTAGCCAATTTTGACACTTTTTTAGTTATTGGTATGGATTCCCCCCTCGTTACCATGTTAAATTTGTGAATGCATTCTATATCTAGAAATCAACATCAATGATAGATTTTCCCTTGGGTGATGTCTATTGACTGAAGCAAAGCAGGAGTACCAAAAATTGGTATTGAGATAATTGGGTTCCTAAAGAGTGACTTATTTGCATTTGTCTTGATTTTTTAAGCATGAATACTAGGATAATTAAAATCCTCACCCATCTAAACCATGGAGTGAGTGATGACACTTTGGTCACCTTCTTCGTACATTTTATCGTATGCCAATATTGTTACATAATGAATTTTTATCGAACTCACACAAGTACATCCATTATTCACACAATGGGGACTCTTTTGGTCAACTTTACATATCATTCCCTAATCTCTTAGTAGAAGGGTGGGTTTTTTTACTTGTATGTCATTAATGACTTCCCCCTTGCCAAAAATATCATGGCCTATGAAATGATTTTGGCATTAATCTAAATTGTGACCTTTAGTGAGAGTAGAATTGATCATTATACCGACTAAGGAGGGTCATCATTAACTCATCATTTTCGCCAAATGTAAGAATTTTAACCAATCATTTAGCATCTAGCCCTCATAGTGGATGAGGAAGGACAAGTTATCCTTATGTCAATGCAACTTCTTATGTTTGTGGTTGTGCAAGCCACTCTCTATTTGTAGCATCAACAAACTTGAAAGGTTTAAGAAAATATGAATTGGCTTATCATAACAATAATTTAATTCACATTTCCTCCTTTCGATCATCTTTCAAGGGAATATAAATTAGAATTGTGACCATTTTTATCCTTCATATATTTATTTTATCCTTATGTTTGAAATTTGTTCATGGTTTTGGACATGTTCACTATTTATACAATAAATTCTTACTTGGCTCAAATAAAATTCACTGGATAATCAAAGTGTGATTTTATTCCTTCCCTCTCCTATTTATATTAAAATTCAAACCAGCTTACACAGATCTGTTGACTTACTTCATGTACCAACTCATGTGTGTTTTAATTCCATTATCCATTGATGAGTTAACACATGGTCATTTTCATGGTTTTACCTTTTTGATCTGTGTGATCTAACATGCCACTATTTTATTTTCAAATACTTTCCAATTTTAAATAGTTACTGCTTGTTCAAAAGATCTGCCATTTTGAAATTGATATGATATTATTTTTGTCTTTTTTATGATCCAATTTTTTTCTTTTTTCTTCCATTTTTTATTTTATCCTTTACCCTATTATTTACAATCACACTTTAAAACCATTATCAAACTTATTTATGTGTGGGGATTTATCAAATTCCTGTCATGAACCTAATCCATCCTTGTCATTGATTGTGGTATCGATAACTTATTATTTTGCTGACATTATTTCCATTGTTGTTTCTGTGATCTAATGTTCTCATATTTATATCTTCTACTCTTATGCTATGCTACCTATAAAAAATAAAATCCTAATCTACGTCTATCTTATGGCACTTATTTATGTAATTCCTTCCTATGACTCATTTGTGGCAGGGCTTGAGTTTATTGTTGTTTATCTTACTTCGAATAATGTTGCCTTGAAGATATCATAGTTAAATTGTGCCTTTACCTATTAAATGATGGATTATATAAGGACATTACCACATAATTTGAAACTTCCTTGGGTGCACTTTAAACTTGATTCTATAAAGTAATACCATCTATTATAGTTAGAATTCTTTATATCACAAGTTATGATCATGCCATGCTTTCTGATTGTGCATATGCACTTCCTAATTCCATTTTACCGTCCTCATTTTTTATTCCATGCAAGTTAATTCCATCAAGTGATTCATTAATTAATATTTATCTCTAAGCCTTGTGATCATGGTAATTTTTAACCTAGGTAAAAGATATTACATAGCCATGATTGCTTCCATTTCATAGAACAATTAGAATGGAGTGTACCTTATCATACACTTTTAATTAGTTATATATGCCCATAATATTACTATGATATGATCTTCCCAGTCATCCGTCTAAACATTGTATATATTTATAGGTATATTCTATAGTACCTTGTTAGAGGCTTCTACATGGCCACTTGCCTTAGGTTGATAAGTTGTACTCTTTTGGCACAAAATCATAAAATCTTGTATCAAGGTTTTGATGACACTATTTAATAAATGTGTGCCTTTATCACTTATTAAATTTTATAGGAATCTAAACAGTTTTATGAGGTTCTCGTATAAAAAAATTGTTGTATCCGTCACACCATAACTCAAAGTTACAACCTTGACCCACTTGGTGAAATAATTTGTCACGGTGATAATGTATTTGACATTGGAGCACTTGGAAGGTGGAGTAATAGGGCCTATAAATTTGATCCCCCACTACTCAAATGGTTACTTGGAAAGAACTAGATTTAAGGGCATCTCATCCTTCTAATTATGCTTCCCTATGAATTGATAAACATCGTAATGTTTAGTAACCCGATATGCATCATGAAACACCATAGGCCACAATAACCTAATTTGTAGTATATTTTTTGTAGTTAATTCATATGCAAATTACCCTCTTGTTACACCTTGATGGGATTCATCTAACACTTGCAATCGGTCAAGCTCCAAGGCCACTCTACGAAGGACATCATCTTTATCTAGGTTGTCTAAGAATCCATTGATTATGTTGAAGGGTAAATCCCATGTGACTAATTATTTCTTATCATGATCCATAAAGTGATCTATAAATGTACCATGCTACAGAAAGGTTTTTTATTTCCTCCAATTGTTCCAAAATTGCATTGACTCATAATAGATGAGCATTTGGTGACTTGTATTACAACTCTTCTAGTTCATCCCATGTTTGTATCCTACTTGGGTGGTTTGTTCCTACATTTTACCTTCCTAGATTGACATTTATTTTAAATTAGTATTCTTAAAAGTACATCGACCGCCTTAAATCCTTCCTCCCATCAATGGTTTATTCACCAAGTATTGTACTACATGTTGATTTGTGAAGAACTAAAAGGGCTGGCCATCATGTAATGGAAAAATATATGTAGTGTGAAAACCATAGCCTAGGAATCTCTTTTTATTCTGGTATAATTTTTTTAGCAATAGATAACTTGTGACTTACAAATTAGATTGAGTGTTCCAATTATCCTTCTCCTAGTTTTGCAAGTACAACTCCAATGGTTGATTCAAATGGATCAACATGGAAATGAACCATTTTTCTCCAATATGGAAAGACCAAGATAGGAGCCATAACCAAACACTGATTTAATGTTGTGAATATATTTTGACATTTCTAAGTCCATTCAAACTGGTTGTCCATATGGAAAAAAATTATAGAGGTGTTGCAATAGTTGCATATCCCTATATGAACTTATGATAATAATATGTATGACCCAAAAATGACCACACCTCTAAATAATTTGTTAGTGGCTTAAGTCCTATTATGACTATAATTTTGTTTTGATCAAGGAAAATTCCATCACTACATACCACATGTCCCAATAGCACACCAAATAGTGTGAAGAACAAACACTTTTTCATATTTAATGTGATGCATCATGCCATCATTAATTGTGGTTTAGAAAAATGCTCTTTTAAAAATGAGAATATTACCCAATCATCCAAATATACTTCCAAACAATCATGATTGAATTCCTTGAATGAAGTGACCACAACTCTAGGAAAAATAGTTGGTGTGTTATTCAACTTGAAAGGCATCATTATATAGGAAAAATATCCCCACATGGTTGTGAAAGTAATCTTAGTTTGATCCTATGATGTGATGGAAATCTAGTGATATCCAATGAATCCATTTATAAAAGTATAAACTTCATGACTTGTGACAACTTCAAACACCTCATTAGTAAACAAGATAGGAAAGGGATCGATGATACATGCCTTAATTAGAACATGATAGTCTACAAAGACTCTAATTTCCACCTTATCTTTGGTTGTACCACCATAAGACTTACCCAATCTGATTTTTCAATTGGATAAATGATTTTAGATTCTATCATTTGATTTCCTCCTTGACCTTCATATTCATATTGGGATTTAGCCTATAAAGTCATTCATGATTAGGCATGCACACTCTTTAAGCTCAATATGCATCTCCCTCAATGAAGGGTCTACACCCTTGAATTTGTTGAAATTTTTAGGGAAGACGTCTTCATAGTTGTGTAGTAATTATACATCCTCTAACACTTGTAGTGTCCAACAATATCTAATTAATTCCAACTTTGGGACTTCATCTGTACCAGTATTTTCCATCCTTTTTTGCACTAACTCTTGATAAATTTTGCTTCCTTCAACTTTCATAGAGTCAATTACTTCATAATGGCCTGATTGTTTTATGATATTAAGGTTGCGTAAATTATCCTCTTTGGATTTATCTCTGTCCTTATTCGTTGGGATATCCATGTTTATTTCTATCTCAAAAATCCCCTATAAGTCCATGTTCAATTCCATTAATAGTTGTGAGGAGTTTCTCACAATATTCTAAATCATATTGTAACACTTAAGAACAAATCCCTTCTATTCCCAAGCGTATCAAAAAATTATAAATTTTAATGGATATTATATCAGTTTAACCTTGGGATTTTTGTTTAACTATGAAATCCATATTATCTACTCTCCCATAAAATAAAAATATTTTCATTTTTTGTAAAGTCTTATGCACCATAGGGTTCTCATCATTAAAGATAAAGGTTTGAATACAATCTTGTTGAATATGTGGCCATGTCTTGGATTCTCTGACATGCTCTCAATGCATATACCCAGCCCTAGGCATAGGAGTAAAGGTTCTTTAAAAACTTTGTACCCAATACATTAGCTCAATATGTTACTATTTCCACATGTTGACACATGAATGCACATGCATATTTGGACAGTTTGCTTCTTGAAATAGTGGCCTTCTTTTTTAACAGACTAGTTGTGATATAAAATCTTGCACACATCATTTCATACGCTTCCTCCAAATTTCACTCAGCATATATGTGAACATCCCAACTAGTTTTAACTCCTTTTAGCAGCTAATTTAGTGTACTCACCCTTATCTCCATTTTTGGAATGTATTCCTCCAATCTGCAAATGGAACTTGTTAATTATTTTGTAGAAAAAAACTAAAGCATTTATAATTCATCTACGAACCCCATTCACATTAGCCTAGTCTCGTGGTCTCCTTGCATCCAATTAATCATATCCACATCCAAGTCCCCATTGATAGATGATGCAAATTTATAAGGTAATACCTTCTTGAGTAGTTTTAATATAACTATAAACACCTAAAATTGGACACTTTGTGTTGATTTTAACTATCTGCTAACATCATATAATCAAATTTTCTATTCACAATAACGTTCCAACAACTATCATTATTCACCTCCCCCCTTCCCCATCCTTGATCAAACAATATTTTCTTCTATTATCACATCCTATCCCACAAAATTCACATCACTTCCTATTGATAATTAATAAAGGTTAATTAGCTTAATCATCTTCTAATGTAAATTTCCATAGATTTTGTAAATTCATATATTCTAAATTCATAAATTCTTAATTTCTTCATCACACAACAACCTGTTAATTAAAAATTCATTAATATTCCTCTTTTTGAAGGAAATTGAATAGAATTAGATAGTATGTGAGCAAGGTTTATGACAAGCTCCTACATTTCCTTCCATAGTTAATCATTTTTTCCACACTCCATCTCTCCCTCTTACACACTCCATCTCTCTCAATTATGAGGATGGAGGACTAACCTCATCCATTGATTTTCATATTGATCCAATAGTCCACATTCATCATCCAAGTTTATAAACTGGAGGGCTTCCTCCTAATTCAAACAAGTCTTGATAATACAATGAAGCTATACCATTTTAGAGAGTCACTCATACATCAAGCATATCACTTATCCAATCAATAGTCCATTTATCAAAGGGAAGTGTTCCCTGTGTAAACACATGCATCCACCATTGAAGTTTGCACCTACATCCAGGCTCATCCAAACTTGAATTCGAACAAGAGGGACAAATCTAAAAGAGAAGGTATAATTATTTGATTTATCTTCCATTTAGTTTTTTGTCTCTTTATTAACCTTGCCCAATTTAGGACTCACGCTTGGGCTTTAAGTTGTGTGTATTTCATTTTGATTACATATTAATGTTACTAACCCCCTCATAATTTTGTGGTTCATATATGGCATGCCCGATGAGACCAACACCACACATTATCCTTTGAAACATCATAGCATCCTTTTAATTTTGACATTAGCTCAAGATTGATCCTAATTCTCCTCTTTTTCTTCTAAATTTTTTGAATTTTTATTTCGAGGTTAGCAGCAAAAACACTCTACTAATTGGTAGAATTATTAGCCATGAATTATGATATCGACCTTGTAATCAGTAATATCACTTTTATTTTTTTTGTCTTTTTTGTGTTTTCTAGGTAAATAAAGGAATCAACTTGGAATTGATGGAATTACGAAAGGGTGGAAACTCTCTCAAGTTCCAATAAAACTCTAGTTTTACAGAAATTTTGTAATCACAAACTTCAATGGCAGAATTGACTTATGAAATAACAAGAGCGGTCTACATATCGATGGAAATAGCTTGGTGACTTTTTTGTTATATCTATGTTTTCTATATTTTTGATGATATTGTATTTAAAAATAATGAAATTGATAAATTAATTAGGAAAATCATATTTGTTTTCATTTTGTCTATACTTTGTCTAGAATAAGTAGAATCCCCAATTTCATGTTCTTTATGATTTATTTCTACAGATCAGTGATATTAATTTCAGAATCAATGGATTTGCCATGCTAAATGATGGAATCACCTTGTGATAGTTTTCCAAGACCTAAACAATCAACATTTTAACAACCTCTTACTTGTCAAAGACCACCAATCCAAAAACTAACTTGTTTAAAGTAGGTATCAATTTTCAAAGAAGTGGGTTATCTAAAAAACAAATACATTTTATTTTGGTGCTTAAAAATGAACCAACATTTGAATTTGGTACCTTAAAATACTTTTGTTTTCTTCTATTTGAGTGTTATTTGTTGTGTGATTGTGGGTGGCTTATCATGCGTATATTCTCCCCTTGCCCACTTATAGGACTGTTAAGAAAATTTGACACAAGTCAAATAGGTCACCCCCTACAAATTCAAACTTGTCATATGATATTGTCATTCCCTATATGGTCCCTAGAGTTTTCATATAACCTTGTTAGCATTGTTTAAGATTAGTTTGGAGAAGTTAAGGTAAAGTCATGTTGTGGTTATATAGTGTTTTAGGCATGTCATGGAGAGATAAGGCATGGTCAAGTTCTGTCATAGATGATTAAAGCTTTAATAATGTCATTTTATGTATTAAGAATCTTTTCATAACATTTCATGAAGTTTTGGAATGCCTAACATTCATTTACTAGCTTGAGGGTATTAAAAATGCATGAAAAGGTGAGTTTTGACTAATATTTGAGTATGTCAAAGTTCCCTAAGTTCCAAATTAGTACCATACACATTCCAAAGAGCTTGAAGTAGTTACTCAACTGTCACACCTGTCAGCATGTCAGAATAAAGTCAGATTTTTTGATTCAATGCTAGTTTAAGGAGTTAGAGAAGTACAAACTTTTTGAAGTCACTTGCAAGTCAAAATAGCTTCAAAACATCCTTTCATATCCTACAAGTCATAAAAAATCTTGGAATAAAGTTGTAGATCCTAAAGTTGTAGAAAACCACTTTTCTCCCATCATCCTATTCACAAGTTAGTGAAGGCCAATTTTCAATCAAATAGTACAATCCATACATATAGAGTTGGGGGCTAAGATATTAGCCAAAAATTTGGACCCTTATGGGATTCCAATTTGTGGCATTGGTCGTTAGATTGGTGATCTTAGATTTATGAACAATCATTAAGAAACTAAACTACTTTTTGAGAGTTTAAACCCCATAGGTTGAGTTTGGTGTAACTCCAGTATAAAATGTGAATTCATGGCTGCATGAAACCATATTTAATAGGTTCTCAAATGTATGTATATACCTCAAACACATTAATTCATCATGGTGACATGTGTGGATGTCATTTTGGCATGAAAAGTCTCTCTTGTAAGAAATTTGCAAGTGACTATTACTTTCTTATGTTTATGAGTTTCCTAGATGATCTAATGAATTTAAATGGTTATCCATTGTCCTCTACTCTATTATCAATCCATCAATGGCATTATGACCACTCATATATTCTATACAAGTCTCAAGTGGCCACTTCATTCACCATCTTAGACTGTATTTTTTATGTTTACATTTAGTAGGGTATTTTGATGAGTTTGAATATGTTTTTCAAAGAGTTTGAGAGATGTGCCTTCATGTATAATATTTTGATACATTTACGACAATTGTATTTCAATTCTAGTGACCATTTTTGCACTTTATAACTTCCAAAGCACAAAGTTATAGAATAGTCACCTACCACCTATAGGTTTACAACTCAAAGAAATTCAATGGTTGAGAATGTTTGAAGAAGGTTGCCTAGCCATAGATTATGGTGATGATTCAGGATTGAAAAATTTGGTAGGTCAATAAGGCCTCCAAGTACCTAAATCCATAGAGGCTGAATGACTAAGCTAATAGACCTAAAGAGACCTACAGGGTTTTGTGTGTAGGCAGTCAAAACAATAGAGTTATGATAATGTGATTTGAGAATGCTAATGAAGTTTGTAACTTAGTGATAATATCTCTTGATGAGATTTGAACAATGTAAGATGGCATGGTATATTTTAAAAGATCATCTCAAGACCATTCCATACATAGTCAACTGTTCAAATTATCACCTACAGCGAACTAGGTGAGAAAATATGCTTTAGACATTGATGTTCATGAGAAAGGAAATTCAAGGCATTTAAAGTGTCTAAGTACATCAATAAAAATAGAGATAAATCCATTGAAAATTATTGAATTTTGGTTTTGAAGGCTAACAAACTCATGCACAGTCAATCCTAGTGAAACGGTCACTTACAGATAGGATTGTGTAGACAGTGGAAAACAACAAGGTTTGAAGATGTTAATGGATTATCAACACAGTGAAAGGGTATTAAGACACCATAAAAAAAAGGAAACAAAATCATTGGAAGTTTTAAAGGAGATAACTAAGACCTAAGAAGACAAGATAGTCAAATTTCATTCAAATGCCACCTACAACTAGCCTCTTGAAGATCTTACCTTGGACAATGAGAGATAGTGAAGCACAAGGTTTAAAATATTTGAATGATATAATCAGCTATTCCATGGCACAACAAGATTTTTTAAGGTTTCAATGTTGTAATAAAGTCTTTTTTAAAACCCAAGACTACAGACCTTTCCAAAAGGGTAGACACAAGTAGCTAGCCACCTGTAAGTTTGTGTAAACAGCTAAGGACTCTCTCCAAGACTTGAGATAGTGGTTTATGTGATTGTTTGAAGGGTAGGAAGGGAACTCAAATTCCTCAAACCATTTTAGACAACATAATTTATAAGTAGAGATTTTGATGAAGAAAGAAACAAGTAGGGGTCACTGAAGCCCTGGATACTCAGCTAGTTACACAAAGTCCTACCTTACCGAAGTAGAAGCTTGTTTGAAGAGTGTTTATAGGATTGTAATGTGACATAAGGAAGGAGATTTAGATAGAGGTATTGGTAAGATTAAGTCAAAGGATATTGATAAAATAAGGCTCAAACCGTACCTGCTTAACTAGTCCTCATAGTCATCTACAGTTTGTTGAGGGAAAGTGGTGTTTATATGGAGAAATCTAAAGGATAGAATGAATGAGGGAGGTAGAAAGTTTGATTAGGATTAAATGGTGATGACATATTCAATCATAAACTTATACTTAATCACAATGAAACATCACATAGTCATGACAACCCTGTTTAGATCCCACATAGGCCTATTTGTGTTCATAGACCTACTTGCAGCCTCAAAAAGATGATAGTCAGGTGAGTTAGAACTGGGATAGCCCATTAAGTCCTTGATAAGATGGCAAGGAACATTAAAAATCATTACATGAGTTATCATACCTCTAATAGTGAGAGGAAATGTGAGAAAATAGGCGGTTAATGGTTGGTAGATTAGTACAAGAACCCTAAGCCTAAGCTAGTGACATGGTTGGGGAGTTTGATGAAGAAAAGTGACAAGAAAATTATTATCAGAGGTCAAGGTAGGTATCATAGACTTAAATAAGATCATTGTATCTAAAAACCAACTAAAATCATGCACCTATAGACCTCATTTATTCTCAAACCTCACAGAATGCCCAGTTTCAACTCAAGAGACAAGTTTCTCTTGTTTGGTATGGAACACACATGATGCATGAGACCTTGTGCTCTTAGGGAAAGTTAACCACCTTGGTCAAATTCCATATTATGTAATTAGTTGGGAGATTTAGGCCCAATTCTTTATGAATCATCCTTAATAAATTGAAGCACTTTCAAGCTACTTAGGAGAGCCATAGGGACCCAATGAGAAAAAATGCAATTATATACCTCCAGATGAATAAAAAAACTTCTAAACCACTCAAAACATGTTCAATACTCCCCTGAGCATCATTCCATGTCAATGGTTGGTACATTATAGTACAACACTATACAGATTAGGGCTAAAAAGTCTAATTTTTCTATTTTGTAGGTATGTACAAGTTGTCAAATCTTCAAAGTTGGCATGGAGGATGGGGAAGATGTTGTCTAAGTGAATCACACACTATTTTGGGTTTTGGCATGTTTGGGGATCCTAAATAAGCATTTTTCACTCTCTTGGTAGGGAGGCCTAATCGAGACCTAATTAGGAGATAAAAAGGATAAAAAGGATATTTCCACTCACTATCAAAGCATTAAATTAAACTTGAAACTATAAATCCATACTAGGTACTAATATATGCCCTTAGATTTTCAACACCCTCTATACTTTTATCTACACAAGGAGTTTTGCATCATTTTAGGGTTACAAGGGATGAGGCCTAATTGAGGATTTTAGGGATTGTTTAAGGCCTCAAAATGGATTTTTATAGGTCCAATATGGTATGAATAGGCCATCCATGAAGTTTGGATGAGCTAAAGAAGATAAATCCAAGTTTTGACACTTGTGTGTAAAATAGACCTAAGGAGATGAAGAGTCCTTAAGACACCTTGCAAGATAAAGAGGTGATGTGTCAAAGAGAACCTAATGGGGTCAATTGAGAGGTGTCAATATCAAATCAAAGAGGTAGGATAAACTGATCTAACTGTCAAAAAGTCCATTTGTCCTTTAACATGTCAAGACAACAGGGAGTTTCAAGAAGCTAGTCATGATGTCAAGCAAGTGTTTCAACTCACACGCCACTTGGAGGGTTAAAGCATATAAAGAGGAGATACACATGTCATCCTAGACCTATTTAGATAGTTCCCTAACTCCTCTCTTGTTTGTAACTCACATTGACACTTGTTTGCCTTCTCTCTCCTATGCCCTTCTCTTCTCTCTCACTTTTTCTATATAAGCAGTCACTTTTGGCTTGAAATGTATACTCTACCTAAGTATGGAAAATCTTTGCTCATTTACAACCTTTCATCATAAATAATTATATGGTTTACCTTCTCCATGATTTGTTTCAATGTGTTTATTAACTAGTTGATCTTTCTAAGCGATAGATTCTCTTTCTTAGCATGTCCTTGTTTGCATTCATATTCAGCTTTGAAAGTCTATTGCAGGTCTCTTGAAGTGTTCATGAGTTTTATTGAGTTGTATCTCCACTAGTTTCATGTCATGACCTTGTGTTTAGTCCTCTTATCTCAAGATTCCTTCACAAACCTCCATGAAATATATTAATGCCAGGGGAATATTTGGATTAGTGTATGTGCAAGTTAGGCTTGTGTTTGAAGTGTACTTGTAATTAGTTGGCAGTGGTCAGGTTAAAATTACTGCATTACCTTATTAGGATAGTTTACTTTATGTTTTTTCTCCCCCTTTTCATCCAAATGAGTTAGTAGTATAGGTGATAAGCTTCAAGATAAAAACCTAGGGAGTTATCCCTTCAATCTATAGGTTTACCTCTGCTATAGGCAACCCATGAGCCTAGAGGTAATCCCATGTTCCAATGAATTTGGATAAGGCTTGAACTACCTCTCTAAGAGTGCAAAATTGAGTGATAACAAGGACCTTGGTTGATCAAAATCACATAAGCTGCTATTATTTTTCTCAAAGTGAAGTTAGAGTATGATCTCCTCTTGCCCAATTGTGGGATCCTGAGGATCAAAAATAATGAACTTATATTTTCCTTTTGGTTACGCAAAGTGTACTTCATCACCATCTGTGACTCCTTAGGGCACAAAGATTAGGATTTCATCTCTCAATGTACATGCCAACCTCATTTTCTATAAGGGGATATAAATTGAGAGCATGTGTCGTAAGAGCTAAGCGGATATGTGTTTTAAGTATAATAAATAAAAATAAGGGGTTTAACCCTAATGCTAAGTTATTAGACATCACATTCAAGGGTCAATTTTAGGTAGCACTTCACTAAGATCTTACGACTGAAGAAGTCGTGAAGGGGCCAAACCCTCTCAAAAATTACATGTTATTCTTCTTCTTCCATAGACTTTTGAGCTCCACGTATCATGAGGTATATTGAGGACCATCTAGAATTATCAAAAAATAGGTTAAGAACCTTTGACCATAAATTATTTGTAGTGTGAGGGAAACCAACCTCCTACAATATCTCATGACGTACCGCTTGAAGTGAAGGTTAAGAGATTAACATGTTCCCACTTCTTTTGAGGTAGATATAATGGCTACTATCACATTGTACACTTGTTTTACCTCTAAGCTAGGCCTTGTATGTGTGTCATTACATGTTTGTGGTCATATACTCATTTTACATTTTATAACTTACACATCAAACAAATCAAAATCATCCTAAGTCCAAACTTTGTCATTACATATTAGCGCAACAAGGCATTATGTTGCCCAAATTCTAAGTCAATTTTATCCCATTCTAAACATCATGTTATTCGATTGAAATGGTACCCTGTATGTATTATACCATCATGTTGTTTGTTTGAAAATAAATCCAAATCAAGTCCATTTTTACCCCAATCTAGTTTGAAATCAATCTTTCACATTAGGTCTATTTTAACCCCATTCTTATTTCAAGTCAACCATTTCAAATCAGTCAACCTTTGACCCAAATCAAGTCAAACATTATAAATTCAAACTTCAATTCAATTTCAAACATTCCAAGTCAACTAATTCAACCTTGAAATCAAGTCAAACATTCTAAAGTCAACCTTTAATTCAAACCAAACTTCTTAAATCAAACTTTCTAAGTTCAAAATTTAAAAGCATAAAATGTAATCAACTTTGACCAAGTAAACCAAACCAAGTCAAATCAAATTAAAAATTCAAATCAAGTTAAATTTTCCCAAGTCAAATCCAAATTCAAACATGTAAGGTCTAGACCAAATCAAAATCACATTCAACTCAGGTCAACTTTGACCAAATCACATCAGTTCTAAATCAATCACTCAAGTCACATCTTATATTTTCATTTAATCTCTTGTACCTATTGGTTGGGAATGACAAGGTCACAACATTCATATTTTATTCCATTGAATTCAAATCAAATTCAAACAATCAAAATCCAATCTGAGTTGCATCAAACATAAAATCAAATCAATCTACGCTACTTGGGGTAAATCAAAACAAACATCAAATCAAATAAATTTACCCTACTTAGGGAAAATAAAGTCAAACATCATATCAAATCAAATCAAATAAATCTATCCTAATTGGGGAAAATTAAATCAGACATCACAAACTGCCTCGTTCAGGATAAATCAAGTAAAACATCATATCACATCAAATCAAATCAATCTACCTTGCTTGGGGTAAATCAATTCAAACACTATAATCCACCTTATTTGGGGAAAATCATGTCAAATATCAAATCACTTTAAACATTAACTAGTCCTACTTAAAATTTAATCCAGCCCTATGGCATCCAAAATAAATCTAGATATAGTCCAAATTGAACAGTGCCTATATGAGAACAAAGACAATGTCTTTTTTTTACTCTTAGAAATAGGTGCTCAACTTCATGCAGATTATGATCTAGAAAAATTAAGCTCCATCCTAAGTAGGAAAAGTTAAATCATTTCACATCAACATCAATTAAACATCATGTCCATTGATCTTGATCATCACATCCCCCATCACACTAGCAAAGGGAAATTTATTTTGGCACCCTTATCCAACATTTATGTGGCCCCTAACCCACAATAATCACATCTAAAATCTAGTCTATCCACATCCAAATAGGGTTTCAAAATTCTTAGTAAACCCTTGGAATAAATATTTTACCAATTAGTTATATAAAACATGATTGTATATCTGCATGCCAAGTATTTTGATGAAAACATCCCAAAACTTGAGTGTTAACAAGAAGATGAATATTTTGAGTATCACAAAATTTAAGGTTATTCTCTTAATCGATGTGCTAGATTCAGGAAAGGTTTGATTGACCATGGATATAGTGAAATAGAAATAAATCCATCCATCTCTGAGGATCACCAAACATGGATATGCCAAGATCCTTTCGAAGATCACGATCAGATTCATCCACTTCCAAGGTAAGATCAATATAGTTAACCCATCTTCAACAGTTTTATCAAATCACCCATCTTTGACAAGTCACCTTTCAACCATCTTTCCATCTTTGATGAGCCTCACTTCAATGATCCTTTCTATAATAATCCACCTATCTTTGAAGAACCCTTCTTTGATGAGTCCATTTTTGAAGAACACATCATTGACTAGCAGTCCACCTTTCATCCATTACAAAACATCCACCATTTTAGGGAATCCCTTCATCCCCAAATTATCATTTCTAATCAAAAGGTGAAAAATGTACTTGCAAGATACACAATCTAATAGGCCTCAATGTGGCCACATACAAATCATTATCAACATTAGAATCAACATCCATATCAATATCAAATTCAACAGTATAATTACCATCATCGTCAACATCAGATCTAGCATCTATGTCACAATTAACCTCATGATCTTGTGACATCAATTATACACCTCTCGTGGATTAGTTTGAACATGTTGGTGATCATTTCATGGTTTTTGAGGAAGTTTACTTTGGCATAAAATTGGGTTCTCCTATTAGTATCTACAAATATTATGCAGCCTTTAATCCTTCCATCAATGTAACCCATACTTTTCACATCAACCATCTTATCCCTTATCTTGAAATCCAATCTCTCACACCGATCGATTGGGACTGAAAAAATCATTCATTGTTGGACTTATTCCATATTGACATATCAACTACATAATTTATGGAGATATAAGATAACATTCAATTAGAGGGAAAGTCCCCTAGTGAAGCCTTGTTTTAGGTGCTACAAGGCAATCATGGTAGTCTAGAAAAAAAATTCTCTGGTGAAACCTTGTTTAAGGCACTATGAGATATTTCAAAAAATTTAAGTCTAAAATCAGCATCCCCTAGTGAAACCTTATTTGAGGCACTAGGGGATAATCAAAATGAATACTTAACATCCCCTAGTGAAACCTTATTTAAGGTACTAGGGAACACATAAAATAAAAATTGAAACAATCAAGAAGACTTTGTTGGTGAAAACCTCTTTGAGGTGCCAATAGATGAAAAAATCAATTCTTTGTTTCTTGATGAAGACATCATTGAAGTCAATATCAAAAAAACTAATAATCCAAAAATCATTTAGATTCAAAAACTGTCAGACCTAAGGAATAGAAAAATACTGTGGTCCTTTTGAGAGAATGTTTAGAGGTCTTTGACCCCTAAACATCCAAAATCATGTCGCAATTAGAACATCTCAAATTAACAATGATGTGTGACTGTTAATCCCAATGACCCTTGCTTCCTTAATAATTATACATCCCTTCATGATCACAATCTTCATCTAAATCCTATATCCCACAATCAAATCAGACACTTTGTCCAAAGTTTATCATACTTTACCCTCTTTAGAAACACTCTCTTTATAGAGGCTACATAGACACCTTGTTTAGAGGTTCATAGGAAGCATAATCAACAATCAACAAAGATCACAATAACATCAATGTTATCCACCTCAGCAACATGATTCTAGAAAAGAAGTTATTCTAAATAGGTATAGGATAGAAATCAAAAAGGGTTAGCATTATTCATCTTATAATCCTCCAATGAATTGAGATAGTTTTTTTTAAATTAAAAAAATAAAATAAAATAGAAAGATAAATAATTTGCCTAATAGTAAAAACCATGTTTATGGCACCTTGGGCAAGTACCATGATGAAAACCAAGTTTTTGGCATCATGCATAAATAATTTGTTGTATGTAAGTACCTTGACACTTGGGGGTAACCCCATCCAATTCATATTCAACCATCCAAGTCCTCATCCATCCCATTTGAACCATTTACATCATGTCTAAATCCTTATCAATTTCCAACCATCCTTATCCAAACACATATTGTCATGCCCATTAGTCTTCTCGTTCTGACCTTGTTAAGTAAAAAAAATCTTAAGACCTATTTCAAAAACATCTTGGCATATCTTTAGCATGAAGATTCAATGACTAGACATATTTGTTCTTACAAGACGACATCCCTAATGATCCAACATCCATCTGTATCTATCCATATCTAGCATTATCCTTAATTCTTTGGATAATGCATCACTTTCCACATCTCGATGCTAGAACAAGTTTTCCCTTTACTAGTGACCCCCTTATATATACTTAATCTAAAATATAAAAAAATCATAAAAGGCTAAAAATATCGCAATGAGATATAAATATAAAAAATTCAAAAACTTTTGTCTTGTCCTAAATATGATCAAAATACGTAATCAAATCATTCCATCTCTTCAAGATATTTCATTCCCACATCCGCCTTGTTTGGGGTAAAGTCATCAATCCAAACTCGTAACTTTTGCCCTGTTTGGGATAAATCAAAGTGTGTAGCTTATTTTAGGATATCCTATTCCCAATATATCCCCTTGCATGCATCCTTTTTTGGGAGCACCACCCAGCTATCAATATCACTGAGACTTCACACGTAGATTTTGATTTGCTTAAAGACAAGGTTTTTTTTGTTGTTTTTATTTTTAGGTTTGTCTGTGTTTGTTTACTTATTTCTTTGATTTTCCTAATATCTCTTGACTCAGTTCATATGTGTCTACACAATGTCATCATGGTTTTCCATATCATGATGTCTCTTATCATGCATTTATACTCAATTCCATCCATCGACATTTAATGATTTAATGATTTGGGAAAGAGGAAGCTTTAATTATAACACTCCATCTCTCCCTCTTACACACTCCATCTCTCTCATTTATGAGGATGGAGTATTGACCATCATCTATTGATTTTCATCTTGATCCAATGATCCAAATTCATCATCCAAGTCTATAGATTGGAGGGTTTCCTCTTTTCAAACAATTATTGATAATATAGCAAAGCTCTACCATGTTAGAGAGTCATACATCAATAATATCACTTATCCAATCAATTATCCTTTTATCAAGGTGAAATTTTGACCTTGTGACTATGCACATCCACCATTGAAGCTTACACCTACATCCAAGCTCATCCAAACTTGAATTTTGGCAAGAGGGAAGGTATAATTGTTTGATTTGTCTTCTCTTTAGTTTATTTGTCTCTTTCTTGACCTTGACCAATCTAAATAATCAAGCTTGTACTTATTTTTGTATTATGTTTTGATAACGTATTAATTTTAGACACCCCATTCTGGTCACAACGAGATTATGACTAGACTTTAGATTGATTTCTACTAAATATTGTAATTTAAGCCTACGAATCACTAAACATCGTAATTTCATCTATGCATCATTAATCAATGTTTATAATCATGTTGAGGCATCCATATTTGGGATAGTACCCTGTACGCAACAATAACCCTTCACAAATTCATCTCCAGCCACCTTGTGACCTAACAACTAGCAGTTTGGCCTATGGACCCATTAAGTGAGGCACTTAAACAAATCTTAAAATAGCTAAAATGCTAATCAAAATGAACCAACTAATTAAACCAGATTAAATTCTTAGCTAAATCATCCATTTATAATTAATAAATATGTAAAAATAAAAAATAAAAAATATCAAGTCTTTCCATCATTGCATATATGAGTTATCAAGCTCTTCCAAA
Organism: Torreya grandis; assembly: GCA_037957365.1. Taxonomy (NCBI): domain Eukaryota; kingdom Viridiplantae; phylum Streptophyta; class Pinopsida; order Cupressales; family Taxaceae; genus Torreya; species Torreya grandis. Next base: position 1,759,825 of record JARHVA010003264.1, on the reverse strand, counting down.
ATATTTCAAAATATCTAATTTGAGAGGCATGCCTAGTAATTGAAAATCATAATTACAAGACACTTTTTAATTCAATTGGATTTAGCCTCAACTAACCTAAGGTTAGCTTGAACTCATTCCATGTTTACACTCAACCTTAACTCACCTTGGGTGAGAGTTAACTTTGGAGGCTATAAATACAAGGCCTTACCTATTGACCAATAAGCTCTCATAAGTCAAAGTTATAATGCTTATTTGTTGAGAGACAAGTTATCTTGGTGTAAAGTTTTAATGCTCAAATAAATGCAACTAAACATTTCAAGTAGTATTATCATGCCAAATTCATAATCCAATCAGCGAAGCCAAGGTACTAAAGAAAGAATGATCAAATGGAGCTTCATTTTTAAAGACTTCTTGATGCACAAATTGAGCAAGCCACTTCAACAAGCCATTTTCAGCTCCAAATAAGGTTAAAAAAATTATTTATTTTGTGTTATAGTTATTTTTTTTATTTGTATGTTTATTCCCCCTAGTATCTAGGCTAGAGGAGCTAAGTGTTTAGTGTATTATTTTGATTTTGTTTTATTGGATTAACACTATACTAACCTCCCCTCTACACATTCCTTGTTCACATGATGGCACACCTAGTAGGACCCATACCCTAAAATGTTATTCCCAAAGAATTTTAGGACATCCTCCTCATAATTTTCATGTTAAAATCCAAACTTGCTAATCAAAAAAGTGAAAATTGAAGATTCATGGATGTTCTACAAGAAATCACAAATTTGCTTTGTACAATCACATTTTTGCTTTCTAGAATCATGATATTACATAATATCATGACTTTGTAGTCATGGTATTGCCTTTAGTGTTGTGACATTGCACTAATTATCATGATTTTTCTTCTAACTACCATGGTTTCCTAATAATTATTTTATGTTGCAAGAGGAATTCTGATATTACATAATATCATGAATTTGCAATCATGGTATTCCCTTAACTTCTACAATATTACACTAACTGTTGTGATATTGCCTAACAGTCATAGTTTTTCCACTAACTGTTTAGTGTTGCAAAGAGAGTTGTGATATCACATCATATCACATCAAGAGTTATGGTATTGTCTTAAGTTCTACACTATTGCATTAATAGTTTTGATTTTTTATTAACACTCTATTTTACAGAAACTTGTAGTTTTATACTAATAGTTGTGGTTTTGATAGAAATTTTATGGTATTGCTCTATGTTTCTATAGTTTTGCATTGTGTGTGAAAATTTTAAAACCTAAGAGCTAATTTTCAAAAACCATTTTCCCACTTAAATTTTTCTTCTAAGAACAAAGACCCCCTAACATCTTTTATAGGACCCAAAGGCCAAAAAAAGACAATTTTAAACACTATAAATTTCAAAAACTCACATTTAATTTTAGTGTTTTAAAATATTTTACTTCAGTTATTTTTGTTTTGTTTAAATTTTTCAACATAATACTAAGGGGCTAAACTTCATGACATATTTCATTCGGTGCTATAAAAATGAACTCACTTTAGTTAAATACTCATAAGAGTTTACATTTTTATGTTTGTTGTTGACTATTTATTTCGTAACATGAGTGTCATGTGTATGCTCTCCCCCATCCCTTTTAAGGAACTTAGGTGATTAAAAATACTAACTTATTGCATTTTTCACTTTTATCTAAAAGCATGGAAAGAAATTCGTAAAGGCCCTCCCCAAAATCTGAGTAATTTGGGTGACTCCAAAACAACCCTAAAGTCCTTCCACTTTCTTTATTCTATGCATTTTAGCTTGTGAGCATGAGTTCATCACCTTCTCATAGGTTCTCTAGGGAAGTGTTGACCTAGAAATTCATCTCTCGTCATCACTTCAACCCCACTCCATAGTATGGGTATACAAATTGAGGTCAAATTATTGAGATGCTCGTTTGAGTGGTTAAGTAAGATCAATTAGCAAGAGACTGCCTCAGAATGTATGTTTAATTCAAATTTCACACTACACTGATCAATTGATGGATGTAGTGGTTGTGAAAAAGATAAGAACTTTTCACAAGTTGATTAAAGCATATACAAATGACATGTGCTCTAGTGTTATTCACACATGAGAACATTTAAAAATAAATAAAAAATGATAGTTTAGACAACCCCACTTGTAAATATATTGTCAATGTAGGGCAAGTAGCCCAAAGTTTCATGTCACCATACAAACTCTTGAGAGAAGAGGGGAGCCTACAAACCCTACCTTTCATGCACATTTTAATTTTTGTATTAACAACTTAAATCCCTCTCAAAATCATGTATATAGATGGAATTTGATAGTACAAATCCACCTTATCATTTTTAGGATTTAGGATGTTACACTTAGGTGTTTTTGTCATTTTTCTTTTTTTTTACATTGTCTTGAGTCAAAAATTGTTTGTTTGTCATAGATTGTCTATAATTGATTCATGTTTTCACATCACTCCTTTGTTTAAAAAAGTATTATGCCATGTATTTGACATCACACATTTGCCTTAGTCGCTTATCAAACTTTTGTGTGTGTGTCACTTGTTTGAAAGGGGCATCATTACACTACCCATTTCATTCCAAGTATTTTGCCTTAAAAAGTTTTTGAAACAAACCATTTGCCATACTTTTAGAACATAATAGCATCATTATGTTGCTCACATTATTTCAAAGACTTGTTTCCTTGTGTCCAAATGTAATTCCAAATCACATGTACTTTCTTAGTTTATGCCTAGTACCATCATGTTATTCATTATTGTCTAGCATGTCATCTATTTGAGGAACCTAGGCTTCTAAATCGAGTTCACAATTGGCCTTGATAAGTTTATATTTCAACATTGATTAATTTATGCCTATTCCCCATGTAATTTTAGATTAGACATTTATCTTTCACTTTTGGATTGTGCAACTTAAACTAATTCCTTGTTCAATATAAAGACTATTTTGGTGCTTAAATTTTGGAAGTGGTCTATCTTCCATGTGCCTAAAGTTTGATATCTTTTCCAAATGATCAAGTGTGTGTGTAAATACAAATGCCTAGTTTGAGTCAAAGTATTTCAAATTTGTTAGCCTAATCTCTTACCTTTTAGACCTAGTGTATTTCAAAGTCTAGATTTTGTACATTGTTCCCAAAAGACCTAGCATATTCTCATTTGTTTTTAGACCTAGTTTGTGCCAAGTCTAATTTTTGTGCCTTGTTCCCAAAAGACCTAGCAAATTCTTGTTTGTTTTTAGACCTAGTTTATGCTAAGTCTAGCTTGTGTGCCTTGTTCCCAAAAGACCTAGCAAATTCTCATTTATTTTTAGACCTAGTTTATGCCAAGTCTAGCTTTTGTGCCTTATTTCTAAAAGACCTAATAATTTTTGTTTATCTTTTTGTTTAAATTCTAGCTCTTGTGTCGTGTTTCCAAGAGTCCTAGCAATTTCCCTTTTGTGTTCTTTCAAGTCTACCTTTTGTGTCATGTTCCCAAAAGACCCAAAACCTTACCACTTTGTTTTAGATGTAGTTATTTTGAGCCTATATTTATGCCTTGTTCTCAAAGACCTAGCAACCTTTTTCATCGGTTAGACCTAGTTTAACATTGTTTGAAACACTTTCTACCCAATTTCGGCATCCAGGTTTTATCCATTCACTTGACCATTTGACATTAGACCATTTAAGACCAAGTTTATCATTGACCACTTTAGAGAAACAACTCCATCCCTCAACCACGTTTTTAAACCAAGTTAGACCAAGTTTGGGCCATTTGTCTTTTGACCTTGTTCTTAATAGTTTGTATAACTCTAGGCCTTCTTTGTGAAACATTAGTCATTAATTTGGATATGTCTCATTACACTCATAGTGGATCCATGTACAATTTAGGTTATGACAACGTGGTCACGAATGATAACTTTTTTTTAAGACCCCTATGGTGATGATGTGGTTTGTGAGATGGATCCTTATCCTCCTTAAACTAATCAATTTATGGAACAAAGTCAAGATCTCTTAGCCCATCATTTGGTTAACACACCTCTATATTTAGAACAAGACCAAGAGCAAACTGCATAATATCTAGCTAGCATATCCTCAGTTGTAGAATAAGTTCAATAATAACCATATTACGTTACTATGTCATCGACATATGATCCTTATTTATTTGATCATCACTTGCTTGAAAACAATGATGAAGTTTTAGTTAGAGATGTGGAAGTAGGGGCCATGTTTCTTGCAGACTTGCGCATGAAAATTTGCCTAGTCTAGTTAGAGTGCCTCTCACATGCCTTATACCCAAACCATTAAGCAGGCCTCTACTATCCATCTTCAAGCATTTGTGTCAATATTGTATCAAGACCCAAATATTCTTGTAAAAGGAAAGGGCCTCATGAAGGACCAATTTATATAAATGCAACAAACATATCAAACCTATTTGAATCTAGTGCATAATTTTAATACCATGGCCATGTCAAATGCTCCACTCATAGAGCTAGTTCCTTCAACATGAGTATTAGTTAAATTGACTGGTTAAGATAATTTGGGTATAAACCCATTTGAGTAAATCATTTCAGTGGGTGACATGCGCCATGTCTCATCTATTAAATAAGTGATTACTGCTTCCATGCAAAACAATATGCAAAACATGGTGGATAATATTCAAGTGTATTCTAATCTAGGCTAAAATGGTTTAAATGCACAAAAAAATAGTCTAAAATAATAAGTACCTTTAGTTAATACCATGAGTGGTTCATAATAGCAAAGGGAAGGAACCCTACATCCAAACAACAAGTTACTTATAATCCTGAACCAGCTACTTCTTCAAGCATGCAACCACATGGACTAAGTAATCAAGCGTCAACTAGTACCTTGCCTCAATAAAAAGTGATGAATGCTAATCCACCTCAACAAGTGATGACTAGAATTACACAATAATAGGCACAATCTAATATACCTTTGCAACAAAGGCAAAACACTACACCATCTCAATAAGGGGCAATCAATGTTTTGCCTCGATAAGTAGTGATAAATGTACCTCTACAGTCGCAGACCAATGTACCTTTACAATCATAAACATTATCTAATCAAAAATGTATGTGTATTGGTCAAAGACAAATTTTGAACACCCAATAAGCATCTAGTTGCCAATAAGTGTTTGCACAAAAAAAGTACCACTATCCAACAAGTACCCATTAGGAAACAATTGCCTTTCACTTAGCACATGCCACAGATCCAAAGATAGGACCTTGGTTCACAACAAGTTCCCCTTATTCAGCCAAGTTTGACTAGTCAATAGTAAGTCCCTACTCAACCTTAGCGGGCATAATAATTTTCCCAAAGCCATATTCTTCCATCACAGCCACAATTTTCTCAAACCCAAAGTTATATACCAAATCCAAACTAAAATATAGCACCACAATGTGTGCAATTGCAACAACTACATCCCAATCTATGGATGCATATCCTAGTCAGTTTACTCATCAAACCAACATTCCACAACAAACCACAACTCCATTATACCTTGGTCAAGTTAATCCACCTTTGACTACCTAGTCTCCACCTCAGTGAAATGTTCCATCTAGTTTCTTGGCCCAAGAATTACATCAAATGAAGGATGCAATTACTGACATTCAAGCAGGGAAACAGACCAAGAAGTTCAAGCTAGATGTGTGTTCATATCCATTCAACATGGAATATATTTAGATACCATTTCATCCAGGTTATGAACCACCAAAATTTGATCAATACAAGGGTAAAGGAGACCCTAAGGCTCATTTCACAAAGTTCTTTGTTGTTTTCCAGCCAATAGCTTATAGCAGCATTTACCTTCTTTTTTTCCTCAAATTCTAGCAAGATAGGCTTTGGAGTGTTTTCTCAAATTGCCAAATAATTCCATATCTAATTTTGATGACCTCTTGAACAAGTTTGTGTAACATTTATCCTATAATCTCAAACATGAGATTTCATTAGTAGATTTGACTCAGGGCAAATATAAAGTCGATGAAAGTTTCATAATCTATCTACAAATATGGAGATCGCTTGCTAGTCGCTTCACCCACAGCTTACCAAACAAACAATTAGCCATTGTGTTTACTAACAATTTGCATAGTGAGATATCCTATAATCTAGAGCTTCAATGTGCACATACTTTCACAAAGATCATTAATAAAGGTTTCTTTATTTAAAAGGCCCTTATTAACAAAGGAATTATCAAGTTAACCTCCTCAAACCAAAATCAGAACCAAAACCAAGGTATAGGCCCAAGTGAGAACCATAACTAAGTCCAAGCACAAGCATCTACACCAGCCCAGGCCAATAAATATGAGAAATCTAAGAAATACAACTAAAATAATAATGTTATTGGCAATGGAGTAACTAAGTTGTGTCATGTCCAAATGGTGCAAACACTATCTACTCAGCCTATGTTTTAAATGCAACTTATTCTTCATCAATAACCTATTCAACAAGTGCAACCTTCACAATAAATTACACCATCTCTATAAACACAACAAATCCCACCTTTGCAAACCCCTCCTCCAAGGAGAACTCCCACTCCTCGAGACTTCAGTGACCTTGGTGAACCTATAAAAGCAATGTCTCACAAGCTAACTGTAGCTAATATGATTAGTTGGCCAATTCCAAAGCACTATCCTGAAAGGATTTCATATCTAAATTGGTACAGAGAGAATGGGTTCTGTTGGGTGAATATTTTGTCAATCAGCTAATTGATGAGAAAAATAGGTCTCTTCAACCACAGCATAGGGAAATTGATTGGCTAAATGTGCAGGTTTACTACATCAAAAGGGGACAAATCTCTCCTCTCATCAAGGGGAGGTTCTTTGTAAATATGTAGGAGCTATATACTATATATAAGCAGAAAATAACACTCAGCGGTAGGATAAACCATCAATCTCTCTTTTTTTAGAGATGGTGTTCACAAATCAAAGGAGAAATCCTGATGAAATGACAGAAAGCACTCCTCTTCTTTCAGAAGTGTTATTCAGCAGACAAAATGAACCTTTCAAGGGGTGACAAGTAACTGTAACAGGGTGCAGTAACACAGCAGGATAAAATGTAGCACAAAGTCTCCACCTCAACTTCCAAGGAGTGAAATACGAAGGATAATGAGGGCATAAATTTTTCCAATATCCTTTACATAGGAATAGAAAGAAAACACACTAAAGGCAATTGTGGGGGCACAAAGTCTCTCCATAGTTGGTTTTAGGACACCTTTTTGGTTATTTTCACTAATTATGCTTATTCAATTAAATGGACAAAAAATGTATTAAAGAAACAAACATAAGAATAATTTCTCCAATAATCTAGCTATTCAAGCACAAAGTCTGGAAAGTCATATTTTTTATTCAAATAACGAAATATGATCAACAATATGAGCTCAAAGTCTCAGTATGCCTTTCAATTTGGGCAGAGTTTTGTTTTTGATAACAGAGAGAGAGATCCCTTAAAACAATAAGAGAGAGTCCAATATATAGTGCTCCAAGAAAGACTTGGGCACTTTGTTTCACAAAAATGTGTTACGATGCATTCAATGCCTTTAATGTATTTTAAATTTTGTCCATGGGCTATGCTGGAATCGAGTATCAGTTTTAAATATGGGTTGCTTGATGTGTTTCCTTATGTGTGCATAGTTGTTCACTCTATTCAATGCATAAAAATAGGCCACACCATTGAATGTTCACGCTCTCTGATGTCCACCTGGTGGACTGCTTTACCTTCTAGAAACATATCCCATGCACGGATATTTCTGATCCTTCTTCATCGTTCCCCCTTTCTTGGTTGTATTTTGCCCTTATCTATGTGATTTGAGCTCTCAGGCTATCTCTTTGGCCAATCACTGAATTTATTCACATGGTCTGTGTTTAAGCCTGCAAGGATCAACAGTTATTTCATTATCATAAATTTGATGTGTTCAGGTCCATCATCATTTGAAAGCTAACGGCTACTTGGTTGCCCTGAATTTGATGACTATGGGCTCGTCATCCTCCTTAGCACTTCCTTCATGTCTTTCTTATTTGCTTTGGCCACTTTCTACTGCTTTTAACAAGTGACACATGGCACGTTCCACTGTGAAACAGGTGAGGACACATGGCAGCATCCATTGAGAAACAGCGGAGGACATGTGGTAGCATCTGCTAAGCTTATAAAATCACTGTAGAAATATTTGGGACTCTTTTGGATTTACGCAGACGCAGACACTTGTCGCGCTCCTTTTGACCTTAACACCTCGCTCGAGGCCCACCACAGTCTTTACGAAATAAAATGAAGAAACTATGGATGTTGACACATGGTGACTTCCACTGAGTTATAACAGAACATGTGGCATGTTTTACAGCTTTTAAACTTATTAGAAACTATGTCTCGAAAGATGACATTTGGCAGCTTCTGCTACAATTTTATATGGGACACATGGTGCATTCTACTGCAACTTGAGATTTGATCTTTCCCAGAGGGAACTTGACCTTTGGGGTCTTGATAAATGGTCCACTTTCCCTCGTGAGAGCCTCCCGCAAGGGTACCTACCCTTTAAAATCTTTCGGGTGGCCTTCGGGCTTTTATTTCCTCGGTGGGTTTTTCCTTTTTTGGCAGACTTTTCCTTCGGACAAAAAGTCTGAAGGAATTCTTTCAGACAATTTGTCTGAAGGAAATCTTCCTTCACTTTGCCTCTGCTTTTTATCAGGCTTTCTTTCGATGGGCTTTTGTCTTTGCTTCGAGCTTATTTCTTCGAACAAAAGTCTGAAGGAAATGCCTTAATCATTTTGCCTTAGTCAATTTTCCACGTTCTTTTCCCGAAAAGAGAATTGTGCCCTCCACAAGGACTGTTCAAGCTCAGAAATATCCTTCAAACTTTTGCAACGGTCCATCTACTCCTCGCTTGCCCTCTGCAAGGGTTGTTTGTCTTTGGTTCACTTTTCTGAAGGGATTCTCTTTGTCTACTTTTGTTCATTGCCCTCCGCAAGGGCACTCAGCTTGGTTCACTGTCCTCCGCAAAGGCACTCAGTGTGGTTCAATGTCCTCTGCAAGGGCACTTTTTCCTTTGGCTTTGGGACAGCCCCTTAAACCCATCGATTGAACTGACCGATTGAACCAACTTTGGTTCAACGGTTCAATCGTTCAATCAGTTCAATCTCTTTATTTGACTAAGTCTTTTTTTATCTCTTGAACCAAATGCGTTGAATTATATGGCCGTTGAACCTGTTGACTCTGCTGAACCATTGAACCCGTTGAACCTTTGAACCAAAGTGGTTCAATGGTTCAAGCCTTCTTCTCTTTGATAAGTGTTTTGAAGCTGTTGAACCTTGAAGCGATTGAAATTTTGCCAATGACATTGAAACTTTGAACCCATTGAACCCGTTGAACCAAAATGGTTCAAGGTTCAATGGTTCAATGGTTCAAACACTGCATAGAAGCTTGCCGATGAACTCTTTTGGTTCAACCAAGGTATTGAACCAATCTTGAAAATGACTAAGTGTTGAAAACTTGTTCTTTTGATTGAAATCGCCTATAGAAGCCTTTAAACCTGTTGAATATGTTGATTTGAAGCATGTTGAGTCCATAAAAACACATCTGCAGAGTTCATAGATTTAAGCCTGTAGAGTCTATAGAAATGAGTCCATAGAACTGGCAGAGTCTGTAGAAATGAGTTCATAGATTCAAGCTTACAGAGTTCGTAGAACTGAATCCGTAGATTTAACCCTATAGAGTCTGTAGATTCAAGCCTGCATATTCCATAGATTTAAGCCTGCATAGTCCATAGAATGGGAAAAAGGTTGAAAAATGGAGAATTTGAATGCCCAAAACAATTTTTGAGAAGGGGAAAGAGGATTTTAGTCTGTTGGACCAAAATATTTCAAATGTTGTCCCAAAAATGAGTGATATTTTTGGAGGACAATAGCTGGCTCCAATTGGGGAACTTCTTTCAGTTGGAACAGCTGAAGGGAGTAGAAACCAGAATGTCTAGTGCCTTGAAGTGCACCATTGGGCTATGGAGTCATGCTACCCAAAAAAAAAGGCCACAAAAACAAAAATGAAAACATAAAAATAAAACTAAAGACTATACAAATATAAATATGTACAAGTTGATCTTATCTGATACTTTACGGATTGAAGTGCTTTAAATGCTGCCTATTATAAGGCAAAGAGAAGAGCGTGTCATCTTGATGTTTCAACAAAAAGCTATTCTCACCATTGAGCTGATGGATAATAAACGGGTCTTTCCAAAGAGAATCAAACTTTCCATGCATCTCCTTTGGTTCTCTTCTCTTGTCCCACAACAGGACTTGATCTCCAACTTGGAAATCACAATTTTTTGCCTTCTGGTCGAAGAGTTTCTTCACCAAACTTTGATGGGCAGCAATTCAGTCGACCACTATAGTTCTATGTTCATCCAACTCAGTCAAGCACATGATCCTCTTATCAAGGGGGCTTTCATATGTCTGATCTTCAATTGCCTTAGCCAATTTTAATGCTGGCAATTCCAAGGTGATTGGTATTTTAGCATTGATACCATAAAGAAGTTGAAAAGGAGACATACCAATTGCCCTTTTTGGTGTAATTTTATCTGCCCACAAAGCATCAACCAATGTTTTATGCCATGTCCTTTGGTTGTCATCCACCAACTTCTTGATGATAGTCATCAGATTCTTGTTACTTGATTCAGCTTGTCCATTCCCTTATGGAAAGTAATCAGAAGAGTGAGAGAGGGTGATCCCATAGTAAAAATAGAACTGAGTAATCTCTTGAGAAGTGAAACAAGCTACGTTGTCTATGGCAATCTTGTTTGGGACCCCAGATTTGGAAATGATATTCTCTTTGAGGAAATTGCACACTACTTCTGAAGTAGCATGCTTGGTTGGAATAGCTTCCACCCACTTGGTGAAGTAGTCAGTTGATGTAAAGACATAATCATATTCAACACTTGAAGATGGATTTATAGCTCTAATAAAATCAATTTCCCATTGCTGGAATGGTTCTTCTATGACCACTAGCTTGAGAGGTAGGGCAGTTAACGTGGGTCTCCCAACAAACTGTTGACATAGTTCACATTTTCTTACCCACTTATATGCATCTTGAAAAAGAGTAGGCCAATAATACTTGGCTCACAGAATTTTGTGGGCAGTTACAAGTGCAAAAAAATGTCCTCCACAGGGTAGATTGTGAAAGAATTCTAAAAGTTGGCTTTGTTGCTCTTTGTTCACACAGCGAAGGAACACTCCATCAAGGCTCCTCTTATACAGGCTGTTATCCCAAAAGACAAAATTAGCAACTTTCAATTTAACAGTCCTTCTTTCTTTACGAGACAAGTGGGTAAGACACTCACCATAGGTAAGAAAATGAGCAATACTTGAATACCACTCATTCGTGGTGGAAATAAAGAAGACTGTTGGCGTGTCTTCATCCTCTACTTCTTCATGCTTTATTTCTTCTGGTTTGTTATCAGCAATTAATTGGCATAGCCATTTTTTCTGTACCAACTTTGTTGGCTTGATGACTAGATCAAACTCTTAGATCTTTGCAATCCAATTGCCTCTTTTCGTCTCAAACTCCTATTGAGTTAGTATGGATTTGATCGTGGTATCAGGAACCAAGGTAGTAGTATGAGAATTCAAGATGTAACAGCGGAAATGCTTGACTGCCTTAACCATTGCATAAGCATGCTTCTCCATATTCGAGTACTTTAGCTCATGAGCTTTGAGAGGGAAACTCATGAAAGAAATGAGAGATTCCATACCTTCTTTATTCTGTTGAACTAGAATTGTTGAAAGCATGTGTTCAGAAGCATAAGTGTATATGGTGAACTTTTTGTTATAGTCTAAACAAACTAGAATTGGGGCGTGGGAATTGGCTATCTTGATATCCTCAAATTTTGACTTGCTTTCTTCAGTCCAGCTGAAGGTGGCCTTTCCTTCATCATGTTCACAATGTGTCGAGTCTTCTCAGCAAACTCAAGGATAAACCTTCGTAAGAAATTTAGTTTTTCGAAGAAAGAGTGAACAGCAATCTTACTTGTAGGCAACGTAAGCTCTTAGATAGACTTGACTCTGTCTGAGTCAATTTTTATGCCTCTTTTAGACACAATGTGTCTGAGAAGTTTCCCCTCTATTACTCCAAAAACTAACTTCTTAGGGTTCAATGAAATGCCATTTTGGCGGCAGCACTCCAGCACTTGTTACAAGTGGCGTATATGATCCGGGTGATGTTTAGAAAAGATGGTCAAGTCATCAAGATAAACTACAATGAACTTACCCATCTCATCTTTGAAAGCAAGGTCTATTGCTCTCTGAAAGGTGGTGCCATCATTTATCAAGCCAAAAGGCATCTTTTTATATCCAAATGTGCCCCAAAGTGTAGTGAAGGTAGTCTTGTGTTGGTCTACTTCACTAACTTCAACTTGATTGTATCTTGAGAAGCCGTCTAGCATTGATAACATCTCTGAGCTGGTCACTATCTGAAGCACTTGATTCATGATGGGTAAATGATAGTTATCCTTTAAAGATGACTGATTCAGATTCTTGAAATCTACACATAAGTAAATTTCATCATTCTTCTTCCTCACAGGGACTATGTTGGCAATCCATGTGGAATGATGGATTAAGAAAATTATCCTAGCATTCAGTATTTTTTGTATCTCAGACAGAATAGTACTTGCTATCTTTGGATTATACTGTCAAGATTTCTACTTGTAAAGCATTGAATCATCCTTGAGAAGAATTTCATGGTGAATTTTCTCAAGCTTGAGCAACTTCAAATCATCATAAGAGTACACCAAAACATCAATGTAATGGCGAAGCAGGTCAGTAAATTTGAGTTTCTCCTCTTGAGTACAGCACTTCTCAATGTTCACCATCTTAGAATTTTTCTTGGTACCCAAATTTATCTGATCAAACCCCTGGGGGGAGCTTGAATCCATTTGTTATTTGATAAACCTGTCGTGCTTGTCAAATAGTTTCTCAAGAGAAACCAGTTCTTTGAAAATTTTATTCCCTTTTAGCTATAATAATTTTTTACCTGCGTCTGAATTCATTTCAAAAGCCGATTCGAGTTTTTAGAGCTCACTGCCTTCGAAGTGAAGATATTTGAAGCTGTCTTTTTGTTCCAAAAAGGTGATGATTTGGTTGTCTCTATTGAACACTTGCTAATGATTGGCATTATCAAGCACACTTGGTCTAAAGACCAATTTGATAGTGTACTTGTTTCCTTTGAAGTCTGAGTGAGGAACTAAGAGAGTTATTGAAACAACGAGTGCATTAGCCCAATCATTGAATTCTCTGGGTATGGCAAAGATGTTGAAAGCATCAAAGCTTTCAAGTTGGTCTCAGACTAGATTGCGGTAGTGGCGTAATTTTTATTTTTGATTTGATACAAGTTTCTTATCTGGTAAACCACCAGTTCAGCATCTCTTTTGGCATGAAAGAGTTTGATGTATTTATTTTGAGCAGCCTTCAATCCAAGCAATAGAGATTCATACTCAGCTGTGTTGTTGGTGTTGATGAATTTCAACTTGTATGAAGAAGGAAAAATATCTCCTTGAGGAGATATCAACATAATCTCAGCCCCTGAGCCGGTAGAAGAATTGTTGCCATCAAATTCCAAGATCCAAACATCATCAAAAATTGATCTTCTATTAGATTTTTTTTATTATAGAGGGAAGATCATTTTCCATCTGTATTGTACCCTACCAATTCTTCTAATGTCTCATCTGAGTTGATTCATGGATCGTCACCTACAAGACTTTCATCTGCTAAAATATGAATATATTTTGTGGTCAAGAAGTAATTACCCATCCCTGAAGATTCAAAAAGAATTTGAGCTGCAGGGGCTGATGTCTGAGTGACAACATATTTTGATTTATTTTTAGGAAGTAGCCTCTGCATGATGCCTTTGACAGAGATCCTCACTTTAGACAGGTCCATGATAAATTCTCCACCAACAACCTTACAAAAATTTTGCCCTAGAAGAATGTCATATGAGGTTGGGACATCAGCCACCAGGACTGTCATCTTGATTCTTTTATCTGAGAATGCTGCAAATACAAACTGGGCTTCCTTGATTTATTCCAGCAAAGGTACTTATTTGTTCTCCATGGAGAAACATCTTCCAAAAATTTTGGTCAGCATGAGTCTAAGAGATTCTACCACTTTAGCTGACATGACATTGTCAGATGCACCTGAGTCTATGATGTAATTATTCAGTTTGTGACCATTTATCAATAGAGAAACATAAAAAGGCTCTATTTTTCTAGGGGTAGCTAGGAGAGTAATGACAAGATTGTTTGGAATGGACGTATTCCTTGGAGAATCATGAGTTACATTTTTAGCATTTTCTTGTCCTGTAGGGATGGCTTTATTCTTCACACACTGAACTAACCTATCCAACTGCTCGAGATTGGATTGCAAGAATTCAAATTCAGACATTTGAATTTTGGTCTTCTTGACATGGTCGATTATGTCAAATCACTGAAATAGACTAGAAACAGAGGAAGGTAGTTCATCTTTTTGGTTTTTAAGAGGGGGAGGACTGGTCTATGGAATTGAAGTTGAAGGTGCAAAAATGTTTGGGGTACTTACTTTTTTAGCAACCACCGAGTCCTTTGGCTAGAAAGGTGGAGTGGTTTTACGCTTAGTAATTGAAATTGTTGGTAGAAGTTGCTCCTCTGTCTTCTCTTTATCAGCTTGTTGGGCTGACTGGTTCTTGGACTAGGTGAATACAATATATGATCCATCAACTGCTTCACATTTACCTCTGGGTTCATCCTGATAATTCAGGGAACTAATGTTGGAGTCACCAGCTAATTCTTCTTGGCCTTCCGCAAAGAGATCAGCATCATTTTCTTGGTTCAATTCAAGCTGAAAAAAAAATTAGATTCTGTTTCAAGATATCCAACTACTGAATTGGTTGGTGGTGTTTCAATGGCAAGTTTTCCTTATGGAGGAGGAAGACGATTTGGTTGTCCTTGATTTTTGGCAGCATTGCATTGGTATGACTAATTAGGGAATGTCCTTCTTGGCATATCTTTGTACGAAAGAGCTGAAAATATCCCTTGTGCCATTTGCTTCCTGAGATCTAGTAACTCATTTGTCAGCTTTTACACCATTGGATCAGTGGTACTTATAGATGGATATTCAAAAGATGAAGAAGATTTACCTCTTTTAAGATTTCTCTTTATATTTTTTGCCAAAATAAGTTTATCTTCTACCTCAGTGGCCAACTTTTGAGCTGCAACAAGGTCTATTTGGCTAGCACATCTCAGTAAAAAACTTACTTTAGGCAGCTGAGAGTTGATGAAAAAATATTTGAGATTCTCAGGTGTAGGCCAAGCAATTGCAGGAATCATGTTCTTCAGCATGTCAAACTTGGCTATGAATCCCCCCATTGGTTCATGAAGCTCTTTATTTATTTGTGTGAGTTGAGCCAACAAGGCATGTGCATCTTCTGCAGGCTTGAATCTGGCTTCAAACTTGGCTTTGAGGGTGTTCTAGTCAGTTACAGTCTAGATCTGTAGATGATAGAACCAGTCTGCAGCAGCACCTTGTAAAGTTTCTACAAACAGTCTGACTGCTACATCTTCATACTCCACACTTATTACGCCACAGGCTATGCTGAAGGCTGCAATATATTCATCAAGATGAACTTTTCCATCACCATAGAACTTAGAGAAATTTTTTCTTGAACTGTGTGGTAGCTCATGTAGAGGTGGAGTTAAATTCAGTGGGCCAAAAGAGTTATCCCAAGGGCCTTGAACTGCCATGGTATGACTATGAAAAGATGGAATAACAAATCTCAGAGGGGTAAGTATTGACAAAGCTTTATTAATAGCAAAAATGGAGGCTTTCCCTGATAATGGAGACTTGACTTTAGTATGAGGAAAGCTCCTGGTTCGTTAGAGGTGAGATGGTGAAGGAAATAGATTAAAATTACTTTGTTGTACCAACTCGAATACAGGGTCAACAATACATTTAACCCTTTGGCTTCGCATATACCGTGGATCTGCTAGAGTGTAAAAATAAAAATGAGAAAGAACTGGCTCTGCTTCAGCTTGAAGCTTAAGGCTTCAAACTATGCATTCTTTTCAGTTGACGTGAAGATAGAGGGAGATGGTAAGGCTATAATGACAATGGGTAAGACATAAAATGGAGTTTCCAGAGTCTATAACGGATAATGGATAAAGTGGAGTTGCCAAAAATTGTTGGGTGAATATTTTGTCTTCAACCACAGCGTAGGAAAATTGGTCGACCAGATGTGTAGGTTTACTACATCAAAAAGGGACAAATCTCTCCTCTCATCAAGGAGAGGTTCTCTGTAAATATGTAGGATCTATATGCTATATATATATAAGCAAAAAATAACACTCAAGGGTAGGATAAACCATCAATCTCTCTTTTTTTAGAGATGGTGTTTACAAATCAAAAGAAAAATCTTGATGAAATGACAGAAAGCACTCCTCTTCTTTCAGAAGTGCTATTTAGCAGACAAAAAGAACCTTTCGGGTGGTGACAAGTAACTGTAACAGGGTGCAAAAACATAGAAAAATGAAATGTAGCACAAAGTCTCCATCTCAACTGCCAAAGAGTGAGATACGAAGGATAATGAGAGCACAAAGTTGTCCCAAGATCCTTTACACAAAAATAGAAAGAAAACACACTAAAGGCAATTGTGGGGGCACAAAGTATCTTCACAATCGGCTTTAGGACACCTTTCTAATTATTTTCACTAATTATACTTATTTAATTAAATGGACAAAAAACATATTAAAGAAATAGACATAAAAAAAAAATTCCCCAACAACCAAGCTATTCCAGCACAAAGTCTGGAAAGTCACTTGTTTTCTTATTCAAATAACGAAATATGATCAACAATCTGAGTTCAAAGTCTCAGTAATGCCTTTCAATTTAGGCAGAATTTTGTTTTTGATAACAAAGAGAAAGATCCCTTAAAATAATAAGGGAGAGTCCAATATATAGTGCTTTAAGAAAGACTTGGGCACTTTGTTTCACAAAAATGTGTTATGATGCATTCAATGTCTTTAATGTATTTTAAATTTTGTCCATGGCCTATGCTAGAATCGAGCATCAATTTTAAATATGGGTCGCTTGATGTGTTTCTTTATGTGTGCATAGTTGTTCACTCTACTCAATGCAAAAAAATAGGATGCACCATTGAATGTTCACACTCTCTGATGTCCACCTGGTGGAGTGCTTTACCTTCTAGAAACATATCCCATGCACGGATATTTCTTATCCTTCTTCATCGTTCCCCCTTTTTTAGCTATATTTTGCCCTTATCTATGTGATTTGAGCTCTCGGGCTATCTCTTTGGCTTGTCATTGAATTTGTTCACATGGGTTGTGCTTAAGCCTGCAAGGATCAACAGTTATTTTATTGTCACAAATTTGACGTGTTCAGGTTTGTCATCATTTGAAAGCCAATGGCTACTTGGTTTCCCTGAATTTGACAGTTGTGGGCCCGTCATCCTCCTTAGCACTTCTTTTTGTGTTTTTCTTGTTTGCTTTGGCCACTTTTTTGCTACTTTTAACAAGTGACACATGGCGCGTTCTGCTGTGAAATAGGCAAGGACACATCGCAGCATCCGCTAAGCTTATAGAAGCACAGTAGAAACATTTGGGACTCTTTTGGATTTACGTAGACATAGACACTTGTCATGTTCCACTTGACCTTAGCACCTCATTTGGGGCCCACCACAATCCTTATGAAACAAAAGGAAGAAACTGCGAATGTTGACACGTGGTGACTTTTGCTGAGTTATAACGAAACACGTGGCACGTTCCATAGCTTTTAAACTTATTAAAAACTATGTCTTGAAAGATAACACTTGGCAGCATCCACTACAATTTTATAAGGGACACGTGGCGCGTTCTACTGCAACTTAAGATTTGATCTTTCTCAGAGGAAACTTGTCCTTCGAGGTCTTGAGAAATGGTCCACTTTCCCTAGCAAGAGCCTCTCGTAAGGGTACCTGTTGTCCCCAAAAAATACCACTCATTTTGGGACAACTTATGGACTATTTTGGCCCTGCACATACCAAAATCCTCTCTCCCATTTTCAAAAATTGTTCTGAGCATTCAGTTTCTTCATTTTCCAAAGCTTTTTCAAAAATCTACGGACTCTGCAGGCAGGCTCAAATCTACGGACTCTCAAGGTTGGTTTCTACGGACTCTGCAGGAAAGAAGCGCGTTCAACACTTAGCCATTTTTTCAATCAAGTAGTTCAAAGGGGTCTTCCAAGAGCCCGAAGGACAAGTGCCCTTGCGGAGGGAAGTGAGCAAAAGTGGACAAAAGATGGAAATCCCTCAGGAAAATGGCTAAGTAAAAGAGACCTAAAGAATTCTTTTGGAAAGATTTTCCTCAGAAAAAAGTTTAAGCCAAAATTCCTTCAAACTTTTTGTCCGAAGGAATTCACTCGGAGAAAAAGTCCAAAGAAATGGAAAAGAACAAATGGCTAAGTAACATGAAATTTCCTTCAGACTTTTTGTTCGAAAGAATTCTTTCAGGCTTTTTGCCCAACGAAAAAAACTAAAGCCTGAAGCCCGCCCAAACATCTCGAAGGATAAGTACCCTTGCAAGGGGCACTTGACGATAGAGAAAGGACCATTTCAAAAGCTTGAAGGGACACCTTCCTTTCGGGACATCCCAAAGGGGCTTCAAAGAATGAACTGATTGAACCTTGAACTGAAAGAGTTCAAAGTTCAATGGTTCATAGGTTCAAAAGGTTCAAAGGCGACCTCAATCAAGGTAAAATCAGCAAACAAGTTGTTCAATGGATGGTTCAACCAAGGCGCGAAGAAGTGATTAAACCAACAAGTGATAGAACAAAAGAGACAAAATGAACCAATGAACCAATGAACTTTCAATGGTTCAACGGGTTCAAGGTTCAACATGATTCAAGCAGATGGCAACCATTGACGGTCCCGTGGATGTCAAATTTAAAGGGATATTCATGGAAATTCAAATAAAGCACAGAATTTAAAGAAAGAATCAATTGATTGACTGAAAAGAGAGCTCGAAGACTCAAATTGCTACAGAAAAGAGAAGATCGATGCTAAGGACTAGAAATATCTTCGAAAGAGTTATTTCCAATAGGTGAAACAGTGGATCGAGTATACTTGTGAGCGCACCAAACAAAAGACGCAACCTATTTTTCTTCCATGAAGTAAAGACAAATTGGAAAAGGACAAGATGGTCCATACCAAGAAAGAAACATATTAGATGAAGGGGCATGTCATAGTTATGGCAGCGCACTGTTCTCAGCATGGTCTCTCTAGACAGGACTAAAGGTGCATTGAAGACGTTGATTGCAGCATGGGCCGTCCCATGAAAAAAATCACCAATCCTTGCATAGTTGCTATAAGATTGTAATATCTCTCATTTGTAAAGGAGACTTGTCATTTTTACAAGAGCAAAACTCTGCCCATTTTGAAAGAAGAAGCCTGAGACTTTGAGCTCAGATTGTAATTTTATTTCATTTTATCTGAATGAGAAAGCAAGTTGTTTGCAGACTTTGTGTTGTTTTGGCTTGTGCTACTTTAAGAAATTGTTCTTATGTCTGTTTTCTAGAAGCATTTTTATTTATTTAACTTGACAAGCAGAATTAGTGAAAGTAAAAAAGGAGGTGTCCTGAAGCCAACTGTGAGAAGACTTTGTGCTTTCACAATTATTTTCAGCATGTATTTTTCCTTTTCTTTCTATGTTGAGGATTCTAGGATGACTTTGTGCCCCCATTATCCTTTGTGTTATACTCTTTGGACAGTTGAGGTGAAAACTTTGTGTTCTGTTTCATCCTGCTGGTTACTGCGCCCTTTGTCACTAGCTACTTTTACTACCAGAAAGAAACTCCTACTATTTCCTGCAAAAACACTTCTGAAAGAAGAGAAGTGCCTTCAGTGTTTCCACCAAAAAAATTCCCTTTGCCTGTGAGCATCATCTCTAAAAAAAGAGAGATGGATGGTTTATTCTGCCCCCATGTGTTATTTTCTGATTATTTATATTGTATATAGCTTCTACGTATCTATAGGGAACCTCCCCTTGATGAGAGGAAAGATTAGTCCCCTGTTGATGTGGTAAACCTACACAACTGATTGACCAATCTTTCTGTTATGGTTGATCAGACCTATTTTGTTTATCAGTACGTTGATTGACAAAATATTTACCCAACAGTACCTACGTTTTGGGATCTTTCGAGCAGCCTTCAGGCTTTTATTTCTTCGACGGGTTTTTCCTTTTTTGGCAGACTTTTCCTTTGGACAAAAAGTCCGAAAGAATTCTTTCGAATAATTTGTCCGAAGGAAATCTTCCTATGCTTTGCCTCTACATTCCGTCGGGCTTTCTTTTGACGGGCTTTTGTCTTTTCTTTGGACTTATTTCTTCGGACAAAAGTCTAAAGGAATTCCTTCAAACATTTTGTTTGAAGTAAATGCCTTAATCATTTTGCCTTAGTCGATTTTCTGCGTTCTTTTCTCGAAAGAGAACTGTGCCCTCCGCAAGGACTGTTCAAGCCCAGAAATATCCTTCGGACTTTTACAACGGTCCATCTGCTCCTCGCTTGCCCTCTGCAAGGGTTGTTTGTCTTTGGTTCACTTTTTTGAAGGAATTCTCTTTGTCTACTTTTGCTCGTTGCCCTCCACAAAGGCACTCAGCTTGGTTCATTGTCCTCCGCAAGGGCACTCAGCTTGGTTCACTGTCCTCTACAAGGGCACTTTTTTCTTTGGCTTTGGGGCAGCCCCTTGAACTCGTTGATTGAACCGACCGATTGAACCCAACTTTGGTTCAACAGTTCAATGGTTCAATCGGTTCAATCTCTTTATTTGACTAAGTCTTTTTTATCTCTTGAACCAAACACGTTGAACCATATGGCCATTGAACCTGTTGAACCATTGAACCCTTTGAACCAAAGTGGTTCAATGGTTCAAGCCTTCTTCTCTTTGATAAGTGTTTTGAAGTCGTTGGACCTTTAAGTGGTTGAAATTTTGTCGATGACATTTAACCTTTGAACCCATTGAACCAAAATGGTTCAAGGTTCAACAGTTCAATGGTTCAAACACTGCATAGAAGCTTGTCAATGAACTCTTTTGGTTGAACCAAGATATTGAACCAATCTTAAAAATGACTCAGTGTTGGAAACTTGTTCTTTTGATTGAACTCCCCTATAGAAGCCTTTGAACCTATTGAGCCTGATGATTTCAAGCATGTTGAGTCCGTAGAAACATATCTGCAAATTTCGTAGATTTAAGCCTTTAGAGTCCGTAAAAATGAGTCTGTAGAACTGGCAGAGTCCATAGAAATGAGTCTATAGATTCAAGCCTATAGAGTCCGTAGAACTGAGTCCATAGATTTAAGCCTGCAGAGTCCATAGATTCAAGCCTGCAGAGTTTGTAGAACAGGAAAAAGCTTGAAAAATGGAGAATTTTAATGCCCAGAACAATTTTTGAGAAGGAGAAAGAGGATTTTGGTCTGTTGGACCAAAATATTTCAAATGTTGTCCCAAAAATGAGTGATATTTTTGGGCGACAACAGGTTCTATGAATACCATTTTGTCCATGGACATAATCTACATCATTGTGTGTAGATAAATTACCTCATCAAAAATATGTTAGAAAATGGAGAGATTACATTGGATAATAGAGCATATACGTCTAATCAAAATCTGGGTATCTACCAAAACACTTTTCCACAACATAAAAATAACAATCAACAATAGTAACAATGAAGGCCATAACAATAATAATAATAGTATCAATAGTCGTGACAACAATAGCAATACCAGTAATAACAACATCAATCGAATGGGAAGAACTAAGGCCAAAATGATTCCAACAACCAACATGCTTACCATGTATTTACACATGATTACCACAAATTTGTATGTCGTATTATGTGAGGTCGCATTTCAACCATCACCATTAATCCTAGACCAAGTGCTAACAGGCCAAGACCATTGCTAAACAATTCCAATCAATCCACCTATGCCAGTAATCCTTCCTTGACTTAGGACCACAAATAAGTACAACAACCATGGATTACAATTGTTGGACCTCATACTGATAACTCATCATTGCCCCATGACCACAACCAAGTACACCAACAAGCGATACTTATCCTATCTATCCCATCTCCATCATCTTCTAGTTATAATGGTCATGTATCTAATCATGATTGTGAAATCATAACTCGACGGTCAAATATTACAACTCCAAGCCCACAACCTCATACCAATGAACCAATCCAACCCATTATCCTAGCTAGGAACAATCCATATACCACTATTAAGGAAAATCCATATGATATTGTGGAATAACTTTATAATACACTCGCACAAATCTCCATTCTATATTTTTTGCGTACATCTATCATCCATAAAAACATCTTAACATAACTTCTAGGCCAATCCCAAGTTCTTAATGACATAACCCCAGACAAATTTCAAGCTTTGGTTGGACATCTATCCCCAGGCCAATAGTTGACCTTCAACTAGAGCAATAGTTCATCCCTTGACCCTCTCCATAACAATCCCCTGTATATTTAAGTTGTCATCACATGGCACAAAGTGAAACGTGTCATCATAGACAATAGATTGGTCTTTAGTATTATGTCTCTGAAGCTCATCAAGCATCTTGAATACATAATAAATGATCTACATCTAGAAATAATTATTATCAAGGCCTACGACAATGAAGAATGGGAATCACAAGGATCCATAAGCTTGTCAAATATTATTGGGCCCTTGACCCATGATACACTTTCCCATGTGTTAAACCTAGACATATCTTACAATTTGCTCTTGGGTAGACTTTGGATACATGAGATTTGTACAATCCTGTCGACATTGCAATAGTGTCTAAAATTCTTACACTCAGGGATGGAGGTCATTATTAATAGAGATTTACATCCCTATGAACATTATAAACATTTAAAAGTTGAGCACAAAAGTTAAAACTATTGCTTTGGCCTAGATATGGTTCCCTAAAAGGACAAAGACAAAGAAATACTTGTTAAACTACTAGAGGCCAATTGTCTAGACCCAGATAGCCTTGATTCATATTGACATATGCCTCCACTTGAAATGTCTAATAATTTTACCATCTCATCCAATGGCCCAAGAGAGTATTTGACTCATGACACATTTCACATCGCCAAGCTTCCAAATAACCCCAAGTCCTATGGAAGACCTAAAATTAGGCCACCTTGCATGGAATGGTAATGAAAAGGAAAAGGCAAGCTTCATAGTCTAACTCCTATTATTTTAACACCAGCCACTAGCCAAAAAGAGGACCCAATTGTCAATAATGAATCTTAGTTGTACAATGACAAATTGGTTGATTGCTACAAAAATGCCAAATATCCCATTCCTAACAAGATCATGGAGAAATAAGCTTATGAAGGGGGAGGCCTAGGGACAAATCAGTAGGGAAATCTAGATCCAGTTTATATAACTCGATACAAAATAATTTATGGTCTCAGATTTAAACCACTTGGGGGTGACCCCACATATATTATTTGTGTTCCAATGCTAACGTCTAATGATAATGATGTTGGCAGTGAAGTTGAGTTTGATCACAACATTTATGAAGACCTTGCCAATACCAACCTATTTGATGTCCATATGATTTGTACCATTATCCCAATCAACCAGCATAACCCACTTCCTCTTTATCACCCTAGGACCAATAAGAATCCACAATGCTTGTAGATGAGTTTGAGAATGATCAAGCATTTTGTGATTTTCTAGTCCTAAGAGACAATGTTCCGTTGGGAGACCAAAAATAAGGGTTCTCTATCAAATTAGATCTTTCAACATATTTTGGAGAGTAGGGGAACACCCTTAGCCACAAACAAACTATTAAAACATTGAGGCCCCAAAGTGAAAACCTTTTTTATCTGCTTTTGGACTAGGGTAAAAGTAAAGAAAAAGGCCAGTCTTCTAGTGAAAACCTATTTCAGGCACCATTCGATGGGGGTGTTCACTTTTCCTTGAATGAAGCTCAAGAGACCACCAATGATGAACTTGCCTTTGGGTCCAAGTTTAGTTCAGCAAAACAACATGTCTTTGATCGAATTGCCCAAGAATTTCCTACAGAGTTTGTAACATGGCCATCCCTACCAATAGGAGATTCTAACTCATATTGTTTAGGCGACACTGAAGAACCAGTCCAAATAGACAACTTAATTGTTATAGGCCAATTCAAATCATTTTCAACCAATATGGATGATGTCTCGACCCTCATTGTAAAAGATACTATGGAAGTCAACATCGGGACTCTAGATGACCCAAAATAGATCAAATTAGGTGCGTTCATCACTGAGGAGGAACTTGAAATCTTTACAACTCTTTTGAGATAATTTGTTGACATATCTGCTTGGGCCTATTCAAACATGCTAGGTTTGGACCCTACCTTGGTTGTACACTACCTTATTGTACATCTTGATGCAAAACCCATCAAGTAAAAATTGTGTAAAATGCATCCTCACATTGTTGTATTAGTAAAGAAAGAGTTGGAAAAACTCTTAGAAGTGAGATGCATCTAACCAATCAACTATTCAGAGTATATCTCAAATGTTGTGCCTATCAGTAAGAATTCACAAAAAATCAAAATCTTTAGTGATTTCAGAGATATAAACAAGGCCTACCCCAAAGACAACTTTCTTTTGCCAAAAAACCACATGATAATTGACTCCATAGCGGGGTACAAAATGCTTTCACTTATGAATGGATTTTTAGGATATAATTAGATTAGGATCACACCAGAAGACCAACATAATACAATGTTCACCACTCTTTGTGAATGTTTTGTTACCAGGCTATGTCATTTGGTCTCAAGAATGTTGGTGCTACATACTAAAGATCCATGACCATCATATTTCATGATATTATGCATAACATTGTTGAATACTATATCGATGATGTATTGGGTAAATCAAAGGCCTGTGTTGATCATCTAGCTACACTACAAAGAATATTTGAGAGGCTTCATGAATATAAAGTCAAACTCAATCTTAAGAAGTGCATCTTTGGTGTCACTTTAGGCAAATTACTAGGCTTAATCATCTCTCACTAAGGCATTGAATTTGATCCTACCAAAGTACAAGCCATTATCGAGATGCTACCACCTTCTAATTTAAAGTAGTTCCATAGTTTGCAAGGCAAAATCTAGTCTATCAGATGCATTATTTTGTATTTGGATGATAAATGCCATCTATTTACACACTTACCAAAAAAGGGTGTCACATCTCATTGGGATGACGACTACCAAAGCGTTTTCTAGCACCTAAAAAAATATCTTGCCAATCCACCTATTTTATTACCATCAATGCCAGGAAATCCATTTCTATTGTACATGTTTGCAACTAAAAAAACCCTAGGTGCATTTCTAACTCAACATGATGACAATGAAAAAGAGCATTTTGTGTACTGTCTAAGTCATACACTGGTCGTGTATAAACATAACTATACGCCTATAGAAAAAGCTTATTTAGCTATGGTCTTTGTAGCGTAGAAGTTACATCATTACATGCTTAATAATAAGACCATAGTTATTTCCAATGTAAATCCACTCAAGTATCTACTATCCAAGATAGCTTTACAAGGTTGCATGGTTAAATGGAGCATGCTTCTAAGCGAGTTTGAGATTGAATATGTCAACCAAAACCTATAAAGGGATAATTACTTGTAGATCAGCTTGTTTAAGCTCCCCTTGCAGATATTGAACCCCTTATTTTTTAATTCCCAGACAAGTACATCATGACCATTATTGAAACACCTCCTAAAGAGCAGCACTGGAAGCTGTATTTTGATGGATCATTCACATCACATGGATCAGGGGCAAGCCTATTATTTATTACACCACAGGGGGGTATTATCCCTAAATCATTATGTATCAACTTTCCTTGTACTAATAACATGGATGAATACAAAGCACTTGTTACAAGGCTTTGTCAAGCAATACAATAGAATATTCAACATCTCACAATTTATGGTAATCTTAGTTAATCATCAATAAGGTTACAGACCACTTTTAGACCAGAGATGACAAATTAGTGCCATACAAGGCCATGATCGATGTTCTAAAATAACATATTTCCAACATACAATTTGAACACATATCTCAAGATAATGACAGGACAATAGACGCTATGGCCACCATTGGTTTTTTGATCCATCACATAGATAAGGTGAAATATTATCAATTCTTCATTGTAAATATTCTAGCGCCTACTCATGAACCTTAAACTATCACAATGATCTATGATATTGTTGGTCCCAGCTATATATGGTAGTTAGACCTCTTTAACTACCTCCATGCCCATATCATGCCACCAAACCTATTACATAAACAACTAAAGGCCTTTACCCACCAAGCCTCATTTTATACCTTACTTGGCCCAACCCTTTATCATTGTAGCTTTGATGGAACTTTGTTTTATTGTTTAAATTTGATAGAAACAATATTAGCATTATAGTAAGTTCATGAAGGAGTATGTGGATCCCACACCAGTGAGGCTATCTTACCTAAAAATTTCCTACATGTCAATTACTATTGGCTAATTATGGATGCAATTGTAGTTGCTTATGTCCAAAGGTGCAAAAAATGTCAAAGGCATGCCAATCTGATTCATGCCTTGGTCAAAACACTAAAACTTTGTTTACACTATGGTTGTTTGCAACATAGGGACTCGATCTCATTGGGAATATTAATCCTACTTCATTTGATGGCCATAAACACATCCTTACCACTACCAAATATTTCACTAAGTGGGTTGAATGTATACCCCTCATTTACATGATTGGAAAATAGATTTTCAAGTTCATCTTCAATCATCTCATTTACCACTATGGCATCCCATCAAACATAATATCTGATAATGGTGGATCATTTAAAAACAAGGATGTCAAAACGCTTTATGTTGAGTTCAATATTACCCAACATTTTTTTACTGCATGTTACCCACAAGGTAACAACCAAGCAAAGGCATCCAATAAAACCATTGTTAAAATATTTAAAAAGATTGCCAATGATGTTGGCCATGATTGACACCTCCAAAAATTTTGTGCCCTTTGGGCATATTGCACTAATTACTATACTCCAATAGGAGCCACTCTATATTTTCTAATTTATGGCACTGAGGCCATTCTTCCCATTGAGGTCGAGTTACCTTCCTTTTATCTCTTTGAAACATGTCCTGGATGATGAAGATTATGGCGTAGTTCACCTGCAAGAGTTGAAGTTACTTAATGAAAAATGTATGGCCATTGTCAATAGCCTTCAAGCATACCAAAACAGACTCCATGTCCAGTATAACTAGATGGTCAAACACAGAGAGTTCGAGCTTGGGGATCTTGTTCTCAAAGAACACCACATCCAAAAAGAAGAAAAAAGGCAAATTCAAACCCAATTAGACAGGCCCATATATCATTGTTTCAAATTATGGTTCTAGAGCATATAGGCTTGCTACACTATATAGAGATGAACTTGATGAGATGATGAACATCATACACCTCATGTGGTATTTTTCTTGAGAGACTTGAAGTATTTTCTATGAGTCGTGTTTACATTGTAACATATCATCATCTTCTTTGTACAATACTATATATCGTTCTACCATACTTTCCCTATCAACAAAAGTTGACTTTAGTTTTGTTCCATTGGTTCTTTGACCATATTTAGTGATATGTTTCAGATCAAGCTTTATGAGTTGATTCAGTATTCTAGATAGAGGTAGTATTTTGGACAAGTATGACAGTAGTTTGGCAGTTGCATTCTTAATTTGTTGTCTTGTTTCATTCTGAGTGTCCCTAATTATAATCGTCTTTGGGTAAATCAATACCCCCTCTGTGCTACTAATTATAACCGTCTTTGGTAAAATTAGTATCATTAACCTATAACATCGTTTCCTAATTATAACTGCCTATGGTAAAATTAGGACCAACACCTTTATCATACATTACCACATCAACTTTCCACTCTTATTGTTATATTGTGTCATTTCCCTAATTTATGAACTTGTTGCTACCTAGTTGGATTCTTCCACCGTAAGGTATAACTGCAGTGACTTGAGGTCCTAATGGGACTATATAAGCAGCACTCAATTTACATTGAGGTCAATCCAGTCACCCTTTTACCATGCTCTTGCCATTTTACGAGCAATTTAAAGATTGAACACTTTCACCATTTTGCGATTTGAATTGTTTTGTATCTCATAATTCTTGATCAAGTTGAGATGCATATAAAGTTTCAAAATCATTCTTAAATACTTATAAAATTTTAAAAATCATAAAATCATGAAAATTGGCTTAGACTCTCCATGTGAGATATAAAGCCATCAAAATTTTTAAGATGGGCCATATTCTTTATTCAGTTTATTTTTAGACCCCCTTGATCTTTTTCCTCCTATTTTTGGGAGAACTACATCAACATGAGGTTCGCACGGACTATGTAAGCAGCACTTGGATACATGGGGTATCTCAGGTTAGCTCAATTGTACCTTTCATTCTTTTTCAACCACTTCTTTGCCTTAAAGATTCTAGGACTCATAACTATTTCATAAGTAATTGCTTGTCCTTTACTTTTCTCATCTTTTTTGGCCTTTGCCTTATGCTCTCACCATTTTTTTAGTTTATATTGTGCATATTATGTATTTGACTTTGAGACATTAATAACCATTAGGCTTTATCTTATGCACTCACCATTTTGTGTGACCATTCCCATAATCCTCTACAACACAATAATGTTTTTCTCAATCATTATTTTATTCTATCACATATCCTAGGAGAACTACATTTGGCTTGAAGTTCATGTTGGACGTTGCGCCCATGAAACTATGTAGGCAGTGTCCACTTGCCTTGTGCATCTGGAGCTAGCTCGGTTACCCCTTCTTGTTCTTCTATTCCCCCCCATTTTGTTTATTTATTTTGTTGTTTATTATAGCCTAGGGTCAATGTATGTCATTTTATGTGTTGTTGTTTCCCTATAGCCTAAGGGCAACATTGTGCCAATTGTCCTTATGTTGTTATACCTATGTCATTGATGTCTATCTTAGGGGTCACCCTGTTACCAAGAGAAACATCTCTATTACACATGCACAAACAATCTATTTTCTATTTTCACTAACATTGTGATTAACCATTGTTTGTGTTTATTTCATTTTTGTTTTTGTTGTTTTATCTTGTTGTGTCTTTATTTTTGTTTCTTGGATTTTTTTTATGATTTTTGTTTCTTGGTGTTAAGTCTTCTTATTTGTTTCTTTATTTGCATGTTTATTTGCTTTCATTGTTGTGCCTTGACTTAGTATATTTGTGTTCATTGAGTGATTTCTTGTGCATTATACTTAAGTCCATCCATATTCATATGTCAACATTGTCATCATCATTTTTATCATTGATTCATTATTTTCACTTATTGGATCATGTGTCAGTCTTTATGCATATTATGGCTAAATTATCATGGTATTTTCTATCATGATGCATATTGTCACATACTACAACAAAAATTAGCTCAAGAAATATTACAGGTAATGAAGTCGTGGTACTTCTCCTTGGTTACCTATAAAATTTTTAGTCTATCTAAATCATTTCCCAAACACAGAGTAATTAACTCATGAAATAATTATAATCTTTGTTAGTTAGGACATGCATCTCAATACTAATAGGTTGCCCAAATTCATCTTTCTATTATGTACCAGCTTACTCTTATTCTATGAGTACGAATTTAGTACGTAAGCCCCATTTTTCAATTTGTCATATTGTCCCACCCACAATACCAATGATTATAATCGCATTTGGGAAAATCATTGTGTTTCAATCCAAACTACCATGCCAATGATCGTAACCACCTTTTGGGAAAATCATTGTGTCTCAATCTACTTGGATGTTACTGATTATAACCATCTTTGGGCAAATCATTATCTTTATCCACCCAATAGGGGCATGTTTTCATTGTGCTAATGATTATAACTACCTTTGTGAAAATCATTATCTTTACCTGCCCAATTGGGAGATGTTTTCATTTAGCTAATGATTATAACTACATTTGAGCAAATCATTATCATTTTACCTTGCTATGCTAATGATTATAACCATTTTTGGTCAAATCGTCCATTTTTATCTGCCCAATTAGGGCGTCTCATTTTGCCACTAATTATAATAGCCTTTGAGAAAATCAATCTTTTCCACTCCCTTTACCTTTTGGTCCCATCATTTTCCTTCTTTTGATGGACTGATAACCAACCTTCTTTACCGACCGCTCCCTCGAGGGAGCATCCAGGGCTCATTCATTATTATCTGGAGCATTAGGCCTATAGGACCTTTTAATTCTTTGAGAAGATGTTACTATGCCTATAATTTGAAATGCCTTCCCAAATAGGGGCAAATTGTAGACACCTCATTCTGGCCACAACTAGATTTCGACAAGACTTTAGACTAATTTTTATCAAATATTGTAAATTAAGCTTAAGAATCACTAAACGTCCCAATTTTTTCTACATATCATTCATCAATTCTTAGGATGATGTTGAGGCATCACTATTTGGGATACGATCTTATATTCAACAATAACCTCTCACATATTCATCTCCAATCACCTTGCAACCTAACAACTAGCAGTTTGCCCTATGGACCCATTAAGCAGGGCACATGAATAAATATTAAAAGAGCTAAAATGCTAATCAAAATTATTTAACTAATTAAACTAGATTAAATGATTATCTAAATTATCTATTTGTAATTAATGAATATCTAAAAATAGAAATTTCAAAATTCAAAATATCAAGCCTTTTCATTTTGCCTTTATGACTTGTCAAGTTCTTCCAAAATATCTCAAAAAATATAATTTGAGAGCCATGCTTAGTAATTGAAAATCATAATTACATGATGTCTTTTTGATGCAGGAGCATCTACGGGTGCATAATATATTTTATTTTATTTCAAGTATATTGAATGAGTTTTCCTACAACAGTTGTAATTCAAATTGTAATTTGTTAAAAAAATGATATTTTGGGCAAAATAAACTGACACCTTATCACCATATGGAATAAGGCGAATCAAAACATAATTAGTGTGTATTATTTGGATTCTTGGATTGAAAGATATTGTTAAGTCACTTT
This sequence comes from Torreya grandis, assembly GCA_037957365.1. Classification (NCBI taxonomy): domain Eukaryota; kingdom Viridiplantae; phylum Streptophyta; class Pinopsida; order Cupressales; family Taxaceae; genus Torreya; species Torreya grandis. The sequence continues at coordinate 1,728,735 of JARHVA010003264.1, read as the reverse complement.
AGGAGGCTGTTGAAGCTGTTGAAAAATTTCAGGAAGACTTTCTAAGCATAGTATAGCTGGCGCCTACCTTGGGAGAGTTCATTAAAGAGAAAGGGGACGAAGAGGAAAAACATGGAAGATCTCCTTGGGGAGAGGAAGCCGATTCGGAGGAGGATCTCCAGGAGGGAGAAGAAGGGTCACGAAGACCAAATTGGCCTGTATTATCCTGTGTGGCCGTGGTGACTACCTCGGGGGAGCACGTGGTGACAGAGTCTACAGATGGAGGCCGTAGACAATGGAGATTGGAGCGAGCCGTTTGGAAAGAGGTGAGGTCATCGAACAACTAGATGGGGAGAGATCTGCGTTGAGATCTACAACTAGATGGTGGAGAGGCCGTGTATGCTGTGTGGGGCGAGAGACATAGATAGAGAGGATGTCGGTGAAAGACAATTGAATCTCACGAGAGATGATTGGAAGCAAATGGGGTGACTGTTGGCAAAAAGTGTTCTTTGAGAAGAGGATTTGTGTCTGATCACGAAGGAGAGAGTAATGATGCATTTGAATCGAGTAGATTGTATAATTTAAATCAATCGTCGATGTCCGAAAGGTTTTCGGATTTGGATAGCCACAGTGAATTTGATTCAATACTGGGGGATGCGATAGATGATGAAGATGACACCTCTAATCACTCACGGAGGAACAGGTTCTTCTATCCTCAAATTGGTGCAAATGAAACCAACAGTGATAGTCCATTGCTCTTGAACTCAGAGGTTGTTTTCGGTGCTAGTGATTGCGATGAGTTTGCTCAAGAAGTAAGAGGAAATGAATTGTTTGTTGCCAACTCAGAGGTGGACGTCCAGGAGGTCCGTTGTCATGAAGTGTTTAGAAGCATTTTCTCTGAGAGAGTAGATGCTAGAGAGGATACCAATGGTGTTTCCAATTTGAAGGTAGAAGATTTTGGTAGTTCATTTACAGGGTTTGCTGAAAAACAAAGGGGGAATGCCGTATATATCATGATGCCTGTATACACCTGAATTGAGAGTGTGTAGATCTGCCTTATGACAAAATCACTTGCAAAGAGGAGGAAGAGAGAGTGAGCCAAAAATCACACATAAGATGCCCTACTTTTGCAGCTTGTGAAGGATGCACTTCTTGCGTGTGCTTTGGTTGCAACATGTGTCACTTTTCTGATTGTATTTGTCAGACGTGTGTTGATTGCACGTCAAATGCAAAAGCATAATGGATAATTCTCTTTCCTTTTTTCCTATTAGTGTGCAGATAAGAAAGTTTAACTTTGTTTGTAGTCATATAATATCAGTGCATCATTTATTTGATCCAGTGCATTTAAATTCTCCATTTCTCTAAGCTTTTAAGAAACTACGGACTCTGCAGGTTAAGATCTATGGACTCTGCAGGGTCATCATTTTGATTTATATATGAAGATGAATCTCAGTATGAGCAGTCTTACATCATTTGGTATCAAAGCTTGAAGCTCTTGGGATTTGATAATTTGTTGCTGCAGAATTAAGAAAAGAATGATGTTGCAGTTGTGAAGGATTTGGCAAAGGATCAGCAGGACAAAGTGCTAGAAGACCCTGTGGAAGAAAGGTATGAGTAACTTTGATATTTGATTTGATTTTATTGTGTGTGAGAAGTAAACAGGTGAAAGGAAGGCTTAAAGCCATTGAGGCTTAAGAGGAGAAGAAGCCAAGGAAAGCTTAGTGAAGAGCTAAGAAAAGATCAAAAGTAAGGGAGCAAGTGAATGCTCAAGAGGAAGATCCAAAGCAAGGTAAGCTTGGATTTGTGATTTATGTTTGTTGAAATGTTGTACAAAGAATTGTTGCAGGATTGAGAAGGGGATCAAAAGACTAGGATGCAAAAGGCCTAGGTGAGATCAAGGAGATTGTCCAAAGACCAGTCAAGGAGAAAAGGCTTGGGTGAGACAAGGGATCAAGAGACCAAGATGGAAAAGACTTGGGTGAAGATCTCAGAAATGGAAGTACTGTTGAAGGCACTACAGAGCAACAAGGTACATGAAGGCACCAAAAAGAAAGCAAGCATCAAATGTATGAATAGTATTGAAATTGATAAAGAAATTGATAGTTTAAAGAGAGAATTAGTTAAGATTAAAGATGAATATGAGTCTTGGATGCAGTTAAATAGGAAAGCATGGGTATGGCCAATGAAGAAGAGGTTGAAGTGGCCAATAGATCTCCTAATGAAGAGGAGAGAAAGACAAAATGAGATTGCCAAGAAGAGAGAAGCCCATAGAGGCAAGAAGATAAGAAAGTTGCCAAGAGAGCAACAAAAAAAGGAAGAGATTGTGAAGAAGGTTCTCATTGAGGAGAAAAAGATAAGAGAAGAAAGAAAAGATAAAGTGCTAGGAAGAGCACTTGGAAAGATGAGAATGTCCATTAAGAGGACACTCATGGAGACATTATGGTCTCTTGTTTTTGTATCTAATATTGTTTTTGCATGGGTAAATGCAGGTATGAGCAGCCTTATGAAGGTCAAGAGAAAGGCCTTGAAGAATGAAGAGATTGGTGCAAGAGAAGACACCAAATGCACAAGTGAGTGTGCAGGAAAGAGAAGTAAGTTTGTTGTTGTTGATAAGGAAGAAGAAGAGATGCATTGGTTAATGCATGAGAGAGGAGAGATAGAAGATGAAGCTGAATTCCATGATGTCATTGAATGCCAAGAGGAAGAAAGAGAACAGCCAAGCAAAAAGGAAGAGAAAGATTGCTCCATGGATCAAGCTATCCAAGAGGTAAATGAAGTGTTAAGCCCTGATTTTAATTGTTATTGTGAGTATAAAGATGTTAATACACAGGTTAGAAGAGGCAAGAGAAAGATGAAGTCCTCACACAAAGCAGTCAATCATGGCTACATAATGCCTAAGTGGATGGTGAAGCACACAAGCAAGCAACAAGTAAGCAAGCAGGCAAGTTTACCTTATAAGATTGATTTTTCTCATATTCCTAATATGAATGTAGATGTGCAAGAAAATAAAAGGACAAACAAGGTTGGTTTTTTAGTATTGTCAAAAGAGCATGGTTACAGGATGCCTACATGGTTTGAGAAGACAAATGATAAGAAGAAGAAACAAGTATGGGTGCCTAAGAAGGCAAAGAGTGAAGATGTGAGTGTTGAGGTAACAACACCAAGAAGTCAATGGGGAAAGGTGAAAGCTGACACAAGCAACCAAAGGCATGAGGATCCAAATATGAAAGGTAAACAAATGGTTTATGATGATGATTTTGAATCCTGTAATGATATTTTCATAAGAAATGACAAATGGAAAGTGGCTATGTGGACTAATATTCAGCAAGGAGAGAATTCCAAGAAGATGGATGATGAAAGTGAAGATGTGAAATCAGTTCACATGATTGAAGAAAGTAAGGAGACACAAGGTAATAGTGTTCCTATTGTTTTTGATAAGTATATTGATGATGATGAAGAAGTTGGTTTGTATAAAGACAGCTCAAGAAAGGATGAGATGAAGGGTAAGGCTAGTGAAGGACAAGTAATCCTTGTGAGTGATCAGCCCAAGTGTGATGAAGAGAATAGTGAGATAGATGAGAACTCACTAAATGAAGAGTTGAGAATGTTGGAGGCGCTATTTGGTCATTCAAGAGTGATGAATGAAGGTACAAGCCATGGTGAAGACACCATTGAGAAGAGTGAAGCAAGAAAAGAGCATACTAAAGAGGCAAAGGCAGTTTTGATCAAGGAACAAGAATGTGAAGACAGCCAAGGGGCTTCATGGCCTCAATGTTTTTCTACTAAGGTTGTTTTTGATGTTTTGAATGCAGGTATAGAAGATGAAAACTTTGGAGACACATATGAAGATGAAACACGGATATGGAAGATTACAGCCAAGAAAAAGATGAGAAGAAGGAAATATGAGAAGAAAAAGAAAAACCAAAGAAAGAAGAAAGATTGGTTTGAGAAAACCAATGATTTTGAAAATGACTTTGCATCATGTGTAAGAATGAAAAAGAATTCCAAGAAAAGAATCAAATGTGGTGCTATGGAACATGTGCATCAATATGAAGAAACAGTTGAGGCAGAGAACAATGGATGGCTTTTAATTGCAGCAAAAAGAGTAAATAAGCATACATGAGCAGGGGCTCATGACAAGTTTCAAGCATGGTAGTCTGATGTAAGAGCATCTACGGGTGCATAATATATTTTATTTTATTTCAAGTATATTGAATGAGTTTTCCTACAATAGTTGTAATTCAAATTGTAATTTGTTAAAAAAATGATATTTTGGGCAAAATAAACCGTGACACCTTATCACCATATGGAATAAGGCGAATCAAAACATAATTAGTGTGTATTAGTTGGATTCTTGGATTGAAAGATATTGTTGAGTCACTTTAGGAGGCTGTTGAAGCTGTTGAAAAATTTCAGGAAAACTTTCTAAGCATAGTATAGTTGGCGCCTACCTTGGGAGAGTTCATTAAAGAGAAAGGGGACGAAGAGGAAAAACATGGAGGATCTCCTTGGGGAGAGGAAGCCGATTCGGAGGAGGATCTCCAGGAGGGAGAAGAAGGGTCACAAAGGCCAAATCAACCTGTATTATCATGTGTGGCCATGGTGATTGGCTCAGGGGAGCACATGGTGATAGAGTCTATAGATGGAGGCCGTAGACAATGGAGATTAGAGCGAGCTGTTTGGAAAGAGGTGAGGTCATCGAACAACTGAATGGGGAGAGATCTGCGTTGAGATCTACAACTAGATGGTGGAGAGGCCGTGTATGTTGTGTGGGGCAAGAGACATAGATAGAGAGGATGTCGGTGAAAGATAATTGAATCTCACAAGAGATGATTGGAAGCAAATGGGGTGACTGTTGGAGAAAGGTGTTCTTTGAGAAGATAATTTGTGTCTGATCACGAAGGAGAGAGTAATGATGTGTTTGAATCAAGTAGATTGTACAATTTAAATCGATCGTCGATGTCTGAAAGGTTTTCGGATTTGGATAGCCATAGTGAATTTGATTCAATACTGGGGGATGCGACAGATGATGAAGATGACACCTCTAATCACTCGCAGAGGAATAGGTTCTTCTATCCTGAAATTGGTGTGAATGAAACTAGTAGTGATAGTCCATTGCTCTTGAACTCGGAGGTTGTTTTTGGTGCTAGTGATTGGGATGAGTTTGCTCAAGAAGTAAGAGGAAATGAATTGTTTGTTACCAACTCAGAGGTGGACGTCCAGGAGGTCCATTGTCATGAAGTGTTTAGAAGCATTTTCTCTGAGAGAGTAGATGCTAGAGAGGATACCAATGGTGTTTCCAATTTGAAGGTAGAAGATTTTGGTAGTTCATTTACAGGGTTTGCTGAGAAACAAAGGGGGAATGCCGTATATATCATGATCCCTGTAGACACTTGAATTGGGAGTATGCAGATCTGCCTTACGACAAAATCACTTGCAAAGAGGAGGAAGAGAGAGTGAGCCACAAATCACACATAGGATGCCCTACTTTTGCAGCTTGTGAAGGATGCACTTCTTGCGTGTGCTTTGGTTGCAGCATGTGTCACTTTTCTGATTGTATTTGTCAGACGTGTGTTGACTGCACGTCAAATGCAAAAGCATAATGGATAATTCTCTTTCCTTTTTTCCTATTAGTGTGCAAATAAGAAAGTATAACCATGTTTTTAGTCATATAAGATCAACGTCTCATTTATTTGATCTAGTGCATTTAAATTCTCTATTTCTCCAAGCTTTTAAGAAACTACGGACTCTGCAGGTTAAGATCTACGAACTCTGCAGGGTCATCATTTTGATTTATATATGAAGATGAATCTCAGTATGAGCAGCCTTACATCACTTTTAACTCAACTTGAGCTATCCTCAACTCACCTTGGGTGAGAGTTAACTTTGGAGGATATAAATATGAGGCCTTACTTATTGATCAATAAGCTCTCATATGCCAAAGTTATAATGATCATTTGTTAAGAGACAAGCTATATTGGTGTAAATTTATAATGCTCAAAGAGATGCAAAGAAACAATTCAAGTAGTGTTATCATGCCAAATTCATAAGCCAATCAGTGAAACCAAGGTGTTAAGGAGAGAAGGAGAAAATGGAGTTTCATTGTTAAAGATTTCTCAATGCACAAACTAATCAAGCCACTTCAATAGTCCATATGGAGTTCCAAAGAAGGTAAAAGAATGATTTATTTTGTGTTCTAGTTGTGTTTTCATTTGTATGTTTGTTACCTATGTTCCCTTAGTGTCTAGGCTAGAGGTGTTAAGTGTTTAGTGTGTTAATTTGATTTTTTTTATTGGACTAACACTATACTAACCTCCCCTCTACGCATTACTTATTCACACTAATGTCAATAACCCCCTCATAATCATGTGGTTCATAATAATCCTATATAATTTCAACTAACTGATAGATGTCCTCAATTTCAAATTGCATTATTGATCGTACAAAAGGTGATTTTTACACCATTTTCTAAAATTGTGGGAGTGTCTGAGATATCTAAATTGGTTAACTCCATGGAAAAAAATTTAGCTAAAGCACCGGAACTTCTTGCGCTAGTTGAGATGAACATGGAAAAGTTCTATCTCGCACTGATTCCATTTTAGGTTTTGTATCCACTTTGAGCCATCTTTATGCATTGTGCACATATGGGGCAGATGATTCCTTAAGAATCATATATGGATTAATTCCTACTTTTTTTAGTCGTATGATGATGATAACATTGTCGTGGTATGCCTCTAGCTAGTTGAGCACTCTATTATTGCTCATGTGACCATTGTAAGCCCATTTTCCTAATAAATGAGGAGTAACAAGTTTCATTTGTTTTCATATAAATTACCTCCAATTCCTTACACAAATTAAGCTTAGACACCTTTATTTCCACATCCTCAAGCCTTCTAAAAGGCTCAACACAACCATAATCTATGAGACTCAAATAAACAATGTTAGAACTTAATGTCGGCCTTTCCAATAGCTTCCCAAGTAGATCTAGGAATCATGTTCACTATGCTTTTGAAGTCAAACATAATATTTGGTATCTGATACCCCTTGAGCTCAATATCCATCATCACATCCATATCCCATGGCTTCTTAGTCTTCACATATCAAACCATCTTGACTATTCTTTATTGTCCTTTCTTTGCAATTTTTAACAAATTATACGATAAAATTGTTATATTTTGAGAAATATCTTCATTAAAAAAGTGCTCACCAATTTCAGAAGGCCTTTGAAGGTTGTGACCACTCCTTATCTCAGGATTTGCACAATCTATCTATACATTTATGCTTCTCTCGTCAAAATATTTATTTCATTCACATTCTTATTTTGTATTGACCTTAATAATTAGGCCACTTCATTTAGGAGGAAATTTTCCCTTACAAGATCTGGGTCTATGTCATCACATGCCTTTTTTATGGGACTCTCCATAGGCATAGCTAGAGGAGGAATCCCCTATTGTTTGTGTTAATTCCTCATGAAAACTTGTAGAAAAGTTTGCTCTTTGTGGTTGGTATTCACCATGTTAACACTACATATTATTTTGTCTTTCCTCTATTTTTGTAGTGCTATGAAATCTTCTATATTATGTTTCGTCATCTCCTATATTATGTTTCGTCATAATTCTACAATAAGCACAATTATTTTTCCATTGGGGATTGCATAGACAATGTTTTGCAACATGGCTCATCTCCCCACATAAGTAGCAAGTGATAGGTTTTTGTGATTGTCTATTCCCCTTTATATGATTTTGGTAGCCACCTTAATAGCCTCCCTACCTTTGTGGTGATTTAAAATCCTATAAGTGATTTTAATATCCCCCATATTACCTTTTAGTGGATAGAGGTATCCATTTGGATTGATATTGTTGCATAGGGGGACAACCTTGGTGCGACTAAGGTGATGTAGGCACCGATCCTCATTGGTAGTGAGGTGATGGTGGTGCTATCCTACCTAATGTTGTGGAGATGGTTGAATACATTCTCATTGATATTAGGGTGAGGTATGTGTTAGGGTGTGGAGCTAAAAGCTTCACCTAAGGCAAACAAGGAGGTTTTCAGAGCTTGACAGTCACCGGCGTCGGCAGGCCAAAACCGACATCGGTCAGGGGACAGTGTAAGGAAAACTGGCATTGGCAGGAGATCGGTCGGCGTCTGTCACCTCCAGTCAGGCAGGGACCGACGTCGATCGCCTGTGGTGGTCAGAACTGCTGTTGACAAATAGTCAGTTAAATGAACGCGTTGTTTGCATGATGAAGACCAGTTAGAGTCTTGATCCGCAAGTCTAATCAGTGTATGCATGAGATCTATATAATAGACTCATGGGCTGTATTGTTAAGTGTAAAACTTGTAGAATCCAAGTGTGGAGCTTGGAGAGTTCTTTCCATGGTGGAATCAAGTAGGATTCCCCATGTATGTAAGATCAGGTTTGATATGCAGGGTGTTGCAGGATCATGGTGGAGATCTACATGTGATAAGTAAGATCAGGTTGGTCTGCAGGGATGTGTGTATGCGAGGGTTAGAACAGGATCAGCGGGTGAGCAAGATCAAGGTGATAGCAATACATCAGGAGCAGGATCATGGTGAGATCTACTTGGAGTACCGGTTTGTACTCAGTTGTACTGGATGTACAATGAGGTGAAAAACAGCTTGTGTTAGTTATTAGTTGTGACCTATGAGAGAAGATTATTCAAGTAGAAAGATTACTTGGAGCCCTTGCGGAGGAAGCCTCACAGAGGTGGAAGAAGAGTGTGATCTCTTTATTGTAATTTCCTTTGTAATGAGTTGAATACAATTGTGTGTTGCCTCTCATATTCTGTGTGTTTTCTCATTGATAGTTATTTGTTCTTCTGGTTATTTATGCATGTAAGTTGCTTATACAATGGTAATCATGTGTGCTCTTAATTCTGACAAGTTGTGTCAGAGCTTTGGGGAGTTTCAGTCCTATCAAATGGTATAAGAGCGAGGTTCGATGTTCTCAGAGTGAGTTTGACTAACAGATGGCCCAGATCTGTTAAGTGTTGTTGATTACAGGTCATTCACAAGATTTTTGATTGAGTGGGAGTATAGCAATGGTAGAAGAAGGTAAGCTGAGGATGAAGAAATTCGGGCACAGGATTAACACCACAAGGAGTGTGGTGGGTTGTCTTCAAGTGGGAGCTTGAAGAGGAATACAAGCCAGGATGCAGATTAGACAGAGTATTGGTATGGGTACAGGTGCAGTTGTTTATCTCCAAGTGGGAGATTGTTAGGGTGTGGAGCTAAAAGCTTCACCTAAGGCAAACAAAGAGGTTTTCAAAGCTTGACAGTCATCGGCGTCGACAGGCCAAAACCGACATCGGTCAGGAGACAGTGTAAGAAAAGCCGGCATCGACAGGAGATTGATCGGCGTCGGTTACCTCCAGTCAGGCAGGGACCAACGTCGGTTGCCTGTGGTGGTCAGAACTGTTGTTGACGAACAGTCAGTTAAGTGAACGCGTTGTTTGCATGATGCAGACCAGTTAGAGTCTTGAGCCGCAAGTCTAATCAATGTATGCATGAGATTTATATAATAGACTCATGGGCTGTATTGTTAAGTGTAGAACTTGCAGAATCCAAGTGTGGAGCTTGGAGAGTTCTTCCCATGGTGGAATCAAGTAGGATTCCCCATGTATGTAAGATCAGGTTTGATATGCAGGGTGTTGCAGGATCATGGTGGAGATCTACATGTGATAAGTAAGATCAGGTTGGTCTGTAGGGATGTGTGTATGCGAGGGTCAGAACAGAATCAGCCGGTGAGCAAGATCAAGGTGACAGCAATACATCAGGAGCAGGATCATGGTGAGATCTACTTGGAGTACCGGTTCGTACTCGATTGTACTGGATGTACAATGAGGTGAACAACAGCTTGTGTTAGTTGTTAGTTGTGACCTATGAGAGAAAATTACTCAGGTGGGAAGATTACTTGGAGCCCTTGAGGAGGAAGCCTCACAGAGGTGGAAGAAGAGTGTGATCTCTTTATTGTAATTTCATTTGTAATGAATTGAATACAATTGTGTGTTGCCTCTCATATTCTATGTGTTTTTTCATTGATAGTTATTTGTTCTTCTGGTTATTTCTGCATGTAATTTGCTCATACAATGGTAATCATGTGTGCTCTTAATTATGACAAGTTGTGTCATAGCTTTGGGGAGTTTTGGTCCTATCAGTATGACCCCATCTTGGTTTAGGTTGTAGTGCTAGTGGAACCCATCCTTTGGGTTATAATATCTCAGTGTTTGGAACTATTGCATTAGGTTTTTACTCTGAAGGTTATTACATAGTGACTGTGAAGATATTTATGGTATTTTTTTCTTTTAAATCCTCTAGAGTCCTACCATTATTTTCATCATTATTAGTGGATTCACATAATTTTCACCTCACACTTTGCGATTGATGCACACATTGTTGTAGGAGATGACAATTAGAGGCGGTGTGATCCTATGTGCGACATAGCTCATAGAAGTCTATCTTGATTTGAGGACACTCGTTATGATGGAGTGCTTCTTATCCACACTCAATACTCCACATCCTAAGCTTATGTTTATTCCCCCTTTAATTTCATCTATTTTACATAGTACAACATCTAATTTTGTACCATTTTTTGAATTATCAACGGTAGACTCTCTACAGTCCTCTATTTGTTCCACCTTAATCGCAAGAATTTGGGCCTAAACTTTGGTTATGAATTATTCTTGATCTATCACAAATTATATATTTCTTTGTAATCCCTCACTGAACCACGTGACCTTTTTACTATCTTGAAATTAGATAGTCACCTTGTTCATTACGTCAAAGAATTTGTGATCATAATCCCACACAAACTCTCTAGGATTTTATCTGATTTCTTTTAGATCATGGATGGTTTGGCTTGCACACTTATACATTTTTAACTCCTTAATTAATTTGGCTTTGACATCATTTAATTTTAGATTATGACCCTCATTTTTGAAAATAAATCGCAAGGCTCAATCAGTCAATGCACTTCATATCATAAATTTAACCTCATATATGGTGACGTCCTTCGCTTGGCACTTTATATCGTAAGTCAATAAGTATTTCTCTAGGTTTATATACCCATCATACATATGTAATGTGACTAAAAATCCAAAATTGACTACCATAGTCCCTAGAAGAAAACTTCAAACTGAAGGTTTTTTGGGGGTTTGCATTGTTGTGTGCGAACTTACTTTGGTAGTTATAAGTATGTTTGATGCAATAAAAGTACATATTACACTATTTTTACTATCAATTTCTCTTTTGTGTCTATCTATAATTTATGTGACTTCTTCTAACAATTTCATCATTATTGTGAGCTCCTTAAATGTTTTTGTCTTACTAACTTCTTTAATGAACTAACCCTAGAGTGTCAATGATAGCCACCCCTGAACCTAGCCTATAACCTTCTTCAAACATTGCATTGTGGAAATATTTCCATTCCCATTATACATACATATGCTAACATTATAGGTTCTCATTTAACTTACTATTAATTTTCTCTAACTACTCTTTGTCATCCTCTATATTGATTTTCCAGTCTCATTCCCCTTCCAATTCTAGCTCAATCCCATTTTCCTGATTGGTCTTTATGTTCTCTTTAGTCTCTTCTAGATCATTTTGAGTGTCGAACTCAATCTCTTTTATTGGAGTTATACTTCCTCTCATTCCATATGCAATTACCATACTACTCCTACTTGCATTTACTTTCAGCCTTTCATCTTCCACATGGTTCTACTTATTCCATATTTTGTGTTGGCACGGCTCTCAATGAAGCCCCATAATCTTTTTAGCATTTTTTTATTTCTTTTCATCCATTGGTTTTACTTTCCTTTTAGAATTCAAGCAGTCTAGTGTCCTCAATTCATCTATCCTTCATTCATCATCCCCTGGTTCACATCCCCTTGGTAACCTATTTGACTACTCCATCTTAGTTGGAATTAACACCTTGGTCTTTTCCATAGCTAGCATCTTAAAAAATATTAGAAGTTGCTTTAAAAATTTGATTATGATTCATCTTACAAACAAATCATATGGAGTTTCAAATGCAACACCTATACAACAAACTCATCGATGTATTTGTCAATGTTAGTTCTGTTAAGGTGTGGAGCTAAAAGCTTCAATTGTTTGCAGACACAAAGAAGGATGCTGAAGAACCAGAAGCCCCAGCATCGGCAGTATGACTGACGTTGGTCAGATGCAGTGGAGAAGGAGACCGGCGACGGCAGACAGTCGGCCGATGTCGGTAGCACCAGACAAGCAGGGACCGACGTCGGTCGCCTGTGTATTTTCAGAACTGTTGTTGACGAACAGTCAGTTAAGTGAAGCGAGTGTTTGCATGTCAAACGACTAATTATAGTCACAAGCTGTGTGTCTAATTATTGTAACTAGATTTCTATTTTTGTAAGCATGGGATCCTATTTAAAGACCCATAAGGCATGTATTGTAATAATGCAAGAAGGCAAGTAAAAGCATTGAAGTAAGCAAGGTCAAGGAGATCTACAGGTGTAAGGTCAAGGAGATTAGCTGAAGCATTCAAGGAGGGATAATAACTCAGGCTTTAGAGTTGTTGTATTGAGCAAGAGAGAAAGGGAAGAAGGTCTTGAGATGTGGCAAGCCTTTGAGGTGGAGGAAAAAGTGGCATCTTCCTTATTGTATTTTCTTCTAGTAGTATTTAATACAAGAGTGTGTATTGTCTCTCAAATTCTTTGTTGTCTCAAGTTTCTAGTTACTCTATCATTCTGGTATAATTTCGTGTTTAATTGCTTATAACAAAGTAATCAATTGTGCTTCCGTTGGATAAGGGGTCACCTAATAGTTAGTATCAGAGCATATTGATTGTTGTAGGTGTTTCTTCTCCTGACAAGTGGTATCAAAGCTACAGTTTGCAGGAAGCAGGGTATTGTTTTTGATTGCAGACCATTCACAGGGTTTTCTGATTGAGTGGGAGTTCAGCAATGGCAGAAAAAAGTAGGCTACGAATGGAAAAATTTAACGATAAAAATTATCAACATTGGAGGATGCAGATTGAGGACTATCTGTATCAGAAGGATTTGTACTTACCGTTGGGTGGGGTTGCATGCAAGCCCATAGATATGAAGGATGAAGAATGGAGTGTTCTTGATCAGAAGGCTCTCGGTTCCATAAGGTTGAGCCTTGCATCGTCTGTGATTTTCAGCTTATCACAGTGCAAGACAACGGAAGAGTTGATAAAGTCCTTAGCGAATTTATACGAAAAGCCCTCGGCTTTTAATAAGGTATATCTTATGAAGCAGCTATTTACTTTGCAAATGTAGGAAGGTGGATCGGTACATACTCATCTCAGTGATTTCCATGATTTGGTAAACCAACTAGCTTCAGTCAATATTGTTTTTGATGATGAGGTAAAGGCTCTCTTGATTTTATGTTCTTTGTCTGAAAGTTGGGACGGTTTGGTTATGGCAGTAAGTAATTCTGCATCTGCTTCTAAAATCTTAAAAGTTGATGATGTTGTGAGTGTAATCTTGAATGAAAAAATACGTAGGAGAAGCACAGGTGAATCATCAGGAAATGCTCTAAGTGCAGAAAGCAGGGGATGGCAAAGGGAGAAGGTTGAGCAAAGAAAATCAAGGTCGAAAAGGAGATCCGAGTCCAAAAGTATTACCTATTGGTTTTGTGGAAAGAAAGGACATACGAAGAAGGAGTGTTGGTTGAGAGATAAAGAGAATCAACATGCAGGTATGGAAGAAACAAAGGATGCAAATATTGTGATGCACGATGCTCTCATACTTTCTTCGGATAGTCAGGTAGAATCATGGATTTTAGATTTTGATTCATCTTTTCATGCATCCTCAAACAGAGATTTGTTCCATGAGTATGAACAGGGAGACTTTGGAGTGCTCTATTTAGGAGATGGTATGCTTTGTCAGATAGTTGGCAAAAAGAAAGTGCAGCTGAGATTGCAGATTGACAATACATGGGTGTTGGAAGAGGTCATGCATGTTCTAATCCTGAAGCAGAGTCTGATTTCTGTAGGAAGGTTGGGAGATGAGGGATGCACAATAACCCTCACAGCGGATTCTTGGAAGGTTACCAAGGGAGCACTTGTTCTAACAAGAGGTAAGAAAGTAGATACTCTTTATCTGTCTACTTGTATTACTGATTCTACTTCTAGTGTAGATTCGAAGATGTGGCATAATAGGCTTGGTCACATGAATAAGAAGGGAATGAGAGTTTCTGATTCAAAAGGTATGTGTTCAAATTTGGAAAGCATAGATAGAGTTCATTGCAGAAAGAGGAAATTTGATGCTTTTGACAAGAACAAAGAAGCTTTGGTGTTTATGGAGGAGATGAAAGATAGAGATCAGTCACAGGGGCTGAATAAATCTGAGCAGGGCAGCATGGATAAAGGTTTGATCCAAAAAGAGCTCACGAATGAAAATTTTATCACTTACAGGAACACAAAGATGCCGATGTCGGTCAGATGGGATGGACGTCGGTCAGCCAGATACCGACATCGGTCATGTGCAGACTAGCAGGGTCGGTAGGTCGGGCAGGAGAAGTCCGACGTCGGTCATAAGGACTGATGTTAGCAGGGGGACGTCGGCGTCGGCAGGGAAAGGACGTCGACAGTCAGGGTCAGTGCAGGGAACCGACATCGGTCGGGAGCAGACTGGGAGATGGCCAATATTGGTCACTGGAACGGATGTTGGGTGAATCAATAAGTCTCAAACACCCATGTGGAGGTCAGGAAAGTATGTGAACCTCATATTCGTTGTTCACCTTATTTATATTGCTTACTGATAGTCATAAACTAGGAAGATGGAAGAAGCAATGTAGGTAGAATCCAGAAACAGTGGAAGCTTGGCATGAATGAGGAGTGTGAGTCTTTGAGTAGAACCAAACAGGTATTTGTTGATAGAGTTGTCAGCTGGAAGAAAGCACTGGATAGAGGGATGGATTCCCATATTAGAGAAGAGAGTGGATGGACCCATAAGGCATGTATTGTAATAATGCAAGAAGGCAAGTAAAAGCATTGAAGCAAGCAAGGTCAAGGAGATCTACAGTTGTAAGGTCAAGGAGATCAGCTGAAGCATTCAAGGAGGGATAATAACTCAGGCTTTAGAGTTGTTGTGTTGAGCAAGAGAGAGAGGGAAGAAGGTCTTGAGGTGTGGCAGGCCTTTGAGGTGGAGGAAGAAGTGGCATCTTCCTTATTGTATTTTCTTCTAGTAGTATTTAATACAAGAGTGTGTATTGTCTCTCAAATTCTTTGTTGTCTCAAGTTTCTAGTTACTCTATCATTCTGGTATAATTTCGTGTTTAATTGCTTATAAGAAAGTAATCAATTGTGCTTCCGTTGGATAAGGGGTCACCTAACAGTTAGTATCAGAGCATATTGATTGTTGTAGGTGTTTCTTCTCCTGACAAGTTCTCACCCAATGATCAAACGCATGTGTCCACTTAGTGTCTAGGTTGTGCAACTATTTTTATTCATTGCACACAAAGTGTTTTGTTCTATGAGGTCTAAATTTGTAGTGTCCTGATCATGATAACCATGTTACTAGTAATTCAGAGAACTCACACTAAAAAATTTCACAGATATCCCCATATATATGAGTAGATATGATTATTTGGGCATGCACTCCTACTATAATAGATTCTTCTTTTATGAACTCATGCATCCTCTATTCTAGCCATCCCTCTAAGTACCTTTGATTCAACAACCATCTTAATGTTTTGTAGGCCCTGACAATGGTACCATTGTTAGCAATAATCCTTGGATTACCTCATAAAGACATGATACTGTTGTAGTCTACAATTTGCAATAGGACTCTCAAAATGTTAAAATGTTCACATTGATATATTAAGTGATTGCTTTCACTATAATACTGGAAGTAAATTTGAGTATTTTGGTGATGGGGGTGAGGGAAATATTTCCTAGCCAACACTCCATGGCAGATGGTTTTCCAGATAAAGTTGAGGTAAGAGTATTTAAAGATGTAGAGGTAAGAGCTTTTGACTCTCAAATATCTCCCTCGAGTCAAAAAAATTATCAATGTTTATAATTTGTTGAATATGAGGACAATGTGGAGGTTGTTCCATGTTCTGAATAGGAAATTACTCCTAAATCTTGTAATAACTTAATTCCTTTGGGTACAGGGAAGGATAATGAAGACATTATTCAAGATAATTATATATTGGATTCTCATAACATAATTTTTATTTATGTTTCTTCACCATATTTGATTAAAGATAAGGAAGTTGAGGTTACTCCATCTAAACATAAGGGGTCTCAGAGACAAGCTAATGTAGGCTCTACAAAGAAAGTTGGGAAACTATCTCAGCGTGAAAGTAGGAGGAGGAAAACTGAGAAGGAAGTAGCAGATGGGATTCAATCCATGATCCAAATTCGAAGCTTCAAAAGTCCCTCTAGATGTTGTAAATGAAGATAATTAGTTGGAATATTGGAGGAATGAATCATTACAATAAGTACACAATCTTTAGGGATTTAAGAAGAAATAATCTACCAAGTATAATGGCTATTTAAGAGACTAAAATGGATGATATTTTGGTCAAGGAAACAAAGAAGAAAGTTTGGAAGGATGCTCAAGTTACTAATGTTAGTTCTTTAGTGGCTTCTAGAAGGTTAACTACATTTTGGGATGACAAGACTCTTAAAGAAGACATTTTGTTTAGGACTTCTCATCATTTGGTTTTCAGCTTCTCAAATAGAAATCATGGTATTACTTGGATACTCTCTAATATGTATGCTTCCAATTTGTCGTCAGCTCGTAAAATTTTGTGGAGCAAGCTTACCTCTTTCAGGGAAAATGCAGGAATATTTTTCGAATGTTGGTTAGATATTTTAATATTCCTCTTAGCCCTTGTGAGAAGAAACGAGGTTCTCAATGTTTCATTGATAGTATGGAGGACTTAGAAACTTTCATATCTGATAATGGTTTGTTGGACATTGAGTTGAGGGGTTCCCTTAATTTGGTCTAATAGGTATTTGAAAGATAACTTTATTCAAGTCAAATTGGATTGTATTCTTATCTCTGTTAAGTGGTTTTTAAATCAATATTTTTTCTTTCTTCCTTGCCTAGATTAGGATCAAATCATAATCCTCTTATCCTTAATATGGATGACATAATTAAGGAGAGAACCATGTTCAGGTTTGATCATATGTGGTTTTCTTATCTGGATCTTGTTGATATGGTTAAAGAGTGGTGGAATATTGATATTTTTGGAAGTGCCATGTTCAGATTGGTTAAGAAGCTCAAGAATGTAAAGTGATTTATTAGGATGTGGAATACCAAGGTCTTTGGCAACATTTTTCTCCAAAAGCAAAAAATTATTTTGGATCTTGAAGGGCTAGAAGAACTTATAGATGTGAATGGTTTGACAAAGGAGAATATTCTCAAAGAGAAAAATCTCTTGGGCAAATTTCATATTATAATGGCATTTGAGGAATCCTTTAGAGGTATAAATCTAGGGTTATCTAGCTCAAGGAAGGAGATCGCAATACTAAGTTCTTCCATTTATCAACACTTAAGCATAGGAGCCATAACATGATTTCTAAAATTTCCAAAGATGAAGTTTTTCTATGTTCTAACCCTTTTCTTCTCAAGGAAGAAGAGGTTATTCATTTAAAGAATTTGTTTGTTGTTAATTATAATCTTAATGGGGCTTTGGTTCAATATTTTACTACTAACATAACTTCTCTTATTTTTCCTCAAGACAATGCAAATATGTTGCAACTAATTTCAAAAAAAGAGAGTAAGGCAACATTTTTTTATTTTAAACAAGGATAAGGCTATGGGGCCAGATGGTTTTCTTGTGGCCTTCTTTCAAAATTTGTGGCCAGATGGTTTTTTTTAATTTCAAGGCTGATTTGGTGAAGGTTGTTGATGAGTTTTTCACTTCGGGAAAGATACTTTGGGAATTCAATAATACATTTATTGCTTTGATTCCTAAGAAGAGTGGTGTAACATATTTTAAATATTTTTGACTTGTTAGCTTATGCAATTCAATTTATTCACAAAAAATTTAGCATTGAGACTTCGACCTTTGATGGAAAAGATCATAATTATAAATCGAGGAAGGCGGATTCAGGGTGGGATCATTATGGTGCATGAAAGTATTCATTCAATGGAGAGAAGCAACCAAATAGACATGATCTTTAAACTTGATATGAGTAAGGCTTATGATAGAGTTGATTGGGGGTTCTTAGATATGGTCTTGAATAAATTTGATTTTCATCCTCATTTTAGACTTTTGGTCTAGAATTGTATCTCCTCAGCTATGTTCTTCATTCTTATTAATGGAATACATATTGGTTTCTTCGGGAGTAAAATAGGGATACTGTAGGGTAATTCATTATCCCCTTTCTTGTTTATTAGTATTGGCTGCCATGAGTCAAGGGAACTTAAAAGGTTTCAGGCCTACAAATGGTGTTTCTCCTACCCTCCAACAATTTATGGGGGATGCAATTATTCTTGTTTTTGTTTCTATCAAAGAAACAAATGAGTTGAAAGGTATTCTTGATACTTATGAAGAAGTGTCTAAGAAAAAGATTAATTTTGGTGAAAGTTTGCTAATTTTTGTGAATACCCCTCTTGTCAAACAACATAAGATAGCTTGGATTTTGGCGTGTCAAATTGATAATTTTCCATCCAAATATATGAGTATGCTTATGTTTGTCGGTCTTATGCCCATTCCCCTTTGGAATCCTCTTCTTGATAGATACTAGAATAAGTTATCAAGTTGTAAGGGAGTTGTTATTTCTCAGCAAGTAAGATAATGTTGTTGAACAGTGTTTTCCAGAGTTTATTGCTTTATCTTATGTCTCTTTTTAAAATGCCAAGAGTGATTCAGGGGAAGATAGAAAGTATTAAAAAAAGGTTCGTGCGGATCAATATTGAAGAGAAACAAAGATTTCCTTTGGTCGTCTGGGAGAGGGTGTGTCTTTCCAAATAGAGTGGGGGCTTGGGTCTTAGGAGCTTCAAATTGATGAATAAAGCACTAGTTGCAAAACTTTGTTGGAGATTCATTAAGGAGTCCAATCTTTGGTTTACCATCTTATAGGCTAAATATTTAGAGAATAGAAATGTAATTGTCTTCCTTGTTGAAGTTTTTTTCATTAATGGTTTTGTAATATGAATGTTTTTTTAAGAACATAGATGTTATTTTTAAAGGTTGTAAATGGAGACATGGTAATGGACTTAACATGAGATTGTGTAAGGATCATTGGTTGCTAGATATCCATTGATTGATTTCGAGCCATGGCATCAAGTTGGTGTCTAAATTCAACGTGGCTATGGCATAAATTCTTTAAATTTGGCAAAGAATGAGTTCACCAAACAATTTCTTGAGATACTTTATGATCCCTACGATAAACTCCTTGATGAACAATGTACATTGCAATATAGACGGGAATATGAACTCCCAAACTTAAAAGAAGCTACAAAAGTGGAAGAAAGAAATAAGAATCCTAGAAAAAGAAGAAAGAAATGAAGAGGAAAGTTGGAAGAAATAGAATACAAAATAAAACTCAAGGACTTGAACTTGAGTTGGCCTTCGAAAAATTAAAATTGCTATCTCCTAGCAGGTAGATTATCTACTTTCAGAGTAGATTATCTACTTTCAGAGTAGCAAGAGTAGCTATTAGAATGAAATCCGTTCTACCCTATTCTATTTCTAAGGGGAAATTTGGCTTTATTTCTAGTAGAGAGATTGGTGATTATCCAGTCTTGTTTGTGGAGAAAGACCATGCAGTCAGAATTAAAATGAAGAAATTCATTCTAATAACGCTAGATATGGCAAAGTATTTTCACAGACCAGATCACGAGTTCCTCTTTAAAATCCCAGACGAGATGGCAGATTATTTTCAAGTTATCCTTTGGGGATATAACAAGGACCTTGTATGACAAGATTAATACTATAATCCTAATTACCCTATAAGTGAATGAGAGACACGGGCTCCACTATACTGAGGATTTATGGGTGAAAATATGTCAAGTTAATACTAAGGATTGATGGGTGAAAAGATGTCAAATTATGTGGAGATCACATATTTATTCAATTTATAAGGCCTTGGTTGGCTAGTCATGCATCAGAGTCTGACAGTGAAAGTTAGACAAATATAGGTTCAATAATGACATATGTGTGATTCATGAGAAAGAAGCAACAGTGTAATAAGTGTTTTGACATTGCCAAGTATCTCAATCTTTTGACTGGATTATATCATGATATGCTACCCCTTTATCAGAAATAGGTATGTGATGGGTGACATATGAATGGTTTCAAAGTATGGACAAGACATCTGAACCTGGATATTTTACACAACAATTCCCTGTCTTGACCCCTCAATCAGAGCCAAATCATCAAGCTCAATGTTACTTCACTCCTTTCAAGGTGTAGGTACATGGCAACCTTTCATGAAGACCTCTCAATCTACAAAAGGAGCCTATGAATTTCAAATCAAACTCGGCCAATCATACCCTATGAGAATGGATGTCTTTAGGAATGATTAGATAGGGGTTTCATGGAGGAGGCTACCACTTCAATTTTAAGCTTTAGTTTGTCCTGTGAAATCTAATAAATTCTAGAAACATAAAATATGGAATCTCCCCATAAGTTAGAAGCAGCTAAGAACCGGGTTCCATGGACAGATTTGTACTTATACTTATTACATAGGTGGTTTCATTAAATGTGAATTCAGATGGAGAAATCAAAAAACATTTTGAGAAAGATTGTAGTGAATACCATTTAGAAAGGTGATTAGCAGTGGCTATGTAGACACCTAATTTTAATCGAGGTAGTTTTATTTGTCAAATTACATTGTTCTAGGGTACTTGTATGTTTTTTGATTATCGGTCCATATCAGGTTTTTATTGGTGCATGTTTCTTGTGTCTTGGGCCCTGTTTGGGTCCCCTTCCTTGGGTTTTCTATCTCCACCCAGGTTCTCTCTCCTCCCCCTATTTTTTTGTCATTATGGGTTTAAGACATCTTAGGTATGCAATGCTACATTTTTCACTTTTTTTTTTTTGGGCCCTTATGTTGCTCTCTTTAGGTCTCTCGTTCCTTGTGTTTTTCTTTTATTAGTATTTTCTACCAATTGTGTTATAGCTTGTGTGCCAATATAGTCCTAATTTGAATTTAAAAAGTCTATAAATACACTTGGGCATTAGTGCGTATAGAAGATAAAATGAAAATAGTATGAGCCATAAATTAAAAGCAATAGTCTAGAATCTCTTCAAAAGCAAAATTTGAAGTGTTTTAGACATAGTTACCAAGTTCGGAAATCCGGATCCATTCGAGAACGCAAAAAAATCTGAAACCCAAAATTTTTGAAAAAGTTAGGAAAAATACGATCAAGAATATATATAAATATATATGTGAGAATAGTTTTATAAATATGTAAAACTAAAAAATACAAAGAAAAACATGAGTAAAATAACATAAAAATGTTAATAGTACATCATATTTCTGATTTTTGGGTTTTTTTTGTATAGAAAACCTTTAAAAAAATGAAAAAAAAGCGCCAACTTGGAAGAACTTATCCAGGCTGGACAAAAAATTTGGATATGACCGGATACATCCATATTTGGTTGAATTTGTTAACAATGGTTTTAGAACAATATTTGATTTAAGATTGGAGTCTTCATATTGCATTGTGCCACTTGTTCATGCTAATGAAAAGTCATATTGGGATTAGGGCTTGCATCTACTAATTGCTTATTGAAGTGCATCGAGGGTTACCTTCAAATTTTGTTTTAGAACAGGAACCTAATAATAAAAGAGGCACAGGGGCCTCAATGACTCCCTTATTTTTTGTTGGTTTTTTATGAGTGATTACGATTTTTTTAAAAAGATATTGATTTTTCAGATATTTGTGCAGATTTTTGAAAAAGTGAACAAGGTTTTCGGACCCCAGGAGTAGTATAGTTTTGGTAGATGAAAGAAAGGGTACGTTTTTGGTCAAAATTGAAATATTCTTTGTTCACTCAAAGTTTTGGGTTTTGCTTGCCTTGCTGTCTAAACCTATTTCCCACTAATTTATTCTTCTGATTGTCTCCAGATTTGTGACAATTCAATATTCTTCTAAAAACCCTATTTTTACATATTTCAATTATTCTAGAATATTCCTTTTAGCAATCAGGGCTGATTTTACTATTTTATTAGGGTAAATCTTATTAGATTTGAATTGCACATTGTTTATGAGTAGATGAATTACATTTTGATGTAAAACCACTTTCCAGAAAACACGTTGTTGGAGAAGAGCACTGAAAGATTACCAAATGGTAGCCTGCATGTAGCATAAAGTTTTTGATGATTTCACTGAAAAATATTAAGTGCAGTTTTGGATGAAGACTCCTAAACAACTGCAAAGAACTAAAAAAATCCATCTCCCATAAGACAATTTTACTACACAAAAGGCTCCTAAATTTAGGAAGCCCTCTCCGTAGCACCCCTCTAGGGACCAGTAAGTAACCATTAGGGAGGAAAATAACTTACGACTGCTGGAAGGGGACTTAAGGTATATGCATGAGCTATTTAAAAGTGTCTATTATCGCATGTAAGTGCTCAAAATTTCTATAAACAAAACAATAATTAAATGGTAGCTTATGCTTCTAAAAATGGTTGCTCAACTGAGACATGATATCTCATACAATCATTTCACTGCAAAAGCTACATAAAGTTACTCTACAGCACCTGCTGAGAAAATTTATGGAACTCCCTCCATGGAAAGGTTGTGTTAGACTGTTATTTAAGGCAGGGCAATGGTTACTAGACCCATTTTCAGTGCACACCACCTTATGAAAGTTGCCTAGTGGGAGCGGAAGGAAAAAATAGAACAAACTCCTAAAAATTGTAGCAGTAATTTTATAGGCGAGATTGGGTAACCAGTGGAAATGGGAGCTAACCTGGAGTCCCATTAAGAAAGGCTCTCTATATTTACTTAGCAAGGCACCAAGATGATACAGAAAATCTTGCACTACCTAAATTTTCCATTCCACCGCAGAAATTTAAGAATCTACATGAAAAACTACCATCGATTAATAAGAATAGTTAACAAAAACCTTAAACTACATGCCTTTGTCCCCAAGGATAATGAGAAAAAACCTTATAACCTCATGTTGTTTCCACTAGGGATATTAGAATGTTGTCCCATAAAAGAAGCTTTGGCTCCTATTTTTACAGCAATAGAGAGGTCCTATGTTGGGGGTTACTGCTTCTATAATTTTGAGTAGAGGGATCCCATGCATCATTACAAGTTAAAAAATTGTTTAAAAAATATATGTACTTTAAAATAAGGAGTAGTTATTGTTTAAGAAGAAGCTTTTGAGAGGTGGCAAGTAGTAAGGCACTGAAGATTTGCATGGCTACTCCTATTTTTTTGGTTGCCCACCATATATTTGCATCCAATCAAAATTTTTTTTTTTTCGATTTATTCAAACAAAAATTTTGTAATAAAATGCTCTTAATTTCTCTTAAGAGCATTGCACAAAATTTAAAAATCATTGAACCACTAATAAGGAAAAAAAATCCTATAATCTTTCATCAGCAATACCCCTTAAAAATAATTAGCTAGCTCACAGCATGGGACCCCTACCCAAGACTAGTCTCATGGAGTCAAAAAAATACAACACCACATTTTTAGCCAGCTAACTTTCAGCTTTTAATGCGGGACTGGAAGTTTCTCCCACCAATTTAGGGTTATATTTTTTTTTTTATTGATATGATATTTTGCAAGATATTTTTCTTTAAGATTTTAAATTTAAATTAAATTTGGACCACCTATTTGTATATATTTCAATATTTTTTCACCTAAAATTTCTTTAGCGATACAAAAAAATTAAAATTTCATGGGACCATTAAACTAGAAATGACTCCTAAATTTTCTCAACAACATCCGCTAAGAAATTATAATAAACCCCTCTCCTTGGAAGCATCACCTAAAAAAAAAGCTTTTCACTAAACTGGAAAAGGCTCCTAAATTACCTCAGTAGCACCGACTGAGAAATTATAATAAGCCCCTCTCCTTAAAACCATCACCTAAAAAAAAGGTTTTTTAATTTTTAATTGGCAATACAAACTTTAAAAACATCTCAAGTGGGTGCTGCAACTTTAGAGTACCTACTCAAACTCTCCTACAAAAATATCACCCCTCAGGGTTTTAGGTAAATATTTCATTTTTCCCTGCAGCGCCTACCAGGGGCCTTTTTGGGTGTCAACCTGCACAGTAAAAATAGGAGCAGTAGCCACTTCCATGGAACCTTTTGAAGCATCTGATTTTTATAAAATTACAAATTTTATTGCAAAATGACAACTGCGTATAAATTAAATCTTTTGTTAATTTTCTTAATGACAGTTTTTCATGGAGGCTCTGAATAATGCAGCAGACCAAAAAATTTAATGTACCATGGGGCCATTTTACATACAAATGTTCCTACAATCCCCTCCATGGAACCACCGAGTTAATTGTCTACACATTAGAGCTAAAGCTAAAATTTAACCCTTTCCTTTATCGCAGATTTTGTGAATATTCTAAAAATTTATGTCGTAAAATAGAAAATTTAATATACCATGGGGCAATTTACTTTCAAGATATTCTTGAAGTGCCCTCCATGGAAGCGCTAAGATAATTTTCTACAGAATGAAGTTAGAGCTTAAGTTTACCCCTTTTCTTTAGGGTAGATTTCATGAACATTTTAGTAGGGCAGAAAACTTTACTACACCAAAATGTTCTTAAATTTTCTCAGCAGCACCTCTAAAAATAAATGTTAAAAGGCTTTGGCCCATATTACTAGCAAAATATTCTTAATTTTTTTCCACGTCATTTACTGGAGGTTATTTAGGGTGTCACCCTGCATAATAAAAATAGGAGCAGTAGCCACTTCCATAGAACCTTTGCAGGGTCTGATTTTTATAAAATTACAAATTTTATTGAAAAATGATAACTATATAAAGTTTAAATCTTTCGTTAATTTTTTTAATGATATTTTTTTATGGAGGCTCCGAATAATGCAGCAGAACAGAAAATTTAGTGTACCATGGGGGCAATTTACATGCAAATGTTCCTACTGTCCCCTCCATGGAACCACTAAGTAAATTATATACATATTAAAGTTTTTTCTAAAATTTAACCCTTTTAATTATGACAAATTTTGTAAATATTCTAATAATTTATGTGGCGGAACAGAAAATTTGATATACCATGGGGCAATTTTACTTGTAAGATGTTCCTGAAGTCCCCTCCATGGAAGCGGAAGTCCCCTCCATGGAAGCGCTAATTAAGTTAAAGCTAAATTTTAGCCTTTTTTCTTTAGGGTAAATTTCATGAATATTTCAATACAGAAGAAAATTTTAATCGACCATGGAACTATTTTACTTGAAAAATGTCTTAAATTTTCTCTGCAGCACCTGAAAGTAAATGTTAGAAGGTTCTAGCCCATTAATATTCTTATTATTTTCCGCAACACCTGCAAAGAAAATTTCCGCCATGGAACCACTAGGTTAATTGGATATTAGAGCTAAAGCTTAACTTTTCTCTGCCTGCTCATTTTCTCTTTAAATTTAAGAAACCCTCGTCCTCCCTCCTTAATTCATCTCACATTTTACTGCATTCACAAAGTTTGTCCAAGCATTGAAACTGGAGAATTGATCCTGGGTGACTTTCAAGAAAATGAACTCACATTACCAGTAAACCATATTCCTCAATTTTGCATTCTCGGCAAATATCCCCATGCTTTCATTATTTAAGATAACAAAAACAAGCTGCATTGCATTTTACAGTACAAAGAAAATAAAAGAGAAGTTGTAATTTTACCCTGAGGTTCTTTTGAGGAAACATCTTCCCACATAATGGTGGAACGAGAGTCTTCATTTTTCTATGGAGCAACTTGTCTTAATGGTAATACGTCCTGAATTTGAATGGTATCTTTTTTAACAAAATCTTCTTCATCAAAATAACTATCCTCGTACCCCAAAAGATTTTCCTTCGAAAGGAAAATATATATATGTGATATTATGTGAAAAGGAAATGCATACACTCAAAAAAAACAAAAACATGTATGTACATCATCCAACCCCAAGATTCTTTGCATCCGAGTGTCATTTGTAGATTGGAACTTTGGAAAAAAAACCTGATTCAAAACAAAAAGAGCAATAAAAATCGTTGCAACAATCTTTGCTTAGAAAATTCTTTTAATGGACAGTTTTTTCAAAGCAAGTACTAGCTAGTCTTTTGAGCAGTCATTTAAATGAAATGAAATAAAAGATTTTAATGATGTCCACGAGACCAAGCAATTTACGGCACCAAGAGTCAAAACATGAAGACATTCTTCTATTCTTTTCGATATTATGTCTTCTATTATGAAGTGTGATCAATAACCCAGTTGTATTGTGCAGCCTAGGCTACTTAAAAAGCTCACTTAGGATGCCTACTTTCAAATTGTTTTCATTTTGACTCTGAATATCCGCATACATTGCACATTCAGTGATAAAATGCCTTTCAGTTTCAACCACCCCTTTTTTGCACAAAATACAAGTTCTTTCTTCCCACTCTTCCTTTGGAACTGTCCATCTAACAATTTTGCACTTAAGATAATGTGACCCAGTCCTCAATTGAGCCACTAAAATCCTAGCCTTGCCTTTAAGCACAGCTTGCATATAAGCCTTCTCACCATGCTCCCACGTGGGGTTGAATTATTTGATATAATGTGTTTTTTTCATCCATTCTGATTTATCCACATGGCAGTCCTGAATTTTCCTAACACAAACTTCTTTATTTCCTTGTTATTGTTAGGACATTCTTGTAAATTAATGTCCCACTTGGCCAACCATTTGTTGTTTTGCTTCATCCATGTATTTTTCCTCTGATCTAGTTTCTCCTCTACAACCATTTTGGGCCAATGATGATTATCCATGCTTTCAATCTTTTTTAAATAGCTTAGCAACTTGATTAACATTGAAGCCTCCATTGGAAACGCCCCTGCTTCAGCTAACAGGATCTCGTAGGGGACCATCATTTTAACTTTGACAATGTTAGTGATTAGGGGTTTTTGAATTCTTTCTAATTGTTTCCACTAGCATGGCCAGCAAACCAAAAAGGGTTTTTTTGGCCAGCAAACCAAGCCTCACAACCATAGAAGACAACTAGCATGGCCAGCAAACCAAAAAGGGTTTTTTTGGTTTTCCAATCCCATAATTAAGCTTTTCTACACCTATTTTGAAGAAGGTAAGATGCCCTCCATCCACCTTAGATTCTTTTCGATTTGCATGTATCCCAACTGAGTCTATTTTGAAAATCAATTCCCAAATATTTTTACTCTTGTACTATCTCCAATGGGCTCCCTTCAAAAATAAAATTAATCTGTCATTTTTCCTTTTTAGTGAAAAAATCATGACTTTGGTCTTGTTGATATTCATTTGCATCCTAACTTCCTGGCAAAAGAGCTCCAAGGCTTTCAAATGTTGTTGCAAATCATTAATTGTTTTTTGCAATTATAATAGGTGGAAATTTCGAAAGAAACTTGGAGCTTTGCAATGGGGAGACGAAGAGTCATCCTCCATTAATGGTGCTTCGAACTTTCTCTAAGCAGCTTGCCTTGGTCACCTTTGCTTCCTTTGTGCTTATTGTTTTTTTTTCCTTGGTGAGAATGGTGTCTTTATTCTCTTAATCCTCTTATTAATATTTGATATGGTTTATTATTATTATTTATTTTGTTTGGTGTCATGGGTTAGTCTGTTTGTGGGCTGTGGTGTTTGCTCTGCCACCACATGTACATCCCTTCCTAGTCACCCATACCACTGCCTTTGGATATTTTAAAGGGGCATGTATTAATTGCACTGGTTTATAAAAACTCTTGGATTTGATGGATTTGAGCGTGCAAAAAAGGGAAAGCATGGTGATTTTAATGAGCCAGGTAATTCTACACGGGATGATAAGATATGCAATCATAAGCGTGATTGTTCTGTCCTACCTCAAGTTGAATTCGAAGCATCTGGATTGCCAAAAAAAATGTTTAGTCAAATTCTATGATAGGAAGAAATGGCTAAGCACTTAGAAGGAGCAGAATTTATGGCATGCAATGAAAAGCATGGAGAGTAGCAATGTAGTGAAGGCCAAATCAGTAAGCAACCTAGCCCTACTAAGACCTTGACTATGGTTCTGAATGAGTCCATAGAAGCTAACCTATAGCAGGAGGAAATCAGGATTAAAAATATAGGGATTTTTTTATTTGTCTAAACAAGAATTCTCTCCCTTCTAGATTTTTTTTATAATTGGCTCAACTCTGTTTGGGGTAAACATCTAGGATTGTATATCAGTTTTTACAAGATGATTCAGAAAGGGGTGTTTATGATTTTGTTTCAAAACTTCAATATGCAACATAGGGCTATCAGTAAATCCTTGTGGAATATTGGTTAATCAATTTTCAAAGTTGTCCTGTGGAGCCCAAAACTGGACTGCAATGACCTCATTTTCAAAACTACTCCCAGATGGGTTGATATTGAAGGAGTGACTAATATAATTATGGAATTTTCTATCCATAAGGCATTGAAACCCCTTGAAGAAGTACTAAAAATTGAGGATACCAAATTGTCTCTTTCCCATATTAATGATAGGGTTTTAATATCTTTAGAGCCCTTTGAGTTCTTTCTAGATTCCCTCAATTTTAAAATTAAGGGAAAGTCCCATACTTGTGCTCTCAGTGGATTGGGTGGTCTAAATGCTTATTTATTTTGTAAAAAATATGGCCATCTTAAGAAAAATTATCCTATGTTGGTTAATAATGGTAATTTATGTAATAAACCAAAAGAGAAGGTTGACCCAAAAAATGAGTATGTGTTGGATGACTTACAGGTTTTTGAAAACCCCCTATTCAATAGTGTACCATTGAAATACAGTGCCCCCCTATTGGGGATTCTGGATTTGTTGGCTCTAAGTTTGTAAATGATTGGGGTCTAAATGACTCCTCCCCCACATCCTTGATGCAAATCCCCTCATAGCCTTCTATTGATAGCATGATTCCCTCACCTAACATAATCACTTATCTACCTGATAGTTTGGATGATGCCATTCTTGAACAAACAACCTCTAATCAGACCCTCTTTCTGAGGAATATGTGGTTATCCTGGCTGAAACCCCTATCCTACATAATGTATATCTCTAATAGCTTACCTCCGGACAAGCTCAATAATTTTTACCAGTGGATTTTTGCCGTATGGCTATCTATCTTGGAAAAAGGAAAAAGTTGATAAATATGCCTTCAGAGATGGACATATCATGATGGTGATCCCTTAACTCACAAGGATAGTTTAGGTGCTAGAAAATTAGATGTCTAAAGGAGGAGGGAAAAGACATAAAACATATTCGAGTTCCTCACTAATGGAGCATGTTATGCCTAAAGAGAAAAAAAAAAGTTGGTAAAAGAGTCCCTCCATAATAACCATGACCCTTCCTTCAAAAAAAAGGGGAAGGAAAATAAAGTCTCAGACTGTTTCACAAGATTGTATAACAGTGGGGGTAGGCCCCATGGTCAATCTAATTGATGTCCCTTTCCCCCCTTGGTTGTTTATGCAGGTCGTAAGTTGGAATGTGAGAGGGTTGGAATCCCCTAATAGAAAACCATATGTGAGATAGTTTAGACATTCAAGAGATACTTTGGATTTTCTGTGTTTGTAAGAAGTTAAAGCTATTGGATCCCAGTTGTCCTTGGTCCTAAATTTTATCTGGCCAAATGCTCCACAGTTCTCCACTAAGCATCAAAGAGGGAAAGGTGGATCATCTATCTTGGTCAACCCTAGTCTGAAACATTGCATTGTTGATCATGGTGTCTCCCCATGTAACAAAGTTATTTGGGTCTTGCTAGAAAGCCAAAACCAGTCCTATGGCCTGTGTAACATTTATGCCCCTAATGACTATAGGGAGTGGTCTGATTTGTGGAATTGGTTAGCTATTAATTTGGAAAAATGTTCCTTGGATTTTTGGGGGAGACTTAAACATGGTGGAAGAAAAAGAGGATAAAATTAGGGGGTGTCCACCAATCATGAAAAGGTAATGAGTTATTTTTCTGGTCCAAATTCAAAGAATGCACAAGATTGGAGACCTACTCCAAAAAGGTAAAAGCCTAAGTAGAGGAATTTGTTTTACCCAGTGCAATAATCAGAGAAATAATAGAAGACAATACTCCAGACTTGATAGATTTTACTTGAATAGAGACTCACTCATTGTGACCCCTAATGGTAATATGGTGACAGTTCTACCCTATACTATATCTGACGATCATCCCATTGAAATGGATTTCTCGATGAATTGTGAGGAGAATAAAGACACCTTGTCCCTCAAAAGACTATTTAAATTCAATGTGTCCCACCTGGATGACAACGTGTGTTTGAGGGTCTTCAGTCATCTTAGAACATTAGCAAATTTGCGTGTAACTCCATATCTAAAATCGATCAGTGGAATTCTTGTATGGAAACCTCCAAAAACTTTGTGAGAACTTATGGTCAAATCAAAGATAAAAATTGCAAAAAAATTGCAAGGGACACTCAAGAGAAGATTATACATGTTGAAAGCTCTTTGCAACTTGACCCGGCCAATGGGAAACTACTTGAAGAGCTTAACCTCTTAAAGCATCAAGTTAGGCAATCACAAAATAATATTGCTAGGGGGGCACAAATCTGATCTAGACTAAATTGGTTGAAGCTTGGGGATAGAGGCTCTAAGTTTTTCTTCAGATTCTTGAAAGCCAAGCACACAAGAAGTAAGATTAATGGCATCAAAGTAAATGGTTAGATTATGCAGGATGTTACCAGCATAAAAGAAGCTTTTTTTGAATTTCATTATGGCCTTTGCCTTTCTGATGCATCCAATGATCTTGTTGAACAAAATAAGGATATTTGTGATGCCTGCATTCTTAAAAAGGTGACTCAAGTTTAGGCTAGTTTCATTGATGCCTGTATTTCATTAGATGAAATCAGAACCACTATCGACTCGCTCAAAGAATATAAAGAGCACCTGGGATGGATGGATTCCCTACTGAATTTTATAAAGCCAATAAGGAGTGGATGACCACGGACAATCTGGAGGTTTTTAATGAGGCCATTGATGCTAGCACCCTTGTCCTAGACATCAATAGAGGGGTAATCAAACTCATCTCTAAGGATGGTAACTTGTCTTCAGTTAAAAATTGGAGTCTAATTACCCTCCTCAATGTTTCTTACAAGATTTTGGCAAAGATTCTAGCAAGAAGATTATCCTCTCTGCTGCCCTCTATTGTCTCAAAAACTCAAATTGGATTTGTTGAAGGGAGATACATCTCAGACAATTTAATTACTAAATGGGAAGGGATGTACTGGGCTAGAGATTCTAATCAAAATGCAAGAATGATCTTGATTGACTTTGAAAAAGCATACGATAAATTTGAGTGGATTTTCATTGAAAGAATGCTTCATACCTTTGGTTTCAAGGATATATTTTGTAGAATGGTCAATGTTCTCTTCAATGATGCTTCAACTATCATTTAATTCAATGGGGAATTGACTGAATCACTGGACCTTCAGTGCTCTATTAGACAAGGATGCCCTCTTGCTCCTTCGCTCTTCATTCTGGCAGCTGAAGTGTTGCATTATCTCCTCAGATTCTCTGATATAGGGCCTCCAGTCAAAGGAAATTCTCTGTCTAATATGATTCCCTTATGGATGTCTTATTTGTAGATGACACCACTTTTTGTGGCTTTGGAATAAAACAACATGTTTTAGGGGGCGACCAGGCTTGATATATATTACTTTGCCTCTAGATCTAAAGTGGCAACACATATATCACATATGTTGGGATGGCTCAATAATCCTTCTGACTGGCTTTCAAATTTTGGTTGGAATTGGAAAGGCCCTGATGAATTGGTCAGATATCTGGATATCCCCTTTGCTCTCGCACCTTCCTTCAAACTCATGTGGGAATGGATTTTTGATAAAATTAACAAGAAAATTGTAAGGTCGAAGGGACATCTAATTTCCTTACTAGGGAGAATTAAAGTCTGTCAAAAGGTCCTTTCATCCTATAATATCTATTATGCCTCTTGTTGGCTTTTTGGTAAATAATAGATCAACATGCTCCACAAAATCATAAGAGATTTCCTATGGTCATATGGGAAACGGGGTAAGAAAAGTCATGTTGTTTCATGGAAATTTTGCTCGAAGCCTAAAAATATTGGGGACCTCGGGTTAAAATACCTTTGGTTGCAAGGTATAACACTCGCAGTTAAGTGGATCATCAAAGCATTCAAAGGAAATGAGCCCTGGAAGGTTTTGGTCAGAAATAATATTTTGAGAGAATTTCCTAAAGGAAAGCCTAGATGGAAAGGTTTGAACATTGTTGATCTTCTCATTAGGCCCTTTCCTATTAAATTTGATGGCTCACCTATATTTGCTTCCATTTGGTTAGCCTAGGATGTTGTTAAACCCTTCATAACTACCAAAGACATTTTTAGTTGGTTCGAGACTTCTTGTCAGAGGTATAGATCCTTATGGTGGAATTTGTCTATCAACAAGAGACCACTTGCCCTCACCAGGAGTTGCTCTGTCTATGAATGGTACACTAAGGGGTTGAGGGATTTTAAGGACCTCTATTCTCATGCAGGATGGGCTTCTTGGTCAAAGATTAAAGCCAATTTTCATATTCATGCCACTCAATGCAGAATTGTCACTTTACTCCAAAAAACATTGAAGGAAAAGAGTAATGTGGTTTTTATGGAAGATGAGGATGAGTTCTGGGACAATTTGAAGTGGACTAAAGTTCCCCCTTGTTTGAGTTCTCCACTCATATGCTTTACAAAAAGATTTACTTCTCAAATGTCCTCTACCTCACCCTCAAGCGTTTTTGGGCTATGTATGATCCTTTATCTGCCTGGTCTTTTAGATTTGAGCTTCTTGTCTGGAACCTAAAAAATGTTGCTTTTGTTGGCTCTTAATGCATAATAAGTTGGATGTTGGTTATGTCTTGAGTAATTGTGGACTTGCTAAGCCTTTTTGTTCTTTTTGCAGTGAAATTGAAACTATTGAGCATGTTTTTTCTCCTACCCATACGCAGCTAAGTTGTGGAATTATTGTCTCAAGTGTTGGAATATGGTTTTTGATTGTGAAATTCATTGGCTAAAAATTGCCTTTGGTTATGTGTGTCCCAAAATCAAAGTACACCCCTTTCATAAATTTTGGCTTGTGTTTTCAACTAAAATGTTATGGTTTTTATGGAAGCAAAGGAACCTTGAGGTATTCCAACATAAGGCTAGGTTGCTTACTGACTTCTTAGTGGAAGTCATTCTCCATTTTTTCTCTTTGTAGATCTTTCTATAGTTGAAAGTGCCACAGGATCAGCTAAAACAATTTCTTAGGATAGGACTCCTCAAAATCACCTCTGATTTCTTACTAGATTATGTTGGTTATCCTAGGTTGAGCCCGCATCCAGATTTGGGCAATGTGCCACTAGTTGGCCGTCAAGATAAAAATTACTAAACATGAGTGGGATTACATAAAAGATGCATATTTTGCCTAGGTAGATCACTCAGTTCAGAAATGGATACACTCGATTGACTTGGATAAGAATGGGATTGATAGTTGGTTGTCAGCTAATGAAAATATGTTAAGAGATGTGCACAATGATGGACTGGGAAGTTGTATAATCAGAGAAGCTGAGGAAACCTTTACACCATTCAACTTGAACTTGCACCTGGAATGGTATGATAAGGATGTGGTGACAGCGTCTTCTCTGTAGGGATTGACTCCAATATTATAGGATGATGTTTGGTGGATGATCGATGAAAATGCCAATGTATTTTATAGAAAAATGGAAAAACTTATTGAACAAGGTGGCTTCCTAGATGTAGAAGACCTCCTAGACTATGTGAAAATGAACAATAGGAAAAGCCTACTGAGAAAATTTTACCATTACCCCTTTCAACTGGCTACTGGGTAGCTTCAAATGGGACCTGTGAAGATAAAGACTCGACTGAGGGCCCTGAGTCTAGGGATTCTGGAGATGGATACAAACTGGATGGCACTGTTAGTTGGAGAGCGCATGATGATTAAGCCATGTTCTGCCACCTTTGGGGTGGTTGCATTTTGATATGATATTTCTCATGTTACTTCTGTTATTTTTGTTGCTACTGTTACTTTTGTTGGGCAGCCTATATGGGGCCATTTTTTATATTATATAATCGGTATTTATGTTATGTTGATGGGGCATGCCCCATAATTTGATACTTTTATTCTGGGAACTATGTAAATGTCTTTGGCATCTCTAATGCTTATATTATTTATCAGTTCTAAAATATAAAAAAATAGAATAAGATCATCCGCATACAAAATCAACTTTACCACATAACTTGCCAGCTGAATACGTCCTCCGTTGGTTTTCTTTAACCAATCTTTGAGTTTGTGAATATATAAACCAAAAAGAGTGGGGGATATAGGGCAGCCATGTTTGACCTCGATGTCATCGCCAAAGCATTTAGACATACCCACACTAGTTCTAATTTTCACCCTCACCTGCTCATAAATCTTATGCACTACCGCTCTATACACATTAGGAACATCAAGTTCCTCCATCATGTTCCATAGTTTGTCTCTGGGAACTATGTCAAAGACTTTCTTAAAATCAACAAAGCAATAAAATGTTTCCTCTCCTTGAATGTCCCAAACTTTTTGAATGAGGTGCCTAAGGGTTATGCAATGATCAATGGTAGAGTGCCTTGGTCAAAACCTGCACGTCCTTTTGCTATTTTCCTTCTTTTTCAACCCAGCTACTAATTATCCACTCTATCATGCTCCCAAAAAGTTTTCCAAGAAGAGGTTTAATCATGGTGGTGCGATAATTGGAAGGATTGTCGATATCCCCTCTTTTGAAGAGTGGGATAACAACGCTAGTTGTTCATTTCACTCTAAATCCACACTGTGTGATGTTGTTAATGATTCTTTTGATGTGTGGAGCAAGAGGTTCAACCCCCCACTTTAAAAATTCAAATTGTAGCCCATCAATATCCTATGTTTTACCATATGTTACTTCTTTATACCTTGTTTAATATCTTCCACCGCGAAGAGCTTGATTGGAGTGTTAATTATGGGAGGGTACCTTTTCTCTTGTGGCCATTCATAAAGAAGTTTCACATACTCTAACCATTATGTATCTGTAATATTGTTTTCTATTTTGCTACAGATCTCTCCAAAATCCTTTGGCGTTGTGCTTACCCAAGGCAATTAATTCTTTCCTCCTTGAGATCACATACCTCTATTTTTTGGATTTTATTAACCTATCATACTTTTTCTTGCTTTCTTTCTTTGTCTCATTCTTTTTGAGGGATCTTTTTGCTGCCTTGCACTCTTTATCATATCACGGATTAGTCGGGAAAGTATTTGAAACTCCCTTCTTAGATTGGGATCTCTTGCAAACTTTTAATGTTTTATAGATTAAAGGGGTCAACGTCTTGCTACAAATATATTCACTAGAATCATTGTTTTCCTTTTCAGCTGCATTGTTTTGAAGGTGTTGTTCAAGAGCAGTCGTGAAGATCTCCTGATTATATTGATTCACGAGGATTTTTCCTTGTGAGTGGGTTTTCCTTTGAGTGTGATGACCCTGCCCTCCCTATTGCGTGTTTTCGGGAATGCCAAGCTTAATAATGAGGGGCATATGATCAGATTTTAGTTTAATAGGATAGTCCCCAATATAGAACTCCAACAACTTGGGCATAGATCTTAGATGTTAGCATATTATTGTATTTACCTTAGGTTATTTACTAAGGTAATTTATGTTTGTTAGTTGCCTTAACCACTTTGGTTAAGAGGTTAGTTGTTTGTTCGGTCTTTGCTATTTCATGCAAGCCGACGTAGGTTAGTTTTCTTATACCCGTCTCATGCTTCACGGCTATTTCATTTGTTTGCCTATTTAATAGGCCTTCATGCTTGGTTGAATACGTTGAATATATGTGCTCTGCTATTCTCAATCTCATTTTCTCTCTGTGTTTTGTTTAATCTAATATGGTATAAGAGCCTATGGTTTGTAGAACCTGAGTGGAGGTTTGTGGAAGCCAGAGAGAGGTTGGTGTCTTGCCAGGGAGGAGCTTCAGGGGCCCAGTGGAGAGCCGAGGAGAGAGAAAGCATCACAAAATTCGAAAAACTCAACCAGAAGGTCTGAAAATTGCCAAAGCATTAGAAGGCTAAATAAGACCAAAAAGCATCATAAGGCTAAATAAGACCAAAAGGAAGCGAAAATAGGTTGTTTTAGCGGCTCAGAAGCCTATGTTGAATTTATTGTGTGCATGGGCGCCATACAGATTTGGCAAAATAAAAAAAATCATTTCTTCATCTTTTTCAGCGAAACAAAAGTCTAAATCGCGAGTTAAATCAAAACTAAGACACTGGTGAAAACGGTTTGCAATTTGGTTGAGAAACGGGCTCAGAATCTTCACCTGAAGTTTCAGAGGTAGGCCAATTTTCTGATTGGCTGAATTTTTTTATAAAATTTTTAGCCTAAAGTTTTAATATTTCAATTATTTTAATTATTTTAATTGAAATAAATCAAAACTTTAGCCAATAGGGTTATTGGGGACCTACCGCTGACTAATAATCACGGAAGCATCCGAAAAGCTAAAAAAATTACCGTTTTCTGAGTTTTTTATCTGGATGTCAACAAAGAAATTTTTTTTAAAATCGGAATTGTAGTTTCCCCGATTTAATTGTTTCAGTGGTATAATTTTTGTAGTCTTGCAAACGGTATTGAGTTTGTTGCTGAAAACGGATAGGGTTGTTCAATGTCAATATAGAATCAGTGAGTAGAAGGAATTTTTAAAAAAAAGTCATTATAGTTTTTCCGATTTTATCATTTTCGTGAAAAACTAGGTAAAATGGATAGTATTCAACCCCTGTTAGTACCAGATTCTCAGAAATTGACTAGCAAGAACTTTAGTTTGTGGAGTCACAAGGTTTTGACAATATGTGAATATCTGAATATTGATCAAATAGTGCTCGATAAAGAGCAAAGACCTGCCACTACTATCAATGACTATGATAAACGTCATCGTGAGGCTCTCATGTTGTTAAAATTGTCAGTAGCAGATAATATAATCTCAGAGGTCAGAAATGTGACTATAGCATCAGATTTATGGAAAACTTTATCTTCAAAATATCAGGGTTCTGAAGTCGATAGAGTGTTGTATTTGAAGAATTTGTTGTTTTCCACTAAGATGTAGGAAGGTGGCTCCATTTCTGAGTTTTTATTGCAGATCAAGGACATCAGTGACCAGTTGAAAGCAATGCAGAACCCTGTTGATGAGCAAGATTTGATTGCTCTTGTTATGCAAAATCTTCCACCATCATTTGAGTCATTTGTGGAGTCCTTGCACATGATTGCTGAGATGCAGACTTTGGATTTTGAAACATTGTCTACATTGCTATTGCAAAAGGAGAGACGACAGGAGCAGGCAGTGTTGTCTACTTCCACTTCCACAGAGAGTGCATTCTTTATCAAGGAAAATGGTAAGCAATCTGGTAAAAATAGCTATCCATCAGAATCTTCACAAGTAAGTGGTAATAAGAGATCTAAATGGAAATGTTTTTACTGTAAGAAACCTGGTCACCTTAAGAAAGATTGTAGGAAAAGACAACAGGATATGGCTAACCCCAGAAAGAAAGCTCATCATGCGAATGTAGCTGAAGGTGAAGGTGAGGAATCACCATATTTTGTTTTCATGGCTTCCAGTAGTAATTCTGCGGTGGATCGAGCTTGGTACTTTGATTCAGGGGCATCTCACCATTATACATGCCATAAGGACTGGTATGTGGATTTTGTTGAAGATAACAGTAGTAATGAATCTGTATCTTTGGGAGATGGTACAACATATTTTGTGAAAGGATTTGGTAATGTTCATATAAGTTTTGATGGTACAGTAAATTATACATTCAAGAATGTTAGGTATGTACCGGATATGAACAAAAATCTTCTTTCAATTAGTGAGATCACCTCAAAAACTAATTTTGTTGTAAAATTTCAAGAACAACAATGTTTAGTCACCACTAAAGATAACAAGATTATTGCTGTTGAGATCGGTGAGAAAGACTTGTATAAGCTTGCAGATCCAATCAAAGCAAAGGAAAGTGCACTTGCAGCGGTTGATAACACAAGTTCACTATGGCATGAAAGGTATGGAAATTTGAATTTTCAGTATTTGACAACATTGAGTAAGACTAAGATGGTTAAGGGGATTCCTTCTATTCGACATAGTCATCATGTATGTACTAGATGTCAGTTGGGGAAGCAAGTTAGACATTCATTTGATGTTGGTAAAGCTTCGAGAGCAAAGGGAGTATTGGATCTGGTACATGTGGATTTGCATGGTCCAATGCAGACACCTACCCCTTCTGGTTCCCATTATTTCCCATTACTGGTTGATGATTTCTCTAGGAAAAAGTGGGTATACTTTCTAGTGAAGAGATCTGATTGTTTTTCTAACTTTCTTACTTGGAAAGCTATGGTTGAAAAATAAGCAGGACGGCCAGTGAAATCTCTTAGAACAGATAATGGGGGTGAGTTCATCTCAAAACAGTTCAAGGAGTTTTGTGCCATTGAAGTCATACACAAACAATACACTACACCTTACTCTTCGCAGCAAAATGGAGTTGTGGAAAAGCGTAATAGGACGGTGATGGACATGGCTCATTGTATGGTCCAAAGCTGAAATGTCCCATACATGTATTGGGCAGAAGTAGTGAATACAACAATATACATCCTCAACAAAAGTCTTACAAAAGCTTTGGAGAATATGACTCCAGAGGAGGCTTGGTCAGGTCGAACTCCAAATGTAAGTGATTTCAAAATTTTTGGTTGTGTAGCTTTTGCAGTTATTCCTAGTCAAAAGAGAAAAAAATTGGATGCAAAAAGCAAAACATACATGTTTGTTGGATACAGTGATTAGTCAAAGGCCTACAGATTACTTGATGTTTCTACTAACAAAGTTGTGGTAAATAGAGATGTCATAGTAAATGAACAAATGCCATACTTCACAGCAACTGGTCAAGTTTCAGATATTGAGTCATTGTTATCTAATGATTCAATTATTAGTTATAATGTGAAAAATGAGCAGGATTCTTGTTCATCAGTGGAATCACATTCCAGGGAGGGAATTGATACAGGTCATTGTGAGGTTCCAGCAGAACAACCAAAGAAGCCAAAGTGGTATACTGCCACAATTGAAGCACTAAAAGAAGGAGACTTGCCACAAGGTGTGGAAGGTAGAAGACTGAGATCGGGAAAGCAGTTTGGTAATAAAGGTGAGCATGTCAATCTTGCTCTAACAACTGTTGTTTCACAAGTATTTGAGCCTAATTCTTTTTCAGAGGCCAAAGGGAAGTCTGAGTGGGAATCAGCTATGCAATTGGAATATGATTCCTTGATGAAAAATAATACTTGGAAGTTGATGGAACTACCACCAAGGAAGAAATCCATTGGCTGTAAGTGGATTTATAAGGTAAAATACAAAGCAGATGGTTCCCTGGACAAACACAAACCCAGACTTGTTGCAAAAGGTTATGCACGAGAGGAAGGGGTTGATTATGAGGAGACTTTTGTTCCAACCACCAAGATGGTAACTTTTCGTTTGATTATTGCTATTGCTGCTCAGTTTGGATGGCAGGTGCACCAAATGGATGTAAAGAGTGCTTTCTTGAATGGAGATCTGGAGGAGGAAGTCTACATGGTTCAGCCACAGGGTTTTCAGGTCCCTGGTAAGGAACATCTTGTTTGCAGGTTGATCAAGTCCTTGTATGGACTTAAGCAGGCTCCTCGAGCCTGGTATACAAAAATAGACTCATATCTTAGGGAGTCAGGTTTCAAAAGGTGTAACTCGAAACCAACTCTCTATGTAAAGGTGTCTGGTGATGATATCTTGATTCTCATTATATATGTTGATGATATAGCCATCACTGGGAGTAGTACTAGTCTCATTCAGCAAATGAAAGCTGATGTTTGTTGTACTTTTGACATGACAGACGTAGGACTACTGAAATACTGTTTAGGTGTTGAGTTTTGGCAAAGTGGTAATACTGTATTCATGTCACAGAATAAGTATGCCAATTCATTGCTAGAAAGATTCAGAATGATGGATTGTAATCCAACTCACACACCTATAGAATTAGGAGCTAAAATTTCAACAGACACTGATTCACCTTCGATCAATGAAACAATGTATCGGCAACTAGTGGGTAGTCTCATTTACCTCACTAC
Organism: Torreya grandis; assembly: GCA_037957365.1. NCBI lineage: Eukaryota > Viridiplantae > Streptophyta > Pinopsida > Cupressales > Taxaceae > Torreya > Torreya grandis. The sequence goes on along the minus strand of JARHVA010003264.1, from coordinate 1,688,494 downwards.
CACCAAACAGGATATTTGTTTTGCAGTGAGTTTTCTATCTCGCTTCATGTCTAAACCAAAGGAAGTCCATTGGTTAGCTGCAAAACGAGTATTAAGATATGTCAAAGGTACTCTTGACTTTGGCATATTGTATAAGAAGTCTGTAGATTTTGAACTTTCAGGATATTCTGATTCTGATTGGGCAGGTTCATTTGATTCAAGAAAATCTATAACAGGGTATGTTTTCACTTTTGGTTCAGGAGTTTTCTCATGGCAGAGCAAACTACAAACTACAATGGCATTATCTTCAACAGAAGCAGAGTATAAAGCTATGGTCAGTGCAGGTTGTGAAACCATGTGGATAAAGAAAATTTTGGAGGATCTTTAGTTTGAGTCATCAAAACCTACTCCAATTTTTTGAGACAACCAAAGTGTTTTGAAGATGGTGAAGAATCTAGTATTTCATGCTAGGGCCAAACACATTGAGGTTCACCATCATTACATCTGACAGTTGGTTACAAATGAAGACATTAGTCTCTTCTACTGCCCCACTGCAGAGCAGCCAGCTGATATAATGACCAAACCACTTGGTACAGACAAGTTCATAAAATTCAGAGATAAACTTGGTCTTGTTTCTGGTTTAGTCATTAAGGGAGGGTGTTAGCACATTATTGTATTTACCTTAGGTTATTTACTAAGGTAATTTATGTTGGTTAGTTGCCTTAACCACTTTGGTTAAGAGGTTAGTTGTTTGTTCGGTCTTTGCTATTTCATGCAAGCCGACGTAGGTTAGTTTTCTTATACCCGTCTCATGCTTCACGAGTATTTCATTTGTTTGCCTGTTTAATAGGCCTTCATGCTTGGTTGAATACGTTGAATATATGTGCTCTGCTATTCTCAATCTCATTTTCTCTCTGTGTTTTGTTTAATCTAATATTAGAGAACATATTACATAGTCCACCATGCTTTGTCCATTTTATTTTTTAGAAGTGATACCACCCGATCTTGGCCAAGCTCTCATACCATTACAAATAACTATGCCATATAAGCTACAAAGACTGAGAAGCTCCGCTCCAAAATGTGTCACCGTACCATTCCCATCATAGGATGTCCTTTTCCAACACTGGTCCCCACATTCCTCAAGCCACAAAGGATTGTTGTCCCCTCCTTCATTGCCCAAATGTAGACACAAATTATTTGTTGTCCTAGCATTAAAATCCCCAATTAAAATTATTTCTCTTGACGTGTCAAAAATAGAAATGTCATTCTTTAAAGCTACATAGGGATCTTTGCTATCCAGATTTCTCTTCTTATAGTTTTTTAAACCTTTTGGGGAAAAGTAACAAACAACCAGCGTCATTGTTACCTCCCTATCAATTATTTTCAACCATATAAATTGTTTGTTTGGATCCTCTTTTTCTACTTTTACTATTTTGTCCCATTATTCTCTTATTAACACTATAACTCCATTCCCTTTCCCTGTTTCAGTGCCTTCATTCCAAACTGAGATTTTGTTGTATCCTTCAAAGTCAGGGACTTTGCATCCCTTATGTTCATGGGTTTCTGTAAGAACAATGATGTCTTTCCCCTTTGATATGGGCCCCAACCCCAGTTATCTTCTCCATGGCTAACCTCTGCAATTCCAACTTACCATGTGTAGACACCCCTGTGGGGCCCCGATTTCCTATTTCCTATATGATATTCGCTCAATGGCATGAACTTTGTGTCTTTTATGTTGTGTGTTTAATAAATGGTTTTATAGAAGGTGCTTTTATAAAAAAACTTGTTTTCTTATTTGATATTATTGAGAATTTTTTAAAAACTTTTTATTTAAATGGTTTTACCGAGAAAACTTTTTTTCTTAACGGATATTATTGAGAATTTTTTTTTAAAAAAATTATAATTGAATATTTAAGTTTTTCCCTCAATTTTATTTTAAAAATTTGTAATTGGCTCCAAATTTTTAAACCTACTTTATATAAACCTTTTGACGTGTAACTTTTTCTAATTTTTAAAAACAAAATTATAAATTTGTAGATTTAAAGGCCCACCTACAACATAAAAATTAACAAACAATTGTTGCCCTAAATATTGCCCTAATCATTTATCATTGTAAGTAAGAAAAAACAACACTCGTGTGCATTTAAATAGTACGTGCATTGGATATTAATTAAAAAATCACAAGTACATTACTTATAAATTTGGTATAATCCATCAAGGTGGATAAAATATTTTTAAGTACGGTAGGGTATGTGAAATATTATATTTTTATAAAATACTATTGCATTTATCCACTTATAATTAATCGTTATTAGTATTATTTTAATTTTTTATAATTTTAATTTTTAAAATTATTTTTAGTATTTTATATTTTTTAAAGATAAATGAAGGTTGTCACGGTCTTCACTCTTTTATTAAAAATAAGGAGATTTAATAAATAAATGGACAACAATATGGTGGAGAGGAACAATAGTGGAAATTCAAATTGAAGGCAAGGGTGGGATTCGGCGAAGCTTCAAAAAGGAGGAGACGACGATCCGGACCCTGATCTGATTAGCTAGTGCCTAGACGTAGTTGTCTCGTTGCGATGTTGGGGTTTAGGGTCGGGTGCCTACAGCTATGGCTCGACGTTGGTGGTCAAAGCCTTTGCCTTCATCCCATAGAGGCTCGTTATGTTTCACGTGTCTATGCAGGAGTATCTTTACTCCTGCTCGAGGGTGTCTTGCTAGCTTCGCAGACTACCCTTAAGCAATGCCTTATTCAAGCCTTATCTAGCTTTTTTCTCATGTGGCAAAGTGGAGTGGCTTGTTTCCTGCATGGGCGTTGGCCGTGGATATTTGCACAGGCCCTATGCCCTGTTAAAACAACTTCACACCCCTATTTTGTCTTATGTGGTCTTGAAGGCTGTGGATTGCAATAGATACAGGGTTGATTATTCAATCGTCTATGTTACAAAAGTATCTTTACTCCTGCTCGAGGGTGTCTTGCTAGCTTCGCAGACTACCCTTAAGCAATGCCTTATTCAAGCCTTATCTAGCTTTTTTCTCATGTGGCAAAGTGGAGTGGCTTGTTTCCTGCATGGGCGTTGGCCGTGGATATTTGCACAGGCCCTATGCCCTGTTAAAACAACTTCACACCCCTATTTTGTCTTATGTGGTCTTGAAGGCTGTGGATTGCAATAGATACAGGGTTGATTATTCAATCGTCTATGTTACAAAAGCTTGTTATCCCTAGCTAGATGTTAGAGGAATCCACCATTAAAGTTTGTGGCTAGTTGGCATGTCGTGCTTTGCGAGCTTGTGCCATGTTATGATTTTAGGTCTCGAGGATCTAGGTTTAACCTTTGGGGTTTCTACTTTGCCGAAGACCAACTCTACAGAGGATCTTCTTCAAGAGGACCACCCGATTTTGGGGTCCAGTTTAAAACCCTTACTTCACTTTTGTTTGGATTGTTCATCTTTAGGGGAGCCTATCTCATGCGGGTTTGGTTTTGAGTTTCTTGGCTATCTAGGGTTGCGAGGTTTGTCCAAAACCTCTATTGTGTTACTTACCTGATGGGTTTGAACCATGTTTGGTTTTTGGTTATGGTGATCTATTAAAACCCCCTCTGTTCTGGTTATAGCTCCAATCAAAAGCTCATCTTGTTGGTTTTTGGTGTTTTGTGGTGGTGTTTGGATGGTTTGAACTGCTGATGATGTTTTTGGCTATTGCATCTCATCATTGTTGTTTGTGTGGTTGGTTGATGATGTGGTTGTCCTTGATGTTCTTTGGTGATGGTGATTGGGAGATTTGGGCCTCTGCTTGTGTTCAAACTGGTCTACACGCCAATCAAAGGTGTTATTTACCCTATCAAATAATAATAATAATAATTTATCAAATATATGATTGTTTCCCCAAAAAAAGAGGCCCATGCTTTTGAAAAACTGTGACACATATACACAAAAATGGGGCACAACCCCTAAGACCACCACAACATCTATCGCATAAGGGGAACAAAACTTTACATGACATAAGAAGAGAGCTTAACCCACATCCATAATAACTCACTAAAACCACAATCATTCAAGGACGTCCACAACTTGAACTCATTTCACCACCCCGTCTTCAAAACTTGAAGGCACAACGACAAATTGAACTCAATGCAACCCACACTCCTCAAGATTAGACCATGCCTCCACATCAAAAAATACTCCATCTTCAAATGGTGGCCATTCATGTCATCTCCACCATTAAGATCATTTCCAATGCCACCTTTACAACCCATGGTTTCACTATCAGTGCCTCCTCCTCTGCCACTAACATGCCCATCACCACTACCATATTTCCCACTCTTGCCACCAAACATTTGGTTTACCTTAGCTACCCCCAAACAACCTCGACCTTGTTTTTTCCTTCTACTTCTTACACAAGTTCCTCTTTTTCCTTCCAGGTCCCTAGAGTTGTTAGCTTCTGCAGCCAAACTAAATCCACCTACCTACTAATCTTTTGTGTTATTTTAAGACTTGTTTCTTGTCATCCTAACCAGAACTTTAGCCGCCTTCACAACCTTTCCACCATGTTTTCTTTTAACATGGTGCTCAAACAAACCAGAGGAGCTTTGAGATCCTCCAGGTACAAAGGTGGACAAACCTTCCCTCGTTGAGAATCACCATTGCAAATAAAATCCTACAAATTTTCCATGTAGGCTACCAAACTAAAGAACCTTTAATCCAAATCTTGTAAGGTCTTCAAAGAAACTAATCCCATTTTTTAAATGTTGGAGATAAGAAGTAATATGGCTTTTTCCACTTTGACCATGTCAAGGGCCTTAGGCAAGCTACCTCTGAAACAATGCCTTATGAAATTCTCAGGCCCCTGATGGGTCAAAGATTTATCCTTCAATGACTTCAACAAATTACTAATAAACACAAGTGTCAGCTCAGAGTTCATGTGGCCTTGAATGTTCATCAGTGTGTAGTCCATGCCCACAACATTCTAAATAGATATGTTATTCCCAAATATATATATATTTTTTTCCCTCTTAAACAACGCATCAAAATACCATTTCCCTCTTTTCCACATACAATAAAAATAAAGGCCCCATTGTTGTGAGCTCGTGTACTAAACCCATATTCTCCACAAAGCTCTAAATGTTGGGCCAAGATACAATTGCGGGGAATACAAAACAAATTATTTTCTAGACACTTTTATTTGGAAAAGCAAAAAATGAACACAACTCACAAGAAAGGTGATGGGAAATATCCCCCTAGCCAATAATTAATCCACATAACCTACGTAACATGCCCCCTAGGTCAAGGCATTCCATGCAAATCAATGATTTCCAAAAAAATCATGCAGAATCAACTCAAAATCCACTCATTTCCCCTAATGATGGAAGGGCAATGTTGTTGGAATATGTTGTATATTTCCAATGTATTTATTTATAATTCCATTAGCTAAAGTGCTTTGATGGAGATGACCATGAATTAAAGTGTTTTGATGGAGATGGACACTAGTTAAAGTGCTTTGATGGAGATGGGCACTACCCAGACTACTTTGATGGAGATGGCCACTAGCTAAAGTGCTTTGATGGAGATGGCCATTAACTAAAGTGTTTTGATGGAGATGGTCACTAGTTAATGTATTTTGATAGAGGTGGCCAAAGTGCTTTGATGGAAATGGCCACTTGCTAATTATTTAATATTTAGTCCATGGGTTTGACCCATAGTTTTTGGTCCATGGTTTTATTACTGTTGTGCCTATATATACTTGCACATACAATGGAGGAAAATATAAGTTAGAGAACTTGGGAGTGCATTTATTATATTGAAAATGATTTAGCTAATACAATAAGGAAGTCTCTGAGCTAGGTTTTTTACCCAAAAGGGTTTTCCCAAGTACATTATTGTGTATTTCATTTCTCTTGTGTTTTTACTTAAAAGATTATATTAGCATTGATTATCTTGTTTCAATTTATCAAATCATATTTTTCTCTTAATTTGGTATCCGAGCTAGGTTTTAACTTTGTGTGAAGAGTTAGGTTTTATTTAACATGTGTTAAACTATTGTTTTGAGTGAGAGCTTTACATATGTATTGTATCAGCTTGTCCGGTATCATTCTATGTTTGTTGACTTTTTTTATCTATATCGGCTAAGTTGATACCATACACTTAGAGTTAGGATTAGATTTAAGTATTAAATCAATATACACAGGGGTTATATTTCATTCTAATCATATCATACATTATATTCTCTCTTTTTTCACTCATAATTTTATCCTAAGTCATATTTGGAGGAGTTTGTGGTCTAGAACCTTATCTTGAATAAGCTTGTCTTGTGGTAGTCTTTGAAACTTAATCCGAGGAGTCAGTGAGAGTCTTTAGCTGAGGATATATCGAGTATTTGTCCAACCACTTGAAATATTCAACCCATAAAATCTATTTCAAATCTCCATTTGTGCTAAAAAGGTGATTGATGCTCAATGAGTCCACTCCAAGGTAAGTATCTCTATCCATATACTCTTTTGTTTATTTACTTGGTAGTTATATTACTTGTTGCTTAGTGAATGACAGTGTGTGTATCTTTGTCTAGGTTCTCTCTACACAGAATTGAGCTAGTGTAGCTATATAATTACTTAGACTTTCCCTAGTCTATTTTAGATTGCCTAGACCCCCATTTAGTTGACCTTGGCACCTTACTTTTTATGATCATTCTAACCCTTCCCCTTAGTTTAATTTAGTTTACTTGCATACTTACCATCATTTATTGTACTTGCACATTTAATTTCATAGAGGTTTAGTGAGAGCTATATCTTTGTGTCATAGGTTTAGGATTTAGAACCGTTTCCTCTTGGCATTTGTGACATAGGAAATACTATACTAGATTTGTAGATTTTATTGGTCATTATCTTGAAAAATTAAATATCTCGAGTTCTATTTATTTTACCTCCATGCGAGTCTGAGTCTTTTGAGATATGATAGGTGTAGGTTAATCCTATCCCATGTAGATACAATGAAAACCCTTGAGTTAGAAAGATTATATTCTCCAGCTCTCATCTGAATGTGTAAAGTACTCTGTAAAATAATTGAAGGGGTGGAACCACAAAATGTGGATCAATACAATGCAATCATAGACATTGAGTGCCACTAAACTCAAACACGGTAGAAGGGATGAAACCACCAAATGTGGCTCGTTAAAGTGGAATCATAGACGTTGAATGTCATTAGTCTCTAATGTGACCTACTTGAAAAATGAAATGAATCATACTACTACAGATGGATCTAGATTGTATTTCAAACTTTTGTACCTTTGAAACTTTAGAAAAATGAAATGTGAAATTTGTCAAATAGAAACATGAACATTGATTGAGGTCATGTCCCCTATATTTGTACTAAATTGGTATAGAATGCCAATTGAACTTATAATTTTTAATTGTTTTGCACATGCCCATGCATATGCATTAAATGTATGTGAATATGTATTGAAGTAATTGTAGTAATAAGTGCATATGCATGTTATATACCCTCATAATCTAAAAATTATAAACCATACTGTATTTAAAAATTGTTTATTGTTATAAATTTAAAATTTGTTGTTCATGAGGACTTGAATTCTCAAGAAAAGCCCTTTTTGATGCCCCATTTTGAGATGAGAAACATAGCTTACCAGTTAGTGATACGAAAATAAAACTGTAGAATATGTGAAATATATAACCATGTCATGGGAACATTTGAATTGTATTGTATCATAGTACTTGAGTATATCATTGAATTGCATATGAAATATGTATTAGATAGATATAACATTGAAGCATAGAAGCATCATGTGCATGATATGTATCATGACATAAGAGTAAAAATAGAAGAAATGCATGACATGAATCATGGTACATTGAAAGAATTGGGTTTGATGATTATAATCGTTTAATACTATAATGAATATTATATAAATGATGTCGTAAATACACTAGTGTACATGTATATTTATAGACCTCTTGAATTTAAATTAGGATCATATTAACATTTTGGTTGTCCAGTTGAGTTGTGGTAGCAAGAATACGACAAATGGGCTAAATTGATCTGATGAACTTATATGATGACAATAACTACGATATGCATTTACATCCATAGAGGGTTTATGGATATACATCTGACGGTAGGAAAAGGAAACAAAGCATGTCAGGTAGGGGTCAAACCTACGGCCTTCTGCTTAGGAAACAAACGCTCTATCCACTAAGCTACAGGCGCCACTTGATACGATTCAATGCTATCTCAATAAGGTATTTCAATTGTATTTTAATTTAATAATTGTAGTTATAACACCCCTTAACAATTTTGCATTACGAGTGGATGTGCCGGAGTGGTTATCGTGCATGACTCGAAATCATGTGGACTCTGCCCAGACCGGTTCGAATCCTACCATTCACGCTTTTATTTATGTCCACACAAATCTATTTTTAATTTTTTCTTACCTTTTTTTGTAGGGTACCGTACCAATTATTATAATCATTTGATAGATTATGTCACTAACATTGAGAGTTTATACTTAGAATTAATTATTTGATAGATATATGTTTTATAGAATTAAATTAGTTGAAAGGTTATGTCACAAAGTTTATATTTGAAATTTTTATTAGTATTTATTAAGAGATGATATTTATTTTTTTGATTTTTTAATATGTTGTTATGAAATATTTTACTTATATTAATATAAATATGTTAGAGGCATTTTTATTGGGAAAATAAATCTTGGATTCATTTCCACATTTTTTTTAATGCCCTTCCTCAGTGATTGTTACATTTTTATTTTTATTTTTATTGGATAGAATTGCCAATTGGTAGTTTCAAATATAGCGAGTAGTGTTGGGGAGGCGTTATCTATTTACTATGACATCTGCATTCAAATATTTGCCATGCATTAAATTTTTGGTAGGCCTAGTCTACATTTAAATATTGGCATACGGTCCCAATTAGGGCAAGGATCTTACACATGTGATGCCAGCAATAGTAAAATGACCAAGAAATGAAATATATGCATATTTTACACATTAAAAGGTACGATGACCATCAAACTAAAATATTAATGAGAAAACAATTTTATTTTTAGTGATCTGTGATTCTGCTACTGTAATAAACTACATACGAACTCTCAGTGAACATGCAACTCTCAAAATTGAAATGGATATCTGCCCAATTATATCAAACCCAAACTAATTTGTGTACATACATTGAAAAATAAGGTATTGATATGATAAGTTTTGAGTGTTATTAAAGTATATTATTTTTTATTTTTTGAAAAGAGTATGTTTATCTAAATAAAAATATCATTAGTTTATTAGTGAACTTATTTAAGTTATAGAGTAATTTATAATGGTATAACAATAAAATGATATAGGGGAGGCCTATGCGTGCGATAATTATTTCAATTGTTTCAATGATCAAAGCAGGGTCAATTCTCATCGGTCCTAAAGCACTAGCGTTATGATCTACAGTGAAGCAGGGGCAGAGTCGAGTAAAGGTGGTGGAGGGTGAGGGAAGAAAGGAACAACCTCATTTCTGATAGGAAAGGATTCGACAGGGAAGGGGGAATGGAAGGAAAGTGTGAGGGTTGCAATAGGGCATCCATATACCCTAGGAAATTTAGAAACTCAAGTAGTTTGGGTTTCCTTGGGGTCTACAATCTCACACTTTGATCAGGGTAGGGTTATGAATGTCATAAAGAATCCTCTAGTGGTCAATTTTGAAGATAAAGCTCTGGAGGAGGTTTTGAAAGGCAAAGGTTAGTATGCGAAAAGAGGCCCGGTTTGCCGCTTTGATAGGGTATGGTCTTTCCTTCCTTTTATTCACTAGTGGCTTTTAGAATCATGGCAGTCCATGTTGGAAGGTAGTATGGAAATTTATCCATGTGCCAAATTTATTGTGGTTTTTGATTATTTGATTGTAATAATATTTTTCAAGCTAAATCATGGAGTTGTGAAAATCACCTTCCTTTTTTGAAACCCTATGACTTTAATCCACTGACAAAAAGTCTCTCTTTGACCCATCTAGATGAGGCTGTTGTATTTACCACATCAGTTTCATGTTGAATGTTGTATTTTAGTTATTGGAAGAGTGTTGGGAGATGTGTTGGAAATTGATGCTTCTTCATTGAAATATTCCCAGACAAATTTTGCCAAAATTATGGTTTGTTTAGACATTAATCGAGATCTTCCTGATAGGATCGAATTAAAAGTAAATGATAAGAGTTGGTCATAAACCATTGATTTTGAAGGGATCCCCTTCAGATGTCAAAATAGTTTTCAAATTGGTCATCTTTCTGCTTCTCATCTAAAATACAGAAGGAAAATAGAGTCTTCGTGGGGAAAGGAGGTAAGGGAGGAGCATCTTACAATTTTTTTGGGCAGCACTTTTGTTTTGCCTTCAAGAACAATTTCAAAGCTTATATTGGAAAAGAATTCAAAAAATGTAGTACCCTTAGTGTCCACACCTCAGAATTCTGAGTTGGTTGGGTCTATTGGAAAAAAATGTAGCAGATTTGGTTAATAAGAAGAAATCTAAAAGAGATAAATATGTGGATGGGAGTTTACCAAGTTCAGATTCTAATAAATTGGATAATAAAGAAGAATGGAAGGTTGTTAGAAGTAGGAAAAAAGGTCATCTTATTCCTAACTCTCCTCCCAGGACTTTCAGTATTCAATGCAGTACAGAGAAGGTTGAGATTTAATAATTTTGAGAATTTATTTAAATAAATCTTGTTTGTTTGACATTGAAGTATTTTTAAATATTTTTAGTATGTTGGATTCATTTGTACTAGGGAGGCCAGATGCCTTAACAATTTTTACCGTTAAGCTAAGGTAATATTGTAATTTTGATATTTTGTGTTTTATAAGAAGGGGACCCATTTAACCCTGATATATAGCTTTTATATATATATATATATATATATATATATATATATATATATATAATACAAAGATGATTTTAATGTTAATAATGAATTAATTTTTATATTATATTGGAATATTACTATTATAGAATTAATGTAAATTTGAAAATAAAAGCATCAACTAGTTACAATATATTGTATAACTTTTATTATTTTTACATAAAAATGAATTTATTATTATTTTTTTAACCCAAAGGTTTCCTCTATCTCAATTGGGACACTGCAACTCCACCCAATGACCTTCATTAAGGTGAGCGGAGGTGAGACTAATCCTCTACGAGCTGTTGATGGGGCCCACATGCATCAGACAACCTTGAAAATCTTAGCAGTGAGAATCGACCTCAGAACTTATATAGGGTGAACCCAAAACCCTTAGCCAACTACGCCACCCATATGGGAATTAAAATATTTTTCAACGATAATGATAGGTATAAGAACACAACCCTTATTTTTATAAGATTTGATCAAAGATTATATATAAATAATTATTATATTAATATTACTTTTTATGTTTATTGATAATAATTATAAAGTGAGAAGACCAACATATCACAAAAATATATTTAACTTTTTTTTTTTTAACTTTTCACATTTTAGCATCTTTCCCCTTAACTTTAATATATAAAATTTTTATTCTAAATATATAAATTTTATAGTATTAAATATTTAACAATAATTAATAATCGGTCATTTGAAATTCTAAAACTATTACACTTATTCTTTTGATTCATTTTCTTTAAATTACTTTTAAGACCTATATTATTTTATTCTTACTCACCATAAGAACTTATGTTGTTAAAAACCCATAATTTTGTATGATAGCTTTGTATTTGATATCCAAGGACAAGAGTTGTTAAGATGTTTTAAGGTATTTTTAATTGCTTTGTAAGAGCCACTTCGAATTTTTTTTTTATTTACTTGATGGTAGTGAGGATGATTGGGATTGAAATGTTGGAAGTTGGAAGTTGCACGTTGAGTGTTGAGTTAGAACTATGTCATCATAACCATTGGCTCCATGAATTTGCAAACTTTGTGCTACACTTTCCACATCTATTCAAATCTTTGATGATGCCCTAAAAATTTGGGAGATGTTTATATGCCTACCAGTTGGCGTAAGATTTTCATTACAACCTCCAATTGGCTACAAAAACCCTTAGGCTAACCACTTGCCAAATTTATCTTCTCGCACCTAGGTGGATGTCATGTAGGGAACTTGGGCTTTTTGTATGGCATCCAGGTTTTTTGTAGGGGTCCTTATTACTTTGAATTTTCTTTGGATTTTTTGACTTTTCCCTCAAATTTCTTCAAACTTTTGTCTAAAGGAATTATTCCTCAAGCACTTTACTCTTTGGCGGACCTTTTAGAAGGTTGTGGGCTCTTTAGCTTTACAAATCCTTCGAAGTATTCCTTTGGACAAAACAATTCCTTCAGACTTTTTATCGAAGGATATTTGTTATCTTCTCCTTACTCTTGGATTATTTCCAGTGGACTTATGTCCTTTGCACTTTTTCGAAGCTATGTGACATCAAGCCTTCTTTGCTCGAAGGAAATCCTATTGTAGCCAAGGCTTTTGCAAATGAGTTATTTCAATTGGTCTACCTCTTACCCAATGTATTATTTCTTCCTTGTCTAGAGACGTGAATTTTATGAATGGCAAGAGACAATCTGATTTGTGGAAGAATTGTCAACATTTATGGCGACTCAGCTGGCCCAACATGCCTGCTATGCTTGAGAATGCAGACCATATAGATGTTATTCAAACTCCCAAAATAATGATAAACCTAATTTCTGACTGAAAATCTCCTTTGATCATGGTTGAAGTAACCTCCTTCCCCAAAATAAGAAGGGAAACACACGAAAGCAGAAAACTAATTAAAAAGCAAATGTGCAAACAAGCACTTATTGGACAAAAATAAAGAAAATTAGTATGCTTGAACAACACTTGGAGGAAAGCAAAAACAACTATGTACATGGAGTTTTATTCTTCAATAGCAATGTTTTAGATGTATCCCATTGACTAGGATTGGAAGCTCTTGGCCATCCATCTTAGCAAGTTGGAAGGCATTGTGGGATTTGCAAATGGAGATCGTGTATGGGCCACTCCAAAGGGAATCAAACTTTGTGTGCTTTCCTAGTTTGGTTCGATCCTCAACCCATTTTAGGACCAAATCTCCTTCATTGAAGCTTCGTGAGGAAGCTCCTTTGTCAAATATTATTTTCACCTATCCCTGATGACTTTCCATGGCTAGCATGGCTTGATTTCTTATCTCTTCCAACTCTATAAGCTCTACATACCTAATCTCCATAGGCTCATTCTCCAACAACTCAAGTTAATGCATTAGTTCTAAAGTTGGAAACTCAAGAGAAATAGGTAACCTTGCTTCCTTACCATAGACTAGCTTGTAGGGAGAGGTGGCTATTGACCTCTTGTAGGTGATCCTTTCATCCCATAGAGCTGACTTCAACTTGAGATACCATGACCTCTAATTATCTTCATTAGTCCTTCATATGATTCTTAAGAAGTTCTTGTTTGTAGATTTAGCAAGGCCATTTCCTTGTGGATAATAATTTGATGAAGTACTGAGATAAACCCCATGCTGGACAGCCCATTAGCTGATCCTAGATCCCACAAAAGCCATTGTATTGTCAAAAATAATAGTCGAAGGAACTCCAAACTTAGTGATCAAACCCTCATAGAAATCAAGAATGCTAGTTACATTTGCTTCTTTCAATGCGATTTCTTCCATCCAACGTGTGAAGTAGTCCATAGCTGTTAGAATCCACTTATGCCATAAACTCGAAGGAGGGTCAATGAGACCAATAAAGTCCAATCCCCATTGGATAAAAAGTTGATCTACTACAATTGGCTAAAGGGGCATGGCTGCAAGTTTAACTTTTACTACAAACATATCACATTGTTTGCACTTCCTAACCCATGTATGGCAATCGCCAAATATAGTAGGCCAATAGTACCCACCTCTCATGATTTTAAATGATGTAGTTCTTGCGAAAAAGTATCCTCCACCAAATCTATCATGGAATTCTTCAAGTAATCTTTGAGTTTGGCATGGCTCCACACACCTTAGTAACATTCCATTGATATCCTTTTTGAATAAAACACCATCAATGAGCAAAAATGGAATTGATTGAAATCTAAAATACCTTATTTTTGAAGCACTTAGGTGAGAAGGGTTGTTGTCCCCCCAAAAATATTGCTCGTTTTTGGGACAACATATGAACTATTTTGGTCCTACAGACCAAAATCCTCTCTTCCCATTTCAAAAATTGTTCTGAACATTCAGGTTCATTTTTTAAAGCTTTCTTAGAAATATACGGACTCTGCAGGCTTGAGTCTATAGACTCTGCAGGCTTGAATCTACAGACTCTGCAGGCTTGAATCTACGGACTCTGCAGGCCAAGTTCTATGGGCTTCGCAATTTGATTTCTATGGACTCTGCAGGAAAGAAGCAAAGCTCTGAAAAGAAAAAGTTTCCAGCACTTAGTCATTTTCAAGATTGGTTCAACGCCAAGGTTCAACCAAAGCTTCCATCAGCAAGCTTCTAAGCAAGAATCGAACCATTGAACCATTGAACCTTGAACCATTTTTGTTCAACGGGTTTAATGGGTTCAAAGGTTTAACGTCATCATCATGAGTTAAGCGCATTTGTCAAGGTTCAAAGTTCAACCGCTTCAAGGTTCAATGGCTTCAAAACACTTATCAAAGAGAAGAAGGATTGAACCATTGAACCACTTTGGTTCAAAGGTTCAACGGGTTCAATGGTTCAATAGGTTCAACAACCAAATGGTTCAACGTGTTTGGTTCAAGAAGATCAAAAGACTAGCCAAATAAAAAGAATGAACCAATTGAACCGTTGAACCAAAAGGTTCAACGAGTTCACAAGTTCAAAGGTTTAACTAGTGCGATGAAGATCAAAGAGCTTAGAAAGAACAAGGAAGTGACAGACAAAGGATGAACCAATGAACCAATTGAACCTTGAACCGAAAGAGTTCAAAGTTCAATGGCTCATGGGTTCAAAGGTTCAAAGGCGGCCTCAGTCAAGGAAAGAAGCAACAAACAGGTGGTTCAATGGATGGTTCAACTAAGGAGCAAGAAAGTGATTGAACCAATAAAGCAATTAAACCAATAAAGTGATCGAAGCAAGAAAGCGATTGAACCAAGGAGTCGAGAAGGCCACCCGAACCATTGAAACAATCAACCAATGACGTCCCCGTGGACATCAAATTTAAGGTAATAAAATATTTGCTAAGTTTCAAATGTGGTGAGGAACCTAAAAACAAACTTAGCGACTAGCTGAAGAAGGACCTGAAAGAGCCGACAAAGCTAAGAATATAGCCCCGAGGGCTCAGATTCTAGAAAAAAACAAAACCAAAAAAGGGAAAAGATAACTTGGGAGATTAAATTCCAAGAAGAGACAAAGCTGGAAAAGACAAAAGTAGAAAGAGGACAAAGAGGAAAATATCTATGCAGTAGTTATTCTGGTAGCTGGAATAGTCTGCGAATAAATTTTCTAGCTTGCAAACATTGAGGACGCGGCCTATTTTTCTTCCATGAAGTAAAGGCAAAATGGACATCTGCGCAGATGTCAGAAGGGATAGACTAGATGATCCAAACGTAGGAGAAGACATATGGGATGAAATGACATGCCATAGTTAAGACAGCCACCCTGTTTTCAACGCAGTCCTTTGACAAACTTGGAAATGCATTCAAGGCATTGAATGCACAGCATGGGCCATTCTATGGAAAAAAGTGCCAAGTCTTTCTTGGCTGCTATATATTGTAATCTCTTTTATTGTTTTAGGGAGATCTTCTTGTTACCAAAAGTAAAACTCTACCCAAATTGAAAGGTGAATACTGAGACTTTGAGCTCAAATTGTTGTTCATATCATTTTATTTGAATGAGAAAGCAAGTTGTTTGCAAACTTTGTGCTGTCATAGCTTGTATCATTTTAAGAGATTGTTCTTATGTATGTCTTCTGAATGTGTTCTTGTTTATTTAATTTGGCAAGCAGAACTAGTGGAAGTAATCAGGAAGGTGTTCTAAAGCCAACTACTTTTAGACTTTGTGCTGTCATAGTTTTCTTCAGTGTGTGTTTATTTTTTGTTTCTATGTAAAGGACCTTGGGATGACTTTGTGGCCCCATTATTCTTCATTTTTCACTCTTGGATAGTCGAGGTGGAGACTTTGTGTTACATTTTAGGCTGATAGTTACTCTGTACTCGGTTACCAATTACTTGTCACTACCAGAAAGATTCATGTTGTTTGCAAGAACAAACACTTTTGAAAGAAGAGAAGTGCCTTCTATCACTTCACCAGAATTTCTACTATCTAGGAAGGGATCTTACTCTTGGCTAAATGTTACTTCTGAAAGAAGATAAGTACCTTCACCAATCACCCAAGATTTCTCCTCTGTTTGTTAGCATTATCTTTGAAAAAAGAGAGATGGATGGTTTATCCTACCCCTATGTCTTACTTTCTAATTATATATATAGTATATAGCCTCCGTATTTAATAGGGAACCTCCCCTTGATGAGAGGAGAGATTTGTCCCCTATTGATGTAGTAAAACTGCACACCTGGACGACCAATCTCTCTATGTTGTGGTGATATGAACTATTTTGCTCCCCAATTAGCTAGTCGACAAAATATTCACCCAATAATTTTTGGTGACTCCACTGGGGATGAACATGTAGTTTGAAGCCTCAAGTTTTAGATTGAAGCAGTTCCTTCCCTTATCCATTATATTACAGACTCTGGCGACTCCATTCCGTGTCTTACCCATTATCATTATAGCCTTACCATTTTCCTCCATCTCCATTATTTTATTTGGTCTGCAAAACTAGAGCTGCTAGAAAAGAGTGTGCAGTTTGAAGCCTCAAGCCTCAAGCTGAAGCAAGGCCAGTTCTTTTCCATTTTTGTTCTGCAATCTGGCCACTTCACCCAAATTTGTTATCCCTATTTTTCATAATTAAATCATGGTAGTTTGAGGCCCCTAGGGTAACTATTTTGGCCCACTTAATTTGACTCCACCCCTGCATGAACTCCCATGCAATTCAAGAAAGAATTTCCTCAAATTCTTTGGTGATGGGATAGTTCACCTTGATAAACACATTACAGCCTTCAGCATAGCCTATGGTGTGATAGGGGTGGAATTTGAAGACGTGGCAGTCAGGATTTTTGTGGAGATCCTACAAGGTGCTGCTATAGACTAGTTCTACCATCTGTAAGCTGAATCAGTGATTGACTAGGACACACTTAAAGCCAAGTTCAAAGCAAGTTTCAAGCTCGCAAAAGATGCACATGCCTTGCTAGCCCAACTCACACAGATGAAGAAGGAGCCCCATGAACCTATGAGGGACTTCATTGCCAGGTTTGACATGCTGAGGCATAGGATTTCCATGGTCACCCAAACTACACCTCAAAACCTCAAATGCTTCTTCATCAACTCATAACTACTTGAAGTGAGTTTCTTACTAAGACATGCTAGACACATAGACCTTATTGCTGCTTAGGAATTGGCTATTGAGCTAGAAGATGACCTTATTTTGGCAAGAAAGATAAGGAGAGATCCTAATAGAGGTAAACCCTATTCATCTTCTAAATACTCACCCACAGCCACCATTGACCCAATGGTACAAAAGCTAGCAAATGAATTGCTAGCCTTGAAAAGGCAAATGGCACAAGGTATGTCTTCTCCTCCTAAACAAGATATGCCAAGGAGGACATTTTAGAATCAACCATATCAAGGCAACACTACCAGAAGCCAAGGGCAACAAAATCGTCTTCCTCCCCCATAGAGGAACCTTGCCCTTGAAGCACCTCCAACCAACTCAGCAGTTGGATATCTAGAAACAAAACATGCTTTCTAGTTCCAACCTGAGTTTGAGCAAAAAAATGACGCTCATATCTTCACGAAAGATCAAGAAGAATCAGTTAGTGACTCTCACATTAGTTTTTTGAATTACTAGGATGAACCCAGAAGTGAAGATGAGGCAGTCAAAGGATCATACAAAGTATTCACTCGATCCAAAAATTAGTCAGCCCAATAGGCCGACAAAGAAAAGATAGAGGAGCGACCCAAACTAGTAATTTCAATTGATAAGCAAATAACCCCTCTTTCTTTTCGATCAAAGGACCTAGTGATTGCCAAAAAGGTAAGTACATCGAACATTTTTGCACCTTCTACTTCAAATTTGCAGACCAATCCTCCCCCTCCAAAAAACCAAACGGATGAACTCCCATCCCCTCTTCTAAGTCCATTTTAGTCATCTGATATAATTTATCACGTCAAAAAATTCAAAATTCAAATGACTGAATTTGAATTCCTGCAAGCCAATCCTGAGCAGTTAAAAACATTGGTGGAGAACTAAGTATGGACCTGTCTGAGGCAAAAATTGTGGTCACCCAAATGTCAGCCCCTGTAACTCAAATTCTATTTGAGCCTTTAAGTAGGGGTAATTACTTCTTGACCATAGAGGATGCTCATGTCTCAGCTGATGAAAGTCCCATAGCTGGCAATCCAAGATTTGATCCAAACAAGACATCAGAAGAATTGGTAGGGCGCAGTATAAATGAAGAAGGATCTTCCATCTCTAATGAAGAGAAATTTGATAAAAGATCAGCATTTGATGATGCTTAGATCTTGGAATCTGATGGAAAAAATTCTTCTACCAATGCTACAGCTGGGACTGTGTTGATAAATCCTCAAGGAGATATTTTTCCTTCATGTAAGTTGTTGTTTAGCAACACCAACAACACAGCTGGATGCAAATATCTGTTTCTCAAATTGAAGACTGCTCAGGTTGAAGATATCAAACTCCTTCAGACCAAAGGAGATGTTGAGCTGATGGTTTGTCAGGAGTTTGATGCTGAAAATCAAAGCATGTGTTGGACTGGACCAGCAGAACATCAAGCTATGGTGGTGGACCATACTGTTGTACTCCAAATTCAGCAAATGGAACTCTTTACCAAGAAAGCAAGGAGTTATGGTTTTCAGTTTGAAGACAATGTCCTGCCATGGGGCAAGAAGAAGAAAGAGCCAAGAGGAAGAAATAGAAAATTGGTTTTCTGGTGGACAGTTCCATTTGCCCGTCACTATTTCTGGGGACAAAATAGTTTTCTACTGATTTATTAGGATGGCACACCATTTTCACTATCTCACAGTGGGCGGCATCTGAAGTGCTTCAAATCTTGAGGCATTAGATAAGATCATCTATACATATGTATATCTGTATAGTCTTTAGTTTTATTTTATTCTTTTCATTTTCTTTTTTTGGAGCCTTTCTTTTTTGGGTAGCATGACTCCATAGCCCAATGGCATACTTCAAGGCACCAGAGATTCTGGTTTCTACTCCCCTCAGCTGTTCCAAGTTTTCAACTAAAGAAAGTTCCCCAACTGAAGCCAGATGTTGTCTCTCCAAAAATATTGCTCATTTTTTGGAAACATTTGAACTATTTTGGTCCTACATACCAAAATCCTCTCTTCCCATTTCAAAAATTGTTCTGAGCATTCAGGTTCTTCATTTTTTTAAAGCTTTCTCAAAAATCTATGAACTTTGCAAGCTTGAATCTACGGACTCTGCAGGCCAAGTTCTACGGGCTTCGTAGGTTGATTTCTACGGACTCTGTAGGAAAGAAACAAAGCTCTCAAAAGAATAAGTTTCCAGCACTTAGTCATTTTCAGGATTGGTTCAATGCCAAGGTTTAACCAAAGAGTCCATCGGCAAGCTTCTAAGCAAGAATCAAACCATTGAACCATTAAACCTTGATCCATTTTGGTTCAACGGGTTCAATGGGTTCAAAGGTTCAACGTCATCATCAAGAGTTACGCACATTTGTCAAGGTTCAAAGTTCAACCGCTTCAAGGTTCAACGGCTTCAAAACACTTATCAAAGAGATGAAGGCTTGAACCATTGAACCACTTTGGTTCAAAGGTTCAACGGGTTTAATGGTTTAATGGGTTCAACGACCAAATGGTTCAACGTGTTTGGTTCAAGAAGATCAAAAGACTACCCAAATAAAAATAATGAACTAATTGAACTGTTGAACCTTGAACCAAAAGGTTCAACGAGTTCACAAGTTTAAAGGTTCAACCAGTGCGATGAAGATCAAAGAGCTTAGAAAGAACAAGGAATTGACGGACAAAGGATGAACCAATGAACTAATTGAACCTTGTGTTGGTCCCCAAAAATGTCACTCATTTTTGGAACAACATATGAGCTATCTTGGTCTTATAGGATAAAAATTTCTCTCTTCCCTTCTCAAAATTATTCTGAGCATTCAGGTTCTTCATTTTTCAAAGCTTTCTCAGAAATCTACAGACTCTGTAGGCTTGAATCTATAGACTCTACAGGCTTGAATCTATGGACTCCACAAGCTTGAATCTACGGACTCTGCAGGCGCATTTCTACGGACTCTTTCAAGGGACTCAAATCTACGAACTCTACAGATATGTTTCTACGAACTCAACATGCTTGAAGTTCACAGGTTCAACAGGTTCAAAGGCTTCTATAGGTGAGTTCAATCAAAAGAATAAGTTTCCAACACTTAGTCATTTTCAAGATTGGTTCAACGCCTTGGTTTAACTAAAAATGTTCATCGACAAGATTCTAAGCAAGGAATGAACCATTGAACCGTTGAACCTTGAACCGTTTTGGTTCAATGGGTTCAACGGGTTCAATCCTTTCAAAGAGATCAAAATACATAGACAAAATGATGGCTTCAAATGCAAGATTGAACCATTGAACCGTTGAACCAAAGTTGGTTTAATTGGTCGATTCAATCGATAGATTCAAGGGGCTGCCCCAAAGCCAAAGGAACAAGTGCCCTTTCGGAGGGCAGCGAGAAAAAGTGGACAAAGTGAACTCCTTTGAAAAAGTGAACAAGAAAAAGACAAAGTGAAATCCTTCGAACAAATTGTCTAAAGGAATTTGCTTGAAAGACAAATCAAAAGCTCGACGGGAAAGATGCAAAGACAAGGAAGATTTCCTTCAGACAAATTATTCGAAGGAATTCCTTCGGACATTCTGTCTGAAGGACACAAAGGATAAGAATCGCTGAGAGAAAGAAGCTTGAAATCCACCATGTGTCCATTATAAAGTAGATTGGAATATGTCATGTGTCTTGTTATGACTCAATGGAGCGTGATAAGTTTTTGCATATGTGTTCCCATTTTGAAGTTGCTTGGGTAAGACGTGTCGTGGATCACATTTTCCATGAGTTTCATAAAATCAAAACTTACTACTCGTCAAAGACGCATAAAGGACCCCCCAAAGACTTAGACAAGAAGGGCTATAAAGCATAAAGAAGCAACATGGACGATTCCAAAGGCAAGTTCAATTAATGCAATAGAACAAAGGAGATATAATGAACCAATGAACTGATAAACTTTTAGTGGTTCAATAGGTTCAAGGTTCAACCTGAATCAAGTAATCAATTGAAAAGAGAGCTTGAAGACTCAAAGAGAGAATATCAATGCAAAGGACCAGAAATATCTTCAAAGGGGTTATTCCTAGTAGGTGAAACAATGGATCAAGTAGACTTCTGAGCACACCAAATCAAGGATGCAAGCCTTTTTTTTCCATGAAGTAATGGCGAATTGGACAACTACGTAGACATCAGAGAAAAGACTATATAGTCCATACCAGGGAAGAGACATTAGATGAATGGACACGCCATAGTTGAGGCAATGAGCTATTCCCAGCATGGTCCCTCTAAACAAAACTGGAGGTGTATTGAAGACTTTGACTGTAGCATGGGCCATCCCATGGGAGAGAGTGTCAAGCCTTGCTTGGTGGCTATATATTGTAATTTCTCTCATTATGCGGAGGAGATCTTCCCCTTACCAGAAGTGAAACTCTGCATGAATTGAAAGGCATTACTGAGACTTTGAGCTCAGATTGTAATTCATATTTCTTTGATTGAATAAGAAAGAAAGTTACTTGCAGACTTTGTGCTGTGATAGCTTGTGCTACTTTAAGAGATTGTTCTTATGTCTGTCTTCTAAAATCATTCTTGTTTATTTGATTTAACAAGCAGAACTAGTGGAGGTGATAAGGAAGGTGTCTTGAAGCCAACTACTTTCAAACTTTGCACTGTCATAGTTGTCTTCAGTGTGTGTTTATTTTCTATTTCTGTGTAAAGGACCTTGGGACTACTTTGTGCCCCCTTTGTTCTTCGTATCTCACTCTTGGGCAGTTGAGGTGAAAACTTTGTGTTCTATTTCATATTGTTGGTTACTACGCCCTTTTGTCACCGTTACCAGAAAGATTCATGTTGCCTGCAATAACAAGCACTTCTGAAAGAAGAGAAGTGCTTTCTGTCGCTTCACCAAGATTTCTACTGTCCAAGAAGGGATCTAGCTCTTGGCTGAATGTTACTTCTGAAAGAAGAGAAGTAACTTCACCAATCACCAAAGATTTTTCCTATCTATGAGCATCATCTCTAAAAGAAGAGAGATGGATGATGTATTCTGCCCTTGTGTCTTACTTTCTACTTATTTATATAGTACATAGCCTCTGCATATTTAATAGAGAACCTCCCCTTGATGAGAGGAGAGATTTGTCTCTGGTTGATGTAGTAAAGTTGCACACCTGGGCGACCAATCTTCCTATGCTGTGGTGATAGGAACTATTTTGGTCACCAGTTAGCTGGCTGACAAAATATTCACCCAACAGTTTTTGGCGACTCCACTGGGGATGAACGTACAGTTTAAAACCTCAAGTTTCAAATTTAAGCAGTCCCTACCCTTATCCATTACATATTCTGGCAACTTTGTTCCATGTCTTACCCATTATCATTATAGCCTACCATCTTCCTCCATCTCTATTATATTATCTGATCTGCAAAACCAGAGCTGCTGAGAAGAGTACGTAATTTGAAGTCTCAAGCTTCAAGCTGAAGCAGATCTTGCTCTTTTCTATTTTTGTTCTGCAATCTGGCAACTCCACATTATACAAAAAGCCAAAAATCTCAAGGTGTTATTAACCTTGCTTTTGAGTTGGTGCAGTAGAGTAATTTTGAGTTGTTTCTTCCACAACCTCACCTTAGACGAACTAGGAGTCTTCCTCCTAGCCCTACCAGGCCACCAACACAAGACGGAGCTTCTTTTTTTGCTATTGGTTGAGCTTTACCTATCCATGCTCCACCTAGATTAGTGATCCCACTTTTGCATAATCAAATCATGGCTCAAGGCCCCAGGGGTAATTCTTTCGATCCCCTAAACTTGAATCCACCTCTGCATAAGCTTCCACGTACTTCAAGGAAGAATTTTACCAAATTATTTGGTGATGGGAAGGTTCATCCTGATGAACACATTGTAGCTTTCAGCATAGCCTACAGTGTAATAGGGGTGGAATTTGAAGACATAGAAATTAGGGTATTCATGGAGACACTACAAGGCACTGTTGCAGACTGGTTCTACCACCTACAGGCTAGATCATTGACTGACCAGGACACTCTGAAAGACAAATTTGAAGCCAGGTTTACGCTTGAAAAAGATGCACATGCCTTGCTAGCCCAACTCACTCAAATGACGAAAGAGCGTCATGAGCCTATGAGGGATTTTATTGCTAGGTTCGACAAGCTAAGGCACAGGATTCCCTTGGTTGCCCAACCAACACCTCAGAATCTTAAGTGTTTCTTCATCAACTCACATCTGTCTGAAGTGAGTTTCTTGCTAAGATTGGCTAGGCACATAGACCTTGCTATTGCTCAGGACTTGGCTACTAAGGTAGAAGATGACCTTATCTTGGATGAAAAGATAAGAGATCCAAATAGAGGTAAATCTTTTCCTTCTTCTGAATACTCCCCTTTAGCCACCATTGATCCAATGGTGCAGAAGCTAGCAAATGAATTGCTGGTCCTTAGAATACAAATGGCCCAAGTTATGTCTACTTCTCTTAATCAAGATATGCCAAGGAGGACATTTCAGAATGAGGCATACCAAGGCAATGCTGCCAAGAATCAAGGGTAGCCAAATTGCCTACCTCCCCCGTAGAAGAACCTTGCCCTTGAAGCACCTCCAACCAACTCAGCAGTTGGATATTTGGAAACAGAACATGATTTCTCTTTCCAACCTAAGTTTGATCAAGAAAATGATGCTGGTCTCTTCATGGAGGATCAAGAAGAATCAGTTGGTGACTCCCACATCAGTTTTCTGAACTACCAAGATGAACCCAGAAGTGAAAGCAATGCAGCTAAGGGATCATACATTGTATTTACCCAGTCTAGGAACCAATTAGCTCAACTGACTAATAAGGAGAAAGTAGAGGAACAACCTCAACCAATAGTTTCAATTGCTAATCGGGGATCCACTCTTCCTTTCCAGCCAAAGGACTCGGTGATAGCAAAAAAGGTAAGTACCTCAAATGCCCATGTGCCTTCCAATTCAAATTCGTAGTCCAGTCTTCCCCCTTCGAAAAATCAAAAGGATGAATTTCCATCCTCTGCTCTTGGGTCATTCTAGGCATTTGACATAATTGACCATATAAATAAAACCAAAATTGAAATGTCTGAATTTGAATTTTTGTAGTCTCATCTTGAGCAATTGGACAAGTTGGTTCAATGTGTCAAGAACCAAATTGTACCTGAAAGACAAGAGGTTAAAAAAGTAACTCATGATCCCCTAAGGAACATGCTTATCCCAAACAATCTTGTCATTACCCCTCCTACTGCCCCTGGGAAAATAGAGCCTTTCTATGTTTTTTTGTTGATAAATGGTCACCAGCTCAACAATTGCATCATTGATTCTAGGGCTTCAAACAATGTCATACCTGCTAAAGTGGCAGAATCTCTGGATCTCACACTGACCAAGACATTTGGGAGATGTTTCTCCATGGAGAACAAACAAGTGCCACTGCTGGGGCAAATTAAAGACACCTAATTTGCATTTGTTGCCTTTCCAGACAAGCGAATCAAGATGATTGTCCTAGTGGTCGACGCCCCAGCATCATATGGCATCCTTCTTGGATAGAACTTCTGCAAGGATTTTGGAGGGGAATTAAGCATGGACTTGTCTC
Organism: Torreya grandis; assembly: GCA_037957365.1. Taxonomy (NCBI): domain Eukaryota; kingdom Viridiplantae; phylum Streptophyta; class Pinopsida; order Cupressales; family Taxaceae; genus Torreya; species Torreya grandis. The sequence continues at coordinate 1,663,555 of JARHVA010003264.1, read as the reverse complement.
AAGCAAGAATCCATGTGAAAGGTGTAATGCAGAGGTTGCTTCCTGAGAAGGAGGCAAAATATGTTGTCACTCAGACATCAAGGCCTAAAGCTCAAATTTTATTTGAGTCTTCAGACAGGGGTAATTATTTTCTTTCTATTGAAGACATTCATGTTTCAGCAGATGAAAATATTGTCGGTGATGATCTAGGAATTGGTTTAGACAAAATAACACCAAGTATGCCTGATAATGCCAATGATTGACAGGTGTTGAATGGGAACAATCAAATTATGTGCTGGACTGAACTAGAAGAGCAACCAATTATGGTAATGGACCATGTTGTTGTGCATCAAAATCAGGAAAAGGAACTTTTTTCCATGAGAGAAAAGATTCGTGGTTTTCAGATTAAAATTCAAGTCTTGATGTGGGGCAAGTAGAGAAAACCAAAGGGAGGACACAAAAAATTAGTTTCCTAGTGGAGAGTTCCATTCACCCATCACCGATTTTTGGGAGAAAATGACTTCTTGCTAGTTTATTAGGATAGAGCACCATTTTCACTACCTCTCAGGGGGCAGCATCTGAAGTACTTCAATTTTTGAAGTATCAGATAAGATCATCTATATATAGGTATATTTGTAGTCTTTAGTTCTATTTTGTGCTTTTAATTTCCATTTTTTGGAGCCTTTCTTTTTGGGTAGCTTGACTCCATAGCCCAATGGAACACTTCAAGGCACTAGAGATTCTAGTTTCTAATCCCCTCAACTGTGTTTCAAGTTTTCACCTGAAGGAAGTTCTCCAACTGGAGCTAGTTGTTGGTTCCAAAAAATGTCACTCATTTTTGGAACAACATATGATCTATCTTGGTCCTACAGGAATAAAATTTCTCTCTTCCCTTCTCAAAATTATTCTAAGCATTCAGGTTTTTCATTTTTCAAAGCTTTCTCAAAAATCTACGGACTCTGCAGGCTTGAATCTATGGACTCTGCAGGCTTGAATCTATGGACTCTGCAGGCTTGAATCTACAGACTCCGCAGGCGCATTTCTACGGACTCTTTCAAGAGACTCAAATCTATGGACACTACAGATATGTTTCTATGGACTCAACATGCTTGAAGTTAGTAGGTTCAATAGGTTCAAAGGCTTTTATAGGCGAGTTCAATCAAAAGAACAAGTTTCCAACACTTAGTCATTTTCAAGATTGGTTCAATGCCTTGGTTCAACTAAAAATGTTCATGGGCAAGCTTCTAAGCAAGGAATGAACCATTGAACCATTGAACCTTGAACTGTTTTGATTCAATGGGTTCAATCAGTTCAAAGAGATCAAAATACTTAGACAAAAAGATGGCTTCAAATGCAAGACTGAACCATTGAACTATTGAACTAAAGTTGGTTCAATCGGTCGGTTCAATCGACAGGTTCAAGGGGCTGCCGCAAAGCCAAAGGAACAAGTGCCCTTGCGGAGGGCAGCAAGCAAAAGTAGATAAAGTGAACTCCTTCGAAAAAGTGAACAAGGAAAAAGACAACAAAATCCTTCGGACAAATTATTTGAAGGAATTTGCCTGAAAGACAAAGCAAAAGCCCGATGAGAAAGATGCAAAGGCAAGGAAGATTTCCTTCAGACAAATTATTCGAAGGAATTCCTTTGGACATTCTATCCGAAGGACATAGAGGATAAAGCCTGCCAAGAGAAAGAAGCCTGAAAGATGCCACGTGTCCATTATAATGCAGAGCGAAATACGTCACGTGTCTTGTTATGACTCATCAGAGCATGACAAGTGTTTGCATCCGTGTTCCCCTTTTGAAGTTGCTTAGGTAAGACATGTCGTGGATCCCATTTTTTGTGAGTTTCTAATGAGTTTCATAATATAAAAACTTGCTACTTGTAAAAGATGCAGAAAGGACCCCCAAAAGAATTAGACAAAAGGGCTATAAAGGACAAAGAAGCAACATGGATGATTCCAAAGGCAAGTTCAATTGAAGCAATAGAATAAAGGAGACAGAATGAACCAATGAATCGATGAACTTTCTGTGGTTTAACAGGTTCAAGGTTCAATTTGAATCAATAAATCGACTGAAAAGAGAGCTCGAAGACTCAAAGAGAGAAGATCAATGCAAAGGACCAAAAATATCTTCAAAAGAGTTATTCCTAATAGGTGAAACAGTGGATCAAGTAGATTTTTGAGCGCACCAAATTAAGGATGCAAGCCTATTTTTCTTCCATGAAGTAATGGCGAATTGGACAGCTGGATATACATCAAAGAAAGGCCCAGATAGTCTATACCAAGGAAGAGACATTAGATGAATGGTCATGCCATAGTTGAGGCAATGCGCTGTTCCCAGCATGGTCCCTCCAAAAAAAACTAGAGGCACATTGAAAACTTTGACTACATCATGGGCCATCCCATGGTAGAGAGTGCCAAGCCTTGCTTGGTGGCTATATATTGTAATTTCTCTCATTATGCAGAGGAGATCTTCCCCTTACCAGAAGTGAAACTCTACCTGAATTGAAAGGCATCACTGAGACTTTGAGCTCAGATTGTAATTCATATTTCTTTGATTGAATGAGAAAGCAAGTTACTTGCAGACTTTGTGTTATGATAGCTTGTGCTACTTTAGGAGATTGTTCTTATGTTTGTCTTCTAAAAGCATTCTTTTTTATTTGATTTAAAAACCAGAACTAGTGGAGGTGATAAGGAAGGTGTCCTGAAGCTAGCTACTTTCAAACTTTGTATTGTCATAGTTGTCTTCAGTGTGTGTTTATTTTTTGTTTCTATGTAAAGGACTTTGGGACGACGTTGTGCCCCCTTTGTTCTTCGTATCTCACTCTTTGGTAGTTGAGGTGAAAAATTTGTGTTCTATTTCATACTGCTGGTTATTGTGCCCTTTTGTCACCTGTTACTAGAAAGATTCATGTTGCCTGCAAGAACAAGCACTTCTGAAAGAAGAGAAGTGCCTTTTGTTACTTCACTAAAAATTTTACTATCCAAAAAGGGATCTGGCTCTTGGCTAAATGTTACTTTTGAAAGAAGAGAAGTACCTTCACCAATCACCTAGTATTTCTAAACTGTCTGTGAGCATCATCTCTGAAAGAAGAGAGATGGATGATGTATTCTATCCCTGTGTCTTACTTTCTGCGTACTTATATAGTACATAGCCTCCACATATTTAATAGGGAACCTCCCCTTGATGAGAGGATAGATTTGTCTTTGATTGATGTAGTAAAGTTGCACACTTGGGCGACCAATCTTCCTATGTTGTGGTGATAGAAACTATTTTTGTCACCAGTTAATTAGCCGACAAAATATTCACCCAACATCTTGAACTGAAAGATTTCAAAGTTCAATGGCTCATGGGTTTAAAGGTTCAAAGGCGGCCTCAGTCAAGGAAAGAAGTAGCAAAAAAGTAGTTTAACCAAGGAGCGGGAAAGCGATTGAACCAATAAAGCGATCGAAGTAAGAAAGCGATTGAACCAAGGAGCCGAGAAGGCCGCCCGAACTGTTGAAACAGTCAACCAATGACGTCCCCGTGGACATCAATTTTAAGTTAATAAAATATTTGATAAGTTTCAAATGTGGCACGAAACCTAAAAACAAACTCAGCAACCAACTGAAGGAGTCGAAAGAGCCGGCAAAGCTAAGAATATAGTCCCGAGTGCTCAGATTCCAAGAAAAGACAAAACTGAAAAGGGGAAAAGATAACCCAAGAGCTTAAATTCCAAGAAGAGACAAAGCTAGAAAAGACAAAAGAAGAAAGAGGACAAAGAGAAAAATATCTACGTAGTAGTTATTCTGGTAGCTGGAATAGTCTGCGAAGTAGATTTTCTAGCTTGCAAACATTGAAGACGTGGCCTATTTTTCTTCCATGAAGTAAAGGCAAAATGGACAGCTGTGTAGACGTCAGAAGGGACAAACTAGATGATCTAGACTTAGGAGAAGACATATGGGATGAAATGACATGCCATAGTTAAGACAATCACCTTGTTCTCAACGCAGTCCTTTGACAAACCAGAAAATGCATTCAAGGCATTGAATGCACAGCATGGGCCATTCTATGGAACAAAGCGCCAAGTCTTTCTTGGCTACTATATATTGTAATCTCTTTTATTATTTTAGGGAGATGTTCCCATTATCAGAAGCAAAAATTTTCCCAAATTGAAAGGCAAATACTAAGACTTTGAACTCAGATTGTTATTCATATCATTTTATCTGAATGAGAAAGTTGTTTGCAGACTTTGTGCTATCATAGCTTGTATCCTTTTAGGAGATTGTTATTATGTCTGTCTTCTGAATGTGTTCTTATTTATTTAATTTGGCAAGCAGAACTAGTGGAAGTAATTAGGAAGGTGTCCTAAAGCCAACTTCTTTCAGACTTTGTGCTATCATAGTTGTCTTCAGTGTGTGTTTAATTTTTTTCTATGTGAAGGACATTGGGACGACTTTGTGCCCCCATTATTCTTCATTTTTCACTCTTGGCAGTCGAGGTGGAGACTTTGCACTACATTTTAGGCTGCTGGTTACTTTGTACTCAATTACCAGTTACTTGTCACTACCAGAATTTTTTTTGTTGTTTGCAAGAACAAGCACTTTTAAAAGAAGAAAAGTGTCTTCTATCGCTTCACCAAGATTTATACTATCTAGGAAGGGATCTGGCTCTTGGTTGAATGTTACTTTTGAAAGAAGAGAAGTACCTTCACCAATCACCCAGGATTTCTCCTCTGTTTATTAGCATCATATCTGAAAAAAAAGAGATGGATGGTTTATCCTACCCCTGTGTCTTACTTTTTGCTTATATATATAGTACATAGCCTCCGTATTTAATAGAGAACCTCCCCTTGATGAGAGGAGAGATTTATCCCCTATTGATATAGTAAAACTATACACCTAGACGACCAATATCCCTATGCTGTGGTGATAGGAACTATTTTGCTCACCAGTTAGTTGGTCAACAAAATATTCACCCAATAAAGGTAATAAACATATTGTAGATAGCTTACCAGATCACGAAACCAGCTAGAAGGTGAGGTGTGAACAACAACAACCTCTTCATCATTTGACACCAAAACAACTTCATTAGTTTATTATAAGTCCTAAGCTAGATGCTCACAAAGTCCTTTACCTCTAACCAACTTTATAATTTTAATTTCTACGTCATATTCCATTACTTTGGTTATTCAACCAACCCTCTTCTCGTTTATTTCTTTGTTTAGAAGAAATTTTTTGATGCTTGGATGAGCAACCATTAGATGTATTTTATTATTAGACAACAAGTGCCTAAATTTCTTCAGAGATTTTATAACTGAAAGGACATGTTTTTCAATAAAAGAGTGCCTTGTCTCATACTCATGTAAGCCTTAGTTGTAGAAAACTATTGGTTGATCTAAATCTTCATGATTTTGTTGCATAAGAATGTCTGAAATGGTGTCCACATTAGAATATGTATATAGAATAAAGTCTTTCATAAAATTTGGATTTAAAAGCGTAGGATCACTTGCTATGGTTTTTTTAACATCTTCAAACTCTGTTATTCCCTCCTTGGAGCAGCTAAAGTTCTGATTTTTTTTTAACATGGCTATAAGTGGTTTAGCTATAATGGCAAAATATGAAATGTATCTCTTTATAAAATTGATCTTTCCAAAGAAACTTTGAAAAGCCTTTTTGATCTTAGGAAAGGAGAGTGTAAGAATGGATTGAATCCTTTCAGAATCTATGTTTAAACTATGCTTTAAAATAACATGTCTGAGAAGCTTACCTTCATGAATTGATAATACACACTTTTTGGGATTTAGAGATATCCAAAATTGCCTACACCTTTTAAAAACTTGTCTGAGGTGAACCATGTGATCTTCTGCATCTTTTGAAAATATTGTTATATCATCCAAATAGACAAGCACAAACCTATTAAACAATTCTTAACCTATTATTGGAAGGCCATATTAATCAATTAAGTATGTAGTTATCTCCTTGGGTTAATTACATACATTAATAGGTTAGTATTATCTATTTGGATGATACAACAAAATATTGTTATATCATCCAAATAGACAAGCACAAAGCTATTAAGAACACCTTGGAAGGCCATATCCATGGCTCTTTAAAAATTTGCTCTAGCATTAGACAAGCCAAATGACATCTTTCTATATGCAAATGTCCCCCACTTAGTCATGAAGGCTGTCTTGAATTGGTCCTCTTCTTTGACCAAAATTTGATTGTAACCACTATATCCATCCAATTAAAAAAACCTCTCTGAACCTACAACAAGTTTTAAAATTTATTCCATTGATGGCAATGGATAGTGGTCTTTAAGTGAAGCCCTGTTTAAAACATGGAAATCAACACACACACAAATCTCACCATTATCTTTCAGAACTAGAATGAGGTTTGCCACCCAAGTTGAGTGCTTGATTGAAAATATGATAGCCAATTATATGAGCTTGTGAAGCTCAACTTTCATCAAAGGCTCAAGCTTTGGATTGATTGGCATTTGTTTTTGTCTTACTGGTTTAGTTTCGTCTTCTAACTCAATAGTGTGTTGGGCCAAACTTAGATCAAAACCTTTGAGATCACTATACTACCATGCAAATATATCTGCAAAATTTGTGCATAATTCAATGAAAGCTTTCTTTTGTGGAGGAGTGCATACCTTACCCAATTTCAAATTCTTACCAGCTGTAATCTCTACATTGGTATAGTGTTCTTCCTTTGTTGACAAGGATGGTTTCTCTTTCCTTAGCTCACCATCTTCACTGAAAATATTTTCAAGAGTGACCAATCCCTTGGGTAGCTTATTAGTTTTTAGTTGTACAATTTGATCACCATATTATTGTAAGTGTTTTAATTGATTTATTAAGAAAACTCAACCTCTTCCTGAAAAAATCTCACAATTTGATTGTCATTTTAAAACACCTCCCAATTTTATTGGTTATCCATAATAAAAGGCCTTATAACTATCTTTATATGTGACTAAAAATGTCACTTTTTGCATTAGCTGGGATATCAAATTGTGCCCCAACAGCAACCAACCTATCAGCATGTTTATTCCTATCTCTTGCTATTGCTTGAATATTAAAAGCCTAAAAAAATTCAAGTAAATCCCATATTATATGCCTATAAGATTTAAGCAACATATTCTTGCATATATTCAAACCTCTTACATAGTGGACTACAAGTTCACTATCTCCAAACACTTGCAAGCAATTTTCTTTCATCTTCCTAGCCCATTGCAAACCATGGACTAGTGTTTCATATTTAGCAAAATTATTTGAATAGCCAAACTAAAATTTAATAGAGGAGAAATACCTTTGTTTTTTAAGAGAAATTAACATCATTTCAGCTCTAGTTCCATGCTTATATCTTGATCCATTAAAATATAATTTCCATTACCCTTCATTAGATTTGTCCTCTTTGACCATGGCTGAAATTGGTGCATCGTTCTCATAAAGACAATACACACCAAGACCTTCTTCAATCAACTTGTAGGAATCATGCTCATGCAAGGTGGAAACCCACTCATCAAGAAACAAATCTGGAACTCCATCCAAAGGTGAGTCCTTTTCAACATCACTAGTTTGTAGTATTTCATCTGAGATGATACAATTTGCATTGACCACACTTGGCGTATAAGGCTCCATGTGAAAATATGCAATAACTTCTGAATGAATTGTTACCTTTGTGCCATATCTAGTCTTGAATAGTAAGTAGGTCCAATCATCTGATAAATATCCCTCAATCTTTGAGGTGAAATTTCTTGAAAGGCACATAGTGAAATAAGGAGGCAGGTCCACCACTACAATGCCCCGCTGAATAGTCATGTTAAGATAGACATGTAATGTCAATTTCAAATCTTTGATAATGCCTACCATTTTTACTAGTGATCCATCTAAATTTAGTACCCCTATAGTATTTAGCTCACAAACAAGGTTGAGCTTATCTGCAATCTGTTTGGGCATCACTGTACTACTAGCTCCACTATCCACCATATAATTATGAACTAAAGTATCACCCACTATTAAAGAAAGGTAAAAAGGGGGAGTTTTCTTTATTTTACTTTAGTTTTATCCAAATTTTATATCTTCTCTCCTTGTTGTACATGTTGCTTAGTTGGCTGATCCAAATTTGTCAAGACAGTACCTTCTTTATCAACTAATTTTGGAGACAATTCAAGAGCAGAAAGTTCCTGAATGAGTTTATCCTTTTGGCTTGGAATTGAAAGAGAATCCCACATGCTAATGTTGATGTTAGACTTATTCATCTAATCTATAATACTGAACTGAGATGGACTAACCTTTGATTGCACCTTTTGTGATACTTGTTGCTCACGAATTAGAGGTATTTGCTGCACTTTACTAACCTCTACATTTTGATTTTTTTGGGTTGTGGGGGCAAAAAGCTACTCTTTTGTACCTTAAGCAATAATAATAAGAGCACTTGAAGTATTTTCTACTGCTTGAGCTTCATCAATAGCTCTTATTTAGTTCTTTGATAAGTTATAGCTACAACTTAACCATTTAAAACATTAGTTTTAACATCCTGAGTAAATGTGACATGATCATCTACCTACCAATTTACATTAATAGCATCAGGCTACCCTTGAGTCACTCCTTGTGATGTTAAACTTGTATCTTGATATTGACCCCCTAGAAAAGAGAACTCTTCTTGTGTCATTTATGGCATGGTGTTGTTTGGCGATACCAAGTTCTAGTTTTGAACATCATTGAGATTTGAGGGCTACCAACCTGAATCCTACACCAAATTGTTTTGAGGTGGGGTTGGAACAATGGCTTTTGAAGTGAAAGGAGCATTTGGATCAAGAGAAACATATGGCTTAGCATGAGTTATAGCTCCTTATGCTTGATAGGGTGGTTTATTTTCTCTAAAACCCTGATAAAGAGACCTTTGATATTTAAAGGGTTGATAGTTACTCTGATTTTGCTATTGATAAGGCCTATTTAACTAAAATTGTTGCCTTTTGAGCTGTACTATTTCATTTCTAAAAGATTATAACAAACTTTTCAACTCTCTTATCTCATAGATTGACTAGTAGGGGCTGTAATAGGAAGTTGAGGTATTGGAATTGGAGCCAAGGATGGAATTTGAAGACCTTGGAGGGCTGATACAGAACTTATCTCTAGAAATATGGGCATTGGAGGTCTTAGAGAAAGCTTACCTACTTGAATCAGACTATTTTATGCCCTTATTGCAACTTCATAAGCATTTGGCAAAGTAGTACCACCAATTGACTGTATCATCACACTAATGTTAGAATTGAGAGCTTTCGAAAAATATAGAAATGCATATTCAGGTGATGGCCTAGTCAGAACTGGTATCCTGTGCCATGTATTCTAGAATTTGAGATTAAAATTAAGCATGAAATCATGAGGAGCTCGTTGTATGGTACTTAATTTCTCAACTAAAGATAAGTGATCAAATTTGTCCTCAAACTATTTGACCAAGGCACCACCCAATTCATCTCAGATGGAAACGGACCTAAGTGGGAGGGTTCTATACCACTATAGTGTTTTTCCTTTGAAAGAAGTAGCTAGTAATTTGATAGCAACATTATTCTCAACAACATTATGAACTGAACAAAGATTATCCACATCTTGGATATGCTCAATAGGGGTTGTTTGATTTTCTCCTAAGAAGAAAGGAATACTTTTGAGGGCAGATATATGAATATCATCTAACTGTGCTAGATTTAGTGGACATCCCCTATTAAATGGAGCAAACACTTGATTTCTAATGGCCATCTAAATGGTGGGGATTGTAGTTTCTAGAACAATAGGATGAGGGGGAGGTAAATATTCCCTTTAAGAATATGGATTTGCCCTACTAGACCTTGCTCTTTTATAACTTACAAATTCAAAAGGAATACCTTTGCTTGCTGATCTTGTGGTAACCTTTGGCATGAACGGATTGCCTGAATGATGCTATGAACTTTGAAACTAAATATAAATGAATACCCTTTGCTACTATGAAAACTCTATGTAAAGAACTCTTTTTCATGGTCCCACCAAGCGTGCCAAAAACTATTTTCAAACTGAAACTACACCCTGAATCGAAGATGTGGATGAAATGGCCAATCCTTTATCCGGTTGAAACAATGGGATATTCTCACAAGGGTGGATGCCTCAATGGTGAGAAGAAATTCTAGAGAAGGTCGATTCTTGTAAGATGTATCAATGATGATCTCTACTCGATGTTGTGGACTACCATGGAAAAGGGAGAAGAAAACTTGAAGTGGAAATCCTACCTAATAATGATGATACACCAAAAGATTGATCCACTCTACTTGGAACCTTGAACAATGAACAAACAAGGGAAAAGGAAGACCTTTGATTTCAATCAATCACTTATGCATAAATATTTCATGAAAAGGTTTGATCCAATGACCAAAATATGAGGAAAAATGATGGAGAGAGGTCTGATACAAGACACTTTGTAGCCACCTAACATCCACTTACACCTTCAACAAAAGACATAAAGAACACTAAACATGACCTGCATAATATGATAAGCTAGCAACTAGGTACGAATCAGAATTTGGGAAGCGAGATAAATCTACCATATATGCAAATTTCTGAATGAATATACACTATGCCAACACCTAAAATCTAAAAGTACAATCCTTTTATTCATCAAAGAGGCTACACAACTCACCAATGGCAAAGTCTGGTCTTGCCAAGAGAGGGATGTATTTTACAAGGCTGAAAAGCCATCTTATAGAGAATTACAAAATCCAAATATTGGTGTTGAAAAAAAGAAGAGGATCATCTTAGATTAACTTAAGGCTGACTTTGCCTTTCAATAAAATATGTTTTCCCTTTGTCTTTGCATGAAGTTCCTTGCGCTAGAAGAAGTGGACTTGTCTTTGTTTATTGAAACACCCACCTCTCTTTGCATGGAAATCCATGCCAATGTCAATTTTAGATTCTTTGTGAGATGATAAAATGTTTGAAAGTATGAGATGATAATATCATGCATGAAATCCAACACCAATGTCAATTTTAAAACTCTGACTTGATTCATTGGAAGCTGAGTTGGAACGTTTGAACCGTTGAGTTAGACGAAGAGAAAGGTTAAGTTGGACAAAGATATTATTCTCCTTTGTATGGGAAACTCCTAGTAGATGTGGCATTTAATAATTAGTCAGTTCTAAATCTGGAATGGTTAACTCAATGTATGAAATTGGAACTCTGATTGAGCTATTGGAATCTTATGAGCTTGAGACAGATGAAAGTGCTTGCATGGAAATCTCCTTACTGAGTTAGAGAAAAATTTAGGTTGAATTTATTTCATATATATCTATTTTTTGTTTCTATGCATGCATTTTTCTTGGGTTTATTCCTATAGACTTGTCTTTGGTCTTGGATTTTTCTTTGGATCTTTTGTTAGTTTCACTTTCCTGTGGATGCGATGTTCGTAGGAATTGTCTATGAATTTCCCTTTAGTCTCAGGCTCCTTCAGACTTTCTTATTTTTGGGTTTTCCTTTTCTCTATCATTTGTTTATGTCTTCTCCCATAGACAAATTATCCATGAGAATTTTGTCTTTTCTTTTTCTTTGCCTCTCTAGACAACTGTTCCAAAATGTCCTTTTTGAAGGGCAAGTTCCCTTCGAAACTTCTTGTTTGTAGTCTTCCTAAAGGGTACCTATCCTTCAGGATTTGTTCCTTCACTTCTCCTATAGCTTTATTTTTGTTGACTTATCTGTGCTCGGACCTTGCCTTTGGCTTTACCCTCTAAAGTATTTCCTTTGGATAAATTGTTCGCTTGAATTGTCTTTACTGGCATTTGCCTTTTGAATTTCTACAGTATTTTTACTTTGCAAGATTTTCCCATTTTTTATTTTTCTCAAATTAATCTTTCAGACAAAAATTTTGAAGGAATTCCTTCAAACTTTTGTCTGAAGGATTATCCTTTGGTTTTTCCTATTTTTGCCTTTGGAATTTTTCCATCAGGTTTTTTTGCTTTTGAACTCTTCTAATTTCTTTAGACTTTTTGTCTGAAGGAATTCCTTCAAACAAAAAGCCCAAAGGTATTTTCTTTGTCTTCTTTGGCATGGCAAAATGTCCCTCCAAAAATATGCAAAGGTCCTATCACCAACCAAGTGCCCTCCGCAAGGGCTTGTGTCTTTCCTTTGTGCCCTTCAAGAAAATCACAATGGTCTTGTCACCGACCAAGTGACCTCTGCAAGGGCTTGTGTTTCTCAGAAATGGATTTTTGGAAAAAATGTAGGGCACTCAAGCTTTTTTTAGGGCACTCAAGCTTTTTTTAGGGCACCCAAGTTTTTTTTAGGGGTCCTTACTACCTTGAATTTTCTTTGGATTTTCCAACTTCTCCCTCAGATTTCTTTAGACTTTTGTCTGAAGGAATTATTCCTCAGGCACTTTACTCTTTGGCGGACCTTTTGGAAGGCTGCGGGCTCTTCAAATTTATAAATCCTTTGAAGTATTCCTTTAAACAAAAAGTTTGAAGGAATTCCTTCAGACTTTTTCCTGAAGGATATGTATTGTCTTCTCCTTAATCTAGGATTATTTCCTACAGACTTATGTCCTTTGCACTTTTTTGAAGCTATGTGAATTCAAGCCTTTTTTCCTAAAGGAAATCCTTTTGTAGCCAAGGATTTTGTAAATGATTTATTTCAATTGGTCTACCTCTTACCCAATGTATTATTTCTTCCTTAGCTAGAGACGTGAATTTTCTGAATGGCAAGAGACAATCTGACCTGTGGAAGAATTGTCAATAGGTCCCTACTCTGTCTTCTTCAATCTCCTCCTCTATTATGGCCATGAGGGTTACCTCTCTCTCCATATATATAAGGGTTAAATTAAGGAATGTTATAGGCCCCTTGGTCTTTTTATTTGGCTTCTTGATAGGAATGTCACATGCTTATTTGGAGTAGGGGATGTAATTTGTTCTTTAAAGGCTATTTTAAATTATATGTGCTCTATGATCTCTTCTAATTTTTCACCCCTCTTCCTTTAGAGTGACTTCACCTGTAGCTTTGGTGCATCCTTCCCTTCATCATTGTCTAGGAGGGGGTGATCATCATCCTTTCCAAGATCTCCACCCTTCTTACATGGTTTCATCTCATAATAGAGGTTAAATATCCTTCTAGTTATTATTACCCTTTGGAGGAGATGGATGTTAGGCCTGTCACTATCATCCTCCTCATCCCTCGTGGCCTTGGCTCTAGGGTACATAAATTGGTGCCTCATCATTCTTCTATTACAATCCATAACCTTGGACTGGCTCTCAATTTGTTTCACATTAGGGATTCTCCTTAGCACCACCATGAAGTATTTGGTTGAGAATGCGTAAGGTAACTAGAGCCACCCTGACAGATTTCCATTTGTGAGTGCTAGGTGCACCACATAAGAGTGTTACATCACAACAAAAGTTATCATTCCCACTAGTTATTAAGGGAATTCTTATGGGATACACCTCTCCTTCCCAAAGGCTTCTACGTACCTTTGAAACTAACCTTGTACTCTATTCTTATATTTTTATGAGAATCTGGCTAGAAAATGAAGCCCTGGTACTTCATTTTTGGGGACTCATGACTTGGAAGAAGCACTAATAGGTGGTCATCATTGCCATCTGACACACCTATTTCCTCCATCACCATTAAGATTAGCATGTATCCGCATTGGAAGGTCTCATGCACCCAAGGACATTCTCATGCATTCTTTACTATCTTCTCTATGATGAACTTGGAGATGTTTAACCTCACTCCCTGCACCATGTGGTGGGAAATGCATAGGAATGTTTTACTTATGTCATACCATAGGCCACTAGGGAAAAGTTTGGCACATACAAGGTACATTGTTTCCCTTGTGCTTGGGTCTTGGATGTCCTTGATAGGGAAGGAAAATCTTGACTTGTAGTAGCCCAGGAGCTTTGTGACCCTTTCTACCTCCACATCATCCACCATCATCTCTCATATGTCTACTCCTACACTAGGTAGCCCTATGATTCTACTAACAAGGCTTGCACCTATGATTATACTAATGAGGCTTGCATAAATCCTCATGCACCATCTAGTAATGTAGAATCGATCATCATGTACTCATGAGAGAAAGAAATGCACCAAGTCTTCTGGCTTGTCGAAGCTTAGTAGTTCAAATATTTGTATGGTACTTATGTTTTGCAATTTATCTCTAATGGAGACATCGAATAGCATAATGCCTACCTTGGCCTTCTTTCCCATATCTATCATCTAGTCCTTGTTCAAATCTTACATGTTAATACCGGTCCTATGGTTAGAGTCCTTAAGATTGTAAACATGCATGAAGGATACCCACTTCTCCCCCACCATGACCTCTGGTGGGTATTTCATCTCTCTATAGGTGAGCTTGGTGCTTGTGTTTGGGTCAATCTCTACAACACTCACCCCCTCCACCATCGGTGCCTCTAATTTTATGATGACTACTTCCCTTGTCGCCTGTGATGTCTTCACATATTTTTGCACTTGTGGTGGACCTACACTCAATCATTTCTTTCCCATTCTGAACTTGTTTTTGTTGAAGCATGGTTGATTCATTCTACCAAAGCCCAAAATTATGTCTCGCATGATTTACAATTGTGGGAGATGAAATAACACATTTTGCTATTGATATTATTTCCCTATTAATGGTGGCCTAGTTGTTTTACTAAAATCATTATCCCTTATTTCTATGTCAACTTCCCTCTACTAACCTCCTTTTCTCCTCAGGGTGAGACAATCTTTTTTGTGCTCTTTCATTCTCACTTGGGGAGCTATGGGGAACTTGGTCTCTCTCTAGTAGCATTTTCTTGCTTAGTGGCTTTCACTCCTTACTTTGTTTTAAACTCTTGAAAATGATAGCAACCCTCCTAACTATTCCATTTTATCTTTTATACAATAATATCATCTGCCACATTGATGGTTGGCGGCATATAGATTCTCAAAATCTACTGAAACCCATAAAATCTACTAAAATCCATTGCCAACTTCTTATTTAATGCAGATATTTATTCTTTTGATGTTGTATCATTAACTCTGCTAATGCTTTGTTTGATGAAGTGATAGGTGATTCAAAAGGTCACTTCCCACTAACTATTGGGTGGGTGTTAGCTATCACAATAGTCATTATCTTGTACTTTGTTCATTTTGGGGTAACCTTCAGCATCCTTATGGTTACTGTTGTCACTTGGATTCGCACCCTTTAAGGACATGTCTCGTCTCTACTCATCCAAGTGGCATAATTGAAACACCTCTAGGCTTTGGGTGAGCCTAATAATGAGGTGAATCTCTAGATAGGGCTAGCTCCCTTGATGTGCCACTTGTAGACCACTACTACACCTATGCTTGTGAGGAAAAAAGGAGAGAAAACTGAAAGTAAACTATGCTAAAGGAGGTGATACACCAAATTATTTGATGACAAAAAAATAGAAGCATGTTACACATGAGAACAAGGCATTAATCAAACATACACTTCTCCAATCTGCATCTTCTCACATCAATATTTCATTATGAGGTTGTGATGAATGTTTAGGCTAGGATGACGAGACAAGAGGCCTAGAATGGCACTATTTGAATAGACTAAATCAACCTTGACACATCAATAGAATAATTCACATGACCTATAAGAAGAAGCTTTTCAACCTATAAATAGGTGAAAGAATGAGGCATGTTAATGAAATAAGAGTCATCAGTAGGCAAGATCAATTATCCAAATAAAACACACTATGAATAGTCATGGAAGAGGTAAAAATTAGTAGTCTTTATTTATCCATGGTATTAAAATGAGTATGGATTTTCCATACTCAGGTGAAGCATTGTTTACAAAGGCCAAAATGGTTAGTTCTTATAGAACTTGAGAGAGAAAGGAGAAGAAAGAAGTCTAAAGGTCACAAAGACACTTGTCAAGATGATAAAATGAGTTACATGTGCATGATAAGAGAATGTCAAATGGACCATGCAAGGTTAGAAGATACAAGTGGCTTCCCAAGTCATGAAATTCATGAAAAGTGGTGTGAAATTCCTTTTGTTGGCTTAGAAAATGGCCTTCATTATTCACCTCTATTTGAATATCATAAAACTAACTAAGGATAGGTTTTATTATTGGAATAAGATGGAAGGCTATCATACATGCTTCTCCATTCATTTGTTCCATTCTTAGTCATATAGAAACTTCTAGAAGTGAGCCATCACTACTTACAGTCAAAAAAACTGCTTTTCCCCACACCTTGCACACTTTGATTCCAAAAAATCATCATTTTTACATAAAAATTCATAAAATGGAGTGGTTGACACTTATAAATAACCTCCATGTCCTTATGAGTATCAGGCACACCTTAAAATCACTTCCACTTGAAGTTTTCACACTTCTCACCACCATGTTCACTATGGTAGTTTGACTGGTTGAGATGAGAGCTCTTGTAGAAACACTTAGGAATTTTTCCAAGGAATGAAATGGACATAAGTATTTATCTTAAGTCTATATATCACTCCAAAAGTTTATTTCATCTCTTAAAACCTCCTATAACCTATATAATGCATAAAATAGTCAAAAATACCCTATTTTGTACCCCATCTATACAATTTTGTACAGTCCAAGAGCATGGGGATTATCTTGAGAGAGTCCCCTACCAGGTTAAATAAATTTCCTAGTTATTTCACCCCACTTGGATATCCTTCCAACCCCATCTTCCCAATTGGGTCCTTATTGAAGGGTTTGCAAGGGTTTTGAGTGTTTTAGGCTCTTAAGGTTTGTTCATGCAAATTTAATGTTGAAGTTTCCAAAAAATTATAATATATAATATTTAATGACCTTCATAAACTTCCACAAACTCCTTGAATCTCCATTCAAATCCTCTTGAAATATGTGAGCATTTCAACTTAGCCTATCGAGTTTGTATTCCCCATTCCCTGCAGGTTTGAAGTTGTCTTCAGCCAAAACTGACCTTCTTTGTGCTTCCTATATAAGGTGAAAGCTTGAACATGTATAAAATTACCTCACAAAAATGACACAATAAATTTTAATTTTCATCTCATGTTACAATTAGAATTGACCCTCCATTTTCCCTTTAGGCCTAAACGCTGCCTACTAGGACTAACTACAACTCTTGTGGATTTGGACCACCTATTGAGTTTCCATCATTATTTCTTGGTATATTATGTTTTTATAAGTGTTATCCAACTTTTCAAACCTTCCTTAAATGTCTCTATATCCTCTAGTCCATTCTTTTGTCCTCATTCTCCAAAACTGTCAATAGGTGCATAAAGGGAAGTACCCTTTGTTGGAGACAAAACAAAGGGTATTTCCCTTATTTACTCAGAGAGTTTTAAAGTTTGATATGGTTATCCAAATGATTGATACCTTCTTCACCAAAATTTATCCTTTTATCAATTCATTTGACCCCCAAACTAATTAGATCTCTAAGGTAGACTCCTAGAAAAGGCAGACTGTGTAGGGGTTTTGGAAAGTAGATTGTGATGCTTGATATGATTCCCTTATCTATTAAAAATAAATTATGGTGTTGTCATTAGAATATGATTATAATGTTTAAGGTGTTTTCATCTTCATTCCTGATGATCTGTAAACTCTACATTGATTTAGTGTGTAAAAAGTTTACCTTGGATCCTTGTAAGTAATTAATTAAACACCAAAAATTAGTCTATGAACAATCAACTTAGAAAGCAATGCAATAGATACACACCACACTACACAAGAGTTGATTATGAATTTCATAAATGACTATGTATTTGAGTTCACTTATAGTATGAACTGATCCATTTCTTTGAAAAGTGAGTACACAAACAATTCTCATAATTGTCAAATGGACACTCTAAGACTGCATATAAATTGGCAGCAGATCTTTAGAAAGTCCTAACACCCATGGATAGACCTTCCACCTTACTATCATCAATGCAATCTCACGATCCTATGGACTCTCACAAAAAATTCTCAAAAATAGACTTATAGAATGGCTTTACAAATCCCAAAATAGGACTTTCAACATATCGTTGAAATTGTCTCAGAGTCTATGATAATTTCCTAGTTTACACTGAGAGCTAAAAAATTCTCCAAGTCTCTCAAAACTTTAAATGTATGCATATTGGTCTATTATGGCCTTCTACACAGTCTGTTGAAAGGTTATGTTTAAATAAAAAATTGTGCACTTTATATAGTGCTTAAACTCACGTCCCAATCGGTTGGTGCTTATATTTTTACCCAAAATATCATGGTTCAAATCCATAGGCATTGGGTTTGGTCTTTATCCAAATCAAAGTCCCACATTCATGAGTTTGGAATGATTTAAGTCTTTTGAAAGACTTGGATTCCACCTTCATAATTGTCATAAGCCTTTTATTGGCTAAGGCATTTGGATTGACTCGATCTATGAGCTATGTTGGGCTCGATTCAACTAGTCAATCTCAATTTAACTGAGGTGATCAGATAGCATTGGCTGGGGAATTTTGATCTCCACCAAGAGGCAATATTGGAAGGTTTATTGATGTCACAACCCAATCTTGGCATGGAACATTCGGTACCCTTCATGGCAGCAATGTTGGCTCCTTCATGGTATGTTGGTGACTCAACACTGGAAAGTTTGGATATGTCACAATATTCAGATGGCATTCGTGGCACATTAATCTCTTGATAGGCCCTTTGGTTTAAAATCTGTGGTAACATGATAGAGAATGGGTTTCATGTTAAACATGACCCAATCATGTTAAAATATAAAACATGACTCCTTTGAACCATGCTAAATGTCATCTAGGTAAATGGTTTTTTATCCATGCTCAAGCTCATTTCATTCGGGTTAAGTTGGGATCTCCACCATCCCAACTTGAGTCTCTGCTTCTCAACTTGAGCTCGAGTTGACATTGAGCAATAAACAATTATTTTTAGTATGGAGAAATGAAGTGGTGGCAATCCACATGGTGGCTTGAGGACCCACTATGTGGAATACTAATAATTTGACACTTGTCTAGTCCAACTGGGTGCTCTATAAATATATCAGTGGTAGGGTCCCCTTCTAAGACAAAAGAAGACTCCATCAGTTATGGTCCTATAGCTGACCTATTTTTTCTATGTCATCTATATACACCTGAGAAAGATGAAGTATAGATACCAATATTTTTTTTGCACAAAATTGTTGCCACGTGTCGTAACATAATTATTTCATTTGGTGATCTAGGATTATACCACATCACCCTATGTCACCTTTTGCCTTATTGATCTAGAACTTCAACACGTGATATCTTGTGCATACAGGCTCAAAATTGACCCATCCAAATTATGCCAAAAATCCCTTGATGAGCTCTATGTCGTACCAATGATCAATCTACAATTTGATAACTTATATCTCAGAGTGTATGTGCATCCCTTGGATCAATCCTCCCTACCAAGAGAGCTTTTGGTCCACCAAAATTTGGTACCCAACTTGACCCTCTAAAATGTCAATTGGTTTTGAAGATCCATCTAATCAGGTTCTACAACTACACCTACAATGCTTAGAACAATCTATTGATCACACCTTCTACAAATCCTCTGATGCTACACGGCCATCAATAGCCTCTATACATAACTAAGATTTGGAATGTGTATCCATGTCTTCTTTTGTTGCATCACTGTAATGGCATTTACTCAAAAGTACGTGTGGATAATAGGATATCCATCAATGTCCTCTTCTATTTCATAGCCTTAATGGCCTCTATACAGAAGTACGTGTGTGTACCTAGTGCTTCTTGGGTCTGCTAAACTATTCTCTACAAAATAATACTTAATAGAAACAAACATACCTTAATTTGCATAAACTGTTGTTAATGGAAAACATCTACCAAAATGTGAGAAGACAACTTGAGTATGATAAAACTGTCACTCAATACATTTCTACAAGTGACTCCATAAAAAAACAAACTATAATTGTTATAATGCATGTATGTACAGATACAAATAGTGCCCCTTGGGTCTTTTAACAACTGTTCATGATGTATGTCACAATATTGCTCGTATGGGTCTTATTCATACATCCTAACTAGCACATTATTTATGTTGGTTTTATAAGTATATACAAATGGATAAACCAAAATACACTTAAGATTCTTTACCAGATATAAGATCTTAGTGTGGGTTTGATTCCTTCAGTAGTCACTCTATGGATCATCATGTGGCTCACCTTCAAGTTCCTGATAGTCATCTGGTACATACGAGTTTGATGTCTGATTGGAATTGTCATGACTGGGTCTAAAGACCTACCCTGTCTCAAACTGCATGATCCAAGTGTGATCTAAGTGAAGCTCTATACCATCATCTCTAAAGCATGCTTATTGAGTGAAGAGATATAAATTTCTTAGAATCATCTCTTCCATCTCTAATGGGATGATATCAAGAGTCACCATGTTTGATAATTATCTTCCAATTGCAAATTGCAAAGTGCAACATGTTGCCATACCTCAGATGATACCATTCTACATACCAACTATTTTAGTATACGGTTGTGGCAATGTTCGCAAGCCCAATCAACATACTATGTTAGTGGTCACATAACCTATTCCGATGTCTCCATCGAAAACAAGTCTAATGACACATCCCTCTGAAATGACTAGAATACTCTCTCTGGAGGCTCTCACAGATTGTAAGATAATATCTAGAGGTCCAGATGGTGTCCTCTATTGAACTGGGGATTTTTATTGCTAATTGGTACTTGGGATAGTAGGATTTTTTCCTCTACCCACATTCCTCTATCGGAACCACTGTGGTGCATGATCAGGATGTCGCAACCAACAATTTTCTAACACATGTCCACGTCTCGAATAATGACTACAGATTAGACTAGCTAAAGTACTAGGATCATCTCGATGGTGTTTCATATGTCCTAATTCTTTTGCTAACTGATTAGAAAGAGAATTAAATTTTTGCTAAAGTTTGATGATCCACTGATCTTGTGTGCGCTGATGTGCACTCACATTCACCACCATAGTATTTAATTTTATCATCTATTGTGTCTACTCTCTTTAGTGTGACATAATCATTTGTATCATCATGCCCAATATCAAAAGCATCATGCACAACTGCATTCATGAGTACAAATCCATGGCTTCAAGCAGGTCCCAAAAAGCCATACACACATTATAAAAAAACTATGAATGATAGGCAAGAATTGCTCTGATACCAACCTGATTTGTAAACTCTACACTGATTTAGTGTGCAAAATGTTTACCTTGGATCCTTGTATGAAATTAATTCAACATCAAAAATTAATCCATGAATAATCAACTTAATAAATAAATGCAAGAAATACACACCACACTGTACAAGAGTTGATTACGGAGTTCGACAATGCCTACGTCTCTAGGTTCGCTTATAGTATGAATCAATCCATTTCCTTGAAAAGTGAATACATGGCTAATTCTCATAATTTTCAAATGGACACTCTAACACTGCATATAAATTGACAATAGATCTTCAAAAATTCTTGGCACCCACGGACAGACCCTCCACCTTACTATCGTAAATGCAATTTCATGATCCTGTGGACTCTCACCAAAAAGTCTAAAAAATGCACCTATAGAATGGATTTAAAAATCCCAAAATAGAAATTTCAACATACCATTGAAATAGTCTCAGAGTCTAGGATAATTTCCTAGTTTACATTGAGAGCTAAAAACCTCTCCAAGTCTCTCAAAACTTGAGATTTATGAAAATTGGTCTATTATGGCCTTCTACACAATCTGCTGAAAGGTTGTGTTTAAATAAAAATTCATGCACTATATATAGTGCTTAAACTCGCATCCCAATCGGTTGGGTACTTATCTTTTTACCCAAAATGCCATGGTTCAAATCCATCTCAATCAATTTTGGTGTTTATCCAAATCAAAGTTCCACATTCATGAGTTTGGAATGATTTAAGCCTTTTAAAAGACTTAGATTCCACCTTCATAGTTGTTGTAAGCTTTTACTGGCTAAGGCATTTGGATTGGCTTGATTTACGAGCTTTGTTGGGATCTATTCGAATCACCAATCTCAATTTAACCGAGGTGACTCGAATAGCATTAGCAAGGGCAATTTTCTCTCTGTCCAAGTGGCAATGTTGGAAGGTTCAGTGATGTCTAAACCCAATATTGGCATGAAACATTCGATATCATTCATGGAAAAAATGTTGGCTCTTTTGTGGCATGTTGGTGACTCAGCCATGGAAAGTTTGGATGTGTTATGATATTTTGGTGGCATTCATGGCATGTTAATCTATTGATAAACCCTTTAGTTATAAATTTGTGGTAACACGATAGAGAACAAGTTTCATGTTAAACACAACCCAATTGTGTTAAAATATAAAACATGACTCCTTCAAACCATGCTAAATGGCATTCAGGTAAATGGGCTCCCATCCATGTTCAGGCTCATTTCATTCAAGTTAAGTTGGTCTCTCCACCCCAACTCGAGTCTTCACCATCCCAACTCAGGTCTCTACTTCTCAACTTGGGCCTGACACTCCAAATCGGGTCAAAATCCCAACTCAAGCTCGAGTTGACATTGAGTAGTAAACAAATTTTTGTTACTATGGAGAAATGAAGTGGTAGCAAGCCACATGGTGGCTTGAGGACCCACCATGTGGACTACTCGTAATTTGACACTTGTCAACATCCAATTGGGTGCTCCTTAACTATATTGGCGGCAGGGTACCCTTTCAAGACAAAAGCAAACTCCATTAGCTATGGTCCTATAGCCGACCTATTTGTTTTACATCTATAAAATCTTGATAAAGATGAAGTATAGAGACCAATATTTTTTTTACACAAACTTGTTACCATGTGTCACAACACAATTGGCTCATTTGGTGAGCTAGGATTACACCACATCACCCTGTGTCACCTTTTGCCTTGTTGATCTGGAACTTCAATGCACAATATCTTGCACATACAAGTCTAAAATTGACCCATTCAAATTCTAATAGAAATCTCTCATTGAGCTCTACATCATGCCAATGATCAATCTGCAATTTAACAACTTCTATCTTAGAGTGTATGTGGATCCTCCTGGATCACCTGAATCTAACTCCATGCATACTCCTCATTCTTTGACTGGTCAGGATTGAGTGTGACATTTGATTGTGTCTTATTCTTTGGCATCATACTTATAGGTGTTATTTGCTTATTTGGACTTTGAAAATGTTATATGAGCCTATTTGATACTTTAAAATACCATCTCTCGATGGTTTGGACCTATTTGTTTCATGCTTGGGCTATATCCACCTCAAGAAGCCCACTCCCTTTACTCTCTGCCCCTCACAGTCAACTGTAGTTAACTGTGTGGGATCTTGTAGGTGTCTTTCTCCCTAAAAATTATGTCATCTAGCCTATAGGAACCATCTGAGGCTTTTATGAATAAACTTACAAGTGATATGCATCTCCATATTCACAAGTTTCTATGTTCAAGCTCCTACTATGCACTTGTAGGCCTTCACAATCTATTGTACATCCACTTCTAGGCAAGAGATACTTTTAGATGCTTATAGGGATCAAAACACAATATGTTATCTTCTCTAACTAGTCCTTAGGTCATGAATGTTGTCTTAGACCATATAAAACCATTCAATCATGAAACATGGTTTTTATTTTCAACCTAAGGGGAAAAGGTCTATTTGCACTCAGACTTGTCGGTGATCACTACCTGAGTTTAGTGCATGAAAACACAACTTTGGGCCTCCCAAAAAACAAATTTCAATTTATCACTTGCCCTCCAAACCTCGTATAATTATTTTTCTATATGCTATAAGTCAAGGTCATTTAGATACCCCAAATTTCTTATTGACCTTGTTACAAGATATCTACAAAAGAGATTGGATCTCTATTTTCACTTTTTGGGGAAAAGATCCTTAAATCCAGTCATTTTTTCTTCCAAAATGATTTACACCTTCTTTTTCCCTTTTGATGCCTCAAACAGGTTCGTCATGATCAACCAACATGTTAGGGTTCAAGAGGAAGCCTTACCATATTCCAACCTTTCGTACAAGTGCCTTCATGGCTCTATAGTACCACCTGTAGGTGGGCACATACACAAGTAGTAGATACAAATTTGGATAGTGAGGAAGAGATACATATTAGTTATTAATCCTAGGCCCTTACCAATATTTCCAATGTACTCTTAGCAATCTATTAAATTGAAACATCAAATCAAACTTTCCATCTCAACATGACATCATCAAGGAGGCCCCTGTAGGTGTGAATTAGTTGTATGTAGGGAATGAGCATGGAATGAAGCAAAATATGTGGATGGATGGCCTCATGAACAAATCTAAATAATTGTAAATCCCTCTAATGCATGAATTCCATTAAGGAGATCTTAATACAAGCTCCAAAACACCCATTCTAACGTGAAAACCTCTTACAAACACCTGTTAAAAAGCAAACATGGATAACTAATGACTAGTTGGTGTGGTGCATGGGCTTGTAACAAACCTTAAATTTATTCAAACATCCAAATGAAGTTTCCTCAACTATTGATGTCTTGAAAAAATTGATACACCTTTGTTAAATTCCATGAACAAGCTAAATAAACTCTATACATGTGACTGCAAATGGGATTGAGTGAGGAGTTGACTATGAGGAATGGTAAGAATGAAAGTTGCTCAAAGCATGGTGTGATGAAACCAAACATGGAAAGAGGTGATCATATGGACTTGAGACCTATGGTTCTGTAATAAGGAAGAACTTGACTGAGGTTCATAATGGTGACACCTTCCTGCAACATGAGATAACTTATTCATAAAGACACCATGAAACATGAAACTAAACATAGATAGCATCTAAAAAGATATTAAACATCCTCTGGATTCAACATTACCAACTATATTGTACATACCTATCCAAAATGGATCAAAACCTATAGGGTGAAAGAAATGGTGAGTATAAAAACACATTCAACTTGTTAGAGATTGTTCATAAAGCATGGTTGACCAATATTTTTAATCATGTTATGGAAATTAATATATCTGAGTGTACTACCACCTCCCAAAAGTGTTTAATGTGAAACCTCTTCAATTTTCCATACCAAGCACAAACCTACTGATCACTTTTGTGTGTCTAGAAAGGCAAAGAAGAAGTAGAACAATTTTAGCTCAAAATTGGTACTTCTAGAGTATGTCAAGCATGGAAATGAATATGGGGAATATGAAGAGACATTTAATGACCCTCTCCCACATAAAAAACTCTCTCATGGGCCGTATAAGTGCTAAACTCCTCTTTTTTTGTTGATTTCTTGATTTTCAGTTAGATAACCTGCAAGTTTCAGATGGAAATGACATTCTTGATAGGGAATCTGACTTATTGGACATTTGAAAGGAAAATAGAACACTCGGACACCATGAAAACCATTCCAATTGTATTTATGACCCCTAAAAGCCTTTTAAATGACTCAAAGTGACATATTGACTATTTAGGCCAAGACCAAGGCTAATATGTCATTAAATGACATCAAATAACCTATAATACACCCTATGACATAATACTAGACCCCATAAAAAATCTAAAAATCAAGTTTTTACTTATAGGAGTCCTAATTTAACCTATAGGGTCAAATTTGGTCAACAAATTGGTTACTCATAGAGGTAGTATGTCTATTATAATAAAAATCAGTAGCCTTATCAGTCCATTGGACTTAGGGAGTCATCTAAAGTCTAAAACACAAAAAGAAAACTTTGACCATTGACAAAAAGCTTTGATTAAGACAAGACCACTTGACTACCTCAACCACACAAAACAAAGGACACACATAAAGTAAAGCAAACACACTAACAAGACACACATGTGCTCAAAACACTTAGGGAAATTAGGAAACAAACAACTATGCACAACTAGAAATTAAGCATACCTCCTTTCCAAGATCAAAAGGAAAGTTTATTTAATCTCTTTCTTTTTGAGATGAATCATAGTGTCAAGCATGTTTCTCTTTGGATTGGATGCTTTGTAGATCAGGCCTATTCCTTAGCACTTCACTTGATCTGCTCTCAAGCAAATCATCCTTAAATAGGTCTCCAATGTAAATATATTCCTCTTGAACTTGTTCACATACCTCATATTGTTGCCTACTCTTCATCTCATGATCAACGTGTGTCTTCTTAGTAGGCATAGCTTCAAGAGGAGTGGTTTCTTGTTCCTTAGAAGATTAAGGCCAATAAGAGCTTGTTCCATCCTTCAAAAATCGATGTGTTTCTCCCAAATGATTGAGAGGGTGATAACACATCTTGATGACTTCAAATATATCATCATGAGATGCATATGCTTCTTGAAAGGACAGATTTAAAAGGTTGCTTCTTCTTTGTATACCCACTTGAGTGTCAAAGTTGCCTTCTCCATTTTTGACTAGATCATAGCTTCCTTGAAGAGGAGTATAACCTGCACCAATGATTGTAAATGAGTCATCTCAAGGCTAATTAGAGATCATATTTTATTGCCCATCTATGATGTCTTGGATAATGATGGAAGATCCAATGATGATTTCTTCCTTGCCAAAAGGAAAAAATTCTTCCATATCAACCCAATCAAAAATTTTAACACAAGAGACCACCTCTTCTTCAGCATTTAGGACCTCTTGAGGGCTCTCAAGTTGCATCTCAATTGTTATAACATAACTTTGGTTCTCAAGGGCTACAAGATCCTCAATCTCTTTCTCCTTGGTGATGCCAAGACTAAGCATCTTGTAATCAGGTGACTTAGTCCAATGAGGTTGTCAAGGAGCTATATTTTCTTCAAGAAAGAGTTATGAAATTTTATCAACTAACTGCTCTTCTTTAGGTTCCCATACGATAGAACAACAAGGCAAAGGGTGATAGGGTGAGGACAAGATGGACTAGTTAGTGAGGTGGAACATATAAATCAAAATCAGATTGAGAATGAATTGTAGGGGATTCTTTTGGGAGTTCTTGAGGAAGTAAAGGTAGACCTTGGGCTAAAATAGCGTGGTTTTCTTCCTTCCATTTGATAATGACTCCATATACATCTGATTTAGCTTGATCACTCTCTTGAGGAAGGTTAGATGGGGTGTGTTTAGGAATAGGATCTTTTGGGTTGAAACCTTTCATCACACCTTGACTTATCAATTTCATCCTTAACACTAACTCTTCAATTTATTGTTGTTAATCGAAGAGCAGTGCCTTGAATTGAAGACATGCATGAAATGGCCAATCCTCTATCCGGTTGAAACAATGGGATCTTCTAACAAGGGTGGGTGCCTCAATGGTGATAAGAACCTCCAGAGAAGGCTGGTTCCTATAAGATGTATCAATGAGGATCTCTACTCTATGTTGTGGACTACTATGGAAAAGGGAGAAGGAAAATTTAAGGGGAAATCCTACCTAATAACGGTGATACACCAAAAGATTGATCCACTCTACTTGGAACCTTGAACACTAAACAAACAAGGGAAAAAGAAGACCTTCAATTTTAATCGACCACTATGCATAAGTATTTCATGAGAAGGTTCGATCCAATGACCAAAACATGAGGGAAAATGATGGAGAGAGGTCTGATATAAGACACTTTGAAGCCACCTAACATCCTACAGCTTTCACAAAAGACATAAAGAACACTTAACATGACCTGCATAATATGGTAAGCTAGTAACTAGGTACAAATCAAAATTTGGAAAAGGGAGAGAAATCTACCACATATGCAAATTGCTGAATGAATATACACTATGCCAGCACTTGAAATTTGAAAGTACAATCCTTCTATTGATTGAAGAGGTTACACAACTCACCAATGGTAGAGTCTGGTCTTGCCAAGGGAGGGATAATTTTAATCAAAGCTAAAAGCCAACTTATAGAGAATTACAAAATCCAAAAGATTGGCATTAAAAAAAGAATAGGATCAACTTAGATTAACTCAATGCTGATTTTGCTTTTTAAATAAAATATGTTTTCCCTTTTCCTTTGCATGAAGCTCCTTAGCGCTAGAGGAAGTGGACTTGTCTTTGCATATTGAAACACCCACCTATCTTTGCATAGAAATCCATGCCAATGTCAATTTTAGATTCTTCATGAGTTGGTGGGATGTTTGGAAGTATGAGATGATAATATCATGCATGAAATCTAACACCAATGTAAATTTTAGAACTCTGACTGGATCAATTGGAAGCCAAGTTGGAATGTTTGAAAGGCTGAGTTAGAACGTTTGATATGCTGATTTGGAACATTTGATAGGCTGAGTTGGATGAAGAGATTATTCTCCTTTGCATGGAAAATTCCTATTAGATGTGGTGTTTAACAATTAGTCAATTCTAAATCTAGAACAGTAAACTCAATGTCTGAATTTGGAACTCTAGTTGAGCTGTTGGAATGTTACAAGCTTGAGACGGATGAAAGTGCTTGCATGGAAAACTCCTTGCCGAGTGAGAGATATAAATTCAGGGTGAATTTATTTCCTAGCTATCTATTTTCTATTTCTATTTCTATGCATGTGTTGCTTTTGGGTTTATTCCCACAGACTTGTCTTTGGTCTTGGATTTTTTTTAGATATTTTGTTAGTCCACATTCCCACAGATAGTTTGTTTTGCTTTATTTCCTTTCAGATATCTCCTTTGACTTTATGTCCTTCTCACTTTTCATGTGGCTTTATTTCCCTTGGCTTATCTATGCTTAGACCTTGCCTTTTCAAATCCTTTGAAAGATTTCCTTTGGATAATTATTCTACTTGAATTGTCCTTGACTTATCTTTTCTCACGGGCTTTTGTCTTTTGAATTTCTATAGGCTTTTTACTTTGCGGGATTTTTCCATTTGTTCTTTTCCTAAATTAATCCTTTGGACAAAATTTTTGAAGGAATTCTTTCGAGACTTTTGTCCGAAGGATATCTTTCCTTTGTTTTTTCTCTTTTTGCCTTTGGACTTTTTCTATCAGGGTTTTTTGCTTTGTAAACTCTCCAAATTTCTTTGGAATTTTTGTCCAAAGGAATTCCTTCTGAAAAAAGTTCAAAGGTATTTTCTGTCTTCTTTGGCCATCGACATAATGTCCTTCAAAAGAATTGCAAAGGTATTGCCACCGACCAGGTGCACTCCGTAAGGGTTTGTGTCCTTTCTCTGTGCCCTTTGGGAAAGTTGGAATGGTCATGTCACTGACCAAGTGCCCTCTACAAGGGCTTATGTACTTCCTCTATGGATTTTCAAAAAAAAATTAGGGCACCTGAGTTTTTTATAGGGCATCTAGGTTTTTTACAGGGGTCCTTATTCCTTTGAACTTTTGGATTTTTTGACTTCTCTCTCAGATTTCTTCAGACTTTTGTCTGAAGGAATTAGTCGTTGGGATTTATTCTTTGGTGGAATTTTATTTGGAGGCTATGGTCTTTCCTTCATTTTTTCTCCGAAGTATTCGTTCAGACAGAAAGTCTGAAGGAATTCCTTCAGACTTTTTCCTGAATGATATCTTCCTTGGTTTTTTCCTTTATTGTAGCCTCTTTCCTTGGCTTATACCTGGTTGTAGATGGCTCCTTCAGTTATTGTAGATATGCATTTAGGCTTGATTAAACTTTGAAAAACCTTTTACTTTTCATTATTCAGTACCCAAAACAAATTCACAAGATAAACTGGCACATAAAACCATCTTTTGAATAGTAAGGTTGACAATTTTGCCCTATTGGCTAGGTTCTCTTGGAAATGTCTTTCTTGAAGTTGATAGGCATCTTCGTGAGGATAAAGAGTATAAGAGGGATAACTATAGACATCTAATTCCTAACACCATTTGTGTTTAAATTGTCAATCTTACTCAAATTGCACTCAAATACACATTTTAGGTCAAAATCCATAAAAAAACCTTAAATGGTTCGAACTTGTCACTTAAAAGTGTCAATTCAGGTCAAAGTATCCCTAAATAGGGCAATGCATTTTATGGGCTAGCTAACTTTGATCATATCATTTCGAGTCAAAATAACAATTTTGTCATTTAGTACTATGTGTTGTCCTTGAAAAATGTCACTCATTTTTTGGGATAACCTACGGATTATTTTGGCTCTGCACAGACCAAAATTTCTCTCTTACCTTCTCAAAATTTGTTCTGAGCTTTCAAATTCCTCTTTTTTCAAGCTTTTTCAGTAAAGGGATTAACAGGTTCAAAGGCTTCTGCAGGCGAGTTTAATCAAAAGAGCCAGTTTCCAATACTTGGTCATCTTCAGGATTGGGTCAGTGCCTTGGTTCAATCGAAAATGTCCATCGGCAAGCATCTAAGCAAGGATTGAACCATTGAACCATTAAACCGTTGAACTTTGAACCATTTTGGTTCAACGGGTTCAATGGGTTAACAGGTTCAATGTCATCAGCAAGAGTTAGTCGCGCTTTGTAAAAGAGTTCAAAGTTCAATGGTTCATGGGTTTAAAGGTTCAAAGGTAGCCTCTGTCAAAGAAAGAAGTAGCAAAAGAAAGATTCAGGCAGATGCTGCCAAGTGGCAACCACAAAAGGCTTCACTATATTTTTCTAAAAGCAGCGAATTATGCCACGTGCCCCTGACAAGGATCGACGGAGGCCAACAAGTGTCATCATTTGCGAGAGCCTAACTGAGCCCCAAACATTTTTATGGTGTTGCAAAAGCTTGAGAGCAGAAAGTGCCAAGTGTCAACGATGGAATGTTTCAGTATGATGCAGCAGAAGATGCCACGTGTCTCTAGTTAAAAGCAGTGGAAGGCACCACGTGTCAAAAATGGGGCACTCTCAACGTAGAGGCACTGAGCCAAAGAAAGGTTTCCTTCGGACATTTTTTCTAAAGGAATTAAAGGGACCAATAGCCCACCAAAGAAATTGAAGCCCGAAGGCCAATTAGAGGATCTCGAAGGGTAGATACCCTTGCAGGAGGACACTCGATACATAAAATGGACCTTGTTTAAAACCTCGAAGGGCAAGTTCCCTTTAGGAAAGTTTTGAGCCTCAAAGTGTAGCGGATGCTGCCAAGTGTTGCATGCTGAGACAGTGTCAAATGAAGCTTCAAAGCATGGAACTTGCCACGTGTTTCATCCCAATACATCAGAAGCTGCCACATGTCTGCATCTATGTCATAGCAGAATGACAGGCCCACGGATGTGAAACTTAGAGCGATTGGCTAGCCATTAACCTTCAATAGAGGAAAGACCCGTGAATGCCAAATTGGCTACATTTAAGTGTCTGTTAATTTTTGTAGACTTAAAATGTGAACATGAATGCATTCAAATAGCCTAAGGCTAGGGCCAATAGAAGGAAGAGACAAAGCAGAAAACTCAGCAAGAGTTATTTTTAGTAGGTGAAGCAGTTTGTCGGGTAGAAATTTGGGGCCTGCAAGCATTGAAAGTGACGTCTATTTGTCCCCTTCGAGATAAAGGAAAAGTAGACAGTTGCGTGGCTAGTAGGTGAGGGAATGAGTGATTCAGGCTAGGGAGTAGAAAAAGGAGATGAACCAACATGCCATAGTTAAGGCAGCTGCTCTGCTCCAGCATGGCCCTTCTTGATAGAATCAAGAATGTGTCCAAGGCATTAATGCACCGAATGGGTCGCTCCATGGGAAAAAGTTCCAAGCCCCTCCCCTTTTGGCCTATATATATTGTAATCTCTCATTTGTTACAAGGGAGATCTTCTCGAATATAGAAGCAAAACTCTGCCCAAATTAAAAGGCGAATACTAAGACTTTGAGCTCAGATTGTATTTCATATTATTTTATTTGAATGAGAAAGCACACTATTCATAGACTTTGTGATGTATGGCCTGTATCATTTTAGAATATTATTCTTATGTCTGTCTTCTGAATGTGCTCTTGTTTATTTAATTTGGCAAGCAAAATTAGTGAAAGTAACAAAGAAGGTGTCTAGAAGCCAACTACTTCTAGACTTTGTGCTGCCATAGTTGTCTTCAGTGTGTGTTTATTTTCTGTTTCTGTGTAAAGGACTTTGGGACAACTTTGTGCCCCCATTGTTCTTTGTATTTCACTCTTAGGTAGTCGAGGTCGAGAATTTGCACTACATCTCAGTATGCTAGTTACTCTACACCCTTTTATCATCAGTTACTTTTGCT
This sequence comes from Torreya grandis, assembly GCA_037957365.1. NCBI lineage: Eukaryota > Viridiplantae > Streptophyta > Pinopsida > Cupressales > Taxaceae > Torreya > Torreya grandis. The sequence goes on along the minus strand of JARHVA010003264.1, from coordinate 1,631,589 downwards.
ACCTGAAAGAAAATCTTGTTGTTCCCTGCAAGAAAACTTCTTAAAGAAGAGAAGTGCCTTCAGTGTTTCCACTAGGATTTTTCTCTTTTGTGTGTTAGTATCATCTCTGAGAGAAGAGAGATTGATGGTTTATTCTACCCCCATGTGTTATTTTTTGCTTATTTATATAGTGTATAGCTCCTGCGTATTTATAGGGAACCTACCCTTGATGAGAGGAGAGATTTATCCCCATTGGATGTGGTAAACCTGCAACTTTGGACGACCAATCTCCCTATGTTGTAGTGATAGGAACTATTTTTCTCACCAGTTAGTTGGTCGACAAAATAGTCACCCAACACTCTAGATCACTCTTTTATTCTAATTTATTGGTACACATCACGTACCTTTGTTATTTAGTGTTGGAAACATCTTAAATAGAAAGACAACTCCAATGCATCTAACATCATCTTTCAGTTCTTCTCTAGTCAAATTACAATCCAATAATGACTTTTTGACCATTTTGATTAATTGTGCACCAATTTTTAAAATATTGCACTAAACTTGATTAAACTTATTTAAGCTAATTAATCAAATTCAAGAGCTTAAGTAAGAATTTCATAGATCTTTTTGAATATTTCATTATTGAAAATTGATTTTAAATATCTGTATCACCTAATGACATCATCTATGGGGTGGCATCCATCAAGCTATAAATGCATAAAATATCAAGATTATGGGTCACCCATGCCTAGTTAATGTCTCCCATGCCTCTTTAATGCTTATTTATCTTGAGAATATTTATGAATTTAATTTCAAATATTAGGATTATCCATGGCCTCACATCTCAATCTTGAGATGGACGGTCATGGTTGATCTAGACAAATCTCAAAAACCTATAAATAGAGAGGCCATGGACATGAATTTTAAGCTTGAATATTGTAAAGTTATAATGTTAAATTGTTTCCACAATCCTTTGCAAGCTTCATTGATAGGTTAGTTTAGTGATTTGGAATCATGAGCCTAGGTTTTATGTGTTAGGTGAATATTTTGTCGGCTAGCTAACTGGTGACCAAAATAGTTCCTATCATCACAACATAGGAAGATTAGTTGCCCAAGTGTGCAGCTTTACTACATCAACTGGAGACAAATCTCTCCTCTCATCAAGGGGAGGTTCCCTATTAAATATGCAGATGCTATATACTATATATGTAAGCAGAAAGTAAGACACGCAGGTAGCATAAACCATCCACCTCTCTTCTTTCAGAGATGATGCTAACAAATAGAGGAAAAAATCTTGGTGGAAACACTGAAGTCACTTCTCTTTTTTTAGAAGTGTTCTTGTAGGAAACAACAGGAGTGCTTTCAGGTAAGATAAGAAACTAGTAATAAAAGGGTGTAGTAATAGTAGGATGAAATAGAATGCAAAGTTTCCACCTCAACTGCCCAAAGAGTGAGATACGAAGAACAATGGGGGCACAAAGATATCCCAAGGTCCTTTACACAAAAATGGAAAAGAAAAACACACACTGAAAACAACTATGACAGCACAAAATTTGAAAGTAGTTGGCTTCAGGACACCTTCCTTATCACCTCCACTAGTTCTGCTTGTTAAATCAAATAAATAAGAATGCTTTCAGAAGAAAAACATAAGAATAATCTCGTAAAGTAGCACAAGCTATCACATCACAAAGTCTAAAGGTAACTTGCTTTCTCATTCAATCAAAGAAATATGAACTACAATCTGAGCTCAAAGTCTTAGTAATGCCTTTCAATTTGGGTAGATTTTCACATATGGTAAGGGGAAGATCTCTTTAAAACAATAAAAGAGATTACAATATATAGCCACCAAGTAAGGCTTGGCATTCTCTCCCATGGGATGGCCCATGCTACAGTCAATGCCTTCAGTGCACCTTCAGTTTTGCCTAGAGGGACTATGCCTAGAACAGTGTGTTGCCTTAACTATGGTGTGCCTATTTATCTAATATGTCTTTTTTTGGGTCTAAATCATCTGGTCTGCCCCCTTTAACGTCTGCACAACTATCTATTTTGTCTTTACTCCAAAAGATACTAACAGGTCACGCCCTCGATGTTTGCAAGCTCAAAAATCTACTTTGCAGACTGTTTCATCTACTGGAATAACTTCTATGTAGATATTTAGAGCTTTTCCATCTTTATTCTTTTGTCTTTTCTAGCTTTGTCTCTTCTTGCTGTGATTTAAGCTATCACGTCATCTTTTCAGCCAGTCGCTTGGTTCTTCCTTCAAGTTCCACACTTTATTTGAATTTCAACAGATATTCCCTTACCTTAAATTTCACGTCTGAAGAGACGTCATTGGTTGACTATTTTAACGGTTCAGGCAGCCTTCTCGGCTCCTTGGTTCAATTGATTTATTGGTTCAATCACTTTAATGGTTCAATCACTTTCCTGCTCCTTGGTTAAACCATCACTTTCATTTGAACTTGCCTTTGGAATCATCCATGTTGCTTCTCTCTTTGCTTGAGGCCACCTTTAAACTACTTAAACTTGTGAACCATTGAACTTTGAACTCTTTCGATTCAAGGTTCAATCGGTTCATTGGTTTTTTCTTTTGCTTGTCACTAAAGAACAAAACAGAACTAAAGACTATACAAATATACATATGTATAGATGATCTTATTTGATGCTTCAAGATTTGAAGCACTTCAGATGCTACCCACTGTGAGACAGTGAATATGGTGTGCCATCCTAATAAATTAGTAGGAAACCATTTTGTCCCCAAAAATGGTGATAGGGGAATGAACTCTCCACCAGAAAATCAATTTTTTGCATCTTTCTCTTAGCTCTTTCTTCTTCTGCCCCATGGCAGGACGTGGTCTTCAATTTGAAAACCATAACTCCTTGCTCTCTTGGCAAAGGGTTCATTTTGTTGATTTTGAAGTAGAGTAGTATGGTCCACCATCATAGCTTGTTGTTCTACTGGTTTAGTCCAGCACATGCTTTGATTGTCAGCATCAAACTCTTGACAAACTATCAGCTCAGCATTTCTTTTGGTGTGAAGGAATTTTACCTCTTCACCCTAAGCAGTTTTTAATCTGAGCAATAGAGATCCACATCCAACTGTGGAAGGATTACTGCCATTAATTTTCAAGATCCAAGCATCATTAGAAGCTGATCTTTTATCAGATTTTTCTTTATCGAAGATGGAAGATCCTTCTTGATTTGTATTGTGCCCTACCAATTCTTTTGATGCCTAATTTGGATCAAATCTTGGATTGCCAACCATGAGACTTTGATCAACTAAGACATGAGCATCCTCTGTGGTCAAGGAGTAATTACCCCTGCCTGAAGGCTCAAACAAAATTTGAGCAGCAGGGGCTGACATTTGGGTAACCACAATCTTCGCCTTAGATAGGTCTGCACCTGATTCTCCACCAATGTTTAATTGCTCAGGATTGGCTTGCAAGGATTCAAACTCAGTCATTTGAATTTCGGATTTCTTGACATGATCAATCATGTCAAATGACTGAGATGGAATTGGAAGAGAGGATGGGAGTTCATCCTTTTAGTTTTTGGGAGGGGGAGGGCTGATGTGCGAAGTTGAAGTAGAAGGTGAAGATATGTTTAATGTACTAACCTTCTTAGCAATCATTGGGTCCTTTGACTAGAAAGGTAGAGTGGTTTCCCACTTAGAAATTAGAATTGCAGGCTGAGTTTGTTCCTCTATTCTTTATTTATTAGTGTGTTGGGTTGACTGATTCTTGAACTGGGTGAATACCGGGTATGATCCCTCATCTGCTTCACCTTCACTTCTAGATTCATCTTGGTAATTCAAGAATTTGATGTGGGATTTGCCAGCTGATTCTTCTTGATCAAACTCAGGTTGGAAATAGGAAACATGCTCTATTTCTAGATATCCCACTACTGAGTTGGTTGGAGGTGCTCCAAGGGCAAGGTTCCTCTATGGGGGAGGAAGATGATTTGGTTGCCCTCGACTTCTGGCAGCGTTGTCTTGATATGCCTGATTAGAAAATGTCCTTCTTGGTATATCTTTATATAGATGATTAGAAGACATACCTTATGCCATTTGCCTTTTCAAGGCTAGCAATTCATTTGCCATCTTTTGTACCATTGGGTTAGTGGTGACTATGCATGAGTATTCAAAAGATGAAGAGGGTTTAACTCTGTTAGGATCTCTCCTTATCTTTCTTGCTAAGATAAGGTTATTTTCTAGCTCAGTAGCCAAATCTTGAGCAGCCTCAAGGTCTATGTGTCTAGCTCATCTCAATAGAAAACTCACTTCAGGCAACTGTGAGTTGATGAAAAAACACATGAGATTCTGAGGTGTCAGCTGGACGATCATTAGAAACCTGTGTCTCAGCTTGTTGAGCCTGGTAATAAAATTCCTCATAGGCTCATGAGGTTCTTTCTTCATCTGAGTGAGCTGGGCTAGCAAAGCATGTGCATCCTCTGCAGGCTTGAACCTAGCTTCAAACTTGGCTTTGAGTGTATCCCAGTCAGTCACTGATCCAGTTTGCAGATGGTAGAACCAGTTTGTAGCAACACCTTCTAGTGTCTCCACAAATATCGTGACCAATATGTCTTCAAATTCCACCCCTATTACACTGTAGGCTATGATGAAAGCTACAATGTGTTCATCAAGATGAACCTTCCCATCACCAAAAAATTTGAGATTTTTTTTTTGAACTGCGTGAAAGTTCATGCAGAGGTGGAGTAAAGTTGAGTGGGCCAAAAGAGTTACCCTAGGGGCCTCAAACTGCGATGATTTAATTATGAAAAATAGGGATAACAAATTTGGGTGGAGTGGCTAGATTGCAAAAGAAAAATAGAAAATAATTGGCCTTGCTTTAGCTTGAGGCTTCAAACTGCGCACTCTTTCCCAACAACTCTAGTTTTGCAGACTAGATAAAATAATGGAAGTGGAGGAAGATGGTAAGGCTATAATGATAATGGGTAAGACACAGAATAGAGTCATCAGAGTCTATAATGGATAAGGGTTATAATGATTATGGGTAAGACACAGGTGATGTTTCAATTTAAAACTTGAGGTTCTAAATTGCATAAAATTACTGTGTCCCCAGCAAAGTCGCCAAAAATTATTGCGCGAGGCTGGGGAAGAAAAATTAACAATAGAAAAGCACTGGCGCAGTTCATTCATCCACAGTGAAATGCGTGGATAAGGTTATAATGATAACAGGTAAGACACAGGTGATGTTTCAATTGAAAACTTGAGGTTCCAAATTGCATAAAATTATTGTGTCCCCAACGAAGTCGCCAAAAATTATTGGGTGAATATTTTGTCGGCTAGCTAACTGGTGACCAAAATAGTTCTTATCACCATAGCATAAGGAGATGGGTCATCTTGGTGTGCAAGTTTACTACATCAAAAGGATACAAATCTCTCCTCTCATCAAGGAGAGGTTCCCTACTAAATATACAGAGGCTATATACTATATATATAAGCAAAAAGTAAGACACAGGGGTGGGATAAACCATCCATCTCTCTTTTTTAAGAGATGATGCTAACAAACAGAGGAGAAATCTTGGGTTATTACTGAAGATACTTCTCTTCTTTCAAAAGTAACATTCAGCCAAGAGCCAGATCCCTTTCTGGATAGTAGAAATCTTGATGAAATGATAGAAGCCACTTCTCTTCTTTCAAAAGTGCTTGTTCTTGCAAACAACATGAATCTTTCTAGTAAGTAACTGGTAACCAAAGGTGCAGAGTAACCACCAGCCTAAAATGTAGTGCAAAGTCTCCACCTCGACTGCCCAAGAGTGAAATACGAAGAATAATGGGGGCACAAAGTCATCCCAAGGTCCTTTACACAGAAACAAAAAATAAGCACACTAAAGACAACCATGATAGCACAAAGTCTAAAATTAGTTGGCTTCAGGACACCTTTCTTATCACCTCCACTAGTCTTGCTTTTTAAATCAAATAAATAAGAATTCTTTCAGAAGACAGACATAAGAACAATCTCCTAAAGTAGCACAAACTATAACAGCATAAAGTCTACAAGTAACTTGCTTTCTCATTCAATCAAAAAAATATGAATTACAATCTGAGCTCAAAGTCTCAGTAATGCCTTTCAATTCAGGTAGAGTTTCACTTTTGGTAAGGGGAAGATCTCTTTAAAACAATAAAAGAGATTACAATATTGTTGTCCCCCAAAAATATCACTCATTTTTGGGACAACATTTGAACTATTTTGGTCTTACAAACCAAAATCATCTCTTCCCATTTCAAAAATTGTTCTGAGCATTCAGGTGCTTCATTTTTCAAGCTTTCTAGAAATCTATGGACTCTACAGGCTTGAATCTACGAACTCTACAGGCAAGCTCAAATCTACAGACTCTCAAGGTTAGTTTCTACGGACTCTACAAGAAAGAAACGAGTTTAACACTTAGCCAAATAATGAAGAATGAATCAATTGGACAATTAAACCGTTGAACCAAAGTCAGTTCAATCAGTAGGTTCAAAGGTTCAACCAAAGCTTAGAAAGATAAAGAAAGCAATGTTTGAGTGAGACACAAAATAAACCAATGAATCGATTGAACTTTGAACCGAAAGAGTTCAAAGTTCAAAGGTTCAACATGGTTCAAAAGTTCAAACGCAGCCTCAAAAAAAGAGAGAAGCAACATGGATGATTCCAAAGGCAAGTTCAAATGAAAGCGATGGTTCAACCAAGGAACAGGAAAGCGATTGAACCAATAAAGCGATTGAAGCAAGAGTGATTGAACCAAGGAGCTAAGAAGGCCACATGAACCATTGTAATAGTCAACCAATGACGTCCCTATAGATGTCAAATTTAAGATAAGGAAATGTTTTTTGAAATTCAAATAAAGTGCAGAACTTAAAGGAAGAACCAAGCGACTGGCTGAAAAGATAACCTGATAGCTCAAATTGTAGCAGGAAGAGACAAAGCTGAAAAAGACAAAAGCATGGGCCATTCAAGGAATTGAATACATAGCATGGGCCGTTTTATGGAAAATAAGCACCAAAGTCTTTTTTAGAGTGCTATATATTCTAATCTCTCGTTTGTTACAAGGGAGACTTTTCATTTTATAAGAGCGAAACTCTGCCCATTTTGAAAGAGAAAGACTGAGACTTTGAGCTCAGGTTGTAATTTCATTTCCATTTGTTATCTAAATGAGAAAGTAAGTTTTTCATAGACTTTGTATTGTTCTGACTTGTGTCATCTGAAGGTGCCCTTATTGATTTAATTTGGTACACATAATTAGTGAAGGTAATAGGGAAGTGTCTTGAAACCAACTTTGGAAAGACTTTGTGTTTTCACAATTGATTTCAATATGTGTTTTCCTTTTCTTTTTGTGTTGAAGATTCTAGGGCAATTTTTTTCCCCCATTATCCTTTGTGATATACTCTTTGAGTAGTTGAGGTGGAGACTTTGCGCTCTGTTTCATTCTGTTGTTACTACACCCTTTTGATCACTGGTTATTTCACTATTTAAAAGAAACTCTTGTTGTTTCTTATAAGGACACTTCTGAAAGAAGAAAAGTGCCTTCAGCATTTATAGCCAAGATTTTCTCTTTTGTTTGTGTGCATCATCTCTGAAAGAAGAGAGATGGATGGTTTGTCCCACCCTTGTGTCTTACTTTCGGCTTATTTATATTGTATATAGCTCCTACGTATCCATAGGGAACCTCCCCTTGATGAGAGGAGAGATTTGTCTCCAGTTGATGTAGTAACGTTGCACACCTAGCCAACCAATCTTTTTGTTGTGGTTGATCAGACTTATTTTATTGATCAGTACGCTAATTGACAAAATATTCACCCAACAGTTTTTGGTAACTCCATTGGGGACAGTAATTTTGTGCAATTTGGAACCTCAAGTTTTAGATTGAAACATCACCTGTGTCTTACCCATTATCATTATCACCTTATCCATTATAGAGTCTGGGGACTCCCATCTGGGTCTTACCCATTATCCATTTATAGCCTTACCATTTTCATCCATCTCCATTATATTATTTGGTCTGCAAAATCAGAGCTTCTAAAAAAGAAAGAATATTTTGAAGCCTCAAGCTTTAAGCTGAAGCAGGGCTAGTTTTTTTTCCATTTTTGTCCTATAATCTGGCAAATCCACTCAAATGTGTTATCCCTATTTTTTATAATCTAATCATGGCAGTTCGAGGCCCTTGGGGTAACTCATTTAGCCCACTTAATCTAACTCCACCCTTGCATGAGCTACCACTCAGTTTAAGAAAAAATTTCCAAAAAAAAATTAGTGATGGAAGAGTCCACCCTGATGGACACATTGTAGCCTTCACCATAGCTTGTGGTGTGATAGGGGTGAAATTTGAAGACGTGGTTATACCATCTGTAGACTAGATCAGTGACTAACTGGGACACTATCAAAGCCAAGTTTGAGGCAAGGTTCAACCCTGTAGAAGATGCTCATGCTTTGCTAGCCCAACTTACACAAATGAAGAATGAACCTCATGAGCCTATGAGGAATTTTATTACAAAATTCAACAAGCTGAGAAATAGGATTCTCGTAGTTGCTCAATCCACACTCGAGAACCTCAAATGCTTCTTCATAAACTCACAGTTGCCTGAAGTGAGTTTTCTGAAAAGACATGCTGGCTGCATAGATCTTGAAGCTGCTCAAGACTTAGCTACTGAGTTAGAAGATGACCTTATCTTGGTTGGAAAGATAAGAACGGATTCAAATAGAGGCACATCTTCCTCATCTTCTAATAACTCACTTACAGCCACCACTGATCTAATGGTACAAAAGATAGCAAATGAAGTGCTAGCCCTCAGAAGACAAACGGTACAAGGGATGTCATCTGCTCCTTCATACAGAGATGTACCAAGGAGGGCATTCCCTAATCAGGCACATCAAGGGCAACCCAATCATCTTTCTCCCCCACAGAGGAATCTTACCATTGAAGCACCTCCAACTAACTCAACAGTTGGGTATTTGGAAATAGAGCACGATTTCTCTTTCCAACATCAGTTTAATCAAGAAAATGATGCTGGTCTCTTCACAGAGGATCAAGAAGAGTCAACTGGTGACTCCCACATTAGTTTCCTAGATTACCAAGATAAACCCAGAAGTAAAGGTGAAGCATCCGAGGGATCATATGCTATGGTCACCCAGTCTCAGAATCAGTTAGCTCAATAAGCTAATAAAGGAGAAATAGAGTAGTGACCTGAACCTGCAATTTTGATTGCTAAGCATGGGGCCACTCTGCCTATCCAACCAAAGGACCAAGTGATTGCTAAGAAATTATCCCAAGCATTTTTGCACCTTTTACTTCAAATTCACAGGCTAGTCCTCCTACCCCTCCCATAAACCAAAAGGAAGAACTCCCATCCCCTGTGCCTAGTCCAATCTAGCCATTTGACATAATTAATCATGTCAAATATGTCGAGACCCAAATGGCAGCCCCCGCAACCCAAATTTTGTTTGAGTCTTTAGGCAAGGATGAAATAGCAAAAGAATTGGTGGAATGCGGCATAAGTGTAGAAGAAATCTCCCCTCCAAATGAAGAAGAATCTGAGATATATGAGGGGGACAATCAAGACATGTGCTGGGCCGAGCTATCAGAACAACAAATTATGGTACTAGGCCGTGCTGCTGCCCATCAAAATTAGGAGAAGGAACTCTTTGCCAGGAGAGCAAAGATTCATGGTTTTTTTATCAAAAGACAAGTCTTGCTTTGGGGCAAGAAGAAGAGAAAACCAAGGGGAAGACACAAAAAAGTGGTTTCCTAGTGGAGAGTTCTATTCGCTTGTCACCGTTTCTAGGGACAAAAAAGTTTCCGACTAGTTTATCAAGATGGCACACCATTTTCACTATCTCGCAGTGGGTAGCATTTGAAGTGCTTCAAATCTTGAGGCATCAGATAAGATCATCTGTACATATGTATATTTGTATAGTCTTTAGTTCTATTTTGTGCTTTTTATTTTCATTTTTAGAGCCTTTTTTTTGGGTAGCATGACTCTGTAGCCCAATGGCACACTTCAAGGCACTGAAGATTCTGGTTTCTACTCCCTTCAGCTATTAGGTTGTGGAGCTAAAACCTTCAACTTGTTGCAGACAAAAAAAAAGAGGTTGCTGAAGACCCAAAAGCATCGACGTCGACATCATGACCGACGTCGGTCATGATCAATGCAGAAGGCAACCGGCGTCGGCAGGAGTCGATCGACGTTGACAGCACCAGACAAGCAGAGACCAGCGTCGGTCATCTATGTGTTTTAGAACTGTTCATTGCACGAATAATTAGTTAAGTGAACGGAGTGTTTGCATGTAAAGGCTATTTCGAGCCTTGAGCTGCATGGATAATTATAGTAAACTAAGAGTCTAAGTTATTGTTCAAGTTTGGGATCTATTTATAGACCCATTAGCATGTATTGTAAAGTGTGTGCTAGTGAAGAGAACAAAGTGTGTGTTTCTCCTAGTTCCATTAATGAGCTGATAAGGAAGGCAAAGAAGATCCTTCCATTGTAAGTATGGTCTATTGAATTGCAGGATGCAGGTTCATGGGAGATCAACTTGAAGTACTATAGAGTGCTTGGTGTACTGACAGAGTTATTACTGATTGGTTGGAGAGGTGAACACCAATTCTGTGTGTGAGTTGGTTGTTGGGACCGTTTTTGGTAAGAGAGTGTTTTTTGAAGAAGAATTACTGTACACTTGAGGTGTGGAAAGCCTCTGTAAGGTGGAAGAGTGTGGTGGCTCTTTATTGTATTCTTTTATGTACAAATGTTAATACAAGATAGTGTATTGTCTCTCATATTCTGTGCTATTGATGAATTCTAGTTACTTGTATTTCTGATTATTTCTGCATGTTTAATTGCTTAAGTTTGGTAATCATATTGTGTTCTTTTTGAGGAGCAAGATCCTAATAAGTGGGATCAAAATAGGTGTGTTTATTTTTGGATTCCCCTATAACTGGTATCAGAGCTTTTGGTTGGGATACTAACATGTTGGATTAGATCTGGTTAGTGTGTGTTGATTACAGGTTACTCACATGAATTTTTATTTGAGTGGGAGTAGAGCAATGGCAGAAAAAAGTAGACTACGAATGGAGAAGTTTTATAGCAGGAGGTCCAAGTTCAGGTATGGTAGAATAACCTGCTGGAGATATGGAAAGAAAGAGCAAAAAAAAAAGATTGTTGGTTGGTAGCAGATCAACATGAAGGACATGAAGAAGAAGCAGATGTTACAGATTTTGTTGCACAAGATGCTCTAGTATGTTCTTTTGATAAAGTGGAATCTTGGATTTTAGATTCTAGTGCCTCTTTTCATGCATCTCCAATTAGGGAATTTTTTCATGAGTATGTCCAAGAAGACTTTGGAGAAATTTGTGTAGGGGATGGTAAGCCTTGTCAAATGGTTGGCAAAGGGAAAGTGAAGCTGAAATTGTAGACATGTAACACATGGGTGTTGAAAGAGGTCATGCATGTCTTAGTTTTGGAGTGGAATTTGATTTTTGTAAGAAGTTTGGGTGATGAGGGTTACACAGTAACTCTCACAGCGGACTCTTGAAAGGTTACCAAGGGTGCACTTGTTATAGCAAGAGGTAAGAAAGTAGGTACGCTTTATCTATCTACTTGTATTATTGATTCTCTTTCTGGGTTATCTACTTCAGCTGTAGATTCAGAGATGTGGCTTAATAGGCTTGGTCACATGAATAAGAAGGAGATGCATGTTCTTGAGTCAAAGGGTATAGATCGAGATTTCTGTATGCAAAAGAAAAAAGTGACGTTTCTTGATGAATTCGATGTTAGTGACAAGAACAGAAAAGCCTTAGTTTTCAAGGAGAAGGTGATGGACAAAGTTCAGCACAAGGGGCAGAAGAATTCTAAGCAGAACAAGGGTGATTTGGACAAGGGTTTGATCCAAAAGGAGCTCGCGGGTAGAAGTCAGTACTCATAAGCAAAACACAGAGACCGACGTCGGCAAAAAAACTAGCGTCGACACCCAGATAGGGATCGACATCGGCTATGTGCAGCCCGACATCGGTGACTCAGGGTAGATAAACACCGGCGTCGACAAGGGGTAACTGACGTTGGCGATGAGGCAGTCGCATGGAACCAACATCGATCGGGTGCAGACTGGAATGTGACTGGCATCGGTCACTGAGACGAATTTTAAGTGAATAGCAAGCTGTCAAGGAGTCTCAAGCGCCCATATGGAGGACTTAAAAGATATGTAAGCCTCAAATTCATCATTTCCCTTCTTTACACTACTTGTTGCTCACTTATGACATAGAACCAGGAAGTTCTTGAAGAAGCAGAACAGATAGATCCAGAAAACAGTGGGTGCTTGGCATGGATGAAGAATGTGATTCCTTGGAGGAGAACCAAACAGGAGTTTTGGGTGGAGTTGCCAACTGGAAGTAAGCACTGAGAGACGAATGGATGTTCAAGATGAAGAAGAGCAGAAATAGACACGTGAGATAGAAGGCCAGGGTATATGGTCTTGAGTAAGCTGCAGGACAATGGAGGTTTGATCATTGTGTTTTTCTTTACCAGGTTGGATAATATTAGCTACATTATCTTATTACTGTAGATGTGCTTGTTGCAGGGTTACATATATAGGGAGTTGTTAAACTAAAGGTAAAGCTAGTTCAGAGGTGTGTCATGAAGAATCTGGGAGCAGCAAGATTCTTTGACATGAGTGTGTTCGAGGGACATGGAAGGTCATATGTTGACTTTGTTTCTAGATGATTGTGTGAGACCGATTAGCACGCCGATGGTTGGACAGTTCACAGAATAGGGTCTTGATTCACATAATGAGGTTAAGTGCATGGTATGTACTAGACCTGAGTTTTCTCAAGCAGTGGGAGTTGTCAGAAAGTTAAGAGCCAATCCAAGAAAAAAGCATTGGAGGGCAATTCAGTGGATTCTTAGAGGGACCAGCAACAGGTGCACATGCTATGCAGGGTCAAGTTACTTTCTACATGGTTTGTAGATGTGGATGTGGCAGGTAATTTGGATGACAGGTGTTGCACCACAGGGTGTGTGGTGGTTGGTCTTCAAGAGTGATCTTGAGGAGGGATACAGAGCCAAGGAAACAAACTAGACAGTGTACAGGTACAGGTACAATTATAGCTATTTATCTTCAAGTGAGAGATTGTTAGGTTGTAGAGCTAAAAGCTTCAACTTGTTGCAGACAAAGAAAAAGAGGTTGCTAAAAACCCAGAAGCATCGGCGTTGACATCATGACCGACGTTGGTCATGATCAGTGCAAAAGACAACCGACGTCGGCAGGAGTCGGCCAACGTCGACAGCACCAGACAAGCAGGGACCGGCGTCGGTCGCTTGTGTGTTCTAGAACTACTCGTTGCATGAACAGTTAGTTAAGTGAACGGAGTGTTTACATGTAAAGGCTATTTTGAGCCTTAAGCTGCGTGGATAATTATAGTAAACTAAGAGTCTAAGTTATTGTTCAAGTCTGGGATTTATTTATAGACCCATTGGCATGTATTGTAAAGTGTGTGCTAGTGAAGAGAACAAAGTGTGTGTTTCTCCTAGTTCCATTAATGAGCTGATAAAGAAGGCAAGGAAGATCCTTCCCTTGTAAATATGGTTTGTTGAATTGCAGGTTGTAGGTTCATGGGAGATCAACTTGAAGTACTATAGAGTGCTTGGTGTACTGGCAGGATTATTACTGACTGGTTGGAGAGGTGAACACCAATTCTATGTGTGAGTTGGTTGTTGAGACCGTTTTTGGTAGGAGAGTGTTTTTTGAAGAAGAATTACTGTACACTTGAGGTGTGGAAAGCCTCTGTAAGGTGAAAGAGTGTGGAAGCTCTTTATTGTATTTTTTTCTGTACAAATGTTAATACAAGATAGTGTATTGTCTCTCATATTCTGTGCTATTGGTGAATTCTAGTTACTTGTATTTTTGGTTATTCTTGCATGTTTAATTGCTTAAGTTTGGTAATCATATTGTGCTCTTTTTGAGGAGCAAGATCCTAACAAGTGGGATCAGAACAGGATTGTTTGTTCTTGGATTCCCCTACATCAGCTGCTCTAAATTTTCATCTGAAGTAAGTTCCCTAACTAGAGCCAGTTGTTGTCCTCCAAAAATATCACTCATTTTTTAGACAACATTTGAACTATTTTGGTCCTATAGACCAAAATCCTCTCTTCTCCTTTCAAAAATTGTTCTGAGCATTTAGGTTCTTCATTTTTCAAGCTTTCCAAAAATCTACAGACTCTACAGGCTTGAATCTATGAACTCTGCAGGCTTGAATCTATGAACTTTGCAAGCAGACTCAAATCTACAGACTCTCAAGGTTGGTTTTTACGGACTCTACAAGAAAGAAATGGGTTCAACACTTAGCCAAATAATGAAGAATGAATCGATTAGACCATTGAATCGTTGAACCAAAGTTGGTTCAATCGGTAGGTTCAAAGGTTCAACCAAAGCTTAGAAAGATAAAGGAAGCAGTGTTTGAGTGAGACATAGAATAAACTAATGAACCGATTGAACTTTGAACCAAAAGAGTTCAAAGTTCAATGGTTCAACATGGTTCAAAAGTTCAAAGGCAGCCTCAACCAAAGAGAGAATCAACATGGATGATTCTAAAGGCAAGTTCAAATGAAAGTGATGGTTCAACCAAGGAGCAAGAAAGTGATTGAAGCAAGAAAGCGATTGAACCAAGGAGCTGAGAAGGCCACCTGAACTGTTGAAACAGTCAACCAATGACGTCTTTGCAAATGTCAAATTTAAGGTAAGAAAATCTCTGTTGAAATTCAAATAAAGCAGAAAACTTGAAGGAAAAACTAAGCGATTGGCTGAAAAGATAGCCCGATAGCTCAAATTGTAGCAGGAAGAGACAAAGCTGGAAAAGACAAATGCAAAAAGAGGGAAAATATCGAAATGTCTATGCAGAAGTAATTTCAATACATGGAATAGTCCACTAAGCAAGTTTTTTGGCTTGCAATTTAAGGACGCATCCTATTTTTTCTTTCCATGAATTAAAGACAAATGGATAGCTGCACAGATGTCAGAGGGAATATACCAGATGATCTAGACTCAGGAGAAGACATATGGGATGAAATGACATGCCATTTTAAAGACAGCTACCCTATTTTCAATGTAGTTCTTTGACAAACCTGGAGATGCATTCAAGGCATTGAATGCAGAACATGGGTCGTTCTATGGAAAACAAGCGCCCAAGTCTTTCTTGGAGCGCTATATATTGTAATCTCTCATTTGTTACAAGGGATAATTTTTATTTTACAAGAGCGAAAATTTGCCCATTTTGAAAGAGAAAGACTGAGACTTTGAGCTCAGGTTGTAATTTCATTTTCATTGTTATCTGAATGAGAAAGCAAGTTTTTCATAGACTTTGTGTTGTTCTGACTTGTGTCATCTGAAGGTGTCTTTATTCATTTAATTTGGTACACAAAATTAGTGAAGGTAATAGGGAAGTGTCCTAAAACCAACTGTGGGAAGACTTTGTGCTTTCACAATTGATTTCAATCTGTGTTTTCCTTTAATTTTTTTGATGATTCTGGGGCAACTTTGTGCCCCCAATATCTTTTGTGATATACTCTTTGAGCAGTTGAGGTGGAGACTTTGTGCTCTGTTTCATCCTGCTGTTACTACACTTTTTTTATCACTGGTTATTTCACTATCTAAAAAGACTCCTATTTTTTGTAAGGACACTTCTGAAAGAAGAGAAGTGCCTTGAGCGTTTATATCTAGGATTTTCTCCTTTGTCTATGTGCATCATCTCTGAAAGAAGAGAGATGGATGGTTTTTTTCACCCTTGTGTCTTACGTTTTACTTATTTATATTGTATATAGCTCCTACGTATCTATAGGGAACCTCCCCTTGATGAGAGGAGAGATTTGTCTCTGATTGATGTAGTAAAGTTGCACATCTAGCTGACCAATCTTCTTGTTGTGATTGATCAGACCTATTTTGTTGATCAATACGCTGATTGACAAAATATTCACCCAACAAATATATAGCCACCAAGCAAGGCTTGGCACTCTCTCCCATGGAATGGCCCATATTGCAGTCAACACCTTCAATGCACTTTCAATTATTCCTGGAGGGACCATGCCTAGAACAGTGCATCGCCTTAACTATGGCATGTCTATTTATCTAATATGTCTTTTCCTAGGTCTGGATCATCTGGTCTATCCACTCTGATGTCTGCACAGCTATCCATTTTGTCTTTACTCTAAAGGAGACTAACAGGTCACACCTTCGATGTTTGTAAGCTCAAAAATCTACTTTGTAGACAGTTCCATCTACTAGAATAACTTCTACGTAGATATTTTGGGATTTTCCCTCTTTTTGATTTTGTCTTTTCTATCTTTGTCTCTTTCTACTGTTATTTGAGCTATCGGGATATCTTTTCATCCAGTCGCTTGGTTCTTCCTTCAAGTTTCATGCTTTATTTGAATTTCAACAGATATTTCCTTAACTTAAATTTGACGTTTATGGGTACGTCATTGGTTGACTGTTTCAACGGTTCGAGAAGCCTTCTCGGCTCCTTGGTTTAATCGCTTTATTGGTTCAATCACTTTCATGCTCCTTGGTTGAACTAGCGCTTTCATTTAAACTTGCCTTTGGAATCATCCATGTTGATTCTCTCTTTGCTTGAGGCCGCCTTTGAACTGCTTAAACCTGTGAACCATTGAACTTTGAACTCTTTCAATTTAAGGTTCAATTGGTTCATTAGTTTTTTCTTCTGCCCGTCACTTCCTTGTTCTTTCTAAGCTCTTTGATCTTCATTGCACTGGTTGAACCTTTGAACTTGTGAACTCGTTGAACCTTTTGGTTCAAAGTTCAACGGTTCAATCGGTTCATTCTTTTTATTTGGCTAAGTCCTTTTGAGCTTTTTGAACCAAATGCGTTGAACTATTTGGTCATTGAACCATTGAACCAAAGTGCTTCAATGGTTCAACAGTTCAATGGTTCAAGCCTTCTTCTCTTTGATAAGTGTTTTGAAGCCGTTCAACCTAGAAGCAGTTGAACTTGTTGAACCTTTGTCGAAGCGCCAATTGTTGATGATGGCATTGAACCTTGAACCCATTGAACCCTTGAACCAAAAGAGTTCAATGGTTCAATCCTTGCTTAGAAGCTTGCCAATGAACTCTTTTGGTTGAACCAAGCCATTGAAACAATATTGAAAATGACCAAGTGTTGGAAACTTGTTCTTTCCTACAGAGTCTGCAGAAATCAACCTGTGAATTCTGTAGAATTGAGTTCGTAGTTTTCTCTGATTTTTCTCTCGAGCCTTGAAAGAGTCCGCAGAAATGAGCCTGCAGAGTCTGTAGTTTTAAGCCTGCAAAGTCTGTAGATTTCTTCCTACAGAGTCCGTAGATTCAAGCCTGCAGAGTCCGTAGATTTCTGAGAAAGCTTTGAAAATGAAGAACTTGAATGCTCAGAATGATCTTTGAAAGGGGAAGAGAGGATTTCAGTCTGTAGGACCAAAATAGTTCAAATGTTGTCCCAAAAATGAGTGATATTTTTGGGGGACAACATTATGGAGTGTTCTTGAGACATTGGAGGAGTTTGCCACCTTTGTTGACAAAGACAAAGATGCTTGATCAAGGGAGAATATGTTTTTGAGCCACATGGGTATGGTGAATCCATTTGGGAAGGTACTATGATGTTGATTTCTTTCCTTTGTTTTTTTCTATCCTTTGTAATTTTCATAGGAATAGATAGGCTTAGTTATTTCTTTATGCATTTGTCATGATTTATGGACTAATGTTGGACTAACTTGCTTTGTAATCCTCTCTACATCTTGGCATGCCCGATGGGGTTAGACGCATCCTACATATGAAGAAAATCATTTTATAGCTCTAAAATATTTATTTGGACCATTAAAACTCTTTCAAATTGATTTTCTAACTTTATTTTGTCATTTTTATTTGTCATAGGTTTACACAGTAATCGATGTCGACTAGTAAAACTGACATCGATCGGATAGATTAACCGACATCGATTAGTAAAATTGACATTGGTTGGATACCTATCATCGATCACATTGGTATAACCGATGTCGATTAGATAATTGTCATTGATTAGAAAATTTAACCATCATCAGTTATGTAACCGATGTCGGTCACAGTGTTTTTCTTAAAACACAAACCCAAGAGCTCTTTTTTTAAAGTTCATTGTTTCAAACTTAAAAGAGCTTCAAGGCTAAAGGACATGCTAACACTTTTGTTGTAGGACCAAGCTTGACATTTTCTAAAAACATGTTTAGATCACCTTTTGCATGCTTAAAAATCAATTAGAAACCTTGTTTTGGTGTTTAAAAAAAATTTAAATGTTTATGGAGAATGTTTTCAAAGTTTGCAACTAAGACCAAGGGGTCAAATGAACACCACCTCATTTTCCATTTGGGCTTAAAAATGAACTAACCTTTCCAAGTTTTTGTATTTACTTGATTATTTAAGTTAAATATTTGTTTGGCAAAAAGAGGGGTGTTGCATGTATGCTCTTTCATTTGTCCCCTTTAGGGAACCCTTGAAATAAAAAATGCCATTCCTATTACACAAAGCCTAGTCCAAAGCTTAAAAAGAATGTCGTTTATTGCACTCCCAAAAAACTCGTCAAAGTTTGGGTTGTTGGTCCCCAAAAATGTCACTCATTTTTGGAACAACATATGAGCTATCTTGGTCCTATCAAACCAAAATCATCTCTCCCCTTTTCAAAAAATTGTTCTGAGCATTCGAGTTCTTCATTTTTCAAAGCTTTTCAAGAAATCTACAGACTCTATAGGCTTAAATATATGGACTCTACAGACTTGAATCTATGGACTCTGCAGGCCAAGTTCTACGAGCTTCGCATGTTAATTTCTATGGACTCTACAGGAAAGAAGCAAGCTCTCAACACTTAGGCGAGTTCAACGGGTTCAACGACCAATTGGTTCAACACGCTTGGTGCAAAAGATCAAAAAGACTTAGCCAAATAACGAAGAATGAACCAATTGAACCGTTGAATCAAAGTTAGTTCAATCGGTAGGTTCAAGGGGCTTCCCCAAAGCGAAAAAGTCAAGTGTCCTTGCAAAAGACAGGCAACATTGGTTCGAATGTCAAAGAAAAGACAGAATTCCTTCAAATTTGTTCGAAGGCCTAAAAGGAATAATTCCTTCGAACTTTTTGTTCGATGAAAATGATTAAGTGAAGAGGCCAAACGAATTCTTTCAAGAAGACTTTTCTCAGAAAAATGTTAAGGCAAAATTCCTTCAGACTTTTTGTCCGAAGGAATTATTTCAGGCTTTTTATCCGAAGGAAAAGCTCGAAAGCCAAAAGCTCGTTGAAGATTCAATAACCCGCCAGATAAGTTAAAGCCTAAAGGTCGCATGAAATTTTTTGAAGGGTAGATACCCTTGCGGGGGACACCTGACATTAGAAAAAGGACCTTTTCCAAGGACCTGAAGGGACACCTTCCCTTTGGGAAGGTTCCAAAGGCTGAACAAAGATGCAAAAAGGAATCCTCAAAGACTTAGGCACAAAGAGATTCAAAGAATGAATCAATTGAACCATTGAACCGTTGAACCAAATGGTTCAACGAGTTCACATGTTCAAAGGTTTAACCTAGCGCAATAAAGATCAAAGAGCTTATGAAGAACAAGCGATGGGTAGAACCAATGGACCGATTGAACCTTGAACCAAAAGAGTTCAAAGTTCAATGGTTCATAGGTTCAAGTAGTTCAAAGGCAGTCTTAGTCAATGAAAGAAGCATCAAACAAGTGATTCAATGGATGGTTCAACCAAAGAGCGGGAAAATGATTGAACCAAGAAGTGATGGAATAAAAGAGGTAGAATGAACCGATGAACCAATATACTTTTAGCTAGTTCAAAGGTTTAAGGTTCAACATGGTTCAAGCGGCTAGCGACCATTGACGGCCCCACATATGTCAAATTTAAAGTAAGAGAATATCTGTCGAAATTCAAATAAAGCACAAAACTTTGAGGAAGAACCAAGCGACTGGCTGAAAAGATAGCCCGGGAGCTTAAATTCCAGGAAGAGACAAATCTGGAAAAGACAAAGCTGGAAAGGACAAAAGTAAAAAGAGGAAAAAGCCTTAAATATCTACGCAAAAGTTATTCTAGTAGGTGGAACAGTCTGCAAAGTAGATATTTGAGCTTGCAAACATTGAAGGCGCGACCTGTTGGTCTCCTTTGGAGTAAAGACAAAATAAACAGTTGTGCAAATGTTAGAGGGAATAGACCAGATGATCTAGACTCAGGAGAAGACAGATTAGAGGAATAGACATGCCATAATTAAGGCAATGCATTGTTTTAGGCATGGTCCCTCCAGACAGAACTGAAGGTGCATTGAAGGCGTTGACTGCAGCATGGGCCTTTTTCATGAAAATAAGCACCCAAGTTTTTCTTGAAGAACTATATATTATAATCTCTCATTTGTTACAAGGGTGATCTTCCCAATACAGAAGTGAAACTCTACCCAATTGAAAGGCAAATACTTAGACTTTGAGCTCAGATTGTATTTCATTTCATTTTATCTGAATGAGCAAGCAAGTCATTTGCAGACTGTGTTATTTTGGCCTGTATCATTTTAGAAGATTATTATTATGTCTGTCTTTTGAATGTGTTATTGTTTATTTAATTTGGCAAGCAGAATTAGTGAAAGTAACAAGGAAGGTGTCCTGAAGCCAACTACTTCCAGACTTTGTGCTACCATAGTTGTCTTTAGTGTGTGTTTATTTTTTGTTTCTGTGTAAAGGACCTTGGGATGACTTTGTGCCCCCATTGTTCTTTGTACCTCACTCTTAGGCAGTCAAGGTGGAGACTTTGTGCTACACCTTAGATTGTTGGTTACTATGCCCTTGGCACTTAGTCACTTGTTATTAGAAAGATTCATGTTGCCTGCAAGAACAAGCATTTATGAAAGAAGAGAAGTGTCTTTTATTGCTTCACCAAGATTTCTACTATCTAGAAAGGGATCTAGATCTTGGTTGAATAGCACTTTTAAAAGAAGAGAAGTACCTTCACCAATCACCCAAGATCTCTCCTCTATTTGTTAACATCATCTTTGAAAAAAGATAGATGGATAGTTTATCCCACCCCTATGTCTTACTTTCTACTTATTTATATAGTATATAGCCTCCGCATATTTAATAGAGAACCTCCCCTTGATGAGAGGAGAGATTTGTCTCCAATTGATGTGGTAAAGCTGCACACCTGGAAGACTAATCTTCCTATGCTATGGTGATAGGAACTATTTTGGTCACCAGTTAACTAGCCGACAAAATATTCACCCAACATGGGTGACCTTGAAAATGACCCTAAAGTCTTTATTTGTATATCTTTCATTTCATTGCATCTTGGCTTGCGGGGGGGACATCATTACCTCCCATGAGTTCTTTAGGGAAGCTTTGACCCAGGGTTTCACCTCCTGGTAATGGCTTCATTTGGATCCTAAATTGGAGTTGCACATGGGACGTATTTGCATTTGGACATCGCACTACACTGAGCGAACAATAGGATGTAGTGGTTGTAAAAAGGACTAGACCTTTTTACAACTAGCCAATTCCATGGTCACCCAATTTCTGTGATTGTATTTTTCATCGTTTGATGTGAAAGTCATTATGAAATTTATTCTCTTACAACAATCGAAAACTTGCCATTTTAGTAAACCCCACTTTGCCATACCTCGTCAGTTTAGACTTAAGATGTTTTTTTTTTGTCATTAACTTGGTCTTAATTTATGTCTAAAATCACTTGTTAACTCATTGAACTTAACCAAAACACATTGTCCTCAATTTTCTTGAGCAAGGGAGGTGTTACGTTGTCTAATTAGAAAATTCATTTTTTCCTTGTTCAAATTGTTATCAAAAGCTTTGTATCATGTCATTCACTTTGGCACAGTCATGCTGTCCAAATGAGTCTAGATCTTTTACCCAATTTATTTAAATCTTTCATTTATAATCCACATTTGAAATTGAACCTTTTTGAGTTCTAAGGGTTGGTGTGTCAAAATGGGTTCATCATTTGTGCACTAAGCTTGTTCCAACTTGGGTTAAATTTTTCATTTGGATTGAAGGTCATTTATTAAGACTCAAAATCACATTATCATCTTGGTGGACTCAAGTCATCTTCTGTATCACTCATGCTTTGAGTCCTAGAACATATTTTATCCTACTGAAATCATGTGGCGATGTTGTGCTACCTATTTCATTCTAACTTTATACTTAGTGATTCACGTATGTTTTTACATCTTGATTTACTTAGTCCATTTTGTCTTCTTCGTAATTCAGAGAGCTTTCCTCTAAACTTCTAGGGTCAACTTATCAAAGTTGAAACTAGTTATTACAGTACAGATGTATCATAAAGATCTAGGTTTTGGTGTACTAGTTTTCACCTTGGGTCTTTGAGTTACCTTACCCTCTTCCGATCTATACGATTTCAACCTTACCAAAGGTTGAGTAAACTCATGAACTAAATCTTCTAAATTGTGTGTGGTTTCAAACCACCCTCCCTTATAATCTCATTGGTACCTTGGTTATTTGTTTAAAAGAGAGCTAAAGCATACTTTATTTGGTTGCCAAGCATTGATCTGAAGTTAGTCAAACACACAGAACAACTCTTTTAGACATGACTCAAAGGTTCACACATAGTGGGGCCTCTTATGGCCTTAGTTATGAAGATGACCAATTTTATGATGGTCAAGATAATCCCATTATTTTTTATGATATCCCCAAAATAGTAGGATCTGAAGATGATTACAATAAATATCAACCCCAAGAAGATCAAGATGAAGCCCTTCGTAGATTGATAGAATCAAGGACTAGACTACTTCTAACTTTCTTATAGAATAATTGCATACTTTAGTTAGAGAAGGAGAACAATGATGGCAAGAGCAAGCTTTTGCACGAATAAACATACCTTCTTCCTCTAACAAAGGAAAAGAAATAGAAACAGAGTGAAAACCCACAAATCCAAATATTCTAGCTAAGATTAAGATAATAAGTCAACGATATGCAGAACCACTTGTCGTAGACTTAACTAACTCCCTAGTTTCCACTTCAATTCATAATGATGCTTTGAAAGAATGAGGAATTATGGTTGAAAGTATGCAACAAATATTGGATGAGGACATTACCATAGTGGATCAAGGTAATCTAAATGAATAGTTAAAGTCAAAAGAGACCTTACAAAGTGTTACATTTTACACAAAACATACATTCTTCAATCATTAAGAACCTCTTGTTACTTTACAAACTCAAAAACCCAAACATTCAGTTTGAATTGAGGAAATCCCTCAAGATAATTTGGCTACTTCTTTTCAACCAACACAAAAATTGGTAAATAAACATAGAAATTCTCAAAATCAACAAAGTATAAAACAACCAAATTCAGGGAATGTTTTACAATCCAAGAATCAACGGCCTATGTTCTCAATTCAAGGAACAAATTAGAACCAAGTCATGGATCAAAATGTATACACTCCCTATAGATCCACACAAAACCAGGGGCACATTCCACCCCAGCAACAACAAAACCAGGGGCTTCCACCCCAACAACAAAAAAACCAAGGGCACATTCCACCCCAACAACATCCTATTCAATCCATAAATACACCAAACATGCAAGAATGGAATTCTATGAGATAAATTCTTCAAAGATTGGAGATGAATAATAGATTCAAAAAGTATAAATTTGATGAGATATGCCCACATCCATTTGATTTATCTATTCTCCAAAACCCCTTTCCACCTCATTTTGAGGCACCCAAATTTGAAAAGTACAAAGGAAAAGGAGATCCATGTGAACACATATAGGCATTATTCATCTTATGTCAACATGGTGCTTATAGTATCAAGTACTTACTGTCATAATTTCCACAAAGTTTAGTGAGACAAGCTCTTGATTGGCTACTTAAACTACCCAAAACATCAGTTGTGGATTGGAATGACTTATCATAAAAGTTCGTTAATCATTTCTCATATAACATAGAACATGAATTAACCATTGTTGACTTATGCAAAGCCAAACAACATGATGGTGAAAGTTTCTCCATATATCTACAAAGGTGGAGATCATTGGCAGGGCGCTTTCAACATAATTTTCCAGACAAACAGTTGGTTGATATATTTGCAAAGAATTTATATCCTAAAGTTGCGCATAATCTATTGTTAGATTTTGCTAACTCATTTGAATAAATTATTGATAAAGGAGTGCAAATTGAGAAGGATCTTATTACTAAGGGCCTTGTTAAGATTTTATTGCAAGGTCAAGCGTCTAATCAGACTAAATCACTGGTTCAAATAGTTATGCAAGATAAGCCTAAAGGCTTTAGCAAAAATAAAAACATGATTGTAAATGGGGTGATTGAAACAAGGCATGTGTAAATGGTATAGGTTATGCCTCCTCCAAATGTACAATTAACTCCCACAAATCCACTACCTACTTTGTAGGCACAACCTCCATGAAGGACATTTCATAACAATTTTAGAGTCTTTAGCAAGCTAAGAAAATTGGTTGAAACAGTGTTACAAAAGCTCATTACAGCTAATTTAATTGTATGGCCAGTATTAAGGCCATTTCCTCAAGATCAACCAAAACCAAATTAGTACAAAGAGAACAAATGGTGTAACTTTCATCGTGTTGTTGGTCATGATGCATATCATTGCATTCAATTACGACATATTATTGAGGACTCTATTGAAAGTGGTGAACTAGAAATTAAGTTGGACCCTAATCAGGATATGAGAATCTAAAAATACCTCTTTCCTTGACATGATCCACCACCACCAAGAAATAATCAAAATGGTCACAATCAAGGATAGAGGCAGAATCAAAACCAACAACAAGGTCAGAATCGTAATGAACATAATCGAGATCATAATGCCTATACTAATAATGTGGCTTATAACAATGTACCTTATGATTATAATAATACTATGGGATACATTTTTTCAACCCACATTGCCACTATTACTGTAAAACCACATGGTCAATCTCATGTTCCTCACAACACAGCACCCATCATTATAGGGCCAGCGTCCTCTCCCCCTAGTAATGTCATGTCGAGTTCACATCATCATGTTGTTATTCCATTTACACGGGTTACTAATCCTAAACAACATCACCTTTCTTCTAATTATAAAGGCTCCTCAATCACCCAAAATTGTAGTAATACAGTTAGTTGCCTACGAGTCACCATCCAAAGCCCTTTGCCTTCCTCTTATAATTATAATAACTCCTTGCCACCTCTAGGTTGTGCAGTCACAACTAGGCACCTGTGAGTTACCATCCATGGCCCTTTGCCCACTTCTTCCATAAGACCCAATGATAACATTACGCCAATGGTTCCAAAGCCGAATATTGTCCCAACAAAGACTAAAATAGTTCAATCCATAATTCTAAGTCCTTATAGTCTAACAGATCAATTAAATAAAACCCCTACACAAATTTTCATATTATAACTCTTGCGGACATCTAAAGTCCATAGAACCATATTCAATAAACTTTTGAAAAAGTCTATTGTGCCTAACGATATAAACATGTATCAGTTCCATAACTTAGTTGGACACTTTTCTTCATTTTGGCAAATCACATTTGATCAAAAAAACATGTCCACCCTCGGCCCAAACCACAATAACCCACTATACATTGAGATAATCATTGTGGATCACAAGATCAAGCGAGTTCTTATAGATAATGGTTCAGGGTTGAACATCATATCTCTTAAATTGGCACGATGATTGGGCTACATGGATAAAAACATTCAACTAGAAACTATTACAATCAAGGCTTACAAAAATGCTGAGAGGGAGTCATCTGGTATAATTTGGTTGCCAGTCATGGTTGGATCTATTTATCATCACACATTATTCTATATTATGGATATTGAGCTTCCTTAAAACATACTTCTTGGTTGTCCTTGGATCCATAAAGTAAAAGCAATTCCATCTACTCTTCACCAATGCCTTAAGTTTTTCCATGATGGGATCGAGGTTAAAATTCTCACTGATCAACAACCATATCAATATTTCAAACATCTTGAAGCAAAGTTTCATAGCTATAACTATTGCCCAAGTTCTGAATTCATTGCAAAGAAGAACAAAGCCATCGTTTCTCATCCATCTCCATCTAATTATATAGACCTTGGTGATCTAGCCTCCACTTCGGTGGAGCCATTTCCTGCAACTCTGGCCAAACAGGTTATTATTAAGGACATAGGCATTTCCATGTACAATCTGAAGGACATCCTCCATATTAAAAAATTACCAAAATCCTTTAAAACATTTTTTAAGCCTAAAACTTTTCATACTCCTAATAAACTCGATCAAATTTGGCAACCAAAGAAGAAACAACCAAAACCTTCTGTGGTTTTTATACCTGCAATTGCACCAAAGAAAGATCGAGAGGCTTTTACTGAGGGAGATTGGTTATGTTCTAAAGGCCTTGCTGATTTTTTTGAGAATCCAAAGTATCATTTCCCTAACAGGATAATGGATCATCTTGACTATATAGGGAAAGGCCTTGGCCCACAGGGGCAAAGAATTTTAGAACCCTTATCAGCTGGAGTTATCAATTGGAATCATGGTCTCAGATTTAAACCACCAGAGGATGACCTCATGACACTTGATAGTGACTAGTAACGAGACTCTTAGCAGTGACACAACATCCCATTATAGCCTTTTAAATGAGCTTGTTGACTTAGATTTATTTGATTCAAATGCCATATTGACCATAATGCCTATTGGAGATTCTCATCTTGAAGCAAAAAATTGTCCTAGTGGTGTTTCCCTTCCTGAAGTCAGGGATTATATCTTTGCCATTGGTGCTTCCCATCCTGAAGCAAACCCTCATTGTCACCTATGTCTTTGTCATCCTAAACTCATAGATTAGGATCAGCAAAATTTGATCATATGCCTTGATGAGTTCCAAAATGAAGAATTGATTGCAAAATATATGGGCTTCCGAAATGCATTCCCCATTGGTGATCATAAGCAGGGTTTTGATTTTTCTTTAGATCCTTTTGCCTACTTTGGAGAGCAGGCAAATTTTCTTGATCATAATAAAGAATAAACATCGAGATCTTCAGGTGAAAACCTCTTTGAAGCACTTGTCAATTAGGGAAAAAGTAAAGAAAAAGCTGAGCCTTTGAGTGAAAACCTGTTTCAGGTGCTCCCAAGTGGGAAAGTTTGCTCATCCCCTCAGGATGTAGAAAACCCATCTAGCCCAAGTTCCATAAATAGTACAAGCATCTCTTCAAAATAACATCAAATATTTGAGCATCTTGCTCTTGAGTTTCTAGAGGATTTTACCAATTAACCTTTCCTTGAAAAGGCAGATTCTGATTCTTCAGATTGTTTAGATCTTTGGGAGGAATAACAAGAAGATATAACACAGTAAAATAATCACAACCATACATTGCCTATAATTTTAGAAGATGGATCCACACTCCTTATGGAAAGCACAATAGAAGTGAATTTGGGAACCCATGAAGATCCCAAATTTTTTATCTTTACATGGGCATACTCCAACATGCCAAGCTTGGACCCAAATTTAGTTGTGCATCGTCTTGTTGTTCACCCTGGTGCTAAACCAATCAAGCAAAAATTAAGAAAGATGCATCCATGCATCACCTTTTTGGTTAAGGTCGAGTTGGAAAAGTTATTACGAGCCAATTTTATCAGAACACTGGACTACTCTAAATGGGTTTCTAACATTGTACTAGTGATTAAAAAGACCCTAGGCATACGCATTTGTACTGATTTCCGTGATATCAAAAAAGCATGCCCTAAAGATGATTTTCCTTTGTCCAACATTGACATGATCGTCAACTCAATTGCTGGGTATGAGATGTTATCCTTAATGGATGGATTTTATGTTTACAATCAAAAAAAAATAGCCTTGAAGATCAACATAAGACCGCATTCACCACTCTATGGGGGACATTATGTTACCAAATCATGCCATTTGGTTTGAAGAATTTTGGATCCACATATCAGTGTCATTTTTTCCATGACATGATGCATATCATTGTCGAAGACTATGTTGATGATATACTAGCAAAATCAAGAATAGGAGCTGGACATCCTGACATTTTACGAAGAATATTTGAGAGGCTTTGTGAATATAAAGTCCACTTGAATCCTAAGAAATGTGTCTTTGGAGTCAAATCAATAAAATTGCTAGGGTTCATTATATCATGAGGGATCAAAGTCAGCCCTGCAAAGGTCAATGCTATTATGGAAATGCATCTAGCAAATAATCTTAAATAGTTGTGACGTCTACAAGGAAAGATCCAGTCTATACGTAGGTTCATTTCTCAATTGGCAGATAATTGCCACCCATTTACCCATCTCTTAAAGAAAAGGGTAACATTTTAGTGGGATGAAGAT
Source organism: Torreya grandis (assembly GCA_037957365.1). Classification (NCBI taxonomy): domain Eukaryota; kingdom Viridiplantae; phylum Streptophyta; class Pinopsida; order Cupressales; family Taxaceae; genus Torreya; species Torreya grandis. The sequence continues at coordinate 1,603,266 of JARHVA010003264.1, read as the reverse complement.
TTTTAGATAGCATTTATAAAGCTTAAAACATACTTGGCCAATCCATCAGTCTTACGACCTCCAACACAATAAAATCCACTACTTCGTTATATATCAGCAATGAAACATGCACTGGGGGCACTTTTGGCTCAGCGTGATGATCATGATAAGGAACATGTTTATTATTTAAGCTGCACATTGGTAGCATATGAACATAATTATATGCCTATTGAGAAGGCATTTTTAGCTATGGTGTTCGCCACTCAAAAATTGCAACATTAGATGCTAAATAACAAAACTACTGATATCACCAAAGTAGATCCTCTCAAGTTCCTCTTATCTAAAGCAGCTCTTCAAAGACGCATTTCTAAATGGATTATGCTTCTTACTGAGTTTGATTCTATCTGACCAGTTCTTGTTGACTAACTCACAAAAGCTCCTATTACGGCCACTCAACCTCTCAACTTTTACCTTCCAGATGATTCTATCATGACAATAGAACAAACATCACAAGAAACTGAACAGTGGATGCTCTATTTTGGTGGATCCTTCACATATCAAGGGTCTAGAGCTGGCATATTGTTGATCACGCCACAGGGGGATCTGATCCCCAAAGCATTCCATATATAATTTCATTGTACAAACAATATGGCCAAATATGAGGCATTGGTTATAGGGCTCCCTCTTGCTATACAATGGGATATTCAAAGCTTAAAGGTCTATGCAGATTCATAGCTAATCATAAATTAGATAACTGATCAGTATCAAACAAAGGATGATAAGCTTGTTCCTTACAAGCAAATTATCGATAACCTTAAAACACATTTTAAATCTCTACAGTTTGAGCAAGTTTCACGAGTCAATAATAGATTTGTCGACGCCATGGCAACAATTGGTTTCATGATTCAAATGCATGACAGTGTTAAAGAGTATCAGTTTTTGATTGAAAATCTTCTTCAATCGGCACATATTCTATCAGATTCAAATAGGATATGCACCATTGTTGATCCTAATCTTTCACCTGAGCTACCATGGTACCATGATTTTTATAACTATTTTCATAGTCATGTATTTCTCTCCGACCTTTCCAACCACCAACAAAAATTATTCCTTCATCACTTAACATGTTATATCCTTCTTGGAAACATGCTTTATCATAAAGGCTATGATGGAACACTTCATGGTTTATCTTTCGGAGAATCCAAGCTGGCACTAAAGGATGTTCATGAAGGAATGTGTGGGGCCAATACCAATGGTGTAGTCCTAGCAAAGAAAGTCCTCAGAATAGGTTATTATTGGCCCAAAATGGAGACAGATGCTTGTAATTATGTAAAGAAGTGTGTTCCATGTTAGTAACATGACAACTTGATACATGTACCTTCTTTACCATTGTAGTCGATTACAACACCATGGCCATTCTCAACATGGGGTCTCGATCTCATTGAGAAAATTAACCCAACATCTTCAGATGGCCATAAGCATATTTTGACTGCAATCGAGTACTTTACCAAGTGGATTGAGGCCATTTCTCTCACTTATGTTATGAAGAAACAAATAGCCAAATTTATTCATTACCATATCATCTGTTGATATTGCATCCCAGCCCGTATTATATCCGATAATGGCAAATCCTTTGTGAACCAAGATGTAAAATCTCTTTGTACAAAATTCAAGATCAAGCACAAAAAATCCACTCCATATAACCTGCAAGGCAATGGACAAGTTGAGGTGTCAAATAAAACCATTCTAGCCATCTTAAAGAAGATTATCAATGATATTGTTGTAATTGGCACTTGCAACTCTTTCTTGCCCTTTGGGCTTATAGAACCAATCATTGCACACCAACTAGAGCTACTCCATACTCCCTTTTTTTTGTCACTAAAGCTATCATCCCGATCGAGATTGAGATCCCATCATTATGAATATCACTGGAGCACATTGAAGATAATGAAGACTATAGAGCCTCACGACTGCATGAACTAGAGCTTATTGATGGTAAGCATTTGGCTACCCTAGAAAACTTGTAGGCCTATCAGAATAGATTATGGAGAAGCTACAACAAACACATTCTCCCTCAAGAATTTGAGATTGGTGACTTAGTTTTGAAAGAGAACCATAAGAATACAAATTTTGAACCCAAAAAGAAAGGCAAGTTTCAGCCTAATTGGTTAGGACCATATATTGTCACAACAATCTATGGATCAGGAGCATATCGACTAGCTAAACCTAATGGTGAAGAACTTTCAGATCCCATGAACATCATACACCTTAAGAGGTTATATGCATGAACAAATTTGAACCATTGTCTACAAGACACCTAACTTGGGGGCAACTTATGTTGTTGTAATTTTATCCCACCCTTTTATCTTACCTTAAACACATTTTATACTACCCTAGTCCACTTTTCATGATTTCTGACAGTAAAGGCTTTGAATCCTTGGCACTTTGAACATATTCTTCATCTCGTTCTATATTTCTCTCTTCAAGAAGCATATTATTTGTTATGTCTAAGGTGTGTTATAAGTTTGAACACTTTTTATACCTTGACCAATTATGACCTCGCTTATGTCTCATGAACATTATGAACATCCTCAACAACAATTCTACAAAGTAGTTCAGCCATGATAGTATTGTGTAGCTTCAAATAAGTGAAGAGAAAATCTTCTCAGTTTCAAATCATTGTTACACTGTTACAAATAGGTGAATGCAGATACTTCTTTTTTACTTCAAGTTACACATTATTCTATATCACATTTGCTGCTCTTTAATATTTTATCAAGACCCTCGCTCTCATCAATTTGCGAGCATGGGCCATTACAACTAGCCTAGTTGTCTTATTGGAACCTCTACTCTTAGGACGTGCATCTCCTCGATTAGATGGTCCCACTTAGTGCATATTTTATCTCAAAAACACCAAAAACATTAGAAATATTTTTAAAATACCAAAAACATCATAACATGATCCACAAAAGAATAAAAACATTATCTCGCACTTCTATACATTTGTATATTCCCGTTCCACCATGTTACGCTCTTATCATTTTACAAGCACAGAAATCCCAATTCGGCCCATACTATCCCACACACATGCCATTTTGTAAGATCATTCTTTCTCATCTCATTAGCTTCTTGTTTGCCAGACCATTCTCATTTGTTTGTCATATCTTCCATTTCTTCTATAACATTAATCATGTTGGTCTGATCATCATTTTTCTTCTATCCCATTTCCTGGGAAAACTACATTTGGCCTGAAGTTCATGTTGGAACATGCATCCATGGAATTATGTAGGCAGTGTTGGGTGAATATTTTGTCAATCAGCATACTGATAAACAAAATTGGTCTGATCAACCATAGCAGGGAGATTGGTTGGCCAGTTGTGCAGGTTTACTACATCAACAGGAGACAAATCTCTTCTCTCATCAAGGGGAGGTTCCCTATAGATACGTAGGAGCTATATATAATATAAATAAGTAGAAAATAACACATGGGGGTATAATAAACCATCCATCTCTCTTCTTTCAGAGATGATGCTCACAGACAAAGGAGAAAATCCTAGTGTAAATACTGAAGGCACTTCTCTTCTTTCAGAAGTGTTATTGCAAGAAATAGTAGGAGTTTTTTTCAGATAGTAAAAGTAACTGGGTGCCAAGGGCGTAGTAACCAACAATCTAAAGTGTAGCACAAAGTCTCCACCTTGACTGTCTAAGAGTGAGGTATGAAGAATAATGGGGGCACAAAGTTGTTCCAAGGTCCTTTACATAGAAACAGAAAATAAAAACACACACTGAAGACAACTATGACAGTGCAAAGTTTGAAAGTAGTTGGCTTCAGGATACCTTTCTTGTCGCCTCCACTAGTTCTACTTGTTAAATTAAATAAACAAGAATGCTTTCAGAAGACAGACATAAGAATAATCTCCTAAAGTAGCACAAGCTATCACAACACAAAGTCTGCAAGTAACTTGTTTTCTCATTTAATCAAAGAAATATGAACTACAATCTGAGCTCAAAGTCTCAGTAATGCCTTTCAATTTGGGTAGAGTTTCACTTCTGGTAAGGGGAAGATCTCCTTAAAATAATAAAAGAAATTACAATATATAGCCACCAAGCACGGCTTGGCACTCTCTCCCATGTGATATCCCATGCTACAATGAACGCCTTCAATGCACCTTCAGTTTTGTCTGGAGGAACCATGCCTAGAATAATGTGTCGCCTTAACTATGGCCTTTCTATTCATCTAATATGTCTTTTCTTAGGTCTGGATCATCTGGTCTGTCTTCTCTAACATCTGTGTAGCTGTCCATTTTGTCTTTAGTCTAAAGGAAACTAACAAGTCGTGCCTTCAATGTTTGCAAGCTTGAAAATCCACTTTGCAGACTATTCCATCTACTGGAATAATTTCTGTGCAAATATTTTGGGCTTTTCCCTATTTCCACTTTTGTCTTTTCTAGCTTTGTCTCTTCCTGCTGCAATTTGAGCTATCGAGATATCTTTTCAGCCAGTTGCTGGTTCTTCCTTCAAGTTTTGCACTTTATTTGAATTTCAATAGATATTCTCTTACCTTAAATTTGACATATACGAGGACATCATTGGTTGATTGTTTCAACAGTTCGGGCTGCCTTCTCGGCTCCTTGGTTCAATCGCTTTCTTGCTTCAATTACTTTATTGGTTCAATTGCTTTATTGGTTCAATCGCTTTCCTACTCCTTAGTTGAACCATCGCTTTCATTTGAACTTGCCTTTGGAATCATCCATGTTGCTTCTCTCTTTGCTTGAGGTTGCCTTTGAACTACTTGAACCTGTGAACCATTGAAATTTGAACTCTTTCGGTTCAAGGTTCAATCGGTTCATTGGTTTTTTCCTCTGCCCATCACTTCCTTGTTCTTTCTAAGCTCTTTGATCTTCATCGCACTGGTTGAACCTTTGAACCTGTGAACTCGTTGAACCTTTTGGTTCAAGTTTCAACGGTTCAATCGGTTCATTCTTTTTAATTGGCTAAGTCCTTTTGATCTTTTTGAACCAAATGCATTGAACCATTTGGTCGTTGAACCTGTTGAACCATTAAACCCGTTGAACTTTTGAACCAAAGTGGTTCAATGGTTCAACAGTTCAATGGTTCAATCCTTCTTCTCTTTGATAAGTGTTTTGAAGCCATTGAACCTAGAAGCATTTGAACTTGTTGAACCTTTGCCAAAGCACCAACTCTTGCTGATAGCGTTGAACCTTGAACCCATTGAACCCTTGAACCAAAAGAGTTCAAGGTTCAACGGTTCAATGGTTCAATCCTTGCTTAGAAGCTTGTCGATGAACTCTTTTGGTTGAACTAAGCCATTGAAACAATCTTAAAAATGACCAAGCATTGGAAACTTGTTCTTTCCTGCAGAGTCTGTAGAAATCAACCTGTGAATTTCATAGAATTGAGTTCATAGTTTTCTCTAAGTTTTTTATCGAGCCTTGAAAGAGTTCGTAGAAATGAACTTGCGGAGTCCATAGTTTTAAGCCTACAGAGTCCGTAGTTTTAAGCCTGCAGAGTTCGTAGATTTCTTCCTGTAGAGTTCATAGATTCAAGCCTGTAGAGTCCGTATATTTCTGAGAAAGCTTTGAAAAATGAAGAACCTAAATGCTCAGAACAATTTTTGAAAGGGGAAGAAAGGATTTTGGTTTGTAGGACCAAAATAGTTCAAATGTTGTCCCAAAAATGAGTGATATTTTTAGGGGACAACAGCTGGCTCTAGTTGGTGAACTTCCTTCAGATGAGAACTTGGAATAGCTGATGGGAGTAGAAACCAGAATCTCCAGTGTCTTGAAGTGTGCCATTGGGCTACGGAGTCATGCTACCCAAAAAAAAAGGCTCCAAAAAATGAAAATGAAAAAGCACAAAACAGAACTAAAGACTATATAAATATACATATATACATATGATCTTATTTGATGCCTCAAAATTTGAAGCGCTTCAGATGCTGCCCACTGTGAGACAGTGAAAATAGTGTGCCATCCTGATAAACTAGCAGGAAACCATTTTGTCTACAGAAACGGTGACGGACAAATAGAACTCTCCACCAGGAAACCAATTTTTTGCATCTTTCTCTTGGCCTTTTCTTCTTCTTGCTCCATGGTAGGACGTGGTACTCAAACTGAAAACCATAACTCCTTGCTCTCCCTATGAAGAGTTCCTTTTGCTGACTTCAGAATATAGCAGTATGGTTCACCACCATAGCTTGCTATTCTATTGGCCTAGTCCAGCACATGATTTGATTGTCAGCATCAGACCCCTGACAAACCATCAGCTCAACATCTCCTTTGGTGTGGAGTTTGACCTCTTCACCCTAAGTAGTTTTTCATCTGAGCAATAGAGATCCGCATCCAGCTGTGGAAGAATTGCTGCCATTAGATTTCAAGATCTAAAGATCATCAGAAGCTAATCTTTTATCAAATTTCTCTTCATGGGAGACGAAAGATCCTTCTTGATTTGTACTGTGCCCTACCAATTTTTTTGATGCCTTGTTTAGATGAAATCATGGATTGTCAGCTACAAGACTTTCATCAGCTAGGACATGGGCGTCCTCTGTGTTCAAGAAGTAATTACCCCTGTCTGAAGGCTCAAATAAAATTTGAGCAGCAGGGGCTGATGTTACCACAATCTTTGCCTCAGACAGGTCTGCACTTGGTTCTCCACCAATGTTTAATTGCTCAAGATTGGCTTGTAGGGATTCAAACTCAGTCATTTAAATTTTTAATTTTTTGATATACTCAATTATGACAAATGACTGAAATGGACTTGAAAGAGAGAATGGGAGTTCATCCTTTTGGTTTTTGAGAGAGGGAGGACTAATCTATGAATTTAAAGTAGAAGGTGCAGAGATGTTTGATGTACTTACTTCTTTGGCAATCATTGGGTCCTTTGACTGGAAAGGAAGAGGGGTTCTCTGCTCAGTAATTAAAATTGTTGGTTGGGGTTGCTCCTTTGTCTTCTCTTTGTCGGCTTGCTGGGTTGACTAATTCTTGAACTTGGTGAATACTACGTATGATCCTTCAACTGCTTCACCTTCACTCCCAGGTTCATCCTAGTAATTCAGGAAACCAATGTGGGATTCGCTAGCTGATTCTTCTAGATTCTCTTTGAAGAGATCAGTGCCATTTTCTTTCTCGAACTCAGGTTGGAAATATGAAACATGTTTTGTTTTCAGATATCCAACTACTGAGTTGGTTAGAGGTGTTTCAAGGGCAAGGTTCCTCTGTGGGAGAGGAAGACGATTTGGTTGCCCTTGACTTTTGGCAGCATTGCCTTGATATGGTTGATTTTGAAATGCCCTCCTTGGCATATCCAGATCAGGAAGAACAGACATACTTTGGGCCATTTGTCTTTTCAAGGCTAGCAGTTCATTTGTCAGCTTTTGTACCATTGGGTCAATGGTGGCTGTGGGTGAGTATTCAAAAGATGAAGAGGGTTTACCTCTATTTGGGTCTCTCCTTATCTTTTTTGCCAAGATAAGGTCATCTTCTAGCTCAGTAGCCAAATCTTGAGTAGCCTCAAGGTTTGTGTCTAACCCATCTCAACAGAAAACTCACTTCAAGAAGTTGTGAGTTGATGAAGAAACACATGAGATTCTGAGGTGTTGGCTGGGTGATCATGAAAATCTTGTGCCTCAGCTTGTTAAACCTGGCAATAAAATCCCTCATAGGCTCATGAGGTTCCTTCTTCATCTGAGTGAGTTAGGCCAGCAAAGCATGTGCATCCTCTGTAGGTTTGAACTTGGGTTCAAACTTGGCTTTGAGTGTATCCCAATCAGTCATTGATCTATCTTGCAGATGGTAGAACCAGTCTGAAGTAGCACTTTGTAAGGTCTCCACAAAAAGCTTGACTGCCACGTCTTCAAATTCCACCCCTATCACACGACAGGCTATGCTGAAGGCTGCAATGTGTTCATCAGGGTGAACTCTCCCATCACCAAAGAATTTGGAGAAGTTATTTCTTGAGCTGCATGGAAGTTCATGCAGAGGTGGAGTCAAGTTAAGTGGGCCAAAAGAGTTACCCCAAGGACCTCAAACTACCATGATTTAATTATAAAAAATAGGGATAACAAATTTGGGTGGAGTGGCCAGATTACAGAACAAAAAAAGAAAAGGACTGGCCCTGCTTCAGCTTGAGGCTTGAGGCTTCAAACTGCGCACTCTTTCCCAATAGCTTTGGTTTTGTAGACCAGATAATATAACAAAAGTGGAGGAAGATGGAAGAAAATGGTAAGGCTATAATGATAATGGGTAAGACATGGAACGGAGTTGCCAGAGTCTGTAATGGATAAAGGTTATAATGATTATGGGTAAGACACAGGTGATGTTTCAATTTGAAACTTGAGGTTCTAATTTGCATAAAATTACTGTGTCTCCAGCGGAATCACCAATAACTGTTGGGTGAATATTTTGTCAATCAACGTACTGGTAAACAAAATACGTCTGATCAACCACAGCAAAAAGATTGGTCGGCCAATTGTGCAAGTTTACTACATCAACAAGGGACAAATCTCTCCTCTCATCAAGGGGAGGTTCCCTATAGATACGTAGGAGGTATATATAATATAAATAAATAGAAAATAACACATGGGGGTAGAATAAACCATCCATCTCTTTTCTTTTAGAGATGATGCTCACAGACAAAGGAGAAAATTTTGGTGTAAACACTGAAGGCACTTCTCTTCTTTCATAAGTGTTTTTGCAAGAAACAGCAAGAGTTTCTTTCAAATAGTGAAAGTAACTAGGTGCTAAGTGCATAGTAACTAGCAATCTAAGGTGTAACACAAAGTCTCCACCTTCACTGCCCAAGAGTGAGGTACGAAGAACAATGGGGGCACAAAGTCATCCCAAAGTACACAAAAATAGAAAAGAAAAACACACATTGAAGACAACAATGACAGTGCAAAGTTTGAAAGTAGTTGGCTTCAGGACACCTTCCTTATCACCTCCACTAGTTCTACTTGTTAAATTAAATAAACAAGAATGCTTTCAGAAGATAGACATAAGAACAATCTCTTAAAGTAGCACAAGCTATCACAGCACAAAGTCTGCAAGTAACTTGTTTTTCATTCAATCAAAGAAATATGAACTACAATCTGAGCTCAAAGTCTCGATAATGCCTTTCAATTTGGGCAAAGTTTCACTTCTGATATGGGGAAGATCTCCTTAAAATAATAAAAGAGATTACAATATATAGCCACCAAGCAAGGCTTGGTGCTCTCTCTCATGGGATGGCCCATGCTGCAGTCAATGCCTTCAATGTGCTTTCAGTTTTGTCTGGAGGGACTATCCCTGAAACAGTGCATCACCTTAACTATGGTGTGTCTATTCATCTAATATGTCTTTTCTTGGGTCTGGATCATCTAGTCTGTCCCCTTTGACATTTGCGCAGCTGTCCATTTTGTCTTTACTCCAAAAGAGACTAATAGGTCGCGCCTTCGATGTTTGCAAGCTTGAAAATCTACTTTGCGGACTGTTCCATCTACTGGAATAACTTTTGCATAGATATTTCGGGCTTTTCCCTCTTTTCACTTTTGTCTTTTCCAGCTTTGTCTCTTCCTGCTACGATTTGTGCTATCGAAATATCTTTTCAGCCAGTCGTTTGGTTCTTCCTTCAAGTTTCATGCTTTATTTGAATTTTAACGGATATTCCCTTACCTTAAATTTGACGTCTACGAGGACGTCATTGGTTGACTGTTTCAACGGTTTAAGCAGCCTTCTCGGATCCTTGGTTCAATCGCTTTCTTGCTTCAATCGCTTTATTGGTTCAATCGCTTTCCTGCTCCTTGGTTGAACTATCACTTTCATTTGAACTTGCCTTTGGAATCATCCATGTTGCTTCTCTCTTTGCTTGAGGCCGCCTTTGAACTGCTTGAACTTGTGAACCATTGAACTTTGAACTCTTTCCGTTCAAAGTTCAATCGATTCATTTTTTTTTTCCTCTGCCCATCACTTCCTTGTTCTTTCTAAGCTCTTTGATCTTCATCGCACTGGTTGAACCTTTAAACTTGTGAACTCGTTGAACCTTTTGGTTCATGGTTCAATCGGTTCATTCTTTTTTTTTGGCTAAGTCCTTTTGATCTTTTTGAACCATTTGGTCGTTGAACCTATTGAACCATTGAACCCGTTGAACCTTTGAGCCAAAATGGTTCAATGGTTCAACGATTCAATGGTTCAAGCCTTCTTCTCTTTGATAAGTGTTTTGAAGCTGTTGAACCTAGAAGCAGTTGAACTTGTTGAACCTTTGCTGAAGTGCCAACTTTTGCTGATGGCATTGAACCTTGAACCCATTGAACCCTTGAACCAAAAGAGTTCAAGGTTCAACGATTCAATGGTTCAATCCTTGCTTGGAAGCTTGCCGATGAACTCTTTTGGTTGAACCAAGCCATTAAAACAATCATGAAAATGACCAAGTGTTGGAAACTTGTTCTTTCTTGCAGAGTTTGTAGAAATCAACCTGTGAATTTTGTAGAACTGAGTTTGTAGTTTTCTCTAAGTTTTCTCTCGAGCCTTGAAAGAGTTCGTAGAAATGAGCCTGTGGAGTCCGTAGTTTTAAGCCTGCAGAGTCCATAGTTTTAAGCCTACAGAGTCCGTAGATTTCTTCCTGCAGAGTCCGTAGATTCAAGCCTGCAGAGTCTGTAGATTTCTGAGAAAGCTTTAAAAAATGAAAAACCTGAATGCGTAGAACAATTTTTTAAAGGGGAAGAGAGGATTTTGGTCTGTAGGACCAAAATAGTTCAAATGTTGTCCCATAAATGAGTGATATTTTTGGGGCACAATAGGCAGCGTCCACTTGTCTTATACATCTAGAGTCAGGTCGGCCAACCCCTTCTTTTTCTTCTCTTTCTCCATTTTTTTTGGCATTGTTTTTCTTTAATTAGGGAATAATTGTCATGTCATTGTTCTTTGTTATGATGTGATGGAAAGTAACGTTCTACCGCACATGCATGAGCATTTCTTTTTAAACCGCACTAACTTGGTTTTTGTTTGTGTTTATTTATTTGAGTTCTCTTAGTGTTTTGTTGTATTTTCTTGGTGTTTTGATTGTACTTTTGCACCTCTCCTTTTATTTATTCTCCTTCTCTCTTTTTATTACTTCTTGTCTCATCTTGGTCTTGTGTTTCCTTGATTATTTTTTGTTTATCTCTTTTGTGTTTCGGAACATCTTGATGACTCACATGGATCTCGATTGTTTATATCTTAATCCTATGTTATTACGTTGTTCTTGGACCATTTTGTTTATTTGATTGTTGTTGGTGTCTTGTTTTTCTGTTTGATTTTTCTTTTCTCTTTTGTGCTCAAGAATGCCTTGATGGTCCACATGGATCTTGATTATTTATATCTTGGTCTCATGTTGTTAAGATGTTTTTGTTTTTTTATTTTTAAACATTTTTGTTCCTACTTAAGTCTTGATTGATCATATCTTGATTTCAACTTAGGGTCATTTATGTTTATTTTTTTCTTTGTCTTTGCATTTTTGTTTAAATGTAAATCATTGTAACTCTAGTTTTAGTCATTGTTTTACCATTATCCTTCGTTATAGGTATTTACATTTGAACTGGCTCTACATAATTAGAATGTTATGTCATTCTAAGTTATTCATACTTATGATGGCTAATTTTTTTCTATAGCAAGCACTTTGTGCTCAGGCCTCAAAGTCTTAAATGTCAACACTAGCTCTGATGAACGATTCTCAAGAACACTTTGCAAAACCTTGGCTCATGATATGGAATTAGGCTTCTAGGTAACATGCATTTTAGGCTTCTTTGTATATGCTTAGATGTGCATCTCTTTGCATACATTGTAAGTCTAATCACTTTTTGGTCATTTTTTATCATTTCTCATTTCAATCTTTTCCAAACTTGGCTGAACTACATGAGTCCATGAAACTATGTAGGCAGAGCTCAATTTTTATTGAGGTCAACTCGACTATCTTCATTCTTCTTTTCATCCCTCATCACTTTGTGCATTCTCATATGCTTGGTTTTATATGGCTTTCTAAGCCATTATACCATCGTATGTACGTTTGCGTCTGCTCGCATTAACCTGTCTTTTCAGTTATATCCTTGATCTATTTTTACTTGCCAATTTCCCATGCTAGGGCACAACATTCAAATAACATCCGAATTAAATCAGCTCTACAAGGGTAAATCATTATTTATTCTTTATCAATGATCAAGATTCGCCCTACTAGGGCAAAACTATTTTATCATGATCACATTTGTTCTACTGGAGTACTTATTATCTTCTAGTTAGAGACCTTGTTCTAGTGGTGCTTCCCTTCCTGACGCTGAACACTCTCTCTTTTCCTCTAATTCCAAGCTCTCCACACTAATACCCATGATGGCAATATTATAGTGTGTAACTTGTCTCAAAATTGATCAATGTCATAAGCATGAAACCTGTACTCTCAAATTGGGTACGTTTAAAGTGTGTCCCTTACATTTATGGATTGTATCTTTTCCATTTCGCTTGTCTTTGGGGCTTATTATACTTCTAATTATATTTTGATCATTGATGGTAATCACATGTGCAAGCATTAGCTCATTTGGATGTGATCTATTCCATGGGTTAATCTCTCACTTTCTCTCTCTTTTTTAGAGTCCATCCTTTTCTTCCATCCTAGTATGTCCTCTCAAGGGGGCATCATGGGTCTGTTCCAATTTCTTTTTGACAACTCTTTTCTTTGAAAAGACGTTTCTTCACCTGAATGTCTTGCTACGCCTTCTCAAACAAAAAAAAAATGTAGACATCGAATTCCTAACACCATTTGTGTTGAAATTATTAATCTTATTCGAATTGCACTCAAATGCACATTTTAGGTCAAAATCCATAAAATGCTCTAAATGGTTTGAACTCGTCACTTACAAGTGTCATTTTAGGTCAAAGTATCTCTAAATAGGGCAATGTATTTTATGGGCTGGCTAATTTTGATCAGATCATTTCGAGTCTAAAATGATAATTTCGTCATTTAGTGCTCTAGATCACTCTTTTCTTCTAATTTATTAGTACATGTCACGTACCTTTGTTATTGGGTGTTTCCAACATCTTAAATGGGAACACAGCTCTAATGCATCTAACATCACCTTATAGTTCCTCTCCAGTCAAATTATGATCCAGTAATATGACTTTTTGACCATTTTGATTAATTGTGCACCAATTTTCAAAAAATTGCACTAAACTTGATTAAACTTATTTAAGCTAATTATTCTAATTTAAGAGTTTAAGAATTCCATAGATCTTTTCAAATATCTCATTATTGAAAATTGATTTTGAATATCTACATCACTTAATGACATCATCTATGGGGTGGCATCCATCAAGCCATAAGTGCATAAAATATCAATATTATGGGTCACCCATGCCTAGTTAATGCCTCCCATGCCTCTTTAATGCTTATTTATCTTGAGGATATTTATAAGTTTAGTTCCAAATATTAGGATTATCCATGGCCACACATCTCAATCTTGAGATGGGTGGTCAAGGTTGATCCTGACCAATCTCAAAAACCTATAAATAGAGAGGCCATGGACATGAATTTTAAACTTGAATATTGCAAAGTTATAATGTTAAATTGTTTCCACAATCCTTTGCATTTGATCATTGATTTTGTTTGCAAGCTTCATTGATAGGCTAGTTTAGTGATTTGGAATTATGAGCCTAGGTTTTATGGAGTGTTCTTGAAACATTAGAGGAGTTTATCACCTTTGTTGACAAAGACAAAGCTGTTTGATCAAGGGAGAACGTGTTTTTGAGCCACATGGGTATGGTGAATCCATTTGAGAAGGTAATATGATGTTTCTTTCTTTCATTTGTTTCTTGTTATTCTTTGTAATTTCCATAGGAATAGATAGGCTTAGTTAGTTCTTTATGCATTTTTCATGATTTATGGACTAATGTTTGACTAACTTGCTTTGTAATCCTCTCTACACTAACATGGAGGACAAGAGGTCTCTTGAGGAAGGGTGGGAGTGGTTTGCATAGGATCAAGCTCTTTCTCAACTTCACACTCTTTATCTAGGCTTTTCTCCTTTTTCTTTCCCCGTGATTTCACTACCTTATTCCAACTTAGGATGTTAGGATTAGGAGTCTCTTATTGAGGTAGTTATAAAATTTGATTAGTAGATGAACTGTTCAAAAAACTTGGTATCTCCTTAGGCTTGGATTCTCCACCTTGTCTCCAACTTAGAATCTCATATATATAGGTCTCTTCTTGAGGTGGGGATGTAATGGGCGAGAGAAATGAGGGATTATATTCCACTTCCTTTGTTGATGATATGGACTATTGCATGTGCTTATTGGCCAAATCAATCTTCCTATCAAGATTTGCTTCAAAAACTAAGTTTGTCTTTCCAACTCTCTCTTCTAGCTGATTGGGGAAAAGATGACTTTGATAAACTTGATTGATCTCATGAGTAAGGGTCAAGTAGGACTGATAGCAATCTTGGGGAGGTGGATATGAGGGTTGATAGACTTGGTGAGATTGATCCTCATGAATTCTTAGCCTATATTCTAAAGATGTAACCAAGCCACCCACATCTAGCATTTCACTTGTAAGTCTTAGCCAATTGGCTCTTTCAATAGGTGCCCACTCTCTTTTAACCAGCTCTAATGCATCTCTCACCTTATGAATGAGATGACTAGGAACATCTTGACCTTGTCCCCTTTGTGTGTCATGATCTATCATGTACCTCTCATACCTCTCATAGCCCAAGAGAGTTTACTTGAAAGTGGAAATGGACTGAGTTGAGAAGTGACTAGGTTGACTAGGAGGAGCAAGACATTAAGGAAGCTGATTGTAGGGATGGTACAACTTATAACAAGGCTAATAAGGATCATGTTGGAATTGATAGGGATCATAACAACGCTGATAAGAATCATACAAACGTTGATGGGGAATGCCATAACCTTAATAAACCTCACCAACTTGTGTAAAATAATACTCAACGCCAAAATTAGCCATGAAACTTCATTAGAAAGAAAAAATTTGTTGTTTTGTTCCTTCAAAATGTTCCAAAGCAGACAGGTGATGCCAAATCACATAGCCATAAGAAGGTTTTGACCCTTGGGCAGGTCATTGTACCATTCTCTAATTAGCAGTTGAAATGACTGAATGCTAACCTAGGGCAAGGTAAATAATTTGGATAAAAGCTGCCATAAGTAGACGACCATTCGACACTAGAAAAATATATAAGTTATGGTTTCCTCATTATCCAAGCACAAAGCACATCGAAAGGGGCCATAAAAGCCATGTCTCATGAGTCTATCTCTAGTTAAGACTCTCCTTAAAACCAATCACACAAAGAGTCTCACCTTGAGCCATAAAGCAGGCTGCCATATGTGGCTAAAGATATCCTTAAGAGGATGAGAAGTACCCCTACTTATAGAAGCATAGCTTGAAGAAATTGTGTAGGCACCTGTAGAACTTTTCCCCTAAGCTAAGGAGTCAGGCAATGGGGGAATTTTAAGAGGACGAGCCAAAAGAATATTATTAACTTGTGATTGATGTTCCTCCCCAATTTGAATTGGCCATTCCAAAGTAGGAATCCATCACTGTCCAATCTCCCAGGGATGAGTACTGGACTTCCATTAGTTCGCAACCTTAATCCATCCTATTATATGTAGCGCATCCATGGTTGTCTTTAAATCTGGGTACTGAGTGATGATTGGCAAATGCCCATCCCAAGAATCAATCAATAAGTTGGCACTTCCATTATTGACAATCCATAACAAATGTTTTTTTATAAGTTCTTCCCCCACTTTTAAAACAAGAATGGGTGATCCTTTGGAGGGAAGAGACCACTGAATGATTGTCTCTGGGGGATTATTCTTTACATATTTGGCTCTAATATTAGCAACCCACAAATCAGTTGGAGCCATTAGCAATCTCCAGTAGAGTTTAGATGCTAAAGCTTTATTGTGTTTGGAGGAGGATTTGAATCCTAAGCCACCTTCCTGCTTAAGTTGACAAAGAGTCTCCCACTTAACCAGAGACCACTTTCTCAAATTTTGTTATTATTTTTATAGTCAAAGCCTATGTTTCCAATTTCTTATTATTTTTTATATGACTTTCATGGAGTTTCCCTGTACCTTTATTTTTCCCACTCTCTTTGTTTCATATACATACAAGCTCGATCTCCATGTTGATATTGTTAGTACTTCCAACATTGGTCGATACACTTTTAACTTCAAGCCATTCACGATGTCTTTGACCACTGTCCCATTCAAGTTTTCCAACTTGACTGCTGACACCAAGATTTCTATAATTTTAAATGGCCCAAACCACATTATTTCTAATTTCCCTGGTTTAATTTAATGACTTTTATTATATCTAAGGACTAAGACTCCTACTTTGAAGATCATCCATCAAAGATGTTTATCGTGCCAATTCTTTCTTCTTTTATGCATTGATTTTAGTGCCCACTATGCCATCACCCGACATTCATCCAATTCAAACATATCCATTGTATCCGACCATCCCTCAACAATAGGTTGTGCTTCAATAGGTCATACCACACACTTTATCAAAATTTTATTGTTATATTCCTCGTACAAGCTCATTAATGTTGGCTCTTAGACTGCATGTCTGCTACCCATTCAAATTGGTGGGCCCACTTATCACCAAATTTGCACCCCTAATTTTTGACGCAGTGGATTGCACCCTTGGCAGGAGGCCGAGCTCCTGCCTTCTACATACAACAATGGAAACTCCCCTCTCACCTGTGGGACCGACGAAGCTGGAGGGGAGAGTCTCTAGGGAAGGGCTAGCTCCCTTTGATGCATCTGATTTGTTTTATATATATATATATATATATATATATATATATATATAATGGGGGGATGAAAAGGGAGGAAGATTGTAGGAAAACAAATCTACTCTAAAAGGGGTGATGCACCAAAATGATATGACCTTCTCACACTCACACTTAAAATCAGACAAACACATACATACATTTCAAACTGGCAGAAGGACCAGGTTGCAAGAAACTTGGCAGGGAGGCTTTAATGAAAAATACAGAAAACAAAGATTCACCAAAGGTGCCGTGAAATGCACACTATATAGTAATTTCTTATGTTTCTGCACTTCTAAATGCAACCTCCTTGTCAGCTGTAGAAATGGCACCTTATAGACACCAGATATGTTGGTGTTGAACATGTGGAAGCATCAAGAAGCAATGACTAAACACAAACTAACACTCAGACATACATAGAGATATCTAACCAGGATAGAGGTAAAAAATGTGTTTATTGATTCAGGTGAAAATTTGCCAGGGCTACGCCTTACAAATGTGGAAGATGATTTCTCAAATGACAAGTCTCCAATATATAGAGGAAGAAAAGAGGCCTTTTGGCGCCCTTTTTACAAGTGACCCATGGTAGGCACTGTGTCAACCACTGAAATAACTTCTTGAATCGACACCTTGCGTCACTTGGATCGCTTCCTCTGCTTCTGCGTGATGGCCATTTCGCTATCAGGGTTTGAATTTATTAGCCACATCGTTTGCCTGCTCTTTGTTCTCTGGGCTCTTTGTCCTTTCCCACTCCTTCAGCCCTCAGGGGCGATCTTCTGGTGGGTCGCTGCATTCTTTGGGCTCATTCCATGGTTGGCGCTTGGGCATTTGAAAAACCAACAGCGTTTTTTTACTGGCTTAAATTTGACGTTTGCACACCCATCGCCCTTAGACTCTCCTTTGGCTTCATGCTTTGCCCTTTTTGCTGAGATCGCATCCACCCTTTGAAACGTGTCGTAATCCGCTGCTTGGGCACCTAGAAGACACTTTGAAATGCAGGTATTGACACGTGGCAGCTTTCATCGAGCTGATAATGGGACGTGGTAGCATCCGCTTACATTAGAGGGCCTTTTAAGAGTTAGGGGGAAGTTGACACATGGTCGCTTCTGCAGAGCCTTTAGCTGCCTTAGAGAAATTTTTGGGCCCTTTTTTAGATCTTAGTGGATTTTGACACTTGGCACACTCCGCATAGCTCCTAGCAACTCATTCGGGCCCACCACAGTCTTCTTTGAAGAATGAAGCACAAGGAGAAACCCGCGGATGTTGACACTTCTCGACTTCTGTCAAGCCCTGCAGGGGACACGTGTCACATTCTGCTGCTCCTAAAAAGCATGTTGAAGTCCTTCTGCAGTTGCCACTTGGTGCCTTCTGCGCTTTGGCTTTTATGGTGTAAAATTTGACGTTTGCGTGCCCGTCGTTGCTTGGAAACCCTATGGCTCCCTTTGAAACGTTCCCTGCCCTCAGCAAGGGCTTTTAGATCTTGAACTGTCCTCCGACTATAGGGCACACCCTTGAACCAAGCCGTTGAACCAAGCATTGAACCGGTTCAATGGTTCAATGTTGCATGCTGAGCCAAGTCCTTGAACTAAACGCTGAACCTGAAGCTGCTTGAACCTTTTGTTGAACTTTAGACTTGAAGCGACAAACTACGGCATCAACTAGGGATGATTGAACTGCAGATTGAAGCAAGGCTTTGAACTGAAGTGATGGTTCAATGGTTCGAATATGCCAACCTCCCTTATAAATTTTCTTCAGATGAAGGCCCAAAAGAGCCTTGCAAACCCCAGCACTTTTTGAACTAATTCTTCATCCGCCAAGGATTACACCTGCTGAGTCCGTAGAAAAATTGTGAAGTCCATAGAAAACCAAGCTCTGCAGAGTCCGTAGAAATTCTTGGACTTGTACAAAATTCAAAAAATGAATTGGCCTCGAACAACAGGGGAAGAAGGGGACCGATTTTTTGCCCTATTGGGAAAAAATAGTCAAAAAATTGGCGACTCCCAAGGGAAGCATGCCTGCTATGCTTAGAAGTCAGTTGCCTTAAAAATCCATTGGGCACGGGGTCAGATTGTCACTTAAAAATCAGCAATAGCTCTGATAAATCCAGAACCAAACACGCAGATTTACCTCAAAAGGAGAAAGAAAAAAACACACACATAAGGCTAAGAAAACTACTAACATGTGCAGAAAGCACTTAGGAAAAGTAGGAGAAAAAAAAGGGAAAATATATACAGATGAAAAGAGACTCAGTGGCAGTGCTTCAGAGGTATCCCATTAACTGGGATATGCAGTTCTTCACAATCCAACTTGGAGAGTTGGAATGCATTATGTTGCTTGCACCGAGTGATTATGTACGGGCCACTCCATAGGGCGTCGAACTTTACATGCATTCCAAGCTTAGTTCGATCTTCATCCCATTTCAAGACAATATCTCCTTCAGAGAAACCTTTTGATGAAGATTTCTTGTCAAAGTGTCTCTTTACTTGTTGTTGGCGGCTAGTCATGGAAGCCATAGCCTGGTCCCTTGCCTCTTGGAGTTCCATCAGCTCGCATAATCTAACCTCCATGCTGGTTCCTTCCTCTAATTACAGCTGGCGAGCGAGATCCAAGGCTGGAAACTCGAGTGAAATGGGGAGCCTAGCTTCCCTTCCATAGATGAGTGTGTATGGCAAGTTGCCAATTGCCCTCTTTGGGGTGACCCTATCTGCCCACAGGGCTATTTTTAGCTTGGCATGCCAAGTCCTCTGATTTTCTTCCATGGTCCTCTTGATGATCCTGATCAAGTTCTTGTTGGTGGACTCAGCCAGCCCATTACCCTGTGGGTAATAATTAGATGAAGTGTTGAGATATATATCATATTTCAGTGCCCATTCACTTGTTTTGGCTCCCAGAAAAGCCAATGCATTATTTGAGATTATGGTTGCTAGAACCCCGAACCTCGCCACTAGGCCCTCATAAAACTCCAGGACCGCACTTTCATTTGCCTCCTTCAAAGCAACAACCTCCACCCACCTTATAAAATACTCTGTGGTGGTCAGGACCTACTTGTGTCCAGCATTGGAAGGAGGATTAATCATCACTATGAAGTCTAGGCCCCACTGCATGAATGGCTGCTCCACCTGAATAGGTTGTAGAGACATGGCAGCCAACCGTTGCTTCCCCTCAAAAAGTGTGCACTTCTGGCACTTTCTTACCCAGGCATGGGTGTTCCTAAAAAGAATAGGCTAGAAATAGCCAACTCTCATTATCCTTGCTACAGTATCCCTAGGAGCGAAATGACCGCCCGCTGGCCCATCATGGAACTCAGACAGCACCTTGTCCGCCTGATTTGAGTCTATGCATCTTAAAAGGACCCCTGAGAGATCCTTCCTAAACAATACTCCATCAACCAGAACATAAGGGAGAGACTGGAGCCTGAAGTACCTTCTTTTGGTCTTATCAAGACCCTGCGGACACTCACCAGTGAGAAGGAAATGCCTCAGGTCTGATGTCCAATCCTTTATGACAGTTGGTTCCTCTGCTGTAGTTGCATCGTGAATTAGTAAGTTGTCTTCCCTTTTCTTCTTGAAGTCCGTAGCAAGGTGTTTGCACATGCCTCTTCCCCTCACCAGCTTGGTGATCTTGATGTCTACGTCATACTCCATTACCCTAGTGATCCACCCCGCTCTTTTCTCATTTAGGTCTTGGTTGGTCAGGAAATATTTGACGCCAGGATGTGGAACCATGAGGTGAATCCCGTTGTTGGACAACATATGTCTGAATTTCTTCAGGGTTCATACTACTGCTAGGACTTGCTTCTCTACATATGTGTATCTAACTTTGAAATCCTCTAACCCCTGGCTAAAAAAAGCAAGTGGTTGCTCAAGGTCATCACCGTTGCTTGGGTAAGCATGGCGGAGATTACCTCTTCATTGTCAAAAGTGTAGAGGTTGAAGTCTTTATTGAAGTCGGCACTGATCAAAGCAAGAGCTCGAGTTATGGCCTGCTTGATGGCTTCAAAGCTGTCCTTCCTTTGTGTTGTCCACTTGAACTCCTCACCCTTCCTCAGCATAGAGGTCAGTGGCTTGACTATCTCTGCGAAATTTGGAATGAATCTCCAAATGAAATTTATCCTGCCAAAGAAGCTTTGCAGGCCTTTCTTGTGCTTAGGTAGGGACATCTCCAGGATAGAACAAACTCTCTCAGGGTCAATGGATAAGCCCTCCTTGGACACGATGTGGCCAAGGAGTTTCCCCTTGTGAACAGCAAACACGCATTTCTTTGGGTTAAGAGAGATGCCGAACTCCCTACACCTTTCAAAAATCCGCCTGAGGTGTTTCATGTGTTGGCTCGCTTCTTTGGAGAATACCGTCACATCATTGAGGTATACCAGCACATTGTTGTTTATCAAGCATCGAAAAGCCATGTCCATGGCTCGCTGAAAGGTAGCACTAGCATTAGCCAACCCGAATGGCATCTTCTTGTAGGCAAACGTTCCCCAATTAGTAGTGAAGGTTGTTTTGCACTGGTCACAGCCTTGCACCAGAATCTGATTATACCCTGAATATCCATCCAAGAGGGAGAAACACTTGCTGCCTGTTACCTTCTGAAGGATTCGCTCCATGCTCAAGAGGGGATAATGGTCTTTTAAAGAGACTTTATTAAGGTCCCAAAAATTGACACAGCCCGATCTCCCCATTTTTCTTTCGAACAGGAACAAGATTGGCCAGCCAAGAGGAATGTTTGATTGGAAATATAATCCTGGACTCAATCAATTTGGCTTGTTCCTTCTGCATGAGAGGCTCAATTGTCGGGTTGATAGGTCTCTGCTTCTGCATGACTAGCCTGGCGCCTTCTTCTAATTTGATGGTGTGTTGGGCGAGTCTTGGGTCAAAACCCTTCAAATCACCGTAATCTCACGCGAAAACATCAACAAACTCTTAACACAACAAAATGAAAGTCCACCTTTCTTGAATCGTGCAGACTTTTCCAAGCGCAAGTAGCTTATCCTTGAAGATCTCAACCTTTTCATAATTATCCTCCTTAGTTGTGATGCATGCCTTGTCGCTTCTCAATTGGTCATCTCCATTGAAGATGCTCTCAAGAGTGACCAAACCTTTAGAAAGCTTATTGTTCTTCAATTGAACAATCTAGTTGCCTTATTGTTGTTGCAGCTTTGCCTGGCTCTTTGTTGTGAACTCAGTGTCTTCCTGTAGGAAGAAAGCTATTTGTTGGTCATTTTCGAAAACATGTCAGTTTGTAATGTTGTCAGGGACACAGGCCGGACTACCACCCTCAAGTAGCGTGAACCGCAGTCTTGGCTTATCTCCCTGAAAACATCGAACTGAGCACCAATTGCTACTAGCCTATCTACTTGTTTGTTATGCTTTTTGGGAATGGAGGCGATATTGAAAGCAAGGAAATCTTCCACCAAGTCCCAGACCCTATGCTTGTAGGAGTTCAGCAAGAAATTTTTTGTCAGATTCTGGGCTTTCACCTGATTTACAATCAGCTCACTGTCTCCTAAAACTTGCAACTCCTTGATCCCTCTTTTCCTTGCCCATTCCAAACCATGGATAAGGGACTCGTATTTTGCAACATTGCTTGTGTAAGAAAATTGGAAACAGAAAGCTGAAAAGTATCTCTCCTTTGAAGGGGAGACTAACATCGCTCCACTACCAACTCTCAACCTACTTCTGGAACCGTCAAAATACAGCTGCCATAGACCTAGGTCTTCTTGGCTTGCCTTCATTACATTTGGTATGAAGGTATCCTCTTCGTGCATGCTATAGACTCCAAGGCCTACCTCTTCTATGAACTTGTAAGGGTCATGCTCAAAGTTATCACTCCCCCATTCATCCAAGAGTAGGTCTGCAACCCCTTCAAGAGCAGAGGACGGAGATTGGTCTGTCTGGGACTCTTCTGATTCGATATTGGTGTAGCTGACGTTCGCTGCCTTGAGCTAATATGGTTCTAGATGGTCCTTGTAGAGTGGCTCAGATTCAATTTTTACCTTGGTCCCATACTTGGTTCTAAAAACCAGATAGGACCAATTCGCTGCTAGATAGCCACCTATCTTTGATGTGAAGTCCCTGGATAAATAAATTGCGAAAAAAGGAGGAACATTTGCCACTCTATATCATGGAGAATTGAGAAGGTTGGGAAAGCATGTAATGTCAAGCTTAAACCCTTCATCATCCCAACTATTTTTGCAAGTGTTCCATTCAGCTGCAGGACTCCCTTATTCATCTCTTCATATTTCAGTCCCATCTTGTTAGCTATGCACTTGGGCATTACTGAGGTACTAGCCCCACTGTCAATGATGCAGTTGTGCACCAAGAAATCTTTTATAATCAAGGACACATAGAAAGGGAGAATTTTATCTTCCTTCTTGACTTGGCCTGAGGTGGAAGGTTGCCCATTCATCATCAAGACATTATCGGTCCTTGCTGGGACAACTTGTCAGTCCAGCTCATGCAATTCCCTTTGTAGCATGTCTTTCTGTCCTGGTAGAGATAGTGAATCTCATAAAGAGATGTTCATATGCAACTTCTTCATCTGGTCCACTATATTGACTTGAGGACTGCCTCCCTTCAAGCTTTCTTTGGGGCTAATTCCAACCTGAGGTGTAGGCTGAAGGGTTGAAGGTACAAATGACGGTCTGAAATTTGGGGCCTTTTGATTTGAGTGTGATGGAGAAGGTGCAACTGCCGATTGGGTAGTAGCCTGGGCTTCTCCCATTGCTCCTCTTGAACCTTGTGTTGGCTGCAACACAGTCACCCTGATTGTCTACAGCACCCACATAATTGATTGCATAGAACTCACCTTCCAGGTGGTTCATAAGAGTAGAGTTAGGCTGACTCTGACTGTTGCTTGTACTGGGTTGCATTGGAGCCTCGAAGACCTGGGAATGAGTGGCTACCTAATTGTCTGCATTTAGGTAATAACCCGTCATCTCATTTGTATAAACAGCCTGTTCCTGACCATATCCCATGGTCAAACAACTTGGTTGTTCCTGTACCAGGTTGCTCTGAACAGGCACCATGACCTTAGATGATGAAAGGGGGCCTGGGTTGAAGTTTTGAAAAGGTATGGTCTGAGTAAGCTGACCCTGTCCTTGATTGTAGTTTTGGAAAGGGGGTCTAGGGGCTTGACCATAATGCTGGTATCCCTGATTTGCTCTATTGTTTTGAGCTTGTTGCCTTTTAAGAGCTACAAGTTCATTTGACATACTCTAAAATAGACTCTTAACTTCATGAAGCTCATTGGATGGAGCAGCAGCGGGTTTCTCTATGCTAGGTAGAGGAGCTAATGTGGGAGCAACGACCTGAATTAGAGGTAACATTTCTGGGGAAAGTGGCATGTTGGGTCTAGGAGCTATTTTCTCAGCCTGTATTAAGCAATTTTTAGCTGCTATGGCTACGTCATAGGCAGCAGGCAGCACATGCCCTCCCATGGATTGTATCATCACAACAATATCACTGTTTAATGCCCTCAAATAATACAGGGAAGCATAGCTAGTAGTTGGTCTTACCAAAACGGGGATTCTATCTCAAGTCTTTTGAAACCGCGTGTTGAAATCTTGCATATATTCGTGTGGGGCTTTTTATATGGTCATCAGTTGCTCAACAAGTGAGAGGTCGTCGCTCTTTTCTCCAAAATGGTCCATCAATTGAGTACCCAATTCATTCCAGGAATGGATGGAATTTACAGGCAAAGTCCCGTACCAGTGAAGAGCTTTGCCCTTGAGAGACAATGCCAACAATCTGATTGCGACATTTTCATCTGTGACATTGTGAATATTGCAGAGGTTAGCAATATTTTTAATGTGCTCGACGACCGTAATGGTCCCCTCTCCATCGAAAGAAGGCACATTTTTTAGGGCTGCTCCCAGAATCGGGTCATATTGTGGGAGATTCAAGGGGCTCTGACCACGAAAAGTCGCAAAGGGCAATGCCATAGATGGGATGGGATGTAACTGCGACTTTGTTGGGGATGTGTCCCTTACAACAGGTCTGGGAGGGTGGTTTGTCGAATAAAGACGGGTCTTCTCAAACCTCGGTCTTTTTGCTGAGTTCAAAGGCAACTCAACAAAATCGAACGGGACACCCTTAGAAGCAGACCATGTGGTGACTTTAGGCATAAGAAGTTAAAACTGGTCTTTGATTGGAAAACTGAAGCTCTTACCAGTGGAATCGCCAAATGTTGAAAATATTTGATTTGTTGTAACAGGACTAGCATCAATCCTGAAACCTTACTGAGTGTAAGACTATGTCCCACTGAGCGTGCCAAAAACTGTTAACGCAATGGATTGCACCCTTGGCAGGAGGCCGAGCTCCTACCTTCCACACCCAACAATGGAAACTCCCCTCTCGCCTGTGGGACCGGCGAAGCTGGAGGGGAGAGTCTCTAGGTAAGGGCTAGATCCCTTTGATGCATCTGATTTGTTCCAGTAAGTGCTAACATATATATATATATATATATATATATATATATATATATATATATATATATATATATATATATATATATATAATGGGGGGATGAAAAGGGAGGAAGATTGCAGGAAAACAAATCTACTCTAAAAGGGGTGATGCACCAAAATGATCTGACCTTCTCACACTCACACTTAAAATCAGACAAACACATACATACACTTCAAACTCGCAGAAGGACCAGGGTGCAAGAAACTTGGCAAGGAGGCTTTAATGGAAAATACAGAAAATAGAGATTCACCAAAAGTGTCGTGAAATGCACACCGTATAGTAATTTCTTATGTTTTTGCACTTCTAAATACAGCTCTCCTTGTCAGCTGTAGAAATGGCACCTTATAGACACCAGGGATGTTGGTGTTGAACTTGTGGAAGCATCAAGAAGCAATGACTAAACACAAACTAACACTCAGACATACACAGAGATATCTAATCAGGATAGAGGTAAAAAATGTGTTTATTGATTCAGGTGAAAATTTGCCAGGGCTACGACTTACAAATGTGGAAGATGATTTCTCAAATGACAAGTCTCCAATATATAGAGGAAGAAAAGAGGCCTTTTGGCGCCCTTTTTACAAGTGACCCATGGTAGGCACTGTGTCAACCACTAAAATAACTTCTTGAATTGACACCTTCCTGCGTCACTTGGATCTCTTCGTCTGCTTTTGCGTGATGGCCATTCCGCTGTCAAGATTTGAATTTATTAGCCACACCATCCCCCTGCTCTTTGTTCTCTAGGCTCTTTGTCCTTTCCCGCTCCTTCAGCCCTCAGGGGCGATCTTTTGGCTGGTCGCTGCATTCTTTGGGCTCATTCCATGGTTGGTGCTCGGGCATTTTAAAAACCAATGGCTTTTTTTACTGGCTTAAATTTGACATTCGCGCACCCATCACCCTTGGACTCTCCTTCGGCTTTCTGCTTTGCCATTTTCGCTGAGATCGCATCCGCCCTTTGACACGTGTCGTAATCCATTGCTTGGGCACCTAGAAGACACTTTGAAATGCGGATGTTGACACGCGACGGCTTCTGCCGAGCTGATAATGGGACGTGGCAGCATTCGCTTACATTAGAGGGCATTTTGAGAGTCAGGCAGAAGTTGAAACATGGTCGCTTCTGCAAAGCCTTTAGCTGCCTTATAGAAAATTTTGGGCCCTTTTATGGTTCTTAGCGAACGCTGACACTTGGCACACTCCGCATAGCTCCTAACAACTCATTCGGGCCCACCACAGTCTTCTTTGAAGAACGAAGCACAAGGAGAAACCCGTAGATGTTGACACTTGTCGGCTTCCGCCGAGCCCTGCAAGTGACACGTGGCATGTTCCGCTGCTCCTAAAAAGCATGTTGAAGTCCTTCCGCAGTTTCCACTTGGTGCCTTCCGAGCTTTGGCTTTCATGGTGTAAAATTTGATGTTTGCGCGCTCGTCATTGCTTGGAAACCCTACGGCTCCCTTTGAAACGCTCCATGCCCTTCGCAAGGGCTTTTGGATCTTAAACTGTCCTCTGGCTGTAGGGCACACCCTTGAACCAAAGCGTTGAACCGGTTCAATGGTCCAACGTTGCGCGCCGAGCCAAGTCCTTGAACTAAATGCTGAACCTAAAGCTGCTTGAACCTTTTGTTGAACTTTAGACTTGAAGCGACGAACTAAGGCATGAACAGGGCCAATTGAACTGCAGATTGAACCAAGTCTTTGAACTGAAGCGATGGTTCAATGGTTCGAAGATGCCAACCTCCCTTGTAAATTTTCTTCAAACGAAGGCCCAAAAGAGCCTTGCAAACCCCAACACTTTCTGAACTGATTCTTCATCCGCCAAGGATTACACCTGCTGAGTCTGTAGAAAACTTGTGAAGTCCGTAGAAAACCAAGCTCTACAAAGTCCGTAGAAATTCCTGGACTTGTGTAAAAATAAAAAAATGAATTGGCCTCGAACAGTAGGGGAAGAAGGGGACCGATTTTTTGCCCTGTTGGGCAAAAATGGTCAACACTAATATTGACATTGTATTCTCTTAACTCTGGTGGGTAGGTTCGTAGTGACGTTAGTGACATTTCTAGTTTGGAAGGACTTGCATCGCTGCCCATCCTATTGTCCGCCTTGGCCAACTTTAATCTCCATAATCTCAATGATATTTCAATCTAAAAGGAACACTTCATAGACTTGTGTTTGCCAATGGAACAAACCATTGGGGGAGTTTGTCTCATCTTTGAAGCACAACTATAACTCCAAGACCCCTTCATCGTTCAACTCCATCGTACCTTGATTCCTGTCAACCGAGTATTTTTCTTTGGAACACAAATCCAATGAGTCTAATGAGGTTGCTTCCTCATTGATTGTCTAATTTTTCAAGTCTGTGACAAACATCTGTCCTTTGTTTTAAATAGAGATCAAAATCATTTTCCAGTTATGATTAGCTTTGGCTACTGTCAACCAGCCCCTACACAATAGTGCATCATAAGCCTTTCTTTGCAATGAGATAACCACAAAATTTAACAAAGCGGGTATCTAAAAGGAACACTTCATAGACTTGTGTTTGCCAATGGAACAAACCATTGGGGGAGTTTGTCTCATCTTTGAAGCACAACTATAACTCCAAGACCCCTTCATCGTTCAACTCCATCGTACCTTGATTCCTGTCAACCGAGTATTTTTCTTTGGAATACAAATCCAATGAGTCTAATGAGGTTGCTTCCTCACTGATTGTCTAATTTTTCAAGTCTGTGACAAACATCTGTCATTTGTTTTCAATAGAGATCAAAATCATTTCCCAGTTATGATTAGCTTTGGCTACTGTCAACTAGCCCCTACACAATAGTGCATCATAAGCCTTTCTTTGCAATGAGATAACCACAAAATTTAACAAAGCGGGTTGGGTTCCAAAAATTATCTTTTGTCTCATCAGTACACTCAATACCTTAATGCCATGTTGATATGCTCCTAATAGATGGGATGTCGGAGGCCACATAGTTGGCTTCCCAAGACTCTCTAGGGCTCTTCTAGTAGAACATGCACACAAGAACCATCGTCGACAATAGTGTTTGTCAAATCTCTTCCCAAAATTTCCATATGCATAATTGTCAGTTGTCTAGTCAGGGTCATTGTCAAGAGCATAGGATCGATTACTTGGTCCCCTGACAAAGGGAGCTCACCTATGGATTTATTCTTATGTTTTGGGTTCCCCCCATCACCCAACATTAGGTGTGCCATTGTATGCTCCATGTTCAGGGCAATGTCGTGTATGGTAGCAATTAGAGAATTCTTGAGTTCTAAATGATTTGCAATAAGTCAACCATCTTCACACATATAGTGGTCTGCAAGACATGTCATGCAATAGCTTCGTCAAACTCTAGTTTGCTCGTCATTGTCCTTGTATGTTCATTTGAGTAACATCGTTCTTCGACCATGGCCATCTCAACATCCACCCTTGCTTTGGCCACCTATTCCTTCTTAGTATGTGGGTCAAGTAATTGGCTATCTTCACTTGTGCTCTAGTAGTTCCCATAACTTATTTGCCCTCAGCTACATCAATCATATTGGCATTGGCTTACTTTATACAATTGCCATAGTAATGGTTCTTGGGACCACAGCATCTACAGAGAAGTTCAATGTCATTTTGGGTAGGGAAATCTCTTGCGAAATGGCCCCATTCGTTGCACTCCTAACACTGTACAATTGGTCGTCCTTCAGAGCCATAATGAATCTGACTGCCACCACCACTATTATTCTATCGTTGATGGTTCCTTGGCGGCATGGTAGGTGGGATCAATGGCTCTCCTTATGTGAATTGTACTTGGCCACTATTATTCCGCAAATTGTACAGCTAGTCCTTGACTAAATAACCTATAACTTAATAAATCTCACACAAAATATCCTTGCAATCTTTCTTATTGTCTCCCTCTAATTCCTTCAACATTTGGAGCATGTCATTTCTTAAGGCTTGCACTGAACCAAGTTCACTATCATCAATGGAGTTAAGGTTATCTTCTTTCCGTCCTTTCGAGCACAAGGACACCTTTTTCTCGCTTATAATGTCCATGGCTCAAATGTGTGCATCTTCATAAGATGAGAGTGGGACCACTTTCATCGTCCCCCATAATGAAGATACCAACCCTTCAATGAACCATCACTTCAAGCCATCGGCAGGTTCCTTTTCAAGTTTTCCCAAAAGTTCTTTTGAGTCTTCTTCCATGGCACAAACATTCTTGTGTTTACCCTATCGGGTATTATAGATTTTCGTAGCAATCTCATGTTCATCCCTTAGGAGTTTGAATTCTTTCTCAAAGGCTTCCCTAAGTGTTTTCCATGTTGCTTTCATCAAGCATGGTGCATCTACATACTAGTCAATAGCCAGCTAAAAAGTGGTTGGGAAACATCTTAACCACATATGTTCATCTGTACACCCATTGGCAATTCAAATGGTGATGCACATTTTGTAATGTCATATGAGATCCTCCAATTTGTCACCAATGAACTTTGGCAGCCTTTGCTTTTCAAGAGTTTGAGTTTATGGGGTACCCATAACTTCTTTGGCATGGTTCTTCAAATACAAGTTTCCCCCTTAATAAGATCTATGTTGGACATTCCTCCACTCTCTTAGCAATATCGGACACATCACTACACTCGGCCCTTCCTTTGATAGGGATATATACTCTATCTTGCATGCCATTAGGTTCCCTTTTTGTCTAACTCTCTCCAACTTGTCATTCGAGTTGCCCTGGACTTTCCACATGATTCTCTTGTAGCATCCTTCGAGCCAATTTGGTTGGCAAGGTCCACAATTCCTTCCTCTCGAAGAGGTTATGGCAATCTCTACCCACTTCCTACTTGTGAATGGTGTAGGATTCACCAACTCTGACTAAACCTTGCTTGGTTTCAGCTCTAACTATGGCTATATTTCTTGCACTTTGGCCTTCACTTTTGTACTTCGTACTTTGCTTGATAGATTTTGTTGTCCCCAAAAATAAGTGACATTTTTGGGACAACCTATGAAGTATTTTGGTTCAACAGACCAAAATCATCTCTCCCCTTTTCAAAAATTGTTCTGAGCATTCGAGTTCTTCATTTTTCAAAGCTTTTCCAGAAATCTACGGACTCTGCAGGCTTGAATCTACGGACTCTGCAGGCTTAAAACTACGGACTCTGCAGAAAAGAAACAAGCTCTCAACACTTAGGCGATTTCAAGGTTGGTTCAGTGACTTAGTTCAATCAAAAATGTCCATCGGCAAGCTTTTAAGCAACGATTGAACCATTGAACCGTTGAACCTTGAACCTTTTTGGTTCAACAAGTTCAAAGGGTTCAAATGTTCAACGTCATCAGCAAGAGTTAAGCGCATTTGTCAAGGTTCAAAGTTCAACCATTCAAAGGTTCCACAGCTTCAAACACTTAGTAAAAAACAACACGTTGAACCGTTGAACCTTGAACCATTTTGGTTCAATGGGTTCAACGACCAAATGGTTCAATGCGTTTGGTTCAAAAAGGTCAAAAGGACTTAGCCAAATAAAAAGAATGAACCGATTGAACCGTTGAACCTTGAACCAAAAGGTTCAACAAGTTCACAGGTTCAAAGGTTCAACCAGTGCGATGAAGATCAAAGAGCTTATTAGAAAGAACAAGTGACGAACAAAGAATGAACCAATGAACCGATTGAACCTTGAACCAAAAGAGTTCAAAGTTCAATGGTTCATGGGTTCAAAAGTTCAAAGGCGGCCTCAGTTAAGGAAAGAAGCAACAAACAGGTGGTTCAACGGATGGTTCAACCAAAGATCGAGAAAGCGATTGAACCAATAAAGCGATCGAAGCAAAAAAGCGATTGAACCAAGGAGCCGAGAAGGCCACCTAAACCGTTGAAACAGTCAACCAATGACGTCCCCGTGGACATCAAATTTAAGGTAATGAAATATCCGCTAAGTTTCAAATATGGCATGAAACCTAAAAACAAACTCAACGACTAGCTGAAAAAGGAGCCGAAAGAGACGACAAAGCTAAGAATATAGCCCCGAGATCTCAGATTCCAGGAAAAGACAATCGAAAAAGGGAAAAGATAATCCGAGAGCTTAAATTCCAAGAAGAGACAAAGCTGGAAAGGACAAAAGCAGAAAGAGGAGAAGACCAAAAATATCTGCACAGAAGTTATTCTGGTAGCTGGAACAGTGTGCAAAATGGATTTTCGAGCTTGCAAACATTGAAGGCACGACCTGTTGGTCTCCTTTGGAATAAAGACAAAATGGACAGCGGCGCAGACGTCAGAGGGGACAGACCAGATGATCCAGGCTCAGGGAAAGACATATGAGATAAAATGACACACCATAGTTAAGATAGTTGCCTTGTTTTCAACACAGTCCTTTGACAACCCTGAAAATGCATGCAAGGCATTGAATGCACAGCATAGGCCATTCCATGAAACAAAGCGTCAAATCTTTCTGGGAGCGCTATATATTGTAATCTCTAATTTGATACGAAGGCGATCTTCCCAACACAGAAGCAAAACTCTGACCAAATTGAAAGGCGAATACTGAGACTTTGAGCTCAGATTGTTGTTCATATCATTTTATCTGAATGAGAAAGCAAGTTGTTTACAGACTTTGTGCTGTCATAGCTTGTATCATTTTAGGAGATTGTTCTTATGTATGTCTTTTGAATGTGTTCTTGTTTATTTAATTTGGCAAGTAGAACTAGTGAAAGTAATCAAGAAGGTGCCCTAAAGCCGACTGTGCAGAGACTTTGTGCCCCCACAATTGCCTTTAGTGTGTTTTCTTTTTGTTCTTGTGTAAAAGATCTTGGGACGACTTTGTGCCCTCATTATTCTTCGTATTTTGTTTCTGTGTAAAAAACCTTGAGACGACTTTGTGCCCTCATTGTCCTTCGTATCTCACTCTTGGGCATTCGAAGTGGAGACTTTGTGCTACATCTCAGTCTACTGGTTACTACGCCCTTGATTACCAGTTACTTGTCACTCCCTGAAAGAACTCTTGCTATTTCCTGCAAAAACACTTTTGAAAGAAAAAAAGTGCCTTCAGCGTTTTCACCAAGATTTTCTCCTCTGTTTGTTAACATCATCTCTGAAAAAAGAGAGATGGATGGTATATCCTACCCCTGAATGTTATTTTCAGCTTATATATATAGTATATAGTGCCTTTATACATATAGGAAACCTCCCCTTGATGAGAGGAGAGATTTGTCCCCTTTGGATGTGGTAAACCTGCAACTTTGGACGACCAATCTCCCTATGTTGTGGTTGAAGAGACCTATTTTGCTCACTAGTTAGTTGGTTGACAAAATATTCACCCAACAAATTTTTATAAATGGATGGTTGCAGCGTTTATTTGCAACAGTATTGCTCCACCAATCAAGTAGACCATTTAACTTCTTGGTCCCCTCCCTACTTGTGTCTCTCTCCCACCTTTGTTCGGTTGCTCATATGCGTCGGTCTTCTTTTTCATGAACTCTTTGTACCATTGTAATATTTTCTTTGTGTTTCACGGTTATGTTCAACAGATACATTTGTGAACCAAATTTAACTTGACCCGACATTCTTTAAGGAAATGGTGCCAAATGTAGAGTGATTAATGTCTACCAAGATACTAGAGTACCAATAAAAATGTTTGCATAACATCCCATGGCAAAGGAGAGTATTTGAACATTAACAACTTTGTGTTCATATATGATAAGTCTCAATACAATTCATACAGTACAGGGACGACCTAATACAAGTCCTCACACCCCAACGTACGATATGTTATTTGAAGGACAATACCCAACAGTTGTTGGTTAACCCAACCGTCACAGCGAACAAAACTAAAGGTCTTGCCACATCACTAAGTAAATCTTGACAAAAGACTAACAAAACAATGTCAGCTATAACAATACATGTTATCATAATTGAAGGTCTACAACTATCCAATTTTTCAGCTGTGTTGTCTCCTTTTCTCCTATTGTGCCAAGTGAACAGCCCTTAAGCAAAATCCAAGTCCGTCAAAAAGTGTTACTGGTTATCAACTGGGTCAAAGCCTCAACAATACGTTGCTTGAAACCATGGCCTCCCGTTTTCTCTTTTGTAGCTTTTATTTTGTTGAAGTCTCCAATCAAAATTGGTTTTTGTACCACCTTGGCAGTCGCATAGTGATGCAGTTTAGGGAAGCGGGTCCAATGAAGGGTGGCATTCTCCTAGCAGCCTGAAAAAGCTTCTCCACTAATATTCACCTAAACGAAGCTGTTCCAACTCTTTTGGATGCCATTGGCACAAAATTTAGAAAATATGTCGTTTAGCAGAAAGAATTTAATTAGTAAACATGCAGATTACAACCTGTAAATTTGTTGAAAAGAAAAGAAGAGATATAGGGTATGAGTACTTGAAACACACCTCACAAAATATTTTAGATGATATCCAATCCCATACGGAGCCCAACTAGAACAAGAATTGATTTTCTAATCAAAATGGAATTTTTAGGCCTTTTCAAAGGCATAAATGGTTTTCAAACATACAAAAACTCAAACCCAGCGCCTATCCTCTGGAAGCAATGTTTTCAAGGCTGAAACATTGCAAAATAAACTTACAGCAGGTTTGGCAACTCCTCTTTTGGCTCACAACAACGCAAAACTGATTTCAGGCATTTTGTCAAACAGTTAGGCAAACTCACACCCCGATTTCTCTTTTTCTGCTCATAGACACTCAAAAATGTTTTTGTGCTCATTATCAGTGATGAAAACCCATCTCAAATCAGGTTTTCAGATCCACCTGAAAGTACCCCTGTCATCCCAACCTTCAAGTGGGCAAAAACACCCCTTTTCTTTGTTGTAGCTAGTTTTTTTGCTGCTGCCAGCAAACTCTCCTTTCTCTTTGTTTTCCTACCACCCTCGACGTCCCTTGGACACTCCCAATCCTCAAATACAAACAAATATCTTCAAAAACATTTTTGGGCTCCCTTTCTTGGAAGTTTTTCAATGGTTATTTTCAAATTCCCAAACGCCTGTATTTTTCCAAGTGCTCTTTTCCACTCCATCCTCATGCCAAACCACCAAATCTGGATCATCAGTTTTCCTCGAGATGGTTACTCACATTCCAACCATCACCCATGCATCAAAACACCTTTGACAACACATGATGACTGATTTGCTATGTAGACGAGTCTTTTTGGCAGTTTGAGAGTTTTAATAGGTTATCGGCATTCCATCTATCATGACTGATCCCTCTTCTGATGTGAACATCTTCCACACTTCCCGTTTGCATTATGCTATGATTTACCTTTGGCATGGAAATGGTTCTAAATGTGGCACATCAGACTTCGATCATGAGATTTGAGGATGGTTACACGAGCTTCATAAAAACCCCACTTCAAAACAACGCTCAGACGTTCCTGAGGTGGTCCCAATTGTTCTAAGTTCGACGTGGCTAATATAGCCTATGACAAAGGAAAACAAGGTAGTGACGCCTCGTAGACTGTTTCCCATGCTTGATCTTCTTAGGATGGTTGTATGAAGATGCCATGACCTTGACAAATCAGCAAGATAACCCATTAGAACATTCATCTCAATGCCAACATGAGGTTCACCATTTTATGGTTTTCAACTTTACATGGATGTAAAAATGCATTGAACATGAATGAAGCCAAAGTGTGACACGTGTTGTCCCCCTGCAACTTGAAATCTGAGCTACAAACTAAGATTGAAAGCAAGAAAATCTGTTTGGTTGATGCAGATTCTGCATCACCCAGCCTGACAGCTGATCCAGAAATGTAATTATGTTGTTGCCCTATATATTCCTAAAAGTTGCAATTGAAAACCATTCCCCTAGTGAAGGAAGGATCGTGGGAAAGTGGAGCATACCTAGTTGGATCCCATTGAATCGTGATTTTTGTTTCTTGACAAAATATGGTTTGCTTGCCGCCCCATATGCTCAAGCACTTTATGCAGGGATAACTAGTAGTTTCCTGCAGTAGTATGAAATCTACTTTTCCTTCTCTAATCTTTTCTTTGAAGAATTGAAGTTTGTTAGGCAAGCATAGGCCTCTTATCTTCCATGAGAGGATCTGCATCAGACAGATTAGGTAAGGTCGGACATGTCTATGATTTGGCCAATGTTTTCATGTCCCAGATCTGCAGGTGATGTTTTTCTTGCTTTCCTTGACTGATGTCAAAGCCAAGCACAAGGGGAACCACTGATGGTTTTCGTTTTTTTTACTACATTTTTAGCTTATAGAATTATGGACTGAAATCTGCTGGTGGGTTGGATTTCTCTTTGCTATTTTTTCCTGTGGCTGCAAATTTTGAAGTGTCGGCAACAGCAGTATATTTTATGTGTTCCTTTTCTTTGTTGTTTTGCTTCTCTTATTTTTGTGGTGTTTCTGGTGGTGGGTTCTTTACCTCTTATTCTGCCTTAAGAGTGTGTTGTGCTGGCCTCCTGGCTGCCTATCCCCTCCATATCTTCTTTGCCAGGTGAGTTTCAACAGGGTTTGATAGGCTGACCTGGTTGGTTGACTGATTTTGTACCTTCCCCTTTTGTGCATAGGCCTGTTGATACTTATCTTCCCCTTGAGTCTCTTTATTTTTGAGCTGGTCCTTCCCAGCGGTTTGATTTTGCTTGCCCTTGTTGTCAACAGCAGCCGATTTGTTCCCCTCGTTTTCGCTCATGTGGCAGCTGTCATGCTCTTGATGTGCTGTCTGCTTGTCCCTGAAGCCTGACATTGTTGGGTGGAACATACTCTGGCTAGATGACCGTCTGAATGACAGATTCAGCATTGGAAGGGAATGTTCTCATAATCTATGGGCTGTTCCCATTCAGCTGCCATTTCCAGCAGTATTTTGTTAGGCAGAGGTTTTTCAGGTCAATTTTGATAAATATTCTCGCATAATTAGCACTCCTTGATGCTTTATGAATTCCTAAGCTGTGATGTACTCCCCTATGGAATTGCCTATTTTTCTGACGGAGGATTTTTGCCAGTATTCACCTGGAAGACAGGTAGCCTTACCCAAACTGAAACTGTGCTCGGAAGATCTTTAGTTGGTTTGAAGGCTGGGGACAATGGTTTCGTGAAGAGGCCAGATCAAACCACAAGCCTCTTAAAAAGCTCGATCATTTTCCTGCTTTAAGGAGAACACTGCCATGAAGTAGCCCTTTGGCATCATTAATATGTCGATAGTTCTTGCTGGCCTCCAGTTCTCCTAAACCCAGAGCCTGAGTGTTTTGGGGTCAGTTTATGGTTGCATGGAGCGGCATATGAGAGCTTTTTCCTTGAGCGGTCACAATCTGTTTTTCATCTCATCCATGAAAAACTTTACATCTGAGGGGTTCTCCATTCTAAGATAACAACCATTTTCTTTTAAGTTAGGATGCTAGGCTTGATGATGATTATGTGGGCATGGTGTTGGATGTACTTTAGAAGCTCCTCCTTGCAAATATGGTTTGTTTCATTCGAGAGAATATCTAAAGTTGGAGTTTGGATGTTGTGAGTTTGAAATTTGAGAAGAGGCCACTTGAAGGGGCCGTTGGTAGTCACTCAGCCCTGGCAAATTGTGGTTAAGGATGGACTACATGTCAGGATTTTGCAGCTGAAAGAGATGAGCTTTAGAGCAGAAGCCAACTTTAGGTTGATGAGTTTGCCTCCTTCCAGTGGGTGAAATTTGAAAACAATAATCTTCCAAAAGGAAGGTGGACAGTCTGAAAGAGACGCAAGAATAGAGAACACCAAAGTAAAATGAAGAGAAAAACAATGTGCAGCTCATGGAACAGCAAAAAGAGAGCTTCATTCCTGAAACAGATGAACGAATTGTGGCACTGGTTTAAGAGACCATCAAAGATCAGACATTATACCAGCATGCCTAATTTAAAAATGCAGAGAGCAAGCAGAGTCCTGACACAAGTAGAACAAAGCTACACTACCAATTCACCCCCTCCTCCACCCACCCAGTACCTGGTTCAGGCCCAGGCACGATTCATCTGCAGGATCACCCCAAGTACATCCAGGACTGTCCAGGTATGGCCAGGTTTTTCTGTTTTTTTTTTTTTTTTTTGGTTTACAATTAGACTTAAATCAATGGAAAAAAAAACACTTACAAACCCTGAAAATTGCTAAAACCTCATAAAGATAGCATAAAAAAACACTTGCCTCTCATTATACCAAGCAAGTGGAATACACAGAAGGGGCAACAAAGCATTGGGATGTAGACCCAAAGAATGTTGACTCGGATGCTTTCATGTACCACCTTTCATTACTTGACATGGAGTCTTCTTCGGCTTCGCAGGACCCACATAGCATAGCTAGTGGGAGTGCTACTGCTTGTGGTTTTAATGAACCACACAATGATGTTGATGTTGATACTCTCAATGAAGAGCAATATGACGATGAATACTAATTTTGATTTAATAATTAATATTTATCCTGACATTTGGCATTTTGTTAGTATTATCTATTTATCAATAGTCTTTTTGTGGTTATTTTGTTTATTATATGCATACTGTGTGGTTAATTCCTCTTTATTAGACTAGAATAGCTATATTTTTTATTTTTTACATATTTTTTGTTAAGGCCATACCCAAGCCATAGCCAGGGTTTAAAAAACATCATACTGGCAAACCCAATTCACCATACCCAAACCTGTGCCGGCTACTTAAAAACAAATCCTTTTAAAAAACTGTTCTGGTTTGGAACACCCAGTAGTAAGCCAACTACAGAAAACGGGAAATGCACAATTTCACAATATTACATGCCAGAAAAACACAAAATGGCCACTAAGGGAAAAAGAACTCAGAAGTAAGAACCTAAGGATATTAATATTGGATTTACTTTAAGCAACATCAAGATGCACATGAACAGAAAAGTAAGATTAAACAAACCGACAAGTTGTAAGAAGTGAATGAAAAAGGCCAATGAAAAGATTTATAAAGCTTATCTAAGAAGGAAAATCCTTCCCTTCTCAATATTAGGCATTCCCTTCTTTGAATAAAGTCTGCTCCGTAACATTCATAACTAATAAAATTTACTACACAAAATAATTAGACGAAAAGAATCAATGCTCACAACCAAAGATGGTAAGAAGAGTTTGCCAGCTGGTGCTGCTCACAATCACAGCTGGTCTGTTTTCTTTCAACAAAATTCTACCCTCATCATTGTTAACTTGATTTTCCATCATGACCGCATGATCCGTAACAAGTGTGCACTCCACCTGATGTGGAGTTGAACATTTTCCTTGTTTATTCCATGCATTGGGGGGGATATCATAATCTGCTGTTTTCAGATATGAAGCACTGGTACCCTCAATCCTGCTGGTTAGATTTGTTGAATCTTCTAATCCAGAAACAATTTCCACCCTTTGTTCCACTGTTCCAGCATAACTGCAACAATCACGGACACCCAGTGGATTTGCAATAGCCTTGTTCAGCCTGCAAAACAACTACAAAAAGCCAGGTATTGATAAGATTTTAAACAAAAATATTATTAGAAAATTCAAAAATAACAACCAAATTCACTCGTGTTTCTCCTTCAATGATGTAGGACGGAAAAATTCAGGATATCTATCATATACAACAGTTGCTCTGCAAAAACAACAATGGCAAGACATCAAACATTATTCTGTAAAAATTCTTTCGTGTTTTAGATTTCTGATTTGTGATGTGCAGTCCTCAGAAAATGATCAAATCCTTCAACTTCAAACAATATTTTACCCAAATTCTGTAAGTCTATGAGGAACAATACTTAACTTTATGCCCTAGTTTTGAGCCAGCTCGTGTTGCATGGTTTTTGTAACACACAAGCATCCATCAGCCAATTTCCCATAATGCTTCTCACAACTAACCGAATTACAAGATTAAAAGCGTTAATACTATATATGTATTATTGAACAGTTATAAATTGTATAAGTTGTAGGTAAACAGGATCAAAATAGTGCCAATGGTATAGCTTCATGGAGGATGTGATTTCCCAAAAGTCAAGCCCAGTAGAGTATAACCGAAATTATGCCAATCAATAAGGAAGGCATACTTCCTTATCCAACATGCCCATCTTACAGCAACCAAAGTTGGGACAGAAGGGGGATTCTGCAGAAAGGATGTATCATAAGACTGTCTCATAATGACAATATTATTCCCCACTTGGAAAAATGAAGGGCCTTCAAGAATATAAAGGGCTGACAGGTAATAAGAGCAATCCAAAATGGATGTTCCAATGCCATCAATTAGAGTAAGACAATACTCAAGTTCGACCCAGTCATCATGAAGAACTGACATGTCCTACACCCTAGTAGATCTAGCTTTTCTGGCATCTTGAAATGTTAAATCACCTTACAATAGCTCTATATATAGCATATTCCGCTACTTGGCCTACCCTCTTGCAGCCCACTCTCTAGAATGACGACTCTTAACTAGGTCTATCCTTGAACAAATTTAAGATGACTCTTTATTACAGTGGGGGAAATGTTTAATTTCATAGAACCTAATAAAATTCAAAAATAAAGATTACTAAATGCATCAGATAATAATAATAATAACTCATTGAAAGTTCTGCAACGAAAAATAGAATACTCAATCAAGAATGACAAGGCTCAACTGAAATTTCCAATTAGCGGTGAATATAAACAAAACAATTATAAAGGGGGCTTAAATAATTTCATTGGACAATAGTTTCTTCCGTCAGTTAAACATTGCCTCTGAAATAAGCTAGAACAGCTCTACTACAGCCCAGAATTGAGTTCTCTTCAACTAAACAGGTAACATCATAAGAAAGGCAGAAGAACTTAATCACCGAAAGACAAAGCAAAGGTAACAGGAAAAACACCACTGAAAAATAACTTAAGAGTTCCATTTGTACCCATTAGTTTAGAGATAACCGAGATTGAGAGAAAACATGTACAGACAAAAGAGAGATTAAAAAAATACAATGCGCCTCTCAATTCCAACATGTAAACTTGCTCAAAAAATTGATGCCAAAAAACAAATTCTTACTTGTACAAGGAATAAATCTGGGGTAGGTATCTTAAAACAGATGTACCAAAATAGAATAACAAATTGAATCATTGTCTTCAAAGGAAGCGCTAAGAGATAGATAAATCATGGTAGACCCTAAGGAATAGGTTGCCAGTGCAAGAAAAACTACCTAATGAGCTTATGAAATTGTAGCTCAGCTTCAAGTCAAAATTATTAAAGAAACATCAGTATCTCTAAAAAATGTAGCAGATTGCATATAAATTTACCATCAAATGTAGATGGATATCTGGATGTTCGAAAACAGCACCATGAGGCACCGTTCCTATCAAAAGAAATGACAATATAAAACAGAACAGCCAAATATAAAAACAACATTGAAACTCTTTAAATGTGTAAAAACAATGAATCGTACAGACAGATAGAAGTATAACAATAATATTAAGCGAATTAAATTAAAGACATGCAGAGGAGGTTGAAGGAATTTTATCTAGGTGAATGATGATGTTATTAATGTTTTTGTCAATAGACGTGTCATAATGATCCATTAATAAGCTTTGTTGTGGAAATAATGAAGCAGTCACTGGCAGATTCAGAAACAAAAATGTTTAATCATGAATAATATGCTGTCAAGACAGTTGTGATAAACTGACAATGTAGAAAGGATACCAGAGACACGAGAGGATAAGGAAGAAACTGTGATACTTCACAGGTGCAAATGATTTGCAAATTGTTGCTATCAAGGAGAATGGATCATGCTTATTGCACAAGATGTAATTCAGTTGTAAGAATTTTGTGATTAGTAATTAACATTGTTCCCATAAGATGCTTGTACAAAATGAGTATACCTGTAACAGTCACTGCTGATCACCTGTATGATCCACAACCTCACCAAACACCTACTAGGCCATTAACTTGAAATAATGCATAAAGACAGATGCACAGAAAGAAAATTCGATGGAAAAGGTGAGTGGTGTGCCATAAGATAGCACCCATTGCCAGCTGTAGCAAACCAAGGGACATATATTTAAATGGCAATGCACAACCAAGTAACATCAAACCATGTACAGGAAGAACTCCATCCTCTTCAAGGACATATGGAAATTCATGTTCCTATCCGAGGTTTATACAATTCATCCCTTAACACAAATGCCCTCGTTTTACTTGTTTTAGCTTAAAATTGGTTGTTGCAAGCTACTACCATGACAACAAACAAATTATGCAAAAGCAGAGAAAATACTCAAGCATTTAACCTTTTTAGCTTAAAATTGGTTGTTGCAAGCTACTAGCATGACAACAAACAAATTATGCAAACGCAGAGAAAATAGTCAAGCATTTAACCTTAGGTAAAACTATTTCACAGTTTTCATGACCTGAGAAGAATATTGTTTCAACTTGAAATCAAAAAATACAAAAAGACCATATATGCATTCAGTCAATGGGCCTTAACTAATCCTTATGCCATCTAGGTAAAACAACTATGATGAGGGTTTAACACCTGCTATGGTTTATTCATGCAGAACAACATGAGAAGGAAAATCATGTCGCGAAACATATGGAAAAACTGCCATTTGAGATACATTCATTGATTACAACCTCCAGCACTATGTGAGGAGCAAGATCCTACATTGTACTTAGTTTTTAACAGCTGGTGCAGAAAAGTAGATCTGAAAATGGACTCAAACGAGCTTTAAAATTAAGAACAGATGAAAACTTCAAGCAAAAACTGTTGGCTTTGCCGAAAATTTTACAGGATCTTGAGTGCAATTCTTGGCCAAATAACCCTTGTGCAAAATAAAAATCTGGACTCTAATACCTTCATGGATTAGAAAGGAAGAATAAACTTCTCAGACAAGACACCTGAACCTTTCACTCGTCCCCCTTGTATGACCTCTTCAGTTTATGCCACTTGCTCATCTTGTATAGAATGCAAGTTGTTTAATCTTTCTGAGGTTAATTACCTCAGGGCTTCGCTGACTTTTCCATACAGTTTTTCATTTCAACATTATCTTATCTTGCCTGTAACAACTGTGGTGAAAAAGGGATGCTAATTCTTGGAACAAAGGATGCGATGAAGATTATTGAGGCTCAAGATAACTCTATTATACGATGCAAAATTATTTTCAGAGTTTTGCCCAACACTGAAATATAAGAGCTAGAATGCAGGTGTAGGGATTGCAGACTAACAGTTTTACTCAACTAAACCTTGATTTCAAATTTTGCATATGATTTACAAAAGAAATGTCATAAGAGCTCATAGGAAACCAAAACTCTCTTGTTAAACCTCTGAGTATTGTGGTCTTTCACCCCTTCTCTCCTTGGAGAGGACCATCGAAAAGTGTTTATCCTCGTCTGATAGAGTTGGAGGTAATTGAGAACAAAAGCGTTCTAACAAGCAGTTTGAAACTGAAGTAATAAATAATGCAATTGTACAAGAGGTATCAGCTAAATAGTGACAGGACAAGTTGAAAGTCAGGAAAGAGGACAACAGAAAGATTCCATTATCAAAAGGATAATAATTACGATATAACATAATATGGTTTAAGCCAATTGGTAATCTGCCTAAACCCGTATTTGTTATAAGCATACCCCTGTGTTTGTGTTTTACTAAATCTCCTACCTTTGAGTATTTAGAAACACCTTGTTTTCCTTAGTCCTAAATGCATATTGCTTGTTTCTATGCATGTATGATGCAACATCTTCACAACCATGGTGCTGCTAAAATAGTAATTTATTGCAGTATTAGTTATGACAATGTACATGACAAAACCATATAAACCAGTAGAAAAAGATCATTCAGTACAAAATAAATGAGCTTAGTCATGGAACTCTTCTATTACCCAAACTGCTTTACAAAAGACATCATTGTAAAACAAATTTGTTAAATGATTTGTCTTATGATTTATCGGTTAAATTGCATGTCAGTTACCAATTTTAAGCATGAAGACAGGTTTCACCATTGATCGGGATCCCAGGAGGTTCAGGGGACAACACCCTAAACGAGAGTTTAAATGGCTTGTATGTTAGGATTTGAGGTTACTATTCACGAATCACTATTCATAATCGTTATTCATAGCGATGTGGCATGTTGGTGATGTGGCTAGTTAGTGATGTGGTTTGTCGCTGATGTGGCTGATTGGTGATATGGCATAAGCCCATGTAGGACCCCCTTGAGTGATCAGGTTGATGTGATGAGAGTGGGACGTAGCACTCCACCAAAACACATGGTGTTTGTCCTTGGTAACAATCACAATTCACAAATCACTATTCATGGTCACTATTTATAGTGATGTAGCATGTTAGTGATGTGGCTTGTGGGTGATGTAGTTGATTAGTGATGTGGCTTGTGGGTCATGTGGCTGATTGGTGATGTTACGTAGACCCATAGAGGGCCCTTTTGAATGATCAAGTTGATGTGATGGGAGTGGGATGTAACACTCCACCAAGACACATGGCTTTGTCCTTGGTAGTCACATGGGTGTTGTCACATGGTGCAAAAGACAAAAGGATTGGTGTGGGGCGCATTAGTAGATGTGTCCAAGATTCTCATGGTGGAAATAGTCCAAAAGGTGATTACAAGCACCTTTTGGAATCATGTAGGTGCAGTGATGCACTGAGTAGCGCAATGACTTCCTAGGAACTTTGATTGGTCGAATGAACTTGTGACATGTTTATAGCTTGGTGTCTATGTGGAGAAGTCTAGTTTTGACTTCTGAGATCTTCTCTCCTCACTACTATCAAGAGTGCTACATGCACTTGTTGTTCATGGAGTTGGAGTAACGTGATTCCTACATGGTGATCTCTCTTAGGGAGAGATAGATGGATGAAACAAAAGTGTTGTTGGTTTGCATATTGAAAAAGTCAC
Organism: Torreya grandis; assembly: GCA_037957365.1. Taxonomy (NCBI): domain Eukaryota; kingdom Viridiplantae; phylum Streptophyta; class Pinopsida; order Cupressales; family Taxaceae; genus Torreya; species Torreya grandis. Next base: position 1,559,247 of record JARHVA010003264.1, on the reverse strand, counting down.
TGTACAGGTTTCCAACAGATGTGTTGAAGAAGTACAGGATATTTAGTACCTTCATAGAGAGCCAAAGTGTTTAGCAGAGGTTGTTGCTATGTGTTGTTGACATGTTGGATGCAGGCTCCAAAATGATCCTTGGTATGATGGCTCGGTTAGCTAGGACACGTGAGATGAAGGTCGTATGGAGGAGCAAACCAAGGATGGAAATGTACAAAGACGGGAAAGCAAGGAAGTACCCCACTTATGGCATTGAGAGTTATCTTCTCGGGAGTGTCCTAGAGGAGAAAAAGACATGTGTCCTGTGTATTGGATTCATCAGAAGTAGGAAGCCTCGTGATGCCATGGTGAACACTAAACTGAATATTCTCAAGCAGTGGGAGTTATGAGACGATTCATGGTAGATTCCCAATTGGAGGATTGGTCTGTGGAGAAGTGAAGAGTCACTTCAAGTGTTGCAATCTGCTATGGAGGAGCAGATGTTGACAAAAGCCGGTCAGGACAGAGAAATTTTAGTAGTGCAATAAAACCTCTACTGGGTTTGTGTCAGGATAGTAGAGGGCATAGATGGATAGCTGGTTGCAGAATACTCAAGTGTGGTAAAACCCTATGTATATCGACTTCAAGTGGAAGTATGTTAAGATGTGAAGTCACTATTCATAGTCACTATTCATGAATCACTATTCACATTCACTATTCATGTTGATGTGGCATGTTGGTGATGTGGCTAGTTAGTGATGTGGGTTGTGGGTGATGTGGTTGATTGGTGATGTGGCGTAGGCCCATGGAGGGCTCTTTTGAGTGATCAAGTTGATGTGATGGGAGTGGAGCGTAGCACTCCACTAAGGCACATGAGTTTGTCCTTGGTAGTCACATGGGTGTTGTCACATGCACGGTCACCGCATTCGAATTCGTGTTTGAATTTGAGGATAAAATTCAAAAAAAAATCAAAACTAAAAAATTTTAGATAAAATTCGTGATTAAATTCGGCTATAAAAATATACTTATTTTTAAAAATATACCAACACATCATTCAAAAAAATCACCTAAATATAAATATCTTTAACCTACATATCTTAAAAAAATTAAAACCTAAAACAATATAAATTATACAGTATAATTTGTTATATAAAATTATTAATTTATAACTTTATGTATAAAATAATTTAATATTTAAAAATATATATATATATATATTTAAAAATACAATAGTTTAATGTTAAATTTTAAACTTTAAACTATACACATCTATTTGTTTAGCTGATAATGAGACATAAATCACTTTTAAAAAAAAAATGCCTTGGCCTTTGTTGATGCCTCAGTGTCCTTTGTCAAGTAGTCTTTGCCCTTCCCAATTCACCGACTCAGGAGCTCACGATAGTCTTGACAATCGGTATTGGAATGCACGGGACATGTGGACACAGCATCGTGACTGGTGGAGGCAGCGCTACAGACTGCTGTGAAACTTCAACACGCACAGTTCGCATTTCACATACACGGTTCAATAGCACAGTCTGCGATTGCCACTTTGCTGCACACTTGGTAGTTTTTAGGGTTTGAATTCGTGATTCTTAGGGTTCACATTCACATAACAAAGATCAAAATAAAAAATAAACCCTAAAATCACAAATTTGAACAAACTTAGACATATTTTATCATGAATTTGACCAATTTTTTTACTATATTCGTTTTTTAAATTCGCCATTAAATCCATACAAATTTAATCACGAATTTGGCAAGGTTCTTTGAGATTCGACGAATTTCTGGCATTAAATGCGGAGAATGCAATGACTATGGTCACATGGTGCAAAAGACAAAAGGGTTGGTGTGGGCGCATTTCTAGATGTGTCCAAGATTTCCATGTGTGGAGATAGTCCAAAGGTGTTACAAGCACCTTTTGGACTCATGTGGTGACATGGAGAATGAAGACAAAAAAATCACTATGTGTGATTGGCCTCACGTGTGTGACTTGGGCGCCAACTTTGGAGCCACATGGAGGTGGCCCATGATCTTGTCTAGTGGAAGATCTCTTTTGTTGACTTTTGTCACATGGTGACAAACACCATTGTGGATCACATGACATCCCACTAAGTGTGGTGCACTTTTTGCCACTATTGCATTCTCTCTCCCCTCTTTCTTGTTGTAAATGCTATTAATAAGCTCCTCATTATAACTCATCATGTTAGAGGATCCATGCAAGCTTGAGCTTGCATGCTTGGAGGTTGGATCCTAGAGACATTGCTATGCTTGGCTCATAACCTGAATGCTTCAGGTGTAAGCATTGAGTGCTTGGTTGTCAGCACTAAAGGAGTTGTTGGAGGAGCTGTTGTAAAAGAAGGTTGATGCTGATTAATATGAAGTCTGAAGCTGCCATTTTGCCCGTGGTTTTTTTCCCTTGTTTGCAAAGGGTTTTCCACGTAATCTTTATGTAATGTATTCTCTTTCTTCTCTATGTTTTGTATCTTGTTTTTTCCACATTAATTTACTTGCAATGTAGGAGCTTTTATTCCTAACATCTGGTATCAAAGCTTATTTACCCTAATTGTGATATCAGAGGTTTAATTCCTAACATTGTATGCATATGCTGAAGCAATATTGCATAAGATAGAGAATAGAGAAAGTAATCGAACTAGAACAAAAAACTATATTAATCTATGCATTTTGTACATGGCATACTCTAGAGAAAGATGTATGGTTGTCTAATTTACTACTATTTGCCTATTATCTGATGCTACAGGTGTCTATACATAAATTACAATGCTTCGAAGGCTAAGAAGCCATTATGGAAGTTAAACCACTTCGAATTTCATGTGTGGCTCTTCATCTTCTGACGGTTACATGACTCGACTAACAGGTGCCCATTATGCTAACAGATGTTGTGGCATAATGTGAGCCCTGGAATTGCCCCTGACATGGTATAGCATGGCACAAAGTGTCCACATGACCAATGTGCAATCTATTTCTAAACATGTGCCATTGGCCCGCGTTGTGTTGAGGTTGCATGCATGGTGCAAAGTAACACTGAATTTTAGGTCGCACAAAGTGTGCAAAAATTGTGTTGCACATAATACGAAGTTGCACCGAATGGCATTAAGGTTGTTGAGTTGAGTGTGTGATGTAGTCTTCGGCATTGTGTAACATGGATCTTGGTGTTGTGCAGGCAGTGCATGATGCAGGGAGCTGCACAAAGGTTGTGTGGCATGTTCCTTTGTGTTGCGTGGAAGGCACATGATGAAAGAGCTTGTGCAAAGTTACACAAGCAACCAAGGCACTCAAGGTAAGATTGTGGGATGGTGCAACTAACACGAATCATTTGCCCTTTCTTGAGAAGCAATCATCCCAATTGTGTTAAGTCTAGGAAACAAGTGTGGCATCTTGGCTTCTAAGTGATACTTGGTATACCTTGGCCTTGGGAATTGTTTTGTCCTACCATGACAACTTTGTATACCAATTTAGACAAGTCATGCATGTACATGGTTTTCACAACCTAATTTGTTTATCCCACTTTAAGTTGTGTTATTATAGGTGGTGAGTGTGACACAATATGCTTGGGGGTTCATGCGGCATAGTTAGAGCATGGAATCACTTCAGGAATCCGATATGATCCATAAACTAGGCAGATATTCCACACTAAGTTCCATCAACACGAACCCTTTCAAATCAACGTGTTTCCATCAAGTTCTATGCCACATAAAAACACCTAAAATGTTGCTTTAATATGTATTCCAGCTCTTAAGACTATCATATACAACATATAAAATAATACCTCCACACTCTAAACATGCTACTACTCCATACATGACTGGAATTAACATGCTTGCATAGAGGTGCAATGGCAAATGTGAAGTTCTTTAATCATAGGGTTGAATCTTGAGCTCTCTTAAATGTTTGTGTATTAAATATGCAAGCAAAGAAAACAAACACAATAACCACAAAGAGAGATACACAAGACATGCCTTGGAGAAAATGGAAAAAAACTCCAGCAAGAGAGAAGCCATGCTTCCTCATCTCCACTATGTTTTGCAATTTACAAGTATTTTTGCCTCTTGAGCTTACAAGGAAAATAACCTCATACACTCAATAATGACCTTTGCAATATTCTTTGAAAGATTTGAAAGAAAACTATTGAACTCAACCTTTTCCAACTGTGTAGTATTCACTCTATCACTTAAAGCTAAGCAACAATAAGAAAACAATGAACAAAGACTCAAACTTGCAAAATAAGCAATGTGAATCCAACTTTCATCCATCTCATTGCACTTGTTTTCTCCCTATAATTTGCCTTCTAAACCCTATATTTAAACTCCCTCATGCTTGGAATCCACCCACCACTTGAAATGAACATCCAAGCATCAAAACAGTTCAAATTCCCATGTTCTCGGCTAGCTCCGGAGTCCAATAGTCAGGATCCCGAGAAACCCCAGAGCTAGAGTATGCCAACTTCAAATGGTCATAACTTTTGCATACGACCTTGAAACGATGTGTGATTTGTTTTGAACTTGTCTATTTTTTTAAGAGAATCCAAAGATGTAATAAAAAATTACTTTTGAAATCAAACATATGTTGTTTGATCCCATACAACAGAAACTAGCAATTTCTAGGTCTTAGCATTTCACAAACTACTCATTAAACAAATGTTTGTTATACCAATTGAGATGGATGATAAACATCATCAAATTTCTGATCACACACCCAAAATTTAAGGCTTTTAGGTCTCACAAAAGCTATAAAAAGAAGATGAATATTTACCTTATATCACCCAAGTGAGAAACCCATCTTATCATCCTCTTGGACAGTACCCATTCCAGGTTCCAATCTAATCATCTTTTGGATAATACCATTCTCAGGTTCCAATTTGATCAATTCTTGGACAATACCCTTTTTCAGGTTCCAATATATTCAACTCTCCAATTTGAAGGTTTTCAATCCTACAATTTCATAACCTCAAGTGGTGAGGACTCCTTATCCCACTCCTTCAAATGCCATTTGGATTTTCTTGCTCTCCCCTTCTTGATGTTATTCCTTTTATCTGCAGCAGCAACTTTGTCCCACTCCTCTTGGCCAATAAGAGCAAGGATCTATAATCAAAGATACAAAATACCTTCTTTGTTCCACATGGAAGGCTCAAAGAAACATCGGTTTTAAATAAAAATAAAAGGAGACATATCCAAGTAAAACATTCTTCCTCAAGCTTCATATTGTTACCTTTGGAGTCTTTTTTTTGCTCAAATACAACCATAACCTGTTGTCACAAGGAAACTATGATCAAATACATGTTGAACATGTCTTGCTCTGCACTTTGCAACTCTCTTAACCATTCTTTCTTTAAAAGAGTAATTTATGCCAAGTTGAATGCTCAGCGTTTTTCATGTCCCTTAGATGGCTAGTCCATCGAAGACTTTTGGTAAATACCCTCATATCACAAAAGCCCTTAATGTCTTGCATTAGCAACAACAGTAGTGGAAATTTAAACCACCTTACTACCAATGAATCAATACAATTTGCCCACTAGCACTTATTATCTAGGTAATGGGAAACATTTGCGCAATGGTCACCACAACAAACACAAAATTGAACACAAATAAAACTATCTGTGAAAATATGTTAGCAAATCTTTTATGACAAAAAGGATAACCTGCTCTGATACCAATATGATTTGTAAACTAGGTGGATATTCCACACTAAGTTTCACCAACATGAACCCTTTCAAGTCAAGGTGTTTCCATCTAGTTCTATGCCATAGAAAAACACCTAAAAAGTTATTTTAATATGTATTACAGCGCTTAAGATTGTCATATACAACATATAAAATAATACCTCCACATTGTAAACATGTTACTACTCCATACATGACTGGAATTAACATGCTTGCATAATGCTGCAATGCCAAATGCGAAGTTTTTTAATCATAGGGTTGAATCTTGAGCTCTCTTAAATTTTTATGTATTAGCCTAGTTGCAAGGAATGTAAATATGCAAGCAAAGGAAACAAACACAATAACCATAAAGAGAGATACACAAGACATACCCTGGAGAAACACGTGAGAAAACTCCAACAAGATTGAAGCCATGCTTCCTCATCTCCACTATGTTCTGCAATTTACAAACTTTTTTTGCCTCTTGGGCTTACAAAGAAAATAACCTCATACACTCATAATGATCTCTGCAATATTCTTTGGAAGATTTGAAAGAAAACTACTGAATTCAGTTTTTTCAGTTATGTAATATTCACTCTATCACTTACAGCTAAGCAACAATGAAAAAACAATAAACAAAGAGTCAAACTTGCAAAATAAGCATTGAGAATCCAACTTTCATCCATCTCATTGCACTTATTGTTTTCTCCTTGTAATATGCCTTCTAAGACTCATTTAAATTCCCTCATGCTTGGAATCCATCCAACACTTGAAATGAAAATCCAAGCATCAAAACAATTCGAATTCTCGTGTTCTTGGTTGGCTCCAGAGTCCAACAGTCCTAGCTCCAGAGTCCAACAGTCAAGCTCCCGAAAAACCCCAGAGCTAGAGTATGCCAAGTTCATATGGTCATAACTTTTGCATACACCTTAAAACAATGTGTCGTTTTTTTGAACTTGTCTATTTTTTTAGGGGAATCCAAATATGTAATTAAAAATTAGTTTTGAAATTAAACATATGTTTTTTATCTTGTATAACCAAAATTAACAATTTATAGGTCTTAGCATTTCACAAATTACTCACATTAAACAAGTTATACCAACTAAGATGGATGATAAACATAATCAAATTTATGATCAAATATCTCTCACTGCCCACTAATATGGTGATGCTTCGATAATTGCTTGTGTACACACCAGGTTGGTTGTGCATGTATGCCTGACCAAGGATTATATCACATGCATCAATCGGCACTGCATCACAAACTAGCTCCTCTGTGAAAGGATGGAGAGCAGATGAGAAACTAATGCAAGAGCATCCAAGGCGTACACGCAATCTTGCATCACCTAAAACAAGAAGGCAAAATGGTTAGCTTTCAATAAAGAGCCTCAGGGTAAATTCCTCAGTTCAATGGAGTCCTTGGGTTAAATCAAGGAGGTCATGGAGTTCATTTTGGGTCACTTTGTCATTCCATGGCGATCACATTAGAAACGGGTTACATTTGGCAATTGTCACAGATTCACAGCAGCAACACTTAGAATCATAAGCATTTGCAATATAACAGGGGCCTTATATATATATGTTTCACGGTGGCCTCACAAATATGCAAAGTACCAAGTGTTCACGAACAAGTCTTATACCAACGAACTTCACTGCGGACTCAATAAGTTTATAAGTTGGAATTGATGTCCATAGGTCCATGGCCTCAAAAAAGCTCTACAAAATTATTGAAATTTGTGCACATAATCACACCCATGGAATTCTCTAAGTTTGTGCATAAAACACAAAGATATCAAAGTCCACAATGTTCTCAGGAAAGCCCTGCAAAGTCAATGGAAACAATGGCCTCAAGAAGATCCCATATATTCATGGAGCCAATGAAATAGAGTTCATGGAACCCCAAAGCCCATAAAATGGGATTTAGTAAGTCACAACATCGATACATCCTCACAGAGTTCATGGAACCAACAAATTTTATAGAGATCGCGAGAGTGTTCATGGAACCAATGAACTTTATAGAGATCTCGAGAGTGTATAAATGTGACAAGTGTGACAATGCATAATGTTTGCAAGTCATAATTCAAAGACAAATGTTGCGGCATAACATGATCCCTAGAAGTGCCACCTGGCATGGTGCAGCATGGCACAAAGTGTCCACGTGACCAATGTGCAATCTAAAGGTTTTGCATAGAGGTTGAGATGGGTGGTATTCTTGAACGTGTTATGCCATTGGCCAATGTTGAGCAAAGGTTGCATGCATGGCACAAAGTAACACAATGATATGTAGGTGACACAAAGTGTGCAAAGCTTGTGTTGCGCGTAATGCAAAGTTGCACTGAATGGCATGGAGATTATCGGGTGGAGCGTGTGATGTAGTATTCGACATTGTGCGACATGAATCTTGGTGTTGCATAGGCGACGCATGATGCTAGGAGCTACGCAAAGGTTGTGCAGCATGTTCCTTGGTGTTGTGCAAAAGGTGCATGATGAAAGGGGTTGTGTAGAACTTCACAAGCAACCAAGGCACTCAAGGTAAGATAGCGGGATGACACAATTGCATGTAGATCACTCACCCTTTCTTGAGAAGCAATCATCCCTATTACATGAAGTCTAGGAATCATGTAGGGCATTTGGCTTCTAGTTGATACTCGGTATACCATTTTCCTTGGGAATTGTTTTGTCCTACCTTGAAAACTCTCTATATCGGTTTATACAATTCACAAGTTTTCATGGTTTTCACAATCTGATTTGTTTCTCCCGATTTAGGTTGTGCTACTATAGGTGGTGAGTGTGATACAATATTCTCAAGAGTTCACGCGGCATAGTTAGAGCGTGGAATCACTTCAAGAATCTAATATCTCTTATTGCCCACTAATATGGTGATGCTTCAAGTATTGGTTGTGTACACACCATGGTAGCTATGCATGTATGCATCCTCAAGGATTATATCATATGCATCAATTGGCACTACATCACAAACTAGCTCCTCTCTGAAAGGATGGAGAACATATGAGAAACTAATGCAGGAGCATCCAAGGCATATGGGCAATCTTGCATCATCTAAAATAGGTACACAGACTAGGTAGGTTTCTATAAAGAGTCTCAGAGCAAATTATTCAGTTTAACAGAGTTATTGGGCTAAATCAAGGAGGTCATGGAGTTCATTTTAAGTCACTTTGTAGTTCCACGGCGAACATCAATCGCATTATAAACAGGTTACATTTGACCATTGTCACGGGTTCACAACAGCCACACTTAATATCATAAGTGTTTTCAATATAATGGAGGCCTCGTGTGTGTGTGTGTGTGTTGTGTGTGTGGGTGTGTGCATCAATTGGCACTAACAGATGGGTGTGTGTGTGTGCATCAATTGGCACTACATCACAAACTAGCTCCTCTCTGAAAGGATGGAGAATAGATGAGAGACTGATGCAAAAGCATCCAAGGCGTATGGACAATCTTGTATCATCTAAAATAGGTATGCAGACTAGGTAGTTTTCAATAAAGAGTCTCGGGGCAAATTATTCAGTTTAACAGAGTTATTGGGCTAAATCAAGGAGGTCACAGAGTTTATTTTGAGTCACTTTGTAGTTCCATGGCGAACGGCGATCACATTATAAACAGGTTACATTTGACCATTGTCACGGGTTCACGATAGCTACACTTAATATCATAAGTGTTTTCAATATAATAGAGGCCTCATGCGTGTGTTCACGATCAATTCTTATACCAGCAGTGTGTGTGTGTGTGTGTGTGTGTGTGTGTGTGTGTGAGTGTTTGTGTTTGTGTCTATGTCTGTGTCTATGTGTGTCATGGCAGCCTCACAAATACACAAAGTCCCAAGTGTTCGCGATCAAGTCTTATACCAACGAACTTCACTGCGGACTCAATAAGTTTATAAGTTGGAATTGATAAGTTCACGACCCTGGAAAAACTCCACAAAATGCTTGAAATTTGCACACATAATCGCGTCCCATAGAATTCTCAAAGTCCATGCACAGAATGCAAAGATCAAGGAGTCCATGGAGTTTTTGGGAAAGCCCCACAGAGCCAATGAACACAGCAGCCTCAACAAGATCCCATGAGTTCACAGAGCCCACATAACAGAGTTCACAGAGCCCACAGAACAGAGTTCATGGAGTCACGACCTTGATAAATCCCCACGAAGTTCATGGAACCCATGAAGTTTACAAAGATCACAAGAGTCCATGAATGTGACAAGTGTCGCAATACGGTATGTTCGCAAGTCACAATTAAGGGCAGACACATGACTATCCCCAAAGTGGACTCTATGCATCCACAGTTTCGTAGAGCATAAAGACCACATTAAAATAAACAAACACAAGTAAACACCAAGTCAATTTTATAAATTCATTGGTCCCCAGCAATACACAAAGGCCACAATGCACAATGATCATCGTTCACTGTGCACGCATCACAGCAAGCTTTTAGCGGTTGCATCTTTCCCCAGAGATCTCCAAATGATTCATTTTCAGTCTCGTTGAAAGCTCTTAATGAGAGCTTCTGATTGGTAGTGGCCATGCAACAGGAAACCATTTGTGTGGGCGACTATTTGCATTTGAAGATCTCATAACCATTTCTTGTGACACTTCAATTGTTTCAAGACCCACGAGACAGTTACGAGGAAGTGGAAGTGCCAGGGACTAACAAAATAAGAAGGGATCTCAACATTAGAGAAGGGGTTTCGGCCAAAGGAAAAGAGATGGCTAAAAATTATCATAGAGACAATCAATAGAAGGTCCTCAAAAAAAGAGATTGAGGGCCATAGCACAAAAACAGAGAGAGGGCCTCAAAAGTGTGAAGGTTGCAGAGTCTGCAACAAAGGTGTGAATGTAAAGCCCAGAGAGAGGCTTAGAGAAAGAAAAGATAGAGTAGAGAATAGAGTCAAAATTGTAGATGCCACTGAGGTTTGAGAATAAATACTAATGAAATGGTTGTTTTCCACTATGTGACTCTAGATGCATGGCCAAGGGCATCCCTTCACTATAACCCCCTACTGTGACTAGAAACATCGTTGGTGAGTGATATGTATACCTTTGGTACTGTAGAATTGATCCATCCCAAAATGTAGGGATACGAATAAGGTGTGGTTGGAAGATTCAGTCACTTGAAAGTTGCTTTAAAGATGAGATTCTTCATGATACCACCATCGATTAGAAAATCCAACCACTACCCTTGCACCCACATCTAAAATGGAATAGGAGTTCTACTTTAGCATTGGGCACTATTGGCGTCATTATTGCACTGAGACAAGTAGCTTTCGGGTCTATGTCCTTTGCTTCAATAAATTTTGGACCCTCTACTTGTGCGTGCGCAAGCAAGCTTTTTTGTGCATGGCACTCTATATTGGAGTGGTTTTTGGTTTTGCATTTGTTGCACAATTTACCTATCTTATACAGTTTGAACTTGTCTAAAGGTGTCTTCTTTGGCATGGCAAATGTTTCCCATTTCCCCGTCATCTTGGATTCTTCCTCAATGGTTTCTGTATAGCAATAGGCTTCTCCCATCATCTTGATCTTACCCAACTTCAGTTTGGTCTAAATGAATGGTCATAAGGTTGTTGCGGTAGTTGAGGACTCTTTGCTACTCTAACTCAAAGGAGCCTAGTTTTGCATACAGGTCAGGAAAAGCATCAATGTAGGCTTGGACTAACTGATCATGTCCTTGTAGCAGTTGTTGTCATTGAACATAGCTATCATCATAGACATCTTCAAAATAATATTCATCCTTGAAGACTTCCACGAATTTTTTCCGCATTGGCTCAGACTCGTCTTTGTCTGATTTTTCTCTGATAAAGTGTGTGCTTGCCACCACTTCTCAATGGGTGAAGAACTTTAATAAGTGCAATCTTGATCTTCTCTTCATTAGAAAAGTCATTCATAGAAAAATATAACTCTAACAGATCTAACCAGTTATCTACTACATCTGCATCTATTTTCCCCTAAAACACGAGAACATCCAGATTACTTGAAAACAATGTTGCAAGAAGAAGCATCCCCCACCACCTAGGACACATATTCATTATGGGTAAGCGTCTCTAGTATGGGAAACAGGTACAGAAACGTTTCCCAGACCCAAAGATGTGTTGGATAAATTCAACGTCTCGCTCACTTTCCAATTGAAAATTGCATTGCACCCTTTGCAAACCCTAATGGAATTTTTCACAAACCTTAAACATGTGATTTTATCTATAAAAAATAAAAAACACATACTTAATTTTACCATTAATGTTATTATATTTGAAGACTCACTGAATTTGCAATCATAGTTGCCAAATTTGCAATCCCAGTCGCCAAATTCGTAGCCACAGTCATTGCATATTCTATTACAATCACCGGATATTTAGTCGCAATCACCAAATATTCACTGGTATTAATTAGATTTGCAGTCAAATTCGCCAAAAATCAAGTACTGGTTTAAGTTCACAGTCAAAGTCAAAGGATTTTGTTTCAACTCCATTTTGCACTTAGTAGTGCATTGTCGTATTGTTTTGAACATCATTGAGAAAATCTAGATCAGAGGTGATTTAGGTGAGGTAGATGGTCCTTGATGACCATTTTTGGGCTAATTTTAAGTTTGTTGTTTGTGAAATAATTTGTTTTGTTGATTCAAACAAGTCATTTTTGGGGGAGGTTTATGAAGAAATTGATTTTGTGTGAAAGAATAAGAAAAATCACATATTTAAGGGATACTTCTCTATATCCTTTGATTAAGAAACATGGAAGATGGAACAAACTTAACAAGCATCTACATTGTGTTGCCTACGCTTTAAATCCAAAGTGATATAATACATGTCACCAAAAAGAGGGCTCCATATGATGAAAGATAAGTAATGAAGGAATTTTGGCTTGTGGTGAAAAAGATATATGGTCGAAGAGGAGAGGCTTTTGCTATCAAGACTCGGTGGAATACGTTTTCACGTGGCCAAAATCAATTTATATAGTGGAGGCTCTCCATGATATGCTTGCGAAGGACCCAATAGAGTGGCAATGGAACCATGGTAGTGAAGCACCTAAATTGCAATCATTTGCAATATGATTACTCTCACAAGTAGCTAGTTCTACATCTTGTAAGAGGAATTGGGATACTTGTAGTTTCATTCATTCATTGAAGAGGAACCAACTAGGATCGAGGAAGGCAAAGAACCTAATCTGCATTCATAGCATGCTTCATCTTCTTTCTCGTGTAGACCCATAGTACAAGGAAGGTCTTCAAGAAAAAAGGACCAAATTTCACCTAATGGAGCAGCAAACACATCCTTGGAGGATTATGTGCTTGAAGCAAATGGCCTCAATGATTCGCTCTATGTTATATTGCCTGCAGAGTGGCCACAACTTGAGAGTGATGAGTATCTAGAGAGCATCCTTGCGGAGGACCTAGAGACTTATGACATAGTTGATGTGGCAGTTGACCCTATTGTATCAAATGAGATATGATTTAGATTCACATTTGTGATTTTTGTTTTTTGCATGCCTATTTGCCAACATTTCAATGTGTTACAATGTACTCTTGACATTTAATATGATGAGATATCAAATATCAATATAATTACTCATCTTTTGTCAAGATTTGATTTCCTTTACAAAGTTATTTTGAATGCATTTTACATTTTTTAAAGTGCCATGGCCATTGCATTAGTTGTTTTTCTCTAAATTTTTTTAAAAAATAAATATATATATAGTCATCTCCCCGTCCTCATCTCCTTATTTTATGAAAAATTAGGTACCAATACCCGTACCCATATCCATCTCCTAGCAACTATGCTTGAAACCTAAGGGGGCTCAACCACCGAAAGCTTTACTTGATTGTGAACTGATGGAACCACCCATTCGAGGACTTCAACAAACTGGTTGAATAGAAATGTCTTTTGTTCTTAAATAGCCTTTGCAATCTCATTCTTTATCATTGTGTGGACATCATCTCTTGGCATCTGAACTTTAATGAAACAATATGGTGGGTAATCTGAGGGATCTCGTGGTTTGATGTCAGATTTTAGATGCTCTGAACTCGTTCAATGGGTTAGACAAGATAACCACTCTAATACCAGTGATTTGTATCCTAGGAAGTTCAAGGGACAACACTCTAAATTAGAGTTTAGATGGGTTATATGCATATGTAGAAGAAATATTGAATAAGATGGAGAATAAAGAAAGTAATTGAACTGGAACAGAAAACAGTATTAGTCTGTGTGTTTTGTATATAGCATACTCTTGAAAAAGATGTATGGTTGTCTATTTTACTGCTATCTAATGCTACAGGTGTACATACATAGATTACAATGCCGCAAACGCTAAGGAGTCATTATGGAAGTTGAACCATTTGGGATTCCATATGTAACTCTTCTTCTTCCAATGGTTAGATGGCTTGACTGACAAGTGTGTGGTATTTTGACAGATGTTACAGCATAACACGAGCCTGAAAAGTGCCACCTAGCATGGCGTAAAGAGCCCATATGGTTGATGTGCAAAGGTTGAGTTGTGTATTATGTCTGAAGCTATTGCATCATTGGCCAATGTTGTGCAGAGGTTGCACAAATGGCGCAAAGTAGCACAATGTTATGTAGGTGGTGGAGAGTGTGCAAAGATTGTGTTGCATGGAATGCAGAATTGCATTGAATGGTGTTGAGATTGATCATCCAAAATTTAGCATTAGGCACTGCCCCTCAACCCTGCACTAGCTACACCTTTGAAACCTATGTGCTTTGTGCCTATTGAATGGAGTGCACAATGTAATCTTTGGAGTTGTGCAGCATGGATCATTGTACTGCATGGGATATGCAAAATTCTAGGAGTTGCTCAAAGGTGCCCGAAGGGAAAAGGAGGTGTGACATGTTTCCTAGTGTTGTGTAGAGGGCATATGATGCAAGGGACTCCGTAGAGTTGCACAAGTAACCAAGGAACTCAAGGTAAGAGCATGGGATGGCACAACTGTGCATGGATCAACAATTGATATCAAAAACCCAATGAGTTGCTCGTAGTATAATATTACTGGATAGTGCAGCGCCAACCACTTCACTCAAAATGCCTTGAAAAAAAACTCTCTTGCAATTATAAAAAAATACAACATCTACCAATGATGGTACCATTTCACAATTTGTATACATGAAAATGGTTTCGTGGATTATAGAATACAGAAAGCCAATATGTTACTATTACTACATTGATAAAGCAGTGCCATCCAGTTCACTCAAAATGCTTTGGAAAACAACAATTTTCTCACTTTTAGGAAAACTCATTTATCCAATATTTAAGATTCTTAGATGATATAAGTCAGTAATAGGGGAATTACTGATTACAAAATGAAACATGATTAGTAAGGCTATACCCAGGATAACTCAACTTCCATTTTTTTGTCAGTCACATTGGATGGAAAATTCATTCCACAACCTGACAAGAATAGAGGGAAAATTCCAATATACATTAAAAAAATTCTTTGGAACAAAGAAGAAAGCCAGAAACAAACTCTCTTAACCAGAAAGAAAGAGAAAGAAACAAATGTCATTAATATCCACGGATGATGAAGATAATTGTTCCCTTCATAAAAAGCGTACCTGTAACCAAGGTACGCATAGTTGCGATGCAAGGGACTCCATAGAGTTGCACAAGTAACCAAGGAACTCAAGGTAAGAGCATGGGATGGCACAACTGTGCATGGATCAACAATTGATATCAAAAACCCAATAAGTTGCTCGTAGTACAATATTACTGCATAGTGCAGCGCCAACCACTTCACTCAAAATGCCTTGAAAAAAAAACTCTCTCGCAATTCTAAAAAAATACATCTACCAATGATGGTACCATTTCACAATTTGTATACATGAAAATGGTTTCGTGGATTATAGAATACAGAAAGCCAATAAGTTACTATTACTACATTGATAAAGCAGTGCCATCCAGTTCACTCAAAATGCTTTGGAAAACAACAATTTTCTCACTTTTAGGAAAACTCATTTATCCAATATTTAAGATTCTTAGATGATATAAGTCAGTAATAGGGGAATTACTGATTACAAAATGAAACATGATTAGTAAGGCTATACCCAGGATAACTCAACTTCCATTTTTTTGTCAGTCACATTGGATGGAAAATTCATTCCACAACCTGACGAGAATAGAGGGAAAATTCCAATATACATTAAAAAAATTCTTTGGAACAAAGAAGAAAGCCAGAAACAAACTCTCTTAACCAGAAAGAAAGAGAAAGAAACAAATGTCATTAATATCCACAGATGATGAAGATAATTGTTCCCTTCATAAAAAGCGTACCTGTATATGCAACGATATAAACCTCAAAGAAAGCCTGTGATGAGAAATTTCAAGTTCATAATTGTTATTTAGATTGGAGTCAACCATAACATAAATACAGATTCAAGAACACCTGATATAAGTCGATGGTGATTGACAGTGCAGATATATATTTGAAGCAAGAATGAAAGTGTTAAAGTCCAGGTGATTAGAGTCCTATTTGAGTTAAATGATCATTTCCTTGATGCGGTTTTAGTGCCCCTGGGCCCAATTAGTAGGTTACAAAAGGGATTTGTGGTTAAGGATAACTTAAAAGTAATGTGTTTCAAACCACCTTGCGACTGATCTGAATAAGCTTGCCATGGCTACCATGTTGGAAAATAAACATTCATATAATAACAAATCTAGATATAGGATCACACACCCGCTGGACAAGAGAGATAGCATGATATTGCATCCAAGGACTGCATCCTAAGCCACCAAGTACTACAACAGCTGCTCTGCCCCTCCTTTCCATTTTACCAAATATTACAGCAAATGCTTTGCGGTTGAAATATAACTTGCTTGTATGTTTCTATCTTGAAAGAGACAGCAACAAAATTAGCAATTAAAGTAATCACATAAAATATACAAGTTTCAAGCTTGTTAGGACCATCTACCAATGTAAATTAAATGAAACGCAATAAACCACTCAAAGTTGTGATAAAGTAATTCTAAAGACTCCAACTCTCTCTGCACATAAGAAAATGGCATAGCCATTACAAAGGGTAAAATGGAAGAAACCACCCATATATAAAAAAGATCCAAGGGAAATGTCATACCCTGCAGGTCTTGCATTCATAAACCATCAACATAGCCACCATTCCAAAAGGGAAATTCGTAACAAATAGGAAACTGAGATAGAGAAAATTTTATATGAAGTCAATATACATATGTTTTAGATAAGAGGACTGATATCTTGGTGACCCTTGGCAATGCTTGTACAAAACTCATCTTTCCAAAGAAAAAAGAAATTTATGTATTTGTGCTTAGGTTGAATGTGTATGTCTCCCAATATTCATGAGGATCTCATGTATGGATCTTCGGCAAGTAATCAACTAGTGTCTCAAGAACGGATCAAAATCACTTACTGGAGCAGATCCACCTAGTGCACCAACAAAGGAATCAAGGGCATGGGCGCTGCAGTCCAGTTCAGTAACCAATGTTCCATCTACCCAGCATTCTATAAATTTGCAGAGATAAAGTTTTGGCCTTTAGTAGTTGATTTTCTATTAGGTGCTTCAATTTTGGACAATATGGAATTACATATTGATGCCCTATGAGCCATATCGGTTATGACCTATCACAAGATTTACTTATGCTCCAAGCATGTCAAAAATGGCGCCTTTCTATGATATCAATTGTTTTTCTATGCATTATAGTTCTAAACAAATGAAATGTGGATCTTTGTATGATATTTTATGTTTATCTATCCATTCTTTACCTATTCCTGCAGTAACAATCCTTCTATTTAATGCTTCAAAACTCTTGAGTCTGAGCATGCTAACTAAACCAAGGATCAAAGTCAGCTGCCTCGTTGAATACAAGTACAACAACTTTGTATCAAAGAGACTAGCTGGGCATTGCTCATATTAGAGACTCGCAAGGAAGAAAGATAGGGAGATAGCTGTAGAAACTGAAAATCATTATTAACAAGACTGAAAACAACCTAAATGGAGATAAACTCCATTTGCAACAAAAGTGAAATGAGCATTATTGTTCATCGGAATAGCAATAGGAAATAACAGATCTTAATGAGCCCTAAAAATCGTATGGTCTTATGTAAATTAAAACCAGCAAGATTTTGACGAGCACAGAATTTTTTAGAGTCCTCCCATCCCGACATTGCAACCAATTGTCATGAAGACTTGAACAATTCTTATGGGACGTGTAAAAAGTTTATAGTATTTTCAAAAACCACTAAAGACGATAAGATATTTGCATAAATCAAATATTGAAAAAGGTTCTAACAGGTACAAATCCACTGAAAGCATAAGCCCAAGCATGCAAACAGTTCTGTGTGATAAAATATCAACTCATTGACTTTAAAAGTTGGCTTTCCTGAGCTTACCCTTGGAGGCTCCATCTGTGTTAGGTTTCACAAAAGGGGCTTCAGGTGAGATTGCACCGCATCCGCCCTATAATCCTTTTAGTTTACCCCAGTGGGAGATACAAGAATCCATTCAAGAAATGTAATCTTCCAAATTTGATCCCTAATTCCAATTAGCTTTCATAAATCGGCTTGCCTTTGTAAGTGCGCTAGCCTTCAAAGGGAAAATCAAGCATTACATTCCGCCAGCTTATGAGAGGAGGATCTCACATTCTCATATGGTGTGCATGCCGAGAGCTAAATTATGATAAGATGGGGAATTGAAAACATGTCTCCCGCAGGAAGCTTTTGAAGGAATGGAAACATTTCTACATGCATAGAATGGTTGGCAAATGTTTCCAACTCAAAAAATAACAAATACATATATATTATAGATTAATTTTGAGTTAAAGCATAAAATTTAATGTTAATATATGTGTATTTTAAAAAATCTTATATATATATCAGATTTTTTAAAGTACACATATATGTGTACTTTTAAAAATCTTATATATATATCATATACTTTTAAAAATCTTATATATATATATCATATTAATATATGTGTACTTTTAAAAATCTTATATATATATCATATACTTTTAAAAATCTTATATATATATCATATTAATATATGTGTACTTTAAAAAATCTGATATATATATATATATATATATATATATATATATATATATCAGATTTAAAAATCTGTACTTTAAAAAATCTATATATATGTATTTAAATATATATATATATAGATTTTTTAAAGTACAGATTTTTTAAAGTACACATATTAATATATGTGTACTTTAAAATATATATATATATATCAGATTTTTTAAAGTACACAAATATTAACAATAAATTTTATGCTTTAACTCAAAATTAATCTATAATATATATGTATTTGTTATTTTTTGAGTTGGAAACATTTGCCAACCATTCTATGCATGTAGAAATGTTTCCATTCCATATATATATATATTTTAGGTAAACCCTGGTAAACTTTTTAACGTGATCGGCGGCGCTGGCTAGACACGTCTAATACCGGTACCACGGGGCGGGGACTAGACCCCAAGACCAACAGGGAAGTAAATATATATTTTAATAAAACTTCATAAATGTTTTTTTTTTTTGAAAATTTTATTATTTTTAAATTAGTGTTTATAGGTTGTGGATTTTTTTAATGTAGTATTTGATAATTGAGTCATCTTTCAATGACTTATTTCTATTGAGTATGGGATTGACGAATCAAATAAATGCCTTATTTATTTCTTCTAAGACCTTTCTCTCATGTACATTAGCAAATTGGTAATAATCACGAGAAAAGGAGAATGACAAAGCATGCAAGCAACTATACACAATGTTAGTATCAAAGAGAAGAAGAATGCTAACACATCAACCCATAAAATCTAACCCAAATCTTGTTTCTAGGTTGGCAATGCTTTTATTGAATGTAATGCCTCATAAACTATAAGCCTACCTTATCTTGTAATTACTATCAATATGGGATAATCCACACTCGAACACTCTTTTCAAAGTAATTGGAGTTTATACATTGCAACATTATTAGCAATTTTATCATTGGTTAATCTTCAAAAAAGTTTTTTTTTTTTCAAAAAAAATTGATGTGAAATTAAGTTTACAATATTTTGTAAAATAATAGTCCATTGGCAACACAAATACAAGGAAATTGAACATTAATAAGGCATTTTATTTTTGTTAAGGGTAACTAGAAACATCCCTAGGCATATAGTTGTTCTAGGAAGAACAACGCCAAGTCATGGACATGTTAGTACACATGTGTATGCCTTCCTAGTTATGGGTCGCTTTATTATGGTGTGGTGATTTGAACTTACGTCACTCGCTTAACAAAAGCACATTTTTTGTCATTACCCGACAACCCCTTATAGGGGCTTTAACAGATTGTAAGGCCGAGGTAATTCCTCCTGCAATTAGGTGCAATCCTTGGAGATTTTTTCCAGCATCTAAGTATAAACTCAGACAACTATTAAACATAGGTACGCATTTGACATCGTCAGGCCAAAATTTGACCAAAATTTACATAGAGCCATGACCGGATTGACTAATTTCGCATTTCTCATTTCAATAGAAGATGGTAACAGTGTTTCCCCATTCAAATTAGGTTCAAGATCAATGGGGATTGTCTAAAATTTATGTCTTTTATATACATGTTTAATTCTATTACACTTAAACCCTCTCCAGTGAAAGTCTAAATGTAAATTGATGAAATTATATAGCTCTTTATTTCCTAAAGTTCCGCATGATTTTAATAATATTGTAAACACAACAAAATCTATAAATACTTCATGCAATCACATAACAATTGGAGATTGCAAATTAAAATTAAATGAGAACTTTTTACAGTTAAAGATCCAAGAGAAAAGAACGATACACTCTTCCCTGGAATTGATGCAAAATTTGAAGCCAAAAATATTATGTTAGGAATAAATATAGAAATCGATACGAAATAATTTCATAGAATCTCAGTAATAGATATAAACAAAGATGTAGAAAGAACAAAAATAAAATGCACAACAAGAAGACCATATATAACATGGTTCACCCAATGTTGGCTACATCCACCAAGAAACACTTGCTCAGATTTTATTACAAGCCACAAAAGTACAAACCACTCTCAAATCAGTCTTCTCACAATTACAATGCACAAATAATATTTGGAGTTGTGCTCAATAAACCCTCCTAATTTCACACACTTTGTTCTTCCTTCTCAAACCCTTGTTTTCATGATGTATTACCTACAAAATATCCATCATTACATAATACATCAACAAAGCGGTATTACAAAATAATGGGTACCAAAACCATGGGCAGAATCAACCCAAAACGGTTTTCCATTAGAAGGGGCCCAAAAAAATTATAGTACTTAAAAAATATATAGAGTGTACAGTACATTTAAAATGTACAGTATTTAAAAATATATTGTAATTTAGAAATAGGCTCCACAACACAACAATCTCCCACTTGGAGATTGATTTCCTCTTAGCAGGCTTCTCAACCCTTCACTATCAACTGTGAAGGTTAACCAAAATTGAATATAAAATCAATTTCTCTCTTGTGACCACCTTGGTCATCATGTCTACAGGATTTTGACTAATATGAATCTTCTCCAGCTTCAACTTCTCTTCCTCCAAAGTTGTCCTGATGAAATGGTACCTTAATTGTATATGCTTCGTCCAAGAGTGGAAAGCAGAGTTCTTTGCTAGATGTATAACACTTTGATTATCACTATATAGGTTCCCTTCATCCTGCTTATACCCCAACTTTCCAAGCAATTATTCTAACTAAATCATTTATTTGCTTGCCTCTGTGGTAGCAACATACTCAACCTTTGTGGTTGACAAAGCCACAAATTTTTGTAGTCATGAAATTCAGCGCACTATTGTGTCACCTACATACATATCATGTTGTGCTCCTGTTGTCTAAATCTCCAACCATGTCTAAATCTACATAACCACACAAAGTGGTGTCCAATCCACCATAGCTTAAAATTGTCCCCATGGTTCCTCTTAAATACCGAAGGATCCACTTCACTACCTTCTAGTGTTCTCTACCTGGATCACTCATGTACCTACTTACTGTTCCCACTACATGGGCAATATATTCCCTAGTACACGCCATAGCATACATCAAGTTACCAACAACTAATGAGTGTGGTACATATGACATCTAGATTATCTCCTCTGTCTTGGGACACTGCTCTTCTAATAACTTGAAATGACTTGCCAAAGGAGTCCCAACTGGTTTAACATCCTACATACTAAACCTCTCCAAGACCTTTTTGATGTGCTCTTCTTGGGATAAATTCAACTTTCATTCCTTCCTATCCCGAGTTATTCTCATACCAAGGATTTATCTTGCTACTCCCAAATTCTTCATAGTAAAGGAATTACTAAGTTGTTCTTTGAGTACCTTTATTTCCTGCATGTTCTTATCTGCAACAACATATCATCCACATACGAACAAAGGATAATGTAATCACCATCATCAAATTTCTTGATATATATGCAATGGTCTGAATGACACCTAGAGTATCCCTGTTCCATCATAAAACTATCAAATTTCATGTACCATTGTCATGAAACTTGTTTCAAGCCATTCAAGCTCTTCTTCAATTTCCACACCATGTTCTTCTTCCCTGTGACCTCATATCCCTGTGCCTGCTCCATATACAATTCCTTCAAATCACCATGAAGGAACATAGTCTTCACATCTAGCTGCTCTAAGTGCAAGTCTTCCACTACCACTATCCTAAGAACAGTCCTAATAGAAGTCATCTTTACCACTAGGGAAAAAATCTCATCAAAATCAATTCCCTTCTTTTGTGCAAACCCCTTTACCACCAATCGGGCCTTGTACATTTTCTTGCCTCCGTTATCTTCTTTAACTCTATACACCCACTTGTTCTGCAATACTCTCTTACCTTCAGGTAGGGTTACCAAATCCCAAGTCTGATTTTTTATGAGAGACTGATATTCCTCATCCATAGTTTGCTCCCACTTCTTCCTAATATATACCTATATTGCTTCTTCAAAGCACTCTAGCTCTCCATTGTCAATGAGTAATAAATAATTAAGAGATGGAAAAAAATGTTCAGGGTCCTTTCTTATCTTAGAAGACCTTCTCACCATAAGAGTTTGGGGTTCTTATGGAGTAGGTACCTGAACTAGTTGCTTGAACACTTTATCATCTACAATGTCCTTCAGTACTGTAAACTCTTTTCTGGAATCCTCTTTCTAATCTTGCAACTGTTGTTTATACATGACTTTTTCATTAACAACAACATCCCTAGATCTAAGGATTTTCTTGTCCTTAAGACTCCAAATCTAGAAACCAAAGTCATCCTCACCATAACCAATAAAGGTGCATTTTTCAAACTTAGCCTCTAACTTGGTCTTATCATTCTTATCAATATGAACAAGGGCTTCACAACCAAATATTTTAAGAAATGAATAATCAACCTTCTTACCAAACCAAGCTTCCTCAGGTTTGCTTCCATCCAAAGCTGATGAAGGACCTCTATGTATTAGATATACAATTGTGTTTATTGCTTCTATCTAAAATTGAAAAGGCAGTCATGCATGCAACCTCATGCTTCTAGCACGCTCCATGATAGTCATGTTGTTAGGATTGTGGAGCTAAAAGCTTCACTGATGCAAACAGGAGTGGAGGTTACAGAATGAGTTGCTGAGTGTCTGAAGTGTTTGGCGTTGGTCTGGCCAACCGGCGTCGGCAGGGTGAGACAGGAAGGCAACCGACGTCGGTCATATATCGGCCGGCGTCGGCGACCCCAGGCGGACAGGGACCGACGTCGGTCGCCTGTGTAGTTCGACTGCGAGTTAATTACGGACAGTGAGCTAACGAACGAAGAGTTTGCATGATGAGTGCTAATTTTAGACTCATAGCTGCGGATCTAATTATTGTAATTAGTTGTCTAATCATTGTTTGGATGAGATCTATATAATAGACTCATGGTTGTATTGTAAATGTGTGCTAGGGAGTAAGAGAGCATAATTATAAGCTCCTTCTGTGTGTGAGGTAGAGCTATGGTGCGTTCCTCCTAGTGCCACAGTACCAGGTGTGTTGGTGCTGGATTGGAGAGCCAGCTGGGTTCTTCAATAAGTAAGATCGTTGATCTGCAGGTGTATGTGTGTGCAAGGTCGAGGTTCACAGGTGATTGGAACCATTGCTTGACTTGCAGGTGTGCAAGGTCATACAGACAACAACACTACAGGGAGCAGTATCAGGCAGGATCTACTTGGAGTACAGGTGTGTACTCGGATAGAGCAAGAGGAAGGCAAGGGAGTTCCTTCCATAAGTATGGTCTGTTGAATTGCAGGTTGTTGCAGATTCATGGGAGATCTACTTGAAGTACCTTGAGTACTTGTGGAGCACGTGGAGTGCTTGTGGAGTGCGTGGAGCACTCGTGGTGTGCGTGGAGCACGGGAGGTGAACACCAACTCTGTATTTGAGTTGGGTGTTGGGACCTGTGAGAGGGAGAGCTTTGGAGAGAAGAATTATTGTTCACTTGAGGTGTGGGAAACCTCTGTAAGGTGGTGGAGAAGAAGTGGCATCTTCTTTATTGTATTTTTTTCTGTATAAAGTGTTAATACAATTTGGTATTGTCTCTCATATGCTGTGTTATTCTGAATTCTAGTTACTTGGTGATCTGGTTAATTTCCGCATATTAAGTTGCTTGGTATTAGTAATCAAATTGTGTGCTTCCGGTGTACACCCTCTCCCAACAAGTGGTATCAGAGCCTTGGTTGTAGGTTCTTGAGCTTGATACCAACAGGTGGTATCTGAGCTGAGGTTGGAGGAAGCAGGTTTTGTGTTTGGTTACAGGTCACTCTCAGGGGTCTCTGATCGAGTGGGAGTAGAGCAACTGCAGATCAAAGTAAGCTAAGAATGGAGGAGTTGAAAAGCACAGATGGTCACTCACGGTCCTATGGAAAGAAAGAGCAGGTAAAAGATTATTGTTGGTTGGTAACAGATCAGCATGAAGAAACTGAAGATACAGGTGTAGCAGGTGTTGTTGCACAGGATGTGTTTGCAGGTTTCTTGGATAAAGTTGAATCTTGGATAAAAGATTCGGTTGCCTCTTTCCATGCAGTTCCAGGTAGAGGAGCTGGTGAGCCTTGCCAAAGGATTGGCAAAGGCAAAGTGAAGCTGAAATTGCAGGCGGCCAACACACAGGTGTTGATGAAGGTCATGCAGGTCCCAGGTTTGGAGATATGGCTAATTTCTTCAGAAAGATTGGGTGATGAGAGATGCACAAGAACTCTCACAGCGGATACACTTGAATTAGCTGGTGGTAAGAAAACAGGTATCCTTTATCTACTTGTTTATATTACTGATTCTTCTTTTGTTGCGAAGACGTGGCTTCGTAGGCTTGGTCACATGAGCAGGAAGGAGATGCATGTTCTTAAGCGGAAGACAGATATATTTGACAGGCTTAAGAACTGGAAAGCCTTGGTGTTTATGGAGGAGATGGCGGACAGAACCCAGTGGATGTGGCTGGATACTTCTGAGCAGGGCAGTTTGGACATGGATTTTGATTCAAAGAAGCTCGCGGGTAAAAAGTCATCACTCACAGGAAAACACAGGTACCGATGTCGGTCAGGAGGGACCGGTGTCGAACAGACAGATGCCGAGGTCGGTCATGTGCAGACCGACGCCGGCGATGTCGGGCAGAGTAAGACCGATGTCGGTCATGGGACCGACGTCGGCAGTATGTAAGACCGATGTCGGTTAGGAGAACCGACGTCGGCAGAAGGGACACCAGCGCAGGCAGGTTGGTAGTCAGGTACAGACGCATGGAACCGACGTCGGTCGGATGCAGACTGTGGAGTGACCGAGGTCGGTCACTGTAACGAATTTTGGGTGGACAGCATGTTGTCAAGGAGTCTCAAACACCCATACGGAGGACTGAAGGCGTAAGTAGGCCCTCAAATTCGTTGTTCCTCTTCTTTATACTTGTTGCTGATTGTAGAGCAGGAAGGATCCAGGATACAGGTGTGAGCTTGGCATGGATGAGGATATGATTCCTTGGAGGAGAACCAGACAGGTGTGTCTTGGTAGAGATGCCAGCAGGTATAAAAGCACAGAGACGAATGGATACCTTAGTAGAAGAATGGAGAGAACGGATACATGAGACGGAAGACCAGGTATATGGTCTTGTGGAGCTGCAGGACAGTGGTACCAGGTTTGACAGGGGGAGGACGGAGCATGGCTTCAGTCAATGTCAGGGTAACTACTGTGATTTGACTTACCAGGGGGATGGTGATTGCAACATCATTCTGTTGTTGTATGTGGATAGTATGCTAGCTAGCAGGGGTGTACATACAGGGTTTTGCTGAGCTAAGGGTAAGATTAGTTCAGTGGCATGTCATGAGGAGTTTGGAGCAGCGGAATTCTTTGACATGGGAGGCATGGAGATCACAGGGTGATTTTGTCTCGAGTGGGAGCTGATGTGAATCAGGTGTTGGCGAGGTTCGGGATACAGAGCCGGAGCACACTAAGGGCTGGACAGGTACAGTGTCCGAAATCACATGAGGTCTGGTATAGACCTGAGTATTCCCATGCAGTGGGAGCTGTCAGAGAGTTAGGAGCCAATTCGGGGAAGTGGGTTCTCAGGTTTTCTGAGAGGGACCGGCAGCAGGTGTTGCTATGCAGGGTCAGGACTTCACTACATGTATTTGTAGGTTCGGATGTGGCAGGTTACTCGGATGACAGGTGGTACACCACGGGATGTGTGGTGGGTTGTCTTCAGGTGGGAGCTTGAAGAGGGATACAAACCAGGAAACAGATTAGACGGAGTACAAGTACAGGTACAGTGCAGCTGTTTATCTCCAAGTGGGAGATTGTTAGGATTGTGGAGCTAAAAGCTTCACTGATGCAAACAGGATTGGAGGTTGCAGAATGAGTTGCTGAGTGTCTAAAGTGTTTGGCGTTGGTCTGGCCAACCGGCGTCGGCAGGGTGAGACAGGAAGGCAACCGACGTCGGTCATATATCGGCCGGCGTCGGCGACCCCAGGCGGACAGGGACCGACGTCGGTCGCCTGTGTAGTTCGACTGCGAGTTAATTACGGACAGTGAGCTAACGAACGAAGAGTTTGCATGATGAGTGCTAATTTTAGACTCATAGCTGCGGATCTAATTATTGTAATTAGTTGTCTAATCATTGTTTGGATGAGATCTATATAATAGACTCATGGTTGTATTGTAAATGTGTGCTAGGGAGTAAGAGAGCATAATTATAAGCTCCTTCTGTGTGTGAGGTAGAGCTATGGTGCGTTCCTCCTAGTGCCACAGTACCAGGTGTGTTGGTGCTGGATTGGAGAGCCAGCTGGGTTCTTCAATAAGTAAGATCGTTGATCTGCAGGTGTATGTGTGTGCAAGGTCGAGGTTCACAGGTGATTGGAACCATTGCTTGACTTGCAGGTGTGCAAGGTCATACAGACAGCAACACTACAGGGAGCAGTATCAGGCAGGATCTACTTGGAGTACAGGTGTGTACTCGGATAGAGCAAGAGGAAGGCAAGGGAGTTCCTTCCATAAGTATGGTCTGTTGAATTGCAGGTTGTTGCAGATTCATGGGAGATCTACTTGAAGTACCTTGAGTACTTGTGGAGCACGTGGAGTGCTTGTGGAGTGCGTGGAGCACTCGTGGTGTGCGTGGAGCACGGGAGGTGAACACCAACTCTGTATTTGAGTTGGGTGTTGGGACCTGTGAGAGGGAGAGCTTTGGAGAGAAGAATTACTGTTCACTTGAGGTGTGGGAAACCTCTGTAAGGTGGTGGAGAAGAAGTGGCATCTTCTTTATTGTATTCTTTTCTGTATAAAGTGTTAATACAATTTGGTATTGTCTCTCATATGCTGTGTTATTCTGAATTCTAGTTACTTGGTGATCTGGTTAATTTCCGCATATTAAGTTGCTTGGTATTAGTAATCAAATTGTGTGCTTCCGGTGTACACCCTCTCCCAACACATGTTCATCCTTTTCAACACTCCATTCCACTGTGGAGTTCTTGGAACCATCTTTTGTCTGTGAATTCCATTCTTTAAATAATAATCAAAAAATGCATTATTTCAATATTCCCCGCCATTATTTGACCTGAGATATTTTAAATTGAGACCTATTTCATTCTCAACCAAGGCTTTCCATATTTTAAACATGTCAAACACATCAAATTTTTTCATAATATCATACACTCAAACTTTCCTAGTTGTATCATCAATAAAAGTGACATAATAAGATGACCCACCAATAGAAGATACCTGAGCTAGACCATATATATCTAAATGAACCAGCGCCAACTTATTCTCCTTCCTTGTAGGTCCAACCTTGAGAAATTTTATCCTTTTGTTTTTCCCATACACACATTCTTCACATAAATCTAAATTAGATCCTTTCAATCTAGGTAACTGATCCTTCAAAATTTGCATACCCTTTTGGCTCATGTGACCAAGCCTATTATGCCACAAAGTTGCATATGCATTTGTAGCAACTAAATTACAATAATCAACATTACTTGATAAATACGGGGTACCAACCTTCTTACCTCTTGCTACCATAAAAGCACCCTTGGTCACCTTCTAAGAATCTGCTATGAATGTCACCATACAACCTTCACTACCTAGTTGTCCTGCGGATACCAAATTCTGTCTCAACTTAGGCACATGCCTGACATCCTTTAGTAACAAAGTGTTCCCATTCTACATCTTGATCTGAACAATTCATTTTCCTACTATGTTTCAAGGCTCATCATCACCAAGATAAACATGTCCAAAATCCCCTTGAACACAATCAATAAAATAATGTCTATATAGTGTAGCATGAAAAGAAGCCCTTGAATCTAAAACCCAAGACTTAACAATATTATCACTGGAGAAAATTAATGCATCCTAACAAACATTACCTATTACCACATTCACCTCCTTGGTGTCTTCCTAATTTTTATTCTTGTTCTAAAAAGACCAACAACCTTCTTTGCATGCCCAGTCTTTCCACAGTGCCAACATACCATCCTGGCCCTTGATTTTGACCTTCCAAGACCATTTGACTTTCCACGCCTTATTTTTTCTCAAAAATTTTATCTCCCTCTACTCTCCACTACCAAAGCATCACCTGAAGTTGAAGTATCCCCAAAGTTTTTCCATTGTATTTCCTCGTTAAGGATTACTCCTATGACATCCTCAAACTTCAACTTGGCATTATTAGAGACCGAGTTGCTCACAGCCATTACTAGGCTATTCCAACTCTCTGGTAAGGAACACAAAATAAGCAAAATCCTAACTTCATCATCAAACTATATTTTTACAGAATTCAACATACTCACAATCGTATTGAATTCATTTTGATGATCAGCAACTGAACCATTTTCAGACATCTTCATATTAAATAACTTTTTCATTAAAAATATTTGATTAGAATCGGAGGGTTTCTCGTATAACTTCTCTAATGTTTTCATGAGACCTTTTATGGCTTTATCCTATGATATATTAAACACAACTAAAGATGCAAGGCATAACCAAATGGCGCCAAGTGTTTTTTTGTCAATCAGCACCCAAGCCTCATCTGTCATACTCATTCATTACTTTACTTTTCCTCCCAGTGGAGCATAGAGGTCCTTTTGATAGAGGTAATCCTCCATCTGCATCTTCCATAGACCAAAGTTTTGTTCATTGAAATTTTCAACCTTTGATCTTTGATCATCAACCATAGCTCCCACTTGAATTAATAACCCTTCCTACGATTCAATACTTCGGCAAATACAACCTAAAGCTCTGATACCATCTGTTAGGAATAAATACAAAAATCAATGTGAAATAATTTCATAGAATTACAATAATAGATATAACTAGAGATGTAAAAAGAATAAAAACAAAATGCACAACAAAGATACCAAATATAACGTGGTTCACCCAATGTGGGCTACATCTACCAAAAAACACTTGTTCAGGTTTTATTACAAGTCACAATATTACAAACCACTCTCAGATTATTCTTCTCACAATTACGATGCACAAATATTGTTTGGAGTTCCATTCAACAAACCCTCCTAAATTCACACACTCTGTTCTTCCTTCTCAAACCCTTATTCTCATGATGTATTACCTATGAAATATTCATCAATACATAATACATCAACAAAGCAGTATTACAAAACAATGGGTACCAAAACCATGGGTAGAATCAACCCAAAATGGTTTTTCATTAAAAGGGTCCAAAAAATTTACAGTATTTGAAAAAAATATAGAGTGTACAATACATTTAAAATGTACAATCTTTGAAAATGTATTGTAATTTAGAAATAGACTCCACAACACAACATATTGAAACAACAAATTTTCATCTTCATATACAAAACCAAGATTTTTCAATATTTTGTTGATAATACACTAAACCAAAAACATTTTTCAATATGAATGATGTTTACCCCCTAAAAATGTTCCTGTTGGAGTAGGGTGAGATGGGGATCAATTTGCTCCTAAGGAAATGAATATTTGAAATGGAAGGGTCCCTTCGATCCTAAGTAAATTGATACGATGTTAATTGGTTCAAGGGTAAGCAAATGTTACAATATTATTTTATCTAAATTGGAATTGGGGTGTGTTGTCCCCCAAAAATATCACTCATTTTTCGAACAATATATGAACTATTTTGGTTCAACAGACCAAAATCCTCTCTTCCCTTTTCAAAAATTGTTCTGAGCATTCAAGTTCTTCATTTTTTAAAGCTTTTCCAAAAATCTACGGACTCTATAGGATTGAATCTACAGACTCTGTAGGCTTGAATCTACGGACTCTGCAGACCAAGTTCCATGGGCTTCACAGGTTGATTTCTACGGACTTTGCAGGAAAGAAGCAAGCTCTCAACACTTACGCGATTTCAAGGTTGGTTCAACGACAAGGTTCAACCAAAATGTCCATCAGCAAGCTTCTAAGCAAGGATTAAACCATTGAACCGTTGAACCTTGAACCAAAAAGGTTCAAGGGTTCAATGGGTTCAACGTTCAACATCATCGGCACGAGTTAAGCACATTTGTCAAGGTTCAAAGTTTAACCACTTCAAGGTTCAATAGCTTCAAAACACTTATCAAAGAGAAGAAGGCTTGAACCATTGAATCGTTGAACCATTGAACCATTTTGGTTCAAAGGTTCAAAAGGTTCAATGGTTCACAGGTTCAATGCACGGTTGGTTCAAGCGGACAAAGGACTTAGCCAAATAAAGGGATTGAACTGATTGAACCATTGAACTGTTGAACCAAAGTTGGTTCAATCAATCGATTCAATTGGCAGGTTCAAGGGAGTGCCCCAAAGTGAAAAGACCAAGTGCCCTTACGGAAGGCAGTGAACATTGGTTCAAAGATCAAAGGAAAGAAGTGATTGAACCAATAAAGTGATCGAAGCAAGAAAGGGATTGAACCAAGGAGCTGAGAAGGTCACCCAAACCATTGAAATAGTCAACCAATGACGCCCCTGTAGACGTCAAATTCAAGGTAATGAACTATCTGCTAAGTTTCAAATGTGGCGCATGTTGTCCCCCAAAAATATTAGCTATTTTTGGGACAACATTTGAACTATTTTGGTCCTACATACCAAAATTATCTCTTCCCTTTCCAAAATTTGTCTTGGGCATTCAAATTCCTTATTTTTCAAGCTTTTCAAAAATCTACGGACTCTGTAGGCTTAAATCTACGGACTCTGCAGGCTTAAATCTACAGACTCTGCAGGCTTGAATCTACAAACTCAGCAAGAAGAGGAAATCTATAGACTCAACAAGTCAAGTTCAATGGGCTTCTACAAGTTGAAATCTATGGACTCTTTTAAGGTTAGAGAAAACTACAGACTTGGTTTCTACAGACTCTGCAAATAGGCTCATTTATACAAGTTCAATGGGATTCGCGGCTTCTACAGGTGGGTTCAATCAAAATAATCGATTTCTAACAATTGGTCATTTTTGGAATTGGTTCATCACCTTGGTTCAAATAGAAATCTCCATCGGCAAGCATCAGTAGCAGGTTCAACATTTGGTTCGTCCTTTGGTTCAACATCAAATGGTTCAACGGTGGGTTCAATCAAGCGGTTCAATGCTTTTTTTCACTCTGGTTCATCTGCTTTGTTTCAGTTTCAATGCTTTGATTCATCCTTTGGTTCAAACAAATAATTCGTCAATCGGTTTAAGGCTTTGTTTGAACCATTGAACTA
Source organism: Torreya grandis (assembly GCA_037957365.1). Taxonomy (NCBI): domain Eukaryota; kingdom Viridiplantae; phylum Streptophyta; class Pinopsida; order Cupressales; family Taxaceae; genus Torreya; species Torreya grandis. Next base: position 1,527,473 of record JARHVA010003264.1, on the reverse strand, counting down.
AAACTTGGTTCAATAGTTGGTTCAAACACATGGTTCAAAGGCAAATTCAACGTTTGGTTCAATGCTTGGTTCATCGACTTGGTTCATTCAATTGAACCATCGGCTTGAACCATTTTGGTTCAAAGCTTGGTTCAACTGATTGGTTCAATGAAGAGGTTCAACAAGAGGTTCAAAGCCGTGGCTCAAAAGGGCAAGTCCAATCCAAAAAAGTGCCAAGTAGAAATCCAAAATAAAACCAAGGGGTGACACGCCCGAAGACGTCAAATTCAACACAGCGAATTAGCTATTGAAAACATAGTGACGAGCGCATGAACGTCAAAATTCAAGACAACAAAATAACTGTTGATCCTTTGAACCTAAAAACCAGAATGCATTCACAGACTTTAAGGCCAAGACTAGTAGAAAGCGAGGAAGGAACAAAACAACAAACTGAATCCAGGACCCAATTCAATTAACCAAAAAAGGAGGAATGATGAAGGTAAGATCAGATCACCAGGTGAACATTGAAAGTTACAAACTTTCAATAAGAGCGACTTGTTTCCCTGCATTGATAAAATCAAATGGGTAAAATGCCCCTAAGTTCCAACCTGTCTTCTTAACATATTCCAATGCAACATGATGTATTATTGTTCCCGAGTCCTTCTTGAAATGGATATATAAGGAACTCTCTTCTATTGTAAAAGGATCTCTTTTTTTATAATTAAAAATGAAACTCTGCCCAAATTGAAAGGTACTTTTGAGACTTTGAGCTCAATTTGTTTATCATATTTTGTTATTGGAATAAGAAAGAAAATGGTTTTCAAACTTTGTGGTGTAATATCTTTGTTGTTGAGGAAACGGTTCTTATGTCTTTTTCTTCAATATATCTTCTGTTCCTTTAATTCAACAAGCAAAATTAGTGAAAGCAGTCAAGAAGGTGTCCTGAAGAGTCAATTGTGGAGAGACTTGGTGCCCCCATAATTGCCTTTAGTGTGTTTTCTTTTCATTTCTGTGTGGGGTGACTTTGTGCCCTCATTGTCCTTCGTATATTACTCTTGAACAATCCAAGTGAAGACTTTGTGTTGCATCTCGATTTGCTGGTTATTACATCCTTTGTTACATTTTGTTGTTATTACCTGGAATATTCTTGTGGCTTGCTGAATAGTACTTCTGAAAGAAGAGGAGTGCTTTTTGTCATTTTCCTTGAGTTTCTCCTTTGATCCGCACACATCATCTCTGAAAAAAGAGAGATGGATGGTTTGTCCTATCCTTGAGTATTATTTTTTATTTATATATATATATATAGCCTATGAATAGGGAACCTCCCCTTGATGAGAGGAGAGATCAGTCCCCTTTTGATGTGATAAATCTACACATTTGGATGACTAATCTTCCTACTTTGGCTGATCAGACCTATTTTATTTATCAGTATGCTGATTGACAAAATATTCAACCAACAGTTTTTTGTGACTCTGCTAGGGAAGAGTGCGCAATTTGAAGTCTCAAACTTCAAGCTGAAGCAGATTCTGCTCTTTTCCAATTTTTATTCTGCAATCTGGCAACTCCACATTATACCAGAGGCTAAAAATCCCAAGGTGTTGTCAACCCTACTTTTGAGTTGGTGCAGCAGAGTAATTTTGAGTTTTTTCCTCCACAACCTCACCTTGGATGAACTAGGAGTCTTCTTCCTAGCCCTACCAGATCACCAACACAAGGCAGAGCTTCTTTTTCTACTGCTGGCTAAGCCTTGCCTGCCCATGCTTCACCTAGATTAGTGATCCCACTTTTGCATAATCAAATCATGGCTGAAAGACTCTAGGGTAATTCTTTCAATCCCCTGAATTTGACTCCACCTCTGCATGAGCTTTCATGTACTTCAAGGAAGAATTTCTCTAAATTCTTTGGTGATGGGAAGGTTCATCTTGATGAACACATTACAGCTTTCAACATAGCCTGCAATATAATAGGGATGGAATTTGAAGATATAGCAGTCAGGCTTTTCGTGGAGACACTACAAAAAAGAGAGATGGATGGTTTGTCCTATCCTTGAGTATTATTTTATGTTTATATATATATATCCTATCTATAGGGAACCTCCCCTTGATGAGAGGAGAGATCAGTCCCCTTCTGATGTGATAAACCTACACATTTGGATGACTAATCTTTCTACTTTGGCTGATCAGACCTATTTTGTTTATCAGTACGCTGATCGACAAAATATTCAACCAACAATTTTTGGTGACTCCACTGGGGAAGAGCACACAGTTTGAAGTCTCAAACTTCAAGATGAAGCAGATCCTTATCTTTTCCAATTTTTGTTCTGTAATCTGGCACCTCCACATTATACCAGAGGCCAAAAATCTCAAGGTGTTGTCGACCCTAATTTTGAGTTGGTGCAGTAGAGTAATTGAGTTGTTTCCTCCACAACCTCACCTTGGACGAACTAGGAGTCTTCCTCTTAGCCCTACCAGGTCACCAACACAAGGTAGAGCTTCTTTTTTTATTGTTGGTCGAGCCTTCCCTGCCCACGCTTCACCTAGATTAGTGATCCCACTTTTGCATAATCAAATCATGGCTCAAAGACCCTGGGGTAATTCTTTCGGTCCCCTAAATTTGACTCCATCTCTGCATGAGCTTCCACATAGTTCAAAGAAGAATTTATCCAAATTCTTTAGTGATGGGAAGGTTCATCCTAATGAACACATTGCAGCTTTCAACAGAGCCTGTAGTGTAATAAGGGTGGAATTTGAAGATATAGCAGTCAGCCTGTTCGTGGAGACACTACAAAGCGCTACTACAGACTGGTTCTACCACTTGTAAGCTGGGTTAGTCACTGATTGGGACACTCTAAAAGACAAATTTGAAGCTAGGTTCAAGCCTGCAGAAGATGCACATGCCTTGTTGGCCTAGCTCACTCAGATGAAGAAAGAGCCTCATGAGCCTATGAGGGATTTTATTACCAGGTTCGACAAGCTAAGGCACAAGAATCCCATGGTCGCCCAGCCGACACCTCAGAACCTCAAATGCTTCTTTATCAACTCATAATTCCCTGAAGTGAGTTTCTTGCTGAGACGGGCCAGACACATAGACCTTATTGCTGCTCAGGACTTGGCTACTGAGGTAGAAGATGACCTTATCTTGGCAGGAAAGATAAAGAGAGATCTTAATAAAGGTAAATCTTCTTCATCTTCTGAGTACTCCCCTGCATTCACCACTGACCCAATGGTACAAAAGCTAGAAAATAAAATGCTAGCTCTCAAAAAGCAAATAACGCAAGAGATGTCATCTATTCTTGCATATAGAGATATGCCCAGGAGGACATTCTAGAATCAGGTGTACCAAGGCAATGCTGCCAAGAATCAGGGACAACAAAATCACCTTCCTCCCCCAAAGAGGAACCTCACCCTTAAAGTGCCTCCAAACAACTCGGCAGTTGGATATCTTGAAGCTGAAGCAAATTTTTCATTCCAGTCTGAGTTAAATCATGAAGATGATGCTAATCTCTTCACTGAGAAAGAAGAAGAATTAGCTGGCGACTTCCATATTGGTTTCCTAAACTATTAGGATGAACCTAGAAGTGAAAGCCATGCAGCTGAGGGGTCGTATGTTGTATTCACCTAGTCTAAGAATCAATCAGCACAACAAGCTGATAAGGAGAAGGTAGAGGAGTGACTTGAACCAATAGTTTCAATTGCTAAGCGAGGATCCACTCTTCCTTTCCATTCAAAAGACCCAGTGGTTTTAAGAAAGGTAAGTACACCAAATGCCCCTTCGCCTTCTACTTCAATTTCATAGTCTAATCCTCTCCCTTTCAAAAATCAAAAGGATGAACTCCCATCCTTTGCTCCTAGCTCATTCTAGACATTTGATATCATTGACCATATAAAGAGAACTAAAATTCAAATGTATGAATTTGAATTTCTGCAGTCTCATCCTGAGCAATTAGACAGACTGGTTCAATGTGTTAAAAACCAGAACATCTGTGTTAAATGAGTGATTCTCAAAGTGACACATGATGCTGCCAGAAATGCACCCACTAAGAACAACCTTGTCACCACTCCCCATGTTGCTCCTGGCAAGACTGAACCTTTTTATGTCTCATTACTGATAAATGGACATCAACTGAATAATTGCATCATTGATTTTGGAGCTTCAGACAATGTCATGCCTGCTAAAGTGGCTGAATCCCTTAGTCTCACACTGACCAAGACATTTGGGAGATGTTTCTCCATGGAGAATAAGCAAGTACCATTTCTTGGGCAAATCAAAGATGCCCAATTTGCATTTAAAGCCTTTCTAGACAAGAGAATCAAGATGACTGTCTTGGTGGTTGATGTCCCATCATCTTATGGCATTTTGCTTGGATGAAATTTATGCAAGGACATGGGAGGAGAACTAAGCATGGATCTATCTGAGGCAAGGATCCCTATCCAAGGCATAATGAAGAGGTTTCTCCTTGAAAAGGAAGCAAAATATGTGGTCACCCATACATCAACCCCTGAAGCTCAAATTCTTTTTGAATCCACAGGTATGGGTAACTATGTATTTTTGTCTATAGATGAAATACATAAAACATTTGATATAATACCTGAAAGTATCAACTCACAAATCAGTTCAACCAGAATAGTAGAAAAACTAGTAGACTGCAGTACGGACCAAGAAGGATCCTCCATCTCTGATGAAGGAAAGTATAAAGAAAAATCAGTATCAAATGAGATATGGACTTTGGAATTTGATGGTAGTTGTTTCTCTACCGGTTCAAGAGCTGGGATTGTTTTGATATCTCCTCAAGGAGATATGTTCCCTTCATATTACAAATTACAGTTTAGCAACGCTAACAATACATCTGAATATGAATCTCTGTTGCTTGGCATAAAGGCTGCTCAAGAAAAAGGCATCAAGTTTCTTCATGCCAAAGGAGATGTTGAATTAGTGGTTTGTCAAGTGAAAAAATTATACCAAACTAAGAATGAAAGATTAAGTCACTATCGTAACTTGGTTTGGGACCAAATTGAAAGCTTTGATGCTTTCAACATTTCTGCCATACCCAAAGAGTTTAATGACAAAGTTGATGCACTTACTATTTCAAGAACTCTCTTAGTTCTTCATTCAGATTTCAAAGAAGACAAGTATACTATGGAGCTGGTCTATAGACCAAGTATTTCTGACAATGTTGATCATTGGCAAGTATTCAATGATGATCATCAAATCATTGCCTTCTTAGAATAAAAAGATAATTTTGAACAACTATGTTTTGAAGGCAGTGAATCTCAGATGAATGAATCTGTGTCTGAATCCAGCTCAGATATAAATGAAGAATTCTTACAGCTGAAAGGAAACAAAATTCCCAAAGGCTTGGTTTCTCTTGAAAAGTTGTTTGACAAGCATGATAGATTCATCAAACAACAACAAACAGACTCAAATTTCTCTCAAGGATTCGATCAAGTGAATCTGTCTACTAAAGAAAATCCCAAGATGGTCAATATTGGTAAGTGCTGCACCCCTGAATAAAGATTCAATTTCACCTCTTTACTCTATCAATACATGGATGTCTTAACATATTCTTATGAATACTTGAAGTCTCTCAGACCAGATGAAATCCGCCATAACATTCCTCTCAAGGCTCACTCAATGCCACACAAGCAAAAATTCAGACAATATAATCCAAAAATATCAGGTACTATTATGTATGAGATACAAAAAATGCTAAATGCTAGAATCATCTTTCCAATTCATCATTCCACATGGATTGCAAACATAGTGCCTATAAGAAAGAAGAATGGTGAAATTTGCATTTGTGTAGATTTCAAAAATCTGAATGAAGCATCTTTGAAGGATAATTATCCTTTGTCAATTATGGATCAAGTGCTTCAAATAGTGACAGGTTCAGAGATGTTATCAATGTTGGATGGCTTCTCAAGATATAATCAAGTTGAAGTTGGTGAAGCAGACCAACACAAGACTGCATTCACCACACCTTGGGGTACATTTGCATATAGACGAATGCCTTTTGGTTTAATAAATGCTGGTGCTACCTTTCAAAGAGCAATGGATCTGGCTTTCAAAGATGAGATTGGTAAATTCATAGTGGTATACTTTGACGACTTGACTGTCTTTTCAAAGCGTCAATCTGATCATGTACGTCACCTAAAACAAGTGTTAGAGCGTTGTCGCCAGAATGGTATTTCCTTAAATCCTAAAAAATCCATTTTTGAAGAAATAGAAGGGAAACTCCTTGGACACATTGTGTCCAAAGAAGGCATAAATATTGATTCAAACAGAGTCAAGTCTATTCAAAAACTTAATTTTTTTACAAGTAAGAATGTTGTTCATTCTTTCTTCAGAAAGGTGAATTTCTTACGAAGATTAATCCCCGAATTTGCTGAGAAAACTAGACACATTATGAACATGATGAAAGGGAAGACCATCTTCAACTAGACTAAAGAAGGCAAATCGGCATTTTAAGATATCAAAACCAACATTGCTCATGCTCCTACCTTGGTTTGCCCAGATTACAACAAAGATTTCATCATATACAGCTATGCGTCTGAAAACACTCTTTCAGCAATTCTGGTTCAACAGGACAAGGAGGGTATGGAATCTCCTATCTCTTTCATGAGTTGTCCTCTCAAAACTCATGAGATGAATTATTCAAATATAGAGAAGCATGCTTATGCCTTTGTGAAAGCATTCAAACATTTTCGCTTCTTTATTCTAAATTCACACACTACTGCCTTAGTCCCTGACACTACAGTTAAATCTATATTAACTCAACAGGAGTTTGGCACGAAAAGAGGTAATTGGATTGCAAAGATCTAAGAGTTTGATCTAGACATCAAGCTGACAAAGCTGGTCAGGGGTAAAGGCTCATGCCAATTAATTACTAACAATAAGCTAAAAGACACACAGCGTGAAGAAATTGAAGTGGAAGAGACACCAACAGTCCTTTTTGTCTCCACTACTAATGTGTGGTATTCAGGTATTGCTTATTTCCTTACTTATGGTGAATGTCTTGGTCATTTGTCTTACAAATAAAAGAGGACTATCAAATTGAAAGCTACCAATTCTGTCCTTTGGGACAACAGCTTGTACAAGAGAAGCATAGATGGAGTATTCACTCGCTGTGTAGACAAAGAGCAACAAATACAGCTTTTGAAATCTTTCCACGATCTAGCTTGTGGAGGACATTTTTCTGCTCCTGTGACTGCTTATAATATTTTGTGAGCCAGGTATTACTGGTTAAATCTTTTCCAAGATGCACATAAGTAGGTGAGGAAATGTGAACTCTATCAGCAATTTGTTGGAAGACCCAAGTTAGTTGCTATGCCTCTCAAGCCAGTGATCATAGAAGAACCTTTCCAACAATGGGGAATTGATTTAATTAGGACTATAAATCCATATTCAAGTGTTGGACATGATTATGTCCTTACAGCAACTGATTATTTCACCAAATGGGTAGAAGCAATCCCAACTAAGCATGCTACTTCAAAATTTGTATGCAACTTCCTCAAAGAGAATATCATTTCCAGGTTTGGTTCCAATCAAAATTGTTATTGATAATGCAGCTTGTTTCACCTCTCAGAAAATTACACAATTTTGTTTCCATTATGGAGTTACACTCTCTCACTCTTCTGATTATTTTCCACAAGAGAATGGACACGCTGAATCCAATAATAAAAATTTGGTAACTATTATCAAGAAGCTGGTAGATGACAATCAAAGAACATGGCATAAAGCATTGGTTGATGCTCTGTAGGTAGACAAAATCACACCAAAGAGGGCAATTAGTATGTCTCTTTTTCAACTTTTTTATGGTATCAATGCTGAGATACCAATCACCTTAGAATTGCCAGCCTTGAAATTGGCAAAAGCAATCGAAGATCAGACATATGAAAGCTCTCTTGATAAAAGAATCATGTGCTTGATTGAGCTGGAGGAACAGAGAACCATGGTGGTAGATATAATCGTTGCTCATCAAAGTCTGGTAAAGAAACTATTTGACTAGAAGGCCAAAAATCGTGATTTCCAGATTGGAGATCAAGCCCTGTTGTGGGACAAAAGGAGAGAACAAAAGGGGATGCATGGAAAGTTTGACTCCCTTTTAAGAGGCCCATTTATAATTCATCAGCACATTGGTAAAAATATCTTTCTGCTGAAATATCAAGATGGCACACTCTTTTTTCTGCCTCATAATGGGCAGCATCTGAAACACTTCAACTCTTGAAGTGTCAGATCTTTGCATCTGTATATATGTATATTTGTACAGTTTTCAATTCTATTTTGTTTTCTTTGTTTTCATTTTTGGAGCCTTTCATTTTTGGGTAGCATGACTCCATAACCCAATGGTACACATGAAGACACTGGAGATTCTGGATTCTACTCCTTTCAATTCTTTTTGCAATTGATAGAAGTTCCCCAACTGGAGCCAGCTGTTGTCCCCCAAAAATATCAGCTATTTTTAAGACAACATTTGAACTTTTTTGGTCTTACAGACCAAAATTATCTCTTCCCTTTCCAAAATTTGTCTTGGGCATTCAAATTCCTCATTTTTCAAGCTTTTCAGAAATCTACGGACTCTATAGGCTTAAATCTATGAACTCTGCAGGCTTAAATCTACGGACTCTGCAGGCTTGAGTCTACAGACTCAACAAGAAGAGAAAATCTACGGACTCAACATGTCAAGTTCAATGGGCTTCTACAGGTTGATATCTACGGACTCTTTCAAGGTTAGAGAAAACTATGAACTTGGTTTCTACAGACTCTACAAATATGCTCATTTCTACAAGTTCAATGGGCTTCACGGCTTTTACAGGTGGGTTCAATTAAAAGAATCGGTTTTTAATAATTGGTCATTTTTAAAATTGGTTCATTGCCTTGGTTCAAATAGAAATCTCGATCGGCAAGCATCAGAAGCAGGTTCAACGTTTGGTTCATCCTTTGGTTCAATGTTAAATGGTTCAAAGGCAGGTTCAATCAAGCAGTTCAACGCTTTGTTTCACTCTAGTTCATCTGCTCTGTTTCATTTTCAACGCTTTGATTCATCCTTTGGTTTAAACAAACAATTCGTCAATCGGTTAAAGGCTTTGTTTGAACCATTGAACCAAAACTTGGTTCAACGGTTGGTTTAAACACATGGTTCAAAGACAAATTCAATGTTTGGTTCAATGCTTAGTTCATCGACTTGGTTCATTCAATTAAACCATCAGCTTGAACCATTTTGGTTCAACTGATTGGTTCAACGAAGTGGTTCAACAAGAGGTTCAAATCCATGGCTTGAAAGGGCAAGTCCAATCCAAAAAAATGCCAAGTAGAAAGCCGAAAGAAGACCAAGGGGTGACGCGCCTGAAGATGTTAAATTCAACATAGTGAATTAGCCGTTGAAAACATAGTGATGTGCACGCGAACGTCAAAATTCAAGACAATAAAATAACTATTGATCCTTTGAACCTACAGACTAGAATGCATTCACAGACTTCAAGGCCAAGACGAGCAAAAAGTGACGAAGGAATAGAACAACAAACTGAATCCAGGACCCAATTCAATTAACCAAAAAAGAAGGAACGATGAAGGTAAGATCAGATTGCTAGGTGGACATTGAAAGTTGCAAACTTTCAATAAGTGCTACTTGTTTCCTTGCATTGATAAAATCAAATGGGTAAAATGCCCCTAAGTTCTAACCTGTCTTCTTAACAGATTCCAACACAACATGATGTATTACTATTCTTGAGTCCTTCTTGAAATGGCTATATAAGGAACTCTCTTCTATTGTAAAAGGATCTCTTTTTTGATAATTAAAAATGAAACTCTGCCCAAATTGAAAGGCACTTTTGAGACTTTGAGCTCAGTTTGTTTATCATATTTTGTTATTGGAATAAGAAAGCAAATGGTTATTCAGACTTTGTGTTGTAATATCTTTGTTGTTGAGGAAACTGTTCGTATGTCTTTTTCTTCAATATATCTTCTATTCCTTTAATTAAACAAGCAAAATTAGTGACAATAGTCAAGAAAGTGTCCTTAAGAGTCAACTGTGGAGAGACTTTATGCCCCCATAATTGCCTTTAGTGTGTTTTTTTTTAATTTTTGTGTAAAGGACCTTGGGGCGACTTTGTGCCCTCATTGTCCTTCGTATATTACTCTTGAGCAATCCAGGTGAAGACTTTGTGCTGCATCTCGATTTGCTAGTTATTACAGAGGGAAAACTTCTCAGACACATTGTGTCTAAAGGAGGCATAAAGATTGACTCAGACAGAGTCAAGTCTATCTAAGAACTTTCCTTGCCCACAAGTAAGATTGTTGTTCACTCTTTATTTGGAAAGGTGAATTTTTTACAGAGGGTCATCCCCGAATTCGCTGAGAAGACCAAGCACATTGTAAACATGATGAAGGGAAAGGCCACCTTTAACTAGACTAAAGAAGGCAAGTCATCTTTTGAGGATATCAAGACTGCCATTGCCCATGCTCTGATTTTGGCTTGTCCAGACTATAGCAAAGAGCTCACCATTTACAGCTATGCTTCAGAACATACGCTTTCAGCAATTTTGGTTTAATAGAATAACGAAGGTATGGAATCTCCCATTTCCTTCATGAGTTTTCCTCTCAAATTTCATGAGCTGAAGTACTCAAATATGGAGAAGCACGCTTACATGGTGGTGAAGGCTGTGAAACATTTTTGTTTCTACATCCTCAATTCTCGAGTTACTGCCTTGGTCCCTGACACCACAGTGAAATCTATATTGACTCAGCAGGAGTTTAGGATGAAAAGAGGCAATTGTGTTGTAAAGATCCAGGAGTTCGATCTGATCATCAAGCCAACAAAACTGGTACGCAGAAAGGGGCTATGCCAACTAATTATTGATAACAAGCCAAGAGGAACAGAGCATGAAGAACCAAAAGTGGGTGACACGCCAACAGTCCTCTTTGTCTCCACCACATATGAGTGGTATTTAGGTATTACTCATTTCCTTACTTATGGTGAATGTTCTATTCACCTATCTTATAAAGAAAGGAGAACCATCAAGCTGAAAGCTGTTAATTTTGTCCTCTAGGACAATGGCTTGTACAAGAGGAGCCTTGATGGAACGTTCCTTTGCTATGTGGACAAGGAGCCCAAAGACTCAAAGAGAGAAGATCGATGCAAAGGACCAAAAATGTCTTCGAAAGAGTTATTTTTAGTAGGTGGAACAGTGGATTGAGTAGACTTTTGAGCGCACCAAACCAAGGATACAACCTGTTTTCTTTTATGAAGACAAATATGCAAAGGACCAGATAGTCCATATTAAGGAGGAGACATATCAGATGAAGGGACACACCATAGTTATGGCAGCACACTTTTCTCAACATGGTCTCTCCAAACAAAACTAGAGACGCATTGAAGACGCTGACTACAACATGGGCCGTCCCATGGAAAAAGGTGCCAATCCTTGGGTAGTTGCTATAAGTTTGTTAATTCTCTCATTTTTAAAGGAGAATTTTCATTTTAAAAGAGCAAAACTCTACCCATTTTGAAAGAAGAAGACTAAGACTTTGAGCTCAGGTTGTAATTTCATTTTGATTTTTATCTGAATAAGAAAGCAGGTTTTTCATAGACTTTGTGTTGTTCTGACTTGTGTCATTTTAGAAAATCATTCTTACATCTGTCTTCTAAAGGTGTTCTTATTCATTTAATTTGGTAAGCAGAATTAGTGAAGGTAATAGGGAAGTGTCCTGAAACCAACTATGGGAAGACTTTGTACCTTCACAATTGATTTCAAACTGTGTTTTTTTTTGTTGAAGATTATGGGGTGACTTTGTCCCCCATTATCCTTTGTGATATACTCTTTGGGCAGTTGAGGTGGAAACTTTGCATTCTACTTCATCCTGTTGTTACTATGCCCTCTAGTTAACTGCTTTTTTATCTTACTACTTGAAAGAAAATTTTGCTATTTCCTACAAGAACACTTCTGAAAGAAGAGGAGTGCTTGCAGTGTTTACATCAAGATTTCTCCTTTGTCTGTGAGCATCATCTCTGAAAGAAGAGAAATAGATGGTTTATCCCACCCCTATGTCTTACTTTTTGCTTATTTATATTTTATATAGTTCTGCATATTTAATAGGGAACCTCCCCTTGATGAGAGGAGATATTTGTCCCCTCTTAATGTAGTAAACCTGCACACCAGGATGACCCGTCTCCCTATGTTGTGGTGATAGGAACTATTTTGGTCACCAGTTAGCTGGTCGACAAAATATTCACCTAACATAGCTGATTCTTCTAGATCCTCCCTGAAGAGATCAGTGCCATTTTCTTGCTCGAACTCAGGTTGGAAATAAGAAACATGTTCTATTTTCAGATATCCAACTACTGAGTTGGTTAGAGGTGCTTCGAGGGCAAGGTTCCTCTATGAGGGAGGAAGACGATTTGGTTGCCCTTGACTTTTGGTAGAGTTGCTTTGATATGGCTAATTCTAAAATGCCCTCCTTGGCATATTTTGATTAGGAGAAACAAACATACTTTGGGACATTTGCCTTTTCAAGGCTAGCAGTTCATTTGCCAGCTTTTGTACCATTGGGGCAATGGTGGCTGTGGGTGAGTATTCAGAAGATGAAGAGGGTTTACCTCTATTCGAGTATCTCTTTATCTTTCCTACCAAGATAAGGTCATCTTCTAGCTCAGTAGCCAAGTCTTGAGCAGCCTTAAGGTCTATGTGTCGAGCCCATCTTAACAAAAAACTCACTTCAGGGAATTGTGAGTTGATGAAAAAACACATGAGATTCTGAGGTGTCAACTAGGCGATCATGGGAATCCTGTGCCTCAGCTTTTTGAACCTGGCAATAAAATCCCTCATAAGCTTATGAGGTTCCTTCTTCATTTGAGTGAGCTAGGCCAACAAAGCATGTGCATCGTCTTCAGGCTTGAACCTAGCTTCAAACTTGGCTTTGAGTGTATCCCAATCAGTCACTGATCCAGCTTGTAGATGGTATAACTAGTTTGCAGCAGCACCTTATAGGGTCTCCACAAAAATCTTGACTGCCACGTCTTCAAATTCCACCCCTATCACACAACAGGCTATGCTGAAGGCTACAATGTGTTCATCATGATGAACCTTCCCATCACCAAAGAATTTGGGAAAATTCTTTTTTGAACTGCATGGAAGTGCATGCAAAGGTGGAGTCAAATTGAGTGGGCCAAAAGAGTTACCCAAGGGGCCTCGAAATGCCATGATTTAATTATGAAAAATAGGGATAACAAATCTGGGTGGAGTGGGCAAATTGTAGAACAAAAATGGAAAAGGACTTGCTCAACTTCATCTTGAGGCTTCAAACTACGCACTCTTTCCCAGCAGCTCTAGTTTTGTAGACCAGATAAAATAATGAAGTTGGAGGAAAATGGTAAGGCTATAATGAATAATGGGCAAGACACAGAACGAAGTCGCTAGAGTCTGTATAATGGATAAAGGAAGGAACTACTTCAATCTGAAACTTGAGGCTTGAGACTGCATGTTCATCCCCAATAGAATCACCAAAAATTGTTGTGTGATGCTGGAGAGGAAAAATTAACAATGGAAAAGCACTAGAGTAGTTCATTTTTCCATAGCAGAATGCATGGATAAGGTTATAATGATAATGGGTAAGACACAGGTGATGTTTCAATCTAAAACTTGAGGTTCCAAATTGCATAAAATTACTTTGTCCCCAGTGGAGTCGCCAAAAATTGTTGGGTGAATATTTTGTCAGCCAACTAACTGGTGACCAAAATAGTTCCTATCACCACAGCATAAGGAGATTGGTCATCCAATGTGTGCAGCTTTACTACATCAACTAGAGACAAATCTCTCCTCTCATCAAGGGGAGGTTCCCTATTAAATATGCGGACGTTGTATACTATATATATAAGCATAAAGTAAGACAGAGGGGTGGAATGAACCATCCATCTCTCTTTTTTCATAGATGATGCTAACAAATAGAGGAAAAATACTGGGTGATTGGTGAAGGCACTTCTCTTTTTTTAGAAATAACATTCAGCCAAGAGCCAGATCCCTTCTTAGATAGTAAAAATCCTGGTGAAGCAAAAAAAGGCACTTCTCTTCTTTTAAAAATGCTTGTTCTTGCAGGCAACAAGAATCTTTCTAGTAACAGGTGACAATAGGGTGCAGTAACCAGTAGTATGAAATAGAACACAAAGTTTCCACCTCAACTACCCAAGAGTTACATATGAAGAACAATGGGGGCACAAAGTCATCCCAAGGTCCTTTACATAGAAATAGAAAATAAAAAACACACACTGAAGACAACTATGATAGCACAAAGTCTGAAAGTAGTTGGCTTCAAGACACCTTCCTTATCACCTCCACTAGTTCTGCTTATTAAATCAAGTAAATAAGAATGCTTTTAGAAGACAAACATAAGAACAATCTCCTAAAGTAGCACAAGCTATAACAACACAAAGTCTGAAAGTAACTTGCTTTCTCATTCAATCAAAGAAATAAGAACTACAATCTGAGCTCAAAGTCTCAGAAATGTCTTTCAATTTAGGCAGAGTTTCGCTTCTAGTAAGGGGAAGATCTCCACTGTAACAAATGAGAGATTACAATATATAGCACTCCAAGAAAGACTTAGGCACTTATTTTGATGAAAAAGGCTCATGTTGCAATCAACGTCTCCTTTCTCTGATGTCTGCATAGCTATCCAATTTGCCATTTCTTCATGGATGAAAAATAGGCTTGCGTCCTTGATTTGGTGTGCTTAGAATTCGACTTCATCCACTGTTTCACCTACTAAAAATAACTCTTTTGAAGATATTTTTGGTCCTTTGGTCTCGCTCCTCTCTTCACTACTTAAGCACTTCTTTACTCTCTAGTTGAGCCATCACTTTAATTAAACTTGCCTTTGGAATCATCCATGTTGCTTCTTTATCCTTTATAGCCCTTCTTGTTTAAGTCTTTGGGGTGTCCTTTCTACGTCTTTGACAAGTGGCAAGTTCAGTTGTTATGAAACTCATTAGCAACTTACAAAAAATGGGATCCATGACACGTCTCTTCAAAAGGGGAACACAGATGCAAACACTTGTCACATTCTGCTAAGTCATAATAGGGCACATGACGTATTCTGCTTAACTTATAAAAGCTTTAGAAACCTTTGGGGGTCCTACGGAAGATGACACATGGTGGCTTCCACTCTACACTTCATCTTTTTCTATCGGGCATTTTTTCATGGGCTTTTCTCTTCAGTCGGGCTTTTCCTTCGGGCTCTACCGTAGTCATTTTCCCACAGAAAATACTTTCGAAATAATTCTAACGGCTCTTTCTCTTAATAATTTCCTTCAGATAAAAAGTCCAAAGGAAATGTTCTCTGTCAGCTTTTGAATAAATTCGAAGGAATTCTATCTTTTCGGTTAGTCACTTCGACCCTTAATCCAATGTTCCCTACCCTCTGCAAGGGCATTTGTTCCTTCGGCCCTAGGGCACTCCCTTGAACCTGTTGATTAAACCGACCAATTGAACCAACTTTGGTTCAACAGTTCAATGGTTCAATCGGTTCAATCCCTTTATATGGCTAAGTCCTTTGTTCTCTTGAACCAAATTCATTGAACTAAATGGTCGTTGAACTTGTTGAACCATTAAACCTGTTGAACTTTTGATGAAGTGCTTAAATCTTGTCAATGACGTCAAACCTTTGAACCCATTAAACCCGTTGAACCAAAATGGATCAAGGTTCAACGGTTTAATGGTTTGATCCTTGCTTAGATGCTTGCCGATGGACATTTTTTATTGAACCAAGGTGCTGAACCAATCCTAAAAATGACCAAGTGTTGGAAACTGGTTCTTTTGATTGAACTCACCTGTAGAAGCCTTTGAACCTGTAGAAATGAACCTGCCTGCAGAGTCTATAAAAACCAAGTTCGTAGTTTTTTCTAACCTTGAAAGAGTCTGTAGAAATCTAGCTTGTAGATTCCATAGAAATGAACCTACAGAGTTCATATATTTGAGCTTGCAGAGTCCGTAGATTTTTGAAAAGCTTGAAGAATGAAGAACCTGAAAGATCAGAACAATTTTTGAAAGGGGAAGAGAGGATTTTGGTTTATAGGACCAAAATAGTTGAAATGTTATCTCAAAAATGAGTGATATTTTAAAGGGACAACATGTAGCATGACTCCATAGCCTAATGGCATACTTCAATGCACTAGAGATTATGGTTTCTACTCACCTCAACTATTTCAAGTTTTCAACTAAAAGAAGTTCCCCAACTGGAGCCATCTGTTGTCTCCCAAAAATATCACTCATTTTTGGGACAACATATGAACTATTTTTGTTCAACAGACCAAAATCCTCTCTTCCCTTTTTAAAAATTATTCTGAGCATTCAAGTTCTTCATTTTTTAAAGCTTTTCCTAAAATCTATGGACTCTACAGGCTTGAATCTATGGACTCTACAGGGTTGAATCTATGGACTCTACAGGCCAAGTTCTACGGGCTTCGCAGGTTGATTTCTATGGACTATACAGGAAAGAAGCAAGCACTCAACACTTAGGCAATTTCAAGGCGGGTTTAACGACCAGGTTCAACCAAAATGCCCATCGGCAAGCTTTTAAGCAAGGATTGAACCATTGAACCATTGAACCTTGAACCAAAAAGGTTCAAGGGTTCAATGGGTTCAAGGTTCAACATCGTCGGCAAGAGTTAAGTGCATTTGTCAAGGTTCAAAGTTTAACTGCCTCAAGGTTCAACAGCTTCAAAACACTTATCAAAGGAAAGAAGGCATGAACCATTGAATCGTTGAACCATTTAACCATTTTGGTTCAAAGGTTCAATGGGTTCAATGGTTCAATGGTTCAACGCACGGTTGGTTCAAGCAGACAAAGGACTTAGCCAAATAAAGGGATTAAACTGATTGAACCATTGAATCATTTATTGGTCCCCAAAAATGTCACTCATTTTTGGAACAACATATGAGTTATCTTGGTCCTACAGGACCATTCTCTCTTCCCTTCTCAAATTTTTTTCTGAGCTTTCAAATTTCTCTTTTTTCAAGCTTTTTAGAAAGCTATGGACTCTGCAGGCTTGATTCTATGGACTTTGTAGATATGTTTCTATAGACTCAACATGCTTGAAATTAGCAAGTTCAACAGGTTCAAAGGCTTCTGCAGGTGAGTTCAATCAAAAGAACAAGTTTTCAACACCTAGTCATTTTCAGGACTGTTTCAATGGCTTGGTTCAATCAAAAAAGTTCATCAAAAATCTTCAAAGAACAAAGGCTTGAACCATTGAACTTTAAACAACTTTAGTTCAAAGGTTCAATGGGTTCAACGACCAAGTTGGTTCAACGCACTTGGTGCAAAAGATCAAAAAGACTTAGCTGAATAACGAAGAATGAGCCGATTGAACCATTGAACCGTTGAACCAAAGTTGGTTTAATCGATAGGTTCAAGGGGATGCCCCAAAGCAAAAAAGGCAAGTGCCCTTGCAGAGGGTAGGCAACATTGGTTCGAAGGTAAAAAAAAGACAGAATTCCTTCGCATTTGTTTGAAGGCCCAAAACGAACAATTCCTTTGGACTTTTTGTTCAATGGAAATGGAAAAGTAAAAGAATCCGAAAGAATTATTTCAAGAAGACTTTTCTTAGAAAAATGTTAAGGCAAAATTCCTTCGGACTTTTTGTCTGAAAGAATTCTTTCAGGCTTTTTGTTGGAAGGAAAAGCCTGAAAGCCAAAAGCCCGTCGAAGATGTAAGAACCCGCCAGGGAAGTTAAAGCCTAAAGGTCGCATGAAAAATATCGAAGGGTAGAGACCCTTGCAGGGGACACCTGACGTCAAAAAAAGGACCTTTTCCAAGGACCCGAAGGGACACCTTCCCTTCAGGACATTCCAAAGGCTAAACAAAGATGTAGAAAGGAATCTTCAAAGACTTGGATAAAAAGGGCTTCAAATGATGAACTGAATGAACCGATTGAACCATTGAACTGAATGGTTCAACTGGTTCAAGGTTCAAAGGTTCAACCAAAGCTTAGAAAGATAAAGGAAGAAATAATTGAGCGAGACATATAATGAACCAATAAACCGATTGAACTTTAAACCAAAAGAGTTCAAAGTTCAATGGTTCATAGGTTCAAAAAGTTCAAAGGCGGCCTCAATCAAGGAAAAATTAGCACACAGGTGGTTCAATGGATGGTTCAACCAAGGAGCAAGAAAGCGATTGAACCAGGAAGTGATGGAACAAAAGAGATAGAATGAACCAATGAACCAATTAACTTTCATAGGTTCAAGGTTCAACATGGTTCAAGTAGCTGGTGACCATTGACGGCCCCTTAGACATCAAATTTGAAGTGAGGGAAAATCTGTGCAAAGTCAAATAGAGCACAAAATTTAAAGGGAGAACCAAGGGATTAAATGAAAAGAGAGCCCAAGGATTTAAATTGCTACAGGGAAGAGAAGATCAACGCAAAGGACCAGACAGTCCATACCAAAGAAGAGACATATTAGATGAAAAAGACATGCCATAGTTATGGCAGCACACTATTCTTATCATGGTCTCTCCATACAGGACTGAAGGCGCATTGAAGATGTTGACTGCAGCATGAGCCATCTCATGGGAAAAAGCACCAATCCTTGCGTAGTTGCTATAAGATTGTAATATCTCTCATTTGTAAACGAGACTTTTTCATTTTTACAATAGTGAAACTCTGCCCATTTTGAAAGAAGAAGACTGAGACTTTGAGCTTAGATTGTAATTTCATTTTATCTGAATGAAAAATCAAGTTGTTTGCAGACTTTGTGCTATTTTGGCTTGTGATACTTTAGGAGATTGTTCTTATGTCTATTTCCTGGAAGCATTCTTATTTAATTTAATTTGAAAAGCAGAATTAGTGAAGGTAAAAAGGGAGGTGTCTTGAAAACAACTGTGAGAAGACTTTGTGTTTTCACAATTGTTTTCAGTGTATGTTTTTCTTTTCTTTCTATGTTGAGGATTCTAGGATGACTTTGTTCCCCCATTATCCTTTGTGATATACTCTTTGGGCAGTTGAGGTGGAAACTTTGAATTCTCTTTCATCCTGCTGGTTACTACGCTCTTTGTCACCAGTTACTTTACTATCTAAAATAAAATCCTGTTGTTTCCTACAAGAACACTTCTAAAATAAGAAAAGTGCCTTCAGTGTTTACACCAGGACTTTCTCTTTCATCTGTGTACATCATTTCTGAAATAAGAGAGATGGATGATGTATTCTGCCCCTGTGTCTTACTTTCTGCTTATTTATATAGTATATAGCCTCTGCATATGTAATAGGGAACCTCCCCTTGATCAGAGGAGAGATTTATCTCCAATTGATGTAGTAAAGTTGCACACTTGGATGACTAATCTTTCTATGCTGTGGTGATAGGAACTATTTTGGTCACCAGTTAGCTGGCTGACAAAATATTCACCCAACAATTTTTGGCGACTTTGTTGGAGATGAACGTGCAGTCTGAAGCCTCAAGTTTCAGATTGAAGTAGTTCTTTCCCTTATCCATTATACAGACACTGGTGACTCCATTCCATGTCTTACCCATTATCATTATAGCCTTACCATCTTCCTCCATCTTCGTTATATTATCTGGTTTGTAAAACTAGAGCCACTGGGAAGAGCATGTAGTTTGAAGTCTCAAGCTCCAAGCTGAAGCAGATCCTTCTCTCTTCTATTTTTGTTCTGCAATCTGGAAACTCCACGTTATACAAGAAGCCAAAAATCTCAAGGTGTTTTTGACCCTACTTTTGAGTTGGTGCGGTAGAGTAATTTTTAGTTGTTTCCTCCACAACCTCACCTTCAACGAACTAGGAGTCTTCATCCTAGCCCTACCAGGTCACCAACACAAGGCAAAGCTTCTCT
The DNA here is from genome assembly GCA_037957365.1 of Torreya grandis. Classification (NCBI taxonomy): domain Eukaryota; kingdom Viridiplantae; phylum Streptophyta; class Pinopsida; order Cupressales; family Taxaceae; genus Torreya; species Torreya grandis. Next base: position 1,507,663 of record JARHVA010003264.1, on the reverse strand, counting down.
TTCTACTTTTAGCAGAGCTATGCCTATCCATTCTCCACCTAGATTTGTGATCCCACTTCTACATAATCAAATCATGGCTCAAGGCCCCTGGGGTAACTCTTTTGGTCCACTAAATTTGACTCCACCTCTGCATGAGCTTCCACGTAGTTCAAGGAAGAATTTATCCAAATTCTTGGTGATGGAAAGGTTCATCTTGATAAACATATTACAGCCTTCAGCATAGCCTGCGGTGTGATAGGGGTAGAATTTGAAGACATAGCGGTCAGGCTATTCATGGAGACCCTACAAGGTGTTGTTGCAGACTGAATCTACCATCTGCAAGTTGGATCGATGACTAACTGGGATACACTCAAAGCCAAATTTGAAGCCAGGTTCAAGCCTGCAGAGGATGTGCATGCATTACTGGCCTAGCTCGCTTAGATGAAGAAGGGACCTCATGAGCCTATGAGGGATTTTATTACCAAGTTCAACAAGCTAAGGCACAGGATTCCCATGGTCGCCTAGCCGACACCTCCTAATCTCAAATTCTTCTTCATCAACTCACAGCTACTTGAAGTAAATTTTATGTTGAGACAGGATAGACACATAGACCTTGAGGCTGCTCAAGACTTGGCTACTGAGCTAGAAGATGACTTTGTCTTGGCAGGAAAGATAAGGAGAGATCTTAATAGAGGTAAACCCTCTTCATCTTTTGAATACTCACCCACAGCCACCATTGACCCAATGGTACAAAAGATGGCAAATGCACTGCTAACCTTGAAAAGACAAGTGGCACAAGGTATGTCTTCTGCTCCTTCATACAAAACTGTAACAAGAAGGACATTCCCCAATCAACCAATCAAGGCAACACTGTCAGAAGTCAAGGGCAACCAAATCATCTTCCTTCACCACAGAGGAACCTTGCCCGTGAAGCACCTCCAACCAACTCAGCGCTGAAATATCTAAAAATAGAACATGTTTCTTATTTCCAACTTGAGTTTGAGTAAGAAAATGATGCTGGTCTCTTCATGGAGGATCAAGAAGAATCAGCTGGCAATTCCCACATTGGTTTCCTGAATTACCAGGATGAACCCAAAAGTGAAGATGAAGCAGATGAGGAATCATACGCATTATTCACCCAGTCTGAGAATCAGTCAGCCCAACAAGCTGATAAAGAAAGAACAAAGGAATGAACTAAGCCTGTAATTCCAATTGCTAAGCGAGGAACCACTCTGCCTTTCTAGTCAAAGGACCCAGTGATTGCCAAGAAGGTTAGTACATCAAACATATCTACACCTTCTACTTCAACTTTGTAGATCAGTCCTCTCCCTCCCAAAAACCAAAAGTATGAACTCCCATCCTCTCTTCCAATTCCATCTCAGTCATTTGACATGATTGATCATGTCAAGAAATCTAAAATTCAAATGACTGAGTTTGAATCTCTGCAAGCCAATCCTGAGTAGTTAAACATTGGTGAAGAGCTAGGTGTGGACCTGTCTGAGGCAAAGATTGTGGTCACCCAAATGTCAGCCCCTACTGCTCAAATTTTGTTTGAGCATTCAGGCAGAGGTAATTACTCCTTGACCACAGAGGATGCTCATGTCTCAGTCGATCAAAGTCTCGTGGCTGGCAATCCAGGATTTGATCCAAATTAGGAATCAAAATAATTGGTAGGGCACAGTAAAAATTAATAAGGATCTTCCATCTCTGATGAAGAGAAATTTGATAGAAGATCAACTTTTGATGATGCTTAGATATTGGATCTGATGGTATCAATTCTTACACAGATGGATGCGGATCTCTGTTGCTCAGATTGAAAACTGCTCGAGATGAAGAAATCAAACTCATTCACACCAAAGGAGATATTGAGTTGATGGTTTGTCAGGGGTTTAATGTTGACAATCAAAGCATGTGCTGGACTGAACGAACATAACAACAAGCTATGGTGGTGGACCATACTGCTGTATTCCAAAATCAATAAAAGGAGCCCTTCACAGAGAGAACAAAGAGTTATAGTTTTTAGAGAGAAGACCACGTCCCACCATAGGGTAAGAAGAGTAAAGAGCCAAGAGGAAAATACAGAAAATTGGTTTCCTGGTGGAGAGCTTCATTCGCTCGTCAACTATTTTTGGGGACAAAATAATTTCCTACTAGTTTATCAGGATGGCATCCCCTTTTCTTCACCTTACAAGGAGCAGCGTCTGAAGTACTTTAATTCTTGAAGTATTAGATAAGTTCACCTGTACATATGTATATCTGTATAGTCTTTAGTTCTATTCTATTTTTTTCATTTTCATTTTTTAGAGCCTTTCTTCTTGGGTAGCGCGACTCCATAGCCCAATGGCACACTTCAAGGCACTGGAGATTCTAGTTTCTATTCCCCTCAGCTGTGTTTCAAGTTTTCACCTGAAGGAAGTTCCCCAATTGGAGCCAACTGTTGGTCTCCAAAAATTTCACTCATTTTTTAAATAACATATGACCTATCTTTGTCCTATAGGACCAAAATTTCTCTTTTCCCTTCTCAAAATTTATTATGAGCTTTCAAATTCCTCTTTTTTCAAGCTTTCCAAATATCTATGAACTCTAAAGGGTTGAATCTATGGACTTTGTAGATATGTTTCTATAGACTCAACATGCTTGAAATTAGCAGGTTCAACAGGTTCAAAGGCTTCTGCAGGTGAGTTCAATCAAAAGAACAAGTTTTCAACACCTAGTCATTTTCAAGACTGTTTCAATGGCTTGGTTCAATCAAAAAAGTCCATCGAGAAGCTTCAAAGAACAAAGGCTTGAACCATTTAACTTTTAACCACTTTGGTTAAGAGGTTCAATAGGTTCAACGACCAAGTTGGTTCAACGCGCTTGGTTTAAAAGATCAAAAAGACTTAGCCAAATAATGAAGAATGAGCTAATTAAACCATTGAACCAAAGTTGGTTCAATCGATAGGTTCACGGGGCTACCCCAAAGCAAAAAAGGCAAGTGCCCTTGCAGAGGGCAGGCAACATTAGTTCAAAGGTCAAAGAAAAGACAGAATTCCTTCGCATTTGTTCGAAGGCCCAAAAGGAACAATTCCTTTGGACTTTTTGTTTCCCCTACAAGAACACTTCTAAAAGAAGAGAAGTACCTTCAGTGTTTTCACCAAGATTTTCTCCTCTATTTGTTAACATCATCTCTAAAAAAAGAGATGGATGTCATACCCTACCCCTGAGTGTTATTTTCTGCTTATATATATAGTATATAGCTCCTGCATATTTATAAGGAACCTCCCCTTGATGAGAGGAGAGATTTGTCCCCTTTAGATGTGGTAAACCTGCAACTTTTGACGACCAATCTCCCTTGTTGTGGATGATCGGACCTATTTTGCTCATTAGTATGTTGGTTACAAAATATTCACCCAACAGGGTGTAAATGAGATATTAAGTTTAAGCAATAAAATGATGTTACAATGGAGATCTAAGTTAATAAGGTATTCAACAATAATTAGATTTTAACAATGTTTTAGAAATATAGATTGAATATATCATTAGACAATTGAATAAATAATGGAAATGGAAGAGATAGAAGGTAGATTGTGTTGGGTGAATATTTTGTCAATCAACGTACTGATAAACAAAATAGGTCTGATCAACCACACCAAGAAGATTGGTCGGCCAAATGTGTAGGTTTACCACATCAAAAGGGGACTAATCTCTCCTCTCATCAAGGGGAGGTTCCCTATGAATACGCAGGAGCTATATACTATATATAAATAAGTAGAAAATAACACTTAGGGGCAAAATACATCATCCATTCCTCTTCTTTTAGAGATGATGTTAACACACAAAGGAGAAAAATCCTAGTGGAAACACTGAAGTCACTTCTCTTCTTTCAAAAGTGTTCTTGCAGGGAACAACAATATTTTCTTTCAGGTAGTAAAAGTAACTAGTGACAAAAGGGCACAATAACTAGTAAGATGAAACAGAACACAAAGTTTCCACCTCAACTGCCCAAAGAGTATAACACAAAGGATAATGGGGGCACAAAGTCATCCCAAAATCTTCAACACAAAAAAAAAAAAACACACGCTAAAAATAATTGTGAAAGCACAAAGTCTTCTCACAGTTGGCTTCAGGACACCTCCCTTATTACCTTCACTAACTCTGCTTGTCAAATTAAATAAACAAGAACACATTCAGAAGATAGACATAAGAACAATCTCCTAAAATGATACAAGCCAAAACATCACAAAGTCTGCAAATAACTTATTTCTCATTCAGATAAAATGAAATGAAATTACAATCTGAGCTCAAAGTCTCAGTATTCTTCTTTCAACTGGGCAGAGTTTTGCTCCTGTAAAAATGAAAAGTCTCCTTTACTAATGAGAGAAATTAAAATCTTATAGCAACTATGCAAGGCTTGGCATTCTTTCCCATGGTTTGGTTCATGCTACAGTCAACGTCTTCAATGTGCCTCCAGTTTTGTTTGGAGGGACCATGTTAGGAACAGTGTATTGTCATAACTATGGCATGTCCATTCGTTTAATATGTCTCTTCTTAGTATGGACTGTCTGGTCCTTTTTTTGATATTTGCACAGCTGTCTAATTTGCCATTACTTTATGGAAGAAAAATAGGGTTGCGTCCTTGATTTGGTGCGCTCAGAAGTCTAAGTCTACTTGATCCACTGTTCCACCTACTGGAAATAACTCTTTTGAAAATATTTTTGGTCCTTTGGTCTCACTCCTCTCTCCCTTGTAGCAATTTGAGTCTTTGAGCTCTCTTTTCAGTTAGTCGTTTGATTCTTCTTTTTAATTCCATTCTTAATTTGAATTTTCACGAATATTCCCTTTAAATTTGACATCCACAGGACCGTCAATGGTCGCGAGCTACTTGAACCATGTTGAACCTTAAACCTGTGAACCTATGAAAGTTCATTGGTACATTGGTTCATTCAGTCTCTTTTGTTCCATCGCTTTTTGGTTTAATCGCTTCCCTATTCTTTGGTTGAACCATCTGTTGAACCACTTGTTTGTTGCTTTTTTCCTTAACTGAGGCTGCCTTTGAACCTTTGAACCTATGAACCATTAAAATTTGAACTCTTTCGGTTCAAGGTTCAATCGGTTCATTGGTTCATTCTGTGTCTCACTCAATCATTGCTTCTTTTATCTCTCTGAGCTCTGGTTGAACCTTTGAACTTGTGAACTCGTTGAACCTTTTGGTTCAACGGTTCAATGGTTCATTCAGTTCATCCTTTGAAGCCCTTTTTGTCTAAGTCTTTGAAGGTTCCTTTTTGCACCTTTGTTCAGCGTTTGGAACGTGTCGAAGGGAAGGTGTCCCTTTGGGCTTTTAAAATGGTCCTTTCTCTGTCATCAATTTCCCCCCCACAAGGGTACCTATCCTTTGGGATTTTTCGGGCAGACTCCAGGCTTCAACTTCCCTGGCGGGTTCTTACTTCTTCGGCAGGGTTTTGGCTTTCAAGATTTTTTTGTCAGGCAAAAAGATCGAAAGAATTCCTTCGGACAAAATGTCTGAAGGAAAGTTTATGTTACTTAGCCATTTGTTCTTTTCCATTTCTTCAGAATTTCTCTCTGAGTGAATTCCTTCAAACAAAAAGTCTGAAGGAATTTTGCCATAAACATTTCTCTCAGAAAAATCTTCCCAAAATAATTCTTTCAGTCTCTTTTACTTAGCCATTTTCTCAAGGGATTTCCAACTTTTGTCTGCTTTTGCTCACTGCCCTCTATAAGGGCACTTGTTCCTTTGGCTTTGGGGCTACCCCTTGAACCTATCGATTGAACCAACTTTGGTTCAACGGTTCAATCGATTCATTCTTTGTTATTTGGCTAAGTCTTTTTAATATTTTGCACCAAGCGCATTAAACCAATTGGTCGTTGAACCCGTTGAACCATTGAATCAAAGTGGTTCAAAGTTCAATGGTTTAAGCCTTTGTTCTTTATCATTTGCCGATTGAACTCTTTTTATTGAACCGAGGCACTGAACCAATCCTAGAAACGACTAAGTGTTAGAAACTTGTTCTTTTGATTGAACTTGCTTGCAGAAGCCTTTTAACCTGTTGAACCTGCTAATCTCTTTACTGAAAAAGTATGAAAAATGAGGAATTTGAAAGCTCAAAAAAAAATTTGAGAAGGGAAGAGAGAAATTTTGGTCTTTGAGGACCAAGATAGCTCATATGTTGTTCCAAAAATGAGTGACATTTTTGGGAAACAATAGCTGTCTCTAGTTGGGGAACTTCCTTCAGATGAAAACTTGGAACAGCTGAGGGGAGTAGAAACCAGAATATACAGTGCCTTGAAGTGTGCCATTTGGATACGGCGTCATGCTACCCAAAAAGAAAGGCTCCAAAAAAATTAAAACAAAAGAACAAAATAGAAACAAAAGACTATAAAAATATACATATGTACAGGGGAACTCATCCGATACTTCAATAGTTGAAGTGCTTCAAATGTTGCCCATTGTGAGGCAGAGAAAAGAGAGTGCCATCTTGATACTTCAACAAGAAACTATTTTTACCATTGAGCTGATGAATAGTAAAAGGGCCCCTCCACAGGGAATCAAACTTTCCATGCATCCCCTTTGGTTCTCTTCTCTTATCCCACAGTAGGATTTGATCTCCAATTTGGAAATCACGATTCTTTGCTTTCTGGTCGAAGAGCTTCTTCATCAGACCTTGATGGGTGGAAATTCGATTCACCACTATAGTTTTTTGCTCCTCTAGCTCAGTCAAGCACATGATCCTCTTATCCAAGGTGCTTTCATACGTTTGATCTTCAATCGCTCAAGCCAATTTCAGTGCTGGCAACTCTAGGGCAATTGGTATTTCAGCATTGACTCCATAAAGAATTTAGAAAGGCGACATACCAATTGCTCTCTTTGGCATAATTCTGTCTGCCTATAAAGCATCAACCAATGCCTTATGCCAAGTCCTTTGGTTTTCATCCACCAGCTTCTTGATGATAGTAACCAGGTTCTTATTGCTTGATTCAACCTATCCATTCCCTTGTGGAAAGTAATCAGAAGAGTGGGAGAGTGTGATTCCATAGTGGAAATAGAATTGAGTGATCCCCTGGGAAGTGAAACAAGCTGCATTATTAGTGACAATTTTGGTTGGGACCCTAAACTTGGAAATGATATTCTCTTTGAGAAAATTGCATACTATTTCTGAAGTAGCATGTTTGTTTAGAACTACTTCCACCCATTTGGTGAAGTAGTTTGTTGCCGTGAGGACATAGTCATGTCCAACACTTGATGATGGGTTTATAGCTCCAATAAAATCAATTCTCCATTACTAGAATGGCTCCTCTATGATCACTAGTTCGAGGGGTAGGGCAGTTATCTTGGGCCTTCCAACAAACTGTTGGCACAGTTCACATCCTCTGACCCACTTGTATGCATCTTAAAAGAGAGTTGGCCAATAGTATCTAACTCGTAGGATCTTATGGGCAGTCACAGGGGCAAAAAAATGTCCTCCATAGGCTGAATTGTGGAAGAACTTTAGAAGTTGGCTTTGTTGCTCCTTGTCCACACAGCGAAGGAACGTTCCATCAAGGCTCCTCTTGTATAGGTTGTTGTCTTAGAGGACAAAATTAACAGCTTTCAGCTTGATGGTTCTCCTTTCTTTATAAGATAGGTGAGTAAGACACTCACCATAAGTAAGGAAATGAGCAATACCTAAATACCACTCATTCGTGGTGGAGACAAAGAGGACTGTTGCTGTGTCATCCACTTCTGGTTCTTCATGCTCTGTTCCTCTTGGCTTGTTATCAACAATTAGTTGGCATAGCCCCTTTCCATGCACCAGCTTTGTTGGCTTGATGACCATATCAAACTCTTAGATCTTTTCAACCCAATTGCCTCTTTTCATTCCAAACTCCTGTTGAGTTAGTATGGATTTGACCGTGGTGTCAGGAACCAAGGCAGTTGTGTGTGAATTCAAGATGTAGAAGTGAAAATGCTTCACTTCCTTCACCACTGCATAAGCATGCTTCTCTATGTTCGAGTACTTTATCTCATGAGATTTAAGAGGATAGCTCATGAAAGAAATGGGGGATTCCATACCTTCTTTATTTTATTGAACCAAAATTATTGAAAGCATGTGTTCTGAAGCATAACTGTATATGGTGAACTCTTTGTTATAGTCTGGACAACCCAGAATTAGACCATGGGCAATGGCAGTCTTGATATCCTCAAATGTCGACTTACCTTCTTCACTCTAGCTGAAGGTGGATTTTCCCTTTATCATGTTTACAATGTGCCTAGTCTTCTCAGCAAACTCGGGGACGAACCTCCGTAAGAAATTCACCTTTCCAAAGAAAGAGTGAATAACAGTCTTGCTTGTGGGCAAGGTAAGCTCTTAGATAGACTTGACTCTATCTGAGTCAATCTTTATGCCTCCTTTAGACATAATGTGTCTGAGAAGTTTCGCCTTTGTTACTTCAAAAACTGACTTCTTATGGTTTAAAGAAATGAAATTCTGGTGGCAGCATTCCAACACTTGTTGCAAATGGCACACATGATTTCAGTGATGTTTAGAGAAGACAGTCAAGTCATCAAGATAAACTACAATGAACTTACCCATCTCATCCTTGAAAGCAAGGTCCATTACTCTTTGGAAGGTGGTGCAAGAATTTATCAAGCCAAAAGGCGTCCTTTTATACACAAATGTGCCCCAAGGTGTGGTGAAAGCAGTCTTATGCTAGTCTACTTCACCAACTTTGACCTGATTATACCTTGAGAAGCCATCTAGCATTGATAACATCTCCGAGCCTGTCACTATTTGGAACACTTGATCCATGATTGGCAAAGGATAATTATCCTTCAAGGATGCCTAATTCAAATTTCTAAAATCCACACAAAGGCAAATGTCACATTCTTTTTCTTTACAGGCACTATATTGGCAATCCATGTGGAATGATGGATTGGGAAGATTGTCCTGGCATTTAGCATTTTTTGTATTTCAGATAGAATAGTACCTAATATTTTCAAATTATAATGCCTGGACTTTTGCCTTTAAGGTGTCAAATCATCCTTGAGAGGAATGTCATGTCGAATTTTATCAAGTCAGAGTGACTTTAGGTCATCATAGGAGTACGCTAGGATGTCTATGTACTGGTTGAGGAAAGTGTTGAACTTGAAACGCTCTTCAAGAGTACAACATTTCTCAATGTTCACCATCTTGGGGTTTTCCTTGGTTCCCAGATTTACTTGATCAAACTCCTAAGAGGAGCTTGAATCCGTTTGTTGTTGTTTGATGAATCTATCATGCTTATCAAACAACTTCTCAAGGGAGACCATGCCTTTGAGAACCTTATTCCCTTTTAGTTATAATAACTCCTCACCTATGCTTGAACTTGATTCAAGAACTAATTTATACTTTTGAGGTTCACTGCCTTCAAAATATAGTTGTTCAAAGCTATCCCTTTGCTTTACAAAGGCAATGATTTGGTTGTCATTGTTAAACACTTGCCAATGACTGGCATTGTCAGGTACACTTGGTCTAAAGACCAACTCAATAGTGTACTTGTCTCTTTTGAAATCTAGGTGGGGGACCAAGAGAATAGCTGAAACAGCCAGTGCATTTGCCCAGTCATTGAATTTTCTAGGAATGGCAGAGATGCTGAAAGCAACAAAGCTTTCAATTTGGTCCAAGACTAGATTGCAGTAATGATGTAATCTTTCATTCTTGGTTTGGTACAAGTTTCTCACCTGACAAACCACCAATTTTGCATCTCCTTTATCATGAAGGAGTTTGATGCCTTTGTTTCTAGTAGCTTTAAATCCCATCAACAAAGATTCATACTCAGCTGTGTTATTAGTGTTGCCAAATTGAAACTTATAAGATGAAGGAAAAATATCTCCTTGAAGATATATTAACACAACCCTAGCTCTTGAACCAATAGAGGAGTAACTGCCATCAAATTCAAGAATCCATACCTCATTTGATACTATTTTTTCTTTCGATTCCTCTTCATCTGGAGGGGGAGATTCTTACACACTTGCATTGCACTCAGCCAATTCTTTTCCTATTCTAGCTGAACTAATCTTCATGGTGTCACCTTAAAGAGTTTCAATAGGCATTTCATGGAATTCATCCATGGATAAAAACTAGTTACCCATGCCTGAAGACTCAAACCAAATTTGAGCTTTAGGTGCTGAGGTATGGATAACCACGTATTTGCTTCCTTCTCAAGGAGTAGCATCTTCATAACACCTTTGACTGGAATCGTTGCCTCGGATAAGTACATGCTCAATTCACCACCAACATCCCTCTAAAAATTCCACCTAAGAACGATGCCATAGGATGCAGGGATGTCGGCCACCAAGACAGTCATTTTGATCCTCTTGTCTAGGAATGCTACAAATGCAAATTAGGCATCTTTGATCTGCCCCAACAATAGTACTTGTTTGTTTTCCATGGAGAAGCATCTACCAAAGGTTTTGGTCATTGTAAGGCCAAGGGATTCAGCCACTTTGGCAAGCGTAACATTATTCGAGGCTTCGAAATCAATGATGCAATTGTTTAGCTGATGTCCATTTATCAGCAATGAGACATAAAAAGTTACAGTCCTACCAGGAGTAGCAGGAGGGGAAATGACAAGATTGTTCTTAGTGGGTGCATTCTTGGGGGGATCATGTGTCACTTTGGGAATTGCTTTTTCAATAGGGACATTCTAGTTTTTAACACATTGAACCATTCTATCTAATTGCTCAGGATGGGACTGCAAAAATTCAAATTCAGACATTTGAATTTTGATTTTCTTTATATGGTCAATGATATCAAATGTCTAGAATGAGCTAGGAGCAGAGGATGGGAGTTCATCCTTTTGATTTTTGGAAGGTGGAGGACTGAACTGCGAATTTGAAGTAGAAGGCGTAGGGGCATTTGGGGTACTTACCTTTCTTGTAATCACCAGGTCCTTTGGCTAGAAAGGAAGAGTGGATCCCCACTTAGCAAATAAAACTACTAGTTGAGGTCGCTCCTCTGCTTTCTCCTTATCAACTTGTTGAGCTGCTTGATTCTTGGATCAGGTGAATACAACATACGACCCCTCAGTTGCTTTACCTTCTCTTCTGGGTTCATCCTGATAATTTAGAAAATCAATGTTGGAGTCAACAGCTAATTCGTCTTCTTCTTCAGTGAAGATATTAGCATCATCTTTAGGATTCAACTCAGTTTTGAATGAGAAATCTGATTCAGCTTGAAGATATCCAACTACTGAGTTGGTTGGAGGTGCTTCAAAGGCGATGTTCCTCTATGGAGGAGGAAGGTGATTTAGCTGTCCTTGATTCTTGGCAGCATTGCCTTGGTATACCTGATTCTGAAATGTCCTCTTGGGTGTATCTCTGTATGCAAGAGCAGATGACATCCCTTGCACCATTTGCTTTCTGAGAGCTAGCATTTCATTTGCTAGCTCTTGTATCATTGGGTCAGTGGTGACTATAGGTGAGTATTCAGAAGATGAAGAGGATTTACCTTTATTAGGGTCTCTCCTTATCTTTTCTGCCAAGATAAGGTCATCTTCTACCTTAGTATCCAAGTCCTGAGCAGCAGCAAGGTCTATGTGTCTAGCCTGTCTCAGCAAGAAACTCACTTTAGGCAGCTGTGAGTTAATGAAGAAATACTTGAGATTATGAGGTGTTGGTTGGCTGACCATGGGAATCCTGTGCCTCAGCTTGTCGAACTTGGCAATGAAGTCCCTCATAGGTTCATGGGGATCCTTCTTCATCTGTGTGAGTTGGGCTAGTAAATCATGCACATCTTCTACAGGCTTGAAACTAGCTTCAAATTTGTCTTTAAGTGTATCTTAATCGATCACTGATCCAACATGCAGGTGATAGAACTAATATGCAACAGTGCCTTATAATGTCTCCACGAATAGGTTGACTGCTATGTCTTCAAATTCCACCCCTATTATGCCACAGGCTATGTTGAAAGCTGCAATGTGTTCATCAAGATGAACTTTCCCATCACCAAAGAATTTGGAGAAATTCTTCTTTGAACTGCATGGGAGCTCATGCAGAGGTAGATTTAAATTCAATGGACCAAAAGAGTTACCCCATGGGCCTTGAGCCATGATTTGATAATGTAAAAGTGGGATCACAAATCTGGGTGGAGAATGGATAGGCAAAGCTCTGCTAGTAGAAAAAAAAAGAAGCTCTACCTTGTGTTGGTGGCCTGATAGGGCTAAGAGAAAGATTCCTAGTTCGTTGAAGGTGAGGTTATGGAGGAAACAACTTAAAATTACTCTGCTACACCAATTCAAAATCAGGGTCAACAACACCTTGGGATTTCTAGCTTCTGGTATAACATGGAGTTGCCTGATTGTAAAAAAAAGGAAAAGAGCAGGATCTACTTCAGCTTGAAGCTTGAGACATCAAACTATGCCCTCTTCCCTAGCAGAGTTGCCAAAAACTATTGGGTGAATGTTTTGTCAATCAGTGTATTGATAAACAAAATAGGTCTGATCAACCACAACAAGAAGATTGGTCGGCCAAATGTGTAGGTTTGCCACATCAAAAGGGGACTAATCTCTCCTCTAATCAAGGGGAGGTTCTCTATGAATATGTAAGAGGTATTTACTATATATAGATAAGTAGAAAATAACACTTAGGGGCAGAATACATCATCCATCTCTCTTCTTTCAGAGATGATGTTAACACACAAAGGAAAAAAATCCTAATGAAAACACATAAGGCACTTCTCTTTTTTCTGAAGTTTTCTTGTAGGGAACAACAAGATTTTCTTTCAAGTAGTAAAAGTAACTGGTGACAAAAGGGTGCAGTAACCAGTAGGATGAAATAGAACACAAAGTTTCCAACTCAACTGCCCAAAGAGTATAACACAAAAGATAATGAGACATAAAGTCATCCTAAAATTCTCAACACAAAAAGAAAAGAAAAACACACGTTGAAAACAATTATGAAAGCACAAAGTCTTCTCACAATTGGCTTCAGGACACCTCCCTTATTACCTTCACTAATTCTGCTTGTCAAATTAAATAAACAAGAACACATTCAGAAGATAAACATAAGAATAATCTCTTAAAATGATACAAGCCAAAATAGCACAAAGTCTGCAAACAACTTGCTTTCTCATTCAGATAAAATGAAATGAAATTACAATTTGAGCTCAAAGTCTTAGTATTCTTCTTTCAACTGGGCAGAGTTTTGCTCCTATAAAAATAAAAAGTATCCTTTACTAATGAGATAAATTACAGTCTTATAGCAACTACGCAAGGCTTGGCATTCTTTTCCATGGGACAACCCATGTTGCAGTCAACGTCTTTAATGCACCTCCAATTTTGTCTGGAGGGACCATGCTGGGAATAGTGTATTGCCATAAATATGGTGTGTCCATTCTTTTAATATGTCTCTTCTTAGTATGGAATATCTAGTCTTTTTTCTGATATCTACGCAGTTGTCTAATTTGCCATTACTTTATGGAATAAAAATAGGCTTGCATCCTTGATTTGGTGCGCTCAAAAGTCTAAGTCTACTTGATCCACTATTCCACCTATTAGAAATAACTCTTTTGAAAATATTTTTGGTCCTTTGGTCTCGCTCATCTCTCCCCTGTAGCAATTTGAGTCTTCGAGCTCTCTTCTCAGTCAGTTGCTTGATTCTTCCTTTAAAATCTACGCTTTATTTGAATTTCCATGGATATTCCCTTTAAATTCTTCTTCTTTATAGGCACTATGTTTTCAATCCATGTAGAATGATGGATTAGGAAGATGTTTCTCACATTTGACATCTTTTTTATCTCAGACAGAATAGTACCTGATATTTTTGGATTATATTGTTTGAATTTTTGCTTGTATGGCATTGAGTCAGACTTGAGAGGAATGTTATGGCAGATTTCATCTAGTCTAAGAGACTTCAAGTCTTCATAAGAATATGCTAAGACATCCATGTATTGACAGAGTAAAGAGGTGAACTTGAATCTTTCTTTAGGGGTACAACACTTACCAATATTGATCATCTTGGGATTTTCTTCAGTAGACAAATTCACTTGATTGAATCCTTGAGAGAAACTCGAGTCTGTTTGCTATTGTTTAATTAATCTATCATGTTTGTCAAATACTTTTTCAAGAGAAACCAGGCCTTTGGGAATTTTTTTCCTTTCAGCTACAAGAATTCTTCATTTATATCTGAGCTAGATTCAGACACAGATTCATTCTTCTAAAGTTCACTACCTTCAAAACATAGTTGTTCAAAATTATCTTTTTATTTCATGGAGGCAATGATTTGATGATCATCATTGAATACTTACCAATGATCAGTATTGTTAGGAACACTTGGTCTATAGACCAGCTCAATGGTGTACCTGTCTTCTTTGAAATTTGAATGAGGAACTAAAAGAGTTTTTGAAATAGCAAGTGCATCAACTCTATCATTAGACTCTCTGGGTATGGCAGAAATCTTGAAAGCATGAAAAGTTTCAATTTGGCCCCAAACCAAGTTACGGTAGTGGTGTAATCTTTCATTCTTAGTTTGGTATAAGTTCCTCACTTGACAAACTATTAATTCAACATCTCCTTTGGCATGAAGAAACATAATGCCTTTTTTTTTAGCAGCCTTCACGCCCAGCAACAGAGATTCGTATTTAGCTGTATTGTTAGTGTTGCTAAAATGTAATTTGTAAGATGAAGAGAACATATTTCCTTGAAGATATATTAAAACAATCCTAGCTCCTGAGCCGATAAAGGAACAGTTGACATCAAATTCCAAAGTCCATATTTCATTTGGTACTGACTTTTTTTTAGACTTTCCTTCATCAAAAATAGAGAATCTTTCTTGGTCTGTACTGTAGCCTATTATTTTTTTTGATATTATTGTTGAACTAATTTCTGAGTTGATGCTTTCAGGTGTTTCATGCACTTCATCTATAGACAAAAAATAGTTACCCATACCTGTAGATTCAAAAAGAATTTGAGCTTCAGGGACTGATGTATGAGTGACCACATATTTTGCTTCCTTTTCAGGGAGCAATCTCTTCATCACGCCTTAGACAGGGATCCTTCTCTAAGATATATCCATGCTTAATTCTCCTCCCACGTTCTTGCAAAAATTTCATCCAAGCAAAATGCCATAGGATGCTGGGACATTAGCCACCAAGACAGACATCTTGATTCTCTTATTTGGGAAGGCTGTGAATGCAAATTGGGCATCTTTGATTTGCCCCAGTAATGGTACTTTCTTATTCTCCATGGATAAACATCTCCCATATTTCTTGGTTAGTGTGAGACCAAGGGATTCGACCACTTTAGTAGGCATGACATTGTCTGAAGCTCTAGAATCAATGATGTAATTATTTAGCTAATGTCCATTTATCAGCAATGAGACATAAAAAGGTTCAGTCCTGCTAGGAGCAGCAGGGGGAGTGGTGACAAGGTTGTTCTTGGTGGGTGCATTTATGGCAGCATCATGTGTCACTTTGGGAATCGCTCATTTAACAGGGATGTTCTGGTTTTTAACACATTGAACCAGTCTGTCTAATTGTTCAGGATGGGACTGTAAAAATTCAAATTCAGACATTTGAATTTTGGTTCTCTTTATATGGTCAATGATATCAAATGTCTGGAATGAGCTAGGAGCAGAGGATGGGAGTTCATCTTTTTGATTTTTTAAAGGGAGAGGATTGGACTGTGAAATTAAAATAGAAGGCGTAGGGACATTTGAGGTACTTACCTTTATTGAAACCACTGGGTCCTTTGTCTGGAAAGGAAGAGTGGATCCCTGCTTAGCAATTGAAACTGCTGGTTGAAGTCGCTCCTCTACTTTCTCTTTATCAGCTTGTTGAGCTGATCAATTCTTAGACCGGGTGAATACAGCATACGACCCCTCAGCTGCATGGCCTTCACTTTTAGGTTCATCTTGATAGTTCAGAAAACCAATATGGGAGTCGTCAGTTAATTTTTCTTCTTCTTTAGTGAAGAAATTAGCATCATCTTTAGGATTTAACTCGGACTGAATGATTTTTTGCTTCAGCTTCAAGATATCCAACTATCAAGTTGTTTGGAGGCACTTCAAGAGTGAGATTCCTTTGTGGGGGAGGAAGGAGATTTTGTTGTCCCTGATTCCTGGTAGCATTGCCTTGGTATGCCTAATTCTAAAATGTCCTCCTGGGCATATCTTTGTATGCAGGAGTAGATGACATCCCTTGCGCCATTTGCTTTATGAGAGCTAGCATTTCATTTGCTAGCTTTTGTACCATTGGGTCAGTACTGACTACTGGGGAGTACTCAAAAGATGAAGAAGATTTACCTTTATTAGGGTCTCTCCTTATCTTTCCTGCCAAGATAAGGTCATCTTCTACCTCAGTAGCCAAGTCTTGAGCAACAACAAGGTCTATGTATCTGGCCCGTCTCAGCAAAAAACTCACTTCAGGCAGTTGTGAGTTGATAAAGAAACATTTGAGGTTCTGAGGTGTCAGCTGGGCGACCATGGGAATCCTGTGCCTCAGCTTGTCGAACCTGGCAATAAAATCCCTCATATGCTCATGAGGCTCTTTCTTCATCTGTGTGAGTTGGGCCAGAAGGGCATGTGCATCTTTTGTAGGCTTGAATCTGGCTTTAAATTTATCTTGTAGAGTGTCCCAATCAGTCACTGACCCAGCCTGTAGGTGGTAGAATCAGTCTGCAACAGTGCCTTGTAGTGTCTCCAAGAATACCCTGACCGCTATGTCTTCAAATTCCACCCCTATTACATCGCAGGCTATACTGAAAGCTACAATGTGTTCATCAGGATGATCCTTGCCATCACCAAAGAATTTGGGGAAATTCTTCCTTGAACTGCGTGGAAGCTCATGCAGAGGTGGAGTCAAATTCAGGGGACCGAAAGAATTACCCCAGGGTCCTTGAGCCATGATTTGATTATGCAAAAGTGGGATCATTAGTCCAGGTGGAGTCTGGGTAGGCAAGGCTCGAACAACAATTTGTCCAAGGTGAGATTATGGAGAAAACAACTCAAAATTACTCTACTGTACCAACTCAAAAGTAGGGTCGACAACACCTTGGGATTTCTGGCCTGTGGTATAATGTGGAGTTGCCAAATTGTAGAACAAAAATTGGAAAAGATTAGGATTTGCTTTAGCTTGAAGTTTAAGACTTCAAACTGCGCACTCTTCCCTAGCGGAGTCACCAAAAACTATTGATTGAATATTTTGTCGATCAACATACTGATAAACAAAATAGGTCTGATCAGCCAAAGAAGGAAGATTAGTCATCCAAATGTGTAGGTTTACCACATCAGAAGGGGACTGATCTCTCATCTTATCAAGGGGAGGTTCCCTATAGATAAGCTATATATATATAAAAACAAAAAATAATACTCAAGGGTAGGACAAACCATCTATCTCTCTTTTTTTAGAGATGATGCATGCGGATCAAAGGAAAAACTCAAGGGAAATGATAGACAGTACTCCTCTTCTTTCAAAATCACTATTCAGCAAACCACAAGAATACGCCTGGTAGTAACAACAAAATGTAGCAAAGGATGTAATAACTAGTAAATCGAGATGCAGCACAAAGTCTTCACCTGGATTGCTCAAGAGTAAGATACGAAAGACAATGAGGGCACAAAGTCGCCTCAAGGTCCTTTACATAGAAATTAAAAGAAAACACACTAAAGACAATTATGGGGGCACAAAGTCTCTCCACAGTTGACTCTTTAGGACACCTTCTTGACTGTTGTCACTAATTCTGCTTAGTGAATTAAAGGAACATAAGATATATTGAAGAAAAAGACATAAGAATAGTTTCCTCAAAAACAAAGCTATTATATCACAAAGTCTGAAAAACCATTTGCTTTCTTATTCCAGTAACAAAATATGATCAACATTATGAGCTCAAAGTCTCAGTAATGCCTTACAATTTGGGCAGAGTTTCATTCTAATTGTCAAAAAAGAGATTCTTTTTACAACAGAAGAGAGTTCTTTATATAGCCTCTTCAAGAAGGACTTCGAGAATAGTAATACATCATGTTGCATTGGAATTTGTTAAGAAGATAGGCCGAAACTTAGGGGCATTTTACCCATTTGATTTTATCAATGCGGGGAAACAAGTCATGCTTATTGAAAGTTTGCAACTTTCAATGTCCACCTGGCGATCTGATCTTATCTTCATCATTCCTCCTTTTTTGGTTAAATTGAATCCGATCCTGGATTTAGTTTGTTGTTCTGTTCCTTCCCCGCTTTCTGTTGGTATTGGCCTTATAATCTGTGAATGTATTGTGGTCTGTATGTTCAAAGGATCAATGGTTAGTACACTGTGTTGAATTTGACATTTTTGGGCGCGTCATTCCTTTGTCCTCTTTCAGCTTTTCTATTTGGCACTTTCTGGATTGAACTTGCCCTTTCAGGCCTTAAGAAATGACCCGTTTTGAGTCAGAAAGAGCCTCCCACAAGGGTATCTACCCTTCGGGCAGTCTTTGAATGGCCTTTGGGCTTCTTCAGAAAAATCTTTGAACTTTGGCGATGAACCAACTGTTGAACCATTCCATTGAACCATGGCTTTGAACCATTTCGTTGAACCAAGGCTTTAAACCTCTTGTTGAACTTGCCTTTGAACCATGTGTTTGAACTAACCGTTAAACCAAGTTTTGGTTCAACAATTCAAACAAAGCCTTGAACTGATTGATGAATTGTTTGATTGAACCAAAGGATGAACCAAAGCGTTGAAACGCTTGGTTGAATTGAGACACTGAACCATTCCTTTGATTGAACCCACCGTTGAATCTAAAGCATTGAATCGATTGAACCTGGAACTCATTGAACTTATAGAAATGAGCCTATTTGTAGAGTCCATAGAAACCAAGTCTATAGTTTTCTCTAACTTTGAAAGAGTCCGTAAATTTCAACCTGTAAAATCCCATTGAACTTGACCTGCTGAGTCCGTAGATTTTTGAGAAGCTTGAAAAATGAGGAATTTGAATGCCCAGGACAAATTTTGAAAAGGGAAGAGACAATTTTGGTCTGTAAGACCAAAATAGTTCAAATGTTGTCCCAAAAATGAGTGATATTTTTGGGAAACAACAAATCACTTCCTCGTTCCTTGGTTGAACCATCCATTGAACCACATGTTTGCTGCTTTTTTCCTTGACTGAGGCCTCCTTTGAACCTTTGAACCTATGAACCATTGAACTTTGAACTCTTTTAGTTCAAGGTTCAATTGGTTCATTGGTTCATTATGTGTCTCACTCCATCATTACTTCCTTTATCTTTCTAAGCTATGGTTTAACCTTTGAACCTGTGAACTCATTAAATTTTTTGGTTCAACGG
Source organism: Torreya grandis (assembly GCA_037957365.1). Taxonomy (NCBI): domain Eukaryota; kingdom Viridiplantae; phylum Streptophyta; class Pinopsida; order Cupressales; family Taxaceae; genus Torreya; species Torreya grandis. The sequence continues at coordinate 1,488,416 of JARHVA010003264.1, read as the reverse complement.
TTCAATGGTTCAATCAGTTCATTCAGTTCATTCTTTGAAGCCCTTTTTGTCTAAGTCTTTGAAGGTTCCTTTCTGCGCCTTTATTCAGCCTTTGGAACGTCCCAAAGGGAAGGTGTCCCTTCGGGCTTTTAAAACAGTCCTTTCTCTATCATCAAGTGCCCCCTCGCAAGGGTACCTATCCTTGAGGATTTTTTGGGCAGACTTCAGGCTTCAACTTCCCCAATGGGTTCTTACTTCTTTGGCAGGGTTTTGGATTTCAGGCTTTTTCTGTCGGGCAAAAATCCCAAAAGAATTCCTTCGGATAAAATGTCTGAAGGAAAGTTTCTGTTACTTAGCCATTTGTTCTTTTCCATTTCTTTGGACTTTCTCTCTGAGTGAATTCCTTTAGACAAAAATTTTGAAGGAATTTTGCCTTAAACATTTTTTTGAGAAAAATCTTCTCGAAAGAATTATTTCGGTCTCTTTTACTTAGCCATTTTCTCGAGGGATTTCCAACTTTTGTCTGCTTTTACTCACTGCCCTCCGCAAGGGCACTTGTTCCTTTGGCTTTTGGGTAGCCCCTTGAACCTACCTTTTGAACCAACTTTGGTTCAATGGTTCAATCGATTCATTCTTTGTTATTTGGCTAAGTCTTTTTAATCTTTTGCACCAAGCATGTTGAACCAATTGGTCGTTGAACCCGTTGAACCATTGAACTAAAGTGGTTCAAATTTCAATGGTTCAAGCCTTTATTCTTTATCATTTGCCGATTGAACTCTTTTGATTGAATCGAGGTGCTGAACCAGTCCTGGAAATGACTAAGTGTTAGAAACTTGTTCTTTTGATTGAACTCGCCTGTAGAAGCCTTTTAACCTGTTGAACCTGCTAATCCCTTTACTGAAAAAAATTTGAAAAATGAGGAATTTGAAAGCTCATAGCAAATTTTGAGAAGGGAAGATAGAAATTTTGGTCTTGCAGGACCAAGATAGCTCATATGTTGTTCCAAAAATGAGTGACATTTTTGGGCAACAATAGATTGAAATGAATATATTTGGGAATAAGGTCATGTTTCTAGGAATGATTGAACTACAACCTTGAGAATATAACTATGTTTTGTTGCTAGATCAAAATTAGTGGGGTGTTGATTGCGTCTGGCTCAAAATCAGTAGGTGGTTGTTACATATAAATTCTTCGCTAAACAAATTTAATTGATTATCCATAGATTTTCTATAGTTGATAACTTGATTCGATTATTACTAGCTAAGTTGTGAGTCATATGTTGTTATGGGGCAATTGTATGTTGCTTAGATTTCATGATATTGCTATGAGTTAACTGTAATGTATATTCTTTGCATTGTAATCATATTAGCTTGTTAATTAACAATATTTTATGATATTGACGTCATGATGTTATGGTCTAATTGCTACACCCTTAACCATTGGTGTGTCTAGGGATATGTGTGGCTGACTTGTGGCATATATACCTCTTTTATATGTTTGTTACATTTGTCTATTTTCTTAGATAGGTCAGCCTATGGAATAACCATGGCTAAGTAGACTATATATAGGAGGTAGTGGTTAGTCTATAATCATCATATATGAATTATTCTGCTCTTATTGCATTATTGTGGAGGTTTTCCCATTGAAATGACTTTGCTATATTATCCAATATTCTGCTTTACTATCGATCATTGCTATGTGATCTATCACATCTATTTATTCTGTGTGAATTTATATGAACATATAAGTAATTCAATTACAAGTGGTATCAGAGCTTCAATTTGGGCAAGTTTCCTATGATGTTTTTTTTTTTGTCAATGCAATATTGCTCGAAACATTTTTTTGAAAAAAAAATATTTAAAAAAAAGAGTTTGAATTTTTTTTCCTCTTACACAATTGCAATCGTTAGATTTGTCTCGATGAGATGATCATAATGGAATATTCTGTTGGTACACTTTTTTGTGTCAATTTTTTTTACCCTAGTGTGTAAAGATTATGGTTGGATTTATCTTGGTGAGGTAATCGCAATAGTATCATCTCTTGGTACACTTTTCAAGGTGAAAACCCTCCTAGGGTTAGTTTATGGCAGGTCCTTTGACTCGAAGAAGAAAAGGGGCACCAAAAAATCCTAAGACTCCTACGGATGACATGGAATCTGGAACTTTAGATCTAACAATTTCTCAGCTTCAGGGTGATATAAAGAACTTGGTAAGGCATGATGACTTTGTTGCAATTCAAGCTAATGTTTTAGGGATGCATAGAGAGATTAACAGGGTTCACACTGAATTGCATCAAATCACTACACAATTGGCTGCCCTTGCATCTCAATTTCAACCTAACAACCCTCCACTTCAGCATTCAACTCCTCTAAACACCAACAACTCTTATACTAATATGAAACCATTGTTGCCAAAAGTGGAAATGTATAAGTTCGATGGTAAGGATCCTCTCACTTGGATTACCCTAATTAAAAATTGATTTGAGCTTCATCAAACTCCTAGTTCTCAAAAGGTGATAATGGCATCTCTGTATCTAGAACCTGAGCAGTTCATTTGGTATCATTTATTACGTGCTCAAAAGAAAAATAATGGTGCTCCTGTTACATGGTATATTTTTATGGATGAGTTGGATGTAATTGGTATGTTGTTTATATTTCATTATTTCATTGATATGAATTAGCTACAATGTATATTCTTGACATTGTAATCATGTTAGCTTGTTAATTAACAATATTTTATGATATTTACGTTACGATGTTATGGTCTAACTGTTGACCAATTTTGCCCACAAGCAAAATTTTGGTCACCTTCTTCACCTGATGTTCAAATGCCAGTCATTTTCGAGTTCAGCAAGTTCAGAGAGTTCATTTTATGCCCTGGTTCAGTGGTTCAACCACCTTTGGTTCAAAGGGTTCATCGTTTGGTTCAAGCATCTCATTTCAATAACGTTAAACCTTCGTATCATTGAACCGTTGAACTAATTTTTTGGTTCAATAGGCCAGGTTAAATGTACTTGGTTCAATACATAAGTTCAATCAAACAGTTCAAAGGCAATTTCAACGATTTAGTTCAATGGAAAGGTTCGTCGGCTCGATTCAATGGAAATCAACACGCTTGTTTGAACCATTGAACCGTTGAACCATTTTTGGTTCAACAGCTTGGTTCAACAAGCCTGGTTCAACACATGGTTCAAGGGTATGACCTTTAACTGAGGGGTAGTTCAAAGGCTCAGTGCCCTTCTAAAGGGTTGGCACTTCAAAGAGGTTTTCGGGCGCAGCTCGATTATAAAGCAAAGGGCGGGAAGGAATTTTTGTGGAATTTTTGTCTGCAGGAAAATATTTGTGAGTAAAAGTCCATGGAAAACAAAGTCTGCAGAAAATCAAAGCCCGCGGGATAAACACGAAGCCAAAAGCCCTGGGGAGATTGTCCATAAGGACTCGGGGAAAAGTTTGAGATAGCAAGGAGATCCCCCAAAGGACCCCAAAGGGCAAGTGCCCTTGCAGGGGACTTTCGGCCAAAGACAAAGGGACTTTTCAAAGGGCCGAAAGGTGCTAAGAGGAAAGTAGGCCACATAAGAAGACCCAAACCAACTAATGGACGCGACGACGGCCACAAGGCTGTCAAGTTTAAGAAGGAGAATTAGCGTTGGCGTTCAAACCAATGACAGCCATGGGGATGTCAAAATTAACAAAGATAAATGGTTGTTTGCTTTCAAAAAGCAAAGGAATTGCTAAGCATTGCAAAAGAGCTAGAAATGTAGCGACCCGCTTGAATGTTCACCCAAAGGGGCCGAATGAGCCAGATAAGACAAAATTGACAAAGGACAAGAATGAAAGGTGCAGAAGAGTGACAAGGCAGTCCAAGTGGAAAATGGAAGGCAATTTATTGCATGTTAATCCCCAAATGGCACAAATAGCAAGCAACATGGCCCGTGCATTTTAAAAGGGGACAAATTTTAATCTATTTACAGAAAAGAGGGTGCAGCCTGCATTTTGACATTAATGATCTAATGCCAAAGTCAAATTTGGTGCTCATATAGCATGGTTCCAGCAGGCTTCTTCTAGAATGATGACATCAACAACAGTGTTTTCCTCTTCCCAATGAGGGGACGCGACAGGCCAACTTGTCAAAGAAGCGCCAAGTTCCTTTCTCTCTCCTTTTATATATATTGTAACTTGGTCATTTTGTAAGGGATCTTCCACATTTCGCTAAGGCGTAACCCTGGCAAAATTTCCACCTGAATCAATAAACACAGTTTTTACCTCCATTTTGGATAGATATATCCGAGTATGTCTTGAGTGTTTGTTTTTGTGTTCAGTCATTGTTTATTGATGCTCTCACAGGTTCAACACCAGCATACCTGTTATCTACAAGGCACCATTTCTGTAGCTGAAAGGAGAAGAGCTAAAATTTGGAAGACCAGAATAGAGGAAGTTACTTACAGTGTGCATTTCACATCGTCTCACTAATTTTTTATTTCTTGTGTTTTCATGAAAGCCTCCCTACTAGTTTCTTGCAGCGTGGTCCTTCTGCCAAGTGTGTAGTGTATGTATGCATTTGTCTGATTTCAAGAGTGGATGTGTGAAGGTCAACCTTATTTTGGTGTATCACCTCTTTAGAGTAGGTTTGTTTTCCTGTATCTTCCTCCCTTTCCTCCCTTATATATATATATATATATATGTGTGTGTGTGTGTGTGTGTGTGTGTGTGTGTGTGTGTGTGTGTGTGTTTTGCACTTGCTGGAACAAACATGATACATCAAAGGGAGCTAGCCCTTATCTAGAGACTCTCCCCTCCAGCTTTGTCGATCCCACAGGTGAGAGGGGAGTTTCCATGTTGTGAGGGGAAGACAGGAATTTGACTTCTTGTCACTAGGTGCATTTTCTTGCGTCAACAGTTCTGGCATGCCCAGTGGGACTAATTGCGACAGGTTTTGTCAATAGAGTTGAATAATTTTGGTGTGTTCTTCAATCGACTAGCCTTTAGAGGCTTTTGCATCAAACACCAATGGCGACTCTAAGTTAAATCAACTGGTTAAGCAGTTCTGGTATCATAACATCAAGAAGCATTCTGGTATGTATAATCCCATCGTTCAGAGCCATGGATCCTATTTTCCTTGGCCATCATGGCTATAATCCTTGCTAGCCTTATGTTGATCCTTATCAGCTTCAATATGGCTAGTCTCAGCCCTTTCATGACTTATATCAGCCTTATGCCCAGTCTTCTCATTATGTCACTTCTCCCACTCAACCCAATCTCTTTGCCAATCAACCTGTTTTTGCCTTCAAGCGAGCACTGCTGGGATACAAAAAACATGTGATAGATCTTAACACCAGAAGAGGATGCGGCTAAGAAATTCTTGATCATATTGTCCATCAAGTGAGGAATGCATTGGTTCAAGTTAAAAAAGAATGGGCTTCTATTGAAAGAGCCAATTGGCACAGGCTTACAAGTGAGATTCTAGATGTGGGTAGTTTGATCGTATCTTTGGAAGAAAAGCTAAGTGTTCATGAGAGGCAGCCTTACCAAGTCTATCAACCTACATACTCACTACCCCAAGCATCATATTAGTCATTTATGGTGCCTGCTCATAAGCCAAATCAAGCCTGTCAAAGTCCTTTCCCCAATCATGTTGAGGAGAGTTTTGAAATGGCAAATCTTGTGTTTAAGGCTAATCTTGATAGACAGATTGAATTGGCAAACCTTCAGGTACAGCAGTCCATTTTGGAAGTGAGGGAAATGGAATCTGAATCTTTGTTGCCCTCTCACATTATGGCCCCACCACCCCTAAAAGAGATGCCCAGTCCAAATTTCTTGAGCTGGAATCAAGTGGTTGAGTCACGAAATAGCAAGAAGGCAAAATACATTATCTAAGAGTGTGAGGTACAAGATGAGGTTAGTCCTTTTCAAGTTCCCCCCACCCTTACTCGGGAATCTCCTTGCATTTCATGGCAATCTTCATGCAATCCCCATCTCTATGGTGTTTCCCACGAGCTCCAAGAAGTACAAAAAGAGGATAATATAACTAAGCGGATTGAGGAATTAGAGGCTAAGATGAGACAACTGGGAGAGAGAGAAATGGAGTTTTCAGACCTTGTAGAGGAGTTGATGCCAAAAGACACCCCTTCCATCAATCCACAAGCTAATTTCAATATTGACAAAGTATTGGTAAAGTGGAGGGACGAAAATCAAGAAATTTTGGCCCAAGGTCTGCCCCCTCTGATTCTAAAGAAAACTCCCTCTTGTATGCTGAATCCTTTCTATTAGATGGCACTTGCTCATTTTGACTCATCTGATGCATCAATCGATCCTACCCTCAATCCCATTCACCTAGCTTTTTAGCACGCCTCTTTTCAGATAGCTCTTCCTGTACATGAGCAGACCCTCCTAAATCCTCCCCAACCTCCTCAAATCTTTCGACATGATCTTCAAATTCCAAGTTGGAAGAAGGGACATCATGAACCAGCTCAAGACCTAGAAAATGATAAAGTTGCTACCTATTTACAGAAGCAAGATTCCAATCCCAAGATCACAAGCTAGAAGCAAACAGTGGAATCTTGGGGTGGAAAGGGGGAAGAAGGGAAAGGTTTTTCTCAAAACCTTGAAGAAGATGGGGCTGCTCCTACTCCCGATGATGATTGTGACTTCTAGGAAAGGCTCTTCTAAGAGAATATAGATAGGTGGATTGTAGAGTTGGAATCCAAAGAGAGATTCCTCAGCCAGTGTGTGATGGACGGTTCAGACCCAACAACACATTCCATGTCTGAACACACCCCACCTACACATCCTCAAGAGAACTATCAGGCAATCCCTGATATAGGTGAAGTGCTGACCAAATGTAAAGAAGAGAATCATTTGATTCTAGTTCAGGGACTTCCTCCTCTTCCACATGAGTTCATCCATCAGCATTCCACTTCACCCCTTCTCGAGGAGGAACCTGTCTTGAAGGAAGCAAGCGAAGAAGAGTGTGCTTAGTTCATGACTGATCAGGGAGACTTCATGAGTATGGATGAGGAGGAGATCACCTTAGCTGACATGGAGGAGCATGGAAAATCTCTTGTTCATGCTTTGAATGATTTTTTTGAAGTCATCGAGGCAGGCTGCACTATTCTTCAAGGAGGCTACGAGCTGGATAAGGGCAGAGAAGGCAGCATTGAGGTTCTAACAAGCATGCAAAGAGGCTGTAGTTTTTCAGATTTACCCCTTCGAGAGGTTGGTGAATTTGAAGATATCTCCTTTGAAGTCATTAAGGAAGATGGCCATACCATGGAACCCAAGCATGAGGCAGAAGAGAGCAAGCCAGTCAAGGGTGCGTATCAAGGGGATTATGGTGATGAGTTGGCAACAATCGATTTCTTGATAGGATATACCAGCCTGAAGAACTAACAGGAGGCAAGCTTGCAAGAACAAACATGGTATGTATACATTGAGAGCAAGTTTGAATATCCACTCAGATTCCAGCCAACTCAGGTGATAGGGAAGAGGAGCAGGTCACCAAATCTCCTTTTCTTTCAGCTACTTCCTTGGCACCACAAGTCCTTTCGCCAGGAAGGGGACTTAAGAAATTTTCCTTTTGATCCAGGAGGGAGGAGAACATTCTTGGTTAGCTATATATAGTAGTTTGTTTTCAATTTCTTTTCCTGCTTTCCCTAAGTGCAGTTTGCACAAGTAGTGTTTTTTAGCCTTGTGTGTTTCCCTTTGTGTGTGGGGTAAAGCTTCGTGTTTGATTCTCAAATCTTTTGGGGCTGTTGCTAACTTTCGTTGTAGCTACATCTGACTTTGTGTCCAATGGACTGCAAGGCAATTGGATTCTAAGCATAGCAGGCATGCTTCGCCTGTGAGTCACCAATTATTGACCAATTTTGCCCACAGGCAAAATTTTGGTCACCTTCTTCACCCACTGTTCAAATGCCAGTCATTTTCAGGTTCAGCAAGTTTAGAGAATTCAAATTATGCCCTGGTTTAGTGGTTCAACCACCTTTGGTTCAAAGGGTTCATCGTTTGGTTCAAGCATCTCATTTCAATAGCGTTGAACCTTCGTATCGTTGAACTGTTGAACCAATTTTTTGGTTCAACAGGCCAGGTTCAACGTACTTGGTTCAAGACATAAGTTCAACCAAACAATTCAAAGGCAAGTTCAACGATTTAGTTCAATGGAAAGGTTCATCGGCTCTGTTCAATGGAAATCGGCACACTTGTTTGAACCATTAAATCATTGAACCATTTTTGGTTCAACGGCTTGGTTCAACAAGCCTGGTTCAATGCATGGTTCAAGGGTATGCCCTTGAACCAAGGGGCAGTTTAAAGGCTCAGTGCCCTTCCAAAGGGTCGGTGCTTCAAATAGGAATTCAAGCACGGCTCGATTATAAATCAAAGGGTGGGAAGGAATTTTTGCAGACTTTTTGTCTGTGGGCAAAAGTTTACAGAAAATCAAAGCCCGCAGGATAGACACGAAGCCACAAACCTCGAGGAAATTGACTCGGGGAAATTGTCCATGGATAATTTGTCTACGGGGACATGGGGAAAAGTCTGAGACAGCAAGGAGACCCGCCGAAGGACCCCAAAGGGCAAGTTCCCTTGCGGGGGACTTTCAACCAAAGACAAAGGGACTTTTCAAAGGGCCGAAAGGTGCTAAGAGGAAAGTAAGCCGCAGAAGAAGACCTGAACTAGCTAATGGACCTGATGACGATCGTGAGGCCATCAAGTTTAAGAAGGCAAATTAACTGTTGGTATTCAAACTAATGACAACCGTGGGGATGTCAAAATTAACAAAGAGCAATGGCCGTTTGCTTTCAAAAAGCAAAGGAAGAGCTAAGCATTGCAAAAGAGCCAAAAATGCAGTGACCCGCTTGAATGTTCGCCCAAAGGGGCTGAATGAGCCAGACAAGACAAAATTGACAAAGGACAAGAATGAAAGGTGCAGAAGAGTGACAAGGCAGTCCAAGTGGCAAATGGAAGGTGATTTATTGCCTGTTAATCCCCAAATGGCGCAAACAACAAGCAGCATGGCCTGTGCATTTTAAAAGGGGACAAATTTCAATCTATTTATAGAAAAGAGGGTGCAGCCTGTATTTTGACATTAATGATCTAATGCCAAAGTCAAATTTGGCACTCATACAACATAGTTCTAGCAGGCTTCTTCTAGAATGATGACATCGACAACAGTGTTTTCCTCTTCTCGATGAGGGGACGCGACATGCCAACTTGTCAAAGAAGCGCCAAGTTCCTTTCTCTCTCCTTCTATATATATTGTAACTTGGTCATTTTGTAAGGGATCTTCCACATTTTGCTAAGGCATAGCCTTGGCAAAATTTCCACTTGAATCAATAAACACAGTTTTTACCTCCATTTTGGATAGATATATCCGAGTATGTCTTGAGTGTTTTTTTGTGTTCAGTCATTGTTTCTTGATGCTCTCACAGGTTCAACACCAGCATACTTGTTATCTACAAGGTGCCATTTCTGTAGCTGAAAGGAGAAGAGCTAACATTTGGAAGACCAGAATAGAGGAAGTTACTTACAGTGTGCATTTCATAGTGCCTCAGTGATTTTTTGTTTCTTGTGTTTTCATGAAAGCCTCCCTGCCAAATTTTTGCATCATGGTCCTTCTGCCAAGTGTGTAGTGTATGTATGCATTTGTCTGATTTCAAGAGTGGATGTGTGAAGGTTGACCTTATTTTGGTGTATCACCTCTTTAGAGTAGGTTTATTTTCATGTATCTTCCTCCCTTTCCCCCCCTTGTGTGTGTGTGTGTGTTTTGCACTTGTTGGAACAAACACGATACATCAAAGGGAGCTATCCCTTATCTAGAGACTCTCCCCTCCAGCTTCTCCAGTCCCACAGGTGAGAGGGGAGTTTCCATGTTGCGAGGAGAAGACAAGAGTTTGACTACCTGTCACTGGATGCATTTTCCTGCGTCAACACTAACTACCTACTTGTTGTGAGTTTGATGTAGGAGAAACTCATCCCTTAGATCATGGAGGGAGAGCTTCATCGAAGAGGGTGATGTATATGAAAATGTTGGGGGATGACAGATAAATCGGTTAGAACTCTGCACACACCACATTAATTAGTACATGTTATATGCATAATGGAAAGGTTAGCCTAGTGTGTTTTGATGTTGCTTGCATTTAGATAGTTGTTTATGCATGGTTAACTTAGTGTAACGATTAAATCAAATAGATCATATGTGACGTGGAATTAATTTTATGTGTTTTTGTTATGTAATATTTTTATTACGTTATTATGGCTAACTATTGTACTAAATATTTATTTATTATTAAGATAATTAGCGAAATAGATAAATAAGAAATAAAAATAAATAAATAAATAAATAAAGGAAAGTAAGTGTTTTAAATGAATAGAATAGAATAAAACAAGAGAGATATCTCTTAGAATTAAAAAAATTACCAAGTTTTAAATAAAGCACAAAAGTTCATAAGAAAGGAAGAAAAATCATATTGGAAATCAAGCTTAAAAAAAAAAGCTTTAGAAAAAAAAAAATAGAATATATCTTGGAAAAGATAACAACAATTCAATAAGAAAAAAATGAAGGGTTATATAAGAAAAAGAGGAAAAAGCATGGAGTTATAGAAATAGAGGGCATAACATGTAAAATAAAGAAAATTGTTGAAAAATGAGAGAGTCGAGCCCAAATATAAGTAGTATACTAAGAATTTTAATCACACAAATAATATTCTGCTTTATTAATTTTGTTTGAACACATTATAAATATATAAGACTTTAATTCTTATAATAGGGGATTTCCAAGTCCCTACAAACTATCAACCACTTAACTAAACACTTTACCCGTACAACAATAATATATTACAAACTACCTTTGTAATATATATCTAATAACAAACACTATTGAATGAACATATTATGACTAACAATATATTTGGTAAACTAACCTATAGACTATTTACCTCTTGGTAAATACCTTAACTTACACAATGTAATAACTAATCCCTAACATTCCCCCTCTTAGTTTTTACATGTGCAAAAACATTCACACTGTCACCTACAGTATGCTCACCCCTTGTAGCATGCCCTATTTGGCTCATGATCTTAATATAAAGAGAGCCTCACTCCTCTCATAGTTTTACTGGTTTATCATAAACCTTGATATGAACGAGAACCTCCTTCTATCAATTGTTCACCTCCTGTGGTTTTTTGAATTTCTACCACAAACCCTTTTAAGATCCATGAACCGACTTACATTGGTGTTTTATGTCTTTTCACAATATTTTCATATTAAGAAATTATGTTTTAGACTTACACACAAATTACAAATATTAAACAAGCATATTATTCTATTCTTATTTTAAAAATACATAGCGAAAACTGTAAAAACAAACCACATAGAATGTCACCAAAATATTATGGGCCCCATTGTTGGCAACTGACAAGAGGATATGGAACCTCCAACCTCTGTTTCCTCCTTCCTCTAGTTGAAGAAGCTGCTTACTCAGTTGATATCTTGATAAAACTCAATTATATGTCGCTTTGACTCAAATGGGGTCCTCCCCACAATACTAACATATTCGATATTAAGACATCGCATACAAGCGATAGTGTGTCCTTTACAATATTTATTTTTTACATTTTTGAAAAAAGATGACTCAACTATTAAATCAATAGACAACTTCTTAATAACAACAAAGACTATTATTTTGATGACACTTATTGACATATGACTAATACTTATCATTTTTGTTGGACATAAAATGATTATAATAAGACTCTATAAACATAAAACTTAATAGAAACTTTTGACACTTTAATTTTAAATTATTGTACATAAATAAAATTGACTCAATAAAATAACTTAAAATAATAAATAACTTTGAATTCGACTCAAAGATAAAAAAATAAAAACATTGACACGTAAGACTCTAAAGAAAGACTCTTTTATTATTGTTTTGACCATATTGTGGTGGATTTACACTGAATATTCCAGTCAGGTGCAAACATCCAACGTTTAGGCCAAGTATGTAATACTATGGTGGATAATGTTTGGTGAAAATTGGCAAAGAGGGATTTGAATTTGAGTAAGTTGTGTGAGGGAAATCCAAATATACATAGAGAATAAAATATTTGGTGAAACAAATCATACGGTGTGAAGGAAGATGACAAATTGGATCTAGTGTCATGGACCATGCATAGACTGCCAAATCTTAGAGCTGAACTCGCATTAACCAAATCTAGGTGATTTTGAAAAAGAATTTGAATAATGAGCAGGTCTAGATGACGTTAAAGTCTCAAGCCAACATATAAAGACACTAGATCTAATCGAAACAGAAGGTTCGTGCAGTTGTAAATGGACTAAAAGTGCCAATAGAGATGAAATACTATGGTGAGTAACTGATATTTGGTGCATGCAAGAATCAAAATTCTCTTATGGTTTTAATAACTGAACAGCTTGTAAATTCACATAAGATACACACCCTCTAAGCTAAACTGATCAGTGATAGATCCAAATGAAACACAATAAAATATTCTATGGGGGAACGCTAGCGTCAAACAAAGATCTCCACAAAGCTAATAACTTAAACTACTAGCTAATGTATACTTACAAAAGACATTATCATAAACTACATGCATCCACAGGGACAAAGTTCAGAACTACTACCCCTCACAAATATTTAGGATTCCATCATTGCTCTGATACCACTGTTGAAAAATGAGAGATCCAAACCCAAATACAAGCAGTGCACATAGAGAATTTTAATAACATAAATAATAATATGTTTCTCTATTAATTTCATTCGAACACATTACAAATATACAAGACTCTGATTCTTATAATAGGGGATTTCCAAATCCCTACAAACTCTTAACCACTTAACTAAATACCTCACCCGTACAACAATAATATATTGTAAACTATCTTTGTGATATATATCTAATAACAAATACTATTAAACGAAGATATTGTGCCTAACAATATATTCGGTAAACTAACCTGTAGACTATTTACCTCTCGGTAAATACCCAAATTTACACAATGTAAAAGCTATTCACTAACAAAAATAAAAGGGAGAGCAACCTCTGGAGAAAAGAATGATTAAACCAAGCAAAATTTGATCAGATACCGCCATCCCAGTTTGGAAGCTTAACATGGTAGGGGGCATTTTGAATTTTATTATGAAGTTCATTATATTTACAGTGTGTATGGGAAAACTGGGATTTTTGATAAATAAATCCATGGAAAAATTATAAGACTGTAATATAGAAATATGAGTATTATTATATAGCGAAACTGTATATTTAGCAATCTGAATTAGTTGTATAGCCAAAATGAATAACATAATGCTAATATATTAATTATGTTACAAAATTAGGGATATAACACTATGTTGTCATATCCGTGATTACATTATAAGAGTTTAGCATTTCTAAATTAGTTGAAATATATAATTTTGTGTTAACATGTAATCGCCCTTTTTATTATGATAATTCTGCATATAGTATAATAGCCATGTAGGAATATAGATTACATGGCGATTATAATAATGTGATCTGTATTGTTCTAATCATTATCAACAAATAATATACATTATGATAATTATGACTGTAGTGATAATTCCGCATTAACATATAATCACCCTTCCTTTGTAATAGAGTAACAGTTCTCTTCTTGAATTTATATCATCTCTTATCAATATAATAAGGTGATTCTACACAAGCTACTACTATTTTAGCTCTGATACGATAAAATATGCTAATGCAGGGATATAATATAATATTATTTAGCTCTTATAAGGTGATTGTATAAGATATGATTTTTACTATACTTTTAAATTATGGTAAATGTCGAGTCAATCTTATCACGCCATCTCTTCTTATGGGACACATTTATCAATCCAATGCAAATGTTGATTTTGTACTATGGTACCAGATGAGCGATCCTCTTTCTTCTTCTACCACATCATCGAGGACATATCTAGAATCTAAAATGTATGAATTCTCTAGCTCCCTTCTAAGCATGTTAATTGTCTCATAGCATCGACTTCTTACCTTCTAGAATTATCATATTTTTGTGTGGATGGCTGGCAGTAGTACACAAGGCGCATCATTTTAGGACCAAATCAAAATGAGGTTTGTTGTAGATACTCATAGCCTTACTATGTAAATTGATTCCTTGTTAAAATTGATTACATGTGCACTATTGTTCAACTCTTTAGTCGGCGATGATATATGCTATACCCATATGCTGATGTTCATGTCTTAACTGGCAATAATGTTTTCTGAATGGGTAAATAAATTGCTATATATATATCATTGCAGGTAAATTGATTTGTGTATCACATGGAAAACATCTTATGCATGTATATGAATAGATCAATATACACTACCGAGATTAGAATGTATTCTTACTGAATAGATGGGTAAATATGACTACTATACATCTACAAGTTATGGCGATATGCTTTGAATATGGTGATCTGCACTAAGTTGCCACGACTTTGATAATCATAATGATATTAATATATAGAATCATATTTTTGGTATAAACAGGGGAATTCTTAAATTTATATGATATTAAGCTAAGTATAACACTTCCTTAAATAGATATTTAAACAGTTAGTTAAGATATGCATATGAGTTTAAAAAAAATGGCTTAAATGACTTAAAATGACTAAACATGAGACTAATTTGCTAAAATGGCTTAAATGTCTTTTATTAAAAGTTGTTGATATGAATATATCATAGGCTAAGATGTATATGTGTAGGTTGATGTTGTTATTACCATGTCATTATATATAACGGAAATCATAATTATGCATATTACAATTAAATATAACTACCCGATAAGAACTGTAGTTATATCGGATACAAATAAACAAGTATGCATGTGGTGGCTATACAATGGCATCATGGCCAAGGTGAGTACTCCACTAATTACAATTCTCATTATATGGATGAAACCAGATAAAGGATCTAAATCATATAGTTAGTCTAACTATTATGTTGTATAGAGAGTAGATATTACAATATTCACATACGGTGTATTCAATGAATTATGGATCTAGAGATACCATAAGGATGTTTTTGGACATTACATTTAGTTAATAATTCAAATATAGTTGGATTTGTAAATATAATTCATCTAAACTGATAGAGGTGTGCCTATATCCGTTATGAACAATAATAAATCATAGGTTTTGTTGACGCATGAAAATGCACCCAGTGACAGAAAGTCGCACTCCTGTCTTCTCCTCGCAACATGGAAACTCCCCTCTCGCCTGTGGGACTGGCGAAGCTGGAGGGGAGAGTCTCTAGATAAGGGCTAGCTCCCTTTGATGCATCGTGTTTGTTCCAGCAAGTGCAAAACACACACACACACACACACAAACATATATAGAGATATAAAAAAGGGGGGGTGAAAAGGGAGAAAGATGCAGGAAAACAAACTACTCTAAGGAGGTGATACACCAAAATAAGTCAACCTTCACACATCCACACTCAAAATCAGACAAATACATACATACTCTACACACTTGGCAGAAGGACTAGGCTGCAAGAAACTGGCAGGGAGGCTTTCATGAAAACACGGGTAACAAAAAATCACTAAGGCGCTGTGAAATGCACACTGTAAGTAACTTCCTCTATTCTGGTCTTTCAAATGTCAGCGCTTCTCCTTTCAACTGCAGAAATGGTGCCTTGTAGATAACAGGTACGTTGGTGTTAGACCTATGAGAACATCAAGAGAGAATGACTGAACACAAACAACACTCAACACATACTCTGAAAAAATTATCCAAATGGAGGTAAAAACTGCTTTTATTTGATTCAGGTAGAAATGTCACCAGGGCTACGCCTTAACAAAATGTGGAATATCCTTTTACAAATGACAAGTCTTTCAATATATAGGAGAAGCAAGGAGGCTCATTTGGCGCTCCTTTTTTACAAGTGGCCCATGCGTCCCTTCATTGGGAAGAGCAGGCTGCCTAAAAGTCAATGATGTGTCGACCCTTGCTTTGACTTCAGGCATCTTTTGATGTGGCTACACAGTTTTTCTCATTAACCGAGGCTACATCTTGAAGGCACCTATGTAGCTTGTCTACTCATAAATATGAAATGGAAAAAAGGGGAACACGATTGGCCGCTCGCGTCCTTTAGTGATCAATTGCAGCCACTATGCCACTTGCTGGAGTTACTTCTTGAATCGATGCCTCCCTTCGCCACTTGGACGACCTGTTTGATCCATGCTTGGCACTTTGTCCTTTTCCTATTTTGTCTCTTTTAGCTCCTTTCGGCCCTCGGGCTATCTTCTGGCAGGTTGCTGCATTGTTGGGCCTTTTCCATGGTTAGCACTCCTTTGGTTCGGAAGCAAACGACTAGTTCATTGCATTAAATTTGATGGCCTTTGGACCGTTCGATTGAACCATTCGTTGCACTTTAACCGTTGAACCAAGGCCGAAGCATTGAACTTTGCAGAAGCATTGAACCAGTTCATGAACCAAGGCTGATAAACTGATCCAACCAAAAAAAATGAATTGGCCTTAAACAACAGGGGAGAAGTTGACCAAAATTTTGCCTGTGGGCAAAATTGGTCAACAAATTGGCAACTCACAGGGGAAGCATGCCTGCTATGCTTAGAAGTTAGTTGCCTTGCGAACCATTAGGCACAGAGTCGGATGCAACTATGAAAGAGTTAGCAACAGCCCCAAAGATATGAGAATCAAACATGAAGCTTTTTACCCCACACGAAAAGGGAAACACACAAGGCTAAAAACACTACCTATGCAACTGCACTTAGGGAAAGCAGAAAAAGAAACTAAAAACAAACTATTATATACAACTAACCAAGTATGTTTGCCTCCCTCCTGGATCAAAGGGAAAATTTCTCACATCCCCTTCCTGGCAAGAAGACTTATGGTGCCAGGGAAGTAGTTGAATGAAAAAGAGAGTTGGTGACCTGCTCCTCTTGCCTGCCACCTGAGTTGGTTGGAATCCAAGTGGATCAGATTCAAACATGCCTCCAACATACATGTACTCTTCTTGTCCTAGGAGGCCTGTTGAATGATGGTCCTTCATATTAGTGCTCTTCACCAAGAAATCAATGGTTGGTGGCTCATCACCATAAGCCCCTTGATCTGCACATTCCTTCTGCAATGTATCATGGTCTGACTTGTTTCCTTCTGCCTCATTGAAAATCCTGTCAGACTCATCCTCTGCTTCCTCTTGGCTCTTTTGAAGAAGGGTGACTGTGGTGATGTCTGAAATGGACTCACAAAATGATTGCTCATCCCACAGAACATCACCTCTTTCTTCAAAACTCTCTTCTTTAAGGCGTTCCCCCAAGAAGACAGACCTCTCCTTTTCCTCCAACTCAAGCTCCTCAGCGTAGTCGTCCTCATCATCAAAATAGCAAGGAAGCTCATCAAATAGAGGGGAAGAGAGATCACCATGCATTTGTTCCTCCTCGTATTGCTGGAACATCTACATATATGCAAGACCTGCATCTTCTCCACTACTGATAAGGTCTTCACAAGAAGCGTCAATGATGATTTCTTCTTCGTTGTTGTTCATGACAACCCCCTAAAAAATTGCATATTAGATCTTCTACTCCTCACCTGTCTCTTGCAAAACAGGTTCTTCCTTGAGAAGGGGTGAAGTGGAGAAAACGTGTGGAAGAAGAGGCAGTCCTTGAGCTAGAATCGAATGATTCTCCTCCTTCCACTTGGTCAGCACTTCATCAATATCAAGTGTGGCCTGATAGCTCTCTTGGAGGTGTGTGGATGGGCTGGGTTCAGACAGGTCCGCCACATGTTGGCTGAGGAATCTCGTTTGGGACTCCAACTTTACAATTCTCCTGGCTATATTTTCTTGAAGGAGCCTTTCTTGGAGATCGCCAGCATTATCCTCTTCAAAGCTCTGAGTTGGTTCCTGGCATTCCTTCCTCCAACTTGGAATCTGCACATCATGTTGAAAGACTTTTGGAGGTTGAGGAATGCAAGGAAGAGACTGTCGATGCACTAGAAGAGTCTCTAGAAGAGGGACGTGCTGGTTGGTGGTACTCCCCCTAATGGAAGATTCACAATCTAAGGAGTTTAGAAGGTTCATCTCCATGGGAGGTTGTTCTGATGCCCTCTGGTGTTGGAAAGCCAAGTGCATAGGATTGAGAGCGAATTCATTTGATGAGTTGGAGTGAGCAAGTGCAATCTGATGGAAAGGATTTAGCACAAAAGAAGGGGCTTTCTTCAGATTAGGAAGGGGTACGCAAGGCTGACTGCCTTGAATAGATGGATTTCTCCATTTTGTTACCTCCTCCTCCATGGATTGCAAGGGTTGTGTTTGCCTAAACAAACACTCTTCTTTATACATCAGCTCCTGTTGATACCCGTACTGCTCTTCCAGTCTGTCAATTTCCATTGTCTGCCTCTCAAATTCCAGCGCCACCTCCCTTATCGTTGCAGGGCAACCAGGAGAGCTGCTTGAGGGGATTACATAAATATCTGGACCCTGATCATATTTACATGAAGGAAAACAAGACCCATGATTTTGAACAAAGGAAATATACATACAAGAATTGATTTCTGATGGCACCAAGCTGCTTAACTAGCAGATTTAACTCAGAGTCGCCAGATGCTAAAAATACTCAATTTACTATAATAGGACCAGCATCAATCCTGATACCTTACTACGTTGTCAACTATGTGTCCCATTGGGTGTGCCAAATTTATTGATGCAAGAAAATGCACTTGATGACAGGAAGTCGAACTCCTGTCTTCTCCTCGCAACATGGAAACTCCCCTCTTGCCTATGGGACTGGCGAAGCTGGAGGGGAGAGTCTCTAGATAAGGGTTAGCTCCCTTTGATGCATCGTGTTTGTTCTAGCAAGTGCAAAACACACACACACACACACACACACACACACACACACACACACACACATATATATATATAGATATAAAAAAGGAGGGGGTGAAAAGGGAGAAAGATGCAAGAAAACAAACTACTCTAAGGAGGTGATACACCAAAATAAGTCAACCTTCACACATCCACACTTAGAATCAGACAAATACATACATACTCTACACACTTGGCAGAAGGACCAGGCTACAAGAAACTGGCAGGGAGGCTTTCATGAAAACACAGGAAACAAAAAATCACTGAAGCATTGTGAAATGCACACTGTAAGTAACTTCCTCTATTCTAGTCTTCCAAATGTCAACTCTTCTCCTTTTAGCTACAGAAATGGCACCTTGTAAATAATAGGTACGTTGGTGTTAGACCTGTGAGAGCATCAAGAGACAATGACTAAACACAAATAACACTCAGCACATACTCTGAAAAAATCTATCCAAATGGAGGTAAAAACTGCTTTTATTTGATTCAGATGGAAATTTTGCCAGAGCTACGCCTTAGCAAAATGTGTAAGATCCTTTTACAAATGACAAGTCTTTCAATATATAGGAGAAGCAAGGAGGCTCATTTGGCGCTCCTTTTTTACAAGTGGCACATGCATCCCTTCATTGGGAAGAGCAGGCTACCTAAAAGTAAATGATGTGTCGACCCTTACTTTGACTTTAGGCATCTTTTGACATGGCTACACAGTTTTCCTCATTAACCGAGGCTGCATCTTGAAGGCACCTATGCAGCTTGTCTACTCATAAATATGAAATGGAGAAAAGGGGTACACTGTTGGCCGCTCACATCCTTTAGTGATCAATTGCAGCCACTGTGCCACCTGCTAGAATTACTTCTTAAACCGACGCCTCCCTTCGCCACTTGGATGACCTGTTTGCTCCATGCTTGGCACTTTGTCCTTTTCCTATTTTGTCTCTTCTGGCTCCTTTCGACCCTCGAGCTATCTTCTGGTAGGTCACTGCATTGCTGGGCCTTTTCCATGGTTAGCGCTCCTTTGGTTCGAAAGCAAACAACTAGTTCATTGCATTAAATTTGACGACCTTTAGACCGTTCAATTGAACCATTCATTGTACTTTAACTGCTAAACCAAGGCCAAAAAATTAAACTTTGCATAAGCATTGAACCAGTTCATGAACCAAGGCTGATGAACTCATGCAACCAAAAAAAATGAATTGGCCTTAAACAACAGGGGACAAGTTGACCAAAATTTTGCCTATGGGCAAAATTGGTCAACATGTTTCTCGAAGGGTAGGGAAACTATAACTACATGAATATAAGACTCTTCATTCATAAGAATACTTGTAATACTAAAAGTTGATCTAGTGGTTAGTGGGTTTGTATATGTCATGTTTATTTCATTAATGGTTACAATGTTTATGGGCTATATGATGAGTACACTATAGCATGGTCCACTTATACCTATTGAGAATGATTGGTTGTTGTATTGTATATTGATCTGTTGTAAATTTGTGTACAATACATACCATGGGTGTACTAATATGTATGAGGATGTATACATACATATCTTATGTATATAAATAGATTGGGATGCATGCATATAACATAGATTTTGACTAATATATTGTCATGATTTTGGGTGATTCATATATCTATGTACTTGATGAAACATGTATGTATCATGTAAGAGCAATTTGAATATTGTCGAATACTTATATGCAAATCCTAATACAAAAGACTATGTAGTTTTGAAAACTTATGTACGGAGTGATATATGCTTCAATTACATCAGGATGAAAATCTATTTAATTAGGGATACAAACTATGGTGAAGTATTACATTGTTAAAACCCCTGTCTTATAAAAGGCTCGTCAATGTGTCTTGTGAACTGAAAAGTTACAATTATTATTGAAAACACATGAAGTCATTATCTAGAACTTTAGATTACTGTTGACATTTACAGTATTAGAAAACTTATGTGCGATACATATTATGAGTGTATAAATGTGTACAAGTGTTTAGATGTATATAGCATATATTAGTGCATCATTATGTGTACCTATAAGTTATAGTTATTTTGATTGATAGTATGCAATATAAACATAGGATATATTTGGTTGGTATAATATGTACTTGTTTGCCTATTATTTAAGATTATGAGACATTTGATTTTGAACTGTAAGACTGGTTGTTTGTAATTGAGTAGTTGTGCATATGAATAATGGACTGTGATATAATGGGATGTCATAGAGTGTATTTTATCTGAAAACTACTGTCTAAATGTATGTTATATCAGGTTGTATAAACTATACTTATTATGTCTAGATTCATTCGTACGTTTGATGGACTAAACATATGCATTTGATTATTCTTGTGCTTAGTATGTTTTGTGATAGCTAGTAGGAAGTAATTTGTATGAATATGTTGGTTATATATATGTTAACCCAATCCCTCATTGTTGGTACTAAGTAATTAGCGAGATAGACTTCACTAAATTACTAGAACCATAATGCCAAATGAAGGAATCTGATCAAGTAGTGTTTATGAAGTTGACTAATCCTAGAGATCAATAACTATTTGAAAACTTTGGCCAAGTAATGTTAGTGAGACATTAGCATTTCATGTGTATGATTTACATTTTTGTGCAATATCTTGTTAGAACAGGTTTCTTTGTGATATACCGCATGTTTAGTTTTAGAAATCATAAAGCACACGAGTACTAGCTTATCTCTATGAATTCCCACACTATCATTATCTACTCATATGTGAAGGGAGGGCCATTCCCTGATAATAATTGTGTGGGGGATTTATGGTCTGTGGTTGGTGTGAAAAAGCACTCGGATGATGCTCTCCCTCCTCACATTAGTACTTACTAGGAGACAACACTTGAGATTGCCAAAAATATGAGAGTTTGGGAACTCATGCTCCATGGAGTTTTGTATCTTGTATCTTGTACATTATATTGTATTTATTATTATTAAGACCTTAATTTGATGATATGGAAGTATTTACTTATTTGTACTTTGGTAGCAATGGTTGTATCATTATACCAGTTGTGGCTGGGTATTAGCAATTACTTTCCATATTTGGTTATGATGTGTTTCATATGTTGTTAGTGATTAGTGACTATTAATTGTCACATGCTTATTTATAGTTAACATACTTAGAGTGTTATATATAGATCACTAATTATATTCTCATGGTGAATTATAATGGAAGAATGAGTAGATTAAAATAAAATAAAGATTATCACATTTTTCTAAGTTAAACCCATTGAGGTTGTTATAGTGGTCAACTATATTCATTGATTATCTCGTCATGTCGATTGTGTTTTTTTTTGGGCTAGATAATTTTTAGGGATACTTTACAGATTGAGACTGCTCAAGAATATGGCTTCGTTTCACTGATTTGACTAGTATAACTCTCTAATGTGTTTCTCCTTTAGTCTTAACCTAATCTTCAAATATATGCATAAAAATTGTGTGTGCAAGTTAGCTAACTCAGGTAACCTCTCTAGGAGTTCCAACAACCTACCCTGCACACTTGAAATCATGGTCAATATAGTTTTAGTGCTTGTGAATGAAGCCCAACACAATAAGGGATAAGACTTCACCTCCTCTCCCTAGATAATCAAGTACAATGATATGATTTGTTAATACCTTTTAACACAAAATGTGATCACATGAGAGTTATATTGAATTTGATGAAATGTAGGACTAATGTGTAGACTCTTTGGCTAAATGTGCAGAACTCTTGATAAGACTTGATTATTATATGCTAGACAAATGGCTTGAAAGAGATATGTTAGATATGATAAGATGAGGTCCCTTTTTGGGATAGATTTGTATATATGAGGCTCTTAGGACACTTTGAACATAAGTCGACCCTAGAGACTAGTGATAATCAAAATTCAAGGTGTAGGAAATTAGATTAAGGTGGAATGGACCCACAAAAAGATGAGGGTCAAAATTACTAGGTCTTCAATTTTAACTAAGATAAATTTGGTGAACCAATGATATTGACTCAAAAGGGAAAAAGGTTTAGAATAAATACCAGACTAAAAAAAATTGTTTATATGGGATCCTTGTGTTGACAATAGACAAATCTAAGGTGTGTCTGATAAAATCTAGATAAATCCACACGAATGAGACTCTAATGTGGGGTGAAAGTATCTAAAAATAACCTAATGTGCATAAGTGGACCAAGTGTGGAAATGCATGACAAAGATGCAATGAAAAAGGGTTGTGTACTAAAATTAGGTTTATACATAATGCCCTACTTTGACGTGCCTATGCATGATCAAATTAAAATAAAATTTAAGCATGTAGATGAACTTGCTTAGGGGATATATGGGTGAATAATCTAGATGTTGGGATAGGCTCCACTCAGGTTCTAGGTTTGAAAATGTGGTGTACCTATAAACAATCATGAATGAATGCAAGTAGTCAATGTCTTGATAAAAAGGTGTGACTATAGTAAACTAAAATAAGTATATAAATGAATACATATAATGGTATGTGAACCGAGTTTTAATTCTTGGGAATCTCTGGTGCTAGCAACTGAAATTGAAATCTAAAATCTTGACACTAGTGAGTTTAAAGGGCATTCAAATTCCTCTAGGACTTTAGAACAAGTCCTAATAAATTTAGTCCACTTCTTGATCAAATAAGTGATTATTTAGGATAAATCTCAGCCCATTTTTGTAAACTTATTTTGTAAAATAGCAATCCCTGCAAAATCTAAATCTATGTGTAGAATATTTAAATGTATGCCCCCATTTTGAGGCGAGGGATTTGCACCTATTCCTGCAATCACTTATCTCAAAGTAAAGAGTTGTGTGCATAATGTGAATTGATAGAAAAATATAGCTGAAACTATTATAATCTTTTGTAATAATCCTTTTAAACACATGTATGTAGTTGGAAAAAGAAATCATTGTGTAAATCCCAATAGCAAGAGGTAAATTCATGTGAGGATGAGGTTATGCGAGGCAAGCAAAATGCCTTGATGTCGTAGGATATGGGAGTATTTGATGTGTTGGGTGAATATTTTGTCAACCAGCTAACTGGTGAGCAAAATAGGTCTCTTCAACCATAGCATAGGGAGATTGGTCGTCTAAAGTTGCAGCTTTACCACATCCAAAGGGGACTAATCTCTCCTCTCATCAAGGGGAGGTTCCCTATAGGTATAAAGGTGTTATATACTATATATGTATAAGTTGAAAATAACACTCAGGTTTAGGATACACCATCCATCTCTCTTCTTTTAGAGATGATGTTCACAAACAAAGGAGAAAATCCTGGTGAAAACACTGAAGGCATATCTCTTCTTTCAGAAGTGTTCTTGCAGGGGACAACAGGAGTTATTTTAGGTAGCATAAGTAACTGATAACAGGGTGCAATAAATGGAAGAATGAAGAATAGCACAAAGTCTCCACTTCAGCTACCCAAAGAGTGAGATACAAAGAACAATGGGGGCATAAAGTTGTCCCAAGGTCTTTTACACAAAAACAGAAAATAAACACACATTGAAGACAACTATGACAGCACAAAGTTTGAAAGTAGCTGACTTTAGGACATCTTCCTTATCACTTCCACTAATTTTGCTTGTTAGATTAAATAAACAAGAATGCATCTAGAAGATAGACATAATAACAATCCCCTAAAATGGCACAAGCTATAACATCACAAATTCTACAAGTAACTTGCTTTCTCTTTTAGATAAAATAAAATGAAATACAATCTGAGCTCAAAGTCTCAATATTCGCCTTTCAATTTGGGTAGAATTTTGCTTCTATGGTAAAAAATATCTCCCTAAAAAAATAAAAGAGATTACAATATATAGCCACCAAGCAAGGCTTGACGCTCTTACTCATGGGACGACCCATGCTCCAGTCAACGCCTTCAATGTGCCTTCAGTTCTGTCTAGAGGGACCATGCCTAGAACAGTGCATTTCCTTAACTATGGCATGCCCATTCATCTAATATGTCTCTTCCTGAGTCTAGATCATCTAGTTTGTCCCCTCTAATGTCTGCGCAACTATCCATTTTGCCTTTACTCCAAGTGAGACAAATAGGCAAAGCCTTCAATGTTTGCAGGCCAAAATATCTGCTTAGTGGACTGTTCCACCTACTGAAATTACTTCTACGTAGGTATTTTGGGCTTTTTCCTCTTTTTGCTTTTGTCTTTTCCAGCTTTGTCTCTTCCTGGAATTTAAGCTCTTGAGGCTATGTTCCCAGCTTTATTGGCTCTTTATGCTCCTTCTCTCAACGGTTCTTCCTTTTGGCCTTGGCCTTAAGGCCTTTGAATGCATTCGGGTCCGTGCTTAAATCTGCAAGGATCAATGGCTATTTCATTTTTGTGAATTTGACGTCTTCGAGCCCATCATATTTAGGAAACCAATGGCTAGTTCATAGTGTTTAACTTTGACATCTGTGGGCTCGTCATATTCCTTGGCAATTCCTTCGGCTTTCTTGCCGAGTGAATTCCTTCAGACAAAATGTATGAAGGAATTTTGCCTTGGTCATTTTCCCAAGGAAAAACCTTTTCAAAGGAAATCTTTTGGCCTCCTTCACTTAGTAATTTCCTTTGGCCTTTGAACAAATCCAAAGGAATTCTATCTTTTATGCCTTCGCTCACTGCCCTCCGCAAGGGCACTTGTTCCTTTGGCTTTGGGGCAGCCCCTTGAACCTGATGATTGAGCTAACTTTAGTTCAATGGTTCAATTGGTTCAATCTCTTTATTTGGCTAAGTCTTTTGATCGCTCGAACAAAATGTGTTGAACATGTTTAACCATTGAACCCGTTAAACCAACCTTGAAATTGCCTAAGTGTTGAGAGCTTGTTTCTTTCCTATAGAGTTCGTAGAAGCCAACCTACAGAGTCTGTAGAAATGAGTTCATAGATCTGGGGAAGTCTGTAGATGTGAGAAATCAGCCTGTAGAGTCCATAGTTTTGAGGCTTTGAGAGTCCGTATATTTGAGCTTGCCTACAGAGTCCGTAGAAGCCAAGTCCATAGTTTTCTCTAACTTTGAAAGAGTCCATAGAAATCTAACTTGTGGAGTCTGTAGAAACCATCTGTGAAGTTCGTAGTTCCACCTGTAGAGTTTGTATTTCCAAGCCTACAGAGTTGGTAGATCCAAGCCTGTAGAGTCTGTAGATTTAAGCCTGCAGAGTCCATAGATTTAAGCCTGCAGATTCCGTAGATTTCTGGAAAAGCTTTGAGAAATGAAGGACTTGAATGCTCAGAACATTTTTTGAAAAGGGGAGAGATGATTTTCGTCTGCTGAACCAAAATAGTTTATAGGTTGTCCCAAAAATGTCACTCATTTTTGGGGACAACAACTGGCTCTAGTTGGGGAACTTCCTTCAATTGAAAACTTGGAACATCTGCAGGGAGTAGAAACCAGAATATCCAGTGCCTTTGAAGTATGCCATTGGGATATGGAGTCATGCTACCCAAAAAGAAAGGATCCAAAAAATGAAAATGAACAACACAAAGTAGAAACAAAGACTATATAGATATACATATTATTGTCCCCAAAAAATGTCACTCATTTTTGGGACAACCTACGGACTATTTTGGCCTTGCACAAACCAAAATTTCTCTCTTCCCTTCTCAATTTTTTTTTTGAGCTTTCAAATTCCTCATTTTTAAGCTTTTCCCATGAAGAGATTCACAAGTTCAATAGGTTAAAAAGCTTATGCAGGCAAGTTCAGTCAAAATAACAAGTTTTTAACACTTAGTCGTTTCCAAGATTGGTTCAGCACCTCGATTCAATCCAAAGAGTTTAATCGGCAAATGATAAAGAACAAAGGCTTGAACCATTGAACTTTGAACCACTTTGGCTCAAAGGTTCAATGGGTTCAATGACCAAGTTGGTTCAACGCGCTTGGTGCAAAAGATCAAAAAGACTTAGCCAAATAATGAAGAATGAACCGATTGGACCATTGAATCGTTGAACCAAAGTTGGTTCAATCGACAGGTTCAAGGGGCTGCCCCAAAGCAAAAAAGGCAAGTGCCCTTTCAAAGGGCAGGAAACATTGGTTCGATGGTCAAAGAAATGATAGAATCTTCAAATTTGTTCAAAGTCCCAAAAGGAACAATTCTTTCAGACATTTTGTCCGATGGAAATGATTAAGTGAAGAAGGCCGAAGGAATTCACTCGATAAGAAAGCTCGAATAAATTGAAAGGAACAAATGGCTAAGGAAAAGAATCTTTCTTTCAGACCTTTTTTTTTTTAAGGAGAATTCCTTTAGACTTTTTGTCTAAAGGAAAATCCCGACGGAAAAAACAAGAGAGCCAAAAGCCCGCCAAAGAAGCAAGAACCCATCGGGAAAGTTGAAGCCTGAAGTCCACCCAAAAAATCTTGAAGGGTAGATACCCTTGCGGGGGACACTTGACGTCAGAAAAAGGACCTTTTCCAAGGACCTGAAGGGACACCTTCCCTTCGGGATGTTCCAAAGGCTGAACAAAGACGCATAAAGGAATCTTCAAAGACTTGGAAAAAAAGGGCTTCAAAGGATGAACTGAATGAACCGATTAAACCATTGAACCATTAAACTGAACGGTTCAACTGGTTCAAGGTTCAACCAAAGCTTAGAAAGATAAAAGAAGCAATTATTGAGCAAGACACAAAATGAACCAATGAATCGATTGAACTTTGAACTGAAAGAGTTCAAAGTTCAATGGTTCATAGGTTCAAAAGTTCAAAGGTGGCCTCAGTCAAGAGAGAAGTAGCAAACAAGTGGTTCAACGGATGGTTCAACCAAAGAGTGGGAAAGTGATTGAACCAGGAAGTGATGGAACAAAAGAGATAGAATGAACCAATGAACTTTCATAGGTTCACAGGTTCAAGGTTCAACATGGTTCAAGCAGCTGGCGACCATTAACATCCCCTTAGACGTCAAATTTAAAATGAGGGAAAATCCATGGAAATTCAAATAGAGCACGAAACTTAAAGGAAGAACCAAGTGATTAAATGAAAAGAGAGCTCGAAGGCTCAAATTGCTGTAGGGAAGAGAAGATCGATGCAAAAGACCAAAATTATCTTTGAAAGAGTTATTTCTAGTAGGTGGAATAGTGGATCGAGTAGACTTCTGAGCGCACCAAACCAAAGACGTGGCCTATTTTTCTTCCATGAAGTAAAGACAAATTGGAAAAGGACCAGATGGTCCATACCAAGGAAGAAACATATTATATGAAGGGACATGCCATAGTTATGGCAGTGCACTGTTCTCAACATGGTCTCTCTAGACAGGACTGAAGGCGCATTGAAGACGTTGACTACAGCATGGGCCGTCCCATGGAAAAGGGTGCCAATCCTTACATAGTGGCTATAAGTTAATTTATTCTCTCATTTTTAAGGAGACTTTTCATTTTTACAAGAGCAAAACTCTGCCCATTTTGAAAGAAGAAGATTGAGACTTTGAGCTTAGATTGTAATTTCATTTTTATCTGAATGAGAAAGTAGGATGTTTATAGACTTTGTGCTATTTTGGATTGTGTCACTTTAGGAGATCATTCTTGCATCTGTCTTCTGAAGGTGTTCTTATCCATTTAATTTGGTAATCAGAATTAGTGAAAGTAATAGGGAAGTGTCCTGAAACCAACTGTGAGAAGACTTTGTGCTTTTACAATTGTTTTCAGTCTGTGGTTTATTTTCTTTTTGTGTTGAGGATTCTGGGATGACTTTGTGCCCCTATTATCCTTTGTGATATACTCTTTGGGCAATTGAGGTGGAAACTTTGCATTCTATTTCATCTTGCTGTTACTATGCCCTTTGGTTACTGGTTACTTTACTATCTGAAAGAAAATCTTGATGTTTCCTGCAAGAACACTTATGAAAAAAGAGAAGTGCCTTCAGTGTTTACACTAGGACTTTGTCCTTGGTCTGTGTGCATCATCTCTAAAAAAAGAGAGATGGATGGTTTATTCTACCCCCATGTGTTATTTTTTGCTTATTTATATTATATATAGCTCCTACATATCTATAGGGAACCTCCCCTTGATGAGAGGAGAGATTTGTCTCCAATTGATGTAGTGAAGCTACACACCTGGCTGACCAATCTTCTTATTTTGGTTGATCAGACCTATTTTGTTGATCAGTATGCTGATTGACAAAATATTCACCCAACAATTTTTAGCGACTCCACTGGGGATGAACGTACAGTCTGAAACCTCAAGTTTTAAATTGAAGCAGTTCCTTCCCTTATCCATTATATAGACTCTGGCGACTCCATTTCGTGTCTTACCCATTATCCATTTATAGCCTTACCATTTTCCTCCACCTCCATTATTCTATTTGGTTTGCAAAAATAGAGCTACTGGAAAAGAGTGCACAGTTTGAAGCCTCAAGCCTCAAGCTGAAGTAGGGCCAGTTCTTTTCCTTTTTTTTTAATTCTACAATCTAACCACTCCACCCAAATTTGTTATCCCTATTTGTCATAATTAAATCAAGGCAATTCAAGGCCACTGGGATAACTCTTTTGGCCCACTCAACTTGACTCCACCTCTGCATGAACTTCCACGTAGTTTAAGAAAGAATTTTTCCAAATTCTTTGGTGATGGGAAGGTTCATCTTGATGAACACATTGTAGCTTTCAGCATAGCCTACGGTGTAATAGGGGTGGAATTTGAGGACATTCTCAAATCAGCCATATCAAGGCAATGCTGCCAGAAGTCGAGGGCAACCACATCGTCTTCCTCCCCCACAGAGGAACCTTGCCCTTGAAGCACCTCTAACAAACTTAGTAGTTGGATATCTGGAAATAGAACATGTTTCCTATTTCTAGCCTAAGTTTGAGCAAGAAAATGATGTTGGTTTCTTCATGGAGGATCAAGAAGAATCAGCTGGCGACTCTCACATTGGTTTCCTAAATTACTAGGATGAACCTAGAAGTGAAGGTGAAGTAGATGAGGAATCATATGCAGTACTCACCCGATCTAAGAATCAATCAGCCCAACAAGATGATAAAGAAAGAACAAAGGAATGAACTCAACCTGCAATTCTAATTGCTAAGCGGGGAACCACTCTGCCTTTCTAGTTAAAGGACCTAGTGATTGCCAAGAAGGTTTGTACATCAAACATCTCTGCACCTTCTACTTTAACTTTTTAGATCAGTCCTCCCCCTCCCAAAAAACAAAAGGATGAACTCACATCCTCTCTTCCAAGTCCATCTCAGTCATTTGACATGATTGATCATGTCAATAAATTTAAAATTCAAATGACTGAGTTTGAATCCCTGCAAGCCAATTATGAGCAGTTAAACATTCGTGAAGAGCTAGGTGTGGACCTGTCTGAGGCAAAGATTGTGGTCACCCAAATGTCAGCGCCTGCTGCTCAAATTCTATTTGAGCCTTCAGGTAGGGGTAATTACTCCTTGACTACAAAGGATGCTCATGTCTCAGCTGATCAAAGTCTTGTGGCTAGCAATCCAAGATTTGATCCAAATTAAGCATCAGAAGAATTGGTAGGGTGAACTACAAATCAAGAAGGATCTTCCATCTCTGATGAAGATAAATATTATAGAAGATCAGCTTCTGATGATGCTTGGATCCTAGAATCTGATGGCAATAATTCTTCCACTCGTGTTAGATGTAGATCTCTATTACTCAGATTGAAGACTGCTCAAGATGAAGAGATCGAACTCCTTCACACCAAAGGGGATGCTAAGTTGATGGTTTGTTAAGGGTCTAATGCTGACAATCAAAATATGTGTTGAAATGAACCAACAGAATAACAAGCTATGGAGGTGGACCATACTGTTGTACTCCAAAATCAGCAAATGGAGCCCTTCACCAAGAGAGCAAGGAGTTATAGTTTTCAATTTGAAGACCATATCTTGCCACGGGGCAAGAAGAAGAAAAACCAAAGAGGAAGACGTAGAAAATTGGTTTCCTGGTGGAGAGCTCCATTCATCCATCACCGTTTCTAGGGACATAATGGTTTCCTACTAGTTTATCAGGATGGCATCCCCTTTTCTTCGCCTCACAAGGAGCAACGTCTGAAGTACTTCAATTCTTGAAGTATCAGATAAGTTCACTTGTACATATGTATATCTGTATAGTCTTTAGTTCTATTTTGTACTTCTCATTTTTATTTTTTGCACCTTTATTTTTGGGTAGCACGACTCCGTAGCCCAATGGCACACTTCAAGGCACTAGAGATTCTGGTTTCTACTCTCCTCAATTGTGTTTCAAGTTTTTAACTGAAGGAAGTTCCCCAACTGGAGCCAATTGTTGTCCCCAAAAAATGTCACTTATTTTTGGGATAACCTACAGACTATTTTGGCCTTGCACAGACCAAAGTTTCTCTCTTCCCTTCTCAAAATTTGTTTTGAGCTTTCAAATTCCTCATTTTTAAGCTTTTTTCGTAAAGGGATTCACATGTTCAATAGGTTAAAAAGCTTCTATAGGTGAGTTCAATCAAAAGAACAAGTTTCTAACACTTAGTCATTTTCAAGATTGGTTCGGCGCCATGGTTCAATCAAAACAGTTCAATCGGCAAATGATAAAGAACAAAGACTTGAACCATTGAACATTGAACCACTTTGGTTCAAAGGTTCAATGGGTTCAATGACCAAGTTGGTTCAACACGCT
The DNA here is from genome assembly GCA_037957365.1 of Torreya grandis. Taxonomy (NCBI): domain Eukaryota; kingdom Viridiplantae; phylum Streptophyta; class Pinopsida; order Cupressales; family Taxaceae; genus Torreya; species Torreya grandis. The sequence goes on along the minus strand of JARHVA010003264.1, from coordinate 1,456,998 downwards.
TGGTGCAAAAGATCAAAAAATCTTAGCCAAATAACGAAGAATGAGCCGATTGAACCATTGAACTGTTGAACCAAAGTTGGTTCAATCGGTTGGTTCAATCGACAAGTTCAAGGGGCTACCCCAAAGTGAAAAAGGAAAGTGCCCTTGCAGAGGGCAGGAAACATTGGTTCAAAGGTCAAAGAAAAGACATAATTCCTTTAGATTTGTTCAAAGGCCCAAAAGGAACAATTCTTTCAGACTTTTTGTCTGATGGAAATGATTAAGTGAAGAAGGCCGAAGGAATTCACTCGAGAAGAAAGCCTAAAAAAATTTAAAGGAACAAATGGCTAAGGAAAAGAAGCTTTATTTTAGACTTTTTGTCTGAAGGAAAAGCTTGATGGAAAAAGAAAGAGAGCCAAAAGCCCGCCAAAGAAGCAAGAACCTTCTGAGAAAGTTGAAGCCTGAAGTTCACCCAAAAAATTCCAAAGGGTAGATACCCTTGCGGGAGACACTTGACGTAAAAAAAAAAGGACCTTTTCCAAGGACCCAAAGGAACACCTTCCATTCGGGACGGTCCAAAGGCTGAACAAAGACGCAGAAAGGAATCTTCAAAGACTTGGACAAAAAGGGCTTCAAAGGATGAACTGAATGAACCGATTGAACCGAATGGTTCAACTGGTTCAAGGTTCAAAAGTTCAACCAAAGCTTAGAAAGATAAAGGAAGCAATGATTGAGCAAGACACAAAATGAACTAATGAACTGATTGAACTTTGAACTGAAAGAGTTCAAAGTTCAATGGTTCATAGGTTCAAAAGTTCAAAGGCGGCCTTAGTCAAGAGAGAAGCAACAAACAAGTGGTTCAATGAATGGTTCAATCAAAGAGTGGGAAAGTGATTGAACCAGGAAGCGATAGAACAAAAGAGACAGAATGAACCAATGAACTTTTATAGGTTCACAGGTTCAAGGTTCAACATGGTTCAAGCAGCTAGCGACCATTGACGGCCCCTCAGATGTCAAATTTAAAGTAAGGGAAAATCCATGGAAATTCAAATAGAGCACGAAACTTAAAGGAAGAACCAAACGATTAAATTAAAAGAGAGCTCGAAGGCTCAAATTGTTGTAGGGAAGAGATGATCAATGCAAAGGACCAGAATTATCTTCAAAAGAGTTATTTCCAGTAGGTGGAACAGTGGATCAATTAGACTTCTGAGCACACCAAACCAAGGACGTGGCCTATTTTTTTTCCATGAAGTAAAGACAAATTAGAAAAGGACCAAATGGTTCATACCAAGGAAAAAAACATATTAGATGAAGGGACATGCCATAGTTATGGCAGCGCACTGTTCTCAACATGGTCTCTCCAGACAAGACTGAAGGCACATTGAAGACGTTGACTGCAGCATGGGCCGTCCCATGGAAAAGGGCGCCAATCCTTGCATAGTGGCTATAAGTTTGTTTATTCTCTCATTTGTAAGGAGAATTTTCATTTTTACAAGAGTGAAACTCTGCCCATTTTGAAAGAAGAAGACTGAGACTTTGAGTTCATATTGTAATTTCATTTTTATCTGAATGAGAAAGTAGGTTGTTTACAGACTTTGTGTTGTTTTGGCTTGTATCACTTTGGGAGATCATTCTTACATTTGTCTTCTGAAGGTGTTCTTATTCATTTAATTTGGTAAGTAGAATTAGTGAAAGTAATAGGGAAGTGTCCTGAAACCAACTGTGGAAAGAACTTGTGCTTTCACAATTGTTTTCAGTCTGTGTTTTTATTTTCTTTTTGTGTTGAGGATTCTGGGATGACTTTGTTACCCCATTATCCTTTGTGATATACTCTTCGGGCAGTTGAGGTGGAAACTTTGCATTCTATTTCATCCTACTGTTACTACGCCCTTTGGTTACTGGTTACTTTACTATCTGAAAGAAAATCCTGTTGTTTTTTGCAAGAACACTTCTGAAAGAAGAGAAGTGCCTTCAGTGTTTACACCAGGACTTTCTCCTTGGTCTATGTGCATCATCTCTAAAAGAAGAGATATGGATGGTTTATTCTACCTCCATGTGTTATTTTCTACTTATTTATATTATATATAGCTCCTACGTATCTATAGGGAACCTCCCCTTGATGAGAGGAGAGATTTGTCTCCGATTAATGTAGTAAATTTGCACACTTGGCGGACCAATCTTCCTGTTGTGGTTGATCAGACCTATTTTGTTGATCAGTATGTTGATTGACAAAATATTCACCCAACACATATGTATAGGTGAACTTATCTGATACTTAAAGAATTGAAGTGATTTAGGCACTACCCATTGTGAGACAATGAAGATGGCATTCCATCCTGATAAACTAGCAGGAAACCATTTTGTCCCCAAAATCAGTGATGGGCGAATGGAACTCTCCACCAGGAATCACATTTTTTGTGCACTCCTTTTGGTTCTCTCTTCTTGCCCCATGGCAAGGCATGGTCTTCAATCTAAAAACTGTAACTCCTTGCTCTCTTGGCGAAGAGTTCCTTTTGCTGACTTTGGAGTACAGCAGTATGGTCCACCACCATAGTTTGTTGTTCTGTTGGTTTAGTCCAGCACATGCTTTGATTGTTAGCATCAAACTCCTGACAAACCATTAGCTCAGCATCTCCTTTGGTGTGAAGGATTTTGACATCTTGGTCTTGAGTAGCCTTCAATCCGAGCAACAGAGATTCACATTCAGCTATGTTGTTGGTGTTGCTGAACTACAACTTGCATGAAGGAAAAATATCTCCTTGAGGAGATATCAACATGGTCCCAACTCTAGCATTGGTAAAAGAATTGCTACCATTAGATTCCAGGATCCAAACATCATCAAAAACTGATCTTCTATCAGATTTCTCTTTAATGGAAGTGAAAGATGCTTTTTTATCTGTACTGCACCCTATCAATTCTTCTGATGTCTTATTTGAATCGATTTTCAGATTGCCACTTATAGGACTTTCATCTACAGAAACATGAACACCCTCTATGGTCAAGAATTAATTACCCCTGCCTGAAGACTCAAACAAAAATTGAGTTATAGGGGCTAACATTTGGGTGACTAGGATGGGCACATTCCTTGGGGGATCATGAGTTACCTTTCTAATCTCTTGTCCTGCAGGGATGACTGTATTCTTCACACACTCCACCAACTTGTCTAACTGCTTAGGGTTGGCTTGTAGGAATTCAAATTCAATCATTTGAATTTTAGTTTTCTTGACATGGTCGACTATGTCAAATGACTGAAATGGACTAGGAAGAGAGGATGGGAGTTCACCCTTTTGGTTTTTAGGAGGGGGAGGACTGGCCTACGAATTTGAAGTTAAAGGTACATAAATAATTGGGGTACTTATTTTTTTAGCAACCACCAAGTCCTTTGGCTGGAAAGGTAGAGTGGTTCCATGCTTAGCAATTGAAATTGCTAGTTGAGGTCACTCCTCTATCTTCTCTTTATCAACTTGCTAGGCTGACTGATTTTTGGACGGGGTGAACACATAATATGCTCCCTCATCTACTTTACCTTCACTTTTGAGTTCATCCTGATAATTTAGGAAACCAATGTTGGAGTCACCAACTAATTCTTCTTCTTCCTTAGTGAAGAGATTAGCATCATTTTCTTGATCAAACTCAAGTTGGAAAGAGAAATCATGTTCTATTTCCAAATATCCAACTGTTGAGTTGGTTGGAGGCGCTTCAAGGGCAAGGTTCCTTTGTGGAGGAGGAAGACGATTTGGTTACCCTTGACTTCTGGCAACATTGCCTTGATATGACTGGTTCTAAAATATTCTCCTTGGCATATCCCGATAAGGAGGAACAGACATCCCTTGGGCCACTTGTCTTTTCAAGGCTAGCAGTTCATTTGCCAGCTTTTGCACCATTTGATCAGTGGTGCTTGTAGATGAATTCTCAGAAGATGAAGAAGATTTGCCTCTGTTTGGGTCTCTCCTTATCTTTTTTGACAAGATAAGGTCATCTTCTACCTCAGTAGCCAAGTTCTGAGCAGCAACAAGGTCTATGTGTCTAGCCTGTCTCAGCGAAAAACTCACTTCAGACAACTGTGAGTTGATGAAGAAACACTTGAGATTCTCAGGTGTCAGCTGGGCAATCATGGGAATCCTGTTCCTCAACTTGTCAAACTTGGCAATGAAGTCCCTCATAGGTTCATGGGGCTCCTTCTTCATCTATGTGAGCTGGGCCAACAAGGCATGTGCATCTTCTACAGGCTTGAACTTGGCTTCAAATTTGGATTTGAGAGTGTCCCAGTCAGTCACTAACTGAGCCTGCAGATGGTAGAACTAGTCTGTAGTAGCACCTTGTAGGGTTTCCATGAAAATCCTGACTACCACATCTTTAAATTCCACCCCTATTACACCATAGGCTATGCTAAAGGCTGTAATGTGTTCATCAGGGTGAACTCTCCCATCCCCAAAGAATTTAGAGAAGTTCTTCCTTGAATTGCGTGGAAGCTCATGTAGAGGTGGGGTCAAATTTAGTGGACCAAAAGAGTTACCCCAGGGGCCTTGAGCCATGATTTGATTATGTAGAAGAGGGATAACAAATCTAGACGACGTGTGGATGGGCAAAGCTCTGCTAACAGTAGAAAAGGAAGCTCTACCTTGTGTTGGTGACCTAGTACAAATGGGAGGGAGATTCCTAGTTCATTGAAGGTGAGGTTGTGGAGGAAACAAATCAAAATTGCTCTACTGCACCAACTCAAAAATAGGGTCAACAACACCTTGAGATTTCTGGCTTCTTGTATAGCATGGAGCTACCGGATTGTAAAACAAAAATGGGAAAGAATTGGCCCTACTTTAGATTAAAGCGTGAGGCTTCAAACTATGCGCTCTATCTCAGTGGCTCTAGTTTTGCAGACCAGATAATATAATAGAGATGGAGAAAGATGGTAAGGCTATAATGATAATGGGTAAGACACGAAATGGAGTAGCTAGAGTCTATAATGGATAAGGGTAGGGACTGCTTCAATCTAAATCTTGAGGCATCATACTACATGTTCATCCCTAGTGGAGTCACCAAAAATTGTTGGGTGAATATTTTGTCAACCAGCTAACTGTTGAGCAAAATAGGTCTCTTCAACCACAACATAGGGAGATTGGTTGTCCAAAGTTATAGGTTTACCACATCCAAAGGGGACTAATCTCTCCTCTCATCAAGGGGAGGTTCCCTATAGGTATAAAGGTGCTATATACTATATATATATAAGCTAAAAATATCACTCAGGGGTAGGATACACCATCCATCTCTCTTCTTTCAGAGATGATGTTCACAAATAAAGGAGAAAATCTTGGTGAAAACACTGAAGGCACTTCTCTTCTTTCAAAAGTGTTCTTATAGGGGACAAGAGGAGTTCTTTTAGGTAGGATAAGTAACTGATAATAGGGTGCAAGAACTGGCAGAATGAAGTGTAGCACAAAGTCTCCACTTCAGCTGCCCAAAGAGTGAGATACGAAGAACAATGGGGGCACAAAGTCATCTAAAAGTCCTTTACACAGAAACAAAAAATAAACACACACTGAAGACAACTATGACAACACAGTCTGAAAGTAGCTGACTTCAGTACATCTTCCTTATCACGTCCACTAATTCTACTTATTAGATTAAATAAACACGAATGCGTCTAAAAGACAGACATAATAACAATCTTTTAAAATGGCACAAGCTATAACAACACAAAGTCTGCAAGTAACTTGCTTTCTCATTCAAATAAAATAAAATGAAATACAATATGAGTTCAAAGTCTCAGTATTCGCCTTTCAATTTGGGCAGAGTTTTGCTTTTGTGGTCAAAATGATCTCCGTAAAACAATAAAAGAGATTACAATATATAGCCACCAAGCAAGGCTTGGCGCTCTTTCCCATGGGACAGCCCATGCTGCAGTTAACACCTTCAATGCACCTTCAGTTCTAACTAGAGGGACCATGCCTAGAATAGTGCATTACCTTAACTATGGCATGTCCATTCATCTAATATGTCTCTTCCTGAGTCAAGATCATCTGGTCTATCCCCTCTGATGTATGCGCAGTTGTCTATTTTGCCTTTACTCTAAGTGAGACAAACAGGCGGAGCCTTCAATGTTTGTAGGCCAAAATATCTGCTTAGTGGACTGTTCCACCTACTGAAATTACTTTTGCACAAATATTTTGGGCTTTTCCCTCTTTTTGCTTTTGTCTTTTCCAACTTTGTCTCTTATTGTAATTTAAGCTCTCGGGGCTACGTTCCCAGCTTTACTGGCTCTTTACGCTCCTCTTAACATTTCTTCCTTTTGGCCTTTGCCTTAAGGCCTTTGAATGCATTCGAGTCTATGCTTAAATTTGTAAGGATCATGGCTATTTCATTTCCATGAATTTGACGTCTTCAGTCCCGTCATAGTTAGGAAACCAATGGCTAGTTCATAGTGTTTAACTTTGACATCTGTGGGCCCGTCATATTCTTTGGCAATTCCTTCGGCTTTCTTGCCGAGTGAATTCCTTCAGATAAAATGTCCAAAGGAATTTTGCCTTGGTCATTTTCCTAGGGAAAAACCTTTTCGAAGGAATTTTTTTCGCCTCCTTCACTTAGTCATTTCCTTCGGCCTTTGAACAAATCTGAAGGAATTATATCTTTTCTGCCTTCACTCACTACCCTCTGCAAGGGCACTTATTCCTTTGGCTTTGGGGCAGCCCCTTAAACCTACCGATTGAACCAACTTTGGTTCAATGGTTCAAATGTTCAATCGATTCAATCTCTTTATTTGGCTAAGTCTTTTGATCACTCGAACAAAATGCATTGAACCATATGGCCGTTGAACCTGTTTAACCATTGAACCCATTGAACCAACCTTGAAATCACCTAGGTGTTGAGAGCTTGTTTCTTTCCTATAGAGTCTGTAGAAGCCAACCTATAGAGTCCATAGAAATGAGATCGTAGATCTGGGGAAGTTCATAGATGTGAGAAACCGACCTGTAGAGTCCGTAGTTTTGAGGCTTTGAGAGTCCATAAATTTGAGCTTGCCTGCAAAGTCCGTAGAAGCCAAGTCCATAGTTTTCTCTAGCTTTGAAAGAGTCCATAGAAATCTATCTTGTGAAATCCGTAGAAACCATCTGTGAAGTTCGTAGTTCCACCTGTAGAGTCTGTAGTTCCAAGCCTACAGAGTTCGTAGATCCAAGCTTGCAAAATCTGTAGATTCAAGCCTACAGAGTCCATAGATTTAAGCCTATAGAGTTCGTAGATTTCTAGAAAAGCTTTGAGAAATGAAGGACTTGAATGCTAAGAGCAATTTTTGAAAAGGGGAGAGATGATTTTGGTCTACTGAACCAAAATAGTTCATAGGTTGTCCTAAAAATTTCACTCATTTTTGGGGACAACATGATGTATGTATATAGTATCTTTATATGATTAAACATGTGTAGAATAATGTAGGTCCTCATATATAAGCAGTGTAATCTAAATAAACACATAGATGTAGTAAGTTCCTTATGTGTAAGATATGGACGATAAACTATAGGAGATATGTAATGGTATGATGCCCCCGATGACATGATAGATGTAAAGAACCCCAATGTACAAATGTGCCAATAGGTGGGAAAGATATACTAATGAAGCACATACAATAGTAGTATTATGCCCCAATATAGAAATATGCCCCTATGTGGGAAATATAGAGAAATGAAATACACATAATAGTAGTATGCCCTAATAGATGCACGGTAAGGACCATGGAAACATAGGTTTTAAAGCATAGTATACTACAAGTAGTGGCATGCATGATATGGATAATGACACCAAACATAATATATCACATTGTATAGTCGATCAACAAGCAAGATGTATGACCTGTAGGCAATCAAGAAATGACATGATGTCTAGAGGATCCTCCATGGACACACTAGACAAGACATTGATAGGAAATTTGCACAAGCACACACAAGTACAAACATGCACATGCACTCAATTGAGAAATCATATGGATGCAAAAAAACATGCAATGTATCCATGTAAGACACAAGATAAAGATAATTTCAAGATATACATAGTCAATATATGTAGCTTTGTATGATAAATTAAAATTAAGAAGGATATCCACTGAGACCTATTGTAATTTATGTCCATAATATAAATCAAACCACCAATGTATGATAAATTAAATGTAGGAATGATATCACTTGAGACCTAAAGTAATATATGCCCCTAACATAAGCCATACTACCAATTTGAGAATGCACTTAGGTGTAGGTATAAATGTAGTTGCATAACATTTGTAAGTACATGATCGTATGTAACTTATAAATTTTGCATCTTGTCTATTGAAATAATATCATGAGAAGCATGTGTATAACATGTATATATAAACTTCTATCATAGGTAGATAAACATGATATGTATTCATTGACAAAGATAAATGCAAAGATTGTTTTTTGAATGTTTTCTTATGTTTTTGTGATTTTACAGTTCTTAGAAGAAAGAGATCACATAAGAAGGAAGTCAAGGGGTGCAAGAAATAATAAGCAAGGATAGCTTAATCAAACAAAAGAATAATCTAAGAGATGAAATCATGAAGGAATTAAGAAGGAAAAAAAGTAAGGAAAAGGGTGCAAATCTAGAAGAAAGAAGAAGAGGATTCTAAACAACTTACAACTTTGGTAAAAAAATAGTACATTATAGGACAAAAGGTCTCAGTATATATGTTTTTATCATTACGAAGTCTATGCAAGTGCTTAGAATGGGATAAAAAATCAAGATGTGGGAGTTAGTGCAACATAAAAAGCAATAAAACCAAGGGACTAGAACAATGTTAATGCAAACCAAGGCAAAAATATAAATGTCAAATTTAGAAGAAGATGAGGCAAGGCACAAACTTAAGGGAAAAGGAGGAAATAGAAGAAAGGATGAAAAAATAAACTACAATATAATACGATGTATCGATGAGGCACAAGGGATATGCTAGCATGGTGGATCAATGATCCCATGTAAAATATGGGGTGATATATCTAGGTGTTCAAATGCATTGATAGAAGTATAAAAAATGTGGTCACAAGTTGTATAATAACCTAAATCATCATCCCAAGGAGAGAGATCGAGATAATAAGCTCCATAATTCATAATAGATGTATTAATTTAGATATTTCTTTCTATATTTCAACTCTGCATTGGTGTTATAATATAAATCGAGTCAAAAGGTCGTATAATAACTTTTGAACATGAACAAGTAGGTATTGTAACTCTCTATGGTTGTTGGAAATATTATGGCACTATGTTTTTTTTAATAATTTCATTAACTTTACCAATGCTGATGACATAAAATTGAAACATTGGAGAAACCACTATGGGACATGCGATTTTCCTCTAGATTTGAAAGAGGTATCTCCCTCATATGATAGGGTATTTTTGGGGTATTTTTAATACTTTTACCTATAAGTGTTAGTAGGAGGATACGAAGGATATTTCGTAAGTTTTTTTTGAATATTTTTTACATGCAATAGATGTATAATTTTGTATATCTTTTATACTGTAAACATTCATGTAAGTCAATGAAACAAATAGAAGATTAAATGTTTGCATCAAACCAAACCGAAGAGGCAACAAAGGGTCAAGAAGGTGAAGAGTCATGTTCTCTTCAACTGTAAATATATAGTATGTGTAAATGGATATGTTAGCTCTTTGAAGTAATTTTGATTACTGAGAATTTTATTTTATCTTTTGTTTTATGTGTGTATTCTCTATGAACTAAAGTATCCTTACAATCACACATGTTGTACTTTTATATGATTAAGAGATTGAGTTTTTAAACTTTGAAGGATTCCAAGTGAATATGGTAGTTTATGTACAATTAACTCTAGAAATTAGTCCTATAAATAAGCTATTAACAATAATAAGTATTTTATTATTATTATTGCCAAATATCAGTTTTAAAGAGGGACCCTGCCAATTACATGGATCATACATGCATGGTTATTTAAACCATATATATCAAATTCGTTTGCTAATAAGAGCAACAAACACCATAGACTTAATAAAATCACACAAAAATAGCAAAAAGGCAACACAAAAATAGTAAAAGTCCCTTAACACCCATGACACTTACACACATCGAGCACTTTAGACTAGCTTTCCATCATCTTCTTAACATTCATATCCATAATCTGAAGAATCTAAGGATCAAAGTCTTTCTCCACAGTTAGGCCCTTTACCTCCGTATCTGACCTAATATTATCATCTTCTACCTTTTTTATTTTGACTAGGAGCTTTAGACCCTCCATACTCTTTATACAATTTTGCATAGCAACACAATTAAACTCAACAAGATTAACAAGATTCTCCTCGAGGTTCTCATTCTATTTCTCAATCTTATCAACTTTATCAGTTAACTCTTTATTTTGCATCTTGAAATCCATTACTTTAGCCTTCATACAAAAACTACCACCATCTGAAAACATGTTTTTGATTGAATCCTTGAGCCTAGTGTGATCCTTCATAAACCAATGAAGAATAGCCTTATGTAACTCAACTTCCTACCTAATTCGAACTAGCTTATCTTAATATTTATAATTATCAATGAAAATACCAAAGTCCATTTTTATATTCTCTTTACCTTTAGAAGACTCAGTTGTATTTTTATTAGTCATGATCTCTACACCCCACTATTTGATAAATTACAGACTTTCAATCACCTCCTGAATTATATCCTCCATTTCCCTCATAGGAAACTTATTAATAATATCCTTGGAAGAATGTCCTTTGTCCAACTCTACTTGTTTGTCCCTACCATCATCCAAATAACTCTCCTCAAGCTCCCTCAAAACCTCTATCACATCAATCTGTGAGTCACAATCATAAGGAACCCAACCATGTGCCATAACATTCTCCTTATTTTTGGCTTTAGTAGTGCTTCTCAAATTTATTTTAAAACCCCCAAAACCCTTGTAGGGAACCTTCTTCATAATAGGTTATTGAGAGAGACCCGAATTAATATAATTAAAAAACTTGTAAATTAAGAAATCGCCACTTGATGCAATGAGACTTTCTTTTTACCCTTGTTCATATCCAACACCGAATTCTCCAAAGAATGCAGGATATAAAAAGGAATGCTTATAGTAAAATGATGCATGTGGTAATTTAAAATAGGAAAGTGATAATAATGCACAACCATATGCCTTCCTTCAAGAGTAACATACCTCATTATCTACTTTTCAAATTCATCACAAGGCTATGGAAAATCCCGCCTTAAGTTTCTCCATTGATATGCAGTCAATTCCTCATTCTCCATCAAAAATTTCTCCTTGTTTGCCTCATAATCTTTACTATATTTAATATACTTTATCTCCTCAATCTTCAGACCAATGATTTGTGCAATCAAACTCTCTAAAATCTCCACTGTCACATTCTAAATCTTGACCATCTAGTCCTTCCAACTTATAATGAACTTCTTGGACATGTGTTGATCATACCCATCGATCATATCAATGAAACTAGTGAGACAACAGTATGGACAATCTCCCATATTATCAAATTTTGCCTTAACTCCTTAGTTAATCTAGGTTAAATCCTCCAAAAATCACCTCCCATCTCTAAGTAGACAAGGATCTTGCTATAAAAACTAGAGAGTAGATTGGAACAGAGATGATGTAATAAGAAGACTATTTTAAAATGTCACTCTCGTGCAACAAAACCCAAATCCTTGCCACAAATCCTAATAATCAAACTAAACATCAATTCAAAATTATCATGGCACATATTAAAATCAGTAAAATCTATGCAATGATAACCTCCCTTAATCCCAACACACACTGTAATAAAAATAACCTTAGAAATATCCACTTTCCAACCCCTCTAAATCAAATTATAGTTATCCAGATTAAGAGACAAAATGCTAATGATAAAAAAAATTACTCTCTATATTAGTGATAACATCAATTCCATTTGATAACACATCTCCCATGCTCCAAACCTTGAAATAAAATGCTAGCACTCCCCTATTGGTGAAATAATCAGCTATTTGATTACCTTCCCTATACACATGATGGAAAAACACCTCCTAAAAAGAAACATAAATAGAGATAATTTATTCGATAATATAGATAGTCCAACTTGTCTTATTAATATTATTGAGATAATTAATGATATCAAGGAAATCACCCTCAATCAATAATTTGTTAATTATTAGATCCTTAGCCAATTTTACACCCCATAAAACAACCAATACTTCCACAAAATGATTTGTCTGATACCCTTTACTACTCTCATATGTTGCTAACACCTACCCTTTATCATCTCTCAGATCTCTTCCACCACTTGACATACCTGAATTACCTTTTGAAGCCTCGTCAAAATTTAGTTTGACCCATCTAGACGTAGGGACCATCTATTAAGATCCATTATAGGATCCACATTTACTTTATTCTCAAAGGAATACGAATTATTCATTATAATCTCTTCCAGAGATGTAAAAATTTGCTTCTTCCCCTTTTATGCATTTCAAATTCTCAATTAGAAAACCAATGATTTTGTTAGCCACTCTTTAGCTTGAGCTCTTAAAATATCTAAAGATCCTATCATTTTATTCTTTATCAACCCCCCAAAGAAGATGAAGAAAGGCCAAACACCATAGTTTCTTAAGTTCTTAATTAGAAAAGGGAGTCATCCAAGTAAGCCAAGAAAATAACAAAGAGGAAGGATGAGTCTAACAAATTTATAATAAAATAAGAACAAACCCCCACACCTTGAAATAACGAGAAACTCTATCATAATATGAAGGATAGATTCACCCAATGATGACAACTTAGCGGCGAGTGAGTTGAGTGTTATAAGTGGGAGGTCTTAGGGTCTATTCCCTAGGATGACCACTCTCTAGCATCCTTCCCACACTAAGCTATAATGGGTTGTTCATGAAAAGCATCCAATGTGATGAACTATCAGTGTGGTGTTCAATGTGATGGGGGTAGACATGTGGTTTGAAACCTATGTTCAATGTGACGAGACAAGTCCATAACCCATGGAATAGGAATACTATTTCATCATTGGTTTGGGCATTCTAGTTATAAAAAAGTTTTTACCCAATTTTTTAAAGAATGATGAGGATGTAGTTGAATTGGTGTGAAGGCGAGTCATGAGGCATAGTGTTAGGCTAATGATCCTAGTGTTATGCATCATTGGTTCAATTCACCCTAGTTTACCACAAACCCTTTTGGCCAATGAGATGTAGAAGGGACAAGCAACCCCACCTAGGTTCAAATCTCACAAGGGTGTTTGTAGGCCATATTTGGCCATTTAAATGGTATGGTAGGTCAATATGGTCATTTGAGTTAAATTAGAAATATTAATGGTCAATAGTGGCCATTTGAGTTGATATAGTTCTTGGGGACAGGGCCCGTAGTTATGTTTCAGACCCAGTTCATAGCTTTGAACTCTAAAAAATCTGTATCATCTATCAAAAAAATATATATGAAGGATGAATTCATTATTAGATTCACATAGAGGGCAACTATTAACCAAAACCAAACCTCTCTTGCATAAATTGTCCAAAGTGAGGGTCCAATTTTGGATGCACAACTAGAAAAAAATATTAATTTTGGGTATTAGATCTTTATCCCATAATCTTACCCAAGGGATTTCCTCGTTGACATAAAGAATCAATTTATTATAGCATGATCTCAGACTATAGGTACCATCATCAAAATCATTCCATAGTAATTTATCTTCCTTTAATAAGTTTGTAACATGAACTCCTCTTAAAAAGATGTTCAAGTTTGAAATAATACCTCTCAATTCTTATCTAGCATTCCAAACTTGTAAATGCTTCCAGCATCTTCTACCATCTTGCACATGAATGTAATCAGTTACCATAATGTCATAGTCACATTGAAATTAGACACCAACTTGATGCCATGGTTCCAAATCAATCAATGGATAATCTAACAACCAAGGATCCTCCCACAATCTTATGCTAAGTCCATTACCAAGTTTCCATTTACAACCTTTAAAAATAACATATATGTTCTTAAAAAAACATCCATATTGAAGAACATCTAATGAAAAAAACTTCATCAAGGAAGACAACTGTATTTCTATTCACTAAATATTTAGCCCATAAGATGGTAAACCAAAGATCCGACTCCTTAATGAATCTCCAACAAAGCTTTACAAATAGCACTTTATTCGTCAATTTCAAACTCCTGAGACCCAAGCCCCCACTCTATTTGGGAAGACACACCCTCTCCTAGACGACCAAAGGAAATCTATGTTTGTCCTTAATATCCATCCATATGAACCTTTTCTGAATCCTTTCTATCTTCTCCTAAATTGCTCTTGACATTTAAAAAAGAGATGTAAGATAAATAAAAAAACTCTAAAAAACACTATTCAATAACATTATCTTACTTGATAACTTATTCTAGAATCTATCAAGAAGAGGATTCCAAAGGGGAATGGGCATAGGACCGACAAACATAAGCATACTCATATATTTGGATGGAAAATTATCAATTTTGTTGGGTGAATATTTTTTCAATCAACGTATTGATAAAAAAAATAGGTCTGATCAACCACAGCAGGAAGATTGGTCGGCCAGTTGTGCAGGTTTACTACATCAACAGGGGACAAATCTCTCCTCTCATCAAGGGGAGCTTCCGTATAGATACGTAGGAGCTATATACAATATAAATAAGTAGAAAATAACACATGGGGGCATAATAAACCATTCATCTCTCTTTTTTTAGAGATGATGCTCACAGATAAAGGAGAAAATCCTGGTGGAAACACTGAAGGCACTTCTCTTTTTTTAGAAGTGTTCTTGCAGGAAACAACAGGAGTTTCTTTCAAATAGTAAAGTAACCAGTAATCAAAAGGGCGTAGTAACAACAAGATGAAGCAGAACGTAAAGTTTCCACCTCAACTACCCAAAGAGTATATCAAAAAGGATAATGGGGGCACAAAGTCACCCTAGAATCCTAAACACAAAAAAAAAAAAAAAAAAAAAAACACACATACTGAAAACAATTGTGAAAGCACAAAGTCTTCCCACTATTGGTTTCAGGACACTTCCCTATTACTTTCACTAATTTTGCTTACCAATTTAAATGAATAAGAACACCTTCAGAAGACAGACGTAAGAATGATCTTCTAAAATGACACAAGCCAAAATAGCACAAAGTCTGTAAGCAACCTGCTTTCTCATTCAAATAAAAATGAAATTACAATTTGAGCTCAAAGTCTCAGTCTTCTTCTTTCAAAATGGGCAGAGTTTCGCTTCTGTAAAAAATGAAAAGTCTCCCTTACAAATGAGAGAATTAACAAACTTATAGCCACTACGCAAGGATTGGCGCCTTTTTCCATGGGACAACCCATGCTGCATTCAATGTCTTCAATGTGTCTCCAGTTTTGTCTAGAGAGACCATGTTGAGAATAGTGTGCTGCCATAACTATGGCATGTCCCTTCATCTGATATGTCTCCTCCTTAATATGTACCATCTGGTCCTTTGCATATTTGTCTTTCCTTCATGGAAGAAAATAGGCCGCGTCCTTGGTTTGGTGAGCTCAGAAGTCTACTCGATCCACTGTTCCACCTACTGGAAATAACTCTTTTGAAGACATTTTTGGTCCTTTACATTGATCTTCTCTCTTCGAGTCTTTAGGCTCTCTTTTCAGTCGATCACTTGATTCAGGTTGAACCTTAAACCCGTTGAACCACTGAAAGTTCATCGGTTCATTGGTTCATTCTGTCTCTTTTATTCTATCGCTTCTTGGTTCAATCGCTTCTTTGCCCCTTGGTTGAACCATCCGTTGAACCACTTGTGTGCTAATTTTTCTTTGACTGATGCCACCTTTGAACTTTTTAACCATGTTGAACCATTAAACTTTGAACTCTTTCGATTCAAAGTTCAATCGGTTCATTGGTTCATTCTGCGTTTCACTCAAACACTGCTTCCTTTATCTTTATAAGCTCTGGTTGAACCTTTGAACCTTGAACTCGTTGAACCTTTTGGTTCAACAGTTCAATGGTTCATTCAGTTCACTCGATTCATCTGTTGAAGCCCCTTTTTGTCTAAGTATGTGAAAGTTCCTTTTTGCATCTTTGTTCAGCCTTTGGCACGTCTCGAAGGGAAGGTGTCCCTTCGGGCTTTTAAAATGGTCCTTTTTCTATCGCCAAGTGCCCCCCGTAAGGGTACTTGTCCTTTGGTCTTCAACTTCCCCAGCGGGTTCTTACTTCTTCGGTAGGATTTTTCTATCGAGCAAAAAGCCCAAAAGAATTCCTTTGGACAAAATGTCCGAAGAAAAGTTTCTTGTTACTTGGCCATTCGTTCTTTCTTGTTTCTTTAGAAATTTTCTCCGGGTGAATTCCTTCGAACAAAAAGTTTGAAGGAATTTTGCCTTAACATTTTTTCGAGAAAATCTTCCCGAAAGTATTCTTTCTGCCTCTCAGACTTAGCCATTTCCATTGGACAAAAAGTCTAAAAGAATTGTTCCTTTTGGGCCTTTGAATAAATTCATAGGAATTCTGTCTTTTCTTTGACCTTCGAACCAATGCTGCCTACCCTTTGCAAGGGCACTTGCCTTTTTCACTTTGGGGCAGCCCCTTGAACCTGTCGATTGAACCAACTGATTGAACCCACTTTGGTTCAATGGTTCAATAGGCTCATCCTTCATTATTTGGATAAGTCCTTTTAATATTTTGCACCAAGCATGTTGAACCAACTTGGACATTGAACCTGTTGAACCATTGAACCAAAATGGTTCAAGGTTCAACAGTTCAACAGTTCAAGCCTTTTTTCTTTGAAGCTTGCTAATGGATAATTTTGATTAAACCAAGGCCCTGAACCAATGCTGGAAATGACCAAGTGTTAGAAACTTGTCATTTTGATTGAACTCGCCTGCAGAAGCCTTGAACCTGTTGACCCTGCTAATCCCTTTACTGAAATAGCTTGAAAAATGAGGAATTTGAAAGCTCAAAACAAATTTTGAGAGGGGAAGAGAGAAATTTTGGTCTGTGCAAGGCCAAAATAGTCCATAGGTTGTCCCAAAAATGGGTGTTATTTTTCAGGGTCAACAATTGGCTCCAGTTGAGGAACTACCTTCAGTTGAAAACTTGAAACACAGCTGAGGGGAGTAGAAACCAGAATCTCTAGTGCCTTGAAGTGTGCCATTGGGCTACGGAGTCATGCTACCCAAAAATAAAGGCTCCAAAAAATGAAACGAAAAGCATAAAATAGAACTAAAGACTATACAGATACACATATGTACAGATGATCTTATTAGATACTTCAAGAATTGAAGTACTTCAGATGCTGCCCCCTGAGAGGTAGTGAAAATGGCACTCATTCTTGATAAACCAGCAAGAAGCCATTTTCTCCCCATAATCGATGATGGGTGAATGGAACTCTCCACCAAGAAACCAATTTTCTGTGTCCTCCCTTTGGTTTTCTCCTCTTGCCCCACATCAAGACTTGACTTTTAATCTGAAAACCACAAATCTTTGCTCTCTTGGCAAAGAGTTCCTTTTCTTGACTTTAATGTGCAACATCATGGTTTATTACCATAATTGGTTGCTCTCCTGGTTCAGTCCAGTACATGGTTTGATTGTTCCCATTCAACACTTGCCAATCATTGGCACTATCAGGCATATTTGGTGTTGTTCCGTCTGAACCAATTCCTAGATCGTCACCTACAGGATTTTCATCTGCTGAAACATGAATGTCTTCAGTAGACAAAAAATAATTATTCCTACCTGAAGACTCAAATAAAATTTGAGCTTCAGGCCTTGATGTTTGAGTGACAACGTATTTTTCCTCCTTCTCAAGAAGTAGCCTCTTCATAACACCCTTGACTATAATCCTCACCTCTGATAAATCCATGCTCAATTCACCACCAACATCCCTACAAAAATTCTGCCCGAGAAGGATGCCATATAATGCTGGGACGTCTGCTACCAAGACAGTCATCTTCATTTTTTGTCTGGAAAGGCAACAAACACAAATTGGGCATCTTTAATTTGTCCCAGCAAAGGCACTTGTTTATTCTCCATGGAGAAGCATCTACCAAAAGTTTTGGTCAATGTGAAATCAAGGGATTCATCCACTTTAGTAGGCATGACATCGTTTAAAGCTCCAGAATCAATGATGCAATTATTCAACTGATGTCCATTTATTAGCAATGAGACATAAAAAGGTTCAGTCCTGCCAAGAGTAGTAATGAGAGTGGTGACAAGGTTGATTTTGGTGGGTGCATTTCTGGTAGCACCATGTGTCACTTTGGGAATTGCTCGTTCAACAGGGATGTTCTAGTTTTTAACACATTGAACCAGTCTGTCTAATTACTCGAGATGGGACTACATAAATTCAAATTCAGACATTTAAATTTCTGTTCTCTTTATATTGTCAATGATATCAAATGTCTGGAATGAGCTAGGAGCAGAGGTTGGGAGTTTATCCTTTTGATTTTTGAAAGGGGGAGGAATGGATTGCGAAATTGAAGTAGGAGGCGTAGGGGCATTTGGGGTACTTACCTTTCTCGCAATCACCAGGTCCTTTAGCTGGAAAGGAAGAGTGGATCCCCACTTAGCAATTGAAACTGCTTGTTGAGGTCACTCCTCTACTTTCTCCTTATTAGCTTGTTGAGCTGATTGATTCTTAGACAAGGTGAATACAACATATGACCCCTTAGCTGCATTGCCTTCACTCCTGGGTTCATCTTGATAGTTCATGAAACCAATATGGGAGTCACCAGCTAATTCTTCTTCTTCCTCAGTGAAGAGATTAGCATCATCTTCAGGTTTTAACTCAGGTTGGAAAGAGAAATCATGTTTTATTTCCAAATATCCAACTGCTAAGTTGGTTAGAGGTGATTCAAGGGCAAGGTTCCTCTGTGGGGGAGGAAGGTGATTTGGTTGCCCTTGATTCCTAACAGCATTGCCTTGGTATGCCTAATTCCGAAATGTCCTCTTTGGCATATCCCTATTAGGAGAAACAGACATAACTTGGGCCATTTGTCTATTGAGGACCAACAATTCATTTGCTAGCTTTTGTACCATTGGATCAGTGGTGGCTGAAGGGGAGTATTCAAAAGAAGGAGAAGATTTACCTCTGTTTAGATCTCTTCTTATCTTTTTAGCCAAGACAAGGTCATCTTCTACCTCAGTAGCCAAGTCTTGAGCAACAGCAAGGTCTATGTGCCTCGCTCGTCTCAGCAAGAAACTCACTTCACGCAACTATGAGTTGATGAAGAAACACTTGAGATTTTGAGGTGTTGGCTGGGTGACCATGGGAATCCTGTGCCTTAGCTTGTTGAACCTGGCAATACAATCTTTCATAGGCTTATGAGGTTCTTTCTTCATTTGAGTGAGCTGGCCCAGCAAAGCATGCGCATCTTCTACAGGCTTGAACCTAGCTTCAAATTTGTCTTTCAGAGTGTCCCAATCAGTCACTGATCCAGCCTGCAGGTAGTAAAACCAGTCTGTAGCAGCGCTTTGTAGTGTCTCCATGAATAGCCTGACCGCTATGTCTTCAAATTCCACCCCTATTACACCGTATGCTATGCTAAAAGCTATAATGTGTTCATCAGGATGAACCTTCCCATCACCAAAGAATTTGGAGAAATTCTTCCTTAAACTGTGTGGAAGCTCATGTAGAAGTGGAGTCAAATTCAGTGGATCGAAAGAGTTACCCCTGGGGCCTTGAGCCATGATTTGATTATATAGAAGTGGGATCACAAATCTGGGTGGAGAATGGATAGGCAAAGCTCTGCTAGTAGTAGAAAAAGAAGCTCTGCCTTGTGATGGTGACCTGGTAGGTCTAGGAGGAAGACTCCTAGTTCATCCAAGGTGAGGTTGTGAGGAAACAACTCAAAATTACTCTCCTGCACCAACTCAAAAGCAGGGTCAACAACGCCTTGGGATTTTTGGCCTCTGGTATAACGTGGAGTTGCCAGATTGTAGAACAAAAAATGGAAAAGAGTAGGATCTGCTCCAGCTTGATGCTTGAGACTTAAACCTATGCACTCTTCCCCACTAGAGTCGCCAAAAACTATTGGGTGAATATTTTGTCAATCAACATACTGATCAACAAAATAGGTCTAATCAACCATAGCAAGAAGATTGGTTAGCCAATTGTGCAGGTTTACTACATCAAAAGGGGAAAAATCTCTCCTCTCATCAAGGAGAGGTTCCCTATAGATACGTAGGGGCTATATACAATATAAATAAGTAGAAAATAACACATGGGGGCAGAATAAACCATCCATCTCTCTTCTTTCAGAGATGATGCTCACAAACAAAGGAGAAAATCTTGGTGGAAACACTGAAGGCGCTTCTCTTCTTTTAGAAGTGTTCTTGCAGGAAACAACGGGAGTTTCTTTCAGATAGTAAAGTAACCAGTAATCAAAAGGGCGTAGTAACAACAGGATGAAGCAGAACACAAAGTTTCCACCTCAACTACCCAAAGAGTATATCACAAATGATAATGGGGGCACAAAGTTGCCCCAGAATCCTTAACACAAAAAAGAAAAGAAAAACACATACTGAAAACAATTGTGAAAGCACAAAGTCTTCCCACCATTGGTTTCAAGATACTTCCCTATTACTTTAACTAATTCTGCTTACCAAGTTAAATGAATAAGAACACCTTCAGAAGACAGACGTAAGAATGATCTTCTAAAATGACACAAGCCAAAATAGCACAAAGTCTATAAGCAACCTACTTTCTCATTCAAATAAAAATGAAATTACAATATGAGCTCAAAGTCTAAGTCTTCTTCTTTCAAAATGGGAAGAGTTTCAATTCTATAAAAAATGAAAAGTCTCCCTTACAAATGAGAGAATTAACAAACTTATAGCCACTACACAAGGATTGGTGCCTTTTTCCATGGGACGGCCCATGCTGCAGTCAACATCTTCAATGCATCTCCAATTTTGTCTGGAGAGACCATGCTGATAATAGTGCACTGCCATAACTATGGCGTGTCCCTTCATCTGATATGTCTCCTCCTTAATATGGACCGTCTGGTCCTTTGCATATTTGTCTTTACTTCATGGAAGAAAACAAGCTGCGTCTTTGGTTTGGTGTGCTCAGAAGTCTACGCGATCCACTGTTCCACCTACTGGAAATAACTCTTTTGAAGACATTTCTGGTCCTTTGCATCGATCTTCTCTCTTTGAGTCTTTGGGCTCTCTTTTCAGTTGATCAATTGATTTAGGTTAAACCTTGAACCCGTTGAACCACTAAAAGTTCATCGATTCATTGGTTCATTTTGTCTCTTTTGTTCTATCACTTCTTGGTTCAATCGCTTCTTCACCCCTTGGTTGAACCATCCATTGAACCACTTGTGTGCCACTTTTTCTTTGACTGAGGCCGCCTTTGAAATTTTGAACCATGTTGAACCATTAAACTTTAAACTCTTTTGGTTCAAATTTCAATTGATTCATTGGTTCATTCTACATTTCGCTCAAACACTGCTTCCTTTATCTTTTTAAGCTCTGGTTGAACCTTTGAACCTTGAACCCATTGAACGTTTTGGTTCAACGGTTCAATGGTTCATTCGGTTCATCCGTTGAAGCCCCTATTTGTCTAAGTTTGTGAAAGTTCCTTTCTACGTCTTTGTTCAGCCTTTGGAACATCCTGAAGGGAAGGTGTCCCTTCGGTATTTTAAAAAGGTCCTTTCTCTGTCACCAAGTGCCCCCCGCAAGGGTACTTGTCCTTCAGGCTTCAACTTCCTCGGTGGGTTCTTGCTTCTTTGGCAGGGTTTTTTTGTTAGGCAAAAAGCCTGAAAGAATTCCTTCAGACAAAAATGTCTAAAGGAAAGTTTCTTGTTACTTGGCCATTCGTTCTTTCCTGTTTCTTCAGACTTTTTCTCTGGGTGAATTCCTTCGGACAAAAAGTCTGAAGGAATTTTGCCTTAACATTTTTCTGAGAAAATCTTGCCGAAAGTATTCTTTCAGCCTCTTGGACTTAGCCATTTCCATCGGACAAAAAGTTTGAAAGAATTGTTCCTTTTGGGCCTTTAAACAAATTCGAATGAATTGTGTCTTTTCTTTGACCTTTGAACCAATGTTGCCTACCCTCCGCAAGGGCACTTGCCTTTTTCGCTTTGGGGCAACCCCTTGAACCTGTCGATTGTACCAACTAATTGAACCAACTTTTGTTCAACGGTTCAATGGTTCAATAGGCTCATCCTTCATTATTTGGCTATGTCCTTTTAATCTTTTGCACCAAGCACATTGAACCAACTTGGACGTTCAACCCGTTGAACCATTAAACCAAAATGGTTCAAGGTTCAACAGTTCAAGCCTTTGTTCTTTGAAGCTTGCTGATGGACAATTTTGATTGAACCAAGATGCTAAACCAATCATGGAAATGACCAAGTGTTATAAACTTGTCCTTTTGATTGAACTCACCTATAGAAGCCTTGAACCTGTTGAACCTACTAATCCCTTTACTGAAAAAGCTTGAAAAATGAGGAATTTAAAATCTTGAAACAAAATTTGAGAGGGGAAGAGAGAAATTTTGGTTTGTGCAAGGCCAAAATAGTCCGTAGGTTGTCCCAAAAATAAGTGGCATTTTTTGTGGACAACAAATTTGACACCCCAAAATTTGAGCTATCTGATGTTGTTTGACAAGAGGGGTATTCACAAAAATAAACAAACTTTTAGAAAAATTAATCTTTTGCTTAGAAACTTCTTCATAAGTATCAAAAATACTTGTAACTCATTTGCTTCTTTGATAGAAACAACAACAAGAATAATTGTATCATCCATAAATTGTTGATGGAGAGTAAGAGAAACACCATTTGTAGGCCTAAAACCTTTTAAGTTCCCCTAACTCATGACAACCGATAGAATTATACTAAGAGAATCTACCATAATAATAAACAAGAAAGGGGATAATGGATCCCCCTACATTATCCCTATTTTACTCCCAAAGAAATTAGTAGGTATTCCATTAATAAGAGCAAATAACATAACTGAGGAGATACAATTCTAGACCAAAAGTCTTAAATGAGGATGAAAACCAAATTTATTCAAGACCATATCTAAGAACCCCCAATCAACTCTCTCATAAGCCTTACTCGTATCAAGTTTAAAGATCATGTTTGCTTGGTTGCTTCTCTCCATTTAATGATACTTTCATGTACCATAATGATCCCATCCTAAATTTGCCTTCCTAGAACAAAACCTCCTCAATTTAAGTTATGATCTTTTCCATCAAAGGCCGAAGTCTCAATGTCAAAATTTTCATAAATAGATTGAATTGCACAAGCTAACAGGTCAAAAATATTTAAAATATCTTACACCACTCTTCTTAGGAATCAAAGCAATAAACGTATTACTAAATTCCCAAAGCATCTTTCTTGAAGTGAAAAACTCATCAACAACCTCCACCAAATCAACCTTGATGATATCCCAAAAATTTTAAGAGAAGGCCACAGGAAAACCATATGGCCCCATAGCCTTATCCTCATTTAAAATAAAAAAATTATTGCCTTAACCTCTTTTGTTGAAATCAGTGGCAACAGTTTTGCATTGTCTTGAGGAGAAATAAGAGAAGGTATGTTAGCATTGAACCAAAGCCCCATTAAGATCAAAATTAATAGCAAACAAATTCTTTAAATGAATAACCACATCTTCCTTGATAAGAAAAGGGTTAGAACATAGAACACCTTCATCCCTAGAAATTTTAGAAATCATGTTATGGCTCCTTTGCTTAAGTGTTGACAAATGGAAGAACTTGCAATCTCCTTCCTTGAGCTAGATAACCTCAAATTTCTACCTCCAAATGATTCCTTAAATGCCATTATAATATGAAATCCACTCAAGAGATTTTTCTCGTTGATAATAATCTCCATTGTCAAATCATTCACATTTATAAGTTCTTCTATCCCTTCAAGATCCAAAATAATTTTTTACTTTCGAAGAAACATATTGCCAAAGACCTTGGTATTCCGCATCCTAATACATCGCTTTACACTATTAAGCTTTTTAGCCAATCAAAACATGGCACTTCCAGAAATATCAATATTCTACCACTCTTTAACCCTATCAACAAGATCCATATATGAAAACCACATATGTTCGAACCTAAACAAGGTTCTTTATTTCTTAATTATGTCATCCATATTAAGGATAAGAGGATTATGATTCGATCCTAATATGGGCAAAGAAGTCAAGAAAAAATATTTATTGAAAAACCACTCAATAGAGATGAGAATACAATCCAATCTGACTTGAATAAGGTTATCTCCCAAATAACTATTAGACCAAGTAAAGGGGGAACTGTTATGTTGTGGAGCTAAAAGCTTACTAGGATGCAAACAGGAGAAGTTACGGAGGATGCAGTGTTGCAGAATTAGTTGCAAGAAAAATGGCATCAGTCTGATCAGCCGACATCGGTCAGATAGCAAGAGGAAGCAACCAGTGTCGGTTACCAGTCGGCCGACATCGGTCATGGAGGAGCCGACGTCAGCAGCCTGTGCGAGAACAGGCAGTTTGCATGACGAATCTGGGAGAGTCTATTTTGAGACTGTTAGTTTGCATGTTGAAGGCTAGTCATAGTCTTGAGTTGCGAGTCTAATTATTGTAATTAGGTTAGTCTAATTATTGTAAACATGAGATATATATATGGACTCATGGGCTGTATTGTAAAAGTGTGCTAGAAAGCCATAGAGCTTTTAGAGAGAGCTAGTGTAGCTCCTCCTAGTTCCAAAGGGGTGCTGAGTGTGTATGATCAGGGAGAGTTGCAAGGTCTGCAAGGTCAAGGAGCTGATCCATCGGGGTACTGGTTGAAGAATCATAAGGACTTGGTGAGGCAAGGACAAGGGTTCTTCAGGGGTGTAGAGATGTCTACATAGTAAGTAAGGTCTGGTGATTTTCAGGTAGCAGAGAGCAGGGGATCTACTTGGAGTACGGTTGTGTACTTGGTGAACTGGCAGCGTGTTACTGATTGGTTGGAGAGGTGAACATCAATTCTATATTGGAGTTGATTGTTGGGACCGAGAGAGAGAGGGAAGAAGGTCTTGAGGTGTGGCGAACCTTTGAGGTGGAGGAAGAAGTGGCATCTTCCTTATTGTATATTCTTCTATGTATATAATACAATTGTGTATTGTCTCTTATTTCCTGTGTTGTTTCATATTTCTAGTTACTTATTGATTCTGGTATAATTTCGTGTTTAGTTGCTAATACAAGAAGTAATCACATGTGTTCTAATTTTGGTAGAGCAAGATCCTGACTCAGTAGGGATTGGAGCATGTTTATTGTTCTGGGGTTTCCAAAAACCACTCAATAGAGATGAGAATACAATCCAATCTGACTTGAATAAGGTTATCTCCCAAATAACTATTAGACCAAGTAAAGGGGGAACCCCTCAAATCAATGTCCAACAAACCAATATTAGATATGAAAGTTGCTAAGTCCTCCATACTATTCGTGAAACATTGAGAACCTCCTTTCTTTTCACAAGGGCTAAGAGGAATATTAAAATATCTAACCAACATCCATCAAGTATTCCTACATTTTACCTAAAAGAGGTAAGCTCGTTCTATAAACTTTTACGAGTGGACGATGAATTGGAAGCATACACATTAGAGAGTATCCAAGTAAAACCATAATTTCTATTTGAGAAGATGAAAACTAAATGATGAGAAGTATCAAACAAAATGTCTCGTTTAAGAATCTTGTCATCCCAAAATGTAGTTAACCCTATAAAAGCCACTAAAGAACTAACACTAGTAACTTGAGCGTCCTCCCAAACTTTCTTCTTTGTTTCCTCGACCAAAATATCATCCATTTAGTCTCTTGAATAGCCATTATACTTGGCAAATTATTTCTTCTTAAATCCCTAAAGATTATGTACTTATTATTATGATTCATTCCTCCAATATTCTAACTAATGATATTTATTTACAACATCTAGAGGGACCTTTGGAGCTTCAAATTTAGAATGTGGATTAAATCCCATCTGCTACTTCCTTCTCAATTTTCCTTTTACTTTCAAGCTGAGATAGTTTCCCAACTTTCTTTGTAGAGCCTACTTTTGACGCTGGAGATTGCACCCGGGGCAAGGAGGCCTAGCTCCTGCCTTCTCCCCACAACATGGAAACTCCTCTCTCGCCTGTGGGACGACGAAGCAGGAGAGGAGAGTCTCTAGGTATGGGATAGTTCCCTCTGATGTATCTTGTTTGTTTTAGACAGTGCAAAAAATACATACAAGCATATATATACATATAGCTATATAAATTGGGGGGATGAAAAGGGAAGAAACTGCATGAAAACAAACTACTCTAAGGAGGTGATACACCAAAATAAAGGTGATCTTCTCACACCTACTCTCAGAATCGAACAAAGACCACAAAGATACACTCAGACTCGGCAGGGAGACCAGGCTACAAGAAAATGGCAGGGAGGTTCTTATGAAAACACAGGAATAGAGACTCACCAAGATGCTGCAGAATACATACTGTAAATGACTTCTTCTGCTCTGTATCTCCAAAATGGAACTCTCCTCCTGTCACCTATAGACAATGGCGCCTTATGGATAACTAGTGTGTTGGTGGTGGAACTGTGAGAGCATTAAAGACAATGACGGGACACAACTCAAACACTCAGACATACACAGAAAATCCGACCAAGAATAGGTAAAAATAGTCTTTATAGATTCAAGTAGAAATTTCAGCAGGGCTACGCCTTACAAAAATTGCAAAAAGATCCCCTTAAAATGAACAAGTCCACAAAATATATAGGAGAAGTAAGGAGGCCATTTGGCGCTTCCATTCTTACAAGTGGCATACGTGTCCCTTTGAAAAGAAAACAAGTCGCTCAAAAATTAATGAGCTATCCATTTGCCTGCTCGAGACCTGCATTTCTTGCTTAGGTAACTTACACGATTTGCCTTCAATTTAATGTGAGTCAGAGGAAATGATTGCACTGCCGACCGCTATCATTCTAAATGATCAATTTTGTGGGTGCCATCTCACTTGCCAAAGACGCTTCCCCATTTTGTTCCAGTTGGAATTAATTGTTCATTCATCCTTTGCTTGCTACTTTGTCCAATTCATTCTTTACGCTATCAGGCAGTAAATGCCTTCTGTCTATGCCACTAGGATCGCTCAACTGCCCCCTGCCCTATCATCTTTGCTTGTCGCTTGGAATTTGTCCCCTTTCTTAGTTTTGTCTCTTCTGGCTTGTCAGCCTCCAGGGGCGAACACTTAGACAGATCACTGCATACTTGGGCTAATTCCATGGTTGGCGCTCGGGCATTTAAAAATCAACAGCTTTTTTACTGGCTAAATTTTACGCACCCATCATCCTTGGACTCTCCTTTGGCTTCCTACTTTGCCCCTTTTCGTTGAGAGTGCATCCACCCTTGACACGTGTTGTAATCCACAACTTGGGCACCTCGAAGACACTTTGAAACGCGGACTTTGACACGTGGTGACTTCTGTCGAGCTGATAATGGGATGTGGCAGCATCCGCTTACATTAGAGGGCCTTTAGAGTCAGGGGGAAGTTGACACGTGGTCGCTTTTACAGAGCCTTTAGCTGCCTTTAGGAAATTTTTGAGCCTCGACACTTTGAAATGTAGACGTTGACACGTGGCGGCTTCTGTCGAGCCGATAAATGGGATGTGGCAGCATCCACTTACATTAGAGGGCCTTTTAGAGTTAGGGGGAAGTTGACACGTGGTCGCTTCTACAGAGCCTTTAACTGCCTTCAAGAAATTTTTGGGCCCCTTTTCTGGTTCCTAATGGACGCTGAAACTTGGCACACTCTGGATAGCTCCTAGCAACTCATTCGGGCCCACCACAACCTTCTTTGAAGTCAACAGGGGAAACCTGCAAAAATTGCCACTTGTCAATTTTTGCAGAGCCCTACAGGAGACACTTGGCACATTCTGCTGCTCCTAAAATAACATGTTGAAGTCCTCCGCAGTTGCCATTTGTTGCTTTCCGCGCTTTGGCTTCCCTGGTGTAAAATTTGACGTTCTCAGGCCTGTCACCGCCCTTGGCAAAGTTCATCGGGTCCATTCTGCTTGAATCATCCATTGAACCAAAGCCGAAGAACTTTGAAAATGGATGAACCAAGCGCTACTAGAAAGAGACTGGCACTTCAAAGCAAGGGAAGAGGTTGACCAAGATTTTTATCTGTGGGCAAAAATTGGTCAACAGATTGGTGACTCTCAGGGGAAGCGTGCCTGCTACGCGTAAATAAGCCAGTTGCCTTAAAAATCCATTGGGCATGGAGTTAGATTGATAACTTTGAAAACCAGCAAGAGCTCTACCAAAACTTAGGACTAGCCACCCAGATCTACCTCCACGAAAACACATCACACACAAGACTAAGAAAACTACTACTGTGCAACAACACTTAGGGAAAAACAAGAAGGAAAACAAGGAAAAATATGTACAGGCGAACCCAAAAGATCAGTGGCAATGCTTCAGATGTATCTTATTTACTGGGATAAGCAGTTTTTCGCCATCCAACCTTGAAAGTTGGAATGCATTGTGTTACTTGCACTGAGTAATCGCGTAAGGACCACTCCACAGAGCGTCGAATTTTGCATGTTTTTCGAGCTTAGCTCGATCTTTATCCCATTTCAGGACAATGTCTCCTTCAAAAAAATCTCTTGACAAGGACTTCTTGTTGAAGTGCCTTTTCACTTGTTGTTGGCGACTTGTCAGAGAAGCCATAGCCCAATCCCTCACCTCTTGGAGCTCCATTAGCTCACACATCCTGACCTCCATGCTGGACCCTTCTTCTAGTTGCAATTGGTGGGAGAGATCCAATGCTGGTAATTCAAGCGAGATGGGAAGCCTTGCTTGCCTTCCATATACAAGCGTTTATGGAGAATTTTTGATTGCTCTTTTTGGAGTAACTCGGTTGGCCCATACAGCTATCTTTAGCTTGGTATGCCAGGTTCTTTGATTTTCTTCCACAGTCCTCTTTATAATCCTGATCAAATTTTTGTTGGTGGACTCAGCCAACCCATTTCCCTACAGATAATAGTTTGATGAAGTGCTGAGGTATATGCCATACCTCAGCGCCCATTCACTGGTTTTGATTCCCATAAAAGCCAAGGTGTTATCTGAGATTATGGTGGCTGGGACTCCAAATCTTGTTACCAGATCTTCATAAAACTCTAGGATTGCGCTCTCGTTTGCCTCTTTCAAAGCAACTGCCTCTACCCATCAGGTGAAATAATCTGTGGCAGTCAACACCCACTTGTGCCCAGCACTAGAGGGAGGATTGATCATCCCTATAAAATCCAGGCCCCACTGCATGAATGGTTGCTCAACTTGAATGGGCTGTAGAGGCATGGCAGCCAATCGCAATTTTCCATCAAAAAGTGCACACTTTTGGCACTTTCTTACCCAAGAATGGGTGTCCTTGAAAAGAGTAGGCTAAAAATAGCCAGCTCTCATTATCTTTACTGCTGTAGCTCTAGTAGCGAAATGACCACCAGCTGGCCCATCATGAAACTCAGCTAGTATCCTATCAGCCTGATTAGGGTCAATGCATCTTAAAAGAACCCCAGAGAGATCTTTCCTAAATAATACTTCGTCAACCAGAACATAAGGAAGGGACTATAGTTTAAAATACCTTCTTTCAGCCTTATCAAGATCCTGTGGACACTCACCTGTGAGAAGGAAATGCTTCATGTCCAGCGTCTAATCCTTTATGATAGCCGGTCCCTCTACAGTAGCTGCATCACGGATTAGCAAGCTATTCTCCCCTTTATCTTGCTTGAAACCTGCAACCAACTATTCGCACAGACCTCTGCCTCTCACCAGCTTGGTGATTTTAATATCTATATCGTACTCCATCACTTTGGTGATCCATCCCACCCTTTTCTCATTCAAATCTCGATTGGTCAATAAATCCTTGACGCCAGGATGTGGGACCATAAGGTGGATCCTATTGTTAGACAACATATACCTAAATTTCTTTAGGCTCTGCACTATTGCCAGGACTTGCTTTTCTACATACGTGTACCTGACTTTGAAATCCTCTAATCCTTGGCTGAAGAAGGCGAGTGGCTGTTCGAGGTCTTCGCCATTTTCTTGGGTAAGCATGGCGGATATCACTTCTTCATTGCTAAATGTATAGAGGTTGAAGTTTTTATTGAAGTCGGGGCTGCTCAGAGCAGGCGCCTGGGCTAAAGCCTGCTTAACGGCTTCAAAGCTGTCCTTTCTTTGCGCTGTCCACTTAAATTCTTCACCTTTCCTCATCATAGAGGTCAGGGGCTTAACTGTCTCAAAAACATTCAGAATGAACCTCTGAATAAAATTTATCCTGCCAAAGAAGCTCTGCAGGCCTTTCTTGTGCTTTGGTAGGGGCATCTCCAAAATGGAGCGAACTCTCTCAGGGTCAATAGATAAACCCTCATTGGACATAATGTGACCAAGGAGCTTCCCTTCATGAACAGCAAACACGCACTTCTTTGGATTAAGAGAGATGCCAAACTCCCTACATCTTTCAAAAATTTGCCTGAGGTGCTCTATGTGTTGGCTCGCTTCCTTGGAGAATACTGTTATATCATCGAGGTATACCAGCACATTGTTATTTATCAACCCACCAAAAGCCATGTCCATGGTCCGTTGAAAGGTAGCACCAGCATTGGATAGCCCAAATGGCATCTTCTTGTAGGCAAACGTGCCCCATTTGGTGGTGAAGGCTATTTTATACTGGTCACAGTCTTGCATCAAAATTTGATTATAACTTGAATAGCCATCTAGAAGAGAGAAACGCTCGCTACCAGTCACTTTATGAAGAATCCGCTCCATGCTTGGAAGGGGATAATGATCTTTTAGAGAGACTTTATTAAGGTCTCTGAGTCGACACACAGCCTGATCTCCCCATTTTTCTTTCTAATAGAAACGAGGTTGGCCAGCCAGGAGAAATGTTTGATTGGAAATATAATTCTAGACTCAATCAATTTGGCTAATTCCCTTTGCATGAGGGGCTCAATTGTAGGATTGACAGGCCTTTGCTTTTGTGTGACTAGTTTGGCACCTTCCTCTAATTCAATGGTGTGCTGAGCAAGTCTTGGGTCGAAGCCCTTCAAGTCACTGTAATCCCATGCAAACACATCGGCAAACTCTTGACACAGCAGAATGAAAGCTCGCTTTTCTTGAAACATGCATACCTTGCCAAGTGCCAGCAACTTGTCCTTGAAGATTTCAACTTTTTCGTAATTCTCCTCTTTGGTTGTGATGCTTGCTTTGTCATTTCTCAGTTGGTCATCTCCGTTGAAAATGCTTTTAAGCATGACCAGACCTTTAGGGAGTTTATTGTTCTTCAACTGGACAATTTGATCTCCATACTGCTACTACAATTTTGCCTGGTTGTGTATTGCGAACTCAGCTTCCTCTCGGAGGAAGAGAGCTATCTGCTGGTCACTTTCAAAAACTTGCCAATCTGTAATGTTGTATGGGACAGAGGGTCGAACTACCACCTTCAAGTGTTACGAACCACAACCCTGGCTTATTTCTCTTGAAACATCAAACTGAGCACCAATTGCTGCCAGCCTGTCCGCGTGTTTGTTCTGCTCCCTGGGAATCGAGGCAATGTTGAAAGTAAGGAAATCTTCCATCAGGTCCCAGACCCTATGTTTGTAATACCTCAGCAAGGAGTTCTTTGCTAGATTTCGGCCCTTCACCTGATTCACAATTAGCTCACTGTCTCCCAAGACCTGCAACTCCTTAATCCCTCTTTTTCTTGCACATTTCAGCCCATGGATCAAGGTCTCATATTTCGCAACGTTTCTTGTGCAAGAGAAATGGAAACAAAATGCTGAAAAATACCTCTCTTTTGAAGGGGAGACCAACATCACCCCACCTCCAGTGCCTAGCTTACTTCTGGATCCGTCAAAATATAGCTGCCATAGGCCAAGGTCTGCTTGTTTTGCCTTCATCAAATTCAGCATGAAGGCGCCCTCTTCGTGCATGCAATAGAATCCAAGGTCTGTCTCCTCTATAAACTTGTATGGATCATGTTCAAAGTTATCATTTCCCCACTCATCCAAGAGTAGGTCTGTGACTCCTTCAAGAGCAGAGGATGGGGCTTTGTCTGTCTGGGACTCTTCTAGGTCGATGATTGTGTAACTGACATTCGCTGCCTTGGGAGTGTATGACTCTAGATGGTCCTTGTAGAGTGGCTCAGACTCAATTTTCACCTTGGTCCCATACTTGGTTCTGAAAACCAGATATGACCAATTTGCTGCTAGATAGCCACCTATTTTGGATGTGAAGTCCCTGGACAAGCACATTGCAAAAAATGGAGGAACATCTGCTACTATAATATCCTGGGGAATTGAGAAGGTTGGGCAAGCCTGCAATGTCAAGTCTAAACCCTTCAAAATTCCAAATATTTTTGTAGGTGTCCCATCTAGTTGCAGGACTCCCTTTTTCATTTCTTCATACTTCAGTCCCATGTTATCAACAATGCACTTAGGCATCACTGATGTACTGGCCCCGCTGTCAATTATGCAGTTGTGTACCAAGAAGTCCCCAATGATCAAGGATACGTAGAAAGGGGGAATTTTCTCTTCCTTATTTACCTGTTCTGGAGTGGTGGACTGTCCATTTGTCATCAAGACATTATCCATGTTTGCTGGAATAGTTTGCTGATCCAGCTTATGCAATTATTTCTTCAATACGTCTTTCTATCCTAGAAGAGACAGTGAATCCCATAAGGAGATGCTCATATACAACTTCTTCATCTAGTCCACTATATTGACTTGGGGATTGCGTCCCTTCACATTTTCTTTTGGGCTAATCCCAACTGGAGCTATAGGCTGAGGCGCTGAAGGTGCAAATGGCTGTTTGGAAATTGGGGCCCTTTGAAATGAGTGTTATGGAGGAGGTGCAACTCCTGCCTCAGTGGTAGCTTGTACCTCTTCCACTGCTCTCCTCTTAAATCTTGTCTTGGCTACAACACAATCATCCTGATTACATGTAGTGCCCCCATGGTTGATTGCACAAAACCCATCCTCTTCGTGATTCATAAGAGCAGAATCCAGCTGGGCCTGATTGCTACTCATGCTAGGCTGAGCTGGAGCCTCAAAAATTTGGGAAAGAGCAGCAGCCTGATTTTTTGTGTTCTAGAAATAATTCACCATCTCGTTCATGTGCACAGCCTGTTCTTGACCATATCCCATGGTCGAATAGCTAGGCTACTCTTGTACAAGAATATTCTGAACAGGCACTATGGCCTTAGATGATGAAGAGGGACCAGTGTTTTAATTTTGAAATGGCTTGGTTGTAGTGAGCTGCCCCTGACCTTGATTATAATTCTAGAAAGGGGTTCTAGGGGTTTGACCATAATTCTGGTACCCTTGGTTTGGTCTGTTGCCTTGAGCCTGCTGTTGCCTTTTAATGGCAACGAGTTCATTGGTCACCACCTGCAACATATTCTTAACCTCATGAAACTCACTTGATGGGACAACAACTAGTTTTTTGACGGTAGGCAGAGTAGCCAATGTGGGAGCAGGGGCCTGAATTGGAGGTGGCACTTCTGGGAAAATTGGCATGTGGGGTCTAGGGGCTATTTTCCTAGCCTATATTAAACAATTCTCTGCTGCTATGGCTATATCATAAGCAGTAGGCAATATATGCCCTCCCATAGATTGTATCATGATTGCAACATCATTGTTTAATGATTTCAAGTAGTATAAAAAAGCATAGCTGGGAGTCGGCCTTACCAGGATGGGAATCCTCTACCAAGTCTTATGAAACCTTCTGTTAAAGTCCTGCATATACTTGTGCGGGGCCCTTTGAATGGTCGTCAGCTACTCAGCAAGTGAGAGGTCGTCACTTTTTTCCCCAAAACGGTTCGTTAGCTGAATATCGAGCTCATTCCAGGAATGGATTGAATTCACGAGCAAGGTCCTGTACCAGTCAAGAGCCTTGCCCTTAAGAGACAAAGCTAATAGTCTAATGGCAATGTTTTCTTCTGTTATATTGTGAATATTGTAAAGGTTAGAAATGTTACTGATGTGCTCAACGAATGTAATGGGTCCCAATCCATCAAAAGAAGGTACATTCTTTAGAGCTACCCCTGGAATTGGGTCATACTGTGGGAGGTTCAAGGGGCTCTCACCATGAAAGGCTGCAAATGGTAAAGCCATAACTGGGATGGGGCGTAACTGAGGCTCTGCTGTAACTGCATCTTTTATAACAGGTCTAGGAGGGTGACCTATTGGATAAGGACGAGTCTTCCTAAACCTTAATCTTTTAGCAAAATTTAGAGGCAGTTCAACGAATTCACAAGGAATCCTTTTTGAAGCAAACCTAGTGGTGATTTTAGGCATAGAAATTTAAGACACTAGTCTTAATATGGAAAATGAAGCTCTTACCATTGGAGTCTCCAGATGTTAGGAAATATTAAAATGGCTGTGACAAGACCAGCATCAATCCTAAAATCTTATAGCATTATAAACTTGGGTCCCATCAGGCGTGCCAGAACTGTTGACGCTGGAAATTGCACCCAAGGCAAGGAGGCCTAGCTCCTGCCTTCTCCCCGCAACATGGAAACTCCTCTGTCGCCTGTGGGATGGCGAAGCAAGAGAGGAGAGTCTCTAGGTATGGGCTAGTTCCCTCTGATGTATCTTGTTTGTTTTAGACAGTGCAAAAAATACATACAGGCATATATATACATATAGCTATATAAACTAGGGGGGATGAAAAGGGAAGAAAGTGCATGAAAACAAACTACTCTAAGGAGGTGATACACCAAAATAAAGGTGATCTTCTCACACCTACTCTCAGAATCGAACAAAGACCACAAACATACACTCAGACTCGGCAGGGAGACCAGGCTACAAGAAAATGGCAGGGAGGTTCTTATGAAAACACAGGAACAGAGACTCACCAAGATGCTATGGAATACATACTATAAATGACTTCTTCTACTCTATATTTCCAAAATGGAACTCTCCTCCTGTCACCTGCAGACAATGGCACCTTATGGATAACTGGTGTGTTGGTGGTGGAACTATGAGAGCATTAAAGATAATGACTGGACACAACTCAAACACTCAGACATACACAGAAAATCTGACCAAGAATAGGTAAAAATAGTCTTTATAAATTCAGGTAGAAATTTCAGCAGGGTTGCACCTTACAAAAATTGCAAAAAGATCCCCTTAAAATGAACAAGTCCATAAAATATACAGGAGAAGTAAGGAGGCCATTTGGCGCTTTCGTTCTTACGAGTGGCATACGTGTCCCTTTGAAAAGAAAACAAGTCGCTCAAAAATTAATGAGCTGTCCATTTGCCTGCTCGAGACTTGCATTTCCTGCTTAGGTAACTTACACGGTTTGCCTTCAATTTAATGTGAGACAGAGGAAACGGTTGCACTGCCAGTTACTATTATTCTAAATGATCAATTTTGTGGGTGCCATCTCACTTGCCAAAGACGCTTCCCCATTTCGTGCCAGTTGGGCTTAATTGTTCATTCATCTTTTGCTTGCTACTTTGTCCAATTCATTCTTTACACCATCAAGCAGTAAATGCCTTTTGTTTATGCCCCTGGGATCGCTCAACTGCCCCCTGCCCTGTCATCTTTGCTTGCCGCTTGGAATTTGTCCCCTTTCTTAATTTTGTCTCTTCTGGCTTGTCAGCCTCCAGGGGTGAACACTTAGACGGATCGTTGCATACTTGGGCTAATTCCATGGTTGGCGCTCGGGCATTTAAAAATCAACAGCTTTTTTACTAGTTAAATTTTGCGCACCCGTCATCCTTGGACTCTCCTTTGGCTTCCTGCTTTGCCCCTTTTCATTGAGAGCGCATCCGCCCTTGACACATGTCGTAATCTGCAACTTGGGCACCTAGAAGACACTTTGAAATGTAGACATTGACACTTGGTCACTTTCACAGAGCCTTTAACTGCCTTCGGGAAATTTTTGGGCCCCGACACTTTGAAACGCAAAGGTTGACACATGGCTGCTTCCGCCGAGCTGATAAATGGGATGTGGCAGCATCCGCTTACATTAGAGGGCCTTTTAGAGTTAGGGGGAAGTTGAAACGTGGTCACTTCTGCAGAGCCTTTGGCTGCCTTCGAGAAAATTTTGGGCCCCTTTTCTGGTTCCTAGCGGATGCTGACACTTAGCTCAAAAGCTGTTACCTCTACATCTTGAAATACTCTTACCTCAACTTTACCTGAAAAACCATCTACCATAGAGGGTTGGCTCAAAAATCTTTCCCTCACCCCCATCACCAAAAGACTCGCTTAATATATCAATGTGAACATTTTAACATTTTGAGATTCCTATCATAAATTATAGACTACAATAGTATCGTGCCTTTACGAGGTAATCCAAGGATTATTGGTAATAATGGTATAGTTGTCAGAACCTGCAAAACATTGAAATGGTTGTTAAATCAAAGGGACTTATAGGGATGGCTAGAATAGAGGATACATGAGTTCGTAGAAGAAGAATCTATTATACTAAGAGTGCATGCCCAAAAAATCATATCTACTCATATATATGGGGATATCTATGAATTTTCTAGTGTGATTTTCCTAAATTACTAGTAGCATGGTTATCATGATCAGAACACTACAACTTTAGACCTCATAGAACAAAGCACTTTGTGTGGGATGAAGAAAAATAGTTGCACAACCTAGACACTAAGTGGACACATGCATTTGATCATTAGGTGAGAACTACCATTGACAAATACATCGATGAGTTTGTTGTATAGGTGTTGCATTTGAAATTCATATGATTTATTTGTAAGATGAATCATAATCATTTTTTTTAAACAACTTTCAATATATTTGAAGATGTTAGCTATGGAAAAGGCCAAGGTGTCAATTCCAACTAAGATCGAGTAGTCAAATAGGTTACTAAGGGGATGCAAACTAGGGGAAGATGAATGAAGGATAGATGAACTAAGGACAATGGACCACTTGAATCCTAGAAGGAAACTTGAGCCAATGGATGAAAAGAAAGTAAAAAATTCTAAAAAGACTATAGGGATTCTTTGAGAGATGTGATAACACAAAATATGGAACAAGTAAAACCATGTGGAAGATGAAAGGCTGAAAGTAGATGCAAGTAGGAGTAGTATATGAATTGCATATGGAATGGGAGGAAGTATACCTCTAATAAAAGAGACTGAGTTCGACATTCAAAATGACCAAGAAGAGACTAAAGAGAACATAAAGACCAATCAAGAATATGGGTCCGACCTAGAAGTGGAAGGGGAATGAGATTGGGGAATCAATATAGAGGATGATGAAGAGTAGTTAGATAAAATTAATAGTAAGATAAATGAGCACCTATAATGTTAGAATATGTATGTATAATGGGAATGTAAATATTTCCACAATGTAGTATTTTATGGAGGATATAGGCTAGGTTTAGGGGTGGCTATCATTAACACTCTAGGGTTAGTTCATTAAAGAAGTCAATAAGCCAAAAACATTCAAGGAGATCACAATAATGATGAAATTGATAAAAGAAGTCACATAAATTATAAATAGACACGAAAGGGAAATTGATAGTAAAAATAGTGTAGTACCTACTTTTGTTGCATCAAACGTACTTATAACTACCAAAGTAAGTTTTCACACAACAATGCAAACACCCAATTAACCTTCAGTTTGTAGTTTGATTTTAGGGACTATGGAACTCACTTTTGGAGCTTTAGTTACATTACATATGTATGATGGGTCTACAAACCTAGAACAACACTTATTGACTTACGATGTGAGGTACCAAGCCAAGGACGTTACCACATACAAGGCTAAATTTTTGAGTTGATAGGAGCATTTACTAATTGAGCCTTGTAATTTATTTTCAAGAATGAGGGTCATAACCTAGCATTAAATGATGTGAAATCCAAATTTTATAAGGAGTTGAAAATGTATAAGTGTGCAAGCCAAACCATCCATGATCTCAAAGAAATTAGATAAAATCCTAAAGAGTTTATGTGGGATTATGATCATAAATTCTTTGACATAATGAACAAGGTGACTATCCAATTTTAAGATAGTAAAAAGGTCACGTAGTTCATTGAGGGTTTATGAAGCAATATCAAATTTGAGATAGCTCAAGCATAATTCTTAACCAAAGTTTAGGCCCAAACACTTGTGATCAATATGGAACAAATAGAGGATTGTAGACAGTCTATCATTGACAATTTAAAAAATGGTGCAAAATTAGATGTTGTGCTATGCAAAATGGATAAAATTCAAGGGGGAATAAACATAAGCTTTGGATGTGGAGTATTGAGTGTGGATATGAAGGGCTCCATCATAATAAGTTGCCTCAAATCAAGAGAGACTTCTATGAGTTATGTTGCACGTGGGATCACACCACCTCTAATTATCATCTCCTACAATAATGTGTCCATCAATCGCAAAGTGTGAGATGTAACTTATGTAAATCCACTAATAATGATGACAAGAATGGTAGGGATCTAGAGGATCTAAAAGACAAAATTACCATAAATGTCTTCGTAGTCACTATGTAATGACCTTCAAAGTAAAAACTGATTGCAATAGTTCTAGACACTGAGATGTTATAACCCAAAGGATGGGTTCCACTAGCACTACAAAATCAACCAAGATGGGGTCATACCTCACCCTAGTATCAACGTGGATGGATTTAACCATCTCCACATCATCATGTAGGATGGCACAACCATCACCTCACTACCAATGAGGATGGGTGCCTACATCACCTAATTGCACCAAGGTTGCCCCCCTATACAATAATATCAATCCAAATGGATACCTCCATCCCCTTAAAGGTAGTATGGGGGATCTAAAAATAAATTATAGGGTTGTAAATCACCGCAGAGGTAGGGAGGCTATTAAGGTGGCTACCAAAATCATAGAAAGGGGAATAGATAATCGCAAAAAACTATCATTTGCTACTTATGTGGGGAGATGAGACATGTTACAAAACATTGTCCATGTAATCCCCAATGGAAAAATTATTATGCTTATTATAGATTTGTGATGAAAATAATATAGAAGATCGCCTAACACTACAAAAATAGAGGAAAGACAAAATAATATGTAGTGTTAACATGGTGAACACTAGCCCCAAAGAGCAAGCTTTTCTATAAGGTTTCACGAGGAATTAACACAAAGAATAGGGGCTTCCTCCTCTAGGTATGTGTTGACGTAGGAAAATTGCACCCAGGGCAAGGAGGTCGAACTCCTGCCTTCTCCTCGCAACATGGAAACTCCCCTCTCGCCTATGGGACCAGCGAAGTTGGAGGGGAGTCTCTAGGTAAGGGCTAGCTCCCTCTGATGTATCGTGGTTTGTTCCAGCAAGTGCAAAACACAGATATATATATATATATATATATATATATATATATAAAATGGGGGGATGAAAAGGGAGAGAGATTGCAGGGAAACAAACCTACTCTAAAGAGGTGATACACCAAAAACAAGTTGACCTTCACACATCCACTCTCAGAATCAAAAAATACATACATACTCTACACACTTAGCAGAAGGACTAGGCTGTAAAAGACTGACAGGGAGGCTTTCATGAAAACACAGGAGATAGAAAATCACTAAGGCACTGTGGAATGCACATTGTAAGCAACTTCCTCTATTTTGGTCTTTTCAAATGTCAGCTCTTCTCCTTTCAGCTGCAATAATGGTGCCTTGTAGACAGTAGGTCTGCTTGTGTTGAACCTGTGAGAGCATCAAAAGACAATGACTGGACACAAGCAAACATTCAACGCATACATAGAAATGTCTATCCAAATGGAGGTAAAAAACTGCATTTGTATTGATCCAAGTGAAATTTTGCAAAGTTGCACCCTTTACAAATGTGGAAGATCCTTTTTTAATAATGAGAAGTTTGTGATATATAGGAGAAAACAAGGAAAGAGGGAACTTGGAACTTCTTTTGGCAAGTTGCAAGTCATGTCCCTCATTGGGAAGAGGAAACACTGCAGTCGACATCATCCTCTAGAAGAAGCCTGCTGGAACCATGCCGTGTAGTCGCCCAATCTTGACTTGGCATCCAACATTAATGTGAAAACCCAGGCCGCATCTCCTTTTCTACCAATAGTCTACGATTTCTTGCCAATTCTTGTGGTTTGTCCCCTTTCTAAATGCTTGGGCCATGCCTTTTGTTGTTCACGCCATCATGCAATAAATTGCCTTGTCTATGCCACTTGGACGACCTTGTCATCTCTGCACCATGTCATTTCTCCTTGCTTGTCATCTAGAATTGTCTTCTTCTGCATCTTTGTCTTTTCTGGCCGCTTGGCCCTTTAGGCGAACTCCTTGGCGGGTTGCTACATTCTGGCTCCTTTTCTTTTTCCATGTTAGCACTCTTCCAGATTGAAAGCCTAATGGCTAAATGGCTTTGTTAAATTTGACGTGCTCTGGGACGTCCTCGTCCCTGTCACAACGTCATGAGACCACATGGCATCCTTTTGGCCCTTGGAAAAGCCCCTTTGCATTTTGGTCGAAAGTCCCCCACAAGGGCACCTACCCTTCGAGGTCCTTTGATGGGTCTTCGTTGGCTAGCAATCCTCCCGGGTCCCCGCAGACAATTTCCCTAGGTCCCCGCCGCTGTTTGCATTTCTACAGACTTTTGTCTGCAGACATTTCCCTACAGACAAAAGTTTATGAAAATTGTTTTGCCAGTTTTTTGGCTTTGCTTTGAGCCACAGGCTTTGCGTGCAGACATTTCTCGCAGACAAAAAGTCCTCAGAAATTCTGCTCGGGCCTTTGCCTTAGCTTTTGAAGTGTGCCCAAACTTTTTGCATTTATAACTGGAGCGCCTTTGCTTTATAAGCGACTCGGCCCCTTTTGCTTGTGTAAACGCCTGCCCTCCTCTCCTTTTGCTTGAAACTTTTGATATATGCGGGACCTAGTCAATTTTAAAACCAAAATGAACTTTGAACTGAACTTGATTTTTTCCTAGCAAATGTTGAAGTGCCTGCCCTGTTGGCCAACTGAGCATAAACCATTTGCATGTCAAACCTGCCAATGAGCCAACTAATGAATTAGGCTGATAACTCAAGTGACAAATTAATGGAGAACCAATGAGAACCATGCTGCTAAACCACAGAACCAGGCCACTAAACCAAAGCTTGAAATAAGGTGGTTGAACTTGAAGATGAATGAATCAAGTCAAAGAACCATGGCATGAACTGTGTAACCCAAAAATGATTGTCTTCGAATAACAAGGGAGGAAGGTGACCGAATTTTTTTGCCTGTGGGCAAAAATTGGTCAACAAATTGGCGACTCACAGGGGAAGCATACCTGCTATGCTTAGAACCCAGTTGCCTTACATTCCATTAGGTGCAGAGTTAGATGCAGCTATAGCGAAAGTTAGCAATAACCCAAAGAGATTTGAGAATCAAACACGAAGCTTTTACCCCACATGCAAAGGGAAACACAAAAGGCTAAAAAACACTACTTGTGCAAACTGCACTTAGGGAAAATAGGAAAAACAACTGAAAGCAAACTATTATATACAGCTAACCAGGTATGTACGCCTCCCTCCTGGATCAAAGGGTAAACTTCTCAAGTCCCCTTCCTGGAGAGAAGACTTACGGTGGTAGGCAAGTAGCTGAAAGAAAATGAGATTTGGTGACTTTCTCCTCTTGCCGGTCACCTGGTTTGGCTGGAATTCGAGTGGATCAGATTCAAACATGTCTCCAATATATACATACTCTTCTTGTCCATGGAAACCTGTTGAATGCTAGTCTGTTCTATTGGTGCTCCACACCAAGAAATCAATGGCTGCTGGCTCATCACCATAAGCCTTTTGATCTGCACATTCCTTCTGCAATATATCATGGTCTGACTTGTTCCCTTTTGTCTCATTGAAAATCTTGTCAGACTCATCCTCTACTTCCTTTTGGCCTTCTTGAAGACGGGTGGCTGTGGTGATGTCTGAAATGGACTCACAAAATGATTGCTCATCCCACAAAACATCATCTCTCTATTTAAATCTCTTCTTCAAAGCATTCCTCCAGGAAGACAGACCTCTCTTTTTCCTCCTTGCTGATCAGAATTTCTAGATTTTCAAAAATACTCTCCTGATCCTCCTCTTTCTTAGGCTCTTCAATGTAGTCATCCTCATCAAAATAGCAAGGAAGTTCATCAAACAGAGGGGAAGAGATCTTACCATGCATTTGTCCCTCTTTGTATTACTGGAACATCTGCATATACGCAAGACCTGCATCTTCTCTACTGCTGATAAGGTCTTCACAAGGAGCATCAATGATGATTTCTTCTTCGATGTCACCCACGACAGCCTGTTGAA
The DNA here is from genome assembly GCA_037957365.1 of Torreya grandis. Taxonomy (NCBI): domain Eukaryota; kingdom Viridiplantae; phylum Streptophyta; class Pinopsida; order Cupressales; family Taxaceae; genus Torreya; species Torreya grandis. The sequence goes on along the minus strand of JARHVA010003264.1, from coordinate 1,414,785 downwards.
GACTTGCAGATTGGATCTTCTGTTCCTCACCTACCTCTTGCAAAACAGGTTCCTCTTTGAGAAGGGGTGAAGTGGAGGAAACATGTGGAAGAGGAGGCAGTCCTTGAGCTAGAATCGAATGATTATTCTCCTTCCATTTGATCAACACTTCATCAATATCAGGTGCAGCCTGATATGTCTCTTAGAAATGTGTAGGTGGGGTGTGTTCAGACATGGAATGTGCTATTTGGTCTGAACCATCCATCACACATTGGATGAGGAATTTATCTCTGGATTCCAACTCTACTATTCTCCTGGCTAGATCTTCCTATAAAAGCTTTTCTTGGAGGTCTCCAGCATCATCATCAGCAGGCACAGCTTCAACTTCTTCAAGGTTTTGAGAAAAACCTTGCTTCTCTTCTTCTTTTCTACCCCATGATTCTACTATTTTCCCCCAATTCAGGATCTCTAAATTAGAATTCTGCCCCTGTGAATAGGCAACAACTTTGTTTTTCACAAAGCCCTGAGGCTCCCTTGTAAGGTTTGGATGTTTTAACTCTCTTTCAAGAAGCAGCTTCATCCTGGCCTCTAAAACCTCAATTTGTTTGGCTAGGTTGTCCTAAAAGAGTCTTTCTTGGAGGTCACCAGCATGATCCTCTCCAAAGCTCAGAGCTAGTTTTTGGCATTCCTTCCTCCAACTCAAAATCTGTGCATTATGCTGAAGGACTTGGGGAGGTTGGGGAATGCAAGGAAAACACTGTTGGTGCATTGGAGGAGTCTTTAGAAGAGGGACGTGCTGGTTGGTGGTACTACTCTCAATGGGAGATTCACAATATAAGGAATTTAGCAAGTTCATCTCAATGGGAGGTTGTTCTAATGCCATTTGGTGTTGGAAAGCTAGGCACACAAGATTGGGAGCAACTGCGTTTGATGAGCTGGAAAGAGCAAGTGCAATCTGATAGAAAGGATTTGGTGCAAAAGAAGGGATTTTCTTCAAATTAGGAGGTGACGCATAAGGCTGACTGCCTTGAATAGATGGATTTCTCCATTCTGTTACCTCCTCCTCCATGGACTGCAAGGCCTGTGCTTGCCTAAACAAACACTCTTCTTTATATATCAGCTCCTGGTGATACCTGTACTGTTCTTCCAGTCTGTCGATTTTCATTGTCAGCCTCTCAAATTCCAGTGCCACCTCTCTTATTGTTGCAGGGCAACTAGGAGAGCTGCTTGATGGGATTGCATAAATATTTGGAGCATGATTATATTCATATGAAGGAAAACAAAACCCATGATTTTGTGCAAAATAATTATACATACAATTTTTTTGAATGGCACCAGGCTGCGCTTAACCAGCAAATTTAACTGAGTCGCCAGATGCTGAAAAACCTCAATTTGCTGTAACAGGACTAGCATCAATCCTAATAACTTACTGCATTGTCAAACTGTGTGTCCCACTGGGCGTGCCAAAACTTTTGACGCGCACGGTGCTATATTGGTGGTTCCTCTGCTGTAATAGGATCAACGACTAACCCTACAACTTTACTGAGTAAAAAACTTGTGGTCCCACTGGGCGTGCCAGAATTGTTAACACAGGAAAATTGCACCCGGGGCAAGGAGGTCGAACTCCTGCCTTCTCCTCATAACATGGAAACTCCCCTCTCGCCTGTGGGATCGGCAAAGCTAGAGGGGAGAGTCTCTAGGTAAGGGCTAGCTCCCTCTGATGTATCGTGGTTTGTTCCAGCAAGTGCAAAACACAGATATATATATATATATATATATATATATAGATATAAACTGGGTGGATGTGTGAAGGTCGACTTGTTTTTGGTGTATCACCTCTTTAGAGTAGGTTTGTTTCCCTACAATCTCTCTCCCTTTTCATCCCCCCAGTTTATGTCTATATATATATATGTGTGTGTGTGTTTTGCACTTGGTGGAATGAACCACGATACATCAGAGGGAGCTAGCCCTTACCTAGAGACTCTTCCCTCCAGCTTCGCCGGTCCCACAGGCGAGGGGGGAGTTTCCATGTTGCGAGGAAAAGGCAGGAGTTCAACCTCTTTACCCCGGGTGCAATTTTCTTGCATCAACAGTATGCCTATGGAGAGTCCCATAAAAAAGGCATGTGGTGATGACATAGACCCAAACCCTATAAGGGGAAATGTCCTCCTGAATGAAGTGGCCCAATTCTTAAGGTCAATACAAAATAAGGATATGAATGAAAGAGATCTTGTGACGAGAGAAACACAAATGTATGGACAAATTATGCAAATCCTTAGATAAGATGGAGTGGTCACAACCTTCAAAGGCCTTCTAAAATTGGTGAGCACCTTGTTTAACATAGATATTTCTCAAAATATAACAATTTTATCATATAATTTATTTAAATTTGCAAAGCAAGGATAACAGAGAATAGTCAAGATGGTTTGATATGTGAAGACTAAGAAGCCATGAGATATGGATGTGAGGATGGATATTGAGATCAAAGGTATGAGATACCAAATATTATGTTTGACTTCAAAAGCATAGTGAACATGATTCTTAGATCTACCAGGGAAGCTATTGGAAAGGCCAATAATAAGTTCTAACATTTTTTCTTTGAGTCTCATAGATTGTGGTTGCATCGAGCCTTTTGAAAGACTTGAGGATGTGGAAATAAAGGTGGCTAAGATTAATTTGTGCAAGGAATTTCAGGTAATTGATATGAAAATAACTGAGACTTGTTGCTCCTCCTTTATTGGGAAAATGAGCTTACATTGGTCACATGAGTAATAAAAGAGTGTACGACCAGCTAGAGGCACACCATGATAATGTTATCATTGTCATACGACTAGAAAAAGTAGGAATTAATCCATATATGATTCCTAAGGAATCATCTTCCCCATATGTGCACAATGCAAAAATATGGCTTAAAGTGGATACAAAACCTAAAACGGAAGCAATGTGAGATAAAACTTTTCCATGTTCATCTAAGCCTGTAAAAGAAGTTTTAGTGCTTTATATAACAAATTTTCCATGGAGTTAACCAATTTAGATATCTCAGACACTCCCATAGTTCCATAAAATGGTGTACAATCACCTTTTGTACAATCAATAATGCAATTTGAAATTAAGGACATCTACTAGATAGTTGAAATTGTATAGGATTATGATGTACCACATGATTATGAGGGGCTTAGTGACATTAATGTGAACAATGAATGCATAGAAGGGAGGTTAGTATAGTGTTAGTCCAGTAAAACAAAATCAAAATAACACACTAGACACTTAACACCTCTAGCCTAGACACTAAGGGGAATATAACTAACAAAGATACAAATGAAAACACAACTAGAACACAAAATAAATCATTCTTTTACCTTCCTTGGAGATAAAAATGGCTTGATCAATTTGTGCATCAAGAAGTCTTTAACAATGAAGCTCCATTTGCTCCTTCTCTTCTTATCACCTTGGCTTGGTTGATTGGCTTATAAATTTGGCATGATAACACTACTTGAATGATTTATTTGCATATATTTAAGCATTATAACTTTACACCAAGATAGCTTGTCTCTCAAAAAATGAGCAATACAACTTTGGCTTATGAGAGCTTGTTGATCAATAGGCAAGGCCTTGTATTATAATAATGGTCAGCTCGATGGGGATCTAATCACCAATCACCTTGACAACCATTTAATGAAATTTTTTTGTTTGGTGCACTACCTAATGCCCATGTGATAGATCACCACCTATTGCTCGAATTGCAACCCAATGGCCAAAAGGATGGCAACTAGTGTGACAATAAGAAGGTTGATGGTGGAACAATTATGACCATTAGATAGATTGCTGAAAGCTTCCTGGTGGCTATCAACCTGACGAAAACCCCTTCCCTAATGTTCATTTGATTGATGCCCACCCTAACGGTGACTTGTTTTCCACCCAACCTGATGAGCATTAACATGATAGTCAAATTTTGCCTAACAACCACCATTTAATCCTACATCCCTTGGTTGACGGTTACAACATAGATAGCTCTAGAGGAAGGGTTGATGACCTCCCCAAATGAGTTATTGGGAGCATAAGAACACAACAAAATACCACAACATTTTTAAGTCCTTCAAAAGTAGTGTTTTTTTAAAGAAATTTGATTCTCATCATGACTTTTCAAATGCTGTCCCCATACCCCTACTTTACTTTTCTAATAAGAAAAAATAAGTGGTTGAGAATCACACCAAGTAAAACATGTTTTTCTTGCCTCCAAGATGGTTGCAAACTTTCTACATCAACAACACCTCCACCAAAATGACTTTTATCTTCCCTCTTCATTCTAACTTTTATCATGTTTCGTATGACTTATGTCAGAAGGGACTCTGAATTCTTTAAAGGAAGGCTAATGTAGACCATAACATTCATACTATCATGATTATAAACATAATTACATATTTTAATCACTGACGAATTATGTGGTTATATTATTGACCTTAGGAAGTTTGTAATGAATCATGTTGGTTATGTTCGGGTGTTGACAGTTGTGTCAACTAACAATCATATGTCACTTGTATTATATATAACAGGAGATACATCAGGGTGAGGATGTTTGTATTAGGTCCTCCCTATACTGTGCGAACTAAAATTAGACTTATCTTTTACGAATATAAGCTGCTATTATTCAAATACTTTATTTTGCTAGGGTATGTTATGCAACTATTATTTTGTATACGTTGTCATTGATAGTCTAGTATCTCGGTAGACATTAACCATGCTATACATGTTGTATTAGGATTGGTCCCCCTAGGTGTAAGGACCCGATAATGTAGTAACATAAAAGGAAGAAGAATCCAATATTCAAAACTTATGAAACATTGAAAGGAAGAAGAATCTAATATTATAAACTTGTAAAACATTGATTTGACTACCAAGCCTTGATGAAACACTAGTCACTTTAGAGCTTTAAAAGAAGCCCTTGATTTCAATATATACTAGCAACACTCTTTCTCCTTGAAGTTGCATTTTGAAAAGACAACTACCAGGAATCATTTTGTAGAGCTCTTAATGAGCTGGTTTATTTACCCTTTTAACTTTTTGGTTGATTAAAAGTTTTCTCAATATACCATTGAATCCACTTATAGTTCCAAAGCTATGTCACCAAGAGAAGGAAATGAATAAAAATACAAGTTCAAGTACAAGAAATGCCAAATTTTTGGGACTGTGTATAGCTAATGTGGAAACATATATCCATAAACATAAAAACATAATATCAATGTTTTGTGCATAATCAACATAAAATTTAACAAAATAAACACAACACCTTATAATTGATGATATAACAAGTTTATAGGGGGCTAAGGTGTTATAAGTGGTTTACGTTGGTTAGGCTTGACTTTTGTTTTTTAATTTTAGTCACTTGAGGCCACAAATTCTCTATGGAAATAACGTGTGCTCTTCTTGAAAATAACATGAAAATGTCATTGGCAATAACAATTGAGGACGTGGAGGTGAATGAGAGCTGATTTGATCTTTTCTTTCAAATATGCACATTGGCTCTGCTGAACCTGCAATGATTTCATTTGATATGTTTCCTTTGGCCTATTCTACTTATTTTCTTTCATTTTGACTATTTTCCTTGAGCTTGCATAACTATCAATTTGTTTGCACCTTCTAGTGGGCTAGGAGCGTGTAATTCACATGCATCTTATGAGGTTGTGATAGAAGAAAAAGAAGTCACATAATTATATATATATATATATATATATATATATATATATATATATATATATATATATATATATATATCAAGGGGTCTAAAAAATTAGTTGTATCCATACGCAATACCACATCTGTATCGATACAACTCTGATAATGGCAAACTTAAATTCCATGGTAGAGTAAGATATGCTAATGAACATCACCTTCCACTGCTCTTACTATCCATTTTCCTACACAGTGATTCCCATGTCCCCTTTGATACCTTCAAAGACTAAAAAGACCCCATGCCACAAAAGGAATCGCTTTCATCCCTCTTTGCTTGCCTTGAATATAGCTTCCAAGCACATTTTTAACCTTTTATTTAAGTTGTTTGAGAGGGAAAAAAACATTAGAAGTATATGGGCCTCTTATCCATAGTTATGAGTCTTGTGACTTTTATAACAAGTGGGGAATCAAGAATACTCATGGTTTGAAACATTGCCTTTGGTCAACAATAGAGAATTAAATATCGAATGGGATACTTAAGTATCAAATGATTTCACCCTACTTTACGAGTGATTGTATTTGGTTTATCCAGATCAAAGGTGTATCTTAACCAATAAATAATACCTCCATTGTTTTTTTCTTACTACTACATTAACAACCTCTAAAAAGGTATTTGTATATAAATCAACTGTATTTAAATAACTGTTTGAGTTAATTCAGGGGTTGAGACCAAATCATTCAAAAAATGCAAATTAAGTAATCAATTCTCCCCTAGTAAATAAATTTATTTAATAATTAATTTGCCCCTACACTCACACCACCTCCAAAAGATAGAAAAATAAATGTGCCTCAACACTTTAACCCTCTTTACAAAAGCTTTGATTATAATTTTATAGCAGACATTACGAAAGGTACCGAACATCAACCTCCTTCATTTTTCCTTTTGGATCCTTTAGGGATGATTTGAAGCAGTCTCGATAGGGTTCTTGACAAATTTTGATATAAGTTTGGCCACACACATGACATGTCTTCTTATATAATTCCACTAGAAAACCATTCAGACCTATAGATTCGCCATTTTTCAAGTCCCTCCCTCATAGCTGGCCTCTAGCTCCTCCAACTTATCTCTTAGAGAGGTAGGCTATCTCATTGCTTTCAAAATTTTGGGGAACACCATTTTTAACATGATACATGTATGCATTTTGAAAAGCACCGGTACTCGTCGATGTAAAAATATTTCGAAAATGTTACTAGAGATTTGTTAGATATGAAGCTCATCTTCCGTGAAGTTTCCATTGGGATCATGAAGGGCTGAAATTTATTCTTGATTTCAATTTGCTTTGTAAATTGTTGATCTTTGATTTTTTATTCCTTTTAAAAAAATTAGTCATGAAGTTCCTAACCAAATAAATTCTCTTCGAATTTTTACATTGCCAGGAGGTATCTCATTCGTGCTTGGGAAATGCGAGCAAAACGCGAGCAGGAGGTGTCTCGTTCGGGTTCAGGGCACGGTCGCGATTTTGCAGAAGGCACAAGGTACAAAGATCAGAACTCGACGCTAGGGCACAGTCGCAGTTATATTTCAACCGCAAAGTATTTGCTGTAATATCTGCTAAAATGGAAAAGAGGGGCAGAGCAGCTGTTGTAGTACTTGGTGACTTGGGACGCAGCCCTCGGATGCAATATCATGCTCTCTCTCTTGCACGGCAGGTGTGTGATCCTATATCTAGATCATCTTCAGATGTTCTTGAATTTGTATTTATGTTATGGTTGACTCCAATCTAAATAACCATTCTGAACTTGAAATTTCTCATCACAGGCTTTCTTTGAGGTCGATATCGTTGCATATGCAGGTACGCTTTTTATGAAGGGACAATTATCTTCGTCATCTGTGGATATTAATGACATTTGTTTCTTTCTCTTTCTTTCTGGTTAAGGGAGTTTGTTTCTGGCTTTCTTCTTTGTTCCTAAGAATTTTTTTTCCTGTATATTGGAATTTTCCCTCTATTCTCGTCAGGTTGTGGAATGAATTTTCCATCCAATGTGGTGGAAGTTGATACTTCCAATGTGACTGACAAAAAAATGGAAGTTGAGTTATCCTGGGTATAGTCTTACTAATCATGTTTCATTTTGCAATCAGTAATGCCATCATTACTGACTTATATCATCTAAGAATCATAAATATTGGATAAATGAGTTTTCCTAAAAGGGAGAAAATTGTTGTTTTCCAAAGCATTTTGAGTGAACTGGATGGCACTGCTTTATCAATGTAGTAATGGTAACTTATTGGCTTTCTGTATTCTATAATCCACGAAACTTTTTCATGTATACAAATTGTGAAATGGTACCATCATTAGTAGATGCTGTATTTTTTTAGAATTGAGAGAGAGTTTTCTTTTCAAGGCATTTTGAGTGAAGTGGTTGGCGCTACACCATGCAGTAATATTGTAGTACAAGCAACTGACTGGGTTTCTGATATCAATTGTTGAGCCATGCGAAACTGTGCCATCCCGCGTTCTTACCTTGAGTTCCTTGGTTACTTGCGCAACTCTGTGCAGTCCCTTGCATCATGTGCCCTCTCTGCAACCCTAGGAAACATGTTGCACAACCTTTGGCCATCAAGCACCTTTGAGCAACTCCTAGCATTTTGCATATCCTGTGCAATTCAAAGATCCATGCTGCACAACTCCAAAGATTATATTGTGCACTCCAATCGATAGGCGCGAAGCGCATAGGTTTCAAAGGTGTAGCTAGTGCGGGGTTGAGGGGCAGCGCCTCATGCCAAATTTTGGATGATTAGTCTCAACACCATTCAATGCAATTCCGCGTTCCATGCAACACAATCTTCGCACACTCTCCACCACCTACATAACATTGCGTTACTTTGCGCCATTTGCGCAACCTTTGCACAACATTGGCCTATGACGCAACACCTTCAGACATAATGCACAACTCAACCTTTGCACATCAACCACATGGGCTCTCTACACCATGCTAGGTGGCACTTCTCGGGCTCGTGTTATGCTGCAACATTTGTCAAAATACCACGCACTTGTCAGTCAAGCCATGTAACCATTGGAAGAAGAAGTGTTACACATGGAATCCCAAACGGTTCAACCCTAGATGGCATAAGGATTAGTTAAGGCCCATTGACTGAATGCGTGTATGGTCTTTTTGTATTTTTTGAACTGAAGTTTAAACAATATTCTTCTCAGGTCATGAAACCTGTGAAATAGTTTTACCTAAGGTTAAATGCTTGACTATTTTCTCTGCGTTTGCATAATTTGTTTGTTGTCATGGTAGTAGCTTGCAACAACCAATTTTAAGCTAGAAGGGTTAAATGCTTGAATATTTTCTCTGCTTTTGCATAATATGTTTGTTGCCATGGTAGTAGCTTGCAACAACCAATTTTAAGCTAAAAAGGTTAAATGCTTGACTATTTTCTCTGCTTTTACATAATTTGTTTGTTGTCATGGTAGTAGCTTGCATTAACCAATTTTAAGCTAAAACAAGTAAAACGAGGGCATTTGTGTTAAGGGATGAATTGTATAAATCTTGGATAGGCACATGAATTTCCGTAAGTCCTTGAAAGGGATGGAGTTCTTCCTGTACATGGTTTGATGTTACTTGGTTGTGCATTGCCATTTAAATATATGTCCCTTGGTTTGCTACAGCTGGTAATGGGTGTTATCTTATGGCACACCACCCACCTTTTCCTTCAAATTTTCTTCCTGTGCATCTGTCTTTATGCATTATTTCAAGTTAATGGCCTAGTAGGTGTTTGGTGAGGTTGTGGATCATACAGGTGATCAGCAGTGACAGTTACAGGTATACTCATTTTGTACAAGCATCTTATGGGAACAATGTTAATTACTAATCACAAAATTCTTACAACTGAATTACATCTTGTGCACTAAGCATGATCCATTCTCCTTGATAGCAACAATTTGCAAATCATTTTCACCTGTGAAGTATCACAGTTTCTTCCTAATCCTCTCGTGTCTCCGTTATCCTTTCTACATTGTCAGTTTATCACAACTGTCTTGACAGCACATTCTTCATGATTAAACTTTTTTGTTTCTGAATCTGCCAGTGACTGCTTCCTTATTTCCACAACAAAGCTTATTAATTGATCATTATGACACGTCTATTGACAAAAACATTAATAACATCATCTTTCACCTAGATAAAATTCCTTCAACCTCCTATGCATGTCTTTAATTTAATTGCCCTAATATTATTGTTATACTTCTATCTGTCTGTACGATTCATTTTTTTTTACACGTTTAAAGAGTTTCAATGTTGTTTTTGTATTTGGCTGGTTTTTGTATTGTCATTTCTTTTGATAGGAACGGAGCCTCATGGTGCTGTTTTGGAACATCCAGATATTCATCTACATTTGATGGTAAATTTATATGCAATCTGCTACATTTTTTAGAGATACTGATGTTTCTTTAATAATTTTGACTTGAAGCTGAGCTACAATTTCATAAGCTCATTAGGTAGTTTTTCTTGCAGCGGCAACCTATTCCTCAGGGTCTACCACGATTTCTCTATCTCTTAGCGCTTCCTTTGAAGACAATGATTCAATTTGCTATTCTATTTTGGTACATCTGTTTTAAGATACCTACCCCAGATTTATTCCTTGTACAGGTAAGAATTTGTTTTTTGGCATCAATTTTTTGAGCAAGTTTACATATTGGAATTGAGAGGTGCATTGTAGTTTTTTAATCTCTCTTTTGTCTGTACATGTTTTCTCTCAATCTCGGTTATCTCTAAACTAATGGCTACAAATGGAACTCTTAAGTTATTTTTCAGTGGTGTTTTTCCTGTTACCTTTGCTTTGTCTTTCGGTGATTACATTGTTCTGCCTGTCTTTCTTATGATGTTACCTGTTTAGTTGAAGAGTATTCAATTCTGGGCTGTAGTAGAGTTGTTCTAGCTTATTTCAGAGGTAATGTTTAACTGACGGAAGAAACTATTGTCGAATGAAATTATTTAAGCCCCCTTTATAATTGTTTTGTTTATATTCACTGCTAATTGGAAAGTTCAGTTGAGCCTTCTCATTCTTGATTGAGCATTCTATTTTTCCTTGCAGAACTTTCAATGAATTACTATTATTATTATATGATGCATTTAGTAATCTTTATTTTTGAATTTTATTAGGTTCTATGAAATTAAACATTTCCCCCACTGTAATAAAGAGTCATCTTGAATCTGTTCAAGGATAGACCTAGTTAAGAGTAGCCATTCAAGAGAGTGGGCTGCAAGAGAGTAGGCCAAGTAGCGGAATATGTTATATATAGAGCTATTGTAGGGTGATTTAACATATCAAGATGCCAGAAAAGCTAGATCTACTAGGGTGTAGGACATGCCAGTTCTTAATGATGACTGGGTCGAACTTGAGGATTCTCTTACTCTAATTGATGACATTTGGAACACCCATTTTGGAATGCTCTTATTATCTGTCAGCCCTTTATATTCTTGAAGGCCCTTTATTTTTCCAAGTGGGAATAATATTGTCATTATCGGACAGTCTTATGATACATCCTTTCTGCAGAATCCCCCTTCTGTCCCAACTTTGGTTGCTGTAAGATGGGCATGTTGGATAAGGAAGTCTGCCTTCCTTATTGATTGGCATAATTTCGGTTATACTCTATTGGGCTTGACTCTTGGGAAATCACATCCTCTCGTGAAGCTATACCATTGGTACTATTTTGATCCTGTTTACCTACTTCTTATACAATTTAACTTTTCAATAATACATATATAGTATTAACGCTTTTAATTTTGTAATTCGGTTAGGTGTGAGAAGCATTATGGGAAAATGGCTGATGGATGCTTGTGTGTTACAAAAGCCATGCAACATGAACTGGCTCAAAACTGGGGCATAAAGTTAAGTAGTGTTCCTCATAGACTTGCAGAATTTGGGTAAAATATTGTTTGAAGTTGGAAGGGTTTGATCATTTTCTGAGGATTGCACATCACAAATTTAAAACACGAAAGAATTTTTACAGAATAATGTTTGATATCTTGCCATTGTTTTTTTCGCAGAGCAACTGTTGTATATGATCGATCTCCTGAATTTTTCCGTCCTACATCATTGAAGGAGAAACACGAGGTGAATTTGGTTGTTATTTTTGAATTTTCTAATAATATTTTTGTTTAAAATCTTATCAATACCTGGCTTTTTGTAGTTGTTTTGCAGGCTGAACAAGGCTATTGCAAATCCACTGGGTGTCCGTGATTGTTGCAGTTATGCTGGAACAGTGGAACAAAGGGTGGAAATTGTTTCTGGATTAGAAGATGCAACAAGTCTAACCAGCAGGATTGATGGTACCAGTGCTTCATATCTGAAAACAGCAGATTATGATACCCCTCCCAATGCATGGAATAAACAAGGAAAATGTTCAACTACACATCAGGTGGAGTGCACACTTGTTACGGATCGTGTGGTCATGATGGAAAATCAAGTTAACAATGATGAGGGTAGCATTTTGTTGAAAGAAAACAGACCAGCTGTTATTGTGAGCAGCACCAGCTGGTAAACTCTTCTAACCATCTTTGGTTGTGAGCATTGATTTTTTTCGTCCAGTTATTTTGTGTAGTAAATTTTATTGTTATGAATGTTACGGAGCAAACTTTATTCAAAGAAGCGAATGCCTACTATTGAGAAGGGAACGATTTTCCTTCTTAGATAAGCTTTATAAATCTTTTCATTGGCCTTTTTCATTCACTTCTTACAACTTGTTGGTTTGTTTAATCTGACTTTTCTGTTGATGTGCATCTTGATGTTGCATAAAGCAAATCCAATATTAATATCCTTAGGTTCTTGCTTCTGAGTTCTTTTTCCCTTAGTGGCCATTTTGTTTTTTTCTGGCATGTAATATTGTGAAATTGTACATTTCCCGTTTTCTGTAGTTGGCTTACTACTGGGTGTTCCAAATCAGAACAGTTTTTTAAAAGGATTTGTTTTTAACTAGCTGGCACAGGTTTGGGTATGGTGAATCGGGTTTGCCAGTATGATATTTTTTAAACCCTGGCTATGGCTTGGGTATGGCCTTAAAAATATATATATAAAAAATAAAAAATATAGATATTCTAGCCTAATAAAGAGGAATCAAACACACAGTATGCATATAATAAACAAAATAACTACAAAAAGACTATTTATAAATAGATAATGCTAACCAAATGCCAAATGTTATGACAAATATTAATTATTAAATCAAAATTAATATTCGTCATCATATTGCTCTTCATCGAGAGCATCAACATCAACATCAACATCAACATCAACATCATTATGTGGTTCATTAAAACCACAAGCAGTAGCACTGCCACTAGCTACGCTATGTGGATCTTGGGAAGCCAAAGAAGTCTCCATGTCAAGTAATGAAAGGTAGCAAATGGAAGCATCCGAGTCAACATTCTTTGGGTCTACTTCCCAATGCTTCGTCGCCCCTTCTGTGTATTCCACTTGCTTGGTATAATGAGAGGCAAGTGTTTTTTAATGCTATCTTTGAGGTTTTAGCAATTTTCAGGGTTTGTAAGTGTTTTTTTTCTTCCATTGATATAAGTCTAATTGTAAAAAAAAAAAAAAAAAAAAAAATGAAAAAAAGAGAAAAAAAAAAAAAAACAGAAAATCTGGCCATACCTGGACAGTCCTGGATGTACTTGGGGTGATCCTGCAAAGAGTTTACATCTCTTCAAAACCACGTAAACTTAGCTTGTACAAGGAAAGCCAACTCTTGTCTGAAAAGCCTCAACTTCCCCATACTAAGAGGGGAGGTATCCATCTGAAAGATGGCTTGGCATCTTGTCCTTCAAAGAAAGTGCCAACTGAGTTGTATGCCATAAGCCCTTGCAGCTGTCCCCAACCATCAGCACTCAAGTACTTCTCTTCAATTCTCAGAAATGGCGCTTCTGTCCTTGTCTGACTTGTGTAAACTTACCCTCCCACTTGAGAAGCCCCTCACCACCACCATCAACCGTTATCGCATTCTCCTTTCCACCCCTATTCCATCAAGTTTTTCCTCAGCCCTCCAGATGGCCTCTGATGATACTGGACATGAGGCTACCCCAGTGCAATGGACACTACCTTTAACAATGGGCTACCAACCAATTCTGAGGATGGTAGTGCAAGCCCAAAACATGCCCCTGAATTTCCAAAGGGATATTCTTCTTTCATTAATTCTGTTCATGCCATAGATGAGAGAATTCAACACTTGAGCTTGACATGTATCCTCTACTTGGTCAATTGTATGCCGCAACAAGAAATGTGTATCCTTCACCTCGTCACCAATACACAACTGCAACAACAAGGGATTGAATCTATTGAGAAACTTCTGCTTAATGAGCCAGCCTAAAGCAGAGGTCGAGATCATCCAGGAAAGTGGGGCAACTCATCCTGCCCCAGTGAGACATGCCTCTCAGCCTGAAAGTTCAGGAGCAGCTAACACCAATGTCTCTGACTGATTGGTGCCTATTTGCAGGCTATAGGCTCAACAAGCATTGCCAAAATAGCTGTCTGAAGATACCTTGGAAGCAAGGGACAACCCTACTCTGTCCTACAGGGACCCCCCAGGATGACCCATATAAATCTGCCCTGGATGTGAATGATCATGAGCTTCTTTCCCACAAACACATCGACCGAAGCTTGCAGGTGGACTATGCATTTAGTATTGTGATATGGCTATTGGAGATTTTATTAGATTTAGATAGAAATAGTAGTTGTTTTATGCATAAGTATACAGTATTAGAGCATGTAAGGGGTTACAAACATGGTGTTTTATGCATAGGGTGTGGTTTCGGCTCTTTAAATTTAAGCTTTGATCTTTCTTTCAGGAATGACAAAATGTACTCTTGCCTTTTAATATAATTTATGAACTTGACTTTTATCAAAAAAAATTAAACCACCCAAATAGGAATGTGAGACCAACATTGTGAGAATCGTCCAGAATCGACGTCCAAGATCTGACTGTAGAGCGAAAACACACAACTATTGAAGCCAGAAATCAGAAGAGAGTAGAACTGCAATAGATGTATTCAGAATGAGGTGGAGATGGAATGCATTACAATTGCTCAAATCTTACAACTCACTAAGTTCACAGCGCTATCGCTCACATCTTACACAACTCCTAGCTAAGTAGCACAATAGTACAAGGCTTTAAATCACACTACAGAAATGGCACAAGGGCCATGTAGCTCCACAAGCCTCACTGAATGCTCAAGCCAGAAATGGCTTAGAATGAGCAATATTCCACACAATCCACCATATTCCACCATATTCTGAATACATCTATTGCAATTCTACTCTCTTCTGATTTTTGGCTTCCACAGTTGGGTGTGTTCGCTCTACATTCCCCAGTCTTGGCCATCCGATTCTCACATGGTATCAGAGCGAGGAATAGTACACAATGTACATCACAATGGTGTCACACTAGGCTTACGACTTACAACTCACTAAGCTCACAGCTCTATCGCTCACAACTTACATAACACTTAGCACACTAGTATCCTGACACAATAAACTATGACTAATTACTCAAGATTTCATGCTAGGAAACAACATAAAACGTATGGTGATCGATTTACCAGCCTTGAAGCTCTGATACCATGTGAGAATCGTCTAGAATCGGATGTCCAAGACTGGTGACTGTAGAGCGAACACACACAATTGTTGAAGCCAAAAACCAAAAGAGAGCAAAACTGCAATAGATGTTTTCAGAATGAGGTGGAGATGGAATGCATTACAATGGCTCAAAGCTTACAACTCATGAAGCTCACAATTCTATCGACACAATCCACCACGAATGCCTTGGAGGACAAGACTATAAATAGGCTGGTTGAGTGCATGATGACTCAGCTAGACAAGGTGAGTGGGTGGGCTCCTCCACAATGGGTGGAGAGAGCATTGAGGGAACACAGTGGAAAAGTGACCTGGTGGACTAGGCACTTAAGAGGACCAAGTGGGATGGATGACCCCATCCACTCATTGTGTGACCCTATGCACTCACAAGTGCACGATGACATCATGCTGATGTCATATTGACCTAATAAAGACCTATTATCCACATAAGCAAGATGAAGTACGTGTAGTAAAAACCTACACCAACAAACATGTCCTTGATCGTTTATGTTTCTTTGAGGCTTCGTTATCTTCATCCAAGACAAACAAACCTATCTTTAAAGGCTTAGGTTGTCCTTACTTCACAAATCGGCTAAGTTATCAAACTCCAACTTGGATGCTGTAACTGTATGGCTGCCAAATTCAAAAGTTGTGGACCTAAACTTTAGAAGAACTTGCCCAAATTTAATGATATGGCCTGGAGTAGGTTTCACTGTTTGCTTTGTGTTGAATATGGTTTCCTCATCCTGGCTGGTGTCTGTACAATCATTTTGCAGGACTCCAGATGAAGATTTTGGGATGCTTCTGGAGGCAGCAATTATGTATGATAGGCGTGTTGCTGCTATTTTAAATGAATTTGATTCTGTATCTGAAGAAAGCCTTTGGGAGGACTTTTCCAAGGGAAAGAAGTTCTCATTCCCAAGGTTGCTTTTTATCATTACAGGTTAAGATGTGTTTCTAAACATGAAATATTGTTTCCCTTATGTATTTTAGCCAAATCTTGGTTTTTTGTTTTGAAAAATTTTCATTTGTTTTCTAGTTTAAGTCAGCTATAGAAAATTAAATCTTGAATAGATCACTGACTATGAATTGTCATGCACTTTAAGGGAAGGGACCAGAAAGAGAAAAGTATGAAGAGAAGATAAGGAAGTTACATCTGAAGCGTGTAGCTTTCCGTACCATGTGGTTGTCTGCTGCTGACTATCCTATATTGCTTGGTAAATGATAATGCCAATTTCTTATTCAAAAAATTGTATTTTTAGTTTTATGGTTGAATCAGATTTGAAAAATGATATGGTATTTCCAGGATCAGCGGATCTAGGTGTTTGCCTGCATACTTCTTCATCTGGATTAGATCTCCCAATGAAGGTTCTCCTCTCCATTGCAAAAATAATTCAGTTTCTTCTATTTCAGACAATTATCATCAGAATCTTGAAGCATATGCATTCCTTGATGAATATTCTGGTATGGATGAAATTATAAGGAAGTGGATAATCATTTAGAAATCCTTTATGGTACAGGTTGTGGATATGTTTGGATGTGGATTACCAGTTTGTGCTATTTCATATTCATGGTAACTCTCTTTTGCAAAATTATTGTTTGTCATTTGACATATGGCTATGCCAGTATTAACTCCAAAATGGATTTTATAGAAATATGGTAGCAGATGATTTTGTTGCTTTATATCTTTGAAAATCACATGTATCTGGTGTTAGCTGATCATTAACTTCTTGTGTATAACAGCATTAAGGAGCTTGTTGAAGTTGATGAAAATGGCCTTTTATTTTCTTCATCTTCAGAACTGGCCGATCAACTTTTGGTAAGGCAGTGCTAGATTTGGGCTTTGAGAATGTTTTATAGAAATCTTGTTCATCTCCCTATGTTTATTTAACAATGCCTTTGCTTTAGCAAGATTTTGAATGGGCAAGCTTTCAATTATTATAATTGAGGTTTTTAATCCAATTTGAATAGCATTTATAGTCTAAATGGAATTCATTCTATGGCAGGTTTGATAATCTCGTAGAGATCTTCAGTAAGATTCATTGGCAATGAACTAAATTATTGTCGGTGTTTTGGGCTAATGATGCATTATGTGTTGGGTGCTGATGCATTTCGTTTAAATCTACTTGATAAAATTTTACTTCTTTAGTGGTTAACTCAATACATTGGCTTGGGTAAAGTTGCTAGTTCAAGTAAGTTGCTTTCTTGATGACTTAAATCTACCTGTATTATTATCTTATCTGAAATGTCAAAATTAAACTCTAAATTTACCTAATGCATCCTTCTGCTCATTAACCTTCATGAACATGGAAAATTTCCCACAAGGTCATACGAAATGGAAATTACATATAGACATCCCAATCCCATATTGAAATATTCAAGGGGAACAACATGTGATACTAGCGTAATACATCATATTCATACTAGTGCCGAAGATCATGAATCTTATTTTCCCTTTTGTTCAAACTGATGCTCTTTATAATGAATATGCATGCTAGAATGTACTAGTCAGGTTCTCTTTCCATTGTTTCAATTTTTTTAATTTAATGTGGTTTTTGGACTTGAAGCGAATTCTTATTTTATCTCTTGCTGTATCATCATTGACTGACGATCTAAACTCTTGGTACAGTAGAAATGATGTCACACATCTTTTTCTTCTGAACTCTAAACTATTATGAACATACTGGCTGCCTTGCAAAGAATCTCTACTTTGTATTCATTTCAGATATTTAATGATGAAAGTTGTGCTTACCATTTTGGTCAAGATAAAAGACGTGCATATACTAAGGAAAATCAAATATATAGAAAAACATTGACATTCATCATCAGCTCCTCCAAAAATGAAAAAACTAACAGAACCTAGGCAGTGACGGAACCCACTAGACACCACAAAATTAAAAGTATAAACCTCCTAGTGGCCTGTAAGAGCATCTCTACTAATATGCATATTGCTTCTTGACAACACACACATATATCAATAGTAAAAAATTATAGGTGTATATCAGTTCAGACCACAACATCAGAAACTTGCTTTCTCCACATTCCCATGCCTACTCAAGAGACTATGCAGGATTCAAAAACTGTCATCTACCATCTCTAAGGGAACTTTTGAAGTGCTGAGCTATCAACCCCCTGTCAACAATCTTACCTTTAGACTTGATGAATTCAATATCTGTTAGAGATGATCGGACCTCCTTTGTCAGAGCAAAAAGCATCTTGGCCATTAAGTTTTGACTCTGCACTGACTTAGCAATTTGTGCTTTCAGAATTTAGAGCTTGGTCGCATTAGGGTTGTCCACAGAGCCATGAACATTCTTCAAGATCTCAGTTGGAGTGGCAGAGTCGCGAAGAATGTCATCAAGGTGACCCTCAAGACATTTCAAAACCAATCATTCTTATCTAATGGAATGGCGATTATAGGCACAACAATACTGTGTCTTGGTTGCTACAGTTTTTTTGCTAGCAAGCACCACGTCTGTTGTGCTGAAGTGGCACTTTTTTGACTACATCAATGCATGACACTAACTAGCGGAGGTAATGGAGTCAAGAGGGAATTCGGAGAATTCAGGGATTATGGAATCCACGACAACTTGTCTTAAAGTGCACACATTATGGTTAATCTCAACCCATTCTTGAAGCAGCTTATTGTTGCAGATTGGATCCATCTGCTCCTCTTCCTGAAGTAGTTCATACTTCATCGCCTTGGCTTTGATCTCTTCTACCACAGAAAGTGCATCTTCCATTGACAGCAGTATTAGACATTTCTACCCTAGTGGGACAGGATAAAGAGCAAGTGGAATGTAGAGAGAGAAGCAACAATCTGTCAGGGCTGGTAGAGTAGCGATGTATAGGAACAAAATAGGATAAGTATGAGTGAATAGATGCAGAGACAAGCTGGTGGAGAGACTAAAAGATCCCTCCATCACTCCTACCATCACCTGTACCAGCTATCTGATGACATATAGGTTGCCAAGAGGCTGAGAAGGGCCTAGAAAGAATGCAGATACGATTCAGCAAATAAGGGAGTAGTTCTGTCCTAAATCTTTGACTCAGCGAATGCGTATGGGGGAAGAAATCCCCCATTCTCAATCTTCCAAAGCAACACCACCGAAGTGGGTGAATCCATTGCTTCCATAAGGTCACCAAATTAATAGGGGCATAAATACATAATTCTTTAGGGGACGTAGGTGTAGATTTTAGAAATCACTATTAGATATAAACACCACCCATAGGTCTTGGGGGAGGAAAATTAGAGTAAGGCAAGGTGGCATAATAATGCCCCTCCGCTTGATAATGTCCCTAAGTATTACTGCCATCCCTTAAGAGAATATCAGATAGAGAATCAGAAAAAGGCTAACTGGAATCAACCAACTATAGAGATGATCACCATCACCCATGGAGAGGTTGGTATCTTCACGGGAAAAGGCCACATTGGAAAGTCTATCTACAACTTTATTAACTGTTTGTTTAACACTTGCATAGAGTTGGATGTCAAGAAGTTAATGTCTTTTAAGAATTGATCCTTCAATTCTCCGAATGTCTTGGAAAGGAAATTGATAGACCGCTTAAGAACATTCCACCTGCCTAGTTTAATAGCCAAGAGTTGCACCTTATTGATTTTATCTATGGCAATTTTCCAGAAGAACCAATCTTTAATATTATTACTATTTGCATCTCCCAGTACTAACTGAGCTCAGGTTGCCTTTCGAGGTGCTAATCATATTTAGTTTAATACATGGGGCATTATTCTCTCAACACTAACTTGGCCCAGGCTGCCTTGTCAGGCACAATACATTTCTAGTGATAGTATATGGGGCTACAAGGGTTTACCAACATGGCTTCATTTTCCCCATTATTAGGGAGGAGTTTTTCATACTATTATCTGCATTTAGCTTGGGAATTGTGCTGATATTTCTTTTCATATGAAATCTAAAATACACTTTCCATTTACAGGTCAATCTAATATGCTCAAGATATTGGCTATTAATAAAGATTTGACTTTCATTTGGGCATTGTGCAGGAACTATTTAAAGGCTTTCCAAACTCTTGTGACTCACTTTTTTTACTAAGAAAAGGGGCTCTCGCAACAGGGTCAGCTGCAAAATGGGCCAGCGAATGGGAAGAACATGTCATGCCTCTTTTAACACAGGTAACAGTGGACGTTTTAGGCCTTCCGAAGAATGCACTATTCCTACTCTCTCTTATGCAAATCTTGACAATCGTGTGTGAATTTTTCTGTAGGTAATGAACAGAAGGCTGTGATCAAGCTCCTTAGTTTATGGAGGCAATTTAAAGCTCCAACACTGAAATGTGACACATATAACTAGTTTAAAGCGAAGAATGGTAATTTTTTACTAAACTCTGGAAATATTGCTCGCCCCTCGTATCGATCTGACTGTCTCGACAACCATCAAGTAGAAACATAAATGCACTAAGCTTTGATATATTAAATAATCATCAGAAAATATTTGGGAGGGAAGTCAATGAATTTGTACAACTTTTATATAAATTTCTTTAACGAATTTTGATTTATTGGGAAAATTGTAGCTTTTCATATGAAATATTTGTTTGGATATTTTCAGAATTCACAGACTATATGCAACATTTAATTTTCATCAGATTTGAATAGTGGATCAAATATGGCTTGGATGTTTTCAGAATACCATCAAACAATCTGAGATTTCAAACAATTTTCAGATTCATTTCTCCTTAATGTTATAATTAATTGAAAGGAGGAAGGGAGGTACGGAGGGCCTGGTCCCTGGGCACCCAGGAAGAGCATGACAATGAAATAATATCCTCCCCTTGCAAGAGAGAGGGAGAGGGATAACCCATTGAAGTGCCTGGTCCGTGGGCAACCAGGAAGAGTGTCAAACTGAATGGTAATGAGATAATAGCCTCCCATTGCAAGCATCGAGTTTCTGTGTTTATATCTAGATTTATATAATCTAGAAGCTTATGATTTAGATCTACGGGTTTGTTGCAATATTATAGTATTTCAAAAATAAATTTATTGGTATTGAAATTAAATTCATAGCTATGGTATTTTCTTTATTTCTTAAATATTCCATATATTTTGAAGTTCACCCTTTTGTATCACACTTCTGGGTTCAGACTTACACTTCCTGGGTTCCTTGAACCTTTTGAACCTTGCAGCTAAGTATCTGCCATCACTTATATATTTACTCGTGCTAATTAGGTCCATTAGGTGTTTATTGTCAACTATCCACCTCATCAAATCAATATGGGATATCGTTCCTACAGGCTTGCATACAAAGCTTTGATCATTGAGCACGTATGTAGCAAATGATTGTAGCACACAATTAGATATGCTGGTTCTTGTTTGGTTAGGAAGAGATGAACTTAGGACGTGGGTTCTTGATGCAAAGTGTGTTAATGTCTTAGTTTCAGTTCTTCAACATAAAAGATCATGATATGTGGAATGATTGTTATAATAATGTTATATGTCAAATCAATGTTCTTTCCACCCATAATTGGTGTTTTAACGAGCAGATAAATATTGTCGTATTTGTCATTTTTGAAATGAGTTTTATTAGAGTGGACAACACTCACCCAAGATCCCTTTTGAAGACCATTGCCACAATGGAAAGCCATTAATGCATATAGATGATTGTACGATATTATCACTACATGAGGCTCTGAAGTCCATTGGCACAATGGAAGTCATTAACACATATAGGCGAATATACAATATTATTACTACATGAAGTAAATGTACACGATCTCTCACATGGGCATCACATAGCGAATAATTATTACAACAATATTTTGATCTCCACTAGGGAATGCCCTATAAGTAGGAGAGTGATAAAACTAGAATGTTCTAATGATAACTAATGATGTGGTCATTCATAATAAATAAAATATTTTAGATGACAGCACACATGTCTACTAAAGTTGGTGGCATATAAAGTGTGCACATGCTAATTAAATATAGTAGACAACTAAGCTACTTATGTAAACTTAACTAAAAGTGCATAACAATAAATTGCACCAACACCCCCTTTAAGTGCAATTTAGGGAGTTGTGTAAAACAAAAGATTATTAGACTATTCAGAAGATACTTTCTGACAACTAGGCGTTTTTGGGTACCTATGTATAAGAGAAGAGAATGTAGTGTGAAGCTAAGTGTCCATAAGGACACCAATCCATCTTGTTGAAATACATAGATGTCAATCGTTGTAATTGTGAAGTCAAAGTAAGAATTGATGTTGAATACGAAGATCACTAAGAAGGAACACTATCTCCAAAACACTGGGTAGAATAAGGAACCCGAGCAAACATTGCTAAAAAAATTTCTCCTTAATGTTGAACTGGGAGAAGATGGCAATGCATGTTTATGCAGAGAATGCTGGTTGAAATGGCAACAAGTAATCACAAATATTGGTGGAAACTCCACACTGGTGTTACTAAACAAAAGTCATCAAAGTTGTGAATAAGTACACTTCAAGGAACAATTTCTCGATAACGTGTTCCAAAAAAGTCTCACAAACTCAAGCTGCACGAGTGGTCGTAAAGATCCATTACTTGACAACAAAACACAACTGACACAGTATGCACCAGGGAAACTCTTAATTAAGATAAATTTGAGGTGTCAAAAATGCAAAAAAAAAGTACGACAAAAAATGGTGGGAAAGATGCATATGCCCCCCATAAGTGAAAAAGGTGTAGTAGTAGAAAACCATATGAATGGATGAAGCCAACTCAAAAAATTATTGAGAAGTACACTACTCCGAAAAACTTTACAAGTGGTTGAAGCCACTACTTGATCATCACCTTGCGAACACTGGAATCCACAAGCATAGTTCCATTACAAACTATCGGAGATTGTCAATAGGCCCAAAAGATGTTGAAGATACAATTAGAGATAATGTTGAAACAATGAAAAGTGCACCAAGAAAAGAACACATACATAAGATAATAGATAAATTCCAGAGCCCATGGCATGATCTCAGAGTAGTTGAAAAATCACCAATGAAACGAGACAATGACAATTCTTAGATACTTGATAAGATACCCATGCACATTGGATGAATCCAATGAAATGAGACAAAACAACAATCCTTATATATGTGATAAGATATCCATGTACACTGGAGGAATCCAAAAAACTCAAAATGGTGTGAAACAATAAAGTACATGTGCTCCAATGAAGAAGATGGCCAAGGTGATGAGGGAAAAGTTAAGCGACTAATAGTGAAATAGATGCAAAGAACAAGGTGCCTGTGCCCAAGCATGGGAGAAAAAGACGCTAAAACAACAAAAACCCCATGGCATGTTTAAAACTAGTGCAATATCATAAAACAAGCTACCAAAAGAGGGACAAATTGACATTGTATGCACTAGAATAGCACCTAACGGAAATGAGACTATCAGTGTGTCAAAGAAAGCCATCAATGAAAAATACTCCCAAAACACAACTACCAAGAAGAGATCTCAACCAAGGAAAGATCAAAAGACATGGGAAGCAATGTGCGGATCTCAGGATAGAGCTTGTCATATTTCAACTTAAGAGTGTGGCAAGTGGCACAAAGAGCCATTATGATTGCAAAAACACACTTGAAAATGTCAACACCCATGATGTAGACGTCGCTCTTAGTGGATAATGTGTCCGCACATGAGAGCTATTTGTGCAATAGTGGCACAAGTGATAATGCATGCTCAGAAAATGGACGTCAGATCTCAACTAAAAATATGTCCACAATAAACAATGTGGGGTCGAGTTGTACAAGAAGTTACCAATGTTGGGCTTTACCGATAATGCATCCATAGTTGATTACAATGTGGAGTTGGGGCGAGGTCACGGGGTGGCAACACCCAATGGGTCAAGGGGCAATGCCCCTAGTGCACTTCCTTTTGCAATACAATGTGGGGTAGAGGGTAACACTCTCGATGCCAAACACAATTTGAAGCTTGCGCGACCTTTGAAGTAGCCAAAAAAAAGCACGCAATTTTTTCTTGAAAATACGTCTGCTTTACAAAAAATATATCTCTATTTTTTGAAATAAACACTCTTGAATATTCTCCCACTTTAGAATTCGCCTCTACAATACAATAGAAATGCCCTTTTAATAAGGATGTCACCAAAATAATACACCTCCCTCCAAAATAATGTGCCACCTCTTTAAGATAAAAGCCATCCCTCACAACAAATAGCCTTGTCTTAAAAGAAATCTCTCCTTAGTATTGGGATTCTACCTCACGACCAAATTAGGTGAAAGATTCAACCTCATGACCAAGTGAGGCGAAAGTTTTAACAAAGCAACTCGGTCATTAAGCCTATTAAACATTCATCTATGAAAATTCAATTTTGAAGTTTAATATAAGCAAATTGGTTTTTTTTCTTAAAAATATAAAACAAACCTTTAAAATTTCAAGGGTTGTGTGGTGTGGCAGGTTTGGTGACCGATGAGGTGAGGAAACCTGTGAGGCAAGGGTTGTGTTGGTGTTGAAATAATGGGCTTTGAATGGTTTTGGCAAAACCACCACTTAAAACTGTGGGAACTCGAGGCAAAGCGTAGATCGAGCCAAGTTGTACAAGATTTTGTCAAAATTGATCCAAACACTTCGATTTTGTTGAACGCCACTGAGGATGGATGACCGTCATTGGTGTTGAACGCCGTCAACCCTGATCCAAACACTGCTATGATGATATGAGGGTTAATGCAAAACAAATGTAGCTACTAATGTAGGAAAGTTGTAGTTGAGCTTATTATCGTGTGTAGTCAGGGAAGGCCAATGCTAATTGTTGATTTGGGAAACACGCTGAATAGGGCAATCTAGATTCAAATGTCGAGACTATAAGTTGGGCGGAGAGGTTGGAAACGACATGGAGCAGGGACAATTCAATATACCCCAACAATGCCAACGTCAAATCTCAATGCACTACCCAATCTAGTGAAAAAAATGTTCTTTGTATCGAACACAAAGGCCAAGTTGACCGTGTAAAGCCGATTAGATGCAAGGATCCATTGCGATGCAAATCAAACCCTCAATGCATACGTAGAAGTGGTTTGACCCTGCAACACAAAACTTGCCAAAGTAATATCAATTGCTGCAATAAAGCTTCGATCCAAAAATAGACAAGCTAAGATTTTGGCACAGATCTCCAATGCAGGGTGATCAAGGCCCTCATATTCCAAACCAAACCCGGAATGCACAGTCATGCCCTTCACAAATAGGAACATTGTGATATAGATCCAATGCAAAAGATTAAAAAACAATAGTCAAACATGTACGACCCTAACGAAATTAGTGCAATAAATGTTGGTCGCATAAAACTGTATGACCTTACCAGAGTCTGCAGACAAATGACATTCCTTGCCAAGAGATATACATTACCAACAGTTACAAAAAAAACAAAGGCTTAAATGAGATGTATGACCCATATAGAAATCTACCAAATAAACACAAATATAAATGAGGAAGAGGCTCATTTTGCATAAAAATCGTTGAATCACGAGCAATTATTGCAAATAGTTTGCTTTAATACCATAATGAAGTGGACAACACTCACCTAAGATCCATTCTCAAGACCATTTCATTAACACATATAGGTGAATGTAGAATATTATAACTACATGGATTAAATATACATGATCTCTCACATGGGCATTTCATAGTGAATAATCACCACAATAATATTTTGATCGCCACTAGGGAGTGCCGTATAAATAGGAGAGAGTGAGAAAACTAGAATGTTCCAATGACAACTAATGATGTGTTGTCATGCACAACAAAATAAAACATTCTAGATGACAATGTAAATTATATCAAGAAGTTTTTAATTATCAAATTGATATGAATTGTAGAATATTTTATGAGAACATGTTTAATATTTTTGGGTATTAAATTTTAGAATCGACAATGTAGTATGTCTTGTCAAAGGTTTTCATTGACTAGAATAGAAAAATTATTTGTTCAAATGATTTCTATAATACCTTACAGGGAGGTACTAATAAGAGTTGAGATGTTTTATTATTTACATTTCTATATAAAATGTTTAATCATAATTTAATTAGAGTCGTCAATAAAAAATAAAGAAGAGAAGAAAGAATAAAATCTACAATAAATATAAGTAATTTTCGTTATATCTTTATAATTAAGAAAATAAAAAATAATATAATTACATCAGAGGTGTTCTTATTGGGATGCCAACATCAAAGATTAGTCTTGTGAGATTGGAGATGTGAATCTTTTAAGTGTTGACAATTTTGGAGAGTAATCTATGATAAAAACGGTCTCCTGATAAACTGCTCCGATGCCTAATCAAACCTGCTAAACTGCTCCTGATAAAGGATCTTTTTAATTACTCGATGGGACAATCCCTTGTGGCGAACAAAGTTATTTTTTAGTGGTGAGGGAGATTTTTTTCGGTGGGGACAAAGTTATTTTTGTTGTGGAGGAACGATATTAAGGAGAGGTGTCTTTTGTCACATGGCGGGGCAAATTGTTTTTTAAACCCAAAAACAATATATTGTAATATAGAATGTATGGGAAATAGTTATATATATATATATAAATTGTAATTTATATATTATATTAATATTTAATATTATTGTATGTTATTATTTGAAAATATATATAATTAGTTAGTTAAATTATGTTAAATGGAATGTAATTTTTTGTTTTGGTAAAGTAAGATTTTGTAAAGTAAATTTCAAAGTGTGTTGGGTTGTGATGATGAGGGACGATGATAGAATGTTTTATGTGATATCGTACATCAGAGGGTGCATATTATACACATGCCCCAATTTCAGCACAATAGTAACATCTTTTATTCACTATTTTTTATTTGATTACGAAAATATTTGATATGCAGATCGAATCAACAATGCAATGACACTTATATGGGGGCCATACATTAGAGTTAACAAAGTTTATCTTGTTGATTTTGTTACGGTTGAAAATAGTACAAAAGCTTTTATAAAGTGGCTCATGATACAATGTGAATGTCATGGTAGAGGAGTCACCACCGGTTGAGAGACAGAATGGTCAATTAGCGATCGTCTCCAGGTGGTAGGGAGAGCTGGTAGGTTTATTTTTCATGCAGTAAGAGGTGCCCACATTGTACATGTAAAAGAGGAATATGTTCCACAAATGAAAAGAAAACACTTGCCAAATAACAACACAAAAATCAAATATACATCGCATATTGGGGCGCCATCCCCTTAGATTCATCTCTTGGTTTGGGAGATTCCATTTAGATGCGCCCGTAGTTTTAGAGGGATAGTTTGTCGGGAAGAGTGGTTGTGTGCGCTGGCAGTTGGAAGTGAAAATGGATGCTCATACCTTTGCATTAACCTCTGGTTTTTTCCATCGCCTTTGTGCCTTTATATCCACAAGGGTTGCTTATACCATATGCCCATACACACTACTCTGGATCAAAGGTCTCTGCTTCGACGACGCAAGTGAAGAATTTGGCATTCGCTGAGGCAAAATAATAATATTATTAAGTGGGTATGGCTGCTACATCGACTTCATTAAATTGGGCATTGTTTCCTTCTCAGTATATATCATGTTTTAAAAAAAATAATGCTTACCCTTTATCAACGAAGTTTTTCATTTACCCACGTGCTTACATTGATATGACAATTGTTTGCCTCCACATTTACCATTCTTCCTATGATTGCCAAAACTTTGGATGGTTTCCCCATGTAGGGCCATGGGCTTCTCGGGCTATCAAGGAAATATTTGCTTCTCATCTTTAAACATGAACCGCTTGGCTACCAAATGGCATGCTATGGAAATTTGAAGTTCAAGTAAATATAAATGGGTATAATCCGTTGCCAAGTAAGTTTATGAACTCGAGAAACATGTAGAAAATCCCATGTCGCTGATGTCGAGGTAGAAAAAAATGAAGTTAACATTCAGGGTACAAAGGAAATGACGGTCAAAAGACGTTGCTGAAATATCACATCCATAATAATCACGCACATGTATAACCTTTTCAAAAATCCATCCCAACTCTTTTCATGCGTATTCCAATTTCCCTTACATAAATAATAAAAAACAATACTCCCAATATAACTTATACCCTTAAAACAACTACTAATAAAAAAATATCAATTACTTTTTTTGGTTTAATCTTCTTTAAGCAACATTTACAAATAAAACAATATGCATCTAAAGGTACTATTGCTAATTAAGTTTACATATCCTTTGCACCTAAAGGTACCATTGCTAATTAAGTTTGAATACACTTCGCATTAAAGGTACAATAAGTAAAATATCCCAGTTAAGTTTGCATATGAACTAATTTTGTTTTAGCTTTTCATCTCACTTTTCTTCTTTCTTATATATGAGGCATGCAAAGTTCTCCAATACTTACATTGTTTGATTTATTTACCTTAAATTATAGAACTTATATATTGTCATAATAAATTAAACTTCTCCAATACTTTTATTGTTTGATTTTAAATTATGTAAGTTATATATTATGTCATAATAAATTTCATTAAAAATATTTGTATAATTTATTTTCGAATCTTTTTTTTTTCTTAATCTTTTTGATATAGCAATGGTACTTTCTGGGATGCTTTTTTATTATTGGATTGTGTCACATTATATTAAATAATAAAATATAATTATAGAAGGTTACAAAGTAATATAGTCAGACAAATCATGACCCATACTCCATGCTAGATGATAAAACCGACTCAAAATATCAAAAATAGTCGGTTAGAGCATGACGAGAATAACTACAAATAACCAACTAGAAAATTAAGTATAGGGCACCACCCCAAGAGGCGAAGGTGAAGGGTCATCCTTAAGAAGCATTGACCAAGCAAGCAGTTCCATGTTAGGAATCTCCGAAGCATTCCAACCATCCAGGAGGTCACCATGAATAGTGATAGGCTTTAGTTAAACAATATATTAAAATATTAAGTTTTTATATTTTACATGAATTTTGTTACAAGTAATTTTTCTTCCTTGATAAACTTGCTTTTACTTATCCTTTCACCACATTTCCATTAAAGGTGGGTTGCACTATCTTGTAAAATTATTTTCCTTGTGCATCTTTTATCTCACGAGTCGAGGATCTTTGCCTTGTGGAGTAAATAGATATTGTGCTACAAAAGGATTCAAACAAATTTGAGGCACTGGAGTTTCAAGGGTCATTATTTAGAGTTCAATTTAACTATTTTGAGAATTTATGTAAAACTTTAAGTAGATAAAAGAGTTGAGTATGTAAATTAGGAAATAAATTATTACATTATCAAGAATTAATGATTTGTACAATAATTGATTTGTTTGCTTAGCCTATATATAATAATAAATTGAAAAGGGTTATTTCGTTGGAAAATATGACTGAATTAGACAAGTCGCAGGGTGGAAAGTGATGTAGAAGTAGAGCAGAGTGTCATCAGTTGAAAAAAGGTGTAAGAACCCTCTTCAAAGAGTAGTGTAACCTTCTTTGCCAATAACGCATTACATTATTGACCTCATGTTTTGTGTTATTGACTCTATATAGATGAAGCAGTGAAATTTGAGGCAAACCTTCACACTGTTCTAGGAAGACTGTACCTACATGATTGAGACCTGAATCGTTGTTTGTGCTTTGTTTTCACTTATTTCACTACGGAACCCTAAACCTCCATACTTTATAGGGTTTTGACGAACACAAGTATGAGAAGAGTGGTGTTAATAGCGTAGGTTGGACATGATCTCGACACTCCATGTGCTATGTTGCCTACATACCAATACGTCAAAATGGTATCAAGATTGATGCAGTTCTCTCAATCTAAGTGCTGGTGCAAGTGAGAGTGATGCTAGTATGCTTGAGTATGAATGCCAATTTGAATGCTTTTGAGTGTGACTTGAAACTATAAATTTGAGTAAAATCGAGCTCTGGGCTATTGTAGATGGATGTATGCCAAAATATGGCTAAATAGGGATTAATAACCTAAATTTGCACAATTGTTTCTAAGCTTGTTCATGAGAATTGCCATCTAACAAATAAATGAATGAGAAAGGTCTTTATAGAGTGTTCTAATGCTAGTCGAGACATGAAATGATTCTAGGCCTACCCTAAGATGCTTCAGGGAGTGGAAATATATCCATTGGGGGCTAAGGAAGCTAAAGGTCAATAGCGCTTCCCCTTTTACTAATAGCATACTATTCTATAGACCAAAGGGGTCACACTATTATCCAGCTGGTTGGCATGTATGAAAAGGGATCTGGAATGCCTAGGTGATGGATTAATATGGTTCTTGGTATATCTGGGCAAGGGATAAACACACATTAAAACTAGAAAATGATCAAAAGAGGCCCTAAGATAGGTTTAGGGATAAGTTAAGGATAGGGTGGTCTCAAGTGACCCTCATTGCATTAAATGACATTTTAGATGACTATAACGTCAATTCTTCATATTCTTTCTTCCACCAAGCATTCTATATTGCATCATTTGCACCTCTTACTAACTTTGTGTTGTCTTCCTTTAGCTTTTTGACTAATATTGTATACTTCTTTGTCTCCTTAGAAACCATTTGAGCTTGTTTATGACTCACACCATTGTCTTATGTGTTCCCGATTTTCATGCATCTACTCTAATACATTGTTCACTTTGTTGTAGGACATTCTCCTAAGCAATGATCAAAATTTTAACAAAATATTGCCTCAAGTGTTTTAGAGTTTGAATTTTTGCTTCAATGTTTTTATTTAGAGTTACATCAAAACCTTGCTAGAATTATTCATTAATAACTTGAACAAAAGGTGTGATCTATTTTAGATAATTTTTTTTGCAAATGAAATGTATGACATGATTGCCAACCATCATTATCATATTCTTTACGTGCTTGGTCCGTTAAGGTAATGGGTCTAAATTGATCTCATTTCAATGTGAAGTATTCAATCATCATTGCCAAATAAATTATATTACATTAAATGTTGCTTAGGCCATCTAAACCTTAGCATATTATATTATTCTATACATCATTATGTGGAATTAGTTGAATAATGACATTGATTTCTTTACAGGGTTTAAAATCGGAACTTCACATCTATTGGATGCAATTTTAATTTCAAGTTGTACTAAAGAATAAGATCAAAATAGCAACATTAATAACAAACAATATTTACAAAGCAAAGTTGATTTTTTTTGGAATAACTAAAATTAAAATTATAGCATTCTTAACATTTTTCTTGAACATCACCAGGGTAAATGTACAAGAGTGAGCAACCCATTATATGAAAGTTTATTATAATTAAGATTGCGATATTTTACATCTACTTTGATGCATAGGGGTCATGAATCATATCTCATAAAAATTCTAGGACTTATCAATTTTTCTTTCTTTCTAAGGTCCCATTTTTTCCAAGGTTAATAATTGATTATGAGTGATATAAACATTATAACATTTGAAAATAATTATATTTAAGAATAATCAATGTTCATTATGATGGGTTGTTTGAAGTAATTTGAAATGTTAATATTAATAAAATACAATTTGATATTTTTGATAGATAATAATAAAGGAAATGGGCCCCTCACTCCATGATACAAAAGGATATGGTTAGCAGATCAAACTAATAGAGATAAAAAAAGTCTTCAACAAAATAGATGGAGACAAATAGAAAATCAGAAAGCCAAACAACCATAAAGCCAACAAGCCAAATACGAGAGAGAAGATTAAAGAATTGAAGTTCAGAATCCACACATTCCAGATCAGTCCAAGGGTGCTAGAGAGAAGCACTAATATGGAACCACTCCCAAGAAGCAATAAGATGCCAACACTAGAATCCTTGGACACCAATCACATGAAAGTCCTACATGCACATAGACTACAAAACACACTCCAAAAGTTAGACCAGTGAATCCAATGATAACAACTTAAATGAAAGGAAAGTGGTTATTGGGTCAATTATTTTCTAATTAATTCTCTTCATTCTTTCCAAGGAGGGGGACCTTCATAGTGCTAATCTTCATTAGAAGGAAGGTGAAGAGCTCCAAAGTTTTCCAGGAAATCCATTGGAGAATTTGTCTCTTGATAGTTGTGGGAGACAAAAATGTCATAAAAAATGAATGACATGGAGGATATCTTGAATGATAGAATTAAACTGCCACTGGTTGGATATTCTCCAAATGTCATCAAAAATGAATGACATGGATGATATCTTGAATGATAGAATTAAACTATCACTGGTTGGATATTCTCATTTTAACAATGTTCATAATCAAGAAAGAACCACCTTCCACATATAACTTCTTGAAATTTGAATCAATAACAACTCTCAAACCTCTTAGAAGAGCTAGAGCTTTAGCTACATTGTTTGAATACCATGGAATGTTGAAGGCAAAACATGAAAGCATTTGTCCCAAATAATCTCTAAAGATTCATCCTCCACCAAAAAGACCTGGGTTGCCTTTGGACGCCCCGTCAAAATTTAGCTTGACATAACGTTTGCTCAGAGCTTTCCAAGAAGCCAATAACCTTTTGTTAATTTGGGGAGAGAGGATGAAGTTGTTTTTCAGTAACTTCCATTTTAAGAGAATATGAAGATCCTCTCCAATGATTTTATTTTTAGGACGTGACACTTTAGCTTTAAAGACCTCTTGAAGGAACGCTTCGATTTTAAGTGCTAGGAAATATTCATAGAGGGACAAATTCCTAAAGACTATTGTTTGTTTCTTTCCAAAAGCTCCAAATAATTAAAGACGGGGCCATAGCCTAAATAATTTTAACTTGATCCCATCCTTCTTTCCAGTTAATCAAAAGATTTTGAAGAACATCGATTGCTACCCAAAGTTTGTTCATTTTCTTAAAAAACCAAGACCAAATTATCCATGAAAATGAGCAATGAAGGAATATGTGGTTTGAGGCTTCAAAATTAAATTTATAGAAAACACACCAAGAGGGCCCTTAAAAACCCAATCCTTTGGAGTCTATCCCAAAAAATATAATTCTTCTTCATGATAAACAACATATTTTTGTTAGCTTTAGGAAGTCCTCTAGGGATCCAAAAATTTTCCACATGCCATGAAGGTGCATTAATATGAGAGATCAACTTATTGTAGCGTTATTTCACTGAAAAGTTAATGAAAGGATCTCCAGACCATTATAATCAATCAATCTCCATTGAGCTACTGATATGGAGAGAGTTCATGAAGAAGTTGAAATAACTAATAAGACAAGAGGAATGGTTGATAGCATAAATACTTGGATCTTTACAACTTCTTTGAGGGCCATAAACACTTTGGGGTTTAACCTAGTAATTACAAACTAGTGGTTGAAAAATACTCTTCTAATATGCTAAAGGAAAGATGATTGCAGGGAGGGCCCACACTAGACCATGCCTCCTTCCAAAAATTAATAGATGTGAGACCCATACATCTAATGTTATATACTAAAAATACAAGCCAAATTATCTACGTTATCAAGATACTTTCTTTGGATCAAAATTCTCAAAGTGCCATCATTTTCACAATAAATTTTCCAAATAAAAATGCTCAAAGTGCCATCATTTTCCCAATAAATTTTCAAAAAAAGTTTTACTCCCAAAGCTACATTCATCTTGAACTAATTTTTTATTCCAACCCCACATTTTGATTTAGGCAAGCATACATCTTCCCATTTCATTAAGGCAATTTTATTAGACTCGGAATGACCATTCCACATAATTTTTTTCATAATGTTAGGTAATCTAGATTTGACAATGACTGAAGCTTCCGAGACTGACATCATATAGATTGGAATTACTTGAAGAACAACTTGAATTAATTAAAATTTTCCTACCCAAGAGAGCCATTTTCGTTTCCAAGATGCCAATTTATTCTAGAAAATTATGGTCATGTTGTCCCCAATTATTTTTTCGACCACCCATCAAAGAGGGGTATCTCCAAGTATTTTTTAGGAAGAGAACCTAAAGAAAAACCAAGAATTTGCTTTATCTTATTTCATCTACAGGGAAAAGTGTGGAGGAAAAAAAATCTAGATTTCAAAAGGTTGATCTCATACCCCAAAGCACACTGATACCAATCTAAAAGTTTCTTCAAGATTTTATCTTCCCAAATGTGAGCAGAGTTTCCCATAATTGCATCCACAAACTGATCATGCGAGAAGTTAACATTCTCAATAATATTGAAGCTGCTAATGAGATTTAATGATCTTGACTTTGAGAAAGCTCTACCTAGGAATTATGCCATGATGATGAAGAGGTAGAGAGAGGATATCGTTGATAGAGACCTCTCAAAGCATTAAAAATTATATTTGAGACTCCGTTTACAAGAACATAAAACATTGGAATAGAAACACAAGACTTGATCCAATCACACCAGCCTCAGAGAACCCAAATTTCCTAAAGATTTTGAAAAGAAAGTTCTAGCTAACCTTATCATATGATTTTTTGATACCAAGTTTGATGATCACTATCGATCCCTTCTTCAATTTAGTTGAGTGAATTAGCTCGTGAAAAATAACCACTCCATCTAAGATTTGTCTATTTAGGAAAAAACCTCATTGTTGTTATGAAATAAGAAGAGGAAGGGTGATTTGGAGATGATTAGAAAAAGGCTTTTGAGATAATCTTGTATATGGTGTTGCATAGGGATATATGTCTGAAGTTGTCAAGAGAGTCCATGTTAGCTTTCTTAAGGATTAAAGCTAGAAAGGTGCAATTAAAATCCTTCAAGTTTTTTCTTGAGGATCTGTATTCATTGGCAGCTATGATAATATTCCTTTTTAAAATTTTCCAAAAGTGTTTAAAAAAGTCTAGGGGAACGCATCAGGACCCAAGGCTTTATCATTGTCCATGCTCTAAAGAACATTATAGATTTCTTCTTCAGTGAAAGTCCTCTTTAAATCAACATTCTGATTATAATTGATAATTCTTGGAATAAGATTCACAAATTCTTGTTGCTTCAAATCAAAATTCTGGAAGGGGTCCTTAAGAAAGTTTTCAAAAAAAATGGACAACCTAATTTTTAATCACATCCAAATATTTAGTTTAAGGACCACTACTAATTTTGAGTTTTGATATCTAGTTATGAGTACAAGTAGCCAAATTTTATTGGTGAAATAATTTAGTGTTATGGTCTCCTTCCTTAAGTCAACACTCTCTAGATTTTTGTTTCCACAAAATCTCCTATTTAACCAAAATTGAGTTCAACTTTACACTTAGCTCTTTTTTGATAAGAAGATAGGTTTTGTCATTACCAATCTATGCATTGGTCTTGAAGGCTCTAAATATTAGACTCAATGATGGATTTTTCCCTAAATATGTTCCCAAAGACTTCCTTATTTCGTTTACAGAGGTGTTGTCTAACATTTTTTGGACTGTGAGTTATAATAAGTATCTTGTTGCTACCTCTAGGAGTTGGTTCCTTCCACCAGTGTTTCATAAGGTCAATTAGATTTATATCGTTTATGCACATTAGTTCAAATATGAAGGGCATGCCAGAAAGAGATCCGTCTTTATTGATAGTGAGGAAAATAGGCAAATGGTCAGACCCTGAGATTTTGAGAATATCTGAGTGAAGGATTCAGTTTTGGTTTAGCCCATGATTAGAGACCAAGAATTTATCAATTCATTAAGTACTATTTCCAAATATAGCCCTCCTATTAGTCCGATTAAATGATCCATATTTAGGATCAATGTGCCAAAGATTGTTGTCACTGAAAAATTTAATGAATTATAATCTAGATTAGGTATTTATTTGAATCTCACGTCTTTTATCATGATTTCTCAAGATATAGTTGAAGTCACTAGCTAACATAATATGTTTATCTTGAAAATATTTCAAGACCATAGATATTTCCTTCCATAATAACTATTTAGTAGTCAGGATTGAAGAAGCATACATATTAAAGATGAAAAAAGACATTTTATCTTTGAGCCCTAAGATCTTAAGGTAGATTCAATATTTCCTAGAGTCCACAATTGAGCATGTAACTGAAGATTTATTTAAAAGGAAACATAGACCACCTGACTGACCTTCAACTCCAATAAAAAAGGAGGTCAAGAGTTTGAAGAGTTTAGAACACTTATCAAAACACACTGCTTCAGGAAGCTTAGTTTCTTAGATGAAAACTGAATTTGGGATTTGGATTTGAAGTTGTTATTTGAGAAACCTCCATTTGTTAGGGGATCCCATCCCTCTAACATTCCAAGATAAGATATTCATTGCTCATTGGAAGGGCTCTTCCCCCTTCTTTGTTTCAAGCTTTTCTCTCCTTTAGAATTAGAACTTGAAAAGAAGACCTTAGACACTTGTTGTTTTGATCCGTTGAGAGTTTAAGTTGAATCTTTTCCTCTTCCTTTGCCTAGGTTTGGAGTTTTTATAATGAGAGGAGACAAGTGGAGTTGATTCCCTTGAAGAAGTTTATAAGCAATTGAAATCTCTTTGTACCCCCATATTTTAATTTCCCCCACAAAATTATTAGGAATGCAATCAAAGTCATAATTCAAACAATGGATCCCAAGGGGTTTACCAAATAATTGGGAGAGGGGATCAAAAGAAGGATGAGGATGAGGGAGGGGAGTGGTTTTGACCATAGAAAGAGGAGGAGAAGGGGAGGAAACCTGGACATGGTTTACAACATGCTTTGGAAAGAGGAATATCCAAAGTGTGCTTAGGA
Source organism: Torreya grandis (assembly GCA_037957365.1). Lineage (NCBI taxonomy): Eukaryota > Viridiplantae > Streptophyta > Pinopsida > Cupressales > Taxaceae > Torreya > Torreya grandis. The sequence goes on along the minus strand of JARHVA010003264.1, from coordinate 1,377,909 downwards.
TCTAAAATATCAACCTCAACTAGAGCGATAATGGAATAAATGGGATGAGACTAGGATTTACAGATCCAATTAAAAAAAAAACATTTGACAGGCGGGGGGCAATTGGGTTTAGGGAGGAGGAAAGAAGAAAGATTACAAGGCTTAGCTGAGAGGGGGGATTTTGTCCAGAAATGACCCTATACATTGCATCCATTGTACCTAAAAGGAAAATTATCGTCATAAACTTATTGAACCTAAGTATGATCACCAACCACTAGTTTGATCTCTTTCAGAGAATTATTCAAGTTAAGATTGACACACAATCTAACACATCCTTCTTCAAATCTATTCAATGTTACTTGATCAATATCCAACAAGGGTCCAATTTCAGATCTAATATGTCGTAGGGCATATCCATTCCATAATTCTAAGGGTAGACCAAAAAGTTTGATCCAAATTGGGTGCATTGTAGATACAAATTTCAACATCAAGACCCTTTTTCAAATTAAAAATAGAAAGACCAACATTTTTCAAGAACCAAGGGGCTCCCCAAAATATTGTCTCTTTCTTCTTTACTAGAGAACATGACAATGATTTTTTTTTGGGAGGCTGGAGAAAGAAAAGGGAAGATCCACTTTTTAGGTTGAACAAGCCCAATTAATCAGTTCCTCAGGTGATAGCCAATTTCCATTGAATTTACCAAAAATAACCCTTAATTCCGCGATTGATGCTTCCTTATCCATGATTTGTGGATCTAGGATAATGATAGGATTGATCAAATTCAATTTCAAACATGCACATGCTTTTATCCTCTTAGTTAAGTAATTTTCTAGATTCTCTACTTGAATTTGATGGGGTTAGGAAGTCTTATGAGATTATGGTTCGAAATGAGAGGATACAATCTCTTTCTACATAGATTCCAATTGGACTTTCTTAGTTTGATCTTGGATCAATTCTTCTATTAAGGTTTGGATTATCACTCAAATATCTTTGTTCTCATGGATATGTTGTGTCAAGTTAACTAGAGGAAATGAATTCTATTCTAGGACCAGTTTCTCCATACAACTTGATGTTAATGAAATACAACTCTTTTTTTCCAAAAGCCTTTTTTTAATTATATTTGAGAATAATCAAAGGTCCATTATGTTATAAAACAAAAATATTGCTCAAATCACAATCAAATGCACAATTACATATTAAATTACTTTACGTTAATATTTAAATAAATTTGATTTAAATATATCAAATATTATAAAATACTTTATTTCTTTTCATAAGAAATTCAATGTGTCGATTTATTGCTCATTATTGGTTGTAGAAAAATCCTTTAATGTAAATATTATGGTTCACATACAATTCATTTTTAGGTGATAATATCTTGACAACAACTATAATATGAAAATATCCCATGAATTTTTTATCCATAAATCATGCATTTATCATTTTTGGGGTTCTATAAATTCATTTTATAATTCATATGAACTAGGTGATAATACCTTGATAGCAATTACGATATGAGAATATCTTGTCAACATTTTTATACATATATTACTTATTTATCATTTTAGAGTTATATAGATTTAGATTTTAGCCTCTTATTAGTACACTTAGAATTACTCATGAACTATGTGATATTCCTAATTTTTGTGGTGACCATCATATAATTTGTCTCCAAACCTAGAAACACTACATTTATGTGATACAATCTTAATACAATTTACATGTGATATAAGATCCCAAAATGTAAAATTTACTAACATAATTATATAATTACCATTGCCTAATAGAACCTAGGCTAATAAATAAATGAATAAACTAAGTTCTATTCATATTTTGGAAGGTGCAATCTTCCCATTTATCCATAGTGTGAGGAAGAAAATTACATTGAAAGAAATGGTATATCATCACTAGGGCATACAACAAAAAAAATTGTCTTCATTTGATCACAACTTTGGAGGTGGGGGATCATTATAATTTTGTGGTATTCTATAAAATAAAAGCATACTCAAATTTTATGATTTTATGAACCCAAACTAACAATGGTCATTGATCTCCCAATTTAAATGTGGAGTGTAACATATAACCCTTTATAAATATATTGAAAGAAGATATAAGGCTAATCATAGATTTGTGGGATATTTATATTATCTTTCTCATCAATATTCCTTTCATTTTATCCATGGTCTTCCCCATCCCTACTTTCTCTCTTTAGGTCTTTAGGTACAAACCTCTTTTGCACTCATTTTCTTCCTCTTCAAATTCGACTTAATATATATTTGTCCTATATCCAATTGTATCCAAATTTAAAAGTATTTTGAATCATATCGACCAAACACATGTACAAAACATATATATCAACAAAATCAATTTGAATCATCAATACAACAAAACTTATAATCACTCAACAACCACCCATTCTCATAATCACTGAGCAACCATTCATTTTTAATCATTAAACAAACCATTTAAGGATCTTATGCCCATCCTTTATAAAAGCTTGTCATTTGAATTAATGACTCCTAAAACATTTCAATCCCAATCATCCTCACAACCATCAAGTAAATAAAAAAAAGATTTGAAAGTGGCTCTTACAAAGCAATTTAAAATACCTTCAAACCTCTTAACAACTCTTGTTCTTGGATATCAAATACAAAGGTATTATATGAAATTATGAGTTTTTAACAACATAAGTTCTTCTAGTGAGTAAGAGTAAAATAAAATACTTCTTAAGAGTAAATTAAAGAAAATGAATCAAAAGAATAAGCGCAATAGTGTTAGAACTTCAACTGACCTATTGTTAATTATTATTAAATTTTTAATATTATAAAATTTATATATTTAGAATACAAATTTTACACATTAAAGTTAAGGGAAAAGATGCTAAAGCATGAAAAGTTTGGAAAAAAATTAAATATATTTTTGTGATATGTAGGTCTTCTCACCTTATAGTTATTATCAATAAACATAAAAAATAATATTTATATAATAATTATTTATATATAATCTTTGATCAAATCTTATAAAAATAAGGGTTGTGTTTTTGTACCTATCATCATTGTTGAAAAATATTTAAATTCATTTTTATGTAAAAATAATAGAAGTTGTACAATATATTGTAACTAGTTCATGTTTTTATTTTAAAATTTACATTAATTCTATAGTAGTAATATTCTAATATAATATAAAAATTAATTTATTATTGATATTACAAACATCTTTGTATTATAAATTATAACACACACACACACACACACACACACACACACACACACACACACACACACACACACACACACACACACACACATATTAAATATATTTTTGTGATATGTAGGTCTTCTCACCTTATATTTACTATTAGGGTTAAACGGGTCCCCTTCCCATAAAACATAAAATATCAAAATTACAACATTAGCTTGGCTTAATGGTAAAAACTGTCAAGGCATCTGGACACCCTAGTACAAATGAATCCAACATACTAAAAATATTTAAAAATACTTCAGCTTCAAATAAACAAGATATATCTAAACAAATTCCCAAAATTACTAAATCTCAACCTTCTTTGTATTGCATTGAATACTGAAAGTCTTTAGAGGAGAGTTAGGAATAAGATGACCTTTTTCGCTACTTCTAAAAACCTTCCATTCTTATTGATTACCCAATTTATCAGAATTTGAACTTGATAAACAACTCCCATCCATAGATTTATCTCTTTTAGCTGTCTTCTCTTTAACCAAATCTTCTATGTTTTTTCCAATAAACCCAACCAACTCAGAATTCTAAGGTGTAGACACTGAAGGTACTACATTTTTTGAATTCTTTTCAAATACAAACTATGAAATAGTTCCTGAAGGCAAAACAAAAGTGCTGCCTGAAAAACCTGTAAGATGTTCTTCCCTTACCTCCTTCCCCCACGAAGACTCCATTTTCCTTTTGAATTTTAGACAGGAAGCAGGAAGATGACCAATTTGAAAATAATTCCAGCATCTGAATGGGATCCCTTCAAAATCAATGGTTTGTGACTAGCTCTTATCATTCACTTTTAACTCGATCCTATTAGGAAAATCCTTAGTAATGTCTAAACAAACAAAAATTTTGGTAAAAGTTGTCTGGGAATAATTCAATGAAGAAGCATCAATTTACAACACATCTCCTAACGCTCCTCCAATAACTAAAAGACCAGATTCAATCCAAAACTAAAGTAGTAAATATGGTAGCCTCACGCAGATGGGTCGAAGAGAAAGATTTTTTATCATTGGATTAAAATCAAGAGACCAGGGTTTCAAAAAAATAAGGTGATTTTCACAACTCTAGGATTTAGCTTGAAAAATCTTACTACGATCAGACAAATTATCAAAAACCACAATAAAAAAACCTTTGGCACATGAATAAATTTCCATACTGCCTTCCAACATGGACTGCCATGATTCTGAAAGCCACTGGTGAAGAAAAAGAAGGGAAGGCCAGAACCTGTCAAAGCAACAACCTAAGCCTCTTTACACATACCAACCTTTGCCTTCTAAAACCTCCTCTAGAGATTTATCTTCAATATTGACCACTAGAGGATTATTTGTGACATTCATAACCCTAACTTGATCAAAGTGCGAGATCACAGACCCCAAGTAAACCCAAGTTGCTTGAGTTCCTAAATTTCTTAGGCTAGACAGATGCCTTATTACGACCCCCACTCTTTCCTTCCATTCCCCCTTGACTATTGAATCCTTGCCTGCCAAAAATTGAGGCTGCTCCTTTCTTCCTTCACCCTCCACTTCCTTCGCTCGACTCTACCCCTGTCTCACTGTAGATCCTAATGCTAGCACCTTAGGACCAATGAGAATCGAACCTGCTTTGATCGTCGAAACAATTGAAATAATCATCACGTGTAGAAGCCTCCCCTATATCATTTTATTATTATACCATTATAAATTACTCTATAAATTAAACAAATTCACTAATAAACTAATGATATTTTAATTTAGATAAACATACTCTTTCCAACAAATAAAAAACAAAAAAATTATATACTTTAATAACACTCAAAACTTATCATATCAGTACCTTATTAATCAATCTATGTACACAAGTCATTTTAAAATTATTATATTGATCTAAACAAATTACTGTTGGAAGACTTAAAGAAATATAATAATATTGTAACTAGTAATTGCCTCTATGGTGCAAGGAACCCTAGAGGGGATGTAAATTTTTATTTTTCTGAAGTTAATATTTTGGTCTCTTTTGTTGTTTAATTTATCATGTGGACTTTGATCACTTAGTCATTGATCTATTCTCTTTATTTATGGTCTATTGGGCCAACTTGTATTTTCTTTCTTGTTTGAATCACACGGATAAGACTATGACACTTGACACTTTTTCATTCAATTGCTTGTTTTTAGGTCTTTGTGTACATCGCTTTTATCTCTAAGTGTCAATATACTGGCAACATTGATGAATGGAGGCAACAAGATAGACTATGGGACATCAATGTCTTGTTAGCCACATCAATGACATTGCATCATGATTTGAGCCACACAACAGACTTAGAGTTTTATTAAAATCAAAGCAATGCTCATGACATCCTTGTCCACCCTCAACACTAGAAAATGACAAATCAAAGATTTCACCACCCTACAAGCTATTTTATTTCTTGTTTGAATCACACTGATAAGACTGTGACACTTAACATTTTTTCATTCAATTGCTTGTTTTTAGGTCTTTGTGCACATCACTTTTATCTCTAAGTGTCAATATACTGGCAACATTGATGAATGGAGGCAACAAGATAGACTATGGGATGTCAATGTCTTGTTAGCCATATCAATGACATTGCATCGTGATTCAAGCCACATGTCAGAATTGGAGTTTTGTTAAAATAAAAGCAATGCTCATGACATCCTTGTACACCCTCAACACTAGAAAATGACAAATTAAAGATTTCACCACCCTACAAGCTATGGACCCCTTTGCAATGGGTGATGCAGGTATTGTAAATCCAACCACCACCATGAATCTAAGTTTGGTGTACAATATGGTTCCACTGGCATGTGGTATTAGTCCTACTAGCAAGGGTGTCTATAAAGAAGGATCGCTCGGTCTGTAGCTAAGATCAAATCACCAAGAAAAATCTCTGAGTACATGGTTGAATAAAAATATCACCAAAGAGTAAAGGTTTCCATTGTGGGAGTGATGGTGGAAATGTTTGGTTGCTAAATCACTACTTTTCCATTACTGAATCACACATATGCATTTCCAAATAAAATAAGGAACCAAATAAATATGACAAATAACTTTTCAACATATGTACATGACAAAGACAATGCATGGTAATGGATATTCCAAGTGGTGGTGGCATTGTACACATTCAATTGAGTTTTTATCGGTGTACATTTATTTTACAAAATAAAAGGTATGGAACCTCTGCTTGATTTTTTAAAACCATAGCAAAAAAAACCAAAGGTATGAAGCTACATATTTTTACATAGCAAGGACCAAACTCATGACCAACAAAGACACAAGAGAAAAAATAAGACCCAAACTATACATGTCGGGGGACTACAATTTCTTGAACTTCTTATCAATGGAAGAGGAGGAAGAATCCTTAGTGATGACATTAGCATTGTGTTGTTGTGACTCGAGAATCATCTCCATTTCCATCCTCAGTCGTTCATTGCCCCAATGCATCTCCATCTTCATTTACTCCAATATCATGAATTCCTCACCAGGGATTGAACCATCGATGCTAGTTCTGATATAAATTGTTGATTATTAAGATATAATTCATAATTCATTTATTTATTTTTTAAAAACTTTTCTTCTATTTATTTGGACACAATACATCATATCCATTTTCTAAAGGCACATGTAATTAAAAAGGTAAGAAATTACACCATGATTTTTTTTAATGGATAAATCACAAATAAAACCATCATCTACATGTGGAAATACCAAATCATGGTGTGCATCAGTTTAGATGGCACAAGGACAACACATGAATAAGACCCTATCTCTTCACAATAATCTCATAACTACATGTAATCTACAAAACAATTTTTAATGTCATATTGATGGGCACTATCAAGATTAAAAATTATTAAGTAATTTTCAAATAGATCAAAAAACAAATTTATTATGCTTATTGTATACTAGAAGAAGTAGATTTGGTTGTTTTCTCCATGCATATGCAAGCAAGTCTATTAATGGTTCAAACTCTAAGTTGTTTGTAGTTGCAAAAGGACATGCAATAATCAACTATAAATAAAACATTAAGTAAAAATTAATAGAAATTACATAAAATTGAGGGTTTACAATGTAATCATTTATGATAAATTTCTTATCGTATATAATTAGTGTAGTAAATATCGATTATCTAATATATAGTTAAAACTGATTGTTTTGTACCCTATTTTTTGACCACCAATTCACCCCCCACTCAATTGAATAAAGGATAGAGTACATTTCCCTTTCAAACGTATGATGTTGTCACCCCTAATGTGTGAGAATTAAACCTACCAACCCTTCCTGCCACCTAGGACTGATCATTAGTCAACCATCTTTTCTCTCAACTAGTGCCTCCTCCACCACGACATTTACACTTCATCACTAATGATGCTCCCTTATGCACCCACATGGCATGAACTTTGAAAAAGCTTTGGTGATCACTTCAACTGCAACAAAATCAAAAAGATAGACTCCATAACCTTAATGTATTGCCCCCAGATTAGAAAAATTTAATTGTTGATTCAATATGCACATTGGATGTGGAGTCCTCCCATAATCAAATAGAAAATAGTCAATAAAAGATGTGACTACCTTACAAGCTACAAACCCCTTTGTAATGGGTGCAGGTTATGCAAATCCTAAAATTGCCTTGAAGTCAGGGCATGTGTATGATATGGATCCTTTGGTGTCTGATATCCCTTGAAATATCATATCATTACCCCTCATCATCACTGCCCATGTCACTTTGAAACATTTCACCACTTGAAAGTTATGTATGGTCTTGCCCTTTATTCCATGGGTAAGAGTATGGTGTTTTTGTATATTCTCAATCCTGATATAATATTTATAGGTGTCAATATATTAGCAACATAGGCAAACATAAGTTACAATATAGACTTTGGAACCTCAATGTCTTGTCTCCACATTAGCATCATTGCAACACTGATTTGATTCACACATCAAACATGGATCCTTATCGAAATAAAATCAGTTTCATGTCATCCTTATCGAACCTCGACAATCAAAAACATCCAGTCAAAGAACCCTCCACCCTGAAAGTTGTGTACCCATTTCCAATGCGTGTAAGCCATGTAAATCCAATAACTGCCCTAAATCCAAGTCTAGTGTAGGATATCATTTCCCCTCACCATCACCACCTGATTCACCTCCTCCCACAACACATTATAACACCATAAAAAGGAACACACAACCTCATTTTGTACTGTCACCTCCATTATAAATATAAAATTATTTTTTCTTAATGTTTCATGGACAAAAGACAAGATAAGATTAGTGGTGATGGGTCTTGAGTGAGGTATGACTACCAACTTAAACTCATTCACTTTAAAAAACTTTTATATATTTATATTTATTATTAATATATTATATATAATTATATATTAAAATATTATTAATCTTTTAATAAATAATATGTAATAAAACCATACGATTAAGTAATTTGCTATGGATTCATTCATGCACATGCCTATATACTTATAAATTCAATGAATTTACATGGATGAGACACATTTCTACTTAGGTTCCTTACACCTATCACTCTGTTGTTCCACGCATCATGGCTATTCTTCTGAGTTTGCCTTGATAAATCACACAAGAACATGATGTTTATGTGTGGTTGGTATTTTTTTATGGCTGGCCAAGGAACTGCCATGTTCTATACTCATACATACCTCTGTAAGTATGTTGTGTTACAAATCAAACACTCTTCAGTTTTGGTTTATGTCCAAACAGTTTGAAGCTATGGATCCAATAGTATTGAAGGTGGTGAAAGGCGATGTGCCTATTGATTTGGAGGGAACTTATTATGTAGGAGGACCAGGGCTATTTGTAGATGATCATGGTTCTTATGTTCATCCTTTAGACGGTCATGGTGACCTGAAAGGATTCAAAATACAATCTGGATAGATATCTTATTCAACCAGGTAAAATGATAAGCATGTTCTGACATAATAGAAATGAAATAATATTTTTATTCAAGTTGTCATATATAAAAATTATCATTAAATTTGCCTTAAAAGAATGTATTATACTTATTTTATATAAAATATTAAAATAAGAATAAATTTTAATGAATTTTCTAATGAACTTCAGTAAATTTACTGTAGTATGAATAATATGTAATATCTAGATATTATTTTATGTAGCCTTTTTTTAATTCCTCGTCCTTGCGAAATAGAAATATTGTTTTATGTGGATATATTATTTATGTCATGTGTCATGTAAGCAATTTGAAAAAATACAAACATAAATGATGCTCAATATATCTTATCTGCGTTGGCACCTAAAACTCTATCTACAACCGATTGATATTTTCTATCAGGTCACTTAATGTTATGTTGCCATTGTGAAGGATTTTTTTATTATGTCAGATCTACATATAAGACAAAATTGACATAAAAATGTAGACAAGGTAGAATCAGTATAAAAAAGATCTTTGGATGAATCTTAACTTTCTCTTGTCAATATAAACGCCTCTGACATAATCACTAGCAATTGGCCCAAAGGTCCAAATAACATCGAAAGGGATTGTTTAGTAGGATACGATTTAGTGAGACAACCTAGTGCCTAGTGTCAAATAGTAGGAAGTGTTTTCATTGCAACATGTTGCCTCATGTGGGGAAGACGTTAATTTATTAGGAGGAGAGGAGGTGGTAGCATCATGACCTATTTAGAGCCTTCTTCGTGCTTTGCTACTTGGCATGATTGCATTGAATCTAGGTCTCCCATCTACTTGGACTATCTACCACTTCCTCTAGGCTCTGAATGCATAGGATGTCGCCACATGGTGGCGTCTTGGGTATTTGGGTATGATAGACTTTGGGGATAGTGCTCCCTTATGTGCCCAAGTTATCATTGATTGAAAGACATGTGGTGCTTCTACGTTTGATTTGTCTTCCAGACTTAGACTGGATCATGGTCATTGGAGGTTTTTGTAGAGGTGAGGCCATCCAGGACTCCTGGTGTCCACTATAGGTTGAAATACATGTCAGTCTAGGAAAATCAATAGGTGTTGTGTTAGTAACTTAATAGATGTTTATGGTATGGAATTTGGGCATTAACGTATTTCTATAGGGCCATTATGATTCTCATTACAAATATGTATGACACATCCTTTTTCTACTGTCTCAATATTTTTTCTTAATTTCTATATATAAATTAATTTATATTTAATTTTTGGGATCTTTTTGGATAAGTGTTTTATTTTCATTTCTGGTGTAAATTCCCCTTTTAAGTGTATGATGTGTGCACGACCTAATGCTTGAAAATTAAACCTGCCAACCCTCCCTGCCCCTTGGGGCTGATCGCCAATCGACCACCTTTATTCTCAATTGGTGACTCCTCTGCCATGGCATTCACATTGTATCACTAATGATGGCCCCTTATGCACCCATGTGGCATGCAATTTTTAAAATCTTTGTTACTCACTTCTATCGCAACAAAATAAAAAATATAAACTCCATAACCTTAATGTATTATCCCCACATTAGCGTCATTATAGAATGTGTATGATGTGGGCCCTCTAGTGTATGATATCACATGACATATGTTGTCATTGCCCCTCATCATCACCACCAAACTCACTTTGAAATCTTTCACCACTTGCAAGTTCTATATGTCTTTGTCATAATTTATCTAGGTGTCAATATATTGGTAGCATAGATGAACATGAGTTATAATATAGACTTTGGAACCTCATTGTCTTGTCTACATATCATTGGCATTGCAACACTGACTTGAGTTGCATATCGAACATGAAGCCTTCTCACAATCAAATCAACACCATGTTGTCCTCATCGACCCTTCACAATGAAATATTATAGATTAAAATTTATACATTAATATTGATATTGATATTAATATTTTTGATATATAATGTATTATATATTATTAATAGTATTTAATAATATTAATTATGTATACTAAATTAATTAACCATAATATTATTCCATATTAAAATAATAATATAATTATATATAATAATATGATAGATATATTATAAAATAATTGATATAAATTATTCCTATGATATATTATATAATAAATAATAATAATAATAATAATAATAATAATAATAATTAATAGAAGTATTGTAGAATAAATAATATAATATTTTATAATGTAATAAAATATTATTTATATTACTAATTGTCGCATATTAAAAATATAATAGTATGTGTAGATTGGATTACAAGATTTGATTAGTCAAGCATTAGTCTAAGAAATCAAAGAAAAATGCATAAAGAGCTAATTAAATCAATCCAATCTATTCATGTGGGGTTTGCTAATAAAAATAAGATATAAATGAAAGAAAGTAAACCATTACCTTCCCAAGTGACTTCATTGCTCAAAAGTGGCTCAAAAATATGTTCTTCCCTTGACCAAGCATCCTTGTCTTCATCAACAATGGTGACAAGCTCCTCCAATGTCTCAAGAATGCTCCATAAAACCTAGGCTCATGATGTTGAAACTATCTAATTGTCTATCCAGTGAAGCTAATCCAAATATAAATAATGCAATAATCAAAACACAAATGCATTGTGAAGAGATTTAAACATTATAACATTACATAATTTGAGCTTAAAAATGATGTTCATGGCCCTTCTATTTATAGATTTTCTAAAATGATCAAAATGAATTATGACCATCCATCTCAAGATGAAGATTTATGGTTAAGGATCCATTCAATTTTAAAAGATAAAATCAATAAATGCCTTCATAATGATTTTGGAAGAAGGGGCATTAATGAGGCATGAGATGCATTAATAAGGCATGGGAGCCTATGATTCAAATACTTTATACATTTATGGCTTGTGGATGACACCCCATTGATCATGTCATTAGGTGATGTAGATATCAACAATCAGTTTTTAAAAATAAATATTCAATAACCTCCATGGAAAATCCACTTAAGTTCTTGATTTGGATTAATTAGCCTTAAATAAGATTAATCAACATTTATGCAATTCTTTGAAAATTGGCCCTTAATTAATCAAAATGGTAAAAAAATTGTAATACTCGATTGCAATTTAAATCGTATTCCCATTTAGGATGTTACCAACACAAAATAACAAGGCACGTGACGTGTATAGATGAATTAGAATAAAATAGTGATTCAAAGCACTAAATGGTGAAATCATCATTTTGACTCGAAATGATTTGATCAAAGTTAGGTATCTCATAAAATGCATTACCCCATTTAGGGATACATTAGCCTAAATTAGCACTTGTAAATGACAAGTTCAAACCATTGAACACGTTTTATGTATTTTGACCTAATTTATGCATTTTGGTGCAATTTGAGTAAGATTGACAATTTCAACAAAAATGATGTTAGGAATTGTATGTCTACATTTTGCCCCTATTTGAGAAGGTGTAGCGAGACATTCAGGTGAAGCAACATCTTTTCAAATAAAAGAGTTGTCAAAAATAAATTGGAAATGACCCATGATGCCCCCTCGAGAGGACATACTAGGATGAAAGAGAAGGATGGACTCTCGAAAAGAGGGGGACAATGAGAGATTCACCCATGAAATATATCACATCCAAATGAGCTAATGCTTGCACACGTGGTTACCATCAATGATTAAAATATAATTAGAGGTATAATGGGCCCCAAAGACGAGGGGAATGGGAATGATTCAATCTATAAATGTAAGGGACACACTTCATGTTGTCCCCAAAAACTGTCACTCATTTTTGGGACAACCTACAGACTATTTTGGCCTTGCACAGACCAACGTTTCTCTCTTCCCTTCTCAAAATTTGTTCTGAGCTTTCAAATTCCTCATTTTAAAGATTTTTTTGTAAAGGGATTCACAGGTTCAACAGGTTAAAAAGCTTCTGCAGGCGAGTTCAGTCAAGAGAACAAGTTTCTAACACTTAGTCATTTCCAGGATTGGTTCAGCGCTTCGGTTCAATCCAAAGAGTTCAATCGGCAAATGATAAAGAACAAAGGCTTGAACCATTGAACTTTGAACCACTTTGGTTCAAAGGTTCAATGGGTTCAACGACTAAGTTGGTTCAACGCGCTTGGTGCAAAAGATCAAAAATACTTAGCCAAATAATGAAGAATGAGCCGATTGAACCATTGAACCAAAGTTGGTTCAATCAGTTGGTTCAATTGGCAGGTTCAAGGGGCTGCCCCCAACGAAAAAAAGGCAAGTGCCCTTGCGGAGGGCAGGCAACATTGGTTCTAAGGTCAAAGAAAAGATAGAATTCCTTCGGATTTGTTCAAAGGCCCAAAAGGAATAATTCTTTCAGGCTTTTTGTCTAATGGAAATGATTAAGTGAAGAAGGCCGAAGGAATTCACTCAAGAAGAAATCCCGAAGAAATTGAAAGGAAAAAATGGTTAAGGAAAAGAAGCTTTCTTTTGGACTTTTTGTCCGGAGGAAAAGCCCGACGGAAAAAGCCTGAGAGCCAAAACCCTGCTGAAGAAGTAAGAACCCACTGGGAAAGTTGAAGCCTGAAGTCCACCCAAAAAATCTCGAAGGGTAGATACCCTTGCGAGGGACACTTGATGTCAAAAAAAGGACCTTTTCCAAGGACCTGAAGGGACACCTTCCCTTCGAGACGTTCTAAAGGCTGAACAAAGATGCAGAAAGGAATCTTCAAAGACTTGAACAAAAAGGACTTCAGAGAATGAACTGATTGAACCATTAAACTGTTGAACCGAATGGTTCAACTGGTTCAAGGTTCAAAGGTTCAACCAAAGCTTAGAAAGATAAAGCAATGATTGAGCGAGACACAGAATGAACCAATGAACCGATTGAACTTTGAACCGAAAGAGTTCAAAGTTCAATGGTTCATAGGTTCAAAATTTCAAAGGTGGCCTCAGTCAAGAGAGAAGCAACAAACAAGTGGTTCAATGGATGGTTCAACAAAGGAATGAAAAAGTGATTGAACCAAGAAGTGATAGAACAAACGAGATAGAATGAACCAATGAATTGATGAACTTTTCGTGGTTCAATGGGTTCAAGGTTCAACATGAATCAAGCGATCGACTGGAAAGAGAGCCCGAAGGCTCAAATTGCTGCAGGGAAGAGAAGATCGATGCAAAGGACCACAAATATCATTGAAAAAGTTATTTCTAGTAGGTGGAATAGTGGATCGAGTAGACTTCTAAGCGCACCAAACCAAGGACGTGGCCTGTTTTTCTTCCATGAAGTAAAGACAAATTGGAAAAGGACCAGACGGTCCATACCAAGGAAGAAACATATTAGATGAAGGGACATGCCAGAGATATGGTAGTGCACTGTTCTCAGCATGGTCTCTCCAGACAGGACTGAAGGTGCATTGAAGATGTTGACTGCAGCATGGGCCATCCCATGGAAAAAAGCGTCAATCCTTGCATAGTTGCTATAAGATTGTAATATCTCTCATTTGTAAAGGGACTTTTCATTTTTATAGGAGCAAAACTCTGCCCATTTTGAAATAAGAAGACTAAGACTTTGAGATCAGATTGTAATTTCATTTCATTTTATCTGAATGAGAAAGCAAGTTGTTTGTAGACTTTGTGCTGTTTTGGCTTGTGCTACTTTAGGAAATTGTTCTTATGTCTGTTTCCTAGAAGCATTCTTATTTATTTAATTTGACAACCAAAATTAGTGAAGGTAAAAAAGGAGGTGTTCTGAAGCCAATTGTGAGAAGACTTTGTGCTTTCATAATTGTTTTTAGCGTGTTTTTTTTCTTTCCTTTCTATGTTGAGGATGCTGGGATGACATTATGCCTCCATTATCCTTTATGTTATACTCTATGGGCAATTGAGGTGGAAACTTTGTGTTCTGTTTCATCATGCTGGTCATTGCGCCCTTTGTCACCAGTTACTTTTACGACCTGAAAGAAACTCCTGCTATTTTCTACAAGAACACTTCTAAAAGAAGAGAAGTGCCTTTAGTGTTTCCACCAAGATTTTCTCCTTGGTCTTTGAGCATCATCTTTAAAAGAAAAGAGATGGATGGTTTATCCTGCCCCCATGTGTTATTTTCTACTTATATATATATAGTATATAGCCTCCTCGTATTTATAGGGAACCTCCCCTTGATGAGAGGAGAGATTAGTCCCTTTTTAATGTGGTAAACCTATATAACTGGCTGACCAATCTTCTTACTGTGGTTGATCAGACCTATTTTGTTTATTAGTATGTTGATCAACAAAATATTCACTCAACAATTTTTGGTGACTCCGCTGGGGAAGAGCACGCAGTTTGAAGTCTCAAACTTCAAGCTGAAGCACATCCTACTCTTTTCTATTTTTTGTTCTGCAATTTGGCAACTCCACGTTATATCAGAGGCCAAAAATCCGAAGGTGTTGTTGACCCTACTTTTGAGTTGGTGCAATAGAGTAATTTTGATTTGTTTCCTCCACAACCTCACCTTATATGAACTAGGAGTACTCCTTCTAGCCCTACCAGGCCACCAACACAAGGCAGAGCTTCTTTTTCTGCTGCTAGTCAAGCTTTGCCTATCCAGGCTCCACCTAGACTAGTGATCCCACTTTTACATAATCATATCATGGCTCAGGGCCCCTGGGGTAACTCTTTCGGTCTATTGAATTTGACTCCACCTTTGCATGAGCTTCCACATAGTTCAAGGAAGAATTTTTCCAAATTCTTTGGTGATGGGAAGGTTCATCCTGATGAACACATTGCAGCTTTCAGCAGAGCTTGTGAGGTAATAGGGGTGAAATTTGAAGACATAGCGGTCAGGATATTCATGGAGACACTACAAGGCACTGCTACAGACTGGTTCTACCACCTACAGGCTGGATCAGTGACTGATTGGGACACTTTGAAAGACAAATTTGAAGCCAGGTTTAAGCCTGGAGAAGATGTACATGCCTTGCTGGCCCAGCTCACTCAAATGAAGAAAGAGCCTCATGAGCCTATGAGGGATTTTATTGCCAGGTTTGACAAGTTAAGGCATAGGATTCTCATGGTCACCCAGCCAACACCTCAGAACCTCAAATGCTTCTTCATCAACTCACAACTGCCTGAAGTGAATTTCTTGCTGAGACGGGCTAGACACATAGACCTTACTGCTACTCAAGACTTGGCTACTGAGGTAGAAGATGACCTTATCTTGGTAGAAAAGAAAGGAGAGACCCTAATAAAGGTAAATCCTCTTCATCTTCTGAATACTCACCTACAACCACCATTGACCCAATGGTGCAAAAGCTGGCAAACAAAATGCTAGCTCTCAGAAAGCAAGTGGTGCAAGGGATGTCATCTGCCCTTGCATACAGAGATATGCCCAAGAGTACATTTCAGAATTAGGCGTACCAAGGTAATGCTGCCAGGAATCAGAGACAACAAAATTGCCTTCCTCCTCCATAGAGGAAACTTGCCCTTGAAGCACCTCCAAGTAAATTAGCAGTTGGATATCTTGAAGCTGAATCAGATTTCTCATTCCAGTTAGAGTTGAATCTTGAAGATGACGCTAATCTCTTCATTGAAGAAGAAGAAGAATTAGCTAGTGACTCCCATATTGGTTTCTTGAACTATCAGGATGAACCCAGAAGTGAAGACAATGTAGTTGAGGGGTCATATGTTATATTCACTCGGTTCAAGAATCAATCAACTCAATAAGCTGATAAAGAGAAAGCAGAGGAGCAACCTCAACCAATAGTTTCAATTGCTAAGCAGGGATCCACTTTTCCTTTCCAGCCAAAGGACCTGGTGATTTTGAGAAAGGTAAGTACCCCAAATGCCCCTACGCCTTCTACTTCAAATTCACAGTCCAGTCCTCCCCCTTTCAAAAATAAAAAAGATGAACTCCCATCCTCTACTTCTAGCTCGTTCCAGACATTTGATATCATTGACCATATAAAGAAAACCAAAATTTAAATGTCTGAATTTGAATTTCTGCAATCCCATCCTGAGTAATTGGATAGACTGGTTCAATGTGTTAAAAACTAGAACATCCCTGTTAGAACAAGTAATTTCCAAAGTGACACATAATCCTGTCAAGAATGAACCCACCAAAAACAACCTTGTCATTGCTCCCCCTGCTGCTCGTGGTAGAATAAAACCTTTTTATGTCTCATTGCTAATAAATGGACATCAGCTGAATAATTGCATCATTGATTTTGGAGCTTCAGATAATGTCATGCCTGCTAAAGTGGCTGAATCCCTTGACCTCACATTGACCAAGACTTTTAGTAGATGCTTCTCCATGGAGAACAAGCAAGTGCCTTTGCTGGGACAAATTAAAGATGCCCAATTTATGTTTGCTGCCTTTCCAGATAGAAGAATCAAGATGACTGTCTTAATAGCAGACGTCCCAGCATCATATAGCATCCTTCTTCGACAGAATTTCTGCAAGAATGTTGGAGGTGAATTGAGCATGGATTTATCAGAGGCAAAGATTCTAGTCAAAGGTGTTATGAATAGGCTGCTCCCTGAGAAGGAAGCAAAATATGTGGTTACCCAGACCTCAGCACCTGAAGCTCAAATTTTGTTTGAGTCTTCAGGCATGGGTAACTAATTTCTGTACATGGATGGAGTTCATGAGACATCTGATGAAGCTCCTGCAGATGACAACCTGAAAATGCATTTAGCTAGAGCAACAGAGGAATCGGCTAAGTACATGGCAAGTGTGGAAGTATCTCCATCCCTGGATGAAGAAAAATCCAAAATAAAATTAGTATCAAATGAGGTATGGATTCTTGAATTTGATGGCAGCTGCTCTTCCACTGGTTCAGGAGCTGGGGTTGTATTAATATCTCCTCAAGGAGTTATTTTCCCTCATTTTATAAATTGCAATTCAGCGACACAAATAATACAGCGAAATAGGAGTCTATTTCTTGAATTGAGAACTACTCGAGACAAATGCATGAAGCTCCTTCATGCTAAAGGAGATGCCGAACTAGTGGTTTGTCAGGTGAGGAACCTGTATCAAACCAAGAATGAAAGATTGCGTCATTACCATAATCTAGTCTGGGACCAACTTGAAGACTTTGATGCTTTCAGCATCTCTACAGTTCTCAGAGAATTAAATGACTGGGCGGATGCATTGGCTGTTTCAGCTACTCTCTTGGTCCCCCACCCAGATTTCAAAGGAGACAAGTACACGATTGGACTGGTGTTTCAGCCAAGTGTATTTGATAATGCTAGTCATTGATAGGTATTTAACAATGAAAACTAAATCATTGCCTTTCGGAAGCAAAAAGATAGCTTTAAACGGCTACATTTTGAATGCAGCGAACCTCAAAAGTGTGAAACAACTCTTGAATCAAATGCAGACACAGGTGAGGAGTTCTTGCAACTCAAAGGGAATAAGATTCATAAAGGCTTGGTTTCTCTTAATAATTTGTTTGATAAGCATGATGGATTCATCAGACAGTAGCTAATGGATTCAAGCTCATCTCAGGAGTTTGATCAAGTAAATTTGGGAACCAAGAAAGACCCCAAGATGGTGAACATTGGGAAATATTGTACTCCTAAAGAGCATTTCAAGTTCACCTCTTTGCTCAACGAATACATGGATGTCCTAGTGTACTCCTATGATGACCTAAAATCACTCCAGCCTGACGAAATTCGACACAACATCTCTCTCAAGGCTGATTCAACACCTTACAGGCAAAAGTCTAGGCATTATAATCCAAAAATATCAGGTACTATTTTATCTGAGATACAAAAAATACTAAATGCCAGGATAATCTTCTCAATCCATCACTCCACATGGATTGCCAATATAGTGCCTGTAAGGAAGAAGAATGGTGAAATTCGCCTTTGTGTAGATTTTAAGAATTTGAATCAGGTATCCTTGAAGGATAATTATACTTTGCCAATCATGGATCAAGTGCTCCAGATAGTGACGAGCTCAGAGATGTTATCAATTCAAGATGGCTTCTAAGGATATAATTAGGTCAAAGTTGGTGAAGCAGACCAGCATAAGACCACTTTTACCACACCTTGGGGCACGTGTGCATATGAAAGGATGCCTTTTGGCTTGATAAATGCTAGCACCACCTTCCAAAGAGCAATGGACCTTGCCTTCAAGAATGAGATGGGTAAGTTCATTGTAGTTTATCTTGATGACTTGACCATCTTCTCTAATCATCGCCCAGATCATGTGAGCCATTTGCAATAAGTGTTGGAGCACTGTCGTCAGAATGGCATTTCCTTAAATCCCAAGAAGTTAATATTTAGAGTAACAGAGGAGAAACTTCTCAGACACGTTGTGTCTAAAGGAGGCATAAATATTGACTCGAACAAAGTTAAGTCTATCCAAGAACTTTCCTTGCCCACAAGAAAGACTCTTGTTCACTCTTTCTTTAGAAAGGTGAATTTCTTACGGAGGTTCATCCTTGAGTTTGCCGAGAAGACTAGGCACATTGTAAACATGATGAAGGGACAAGCCACCTTCAGCTGGACTGAAGAAGGTAAGTCAAAATTTGAGGATATCAAGACTGCCATTGCCCATGCTCTAATTCTGGCTTATCCGAACTATAGCAAAGAGTTCACCATTTACAGCTATGTTTCAGAACATACGCTTTCAAAATTTTTGGTTCAATAGAATAAAGAAGGTATGGAATTTTCCATTTTTTTTATGAGCTATCCTCTCAAAGCTCATGAGTTGAAGTACTCAAATATGGAGAAGCATGCTTATGCAGTGGTGAAGGCCTTAAAAAATTTTCATTTCTACATCCTCAATTCTCGAGTTATTGCCTTAGTCCCTGACACCACAGTGAAATATATACTGACTGAACAGGAGTTTGGGACAAAAAGAGGCAATTAGGTTGCAAAGATCTAGGAGTTCGATCTGATCATCAAACTAATAAAGCTGGTACGTGAAAAGGGGCTATGCCAACTAATTGCTGATAACAAGCCAAGAGGAACAGAGCATGAAGAACCAGAAGTGGATGACACACCAATAGTCCTCTTTGTCTACACCACAAATGAGTTGTATTCAGGTATTGCTCATTTTCTTACTTATGGTGAATGTCCTGGTCACCTATCTTATAAAGAAAGGAGGACCATCAAGCTGAAAGCTACTAATTTTGTCTTTTGGGACAATGGCCTATACAAGAGGAGCCTTGATGGAACGTTTCTTCGCTATGTGAATAAGGAGCAACAAAGCTGACTTCTGAAGTCCTTCCACAATTCGGCCTGTGGAGGACTTTTTTTGCACCTGTGACTGCCCATAAGATCCTACGAGCCAAGTATTGTTGGCCAACTCTCTTTCAAGATGCATACAAGTGCATAAGGGGATGTGAACTGTGCCAGCAGTTTGTTGGAAGGCCCAAGTTAGCTGCCCTACCCCTCGAACCAGTAATCATAGAGGAGCCATTCCAGCAATGGGGAATTGATTTTATTGGAGCTGTAAACTCATCATCAAGTGCTAGACATGACTATGTCCTCACAGCAACAGACTACTTCACCAAATGGGTGGAAGCAGTTCCAACCAAACATGCTACTTCAGAAGTAGTATGCAATTTCCTCAAAAAGAACATCATGTCCAAGTTTGGGGTCCCAATCAAAATTATAATTGATAATGCAGCCTGCTTCACTTCATAAGAGATTACTTAATTCTGCTTCTACTATGGAATTACGCTCTCCCACTCCTCTGATTACTTTTCATAAGGAAATGGACAGGTTGAGTCAAGCAATCAAAATCTGGTGACTATCATCAAGAAGCTGGTGGATGACAACCAAAGGACTTGGCATAAGGCATTGGTTGATGCTCTATGGGCAGACATAATTACACCAAAGAGAGCAATTGGTATGTCTTCCTTCCAACTTCTTTATGGTGTCAATGCTGAGATATCAATCACCTTGGAATTGCCAGCATTGAAATTGGCTAAGACAATTGAGGATCAAACGTATGAGAGCTCACTTGATAAGAGGATCATGTGCCTTGCTAAGCTGAATGAGCAGAGAACTGCGTGGTGGACCGAATTACCGCCCATCAAAGTCTGGTGAAGAAGCTCTTTGACCATAAAGCAAAGAATCGTGATTTTCAGATTGGAGATCAAGTCCTGCTATGGGACAAGAGAAGAGAACCAAAGGGGATGCACGAAAAGTTTGATTCCTTATGGAGGGGCCCTTTTACTATTCATCAGCTCAATGGTAAAAATAGTTTCCTATTGAAGTATCAAGATGGCACTCTCTTTTCTCTACCTCATAATGGGCAACATCTTAAGCACTTCAACTCTTGAAGTATCAGATGAGTTCCCCTGTACATATGTATATTTGTATAGTCTTTTGTTTCTATTTTGTTCTTTTGTTTTCATCTTTTGGAGCCTTTCTTCTTGGGTAGCATGACTCCATATCCCAATGGCACACTTCAAGGCACTGGAGATTCTAGTTTCTACTCCCCTCAGATATTCCAAGTTTTCAACTGAAAGAATTTCCCCAACTGGAGCCAGCTGTTGTCTTCGAAAAATGTCACTCATTTTTGGGACAACCTACGGACTATTTTGGCCTTGCACAGACCAAAATTTTTCTCTTCCCTTCTTAAAATTTATTTTGAGCTTTCAAATTCCTCATTTTTAAGCTTTTTCCATAAAGGGATTCACAGGTTTAACAGGTTAAAAAGCTTCTGCAGGTGAGTTCAGTCAAGAAAACAAGTTTCTAACACTTAGTCATTTTCAGGATTGGTTCGGTGCCTTGGTTCAATCAAAAGAGTTCAATCGGCAAATGATAAAGAACAAAGGCTTGAACCATTAAAATTTGAACCACTTTGGTTCAAAGGTTCAATGGGTTCAATGACCAAGTTGGTTTAACGCGCTTGGTGAAAAAGATCAAAAAGACTTAGCCAAATAACAAAGAATGAGCCGATTGAACACTTGAACCAAAGTTGGTTCAATTGGCAGGTTCAAGGGGCTGCCCCAAAGTGAAAAAGGCAAGTGCCATTGCGGAGGGCAGGCAACATTGGTTTGAAGGTCAAAGAAAAGACAAAATTCCTTCAGATTTATTCAAAGGCCCAAAAGGAACAATTCTTTCAGACTTTTCATCCGATGGAAATGATTAAGTGAAGAAGGTCGAAGAAATTCACTCGGAAAGAAAGCTCGAAGAAATTAAAAAGAATAAATGGCTAAGGAAAAGAAGCTTTCTTTCAGACTTTTTGTCTGAAGGAATTCCTTCAAACTTTTTGTCTGAAGGAAAAGCCCGATGGAAAAAGCCCGAGAGTCAAAAGCCCGCCAAAGAACCAAGAACCCACCGGGAAAGTTGAAACCTGAAGTCCACTTAAAAATATCTCGAAGGGTAGATACCCTTGCGGGGGACACTTGATGTCAGAAAAAAGACCTTTTCCAAGGACTCGAAGGGACACCTTCCCTTTGGGACGTTCCAAAAGCTGAACAAAGACGCAGAAAGGAATCTTCAAAGACTTGGACAAAAAGGACTTCAGAGAATGAACCGATTGAACTGTTGAACCGAATGGTTCAACTGGTTCAAGGTTCAAAGGTTCAACCAGAGCTTAGAAAGATAAAGCAATGATTGAGCGAGACACAGAATGAACCAATGAACCGATTGAACTTTGAACCGAAAGAGTTCAAAGTTCAATGGTTCATATGTTCAAAATTTCAAAGGCGGCCTCAGTCAAGAGAGAAGCAGCAAACAAGTGGTTAAATGGATGGTTCAACCAAGGAATGAAGAAGTGATTGAACCAAGAAGTGAGAAAAAAAGAGACAGAATGAACCAATGAACCGATGAACTTTCAGTGGTTCAACAGGGTCAAGGTTCAACATGAATCAAGCGATCGACTGAAAAGAGAGCTCGAAGGCTCAAATTTGCTGCAGGGAAGAGAAGATCAATTCAAAGGACCAAAAATATCTTCGAAAGAGTTATTTCTAGTAGGTGGAACAATGGATCGAGTAAACTTTTGAGCGCACCAAACCAAGGACGCGGCCTATTTTTCTTCCATGAAGTAAAGACAAATTGGAAAAGGGCCAGACGGTCCATACCAAGGAAGAAACATATTAGATGAAGGGACACACCACAGTTATGGCAGCGCACTATTCTCAACATGGTCTCTCCAGACAAGACTGAAGGCACATTGAAGACATTGACTGTAGCATGGGCTGTCCCATGAAAAAAAGTGCCAATCCTTGCGTAGTTGCTATAAGATTGTAATATCTCTCATTTGTATAGGAAATTTTCATTTTTATAGGAGCAAAACTCTACCCATTTTGAAAGAAGACTGAGACTTTGAGCTCAAATTGTAATTTCATTTCATTTTATCTGAATGAGAAAGTGATTTGTTTGCAGACATTGTGATATTTTGGCTTGTGCTACTTTATGAAATTGTTCTTATGTCTGATTCCTAGAAGCATTCTTATTTATTTAATTTGACAAGCAGAATTAGTGAAGGTAAAAAGGGAGGTGTCCTGAAGCCAACTGTGAGAAGACTTTGTGCTTTCACAATTATTTTCAGCATGTGTTTTTCCTTTTCTTTCTGTGTTGAGGATGCTGGGACGACTTTGTGCCCCCATTATCCTTTGTGTTATACTCTATGGGCAGTTGAGGTGGAAACTTTGTGTTCTATTTCATCCTGCTGGTTACTGTGCCCTTTATCACCAATTACTTTTACTACCTAAAAGAAACTCCTGCTGTTCCCTGCAAGAACACTTCTGAAAGAAGAGAAGTGCCTTTAGTGTTTCCACTAGGATTTTCTCCTTGGTCTGTGAGCATCATCTCTAAAAGAAGAGAGATGGATGGTTTATCCTGCCCCCCATGTGTTATTTTCTGCTTATATATATAGTATATATCCCCCTCGTATTTATAGGGCACCTCCCCTTGATGAGAGGAGAGATTAGTCCCCCTTTGATGTGGTAAACCTACACAACTAACCGACCAATCTTTCTGCTGTGGGTGATCAGACCTATTTTTTTATCAGTACGCTGAACGACAAAATATTCACCCAACACTTCGAACACACCCAATTTGAGAGTGTAAGCTACACACTTATAACATTAATCAATCTTGAGGCAAGTTGCACACTAATACATTGCCATAGTGGGCATTAGTGTGGAGAGATTGGAATTAAAGTAAAAGGAAAATGTGGTCTCCATAGAGAGATGATAATAAGAAGTGCCCCAATAGAGCAGATTTGATCATGATAATAAAGTTGTGCCCTAGTAGGGCTAATTTTGATCACTGATAAAGAATAAATAATGGTTTGCCCCTATAAGCATGATTTGATTTTGACATTGTTCAGATGTTGTACTGCAACATGGGTGAATTGGCAAGCAAAATAACCTATTGCATAGATTAAAATGAGCAGGCATAAAGGTACATGTGATGGTAGAATTGCTTGGAAAGCCACAAGAATCCAAACATATGAGAATACACAAAGTAATGAAAGAGATGAAAAGAATAATGAAAGATATCCGAGTTGACCTAAATAGAAATTGAGCACTACCTATATAGTCCACTTAGACCTCAAGTTGATGTAGTTCTCCCAATAATGGAATGAGGGATGAATAAAACTAACCAAAAGATTGAGTAGACTCATGATGTATGCAAAGAGATGCACATCTAAGCATAGAGTCGAAGTGCTAAAATGCATGTTACCTAGATGTCTAATTTCATATCATGAGCCTAGATAATACAAAGTGTTCTTGTAAACCATACATCAAAGAGATGTTGACGTTAAGACATTGAAACTTGAGCACAAAGTTCTTGCTATTTCAAAAGAAATTAGGCATCATAAGTATGAATAACTCATAATGACATGGCATTTCAAATTCACAAATCCAGTTCAAATGTGAATACCTATTGTTGTCCCCCAAAAATATCACTCATTTTTGGGACATTTGAACTATTTTGGTCCTACAGACCAAAATCCTCTCTTCCCCTTTCAAAAATTGTTCTGAGCATTCAGGTTCTTCATTTTTCAAAGCTTTCTAAAAAATCTACGGACTCTATAGGGTTGAATCTACGGACTCTGCAGGCTTAAATCTACGGACTCTATAGGAAGAAATTTATGGACTTTGCAGGCTTAAAACTACGGACTCTACAGGCTCATTTCTACAGACTCTCTCAAGGCTCGAGAGAAAACTTAGAAAAAACTACATACTTCACAGGTTGATTTCTATGGACTCCATAGGAAAGAAGCAAGCTCTCAGCACTCAGGTGATTTCAACAGGTTCAACGACCAATTGGTTCAACGCACTTGGTTCAAAAGATAAGAAAGACTTGGCCAAATAACGAAGAATGAATCGATTGAATCATTGAACCGTTGAACCAAAGTCGGTTCAACCAATTGGTTCAATTGGCAGGTTTAAGGGGCTGCCCCAAAGCCAAAGGAATAAATGCCCTTGCAGAGGGCAGTGAACTAGAGACAAGTGCTCTTGCGGAGGGCAGTGAGCGAAGGTAGAAAAGATATAATTCCTTGGGATTTGTTCAAAGGCCGAAGGAAATGACTAAGTGAAGGAGGCTGAAATAATTCCTTCGAAAAATGACCAAGGCAGAATTTCTTCGAAAAATGACCAAGGCATAATTTCTTCAGAGATTTTATCCGAAGGAATTCACTCGAGAAGAAAGCCCGAAGAAATTGAAACAATTGAAACGGCTAAGGAAAAGAAGCTTTCCTTTGGACATTTTGTCTGAAAGAAAAACCCACCGAGGAGAAAGAAGCCCAAAGGCCATCTGAAGACCACCCGAAGGGTATGTGCCCTTGCGGGGGGCTCTCATTGAGAAAAAGGGACCTTTCTCAAGACCCTGAAGGGCAGGTCCCCTTCGGGAAGTATCAAACAAGAAAGCCAAAGGAATTGCCAAGGAATATGACAAGCCCAAAGATGTCAAATTCACAGAAATGAAATATCTGTTGATCCTTGCAGATTTAAGCATGGACCTGAATGCAATCAAAGGCCTTAAGGCCAAGGCCAAAGGGAAGAATTGCTGAGAGAAGGAGCGTAAATAGCCAGTAAAGATGGGAACGTAGCTCCGAGAGCTTAAATTCCTAGAAGAGACAAAGCTAGAAAAGACAAAAGCAAAAAGAAGGAAAAGCTCAAAATATCTATGCAAAAGTAATTTCAGTAGGTGGAACAGTCCACTAAGCAGATATTTTGGCCTGTAAACATTAAAGGCTCTGCCTGTTTGTCTCACTTGGAGTAAACGTAAAATGGATAGCTACGTAGACGTTAGAGGAGATAGACCAGATGATCCAGACTCAAGAAGAGACATATTAGATGAATGGACACACCATAGTTAAGGCAATGCACTGTTCTAGGCATGGTCCCTCCAAACAGAACTGAAGGCACATTGAAGGCGTTGACTGCAGCGTGGGCCATCCCAAAAAACAAGTGCCCAAGTCTTTTTTGGAGCGCTATATAATGTAAACTCTTTCATTGTTACAAAGGAGATCTTTCCATTAACAAAAGTGAAACTCTACCCAAATTGAATGGTATTACTGAGACTTTGAGCTCAGATTGTTGTTCATATTATTTTATCTGAATGAGAAAGCAATTGATTTGCAGACTTTGTGCTATATAGCTTGTATCATTTTAGGAGATTGTTCTTATGTCTGTCTTCTGAATGTGTTCTTGTTTATTTGATCTAACAAGCAAAACTAGTGAAAGTAATCAGGAAGATGTCCTGAAGTCAGTTACTTTCAGACTTTGTGCTGTTATAGTTTTCTTCAGTGTGTGTTTATTTTCTATTTCTATGTTGAGGATCTTGGGATGACTTTGTTCCTCAATTATCCTTTGTATCTCGCTCTTTGGGCAGTTGAAGTGGAGACTTTGTGATACACTTCATTATGTCGGTTATTGCACCCTTGGTTACCAGTTACTTGTCACCACCTGAAAGAACTCCTGCTGTTACCTGCAAGATCACTTTTGAAAGAAGAGAAGTGCCTTCAGTGTCTTCACCGATATTTTCTCCTCTATTTGTGAACATCATCTCTGAAAAAAGAGAGATGGATGGTGTATCCTACCCCTGTGTCTTACTTTTTGCTTATATATATAGTATATAGCCTCCGCATATTTAATAGGGAACCTCCCCTTGATGAGAGTAGAGATTTGTCCCCTTTGGATGTGGCAAACCTACAACATTGGATGACCAATCTCCCTATGCTGTGGTGATAGGAACTATTTTGGTCGCCAATTAGCTGGCTGAAAAAATATTCACCCAACAGTTTTTGGCGACTCTACTGGGGATGAACATGCAGTCTGAAGCCTCAAGTTTCAAATTGAAGCAGTTCCTTCCCTTATCCATTATATTATAGACTCTGGCGACTCCATTCCATGTCTTACCCATTATCATTATAGCCTTACCATCTTCTTCCACTTTCATTATTTTATCTGGTCTACAAAACTAGAGCTGTTGGAAAAGAGTGCGTAGTCTGAAGCCTCAAGACTCAAGCTGAAGCAGGGCCAATTCTTTTCCATTTTTTGTTCTATAATATGGCCACTCCACCCAGATTTTTTATCCCTATTTTTCATAATTAAATCATGGTAGTTCGAGACCCCTGGGGTAACTCTTTTGGACCACTTAATTTGACTCCACCCCTGCATGAACTCCCACGAAGTTCAAGAAAGAATTTTCCCAAATTCTTTGGTGATGGGATAGTTCACCCTGATGAACACATTACAGCCTTCAGCATAGACTGTGGTGTGATAGGGGTGGAATTCGAAGACGTGGTAGTCAGGCTTTTTGTGGAGACTCTACTAGGTGCTGTTGAAGACTAGTTCTACCATCTGCAAGTTGGATTAGTGACAGACTGGGACACACTTAAAGGCAAGTTCAAGCCTGTAGAGGATGCACATGCTTTGCTAACCCAACTCACTTAGATGAAGAAGGATCCTCATGAGCCTATGAGGGATTTTATTTCTAGGTTCAACAAGCTGAGGCACGAGATTCCCATGGTCGCCCAGTCGACACCTCAGAACCTCAAATGTTTCTTCATCAACTCACAACTACCTGAAGTGAGTTTTCTGCTGAGACAAGCTAGACACATAGACCTTGAGGCTGCTCAAGACTTGACTACTGAGCTAGAAGATGACCTTATATTGGCAGGAAAGATACAGAGAGATCCTAATAGAGGTAAATCCTCTTCATCTTCTGATTATCCACCTTTAGCCACCACTGATCAAATGGTGCAAAAGCTAGCAAATGAACTTCTAGCCTTGAAAAGATAAATGGCACAAGGTATGTCTTCTGCACCTCTATATAAAGATATACCAAGGAGGACATTCCCCAATAAACCATATCAAGGCAACGCTACCAGAAGTCAAGGGAAGCCAAATCATCTTCCTCCCCCATAGAGGAACCTTATCCTTGAAGCACCTCCAACCAACTCAGTAGTTGGATATTTGGAAACATAACATGTTTCCTACTTCCAACTTGAGTTCAAACAAGAAAATGGCACTGATCTCTTTAGGGAGGATCTAGAAGAATTAGCTAGTGGCTCCCACATGGGTTTCCTAAATTTTCAGGATGAACCTAGAAGTGAAGGTGAAGCAGTCGAAGGATCATACGTAGTATTCACCAGGTTTGAGAATCAGTTAGCCCAACAAGATGATAAAGAGAAGATAGAGGAGCGACCCCAACCAAAAATTTCAATTGTTGAGTAGAGAACCTCTCTTCCTTTTCAGTCAAAGGACCCAGTGATTGCCAAAGAAGTAAGTACATCAAACATATCTGCACCTTCTACTTCAAATTCACAGATCAATCCTCCCCCTCCCAAAAACCAAAAGGATGAACTCCCATCCTCTCTTCCAATTCCATCTCAGTCATTTGACATGATTGATCATGTTAAGAAATATAAAATTCAAATGACTGAGTTTGAATCCCTGCAAGCCAATCTTGAGCAATTAAACATTGGTGGAGAGCTAGGTGTGGACTTGTCTGAGGCAAAGATTATGGTCACCCAAATGTTAGCTCCTGTTGCCCAAATTCTATTTGAGACTTCACATAGGGGTAATCACTCCTTGACCATAGAGGATGCTCATGTCTCAGTTGATTAAAGTTTCATGGCTGGCAATCTAGGATTTGATCCAAATCAGGCATCAGAAGAATTGGTAGGGCACAGTACAAATCAAGAAGGATCTTTCATCTCTGATGAAGATAAATCTAATAGAAGATCAGTGTTTGATGATGCTTGGATTCTGGAATCTGATGGCAGCAATTCTTCCACTCATGCTGGATGTAGATCTCTATTACTCGGATTAAAGACTGCTCAGGATGAAGAGATCAAACTCCTTCACACCAAAGGAGATGATGAGCTGATGGTTTATCAAGGGTCTAATGCTGACTATCTAAATATGTGCTGGACTGAACCAACATAACAACAAGCTATGGTGGTGGACCATACTGCTGTACTCCAAAATTAGCAAAAGGAGCCCTTCACCAAGAGAGTAAGGAGTTATGGTTTTCAAATTGAAGACCACGTCCTACCATGGGGCAAGAAGAAGAATAACCAAAGAGGAAGACGTAGAAAATTAGTTTCCTGGTGGAGAGCTCCATTCACCCATCATCATTTCTAGGGACAGAATGGTTTCCTGCTGGTTTATCAAAACAACATCCCCTTTTCTTCGTCCCACGATGAGCAGCATCTGAAGTACTTCAACTCTTGAAGTACCAAATAAGTTCACTAGTACATATGTATATTTGTATAGTCTTTAGTTCTATTTTTTGTTTTTCATTTTCATTTTTTTTGGAGCCTTTCTTTTTGTGTAGCATGACTCCATAGCCCAATGGCATACTTCAAGGCACCGAAGATTCTGGTTTCTACTCTCTTCAGCTGTTCCAAGTTTTAAACTAAAGGAAGTTCCCCAATCGGAGCCAGATGTTTTCCCCCAAAAATATCACTCATGATGTAAGGAAATAGATGCACATCTAAGCATAGAGTCGAAGTACTAAAATGCATGTTACCTAGATGTCTAATTTCATATCATGAGCCTAGATAATGCAAAGTGTTCTTTAGAACTATACATCAGAGAGATGTTGATGTTAAGACTTTGAAACTTGAGCACAAAGTGCTTACTATTTCAAAATAAATTAGGCATCATAAGTATGAATAACTCATAATGACATGGCATTTCAAATGCATGAATCTGGTTCAAATGTGAGTACCTATTGTTGTCCCCTAAAAATATCACTCATTTTTGGGACAACATTTGAACTATTTTGGTCCTACAGACCAAAATCCTCACTTCCCCTTTCAAAAATTATTCTGAGCATTCAGGTTCTTCATTTTTCAAAGCTTTCTCAAAAATCTATAAACTCTGTAGGCTTGAATCTACGGACTCTACAGGGAGAAATCTATGGACTCTGCAGGCTCAAAACTATGGACTCTGCAGGCTCATTTCTACGGACTCTCTCAAGGCTCGAGAGAAAAATTAGAGAAAACTATGGACTTCACAGGTTGATTTCTACGGACTCCACAGGAAAGAAGCAAGCTCTCAGCACTTAGGCAATTTCAACGGGTTCAACGACCAATTGGTTCAATGCGCTTGGTTCAAAAGATCATAAAGACTTGGCCAAATAATGAAGAATGAACCGATTGAACCATTGAACCGTTGAACCAAAGTCGGTTCAACCAATTGGTTTAATCAACAAGTTCAAGGGGCTGCCCCAAAGCCAAAGGAATAAATTCCCTTGCAGAGGGTAGTGAACTAGAGACAAGTGCCCTTGCGGAGGGCAGTGAGCGAAGGTAGAAAAGATAGAATTCCTTCGGATTTATTCAAAGGCCGAAGGAAATGACTAAGTGAAGGAGGCCAAAAGAATTCCTTCAAAAAATGACTAAGGCAAAATTCCTTCAGACATTTTGTCTGAAGGAATTCACTCGGGAAGAAAGCTCGAAGAAATTGAAATGATTGAAATGGCTAAGGAAAAGAAGCTTTCCTTTAGACATTTTGTTCGAAGAAAAAACCCGTCGAGGAGAAAGAAGCCTGAAGGCCATCCGAAGACCACCCGAAGGGTATGTGCCCTTGTGGGGGGCTCTCACTGAGAAAAAAGGGCCTTTCTCAAGACCCCAAAGGGCAGGTCCCCTTCAGGAAGGATCAAACAAGAAAGCCGAAGGAATTGCCAAGGAATATGACAGGCTCAAAGACGTCAAATTCATGAAAATGAAATAGCCGTTGATCCTTTCAGATTTAAGCATAGACCCGAATGCATTCAAAGGCCTTAAGGCCAAGGCCAAAAGGAAGAACCACTGAGAGGAGTGTAAATAGCCAGTAAAGCTGGGAACGTAGCCCCGAGAGATTAAATTCTAAGACGAGACAAAGCTAGAAAAGATAAAAGTAGAGAGAGGGAAAAGCCCAAAATATCTATGCATAAGTAATTTCAGTAGGTGGAACAGTCCACTAAGTAGATATTTTGGCCTGTAAACATTGAAGGCTCCACCTATTTGTCTCACTTGGAGTAAACGCAAAATGGACAACTGCACAAACATCAGAGGGGACAAACCAGATGATCCAGACTCAGGAAGAGGCATATTAGATGAATGGACACGCCATAGTTAGGGCAACGCATTGTTCCAGGCATGGTCCCTCCAGACAGAACTAAAGGCACATTGAAGGCGTTGACTGCAGCATGGGCCATCCCATGAAAACAAGCACCCAAGTCTTTCTTGGAGCGCTATATATTGTAAACTCTTTTATTATTATAAAGGAGATCTTCCCATTAATATAAGTGAAACTCTGCCCAAATTGAAAGGCATTACTAAGACTTTGAGCTCAGATTGTTGTTCATATTATTTTATCTGAATGAGAAAGCAAGTGATTTGCAGACTTTGTGTTGTATAGTTTGTATCATTTTAGGAGATTGTTCTTACGTCTATCTTCTGAATGTGTTCTTGTTTATTTCATCTAACAAGCAGAACTAGTGAAAGTAATCAGGAAGATGTCCTGAAGTCAGTTTCTTTTAGACTTTGTGCTGTTATAGTTGTCTTCAGTGTGTGTTTATTTTTTGTTTCTGTGTTGAGGATTTTGGGATGACTTTGTGCCCCCATTATCCTTTGTATCTCACTCTTTGGGCAGCTGAAGTGGAGAATTTGTGCTACACTTCATTCTGTCGGTTATTGCACTCTTGGTTACCAGTTACTTGTCACTACTTGAAATAACTCCTGCTGTTACCTGCAAGATCACTTCTAAAAGAAGAGAAGTGCCTTCAGTGTCTTCACCAAGATTTTATCCTCTGTTTGTGAACATCATCTCTAAAAAAAGAGAGATGGATGGTGTATCCTACCCTTGTGTCTTACTTTTTGCTTATATATATAGTATATATCCTCCGCATCTTTATTAGGGAACCTCCCCTTGATGAGAGGAGAGATTTGTCCCCTTTGGATGTGGTAAACTTACAACTTTGGATGACCAATCTCCCTATGCTGTGGTGATAGGAACTAGTTTGGTCACCAGTTAGCTGGTCGATAAAATATTCACCCAACACCTATAACTAAGGATAATGGTAAAACAGTGAGCAAAAGTAGAGTTATAGTTATTTACATTTAAACAAAAAAGCAAAGACAAAAAAAAAGATAAACATATATGAACCTAACTTGAAATCAAGATATGATCAATCAAAACTTAAGTAGGAACAAAAATGTTTAAAAATGAAAAGAAAGAAAATCTCAATGACATAGGAACAAGATATAAAGAATCAAGATCTATGTAGACCATTAAGACGTTCTTAAACACAAAAGAGACAAACAAGAATATACAAGGAAACACAAGACCAAGATGAGACATGAAGTAATAAAAAGAGAAGAGGAGAAGAAAAAAAAGGAGAGGGGTGAAAGCACAATAGAACACCAATAAAACACAACAAAAAACCAAGAAAACATAACAAAACACCATGAAAACTTAAATAAACACACACAAATAAAAACCAAGTTAGTGCGGTGTAAAGACAATAGTTCATGTACGTGTAGGAGAGGCATTACTTTCCACCACAACATAACAAAAAATAATGACACAAAAGTTTTTCCCTAATTAAAGAGGAACAATGATATAATAAATGGGATAAAATAATAAAGGGAAGGGGTTGGTTGATCTGACTCCAGATGTACAAGATAAGTGGATGCTGCCTACACAGTTCCATGGATGCATGTTTCAATATGAACTTTAAAACAAATGTAGTTCTCCCAAGAAATGGGATAGAAGAAAAATGAGGATCAGATCAATTTTATTAATGTTGTAGAATAAAAGGAAAGACTTGACAAATGAGATTAGTCTTGCATAATGACAAGGTGGTTGGATGAGAAAAAATAATCTTACAAAATGGCAAGTGCATGGAACACACTGACTTACACAGTAGAAAGTAGGATAAAATGCTTGCAAAATGGTAAGAGTGTGATAACTTAAAATGATTGTAATTTGGTGAGAGCATATGTTCAGAGGGATTGAGTTAACCTCGATGTGAATCGAACATGACCCAAATAACCCCATAATAATCCCAAGTCATGGTGATTCTGCCTACACAAAAAATGGTGAAAAATTGACTAGGTCGTAACAAGTTTATAAATAAAGGCAAATGGAAAGACAAATGATAATAGTAATAACCAAATGATATGGTAATGCATGAGAAATATGTGTTATACCTAATTTGTCCATAGGTGGTTATAATTAAGAAATAATGCCATAATTCTAATTTATCCAAAGGCGGTTATAATCAAGGGAACCAACATAATATTGATTTGCCCATAGGTGGTTATAATCAACAATACCAAATAAGATGATATATGAAAGATAACTTGCCATATCAAATGTCACACTATTTCCATAGACTGTCATTCAACATGGAATTTAAAAACTCCTAAATTAGATCAAAATCTCATCATAGAAAGTGAAGGATGAACCAAAGGAACCAAGATCAAAATGGGACCAGACAGGATGGCTAAGAATAGGCTTTGGTCAATAGTAAAGAAATGGTATATTAAAATTTTATAATGAAAGTGATCAGAATATAATTGGCTATAAGGGGAAATAGGGTTACCCCCAAGTGATGATTGGCTTAGTTTGCTCACAAAATGGCGAGAGCATAGGCTTAGATTGCTCACAAAATGATGAGAGTGTGGGGAAGGTGACCAAGATGACCTTAATAAAAATTGAGCGTTGCCTACATAGTCATGAATAACCTCAAGTCAATGTAGTTCAAATAGCATGATATAAAAATTGGACATAATAGGATAAGATGCCCATAATAAAATGGTTTAAAGGGTTGCCCCCAAGAGACTAGGCAAGGACAATGTTCAATGGGTAAATGACAAATTTAAAAATGGTTCTTTTAATCTTGATGACATGGAGATGCTCATCCTAGTCAAAAAATGAGATAATCAAAATGATTAGTTATAAAAATTGCTACCTAACACCCCATCGGTATAGTTGCTCTGTTGATGGGGAGATGCTCGTCCTAGTCAATATATGAGACAATTATAATAATCAGTCATAAAATTACTATCCCACACCCTTTCAAAAAATTTGCTCTACCAAGAACTTGATGTCGATCTGGATCTCAATAATGCTGTTATGATCCCTATTGGCAATCGATTCTACTTCCTTCAAATGTCAAGACAAGATATATTTATAGCCTATGTAAAGGAAAGTGCTACCAGTGATAAATGATATAAGTAGGTAATAAATAGGTGGGTGGTAATTAAATGTATAATGAATGGAAAACAAATGAAGATCATGACTTTCAGTCACACGTAATATTGTTGATGTTGGATTCAACATAATTTTGGTTGTGGTGGGGCCAAAGACCTCTGAAGATGATCTCAATTGGACCATTAGATTGTTTTGTTGTTTAGTCTTGAGAGTAGCTACCATCTGATTATGCTATAAATTAGAAGCTATTTTGATTTAATCTTTGATATTATCTTTAGTTTGTAGTGAAGAACTAATATGGTTAGATGTTGGTGCCTCGATGAGGTTTTTACCAATGAATTTATTTTGATCATCCCATAACACCTTCGAGAAGTTTTCCCAAAGAGATGTTAACATTTGACTTTGATTGTCTTCTAGCACCGTTGAAAATGTTTCACTAAAAGATGTCGAGTTTGTTCTTTGATCATCCCATGGTGCCTTTGAAAAGGTTTCACTAAGAGATCGGTCTTCTTCTGCATAAATTTGGTCTTGGTCCTCTTGACATTCTACAAATGGTATGTCATCATGGATGTAGTTCAACAAAGTGTGATTCTGTTGATCTCAATCGATGTTTATGGGAGGTGGAATGTCAATATAATGGCTATGTTGGGTGGTAAAAATGGTGGGATGATGAAAGACAACATAATCTCTATAGAAGATACTCGGATAAATTATGTCGATGCTAAAGTAAATCCCCTAAAACTGTATAAGGATCACAAATATATTCAAATTTATCTACAAGATAATTGTAACCAATGTTGTAACTATGACTATAATCTATTTTTGAATCTAATTTTGAAGCAAGGGAATCTGAATCTAATGTCACAAGTGATGTTGATTCTAGTTCTGATGCTAAATTTGATGTCAATTCAAAAATAGAACCTGACTCTTATTCTGATTCTTCATTTGATGTGGTTGTTTCTTTAATGTTCTATTGAATTCTAAATGCTTGTCAAGTAATGGTCTGTGATGACATAATGGGGTCAATAAAAACTAATTCATCTTGGAAGGGTTCAACATAGACTGGATCAACTAAGTGAATCCCATCGAAGAGAGGGAACCATTCAAGGGATGTCTCAATAAAATTATGTCTATCAAAGTGAGACTCCTTAATGAGTAGAAAAAGGTCAAGAGACAACTCTGCAGAGACTGGCTTATCAAGGAGATGAGGCTCTTTAAAAATAGGTAAAATATGAATAGGTAACTTATCATAGGTTGACTTGTCAAAAATGGGCATTTCAAAAATAACATTATGGTTTTGATTCATAATTGTTTGCAAAATATCAACCTTGAACACATTTTGATCCTCATAAGATGGATCTTGAAGAGGTAATGGTTCTTATTTTGGCTCGAAGATCGGCACAAAAATTTTAAATTGGGGAACATTTGTTTTAGGATGATCAATGGTTTGCGGTTCAATAATGGAATCTCCAAATATTAGACCATTTAAAAAGGGATACAAATAATTGGTTCATCAAATGGAGGTTCTTCAGTAATAGGTTCATCAAAAACTGGTAATGGGCCAAGAATGGTAATGACTAGATGCTTTGTAGTTTGGTTGGTTGTGTAGACCAAAGGAGGAGGTCCTAAAATGGTAACCTTTATGCATTGTAGAGCATCAATCGAAGGATAAGGAGGACATCCCAAAATGGTAACCTTTGTATGTTGCAGATCCTGCTTGCTCACACAAGCTGGAGGAGAATATCCCAAAATGGTGACCTTTGCATGTTGTAGAACTTTATCGCTCACACAAGCCGAAGGAGAAGAAGGATACCCCAAAATAGTAACCTTTGAGCATGGAGTGCAAATCAAAGGAGATAGGGGACATCTCCAAAGGGTAAACTTCACACATTACGGAGCTTACTTGCTCACACAAGTTGGAGGAAAATAGCCCAAAATGGTAACCTTCACATGTTATAGAGCTTGATCAATCACACAAGCTAAAGGAAAATAAATATACCCCAAAATTGTAACATCACGTGTTGTGGATCCTACTTACTCGCATAAGCTAGAGGAAAATATCCCAAAATGGTAATAACGAGACACTTTTTAGTTTGGTTGCTTGCACAAACTAAAAGAGGAGGTCTTAAAATGGTAACCTTCACACATTACAAAGCTTGCATACTGACACAAGCCAAAAGGGAAGGATGAGGATGGCGTATGAGAACCGACATGGATGCGATTGGTTTTTAATAGATAATCCCAAAGAGGGCAACATCCTCAAACAAGATGGGGTACTCATGTTCATCATAAAAATGCTCTACCTTGCAACTAGGGCCATAAGAAACCATATTGCAAGTGTACCTTAGTGTCATTGTTTAAAAAGAGTGTTCTCAATGTTTGGCAAGATTTGGACAATGTTTTACAAATGTTTAAATAAGATATGAATTTTGATCCTTTTCCAAACAAATGATTAAGGCATCAAAGAGACTATAAAAGTAGGGTGGGTTGGAACCACACACAATTATAAGAATGTGTTCATGAATTTACTTAACTTTTGGTAAAGTTGAAATCATATAGATTGGATGAGGGTATGATAACTCAAAAATACAAGGTGAAAACTAGTACACCAAAGCCTAGATCTTTGCGATACGTCAATACCCTAAAATCTAGTTCAAATTCAATGAGTTGCTACTATAAAATTAGAAGAAATCCCTTTGTATCATGAAGGAGATAATGCAAACTAGGAAACTTATGATGTGAAAACATGAAATAATTCCTAAGTATAAAATTAAAACCAAATGGGTAGCACAACGTCGCCACATGGTGATAGTGGGGATAGTATAAAATGTGTTCTAGGACTCAAAGTGCAAGCAATGCACAAGATTATTTAAGTCCACCAAGAAGATAAGTGTGATTTTGAGTCTATAAAATGGCCCTCAATTCAAAAAATATAAAATTGAACCCAAATTAAAACAAGTTTAATCTGCAAATGGCGAACCCAATTTAGCTCATCAAACCTTAGAACTTAGAAAGGTTCAATTTTGAATGTGAATTATCAATGAGGGAATTAATAAAATTTGAGGAATGACTTACACTCAAATGGGCAGCATAACTGCACCAATTAGACCAATGATGACACAATGTTTTATGATGACAAATTTGAACAAGGAAAAGATTGATTTTCACTTGGATAGCATAATGCCTCCCTTGTTCAAAAAATTTAGGGACAATGTGTTTTGGTTTATGACATTTATGTTAACAAGCAATTTTGACCCAAAACAATACCAAGTAACCTAAGACAAAGACAAATCAATTAATGAATCATCTTAAGCCCTAAACTAACAAGGTGTGGTAAAGTGGGGTTAACTAAACTAGCAAGTTTTCAAGCATTTCTAGATGGATCCCATACATAATACTTTCACGTCAAAATGCAAGAGAAACAACACATCAATTGGGTCCACATCATATGGCTTGTTTTAAAAATGTCTTGCCCTTTATACAACCACTACATCCGTCATTTGTTTAGTGTAATGTGATGTCCAACATGATCATACATCCTATGGACTTAAACCTAGTGATATAAGATCATTTAATTGGTCAAACCACCGTCCTAGTAGGCAATCTTGATTTATATATCCCTCATGGAGAGGGGTTGAAGACAATGCTAGGAGATGAGTTCCCAAGTCAAGGCTTCTTTATAGAACTCATGAGAGGTAACGAAGTCCTCTTTATAAGCCAAGATACAAAAATAAATGACAAGTAAAAGAGATTTAAAGGTTATTTCTAGATCACCCAAGTGATGCGGGTCTTGGGGAGAGCCTTGACAACTTCTCTTTTACACCTTTGACTAAGGTATTTTACAATAAAGATGGCACTTTTTATCCACATGTTCCCTAAAAGGTATGGGTAGGAGAGCATACATGCACAATCTTTTTTTTTTCTAGTCAAATCTAACAAAGCAATGATCTATTGAAGACAAACTTTGAAACGTGTTCAATTTTAAAGTTCTTAAATCAAAAATTTTGGGGGTGTTCTTTAGCCCCTTGACCTTAAGTTGTAAAAACTTGTAAAGAACAATTGCAAAACATTCAAGCAAACATCTAAGTGTTTCTTTAAGTACCCAAAATAAATGTTCCTAATCCTTTTGAAGCACTTAAAAAGAGTTTAAAAAAGACTAAACTAAGCTTGTTTAGATCCTTTTTCAAGTTGGCCCTGCTAGGAAAAAATCAAAATTTCGTTTAGCCTTGAATCATTTTTCCAAATGAGACAAATAATTTTATAAAGTTAGCTCTTAGGTTTCACATATTGCAATCCCACTACTACACAAACCGTGATTCAGACATGCAATACCACTACTCGGGTTAGTTTATCATAAATCCATAATATCTCTATTCAGGCTAACATTCCCACTATTTGAGGTGCACAATATTGCTATTCAGGTTGAGTTGGGGTCACAATCCCGTTATTCAGGTTGGGTCAGGTTAGGGTGGGTTAGGTCGGGTCAAGGTCACAATCCTGCTATTCGGGGTTATAATTTTATGACTCAGGTTGATAATCTCGTGACTGTATGAGTTGTGGGATTGTAGGCTAGAGGACAAAATCATGACTTATAGTAGCAAAACCATGACTTCTATAAAAATAGACTTTTGCACAAATTTGCATCTTTTTTGCTTCTACACTTCAAGATCCTAAAGGAAATGGTTAGTAGGTTGTTTGTAGGTGCCTTGTGATCAAACTTGTGGGGTGCAGTCCCATCAAGTGTGCCAAAATGTAGGTTGGATTACAAGATTTGATTAGTCAAGCATTAGTCCAAGAAATCAAATAAAAATGTATATAGAGCTAATTAAATGAAACCAATCTAATCACATGGGGTTTGCTAATAACAATAAGTTAAAAATAAAAGAAAGTAAATCATTAGCTTTCCAAGTGATCCCATTGCTTAAAAGTGGCTCAAAAACATGTTCTCCCCTTGACCAAACATCCTTGTCTTCATCAACAATGGTGGCAAACTCCTCCAATGTCTCAAAAACACTCCATAAAACCTAGGCTCATGATGTTGAAACTATATAATTGCCTATCCAATGAAGCTAATTCAAATATAAATAATGCAATAATCAAAACACAAATGAGTTGTGAAGAGATTTAAGCATCATAACATTTCACAATTTGAGCTTAAAAATGATGTTCATGGCCTCTTTATTTATAGATTTTACAAAATGATCAGAATGAATTATGACTATCCATCTCAATATGAATATGTGTAGCTAAAGATCTATTCAATTTTGGAAGTTAAAATCAATAAATGCTTTTATAATAATTTTGGAAGAAGGGGCATTAATGAGGCATGGGAGGCTATGATTAAAATATTTTATGCATTTATGGCTTGTGGATGCCACCCCATTGATCATGTCATTAGGTGATGCAGATATCAACAATAAATTTTCAAAAAAATATATTCAATAACCTCCATGAAAAATCCACTTAAGTTCTTGATTTGGTCTAATTAGACTTAAACAAGATTAATCAACATTTGTGCAATTCTTTGAAAATTGGCCCTCAATTAATCAAAATGGTTAGAAAGTCAAATTATTGGGTCATAATTTGACTCAAGAGGAATTGGAAGGTGATGTTAGTTGCATTGGAACTGTATTCTCATTTATGATGTTACCAACACAAAATAACAAAAACATGTGATGTGTACAGATAAATTAGAAAAAAATAGTGATTCAAAGCATTAAATGGCAAAATCATCATTTTGACTCGAAATGATTTGATCAAAGTTAGGTATCTCATAAAATGCATTGCCCCATTTAAGTATACATTAATCTAAATCAACAATTGTAAATGACAAGTTTGAATTATTTAGCACATTTTATGGATTTTGTCCTAATTTATACATTTTGGTGCATTTTGAGTAAGATTGACAATTTCAACACAAATGGTGTTAGGAATTGGATGTCTACAGTATGCACACAAATATTTAACAATTGTCAATGACTATCCAAATCATTATTTCTTTGCTATCAGTTCAACATCAAATCACTACTAGTTGGTTATGAAATCTGTAGACACTTAAATCTAGCCATCAATAACCTCCAACCAAGCTTTTGGCCAATTTCCACTTAAAATACATATTTTGGCCTAAAAACACTAAAACACGCTAAATGATATGAAACTGACATATTCAAGTGCCAATTTTAGCTAGGGTATCCCTAAATGAAACAATGCAATTTATGGGCTAGCTAACTTTGATCAGATCATTTCGAGTCAAAATACCAATTTTGTACTTAGGTGCTTTGGATTGTTCCTTTCTATCAAATCTCTTGCATGAGACACATGCCTTTGTTATTTGGTGTTGGTAACATCATAAATGGCATAACAGATTCAACACATCTGACATTGCCTTCTAATTTCAATTTAGTCATATTTTGGACCAATAACAAGGCATTCTGATCAATTTGAGTAATTTGTGCACAAAGTGCTTAATCATGCTTAAGAGCTAATTAAACCAAAATAGAGCCTAATCAAGAATTTCAGGAAAAATTATTGAATATTTATTTTTAGAAATAAATATTGAATATCTGCATCATCAGGTGACTTTATTTCTTAGAAAGACATCCCTAGCCCATAAATGCCACAAATATCAAGATTCATGTCTCCCATGCCTCATCAAAGCTCTCCATGCCTCTTAATTACTCCTATATCCTAAATATTGATGAGCCTATTTATCATAATTATTAGCCACACATCTCAATCTTGAGATGGATGGTTCAGGTTGATTCTGATCAATCTAAAAAATCTATAAATAGGAGGCCTTACCACATCATTTTTAAGACATGATTATGCAAAGTTATAATGCAAAATTGATTACAAAACTTCATGCAACTAGTGTTACCATGCTAAATTGATTCCAAACTAAGCCAAGCCACAAGCCAAAGGTGCCAAGGAGAGATGGAGGTAGCTAAGCTTCCATTATCAAGGACTTCATGAGTATAAGCCGAGCAAGCCACTACGACAAGCATTTTGAAGCATCTAAGGGAGGTTCAAAAATGTTTTTTTTACATTTTAGTTGTGTTTTTTATTCATGTTTGTTAACTAAGTAGTGTCTAGGCCTAGAGATATTATGCTAGTTAGTGTGTTTCTTTCAATTTATTTTCATTTTAAAACTAACACCATACTAACCATCCTCTCTTGAGTTAAATTTGTATTTCACATAATGGCGTGCCCAGTGAGATGGAAGGGTTTGCCAAGGTGCCAAGGAGAAACTTCTATGGCTCCATTGATTATAGACTTTCTTAAAACTAATTTTTGCTATAGCATATGATGGTAGGCATCATGATAGAACACCATAAAGACATGGCCAAAATATGTGTAAGAACCGACTCCAAATATCCAATAAACACTCAAAAATAATGAACCAATGATAAAAACCATGATGACAATATTTATATATGAATATGGATAGACTCAAGAATAATATGCTCGAGGAATCACCCAATGAATGTATGTAGACTGAGTCAAGGTAACAATGCTAAAAACAAACAAATAGACAAGCGATTAAACAAACAAACAAAAAAAACAAACAAAACAAACAAACAACTTGAAATAAACAAACAAAACAAAAATCCTGAAAAATAAAGGCAAAAGAAAGCATCCTAACAATGACCATGCCCTAGTAAGGTGGATCGAGGATAACTGACTAGGCTTAGACAGGATAAATATTTTTGGATTTTTAAAATGTTATGAATATTTTTGGCATTTTGAGGTATCTTAACTTGTTAGAGAATGACATGATACCTACTCATAAAATGGTAAGAGCATTTGGCTTAGGTTGCTTATAAAATGGTGAGAGCGTATGGCTTAGGTTGCTTGCAAAATGATGAAAGCGTATGGAAAGGGGGACTGAGGTGACCTCAACATGAATTGAGTATGACCCACATAGTCTTGAAATGACCTCAAGTCATAGTAATTCTGTGCACATACAAGATAATACAAAAACCAACTAGGTTCTAACAAGTTCTCA
The DNA here is from genome assembly GCA_037957365.1 of Torreya grandis. NCBI lineage: Eukaryota > Viridiplantae > Streptophyta > Pinopsida > Cupressales > Taxaceae > Torreya > Torreya grandis. Next base: position 1,335,193 of record JARHVA010003264.1, on the reverse strand, counting down.
AATTTGATAAATGGCCAGTCAAATGAAAACAATGATGGCAAGGTAATGTGATAATGCATGATAAAGAAATATAGCCCTTAATTTGCCCATAGGTAGTTATAATTAGGATATAATGGCATAAGTCAATGATACTAATTTGTCTGAAGGTGGTTATAATTAATAACAAGACCGGTGAGACATTGATTTGCCCATAGGTGGTTATATTCAAGCTCACATAAACAAAGTTGATAGGATGAAAGATATCTTTTCAGATCAATTGTCACACTAATTTCATAGATTGTCATTGTAAACACGAATTAGATTAATTATTGAAACTTGATTAGAGTCCTCTCATAAAAAGTGTAGGAAGAACCAAAGTAGTCAAGATTAAAATAGGATTGGGTAGGATGAGTAAAAATACACTTTTGTCTATATAGGAATGGAATGATAGGATGGATAAAAGGGTAAGAGGGTTTTCCCCCAAGTGATAGGGTGAATAGTAGGAATATGCAACAAGGCAAATGGACATGTAACAATGGCAATGGCATGGCAATGAAATGCTATGGTAGATGTTTTTGGCTTAGGTGTGATTTTTGATTCTGTTATCCCTGTTAATGGGGAGATACACATCCTAATCAACAAATTATATAAACAAAAAACTTGATCATGTTAATTGCTATCCCACACCTCATATGAATAGTTGCTCTATCAAAAATTGGATGTTGAATGTGATTTCGATAATGTTGTTGTGATCTTCATTGGTCATTGATTTTAATTCCTTCAAGTGTCGAGACAAGGTATCTTTGTAGCCTCTACAAAGGAAAGTGCAACCATGGATGGTAAACAAGGATAAATAATGAATGGTAGGTTTGATTGTGAAATGGAATGGTAGATGATAATGGAATATAGAATGGTTTGAAAATAAATGAAGATCAGGACATTCAGTCACACATAATGTTACTGATGTCAGATTTGACATAATTTTGGTTATGGTGAAACTGAAGACTTTGTATCTCAATAGGACAACTATATTGTTCTATTATTTGGTTTTGAGATTAGATACCATCTGATTAGGCTATAAATTGGAAGCTATTTTGATTTGATCTTTGATTTTATCTTCATCAAGTAGTGAATAAATTTTATGCTCAACTATTGGTGCCTTAAAGAGGTTTTCACCAATAAAGTTATCTTGATTGTCCCATAGCACCTTCGAGAAGGTTTCACTAAGGAATGTTGAATTTTGACTTTGATTGTCTTCTAACACTTTAAAAAATTTTCACTAAAAGATGCCAAGTTCTAACTTTGATTGTCTCCTAGCACCTCCGAAAAGGTTTCACTAAGAGAGTGTTCTTTTGTTATATGAATGTAGTCTTGGCCTCCTTGCTCTTCTTCAACTGCTATGTCACCATGGATGTAGTTTAACAAAGTGTGATTCTGTCGATCCCAATCAACACTTGTGGGAGATGAAATTTCAATGATATGGCTATTTTGGTTGATGGTAATGGCATGTGGAATGACAATGGAATGGGAAAAGGCTACACAATCCTCATAAATGATACTAGGATAACTTATGTCAAAACTAAAGTACTCATCCTTAAAAACATGTAAAAGGATCACAAATGTATTTAAATTGATCTGCAAGGCATGCGTAACCAATGTTGTAATAACCATAAATATATTCTTCTTCTAAATCTGATTCTAACTCTAAGGACTCTGAATTTGATGTTGAGACTAATGTTGATTCTGATTCTAATGCTAAATCTGATGTTGATTCAAGAATAAAACCTGACTCTAACTTTGATTCTTCATATGATGGGTACTCTATTACAATAATGTCTTGTTGAATATTTAATTTTAGATAAGGAATGACTTGTGATGGCATAATGGGCTCCACAAAAATTGGTTTTTCAAAGTGGGACTCCTCTAGGATGGAAAAAAGGTCAAGAGATAACTCTTTAGAGACTGACTTGTCAATAGGAGGCTCTTGAAAAACAAGCACATGGTTGTGGTAGTGATTTGCCCAAAGGTGGTTATAATCATTAAGAAGTGACTCAGCAAAGATTGGCTCATCAGAATGAGACTCCTCAACAATTGGTATAGGATCAATAGGGAATTTATCATAGGTTGACTTATCACAAATAGTTGATTCAACAAAAGCATCTTGGATTGGTTGGTTATTTTGGCCTTGGTTTCCAATGAGTTAAAAGATACTAGTTTTAAACATAGCTTGGTCTTCGAATGATTAGATGGGTTGAGGTTTGGATGGGATTGGTATTGGATGAGGAATGACTTGTGGTTGGATAATGATAGGGCATTGGGGAGCATGATTGATCACATGAGTCAAAGGATGAGGTTCTGAAATGATAACGATAGGGCAGTATGGAGCATGATTGTTCGCCCAAGCCAAAGGACTAGGTCCTGGAATGATGAAGGGGTGTTATGGAGCTTGATTGCTCACACAAAGCAAAAGATGAGGTCTTGGTATGGGAATGGTGTGACATTGTGGTCTTGGAATAGAAATGGTATGATGTGCTGAGCCTGATTACTCACATAAGCCAAAGCATCCAAGTCTTCCTCATAAACCATATCATCTTAGTTGTGAGTTGGCTCATAAACTAGTTCTTGATTGTGTTCCATGTATTGATTATTGTAAATAATGTATGGATCCATATCCCAAACAACATTATCTATAATTGGGTCTTCAAAGTCCTCATAAACAATATCATCTCAATTGGTAATTTGATTTGGATTTTGTGGTTTTTGATTATGTTCTCCATATGGAGTATTGTAGGGAGAATAATAAAACTCCTTAGAAAATATTTTTCTATAGGGGTTCCAAGTGGAATTTTTTGCAGCCATTCTATCATAAGTTGGATTGTACATGATTCCACCATAAGTGTAGTTAGACATATCCACGTAAATGATGAAAGCTTCAAAATAAAAAAGCTTATAGTTTTACAAACTCTAAAAAATTATCCAAAGGACAAATGGTTCAAACTTGGTCTTACTTGGTCGAACGGGTGGAGTTGTATCTCCAATATGGTCTGAAAGTAGATTTGTATCTCTAAAATGATTTGTGCTAAGACTTGGCATAAAATAGTCTAACATCAAATGTCTAATGTCATATGCACAAAAGGTCAAGTGTCTGAATAAAAATTGGCATGTTAAAATTTTAGGTCAAAGTGTTCCAAACAAGGTCTAAACTAAGAAAGGGAAAAGAGTCGCTAGGTATTTTGTCCAAACGTGGAGTCAAAAGCTAGGCTCAAACAGGATGTGCTAGGAATTTTGGCTAACAGTGTTAAAAACTAGACTTGAAACAAAGGTATGATGTGATTGGATTTAATCTAACAAGTTTGGAAATAACTTTGACATAGACCCGACACATGAAATCAAACATAAACATGATCAGTTGGCATAAGACATAAGACAAAAATCTCTTTGAAGAAAGACTGTGTTTTCCCAAATAAAGACACACACAATGATAATGATAGGTACTGAACAAACAAACTATCAATAATTTTCAAATTTGGATAATCGATTAACCGAAGTTATGTAACCCAAAAGAGAAAGATCTGTGTATCAACCCTATGAATTAAGGCCTAAATAGAAATTAATAAATGTTTGAATCTAAACTTGACAAGCCTAATTGAAAACTCAATGGTGAAAACTAAGATTTGACCAAACAAGCTAGATAAGATTGGACAACATGACAACATAAGATAAAGGTCTAAATGGTATACATAAAATAGTTTGAAACAATAGTTTTTGATGTAAGGTAAACTAGTCTTGAAACAAATTAAGCAGCCTAATGACATAAGCATGTTCGAATGATGTGATTTATGCTTTAAAAGACTCAAAAGCAAAATGGTTTGACATGATTTTGGTAGTGTAACACTACCTTCTACAATTCAAATGACACACACACACACAAACAAGTTTAGCAAAAATTTCAAGGCACAAGTGTGGTGTAAAATGGCTAGTATAACGCCTCTTTAGATAAAAGAGTGACATATAAACAATTGATTTTGACATGGATTATGAATAAACAAACAAGTTTTAGTCTCAAAACATACCAAGCAAAAATGACCAAAATACACTAAGTAGAATCATCCAAATCCTAGCAAGAGTATGGCAATGTGGGGTTGACTAAACTAGCAAGATTTCAAACATTTCTAGGGAAATCAATTACATAATGATTTTCATGTCAAACGATGAAAAATACAAGCACAAAAATTAGGTGAGCACGGCATTGGCTAGTTGTAAAAAGGTCTAGTCCTTTTTACAACCATTTCATCATGTTGTTTGCTCAGTATAGTGCGATGTCTAAATACAGATACATCCTATGTGCAACTCTAAAAGAGTAAATGAAGTCAATTTTAGGAGACGAAAACCCATGTCAAAGCTTCCCTAAAGAACTTGCGGGAGGTGATGAAGTCCTCCTTGCAAGTCAAGTTTGCATAAAAATAAATAAAACATAAAAGAAAGACTTTAGGGTCATTTTCAAGGTCACCGAAACTTTGACAAGTTTTTGGAGAGTGATTTAGATGACATTCTTTCTAAGCCTTAGACTAGGCTTTTTTGCGATAGGAATAACACTTTTGATTCCAAGGGCTCCTTAAAGGGGATAAATGGAAGAGCATGCACGCAACAACCCTCTTTTTGTCAAACAAAAATCTAATTTAAATAATTAAGTGAATACGAAAATCTTGAAAATGTGAGTTCATTTTTAAACCCAAATTCAAAAAAAAAGGTGGTGTTCATTTGACCCCTTGGTCTTAATTGTAACTTTGAAAACTAATGCTAAAAACACTTATTTAAGCATCTTAAATGTTACTTTAAGCACCAAAATAATGTTCATAATTCATTTTTAAGCATGTGAAAGGTGATCTAAACATGTTTTTAGCAAATGTCAAGCTTGGTCCTGCAACAAAAACATTATCATGTCCTTTTGCCTTGAAGCTATTTTGGGTTTGAAATAATGAACTTAAAAAAAAAGAGCTCTCAGTTTTGTATTTTAAGAAAAATACAGTGATCGACATTAGTTCTATAACTGATGATGATTACACTTACTAACTGAAGACGATATCTAACCGACATAGATTATACCAATAGTGACTGATAATAGCTATCTAATTGATGACAATTTTACTAATCAATGTCGGTTACTATGTAAACCCATGACAAAGAAAAACATCAAAATAAAGTTAAAAAATCAAATTGTAAGAGTTTTAATGATCCAAATGAAGATTTTAAAGCTGCACAATGATCTTCTTCATGTGTGGGATACGTCTGGTCCCATTGGGCATACCATTATGTGAACTAGGAATTTGACTCAAGAGAGGATGGTTAGTATGGTGTTAGTTGCAAAATAAAAATAAAATGAAAGAAACACACTAACTAGCATAACATCTCTAGGCCTACACACTAGGGAGAGCTTAGTTAACAAACATGAATAAAATATACAACTAAAATACAAAATAAACCTTTTTTTACCTCCCTTGGATGCTCTAAAATGCTTGTTGTAGTGGCTTGCTCGGCTTGTGCTCATGAAGTCCTTGGCAATGGAAGCTTGGCTACCTCCATCTCTCCTTGCCACCTTTGGCTTGTGGATTAACTTGGATTAAAATTAATTTGGCATGGTAACACTAATTGCATGAATATTTGTAAGCTATTATGTATTATAACTTTACATAATCATGTCTTAGAAATGATGTGATAAGGCCTCTTATTTATAGATTTTTGAGATTGATCAGAATCAACTTACATCGTCCATCTCAGAATTGAGATGTGTGGCTAAAGATTAATCTAATTTTATAATTAAAATTGAGAAATAAGCTCATCAATATTTGGGATAGAGGAGCAATTAAGAGGCATGGAGAGCTTTGATGAAGCATGAGAGGCATGAATCTTGATATTTATAACATTTATCGTCTAGAGATGTCTTCTTAAGAAATGAGGTCACTTAATGATGCGTATATTCAATATTTATTTCCAAAAATAAGTATTCAACAAGTTTTCATGAAATTATTGATTAGGTTCTAATTTGGTTTAATTAGCTCTTAAGCATGATTAAGCACTTTGTGCAAAAATTACTTAAATTGATCATAATACTTTGTTATTGGTCTAAAATTTGATTGGATTGGAATTGAAAGGCGATGTCAGATGCATTAGATCTGTTATCCCATTTAGGATGTTATCGATAACAAATAACAAAGGCACATGCATTTTGTGCAAAATATTTGATAGGAAAGATCAATTTAGAGCACCTAGGTGCAAAATTAGCATTTTGACTTAGAATGATCTGATCAAAGTTAGCTGGCCCATAAATTACATTGACCCATTTAAGGATGCCCTAGCTAGAATAAACACTTGAATATATCAATTTCAATTCATTTAATGCATTTTAGTATTTTTTGACTGAATTGTGTATTTTGGCAGAAATTGGTAAAAACCCTGGTTGGAGGTCATTGGTGGCCAAATTTAGGTGTCTACAGTTTGTCTCTGTTTGAGAAGATGTTGCAAACCGTAGGCAAAGCAATGTCTTCTCAAAGAATGAAAAATGGCCTATATGCCAAAAAGAAGATGATGGTTGAAGAAAAAAACTCCAAATGGTTTTGAGAAGCCTATGATGATACCCCCTCGAGGGAGTGGCCATCACATTTGGTGATGGGTGGTCCCTTGAAAATAAATAAGAAGAAAGGTGGAAACTAACCCATGGTTGAGATTAAACCAGATAAGAAAAATGCTTGCATGCATTGATGTAAAAAAGATGTTTATTTTCCTAAAAGAGGTTATAATCAGGAATAAAAGTCAAAATAATGATTTGCCCATAGGCAGTTATAATCATTAAGAGGACTTAGATTGGTTAAAGATGATTGTGCCCCAGTTAAGGCTAATTAACAAGCATAACTCAAAGATATAACCTATAATACATATTAAAGATGAACGGGTGAAAAGTGATGAAAGAGACGGATAGAGGAATAATATTGATCATTAGAAATGATTCAATTGTACCTACAAATGAGGAGATGCTCATCCTTATTAGTAATGACACAACTAGAATGGTTAATGGGTTAATTTGATCAAGGGTGGAACTTGGATTCATTCTCATCCTTTATCCTGCTTGGAACTTGGATTCATGCTATACTAATAATTGTAGCTTTGAAATTCAGCCTCAAGATGTTTACAGTATTCATATGGGTGTAAATCTCCTAGAATATTCACTTCCATCCTTGAGTGGAAAAACTTGATACATTAGTACAATGTTTATGGGACTGCACGAATCTCATGTAACCAAGGCCTGCCTAGAAGCATATTGTATGACAACTCAAGATCAAGCACATAACAAAGGATAGCATGGGTCAAAGGCCCAATGATAACTAGCAAGCTAATGGTGCCTTGTGATTCTCTTTTTTGATTATCATAGGCTTTGATGGTTATTGTTTCTGGCTGGAGATCTACCATTGTGTACTCAAGAATCTTGATGAACCTTAGAGATACTATGTTGTGGCCTGATCCATTATATATAAGGACACACTTCACTTTATGCCATTTTATATAAACTTCTATGTACAATGGGTTATTATGGAGTGTGTCAAGGGATGACATATCACTTTGGTTGAATGTGACTTATTGGGTTGGAGCTAGGTGTCCAACCAAAGCTTGAAATTTATCAGGAGATATGTCACTAACAATAGTGGATTGGGTTAAAAACTCATTTAAGATGTTCTTGTGGATTAATGATGTTTGCAACAAATCTAAAATAAAAATTTGTGTTGGTGTCTTCTATAATTGTTCCACAATATCAAACTTTTTATCTTGGTCAATATAAAATGGTTTGTTCCAAGGCTGAATGATTAGTTGGATGATAGGTAAAGTGGTAGATGGTTGTGGGCCTGGGATAATAATCTTTGACTTCCAAGTTGTGATTGCACAATCGGAATTAAATACTGGACCATTATTGCTAATAAATGTTAGGAATGGTGTGGGACTAGACATGACAAGTCTCAATTTCCAGTGCACTCATATGTGGTCATGTGGCAAAGATGAGTTGTCGATATAAGGTCCAAAAGGGGAATTCCTAGTTTGTTGGTTTGCCTGTATGCACTCCCAGGTCAAAGAAGGATTATCCATGTAATTTGGTTGAATGTTATTATTTAGAAATAATTTACGCTGATTAGTGCTTGCTCTAGGATTAATGGAGATGGTATTAACACTACCCCTTGCAATATGACCTACAACCCTATTGTAGTCATGTGTAATTGCATGATAGGTTTGTTGGTTGTTACCATTTTGACCTTGGTTTTGTCCATTCATTACGCATTTTCAGCATTGAAGAATATGATCAATTTCATCAGTTCATTCAAGTACTTTAGATAAAGATCATATTTTGGAGCAGTGTGACAGAAGTTTTAATAGTTGCATCCTTCATTTGTTATTCTTTTCTTATCACCGGTCTTGTTACTATTATAACCGTATTTGAGAAAATTAGTACCATTGATTTATGGTGTTATGTCCTAGTTATAACCACATCTGGGAAAATTAGGAGCAACATTTGTTTATTAAATATTGACGTACCAACTTACCACTTCCTATGCCATGCTGTGCCTTTTTACCAATTGTGCTTGTTTTGTTTGAATTGATTGCTACACTAGTCAAATTCCTCTACTGTAAAGCAAAACTATAGTGACTTGAGGTCCTACTCTGAGACTATGTAGGTAGTGCCGATACTTTTTGAGGTCAGCTCAGTCACCCTTTCCACCATGCTCTCACTGTTTTGCAAGTAACCTAAGTGTGAACACTCTTACTATTTTCTGAGAAACCTAAGTATGAACGCTCTCACCATTTTGTGAGCAACAATAGTTTAAACGCCCTCATCATTTTGTGAGCTTGAACCATTTAGTGTCTCATCATTCTTGATCGAGTTGAGATACTTCAAAAAATTCCATAAACATTTGAAAAATTATTAGAAAAGAACAAAAACATTCACCACTTCTTTGCCTTAAGGATTCTGGGAACCCTTACTAAGTTACAAGCAAATTACTTGTCACTTAGTTTCCCCATCCTTTTTGGCTTTTTCTCTCACGTACTTACAATTTTACAAGACCATTTTTCTTCTTTTATCATAAATATTCTGTTTGTTTTTCTCAGTTATCACATTCTTCCCATTCCCTGGGAGAACTACATTTGGTCTAAATTTTTTTATTTTATATTACATCCATGAAACTGTGTAGGCAACATCCACTTGCCTAGTGCATATGAAGACAACTTGGCCACCCCCTTCCTTTTCTTCTATTCCCTCATTTTATTCGTTTGTTTAGTTTTCACCTATTTTTTAGGATTATTGTTTGTATGGTTTCTATTGTATTGTTTATTTGTTTGTTTTTGCTTATTTTGTTTGTTTGTCTACCTATTTGTTTGCTTTTAGCACTGTTTCCTTGATTCAATTTATGTGTGTTCATTAGGTGATTCTTTTTACACACTTACACTTGAATCCATCCATAATCATATGTTTACATTGTCATCATAGTTTCTATCATTGGTGCATTGTTTTCTATTGAGTATTGGATTATGGGAGTCGGTCTTTATGCATATTTCAACTAAGTCCTCATGATGTTATACCATGATGCTTATTGACATATGTTACAACAAACTTAAGCTTCAAGAAGTCTATTCAATAATGGTGGCATCTCTTCGACACTGACATCTCGATTTCACCCTAATCATATCCCAAATATGAAAGAATTTCAACTTTTATTAGTTCAGATGAGCATCTATCTACTAGTAGGTTGTTCTAATTCATCATTACCCTCTGTGTTAAGTTATCATCATCCTTGACCAAGTTTATCATGTTTGCCATAATCGGGGTCTAATGATTATAACTGCCTATGGGCAAATAATCACACACCATCCCACCTGTATTTCTTAATGAGTATAACCATCTTCCAGCAAATCATTATGTTGTCACCAATTTACTTTTTCTACCCATACAGGGGCATGTTATTATCTTGTTTATATATCCTAACAGGGGTAGCTCCATCTTCTCAATGATTATAATCATCTTTGGACAAATCATTGTGTTATCATTGCACGTTGCCACTATCGGGGTACAATGCTTATAACCACCTTTGAGAAAGCCATTGTACACCGTCCCACTTACATTCTCAATAACTTTGACTTCTTTTTCAATATCATTATGTTTTCACCCCATCATCTTTCCTTTATTTGGTCCCCTCATTTCACTTCTTTTTTTCCAAGGGATTGTTTGTCGACCTACTTGTGCCAACCATTCCCTCGAGAGGGCATCATATAATTAGTTTATCATCATTACAGTTGTAGGAAAACAAGACCTTTTCATTCTTTGAGAAGATGTTACTGTGTTTATATCTTGTAATGCCTTCCCAAATAGGGACAAATTGTAGACACCTAAATCTGGGCACAAATAACCTCCAACTAGGCTTTTGGCCAATTTCTACTTAAAATACACAATTTGGCCTAAAAATACTAAACCATGCTAAATGATGTGAAACTAACATATTCAAGTACCAATTTTGGCCAGGGTATCCCTAAATGGAGCAATGCAATTTATGGGCCAGCTAACTTTGATTAGATCATTTTCAGTCAAAATACCAATTTTGCACCTAGGTGCTCTAGATTTCTCTTTCCTATCAAATCTCTTGCATGAGACACGTGCCTTTGTTATTTGGTGTTAGTAACATCCTAAATTGGATAACGGATCTAATGCCTCTGACATTGCCTTCCAATTCCAATCTAGTCAAATTTTGGACCAATAACAAGGCATTCTGATCAATTTGAGTAATTTATGCATAAAGTGCTTAATCATGCTTAAGATCTAATTAAACCAAATTAGAGCCTAATCAAGAATTTCATGGAAACTTGTTGAATACTTATTTTTGGAAATGAATATTGAATATCTGCATCATCAAGTGACCTCATTTCTTAGAAAGACATCTCTAGGCCATAAATGCTACAAATATCAGGATTCATGCCTCCCATGCCTCATCAAAGCTCCCCATGCCTCTTAATTGCTCCTCTATCCTAAATATTGATGAGCCTATTTATCAGTTTTAATTTTAAAATTGGATTAATCTTTAGCCACACATCTCAATCTTGATATGAATGGTTCAGGTTGATTTTGATCAATCTCAAAAATCTATAAATAGGAGGCCTTACCACATCATTTCTAAGACATGATTATGCAAAGGTATAATGCATAATTAATTACAAAGCTTCATGCAACTAGTGTTACCATGCAAAATTGATTCCAATCCAAGCCAAGCCACAAGCCAAAGGTGCGAAGGAGAGATGGAGGTAGCCAAGCTTCCATTGCCAAGGACTTCATGAGCACAAGCCGAGCAAGCCACTACAACAAGTATTTTGGAGCATCCAAGGGAGGTAAAACAAGGTTTTGTTTGCATTTTAGTTGTGTGTTTTATTCATGTTTGTTAACTAAGCTCTCCCTAGTGTTTAGGCCTAGAGATGTTATGCTCGTTAGTGTGTTTCTTTCATTTTATTTTCATTTTGAAACTAACACCATACTAACTATCCCCTCTTGAGTCAAATTCCTAGTTCACAAAAACCACTGTTCAAAACTAGATTCCCATTTTCAATATCGTATATGATTCCCATCTAACATAATCTTGGAGATTTAAAAGCTTGTATGTGCATTTGTACAATCATTCAAGTCTAGATTGTTGATTTACATATCTAGAAGCTCCATTGTACTGTGATGAATGACGAAGGATATATTAGTAGGGTTAGATGGTAGGATGTCAAGCGTTTGATAGTCAAGATGGATGTCTCTATAATAGGGGTCATGCTCCATATTCTAATGCAAAGCTTATGTGATAAATGAAGCATAGAAGTGATTATTGTTTTTTTGGCAGTGCATCGATGACAACAATGGTCACCATTCAAATTTCTTGTTTGGATACCTGGAAACAATTCCTTACAAATGAAACATGGATGATATTATAATAGATTAAATATTTATAAAATATATTTTTATATCATAACATATTTATTATATGATAAAATTTGTGTTATAATAATTATTTATGGATATTAAGGTTTATATATATATATATATATATATATATATATATATATATATATATATATATATGTATTTAATATGTTTTATAATATTATGAATTTATGATTATTGTTGATTTAATATTTATAAAATATCATTAATAATAAAATATATTATTTATGAAGTTGGGATATGTGTATGATATCATATCATATTAAATATATTAATTTATAAATTATATTAAATATATTAATTTATAAATTATATTAAATATATTAATATATAAATTATATTTTATTACAATATATACAGTAATATATATATATATATATTCAATTATATTATATTTTAAATATTTGTATTTTATATTTATTTTTATATTGTATTATAGCATATTGTATATTTCATATACATTAATATAAATGAAAATATAAAATATTATTAATATAATAAATTATATATATATATATATATATATTAATGATTTATTTTTTGGCAGTTAATCTTATGCGTTGATATTCTAATCTAACGATAGAGTTGAGTTGGTGTGTTTGCAAAAGCAAGACAAATAAGTGCCAAATATTATGATCTGATCTTCCTCTCATGTTAAGCATTAGAGATGGGGGTAACGAACTTATGTCCCACAAAGTGGTGGTTGAATAAGAAGATGCCTCCGGGCAGTGATAAATTTATTATAGAAATCTATGATTCTGCTTACTAGTCATAGATTATATTCTATGTAAGTCATAGATTATATTCTATAAATATATTAAAATTATATATTGTATTATATGATGTATATAATAATTCATTCTATTATATATATTAATATCGTAATATTTAAATTAAATTAAATTATTTTATTTTATATTGTATTCTAAATTAGCATACATATTCTAGATAAATCTATATAAAAGACGTTGAGATATACCATTTTCGAGGTGCCTATTATATTTATGTCACAAATATAAAATAGGCACCTCGAGAATGTCTTTTACATAGATTTATCTAAGATAGGTATTGTTGTCCTCCAAGAATATCACTCATTTTTGGGACAACATATGAACTATTTTGGGCCCTACAAGACCAAAATTGTCTCTTCTCTTTTCAAAATTTGTTATGAGCATTCAAATTCCTCATTTTTCAAGCTTTTCAGAAATCTATGGACTCTGCAGGCTTGAATCTACGGACTCTGCAAGAAGAAAATCTACGGACTCTGCAGGCCAAGTTCTACGGGCTTCACAGGTTGATTTCTACGGACTCTGCAAGAAAGAAGCAAGCTCTCAACACTTAGGCGATTTCAAGGTTGGTTCAACAACAAGGTTCAAACAAAATGTCCATCGACAAGCTTCTAAGCAAGGATTGAACCATTGAACCTTTGAACCCATTAAACCCGTTGAACCATTTTGGTTCAACGGGTTTAATGGGTTCAAAGGTTCAACGTCATCAACAAGAGTTAAGCGCATTTGTAAAGGTTCAAAGTTCAACCAATTCAAGGTTCAACGGCTTCAAAACACTTATAATCAAAGAGAAAAAGGCTTGAACCATTGAACCGTTGAACCGTTGAACCACTTTGGTTCAAAGGTTTAACAGGTTCAATGGTTCAACAGGTTTAACGACCAAATGGTTCAATGCGTTTGGTTCAAAAAGATCAGGGCTTAGCTAAATAAACATAATGAACTGATTGAACCGTTGAACCTTGAACCAAAGGGTTCAACGAGTTCACAAGTTCAAAGGTTCAACTAGTGCGATGAAGATCAAAGAGCTTAGAAAGAACAAGGAAGTGACTAACAAAGGATGAACCAATGAACCGATTGAACCTTGAATCGAAAGAGTTAAAAGTTCAATGGTTCATGGGTTCAAAGGTTCAAAGGAGGCCTCAGTCAAGGAAAGAAGCAGCAAACAGGTGGTTCAACAGATGGTTCAACCAAGGAGCGCAAAAACGATTAAACCAGGAAGCGATGAAATAAAAGAGATAGAATGAACCGATGAACCAATGTACTTTCAGTAGGTTCAAAGCTTTAAGGTTCAACATGGTTCAAGCGACTAGTGACCATTGACAGCCCCACAGACGTCAAATTTAAAGTAAGGAAATATCTGTTGAAATTCAAAATAAAGCGCAGAACTTAAAGGAAGAACCAAGCGACTGATCGAAAAGATACCCGAGAGCTCAAATTGTAGCAGGAAGAGACAAAGAGGAAAATATTTATGTAGAAGTTATACTGGTAGCTGGAATAGTTTGTAAAGTAGATTTTCGAGCTTGCAAACATTGAAGGCATGCCCTGTTGGTCTCCTTTAGAGTAAAGACAAAATGGACAGCTACACAAACATTAAAGGGGACGGACCAGATGATCCAGGCTCAGGAGAAGACATATGGGATGAAATGACATGCCATAGTTAAGACATCTGCCCTATTTTTAATGTAGTCCTTTGACAAACTTGGAAATGCATTCAAGGCATTGAATGCACAGCATGGGCCATTCCATGAAACAAAGTGCCGAGTCTTTCTTGGCTACTATATATGGATGGTTTATCCTACCATCAAGTGTTATTTTCAGCATATATATATAGTGCCTTTATACCTATAGGGAACCTCCCCTTGATGAGAGGAGAGATTTGTCCCATTTGGATTTGGTAAACCTATAACTTTAGACGACCAATCTCCCTATGTTGTGGTTGAAGAGACCTATTTTGCTCACTAGTTAGCTGGTTGACAAAATATTCACCCAATAGTTTTTGGTGACTCCTTTGGGGATGAACATGTAGTCTGAAGCCTCAAGTTTTAGATTGAAGTAGTTCCTTCCCTTATCCATTATATAGACTATGGTGACTCCATTCTGTGTCTTACCCATTATCATTATAGCCTTACCATTTTCCTCCATCTCTATTATTTTATTTGGTCTGAAAAACTAGAGCTGCTAGAAAAGAGTGCACAGATTGAAGCCTCAAGCCTCAAGCTGAAGCAGGGCTAGTTCTTTTCCATTTTTATTCTTCAATTTGGCCACTCCACCCAGATTTGTTATCCCTATTTTTCATAATTAAATCATGGCAGTTCGAGGCCCCTGGGGTAACTCTTTTGGCACACTCAACTTGACTCCACCTCTGCATGAACTTCCATGCAGCTTAAGAAAATACTTCCTCAAATTCTTTGGAGATGGGAGAGTTCACCCTGATGAACACATTGCAGCCTTCAGCATAGCCTATGGTGTGATAGGGGTGAAATTTGAAGACGTGGCTGTCAGGCTTTTTGTGGAGACCCTACAAGGTGATGCTATAGACTGGGTCTACCATCTACAAGCTAGATTAGTGACTGACTGAGATAGACTTAAAGCCAAGTTCGAAGCAAGGTTCAAGCCTGCAGAAGATGCACATGCCTTGCTAGCCCAACTCACATAGATGAAGAAGGAGCCCCATGAGCCGATGAGAGACTTCATTTCCAGGTTCTACAAGTTGAGGCACATGATTCCCATGATCGCCTAGTCGACACCTCGAAATCTCAAGTATTTTTTCATCAACTCACAGCTGCCTGAAGTGAGTTTTTTACTGAGATGGGCTAGACACACAGACCTTGTTGTTGTTCAAAACTTGGCTATTGAGCTAGAAGATGACCTTATCTTGGCAAGAAAGATAAGGAGAGATCCTAACAAAGGTAAATCCTCTTCATCTTCTGAGTATCCACCTTCAGCCACCACTGATCAAATGGTACAAAAGCTGGCAAATGAATTGCTAGCCTTGAAAAGGCAAATGGCACAAGGTATGTCTTCTGATCCTCTATACAGAGATCTACCAAGGAGGACATTCCCCAATCAACCATATCAAGGCAACACTGCCAGAAGTCAAGGGAAACCAAATCATCTTCCTCCCCCACAGAGGAACCTTGCCCTTGAAGCACCTCTAACCCACTCAACAGTTGGATATCTAGAAATAGAACATGCTTTCTCTTTCCAACCTGAGTTTGAGCAAGAAAATGACGCTGATCTCTTCATGGAGGATCAAGAAGAATCAGCTGGTGACTCCCACATTGGTTTCTTGAATTACAAGGATGAACCCAAAAGTGAAGGTGAAGTAGTCGAAGGGTCATATGCTATATTCACTCGGTCTGAGAATCAGTCAGCCCAACAGGCTGACAAAGAAAAGATAGAGGAGTGACCCCAACCAACAATTTCAATTCCTAAGCAGAGAACCCCTCCTCCTTTCCTGTTAAAGGACCCAGTGATTGCCAAAAAGGTAAGTACATCAAATATTTCTGCACCTTCTGCTTCAAATTCGTAGACCAGTCCTCCCCCTCTCAAAAACCAAAAGGATGAACTCCCATCCAGTCGTTTGACATAATTGATCATGTCAAGAAATCCAAAATTCAAATGACTGAATTTGAATTCCCGCAAGACAATCCTGAGTAGTTAAACATTGGTGGAGAACTAGGTGTGGACTTGTCTAAGGCAAAAATTGTGGTCACCCAAATGTTAGCCCCTACAGCTCAAGTTCTGTTTGAGCCTTCAGGAAGGGGAAATTACTTCTTGACCACAGAAGATGCTCATGTCTCAACTGATGAATGTCTTGTAGCTGGCAATCCAAGATTTGATCCAAGCAAGACATCAGAAGAATTGGTAGGGCACAGTAAAAATGAAGGACCTTCTATCTCCAATGAAGAGAAATCTAATAGAAGACCAGCTTTTGATGATGCTTGGATCCTAGAATCTGATGACAGCAATTCTTCCACTAATGCTAGAGCTGGGATTGTGTTGATATCTCTTCAAAGAGATATTTTTCCTTTATGCAAGTTGTAGTTCAACAACACCAACAACACAGCTAGATGTGAATCTCTGTTGCTCAAATTAAAGACTACTTAGGATGAAGATATCAAACTCTTTCACACCAAAGGAGATGCTGAGCTAATGGTTTGTTAGGGGTTTGATGCTGACAATCAAAACATATGCTGGACTGAACTAGTAGAACAACAAGCTATGGTAGTGGACCATACTACTGTACTCCAAATTCAGTAAAAGGAACTCTTTGCCAAGAGAGCAAGGATTTATGGGTTTCAAATTGAATATCATGTCTTGCCATGGAGTAAGAAGAGAGCCAAAAAGAGTGCATAGAAAATGTGATTCCTGGGTGGAGAGTTCCATTCGCCTGTCACCGATTCTGGGGACAAAATGGTTTCCTATTGGTTTATTAGGATAGAACACCATTTTCACTGTCTCACAGTGGGCGGCATTTGAATCGCTTCAAACTTGAGGCATCAGATAAGATCATCTGTACATATGTATATTTGTATAGTCTTTAGTTCTATTTTATGCTTTTCATTTTCATTTTTGGTGCCTTTTTTTTTGGGTAGCATCACTCCATTGCCCAATGGCACACTTCAAGGCACTATAGATTCTAGTTTCTACTCCCCTCAGTTGTTTCAAAATTTTAACTAAGGGAAGTTTCCCAACTAGAGCCAGCTGTTGTCTCCCAAGAATATCACTCATTTTTGGAACAACATATGAACTATTTTGGGCCCTGCAAGACCAAAATTGTCTCTTCCCTTTTCAAAATTTGTTCTGAGCATTCAAATTCCTCATTTTTCAAGCTTTTCAAAAATCTACGAACTCTGCAGGCTTGAATCTATAGACTCTACAGGAAGAAAATCTATGGACTCTGTAGGCCAAGTTCTACGGGCTTCACAGGTTGATTTCTATGGACTCTGTAGGAAAGAAGCAAGATCTCAACACTTAGGCAATTTCAAGGTTGGTTCAACGACAAGGTTCAACCAAAATGTCCATCGGCAAGCTTCTAAGCAAGGATTGAACCATTGAACCGTTGAACCTCGAACCATTTTAGTTCAACGGGTTCAATGGGTTCAAAGGTTCAATGTCATCAGCAAGAGTTATGTGCATTTGTCAAGGTTCAAAGTTCAACCGCTTCAAGGTTCAATGAATTCAAAACACTTATCATCAAAGAGAAGAAGGCTTGAACCATTGAACCGTTGAACCACTTTGGTTCAAAGGTTCAAAGGGTTCAATGGTTCAATAGGTTCAACGACCAAATGGTTCAACGCATTTGGTTCAAAAAGATCAAGACTTAGCCAAATAAAAAGAATGAACCGATTGAACTGTTGAACCTTAAACCAAAGGGTTCAACAAGTTCACAGGTTCAAAGGTTCAACCAGTGCAATGAAGATCAAAGAGCTTAGAAAGAACAAGGAAGTAACAGACAAAGGATGAACCAATGAACCGATTGAACCTTGAACCAAAAGAGTTAAAAGTTCAATGGTTCATGGGTTCAAAGGTTCAAACGTGGCCTCAGTCAAGGAAAGAAGCAACAAATAGGTGGTTCAATGGATGGTTCAACCAAGGAGTGAGAAAATGATTGAACCAGGAAGCGATGGAACAAAAGAGATAGAATGAATTGATGAACCAATGAACCAATGTACTTTTAGCGGGTTCGAAGGTTTACGGTTCAACATGGTTCAAGTGGCTAGCGACCATTGACAGCCCCGTGGACGTCAAATTTAAAGTAAGGGAATATCTGTTGAAATTCAAAATAAAGCGCAGAACTTGAAGGAAGAACCAAGTGACTGATCGAAAAGATAGCCCGAGAGCTCAAATCGCAGTAGGAAGAGATAATGAGGAAAATATATACGTAGAAGTTATTTCGGTAGCTAGAACAGTCTGCAAAGTAGATTTTTGAGCTTGCAAACATTGAAGGCGCGCCCTGTTGGTCTCCTTTGGAGTAAAGACAAAATGGGCAACTGCGCATATGTTAGAGGGGACAAACCGGATGATCCAAGCTTAGGAGAAGACATATGGGATGAAATGACATGCCATAGTTAAGACAACTCCCTATTTTCAACGCAATACTTTGACAAACCTGGAAATGCATTCAAGACATTGAATACATAACATGGGCCATTCCATGAAACAAAGCGCCAAGTCTTTCTTGGTTGCTATATATTGTAATCTCTTTTATTGTTTTAAGGAGATCTTCCCAATACAGAAGTAAAACTCTGCCCAAATTGAAAGGTGAATACTAAGACTTTGAGCTCAGATTGTTGTGCATATTATTTTATCTGAATGAGAAAGCAAGTTACTTGCAAACTTTGTGCTGTTATAGCTTGTGCTACTTTAGGAAATTATTCTTATGTCTGTTTCCTAGAAGCATTCTTGTTCATTTGATCTAACAAGCAGAACTAGTGGAAGTAATCAGGAAGGTGTCCTGAAACCAGTTAGTTTCATACTTTGTGCTGATATAATTATTTTCAGTGTGTGTTTTTAGTTTTTATTTCTGTGTAAAAGACCTTGGGATGACTTTGTGCCTTCATTATCCTTCGTATCTCACTCTTGGAAAGTCGAGGTGGAGACTTTATGCTACATCTTAGATTGCTGGTTACTACGCCCTTGGCACCCTGTTACTTATCCTACCAGAAAGATTCTTGTTGTCTGCAAGAACAAGCACTTCTAAAAAAAAGAGAAGTGCCTTCTGTCGCTTCACCAAGATTTCTACTATCCAGGAAGGGATCTGGCTCTTGGCTGAATGTTACTTCTGAAAGAAGAGAAGTACCTTCACCAATCACCCAACATTTCTCCTCTGTTTGTTAGCATCATCTCTGAAAAAAGAGAGATGGATGGTTTATCCTACCCCCGAGTGTTATTTTCAATATATATATATATATATATATATATATATATATATATATATATATATATATATATATATATATGAAGTGCCTTCTGTCGCTTCACCAAGATTTCTACTATCCAGGAAGGGATCTGGCTCTTGGCTGAGTGTTACTTCTGAAAGAAGAGAAGTACCTTCACCAATCACCCAAGATTTCTCCTCTGTTTGTTAGCATCATCTTTGAAAAAAGAGAGATGGATGGTTTATCCTACCCCCGAGTGTTATTTTCAATATATATATATAGTATATAACGCCTTTATACCTAAAGGGAACCTCCCCTTGATGAGAGGAGAGATTTGTCCCCTTTGAATGTGGTAAACTTGCAACTTTGGACGATCAATCTCCCTATGTTGTGGTTGAAGAGACCTATTTTTCTCACCAGATAGCTGGTTGACAAAATATTCACCCAATAGGTATGCTAGTAGCAACTGTGCATTTTGCGTATTTATTTAACATAAAACGTGATTTTTTCATAAAATTTGAAATGTATAATACACATCACATTTAATCATACAAAACTGTAATACACATTACATTAAATCACCCAAAACTTTAATATACATAATCTAAAATTCTCAATCTAAATATGTATTTAATAATCATTGAAATGTATCGTACACATCACATAAAATGTCAAATAATGAATAAGTACATGAATTTTTTCATGATTACATGAAATTGTTTTTCCTCTAAAAGTTTCAATCTTTCTTCTTTAGCTTTCCGTTAGGAAAGTTGTTTTCCATTTTTTTACTTTTCATAGCGGTCATATATAAATGGAGGTATATATAAATAGAGGTAATATTCTTCGTCCTTCCAAGGAATTTACATGGGATATAGCCAAACATGTTCTTTCTCTTTGACCTATATCAATTGTGGCTTTTGAAAGGGTCAAACCTTATGATTTGTGTATTGTTAATGTCGAAGCCAATAGTAAGGGTAGTTAGGTTGTGCGTACCCTTTGTATTGGTGTAATTAGAAATGTATATGGAGTTTCATCTTCAAACGGTATTCTTGAATAACTGTCAAACTTGACCATAACAAACGTTGGTGGTTCTGGTGGGGCCCTAGAGCTCCATTTACAAGCCCTGCTTCTATTCAAAGATTGGAAGTTAACTTGACCCTTGTATCGATAGAAATCAGTAGCTCCACATCAAGTTCATCATTTGGACCTCCCATTGGTGCATTGACACTTCCTACTTTGGTTGCAATGCTATGTGCAACTAGTCTTTTCAATGAATATAATTTTATTTTATTGTGGTTACTCACATTATCATTTATGAAAAACAAATGAATACAATTGTCAAACTCTTCATTGCTAGTTTTATCTATTCCAACATTAGTTCTTGGCATCAATAGCTTCCAATCATCTATTAGCAGATTTGCATCTCTTAGATTTGTGAGTAGCCGATGAAACCTTTGTTGGTCATCACTTTCTCTATCCTGTCTAAATATTTTGTCCAAAGTAACAAATATTTTGAATTCTTCCCACAATAGTTTTGCTTGTTTGTTGCTATTGTATGGTGGTCTATCATTAATAGGAGGAAGCTGACCCAAATATCCAACTAAAATAATATATATACCACCAAAACTCATGTTTGTATTTTCAAGAAATGCTTGACGGAGTCTAGAGTCTATGCTCTGTAGTAAATTTTGCCCAATGAAGCTCATTTCATCAATCAATGTGTATTTTATGTGGCAAATATCTTCTTGAAAACTTGCAAGTCTTGTTCCTTCTAATTCAACAAAATCCACAATTGGGATTCAAAGTTGTGCATAGATAGTTGAGGCATCAGTATTGAATGCTATAACTCCAGTTGGTGCAAGTAATAAAAACTTGGAGATAGCTATGGGAATGTTGCATCTTGAAGAGCTCGATGAATGGCACCTATCAGATATGATTTTCCTGTTCTTGTTGTTCTTTGGACTATCCTGCATAAGGGTGAAGTATTTTAACTTGCAAGATAATTTGTCATAACCATATCAAGTTTTTTTTTGTTTGGCACCCAAAGTTTCATTATTCATCTTTGGTGTTACATCATCATCTATAAGAAATCCATTATCTTTCATGGTGCTTATGAATTTGATCACTTTATTTGTGTATTCTTCACCTCTATATTCATTATTGCATAATGTTTATCTATCAATATGTCTTCTTTCCAACATATCTATCTCACTAACTTCCATCACTTGGCCACATTGTAGTCTATTCATGATTTCCCACTCATGTTCCACTATGTTTTGTTAAACATGTTGATTATCCTCATCTTCAATATCACCATGACTTTCAACATCTTTTGGAATTGTTCTTCTCTCCACATACCAATAGTTATAATTAAATGAATCCCAATTTGGTATTATTTTTTCATCATCAATTCCAATATATATTTGTATATCATGACATGGTTTGTAAAGTAATTATCAATAGTTTTTTATTCAAAATCATTTTCCCACCAAATCTCCCTCTAAAATATTAGATATACCACAAAAACTCATGTTTGCATTTTCAAGAAATACTTGACGGAGTCTAGAGTCTATGCTCTGTAGTAAATTTTTCCCAATGAAGCTCATTTCATCAATCAATATCTATTTTATGTGGTAAATATCCTCTTGAAAACTTGTAAGTCTTGTTCCTTCTAATTCAACAAATCCACAATTGGGATTCAAAGTTGTGCATGGATAGTTGAGGCACCAATATTGAATGTTATAACTCTAGTCAGTGCAAGTAATAGAAACTTGGAGATAGCTATGGGAATGCTGCATCTTGAAGAGCTCAATGAATGGCACCTATCAGATATGATTTTCATGTTCCTATTGTTCTTTGGACTATCCTACATAAGGGTGAAGTATTTTAATTTGCAAGATAATGTGTCTTAACCATATCAAGTGTTTTTTTTTGTTTGGAACCCAAGGTTTCATAATTCATCTTTGGTGTTATATCATCATCTATAAGAAATCCATTATCTTTCATGGTACTTATGAATTTGATCACTTTATTTGTGTACTCTTCACCTTTATATTTGTTATTCCATAATGCTTATCTATCAATATCTCTTCTTCCCAACATATCTATCTCACTAACTTCCATCACTTGGCCACGTTGTAGCCTAGATATGATTTCCCACTCATGTTCCACTGTGTTTTGTTAAACATGTGGATTATCTTCATCTTTAGTATCACTGTGACTTTCAACATCTTCTGGAATTGTTCTTCTCTTCACATGCCAATAGTTATAATTGAATGAATTCCAATTTGATATTATTTCTTCATCATCAATTCCAATATCTCTTTGTATATCATGAAATGGTTTGTAAAGTAATTCTCAACAGTTTTTCATTCAAAATCAATTTTCCACCAAATCTCCAACCAAAATAATAGATATACCACCAAAACTCATGTTTTGCATTTTTAGGAAATGCTTGACGAAGTCTAGAGTGTATGTTTTGTAGTAAATTTTTCCCAATGAAGCTCATTTCATTAATCAGTATGTATTTTACGTGGCAGATATCCTCTTGGAAACTTGTAAGTCTTGTTCCTTCTAATTCAACAAAATCCACAATTGGGATTCAAAGTTGTGTATGGATAGTTGAGGCACCAATATTGAATGCTGCAACTCTAGTTGGTGCGAGTAATAGAAACTTGGAGATAGCTCTGGGAATGCTGCATCTTGAAGAGCTCGATGAATGACACCTAGCAGATATGATTTTCCTGTTCTTTTTGTTCCTTGGACTATCATGCGTAAGGGAAAAGTATTTTGACTTGCACGATAATTTGTCATAACCATATCAAGTGTTTTTTTGTTTGGCAACCAAGGTTTCATAATTCATCTCTAGTGTTATATCATCATCTATAAGAAATCCATTATCTTTCATGGTGCTTATGAATTTGATTGCTTTATTTGTGTATTCTTCACCTCT
This sequence comes from Torreya grandis, assembly GCA_037957365.1. NCBI lineage: Eukaryota > Viridiplantae > Streptophyta > Pinopsida > Cupressales > Taxaceae > Torreya > Torreya grandis. Next base: position 1,311,583 of record JARHVA010003264.1, on the reverse strand, counting down.
ATATTCATTATTCCATAATGCTTGTCTGTCAATATCTCTTCTTACCAACATATCTTTCTCACTAACTTCCATCACTTGGCCACGTTGTAGTCTGGATATGATTTCCCACTTATGTTCCACTATGTTTTTATAAACAAGTTGATTATCCTCATCTTTAGTTTCACCGTGACTTTCAACATCTTCTAGAATTGTTCTTCTCTCCACATGCCAATAGTTAAATTGAATGAATCCCAATTTGATATTATTTCTTCATCATCAATTCCAATATCTCTTTGTATATCATGAAATGGCTTGTAAATTAATTCTCAACAACGTTTCATTCAAAATCATTTTTACAATCAAAGTTATCCATACTTGGTGCTCCGTCTAACCATGTGGTGAACCTCTATGTTAGCATACGTAGCTTAAATAAATCTATGCAAAAGATGCTGACATATATCATAACATAGCATAATGATATCTCTCAACATAATTAATTGACAAGAATTAAAATTTAATGTTTCTATGTCATTAATTAAACTTTAAAATTATATAATTTCCTTATTTCTTTAATTTTATAAAATTTTATGTAATTGTTAATAATAAAAAACAAACCTAACATATTTATATTAAAACCAATATATAACCATTTAATTGTAACTTGATTTTATATTTAAAAATTAAAACAGCTTTGCGTCTTCAATTTTGATCCGTATTAGAAATAAATGCTTAAGCAAAAAATGTTTATTAATTAAACAAGTCAAACGTGTTAATAACTATAAACTATTCATCAAATCAACATCAAATGCTAACCCATAAATATATTTATGCTCACCCTAAAATTTACCCTTCCAAATCTTTTGATTTTATTTTACAACAGCAACAAAATTAAATAAGTATAGAAATACGACCATACCTCATATTTCATTAACCGTTGATTAAGGGTCACCCTAAAGTATTTTTCTCCTTTTATATCGATGAACTCTACGAGTTATTATTTGACTTTCACTTACGGAGTGCAACTGAAACACGATGAGGAGGTTTGACTTTATATATATATATTTAAAGATGTCGGTCATTCTTCTTTATATGGGTATGACATTAGGGTCTTTTCTTCCCCCTTTTTTTTTTTATTGTAGATCGCCTCTCGACTTAATTATATTTTATATTAGATTATATTATTTTTAATATTTTACATTATATCGTATTTTATAAAATATATTATATTAATATATAATATATTATAACTAGATCAAATGAGCCAAATTAATTATATATTTTATTATATGATATTATATTATAGAATATATTATATTATATTATATTGTATTATATTATATTTTATATTATTTTAGTTTGATGGTCATCGTACTTTTCCATGTGTAAAATATGTGTCTATATCATTTTTTGGTCATTGTAATACAATTGGTATCGCATGTGCAAGATCCTTGTCCTGATTGGGACCGCACCCAAATATTTAAACATATACCGGACCTACCAGAGACTTAATTCGTGGCAGATATTTGAACATAGATGCCATAGTAAACATATAACGCCTCCTCAACACTATCAGCTATATCTGAGACTACTCGCTGTTAATTCTATCCAATCAAAAAATTAAAAAAAATGTGACAGAAACTGACGAAGGGCATAAAAAATATGCGCATATGAATCTAAGGTTTGTTTCCCCAATAAAAATGACTCCAACATATTTATATTAATATAAATAAAATATTTCACAACATATTAAAAAATAAGAAAAAATAATATCATATCTTAATAAATACTAATAAATTTTTCAAATATAAACTTCACAACATAACCTTTTAACTAATTTAATATTATAAAAAAAAAATATCAAATAATCAATTCTAAATAAAAAATAATATCATATCTTAATAAATACTAATAAATTTTTTAAATATAAACTTCACAACATAACCTTTTAACTAATTTAATATTATAAAAAAAAAATATCAAATAATCAATTCTAAATATAAACTCTCAATGTAAGTGACGTAATCTATCAAATGATTATTACATAAATAAAACGTGAACGCCAAGATTCGAACCTTCGCGGATAGAACCCACATGATTTCTAGACATGCCCGATAACCACTCCGACACGTCCACTCGTGTCGTGAATCTTTTACGGGATGTCATTATAAATGCAGTTATTAAATTAAAATACAATTGAAATAGGTTTTTTAGTTAACATTGCATCGTTTCAAGCGCCAGTTGTAGCTCAGGGGATGGAGCTTTGCTTCCTAAGCCAAAGGTCGTAGGTTCAACTCCTACCTGGCACGCTTTGTTTATTTTTCCTACCATCGGATGGATGCCCACAAACTCTCTACATATGTAAATTCATATCATGTAACTTGAACAGATCAATTTAGCCCATTTCCCTCATTCTTGCTACCTTAGCTGGACAACCAAAATGTTGGATCTTGTGGATCCATAACCTTAAAACTGTATTTGCTTTTCAAGCAGAAAAATTATTACAAATAATATCTTATTAATTTAAAGTAAATAAAACGATTTTCTAGGTGATTTAGATTTAATCATTTTACTTTTAATTGTAAATGTAGCTCAAAATACTAAATCGAATGTAAAATTTATATAATAAAAGATTAAAATTTAAGAAGTCTATAAATATACATGTACATTAGTGTATTTACAACATTATTAAGTACAAGTATATTGAGAAGGAATCTAAGAGTTTAAGAAAATCTAAAGAAATCAAACATTTATAAAATATTCATTATAGCAATAAAGATTGTAGTGATAGATTTGAATTACATCAGATTTCTTGGTTGAGTTACATTTTATTTGGTGTGTTTTCTCCAATATTATATATTGTTGAGGGGCATAATAAAAAAATCTACAATCCTTGGGCACATGCCCCTAAGAAAATCGTTGTCCTTATCATTTCATATGGTTAGCTACTCTATTAAGATTTGATGAAGAAAGACAATCTACTAATGATCGATGTGAAGATTCAAAAAATTCAACAAGATTTTTAGAGCACTAGAGCTGATGATTATAATCATCAAACCAAATTCTTTCAGTGTGCCATGATTCATATCATGCATATATTCTATTTTTACTCTTATTCCATGATACATATTATGCACATGATGTTTCTAATGCTTCAATGCTATATCTATCTAATACATATTTCATATGCAATTAAATGTTATACCAAAGTACTATGATACAATACAATTCAAATGTTTACATACTATTACATGGTTATATATTTCACATATTCTACAGTTCTCTTTTGACACCACTAATTTGTAGGCTATGTTTCTCATCTCAAAATGGGGCATCGTAATGGGCTTATCTTGAGAATTCATTTCCTTATGAACAACAAATTCTAGATTTATAATAGTAAACAATTTTTAAAATACAATATGGTTCATACTTTTTAGATTATGAGGGTATATAACATGCATGTGCACTTATTACTAGAATTACTTCCATACATATTCACATACACTTAATGCATATGCATGGGCATGTGCAAAACAATTATAAATTGTCAGTTCAATTGACATTCTAAATCAATTTAGTATAAAAATAGGGGGCATGACCTTAATTCATGTTCATGTTTCTATTTGACAAATTTCACATTTCATTTTTCTAAAGTTTCGGAGGTACAAAAGTTTGAAATATAATCTAAATTCATTTGCAATAGTGTGATTCATCTCATTTTTCACGTGGACCACATTAGAGACTAATGACACTCAATGTCTATGATTTCACTTGAACGAGCCACATTTGATGGTTTCATCCCTTCTGCCATGTTTGAGTTTAGTGACACTCAATGTTTATGATTTAATTGTAGTGATCCACATTTTGTGGTTCCACCCCTTCAATTATTTTACAAAGTGCTCTACACATTCAGATGAGAGCTCAAGCATATAATCTTTCTAACTTAAAGGTTTTCACTGTGTCTGCATGGGATAGTATTAACCTACACATATCATATCTCAATAGACTCTGACTCACATGGAGGTAAAATAAATAGAATTTGTGATAATTATTTAAGATAATGACCAATGAAATTCACAAATCTAGTATAGGGTTTCCTATGCCACAAATGCCAAGAGGAAAGGGTTCTAAAGCCTAAGCCTATGACACAAAGATATGGATCTCACTAGACCTTTATGAAATTAAATGTGCAAGTACAATAAATGATGGTAAGTATGCAAGTAAACTAAATTAAACTAAGGGGAAGGGTTCAAATGATAATAAAAGGTAAGATGCCATGTTTAGCTAATGGGGGTCTAGGCAACCTAAAATGGAAGAGGGAAAGTCTAAGTAATTATATAGCTACACTAACTTAATTTTGTATAGAGAGAACCTAGACAAAGATGCACACACATTCATTCACTAAGCAACAAGTAATATCTTACTATCAAGTAAATAAATGAAAGAGTATATGGTTACTTACCCTGGAGTGGACTCATTGAGCATCAATCACTTTTTAGCACAAATGGAGCTTTGAAAGAGATTTTGTGGGTTGAATATTTCAAATGGCTTGACAAATACTTGATATATCCTCATCTAAAGACTCCCAATGACTCCTCTTATAAAGCTTCAAAGACTACCACAAGACAAGCTTATTCAAGATAAGGTTCTAGACCACAAACTCTTCCAAATATAACTTAGATTAGAAGTGCGAGTGAAAACAAAGTGAATATAATGTATGATATGATTAGAATGAAATATGACCCTTATACATATTGATCTAATACCTAAATCCAATCCTATCTCTAAGTTTATGGTATCAGCGTGGCCGATATAGATAAAAGAAGTTAACAAACATAGAATGATACCAAACAAGTTGATACAATACATATGTCAAAAGACAAGCTTAAAATTGCATCGTGCTATCTGATATAATACAAAAATAAAAAATGCATGAAATAGACGGTATCGACTAGGCCAATATCATGAGATACATGGAAACTAGCACAACTGAATGAGGATAAGATATAAGGAGGTAAATGGAAAGCGAATATAATGTATGATATGATTAGAATGAAATATGACCCCTATATATATTGATCTAATACCGAAATCCAATCCTAACTCTAAGTTTATGGTATCAACTTGGCTGATATAGATAAAAGAAGTTAACAAACATAGAATGATACCAAACAAGCCGATACAATACACATGTTAGAAGACAAGCTCAAAACTACATCGTGCTATCCGATATAATCCGAAAATAGAAAATACATGAAATAGATGGTATCAACTAGGCCAATGTCGTGGGATACATGGAAACTAGCACAACTGAACGAGGATAAGATATAAGGAGGTAAGTGGAAAGATACTTTAAAGAAGCTAGGCTGATAGTAAGAAATGATGTAATCATGATATAGTGGCAACATCTCTCACAAAGCACCGCAAACCTACTTGTCTCTTTTTGATGCACCCTTTAAGGTGTGAACTTAGGGAGACTGATGTTTGACAAGTCATTGCAAGAGAAAAATTTAGTAAATGATAAAGTGAAAAATATTGTGTATATACACTGGTTTTTAAATTGAGACTTGATCACTCTCAATTCACCACAGACTCAACATTTATCCAAATGCCTCAACAAGAGGGCACACACACTTTTCCATATTCAAGTTACAGAGTAATTAGATTGAATACTATATCAGGTATATTCTTGCCTTGCTCTCTTTTCAAATTTTTAAAATTTAATTTTTAAAATTTTAATTTTCAAATATGGACAATAACTACTTTCAGTGGCATTGCTGCATATTTTATATTGAGGCACCTTGCACAATCAAACTTCACATCCAAATAAAAAGTGTGTATACACACTTAGGTTCACATCTCTTTTACTTTAGTAATTTCACTTCATTACATCACTAGAATATAGGGGGGAGGTAAATATAGACACTCAAATTTAATTATTAATTACTTAAAAATATTTAATATTGACATCTTTACCTTATTTGATCTATTTGTCATTTCATCAACTTGCAATCTCTATGAGAGCCTTCAATATTATATACACTATCTTCAGAATACTAAAAACATCATTCAGACATCCCTTTATGGTTTTTACTAGACAAATTTCAAAATGTTTTGTCCTTTTAGGACAAGATCGCACTAGCAAAACAAGGCCACGATGCGGCCTTACCTACTAGTGTGCCCATATCCTAGGTACTATAATGGTCACTTTTCAAATTTGAGATGCTCTGTGTCAGCCCTCCTATGCTTATAAAAAACTTAGTTAACAAAAATATTTTGAATTTCCACTATATAAGCAACTCAAAATCACTTCATACACTACCTAAAAGACCTTATAAAAAGTACTGCACACTAAAAAATAACACTAATCTTTCCAATTCAAATTCTAATTTATCATAACAGTCAAAGGCCAAGTCTGAAGCTATTTTATTACAGGTCAAGGGCACTCATTGTCAAACATTCAATTCAATTCACTAGTTGCATTCATATAATAAATATCAAGACTCACACACTCATTCTAGGAGGGAGAACTACATCGGACTGAGGCCTTTTGGGGCTATGTAGACAACATTTAGATTACACTATATTTTTTAAGGATAACTAGAATATTCCCTTTGCTTGATTCTCTCTTTTGTATGTTATATTCTATTTAGTTTATGTGTAGGAGCTAAGGTTTTGTTATTGTGAGACTTTCACACATCAAATCGGCACCTGCAAATTATTGATAGTGCATCTCTAACAGCTGCATGCACCCAAACAAGAAAATCACTTGTATAGTTAACCTAGACACCACCATGGTCAAAAGGCAAGGCAAGAATGCAACCTTGTCCTCCTAGTGTGTTATTGTCTCAATTCATTAATTTCATATGCAACACAACTCAAAGATCTTTCCAGTCAGTTTATTGTGAATGACCAACCTACATAGTCAACACACATCAGGATTGAGCTAATTTCATTTATTTATTTAAATTTTTTATTATTTATAGATTATTTAAAATTCTATATTTTACATATTTCATATTTAAGTTCGTGTATTTTGTAATCTAAATCAATTTCCATTAGTTTAATATTAATTACATTGATTTGATAAATCAAAAAATAAACATACAAACAATATGAAATTAAAGTGCAAGAAAGATAGACTAGTCAAGAATAAAAGGTACTTTTGTGGATAACTATAAAATTAAAATTTAATTGAGAAGAAGCCCCTTAAAAAGCTAGTATTGAGAGATCATAAGGTACTTATTCTACTTCTTCTAGTAGCTAAAGTTGAAACTAAGGATTTATCATGTTCTAGACTCTTCATAAGTTTTTTTTAATGTTAAAGATGGTAGCATCCATATAGATAACAAGGCATAACTAGATAAATGAGGATACATAGATTAGAAGAAACAAATCAGATTATAGGAAACATGGAATTTAGAATACCACTAGCTTAAGCCTATGTAACAAACCTAGTAACAATGAAAAACTCTAAAATAATTCCTTTGAGTTCTTGCCTAAGTGAGAGAATAAGTTTAACTGAAGTCTATATAAAGAGTGTGATAGAAAACAAGGTAAACAATGCGTTAAGTACGTAAAGTTTGTCAGATTGCCACAAATGGATTCATTTCAATTCTTTCTTGACGAAGAAGACAATCTAATTAGCAAGGTATAAACAACCCATGAGAAACCAATAACCTACAAAAAATATAACATATTCATATCTAAATTCAGCTTGAAGGAATGGTTTGGGTAAATATGCAGAGGATTATAGTATGGGAAATTGCTTGCATCAATCACATTTATTGCAACTTATCTTAGCTGTTGAATTATCAATTTACTCTATGACATTTGAGGATCTAGGCTTGGAAAAAGTGGCCGTTGAGGCATCAAGCATTAGAAGGTTCAACTTATCTAAAAAATTCAGTCATGTTTCTGAAATAGTTGCCCTTTCACTGGGTTGGTAGCCTGCATGGATAATGTATCTATCCCATTAAGAGTATCAATAACTCCACTATCTTATTATAGTGACTGCTAATAATTATATTAGATTGATTTATACTAAAAAGCTAATCTTTTTATAATCTCTTAAATGTGTGATAAAAATGCCTAAGAATTATGTATGAAATGAAATAATAATGTAATCATTCCAAATTCATAAATAACATTATATTTTAAGCATAAAGATGAAGTTTAAGAGTTCAAGAGTCTTGGGTTATAGGGGCAAGTTTATCCAATACTCACAAACTCGTTGATTTTAATTTGGGCAACCAATCACAATTTTTTAATATTTATAACTTTTTGGTATGATTTTTGTGATTTGTGGAGAGACCATAGATTTAATATTGAAGAAAAAAGATTGCAGTGTGACAATTAGTTCACTCAAATCATCCATAGACATAGACAACAATTTATTACAAGTATATGAGGCTCTGCCAACATGTCAAAGTTGATGCAAATTACACCATCAATTTCATAAACTAACTTCACTCCAGGCTTCCAAGCTTCAGCTTGCTCTTTTATGTATATTCTAGGACAATGTGAAAACCTTCAAGCATAAAACATCCTAATCTTTCATGTATATTCCTGGACAATGTGGAAACATTCAAACATAAAACATAACTATTACATTATAAAATGTAAAGTGTAAAATTATCTTGATCCCATAAGGATGTCTAGTACAGGTAAGAGATGTGCTTGTTATGTCTTGACTTCAAAAATTACGCCATGTTGATACATCTCTCTAAAAAAAAAATTGCAGCCATTAAAATAGACCACACTGGAGAACCATAGTAAAGGTTACTATCCACATTACAATGACTCTTCTCTTTTTTGCACTCCATTAAAAATACATACCCAAAGGCTTTATCTCCAACATCAAAACCTTCAGTGATGAGAATGTATCCTTCAATTGTTCTCTGAGAATAAAATTTCATGTGAAATGACTATGGAATGAGATCTAGTGCCCTTCATATTGTCATATGATCCAATATAATCATGAAAAAACCATACTTAAACCTTTATGAGTACTTCCATATCTATTATCTACTCCTACCATGAACATAAATTACCTTTATTAGATACAAACACAAATAATTGACTATTGTAAAGAGGTTATTAAAAAGCCTATAAGGTCTAAAAACTACTTTCCCCCTCCTTGTAGTAGTGCATTTTGTTTGACTGCTCATGTTTTTTTATGAGTATTCTCTTGGTTTTATGGGCATATATTTCTTTGTGCAAATAATTTCCATAATATCTAGTATTTACAAAGAGTTGACTTAATGGTTCTATATGTAGAGCATCCCTGCAACATTTATTTACCACTAAGTGTAATCTCTTGTTCATATTCACTTTTGTGGTCATCCTTATTAATTATCCTTTATGATTCTTTCTCCTTATATGCATTCTAATAGATCAATCATATATACAATCGCAACTTTGCTTCCATTAAACACAAGGCAATTCATTATTGTATCCAAAGATCAAAATGTGTTGCACAACCTATGTTTCTAAAACTCAATCTCAAGGAATCACCAACCATAGATTCCATTACATGTTCAAGTATTGAAGCCATTTTAAAAGTATTATTAGTTTTCACATTTGTAGCAAAGATCATTGAAACTTTGTAGCCGAATATATTCTAGGCACAACAATATAGAAACCTACTTTCTTATTTTATACTATACTACAAGACATATTAGACCATGGAATTTTAGTCAGCATTTTCTAAAGGGAACTAAACTAGAAGAAACCAAAGTAATTCTTGTAAATAAAATATGCATTTTGAGCCACATAAGTTTTAGATGGTTGAATTATTTACTACATCTATTGTATTTAAAATCATTACAGCTTTGCCATATTCCATATTTAATCCCTAAAGATGAGGCATCCACTACTGAAAGAATAGTTTAAGAAGAATGGAAACTTTAGAAGAAACAAATTTCATTGAATAGACATATTGTATTTAGAGTGTTATCAAAGAACTATGGAAAGGATACAATAGTCACATGAGCCTTTGCATTTCTGAGATTAGTTGAAATTATTTCAAGTCATTTATTTCTCTGGTCCTATGTATAATTTTCAAGTGGAAAACATTATTTCAAAATATGAAGGATTGGTTTTAATGGGTGCTTTATTTTTAGTGAATCTTATTGGTGTACTTCAATCCTAGATGCGTTATTATGCAAGTGCATTTCTTCTTGATGGAAGCTATGTATAAGAAATAATTCTAACTATCAATTTTGAAAATACAAAGATACATCACTATTCATGATCATTCAAACCGTAATTCTTAACAACCCTATGGTTAAAACCCTTTAGAAGTGTCAATCTAAGATAATCACTACTCGAGTCTAAATGCTTAAATAAACTTCTGAGATCCTTAATAGTATGAAAATAATAAAATTACAAGCATGGAAGATAAATTGAACTGATTGGTTTAAAATATCATACCGTCTAAGTCAATTAGTTATCATCATTTCATATCATTAGATTATATGGAAACACAATCTAGTGGTTTTCACTAATTATAATTCCTCTTATAGATTAATTATTATCATATAATTATTCTCATTGAAAAAAAGAACATCTATTTATCAGAATGTATCAAAGAGAGATTAGAAGGACCAAAACACTTGAAGTTTTACCAAATCATAATGAATCTAATGGTCAAAATATATTAAAAACACTAGTAGTACATCCTGTAATTCTATAAAATTTTAAGGAACTTTCTTCCAAATAATACAAATGCTTCAATGTCAATATTTTCCAATAGAAACCCTATTATTTCAACATAGAATTTCAACAAAAATTTATTGTAGGGAACTTGCAAAATATGAACAAATACAATATTCATATTTTAGAGAATCATTAGGAAAGAGAACAATATGTAGATCAAGATGCAAACATGTGTCACATTTTTTTAGGTTTTCATCACCACAATATGCCAGAACAAGTAGCAAACTGTTGCATCCCTTTGTGCACCAAGTCATAGTCACTACTGACATGACAAACATGAAAATACCTTGATGTGGGATAAAAGTTAAAAGTGTTGATAAAATCAACATGGGAAACATCCACCAAGCTGGGGAACTAGTATAGATCCAAGACACCATTTCTCCCTACCAACATGTTGAACACTACATAAAAGTATAGATAAGCCATATGAATCTAGCCTAACATCACCCCAATATGAAGCACCCCTGCAAATAGTTGAAATATCCCATATGCATTATAGAATAAAAATGGGACCGATAGGTCTTCATTCTCATGTGGTATTAACCTAATGGAGTTCAAAATGTTTAGGGATTTCTTTGTTATAAAGTGATTATTTATGTCGATTATTCCAACAAGTGGGGCTCACCTTCAAAGGCTCCAAAGTTGTTTCTAGATTAATCAGGAGGGTGTGCAAATGACATGGTCGTGAATCCAATGTCAAATGAATATAATTTGTGTTAATAGGGGGCCTCACCTAGGGTTGGAATGGAGGAATTGAAGGCCTTCTGGGCTTGGATATATGGATGCCTCCATCCAAATCCCTTAGAGGTACATTAAATTATTTGGAACACATGAATATAAATGAATTTTATTGTATACCCAAGTGCCTAGAATAGAAATCCACCTAGGAATTCACTGTGTGGTGATTTTGTTGATATTTTCATCCACAATAGTAAATTCCCAACAAAAAGATGATCCAAATTTAATATGGATTTCATATTTTATCATAGAAATACATCTACCATGATCACACAAAAAGATAAAGGTAAATAAATTCACATAAAGAATTGTTACCATGGAAATAAGGGAAAAACAATAAATTTCCCAAGAATAAAATAAATATACATTTATGGTTATTTCCTAGAGTCTTAGGACCAAGTTTTCCAAACCTCCTAATGTGCCACATAACACTTTATAGATGTAATAACCCATAACCATTACTCAAAAATGAACCATGGAAAATGATGCAAAAAATGAGGATTTATATTTTATAATACTCGATGCTATCCTTCCTCTCCATATACCGCAATATACTCCTCCCATATATGTACCCCTTGACCTTACCCCTAATGCATAGTTTAGAAACTATATTTTTAAAACCTTTATACCCCTTAATATTGGGTAATATATTGAGTAAATTTTTCATTAATATTAATATTAATATGGGGTATTATATAGTATGTGATGTTACTTTACAAAAACATATTGGTGAACCCACATTATCTTCAATGATCTTTATCCCTTTAAGGATTTATTGCTTGTGATAGATTTGAATTTTCTTAGAAATTCTTTATGTGTTTCCTCATCTATGGAAAGATCTTGTTTCACATAGCATTACAATATACTCCATCTAATTGTTCTATAGTTTACCCTATTGCATGCTTCTATTTTTCTTACCTCCACGTCTTAAGTCATTCTAAAGTTTTTGAAATTTTACTGCCACACCCTAGTATATTTGCAAAAATTTTGCTTGCTTATGTGCCTTTTTTAAATATTTTGTTGAGTTTCATATTCTCCAAATCCTAGCCATTGATTGTAGAAATTATGTAAATTTGACTTCTATCTGTGTAATATATCTCTTGTTGTAGATAAGAATATTATTGGATGTGATTTCATTATGTAATTCTCTAAAATGTTCAAATTTAAATGGTATATTCTTAGCATGTGTGTAATGTTGTGTATCATGTTTCTCTTATTATAAAAAATTACTAGTATTCTTATTCAAAATTTATGTTTCCAATAGAAAATCATAAAATTTTAGAATATGGTCTAAGATATGTGAGGGTTTCATGTAATTATGATAATGATTCATGTCTACATCTTACTACTCTTGATAATGATAGAAAAACTTTTGTGCCTCATATAGAAATGTATTATTATAATTTAGATTTTTCCCAATGTATGATAAATTATTATAAGGTAGACCATACTATGCAAAGGAGGGATAGTGAAAATAATGTAATAGTCCCTCTTAATATTCCTCAATCTCAAGGTGAAAACAACCCAAACATCCCCCCTAATCTCACTCTGAAAGCTCCTAAACTTAGGTTGCAGGTTGTAAAATATTATGATATTATGGAATTAATTAAAAAATATTAATGCTAAGATATCTGTCCTTGAATTTATTTCCAAATCTAAAGTGTATAAGGATATCCTTTACAAAGAATGAGAGGGCACAATGTTTCCAAGTGATACGTAACCATCATAATTTACTTCTAATGTTAAATATTTGGAAGATAATGAGAATATAATATACTTTGACGAAGATGAGATGCCTTCAAAATATATAATTGATCAATACTTACCCTTGTACGTCATTTAAGTTACAATTAACAATATAGGGATCAAAAGAGTACTTGTTGAGAATGGTTTAGGATCAAACATTTTGAGTGAGACTTTTCTCTTAAAATTAAACATTGTAAGACAAGCCTTTGATAACTTAGATATGATCATTAAAGGTTTTGAAAATCAAGCAAGAAATGCTATTGGATAAATATGATTAAATAAATAAATCATATAAAAAATTATAGCTACAAAAATGTGAAGTTATACCTAATGAGGCAAACTATAACTTTTTACTGGGAAGACCTTAGATCCATGAGTGGGAGCTATCCCATCTACTCTACATATACCTTTGAATTTCATACATGAGAGAAGTTTTTATACATGCCCTACCAATGATGTGTAATTTATATTTTTGAAGATGATTGAACATCAAGATACTATCATTCCTCTCTTGAAATATTTAACCAACTATAGTTGCACCCCAATAATTTATTTTTATGGAAGTAAAGGCAATACTTGATTTTGGTGAATGTAGTATTGATAAGGAATATCATGAGGATAATGATTACCACACTGATAGCATAGATGAGAGGTTTTTAAAGTTAAATTTTAAACCAAAAAATCTATGGAAAGTGGAGATGACATAAGTGTATTTGATACTCCATCTAAGTGTTACATGGTTTTGATGGTTATTTTTTACTCAATGCCATGCAAATACTTGTCACATAAAATTCATTTTTTTATTCCATTACTTCTTAAGGAAATCTAAGAAAATAGTTGTAGTCATCGAGGTGTTGAGGGATATAAATGGAAGTGAGAAATATTGAGTTAAAGGTCATGAGAAGAAAGAGAAAGGAGAGAGGAATGATTGAGAAATATATGTTATTATTTTAAAGTGATTCAAGGGTTTCATTATTATCGAGTGATTGTTATGCATTGTCTTAGAGAAACAAATCCTTACTCACTCTTTAACTTAATGAAACTTTCCACTTTAGTTTGACATTGACCTCTGATTGAAAGAAATGAATAATGAGAAGTAAAGATTGGATGTTATAGGAATTGTATTTTGAGATGTTAAATCTTTTATTTTTCATGGCTATTATTAGTTAGATTTGTAAAATTTGTCATGGGTTTTATTGTGTTGTAGGTGTAAGGTTGGTCAAATAGTAAAGGCTTTACAAGGGTTTGTCTTATAGTAAGGAGTACATCATTAGGTTTGGTGGGCCATCATGAAATATTCCTTACTAATCATGAGGTCATGGTTAAACCATTATTATTCAACCTTTTCAAATAATGATTTTTTCTCTTTTTTCTAATAGATTGGTGTGTTAAAAAATATAATGAAGCTAAGATTAAAAAATCATTTTTGATATGATTTATCTAGGGTTCTTTGTAGACTATAGTTAAAGATAATATCAATCACTGATCTACCAATATCTTAAATTGTGATAACATATATTTTTAAAGATATAGAGAAAAAATGTACCTTATTGTAATTTGCATCTAGAAATTATTTTGGTGGACAAATAAATAATTAATGCCCATAAATGAGAATGTTAGAATAAATGCTAATAATGGTGATGGAGGTAGGACTAGTAGTTGCCCCAAAGGTGTAAGTAAAGCTAGAGGAATTGTAATTTTTTTTTCAATTATATCTGATAAATATTAATATGATATATTATATATTTCAAATATATTATATTATCTATTGATATATGTATAATTTTTTATTTGATATGGTAAAATATAGGTTTTACAGGGACATAGAACCACAAGAGTGCATTACATAAGTTTAAACAAACCAACTAGGGCCGAGAAACCAAAAAGCAAAAAATAGTACTTAAAACGGAAGCAAAAAATAAGAAATACTAGTAAAACTAGGAGGGTCCCTCTTGAGGGTCTTTAGCTTCAACAATGTCCTTTTTTGAGATGGTCAATTTATCATTTGAAACTTTGGTTTGAGTGTGGTTTTTAGGGCCTTCAACCGCTTCACTGAGGAAGATCATTCTGGGATGATTTTTACCTTTTACCTATAAGGAAGACTCTTTGGGGAGGACTCCCTTGGGGGAACCCAGGGGGGAATTTCAAAACCTTAGGAGAAGTCATAGCAAGGGTTTGAGGGGGCTGAGCAGAGTGAACAAAGGCCTAGATAGTTGTTTCGGCCTATTTGTGTAATGCATTCCAATATTATATAAGTTTGGCTAGGCCAAAACCAACTTGTTTCCCCTTTGAGTTAAAGTTTTCCACTGGCTGTCTGTTTCTTTCCAACTCCTTTGTAACCATGGCCTTCCCTTTCCAAGATGATTTTTTAAGGGTCCCTATTTTAATTGGTTTTGGTTTGGGAATAAACAATAATTTGAGAGGGAGGTCATCTGGGGGGGATTGTGATGAGCTATTCTAGGGGGTGTGATCAGAAGGTTGGTGGGATCCCTCAGTAGGATCCTCCATTGGGGAGTCCTCCTCAGAGGAAGAACCCCTGGGGGGAACTTCTCGGCCTAAAATGGCTTGGCCATGCTTAACAAGGAGGAGGATTAGGCCTTGATGAAAAATGGGATTGGTAATCATTTACTTGGTGAAGCAAGATAGTGTTCTCAAGGGACTTAAGAAAGAAATAGGGAAAACTGATCTTATACCCAATGAAATGATTTAAAAGTAAAAAAATGGTGAGAGATGATTAGTGTATATTTACCTTCTAGTGTCATATATGACTTGATTTGAAGGCAAATTTTTGGCCAATAACATGGGAGGTCAGCCCATGGGAACCCTTTCTTGTCTGTCTGCATAAAATCATTTGTTCTAACAAACCATTGTAGGGACTCTTATTTTTTGACTGGTCCTTGAATGCCTTTACACCTATGCATGACATGCTAATGACATCACTGATGAACTCCTTCAAGACATTGATGGTAATACCACACATAGAAACTTTCTGCTTTGTCCAAGCTACCATGAAGTCTCAGGTAATATTGACATTATGCTCAATGATCCATTTCATAAATTATGTGAGGCCCCCTTTTTGAGATTCTTCCAATCTTTCTTTTGCTCATGGACCTCCTTGCAGGATGTTGGTTTCAGTCGATCCCTATTGACATCCATGGGGACTGAGAATGCAGAGTCAAACTGGGAGAAATGAAGCTTCTAGATGGGGTAGAGGTGAGTAAGATAAAAATGGGTGAGAAGTCCCATCAGGAGCTTGTAAAACTAATTAAGAACCCTTATTTTGAAATGATTATGGATCAGCTTGATTAAGATCTACCCCATCATTGTGAGATCATGTACATGTAGAGGGATGGATTTTTGAATCCACATTGATACTTTCATTACATATGATATTAAGGACATTAGAGGGGATGCTATCATGATAGTTTGTTAAAAGGTGGAGATTGACCCCAATGTTGGCGAGGAGGTTGGCCACCCCATTTCCTTCCTTGTAGGTGTGCATGAGTTGAAAATGAGGTATACCTTTTAGGAGGTGTTTCATGTCATCAACTATATCCTTAATAGTGTGGAAGGGTGTAGTTTTTCCTTCCAAAGCATTAAGGATGTCCAATGAGTCTCCCATATATGTCCAATTGAAATGAAAGGATTAAATAAAATAAAAAATCGTATAAAACAAAACATAATGCAAATTGATAACTTATTTTAATTAAAGCATTCTTGTAGAAAGTAATCAGAAGATGACCTCTTATAATAAGACTAATTTATACAATTGTGTATTATATTACATATCCTTTATGGATGTGTACAATATGTTAAATGCTTATAGATGTGTATAATATGCTCTACTTATAGCATTTTAATTAAATAATAAAGAACAAGAAAAAAAAATTATTCAATAATCGATTCACACATGATATGTGCTCATCCATCATTATCTAAATAAGTTAAAATATATATTGTCAATATAAAATATTTTAAAATCATACCCAAAGCCTATAAAAGTTAACGACATTATATACCTTTGATATGAACTATTTTCTGGCCATACCCGAAGCCTATATAAGTTAACGACATACAGTCATCTACAAATTTGTCTAGAAAAAATAATCTTGTCTCACCAGTTCTTTTGAAGAATAAACATGACCAAAGAAAAGCTTACATTCTCAAACCAAAATCGTGCATAACTACATATTATAAGTAGCTAGGTTTTACTTCTCTTTTATACTTTTTAATAGATATTTTAAATATATTTATTCAATAAAAAATATATATATTAAATTTAACATTTTTATATTAAATTTTATGAATATTATAGCAATCAACAATTTTTGTAATTTTTAATTAATAAGTAATAAATGTTATTTAAATTAATTGTATTAATATATTTTAAAAATTTAAATTTTATTTTACACTAAAGTCTTAATCTTCATATAATTAATTTTCATCTAATTCTTCAATCCAGTGAAGGTGATAGCCTCCACTAAATAACTCAGATATACCTTTCCATCCATTGCCGACATGACAATTGCAGCTTCCTTAGTATTAAAGGTGACAAAACCAAAACCTCTTGATATGCCACTGTCTCTATCCAAGATTACCCTTGCTATACCAATATTGTAAATTTTAAAATAATTAACATGATCCAGTAATATACCTTAAAAAAATTAAATTCCAATAGTCTTTGCTGAGTCATACCTTCATACCTCACCAAAATCACTGAAAGCTTCTCTCAAGGATGAATCATCCACTCCCCAAGAAAGCCCTGCAAAGTTACTCAAACAATAATCAAACATATTTAACATCATTAAATATCACAAATAACTAAAAGCTATAAAATGTTGAAAGTCTTGAAAGTACCTCCTAAAAAAAGATTTAAAGATGACATAAAACTATACCTAATCATGAAACTCTTTATTTCAAAATTATTAATGTGAATTCGGTAAGAATTAGGCAAACAAGCAGATCATAATTGCACCATGACGTTAACATGGCATACAAATTTTGACAAATATCCCACACACAGAAGTGTTTCTATTTTTTTACACTAGATTAGGTGGGAGGCCAAAAAATTAGATGATTATTTACACATGAATGTATGCTATAGGCATGTCAAAAAAGTTCACCACCCAACGCTTCCTTGACGCTGCAATCAATCCTTATGTTCTAAAAAGGAGATCCTAATTCTAATCCATGTGAGAAAACAAGTTAGCATTGAAATGGTGTAAAATAAATATACTTTTATTTGTATCATATGCCTTCGATTAATAAATATAAATGTGAAAAAATTAAAACAAATCAAAAATGTAGGAAAACAAAGGGTGTTTCTCTATGGTGTCACCTTCAAAATTCAAAGCAGTTACCACTATCACTACCATCATAGTGGTTTCCACTACCACTGCCATGTTATAATAAGTTCTCCACCACATACCCTTATTCCTCCTCCTCCTCCTGCTTAGCACGTCATCATCTTTATATGAGTCATCATCAAAATATCCACCAATATAGTGGGAGTTGGCATCTAGGTCATATCCGCTTATCCCAATTTTTTTTTATTGACACATTCATGAAAACCTCCATTACTTGTAATCATGTCTTGAACTGATTTAGACCATGCCACTGTAACATCAGAATTTTGAACTTGAACAGCTTGATCACAATTTTTCTTATTTGGTGATTAGTAGAACACTTGCCAATGGTCTTCAGATCTTTAAACGAATCACATAATAGATAAATCTAATATTACTACTGAACTGAATATTAGAAAATGGTCTGCTCGTGGGACCCTTGTCTATGTGTTTTCTCGATAATTCTCCAGCATCCAACTTATGCAATTTTGGATCCCATGATGATGTGGACCCATTTATGCTAGTCTTGCTCCTACTCTGGCTCAGGGTCAAGATCCTGCACTTGTTACTACCACTGTCACTACCACAAGTCAACACTAGAATGGTGTGAAAAGAATATACTTTTATTTGTCTCATATGAAATGAATACTAAGTCTTCCTCCCTCTGTAATAAGCCTCCAATTAATAAATGTGTGTGTGGGTTTGATGTAGTTATAAATAACTCTATGAATTTGATTTGGTTATAAAAAACAAGTCTCTCATTTTCTTGAAAGACAAAGCCCTTGTCATTCATGCTTCCTTAAAAATGTCTTTACTTGTCATCTTACCATTATCCTATGTCAAGAGATGGTTTTATTATCATACAAAATTTTGGGGGATTATATTTCCAAGGGTAACACGAATATATTGATTAGGGCCACATGTTAAACTTAGTTATGCTAAAACATATCTTGTGCCTTCACCTTTAGCTTGTAGTATTTGTGATTGCATGTTGTGAGTTTGCCATAATGATTAAACGAACTTATTTCATTTATGATTCAATTGGACTTATTTACGGATCCTAGTTCTAGTTTGGCATAATATCATCGATGGTGATACATGTTTATGCATGTGTTGATGCATGGGGTATAATGACCACCAAATCGGAACCTATATGCTTGTTTGGAGCTATTCATATGGTGAGTTCAATTTTTTAGTCTTTCATTTTTATTTTATTATGTGATATATTGGTTGTTTACAATTTATATCTATTTAGCTGACTATGTGATTGTAATTTGGTACCTTGAGAAAAGCATTGAATTATTGCATCCTAGATATTAAACATCATGATTTTGTCTTAAAAAATCATGATTTATCTAAAGGAGACGAAATTTTTGGTCTTTGATTTTTATAAGAAGTAGTTTTATAAAGCTAACTCGATATGATGTATGAATTGTATTGGAGCCATCGTGGCAATTTTTATATTAGTTATTGGTTTCATTAATTTCTAGATTTACGTATGCAAATATTTATTTATGCAAATGTGACTATTGTCAAGTTGGTTTGATTGTAAAAAATAAGTGATATATCTCCATTGTGTATATTTAACTTATATGTTATGAACTCATTAGTGATCAATGCATTGGGAATCCAACAATTCTAAAGAATATGGTAGTGCTATTCAATTTTATATATATATATATATATATATATATATATATATATATATATATATGTATATATATATATATATATATAATTTTACTTTAATTTGATTTTTAAATTTAAATATGATAAAACTAAGGGTTGATTTATATTATATAAAACATATAAATAATACACAAAATTTAATGTAAAAGACAAAATATGATTTGAACAATTGCACTTGCTATAAATAGGCATAACCTAAAGGATTGATATATTTAATGTATTAATATTTTATGCAGGTTTGAGACTAAAATGTAAGTGATAGAAGGTTAAAAGTAGATTGTGAATAGCTCATATTAGGAACATGGGTGTCTAGAACCGTTAGGATGAATCTATCAACCTAGATGTATGCATATGCAAATGATAACATATGTCTTATGTTAGATTTGTTTTCATGTATAGTGTATTTGTGTTTCAATACAAGCCATTATGTATATTTATAATCCATCTATGTGTGTGATATTAGAGCTCATTGTGTGCATGGTATCCAAAAAACCTATCTCTTTCTCTCTAAAACACTAGTTCCACTTTTAACACTAGGTTTAGGCTTACAAGAAGGGAAGAATAATGGGTTAAGCTGAACTCAACCACTCCCAAATGAATGTTTGACCATTTATTACATATATAATACTCTAAATAGGGAATTAAAACTGTTGTCCCCCAAAAATGACTTCTTATTTTTGGGACAACATATGAGCTATTTTGGGCCTACAGGGCCAAAATTCCTCTCTTCCCTTCTCAAAAATTATTCGAGAGGGCTTTCAAATTCCTCATTTTTCAAAGCTTTTTCAGTAAAGGGAATAACAGGTTCAACGTTCAATCAGTTTAACGCACGGGTTCAAGAGTTCAAAGGTTGCCTTAGTTAAGGAAGGATGCGCGCAAAAGAAAGAGTCAGGCGGACGCTGCCAAGTGTCATCGACCGAGCCCCATTATGCTTTGTTTCTGAGAAATGGTGGAAGCTACCACGTGTCCCTGATGAAGCTCTTCGAAAGCCACCATGTGTCAACATCTGTGGTTCTTTCCTTCCATTTCACTATGTTGAGTAAAGACATTGGTGGGCCCTGGCACGAGTGACTAAATTGAAGCGAAAGCAGCCAAGTGTCTGCATTTGTATGACTATTTTGTGACCCAGTAGAATACGACATGTGTTGGCATCTACTTCTCAGAGTTCTTTATAAGCTGCAGGGTCCCCTTCAATAAAGCTTCTTCCAGAGTTCTATGGAGGGCGACAAGTGGTAGCTGTGGAAGGCTTCACTATGTTTTTCCTAAGAGCAGTGGACCGTGCCACGTGTCCCATACAGAGAGTGGTGGATGTCGGTAAGTGTCATCATTCGCGAGAGCCCAACTAAGCCCCAAACATTTCTACAATGTTGCAAAGGCCTGAGAAGGTGGATGCTGCCAATTGTCAATAGCAGAAGATGCCACATGTCCCTCAAGATGCGATAGAAGATGCCACGAGTCCTTGCCTGTTCCTGCAAAAGATGCCACGGGGCACTTGTTCAAAGAGCGAAAGGCACCATGTGTCAAAGGAAAGGGGCACTCACAATGCAAAGGCACACATAGAGCTAAGGAAAGGTTTCCTTCAGACAAATTGTCTAAAGAAATTCCTTCAGGCATTTTGTTCGAAGGAAATAAAAGGGACGATAGCCTGTCAAAGAATCAAAGCCCGAAGGCCACTTGGAAGACACCGAAGGGCATGTTCCCTTCGAAAAAGGTTTGAGCCTCAGAGGGTAGCAAAAGCTGCCAAGTGTCACAAGCTGAGACACAGTTTCAAATGAAGCCCTAAAGCATGAAACTCACCATGTGTCTCATCCCAGCGCATCAGAAGCTGCCACATGTCTGCATCTGCATCCCTAAGCCTCTAACAGTTTCAAAGCTTATCCCAATAAGCTTATTTCAAAGTTATAGATGTCGATAGGTGTCATCATCCTTGTCATAGTAGAAAGTGGCCATAATAAGTGAGAAAGGCATGAGAGAGTTGCTAGGAAGAATGACGGGCCCGCAAACGTCAAATTTGTCGTGATGAAGTGTCTATTGATTTTAGCAGACTTACATCTCGGACTCGAATGCATTTAAAAGAGCCTAAGGCTAGCATCGAGAAAAGGAAAAGACAAAGAGGGAAACTCAGTAGAAGTTATTTCTAGTAGGTGAAGCAGTTCATCGAGTAGATATTTGGGGCCTGCAAACATTGAAAGCGTCATCTGTTTGTCCCCTTTGAAATAAAGGTAGAATAGACAGTTGTGCGGCTAAGCAGGTGATAGAATGAGAGATTCAGGCTTGGGAGGAGGCACTAGAGATGAATCAACACACCATAGTTAAGACAACTACCCTATTTTCAATGCAGTCCTTTGACAAACTTGGAAATGCATTCAAGGCATTGAATGCACAACATGGGCCGTTCTTTGGAAGTAAGTGCCAAATCTCCCTTAGGCCTTTATATAATAGAATCTCTTGTAGCATTTGAAGGGAGATATTCCCCTTACTAGAAGTGAAACTCTACCCAAATTGAAAGGCATTACTGAGACTCTGAGCTTAGATTGTAGTTCATATTTCTTTGATTAAATGAGAAAGCAAGTTACTTGCAGACTTTGTGCTGTGATAGCTTGTGCTACTTTAGGAGATTGTTCTTATGTCTGTCTTTTGAAAGCATTCTTGTTAATTTTATTTAACAAGCAGAACTAGTGGAGGTGATAAGGAAGGTGTCCTGAAGCCAACTACTTTCAAACTTTGCACTATCATAGTTGTCTTCAGTGTGTGTTTTTCTTTTCCATTTCTGTGTAAAGGACATTGGGATGACTTTGTGCCCCCATTGTTATTCGTATCTCACTCTTTGGGTAGTTGAGGTGGAAAATTTGCCTTCTATTTCATCCTGCTGTTACTGTGCCCTTTTGTTACTGGTTTCTTATCTTACCTGAAAGAATTCTTGCTGTTTCCTACAAGAACACTTTTGAAAGAAGAGAAGTGCCTTCAGTGTTTCCACTAGGATTTTCTCCTTTGTTTGTTAGCATCATCTCTAAAAGAAGAGAGATGGATGGTTTATCCCACCCCTGTGTCTTACTTTCAGCTTATTTATATAGTATATAGCCTTCGTATATTTAATAAGGAACCTCCCCTTGATGAGAGGAGAGATTTGTCCCCTTGTGATGTAGTAAACCTACACATCTGGATGACCAATCTCCCTATGCTATGGTGATAAGAATTATTTTGAATGCCAGTTAGCTGGTCGATAAAATATTCACCCAACAGTTTTTTGTGACTCTGTTGGGAATGAACGTGCAGTCTGAAGCCTCAAGTTTCAGAGTGAAGCAGATCCTTCCCTTATCCATTATAGAGTTTGGCAAATCCCATATGGGTCTTACCCATTATCCATTTATAGACTTAACATTTTCATCCATCTCCATTATATTATCTATTCTACAAAACTAGAGCTGTTGGGAGAGAAAGCACAATTTAAAGCCTCAAGCTTTAAGCTGAAGTAGGGCCAGTTTCTTTTCCATTTTTGTTCTGCAATCTGGACACTCAATTTGTTATCCCTATTTTTCATAATTAAATCATGGCAGTTCGAGGCCCCTGGGGTAACTCTTTTGGTCCACTTAACTTGACTCCACCTCTACATGAACTCCCACGTAGTTCAAGAAATAATTTCCCCAAATTCTTTGGTCATGGGATAATTCACCCTATTGAACACATTGCAGCCTTCAGCATAACTTGTGGTGTGATAGGGGTGGAATTTGAAGACATGGCAGTTAGGATTTTTGTGGAGACCCTACAAGGTGCTGTTGTAGACTAGTTCTACCATCTGTAGACTAAATCAGTGACTAGTTGGGACACTATCAAAGCCAAGTTTGAAGCTAGGTTCAAGCCTACAGAAGATGCGCATGCCTTGCTGGCCCAACTCACATAGATGAAGGAGGAGCCCCATGAACCTATGAGGGACTTCATTACTAGGTTCAACAAATTGAGGCACAGGATTCCCATGATCACCCAGTTGACACCTCAGAATCTCATGTGTTTCTTCATCAACTCACAGCTACCTGAAGTGAGTTTTCTATTGAGATGGGCTAGACACATAGACCTTGAGGCTGCTCAAGACTTGGCTACTGAGCTAGAAGATGACCTTATCTTGGCAAGAAAGATAAGGAGAGATCCTAATTGAGCTAAACCCTCTTCATCTTCTGAATACTCACCCATAGTCACCACTGACCCAATGGTACAAAAGCTGGCAAATGAATTACTAGCCTTGAAAAGGCAAATGGCACAAGGTATGTCTTTTGCTCCTCTGTGTAGAAATGCACCAAGGAGGACATTCTAAAATCAACCATATCAAGGCAATGCTTCCAAATTTCAAGGGCAACCAAATAATCTTCCTCCCCCATAGACGAACCTTGCCCTTGAAGCACCTCCAACCAACTCAACAGTTGGATATTTGAAAACAGAACATGTTTCCTATTTCCAACCTGAGTCCAAGCAAGAAAATGGCACTAATCTCTTCAGGGAGGATAAAAAAGAATCAACTGGCGACTCCCACATTAGTTTTTTGAATTACCAGGATGAACCCAGGAGTGAAGGTGAAGCAATCGAAGGATCAAATGCAATATTCAGAGAATCAGTCAGCCCAGTAGGCCGACAAAGAAAAGATAGAGGAGTGACCTCGACCAACGATTTCAATTACTGAGCAGAGAACCCCTCTCCTTTTCCAGTCGAAGGACTCGGTGATTGCCAAAAAAGTAAGTACATTGAACATCTCTGCACCTTCTACTTCAAATTCATAGATTAGTCCTCCCCTTCCCAAAAACCAAAAGGATGAACTCCCATCCTCTCTTCCAAGTCCATCTCAGTCATTTGACATAGTTGATCATGTCAATAAATTCAAAATTCAAATCACTGAGTTTGGATCCCTACAAGCCAATCTTGAGTAGTTAAACATTGGTGAAGAGCTAGGTGTGGACCTATTTGAGGCAAAGATTGTGGTCACCCAAATGTCAGCCGTTGCTGCTCAAATTATATTTGAGCCTTCAGGCAAGGGTAATTACTCCTTGACCATAGAGGATGCTCATGTCTTAGCTGATCAAAGTCCTGTGGTTGACAATCTAGGATTTGATCCAAATTAGGTATCAAAAGAATTGGTAGGGCGTAGTACAAATCAAGAAGGATCTTCCATCTTTGATGAAGAGAAATCTAATAGAAGATTAGCTTTTGATGATGCTTGGATCCTGGAATCTGATGGCAACAATTCTTCCACAGCTAGATGTAGATCTCTGTTGCTCAGATTGGAGACTACTCAGGATGAAGAGGTCAAACTCCTTCACACCAAAGGAGATGCTGAGTTGACAGTGTGTCAGGGGTGTGATGCTGACAATCAAAATAAGTGATGGACTAAACCAATAGAATATCAAGCTATGGTGGTGGACAATACTACTATATTCCAAAGTCAGCAAAAGGAATTCTTTACAGGGAGAGAAAAGAGCTACAATTTTTAGAGCGAAGACCACATCTTGCCATGGGGCAAGAAGAAGAAAAGGTTAAGAGGAAGACGCAAAAAATTGGTTTCCTGGTGGAGAGCTCCATTCACCCGCCACCATTTCTGGGGGAAAAATGGTTTCCTACTAGTTTATCAAGATGGCATCCCCTTTTCTTTGTCCCATGTTGAGCAACGTCAGAAGTACTTCAATTCTTGAAGTATTAGATAAATTCACCTGTACATATTTATATTTGTATAGTTTCTATTTCTGCTTTGTTTTGTTCATTTGTTTCTTTTGGAGCCTTTCTTTTTGAATAGCATGACTCCGTAGCCCAATGGCACACTTCAAGGCACTGGAGATTCTGGTTTCTATTCCCCTCAGCTGTGTTTCAAGTTTCTAGACTGAAGAAAGTTCCCCAATAATAGCCAACTGTTGTCCCCCAAAAATGACTTCTTATTTTTGGGATAACATATGAGCTATTTTGGGCCTACAGGGCCAAAATTCCTCTCTTCCCTTCTCAAAATTTATTCAAGGGGGCTTTCAAATTCCTCATTTTTCAAAGATTTTTCAATAAAGGGAATAGTGGGTTCAACAAGTTCAACGTTCAATCGGTTCAATGCACGGGTTCAAGAGTTCAAAGGTTGCCTTAGTTAAGGAAGGATGGGTGCAAAAGAAAGAGTCAGGCAGACGCTGCCAAGTGTCATCAGCCAAGCCCCATCATGCTTTGTTTTTGAGAAATGGTGGAAGCTGCCACGTGTCCCTGATGAAGCTCATCAAAAGCCGCCACGTGTCAACGTTTGCGATTCCTTCCTTCCATTTCACTATGTTGAGTAAAGACCATGGTGGGCCCTGACATGAGTGACTAAATGGAAGTAGAAGTAGCCAAGTGTCTACATTTGCATGACTATTTTGTGACCCAAAAAAATGCGACACGTGTCGGCATTCACTTCTCAGAGTTCCTTATAAGCTACAGGGTCCCCTTCGATAAAGCTTCTTCCAGAGTTCCACAGAGGGTGACAATTGGCAGTCGTGGAAGGCTTCATTATGTTTTTCCTAAGAGTAGCGGAATATGCCATGTGTCCCATACAGAGAGCGGTGGATGCCGGCAAGTGTCATCATCCACGAGAGCCCGACTGAGCCCCAAACATTTCTATGATGTCACAAAGGCCCAAGAAGGTGGATGTTGTCAAGTGTCAACATCGAAAGATGCCATGTGTCCCTCAAGATGTGATGGAAGATGCCACACGTCCTCACCTGTTCTTGTGGAAGACACCACGGGGCACTTGTTCAAAGAGTGGAAGGTGCCACATGTCAAAGGAAAGGGGCACTCACAATGCAAAAGCATGCATAGAGCCAAGGAAAGGTTTCCTTCAGACATCTAAAGAAATTCCTTTGGACATTTTGTCTGAAGGAAATAAAAGGGATGATAGCCTACCGAAGAATCAAAGCCTGAAGGCCACTTGGAAGACACCGAATGGCATGTTCCCTTCGAAAAAGGTTTGAACCTCAGAGGGTAGCAGAAGCTGCCAAGTGTCACAAGCTGAGACACAGTTTTAAATGAAGCCCCAAAGCACGAAACTCGCCACATGTCCCATCCCAGTGCAGTGAAATCTGCCACGTGTCGCATCTGCATCCCTCATCCTCTAACAGTTTCAAAGCTTATCCCAATAAGCTTATTTCAAAGCTGCAGATGATGACAAGTGTCCTTGTCTGTGTCATAGTTAAAAGTGGCCATAGCAAGTGAGAAAGGCACGAGAGAGTTGCTAGGAAGAATGATGGGCCCACAAATGTCAAATTTGTCATGATGAAGTGTCTATTGATTTTAGAAAACTTACAGTGTGGACCCAAATGCATTTAAAAGAGCCTAAGGCTAGCACCGAGAGAAGGAAGAGATAAAGAGGGAAACTCAACATAAGTAATTTCTACTAGGTGAAGCAGTTCACCGGGTAGATATTTGGGGCTTGTAAACATTGAAAGCACCGTCTGTTTGTCCCCTTTGAGATAAAGGTAGAATAGATAGTTGCACAGCTAAGTAGGTGATGGAATGAGAGATTTAGGCTTGGGAGGAGGCACTAGAGATGAATCAACATGCCATAGTTAAGATAGCTGCCCTATTTTCAACGCATGCCTTTGACAAACCTAGAAATGCATTCAAGGCATTATATGCATAGCATGGGCCGTTCTTTGGAACTAAGTGCCAAATCTCCCTCAAGCCTCTATATAATATAATCTCTTGTATCATTTGAAGGGAGACCTTACCCTTACCAAAAGCGAAACTCTGCCCAAATTGAAAGGCATTACTGAGACTTTGAGCTCTAATTGTAGTTCATATTTCTTTGATTGAATGAGAAATCAAGTTACTTGCAGACTTTGTGCTATGATAGCCTGTGCTACTTTAGGATATTTTTCTTATGTCTATCTTCTGAAAGCATTCTTGTTTATTTGATTTAACAAGTAGAACTAGTGGAGGTGATAAGGAAGGTGTCCTAAAGCCAACTACTTTTAGACTTTGCGCTGTCATAGTTATCTTCAGTGTGTGTTTTTCTTTTCCATTTTTGTGTAAAGGACCTTGGGATGACTTTGTGCCCCCATTGTTCTTCGTATCTCACTCTTTAGGCAGTTGAGGTGGAAAATTTGCGTTCTATTTCATCCTACTGTTACTGCACCCTTTTGTTACTGGTTTCTTATCTTACCTAAAAGAACTCCTGCTGTTTCCTGCAAGAACACTTCTGAAAGAAGAGAAGTGCCTTCAATTTTTCCACCAATATTTTCTCCTCTGTTTGTTAGCATCATCTCTAAAAGAAGAGAGATGGATAGTTTATCCCACCCCTGTGTCTTACTTTTAGCTTATTTATATAGTATATAGCCTCCACATATTTAATAGGGAACCTCCCCTTGATGAGAGGAGAGATTTGTCCCCTTGTGATGTAGTAAACCTGCACATCTAGATGACCAATCTCCCTATGCTGTGGTGATAGGAACTATTTTGAATGCCAGTTAGCTGGTCGACAAAATATTCACCCAACAAAAACCACATGTAGTTATACCCATTAGGTGTATGTGTGCAATGGTGTTACTTTAATGATTAAAAACCTATAATCTAGCTGTCATGACTTTGATAACTTGGGTTGGATTAGGTGCTTCAGACTTGGATAGGGCCTTGTTGTGATTTTTTACTAAATTGGGAAACATAGGATAATCCCTTTGAATGTATATAAGTTTATATACGTAACTTTGTTGAGTTATAAATAATTCTAGATAATGAAATATGATTATATCTACTACGTATTTATATGAGACTCTTTGGGTACTTTCTCATGCCACTAACATGTGAAATATATGGGGCAACCCATAAAGATGATTTGAATTTGAAAAATTAGTATTGTTGGGTGGAGGGATGAGTTTGTCATAGTTGGATGCCTCCAAAATTTTGCAGGCATTTGATTATGTTGGACATGTTTGAAAAATAGGCATACTGGAGATAATCTAATTATGATAATGAACATGTTAGGTAAATACTATGGAATTCATGTCGGTGATTGATAGAAAATTAGGAAGGTTTGATCCATGGAAAGCATGTGGATGTGAGAGACGGTTTTTTAAGAGTTATATGTGTACCCACAACTCATGTAAGGTGAATGTAAGACAAGAATATCATTACCAAGTGTCTAATACCATATTTTACTATCTACAAATCTCCCCTCCCCCCATCTTACCCCTTTTATTCTAGTATTAAAATGAAAGATAATAATAGGATAAAAATATAAAGAGATATACATGAGTGTGTATAACACCATTTTTTTTTGGGAGGAGGCTTTAATTGTGCAACTTGATCCATGCAACCTACAATAAATATGCATCAATATATATCCATATATAAAAATAAAATTTAAAATGAAATTGAAACTCTTAAAACTTGAATAGCAAGGAAGGAATACACATGTAAGTGGGTGAAAAAATGTTGCCATGTGATGTTATTTGATGATGATTCCTTTTATTGAAGTATTGGAGAACTATGTTAATTGTTAAAACATATAAATAATTGGGATCCCTATGGAATCATTTAGAGAATTTGGGATGATCATTCCCCCATGAAAAAATTAAATAATATGAGGGCCATGGGTTTGGAAAATAAATTCCTCAACCCTTAGGGAGTAGAGTTAGGCCATTGAGGGTGCAAAATCTCAACCATACTACACATTTAACTGATCTTGAACCTCAAGACGAAAGGGGAAGCCTATGTTAGGCTCATAAATTAATTGTTAAATATGGACTTATATATTCAATATGCATCCTTCATTACCATCAATATCACGTTCTTAATTTAACATTGTAATAATGTGTGTGCGTGAAGAATGTTCATGCCCCATAACTTGATCCAAATGGTACCAACATGATATATATTTTTTTCACCTATATCTCATTTGTCCCAAATCTAAAAAATATGAAAACCTATAACTTACGTTCCTATAAAATGATTGCATATGCCCCTAAAATTTATTTCAGTCTACAAACTTTTATCCCATAATCTGAACCAATATGAACTTAGTAAATCATGTATTCTATCATAAGTTTTGAATTTTTTATACAAAAATGTTTGAATCTATATGAAAAGCCTAGTAATATGCCTCACTTTTGAGATGAGGGATGTAGCCTCTAAATTACTCATTTCAGAAGAAAATATTTAACTTCTTCATGTTATATAAAAATATGTAATCATTTAGAAACACATGATAACACATGGAGAATAATTCATCATTATAATGAATATATCATTAAATCATATGAAAAATGTAATTTAAGGCATACAAGTGTCATGTCAAGATAAATATATAAACTAGGCATGTAGTAGTAACCATCACTAGAATATAAGCACTTAATAGTGAACTAAGTAGGAAGGTGAATGATATGGATCCTAAAACCACAAAAAAAGGGAGGTGTATGATATGAATGATGACACTAAAAACTCAATAAAATTATTTGATAATTATACATTTATCCACTCATAAACATGCAATGTCATGGCCATGAGATGATAATAGAATCACACACATTAATTATTACTGTCACACAAGGTAAACATAACACATAATGGAATATCTATAGAATACTAAAATATGGTATTAAACACTTATAAATGTCTTTTTTGACCTACCTTAACTCTACATGACATATGCATACCTATATGGTTCTAATTCTCTATTCTCTCACATCCACATCCTATCTATGGGTCTAATCCTTCTAAGTTGTTGTCATTCACCTAAAATAATTACCTCACTTTGTGCCAAACTAGTAAACTATCATACTAAGACATATTTAGATAATCAAATATGTATTCCTATCCCCTAGATAGAAATATCATATTTAAATAATACTATTTAAATCTATCAGTTTTGTCATTCACCCAAAAATAATCATATTTCAAAATCAAATCATTCCTATGGGTTAACTCATCCACCTTCCATGTTGGTGTCATGATAAATTACCCAAAGAGTCTCATATAAATACAAATGGGTCTAAGTTTATTAATAATCTATCACTTATTTGGAATACATCTATACACTATTACACATTCAAAAGAACTATGCTATTCTTTCTAATTTACCAATCAATAACAAAGAGTAGGTCTTATCCAAGTCTAAATCACCTCAAAGACAAGCCAAATTTTTCATTTTCCAAGTGTTGAAACTAGATCATAGGTTTCATATATTCAAGGATCAGTAATTAAACATATACATCTAATGAGGATAACTACATGAAGTTTGAATTCCATCTTCAAAGTATTGGATATATAGGTGATGCTCAAACATTCAATGAAGAGTGGTTTGGGTCATCTCAACCCACCTTTCTTCCCCTTTAGTAGTGCTAATTCTATCATTTTAAGTGTACCTAGGGTTTCAAGTGAAGGAGATTTATTTTTATGGTTTGCACACACAATCAAACCTCAAGATCACACACATATGTGAAATACAAGTAGGTTCCCTTGCCTATATCAAAATAGACAAATAAAATTTATAAAGACATAGCCATCAAAATTGGAACACAATGTCTAATGATAACAACCTAAGGTTGATGATATCATGTGGGTGTGTACAAAGGTTCAGGTCCTTATTTGAGTAACATACAATCTAGTTCTCCATCCTTCTTATCCCCTGCCTATAGTTTCAATCCTCCATAGAACACATAACCACTGAGTATTTTATCTTTTGTTATAATTTCCATATTTATTAAGTGAGACAGTCAAATAAATTTCAATCCTTTATATTCAAATATGTACTTAATAATTATACATTATAATCTAAATTACTACATTAGTTTCTATCTTATTTAGGGTTAACATTATTCCATAATAGGGTAAAACATATTGGTGATTCCCTATATTGATTAAACATTTACAAACCCTAGGTTGCCATTATGGTTTCATCCTTCTTTCTAGTATTTAATATTTTTTTCTTGGGGTTTTAGTTCTAATTTTTGATTTCCCATACAAAAGATGATAATTTTTTCACCTTTGGCCCTAAATTTTTGCATACTTGCATGATTTCATCCTATGCCATCCAAGAAGGATAGTTCCCTTATCCTTATAAGGTAGAATGTTAGATTAAGTGGTT
Organism: Torreya grandis; assembly: GCA_037957365.1. Classification (NCBI taxonomy): domain Eukaryota; kingdom Viridiplantae; phylum Streptophyta; class Pinopsida; order Cupressales; family Taxaceae; genus Torreya; species Torreya grandis. The sequence goes on along the minus strand of JARHVA010003264.1, from coordinate 1,279,300 downwards.
TACATATAACGCATAGTCATATTTCTTTGGATTCATCTAAAAAAGACAAAATAAATGCTATTAATGTTCATTCTTCTTCTTCTTCGTTTGATGTTGTAGTTATCAATGAATATGTATAAGCATATGACTATGTTGATATGCCTAATTCAAAAAATATTAATCAAGATGATCATGAATACCAATATATAAATAATTCTAGTGACCTTAATGGGGTATACCCTAACCAAGTTATATAATTATATAATTTTTGAAACTAAATTCTCCAAAATCCTAAAGAATTGGATAGGATCCCAAATCTAATCCTAACATTTAATGTTGCACATAAAAGTAATATTGCCACATTTGAGACACAACAATAAGATCCCTTTACCATTTTCAATCAACCTTTGTGAGGTACCAATACCACCATACGTGTCCAAACCTATACTATAGTTATTAATCTTATGTTTACACCTTTAATTACATATGTGATGTCTATCTAAGGTACGAGGGAAACATAAAGCTTCCCCTATATTTCCATCCATATTATTACATAGTAAACTATGCCAATCATATGATTACTACACACATTACATCATCAACCTAACCTACTACACTTTCCCTTGAGTATATTATTTTAGATTTGTAGGCTAACATATTGCAACTAGATCAAGGTGCTTCTAGAGCTAGTAATTTAACATATTCACATGGTTTGATTCATATTTTGTTAGCCCCAAATATTATAACTTATCATTTGCATATAAATTTTGTATTTCTTAAGCTTATGTTATATGATAACAAAGGTGATCTAGAATAACATCTTCAATTCTTCCATGCAACATGCTTAGGTTATACATCGAATGAAAAACTATTGACAAATTTATTCCCAAGAAGCCTTAAATACTATGCTTTGTGATGGTTCTATGACCTCCATCTCCAATCAGTTAAAACATTCAACCCTTTGTTAAATAATTTTTTATCACATTTATCCATTAACACTTATGATCTAATCAATGACAATGTACTTTGATTTAAAATCATGTTAGCTAAGATGACAAATCCTATGGAAGACAATGAGTTACATGACATCTTCAAGTAAAATTTGATTTCACCACTCCATGATTCCATATTATTGAAGAAAATAATTTTTTTAATGAGTTTTTCCATAGATGAGAGACTAAGAATTCAAGCTCTTAAATTTTAATAGAATCATGTAATCACTTAATGTTATAACTACTCCAATAATAAAGTTTCAAATTAAACTAAATTACAAGGTTAAATATATTGATACTAAGAAGGAAGGAAAAAAAATGGTTAATGTTGTATCACAGCCTAAAAAGTGGCTTCTCTTTTTCACTCCATAAAAGATGGATTTTTCATGATTACCTCAACCTCCTCAAATGTTGTTATATAATTTACTCAAGTACAACCTCATATCTCTCCCTCCACCACAAGAGGTTGATATGAGTAAGTATAAACACAAAGGATATGACAATAATGCATATTGTAATTATCATCAAGTTACAAGTCATTCTATAAGCATATACTTCAAGCTAAGGCACAAAATACATGATCTTATTGATGACAACATTATTGAGCTTAGCACACCTATAGAAGATTATATACCACAACCAAATAAAAAATTGGATTTTGACAATATCCATTTATCCATTTCCAAATCATGAGGAAATAAAGAATAAACATATTTATGAAGTATGTTACACATACAACGCACATACAATCACTCTCTCGTAAAATACTCATCTACCTCCCATGACATATGGTCACCCATTAGAGAATATTATTGGCACATTTATAGGCAAATCAACACAATGAGCTATGATTACATTTTCTGATAGTGAGGTTGTTGAGGATGATTCATAACTACATGTACTATTCATAAAATATTATATTAATCTACACCATATACATATTTTCATGGTCAATAATGCTTTAAGAAAAAACATTTGTAAAACAAGACTTCTCAATGCTCTTGGATACACATAAAATGATTTTCAAGATACATCAAGTGTAGTTAAGGGATTCGATGGATGGATACAAGACACTCTCGAGCACATTTTTCTACCTCTTTAGGTGGGCTCTATAATAGTGCCTAATTTAGTCCTATTTTTATTGGCTGAAGGGGTATTGACATGTTGTTAGGATTCCATTAGATAAAAAATATGGTCACCATACCATCTTTGATGCATTGATGTCTCAAATATATACACTGCTGCAAGTTAATCATAGTTTCAAGTATTCAATATGAGCAACATCTTCAACTAGTAGTATCTCCTCCTCCACCCACACCACCACTGCATTTGATTGTTACACCTATGGAAGATCATAATTTAAAGATGTATATTATTCATGTGTAAGATCATTATACAAAGACTATTGTTACACTCATTTATCATTATATAGAGATAATTGTTACACTTATTCAAGATCATTATATATACCCAATTAAGTGGAGAGTAGTTGATTCTACCTTATAGTCAGTTCTCCACTACCCATCATCTCATAGAGTCATGAAGGACTCATAGAGGTCTTTATATACTATAAAACATAATAATACAATTTTTTGAATAGTTTAGTGTGTTTCATAGTGAACACAAACCCCAAAATATTATCCTACCATATAGTGGAATCCAAAAATTCCTAGGCTTCATAGATTTATCCATAATACATATGATCCTATGATTGATTATGATGATTAAAGTACATCATCCAGTTCCTTCTCATATTTTGATACACTTACCTCTAACACTCTTTGCTCATGAAAGGTGACCCTTCCACCATAAAATATAGGTAATTCCCACAAGATTGATGGGATAATTAGTTAACACATTTTATACTTGAAAATTAATAAAATTCAAAATTCAAAAAAATACAAAAACACTTTAAATATATTCAAAAACAAAATTATGACATAAGCATGCCATGATTGCTAGTTACATTATTTACATATACTATTTATCACATGTTTGGTAAATGGTATATTATTTTTCATATACACATGCATTTATTAGTATGTGAATATGATGCAAGATATACAGATCATACATAGATGCATAGATGTTGGACTTTCCTATACTTAGGGGCTATGCCAATGGTGGGAACATCTTATTCCACAAGTTATATTATCAGATGTTATATATTTTTATGACATTTTACTATGTTGAGCTACATATATTGCTTACATGTCTCTTGATAGTTTCTCCTATCATACATATTGTTACATGGATATGCTGCTTTAGTATGTTGTGATATTTACATACATGGATGGTGTAGACTAATTTTTAATTGTTCTATGTTTCATCAATGTTGTTTGTATTTCATGATAGGCTAGTCATTTATTATATATTATGTGCATCCCTTGGCCTTGTGTGTGTGAAAAAAATTTACCTTGTATGCGGCTTATGGCCTTGCTTGTTACATCATCTTCATGCCCCTTATTTGTGTCCCCTTGGCCTTGCTTGTGGAGACATTTTTATGTACCTTGTTTGTGACCCTTGTCCTTATTTTTCACAACATGTGCATGTCCCTTGTATGTGCCCCTTGGAATTATGTGTGAAATTGAGTGATATCATGTGTGTTATATATATACCATTATTTTATTAACTTGTTGAGCTTGTTGAGATTATTGAGTTTGTAGGTGTCGTGATCCATATCACACACTCCCCTTTGTATGTAGTGTCATGATTCACATCATACACCTCTCTTACTTTATAGTCATATTCAACACATTTATTAATGATGTTTATTATTGTGTGTCTAATTCATACGTATATCTTCACATGAAACTTACACGCTTGCATTCCATATGTTTCATACACGCTTTGATGACATATGCATTACTGTGATGACATATTCTCCACATGTTGAAATGATTATACATAATTATATATTTATACATAAATGATACAATTAAATATTTATTTTGAGATGACTAACTTATATGTTACATCCCTCACCTCAAAATGTCAGCAAATTAGTGGGATTGTCATATATATTTAAGCCTCTATGAGCAAAGTATTCCAATTTTGGGACAAGATACAAGTTTTAAAGATGTTAGAGTGGTTCATATATTAGTTTGATTGAGATATAAGACAAATGTATACATATTATGGATTAATATGACATGCACAAGTACATAATTTTACATGAACAATAATTACAAGTTTTCACATATAGATACATCTAAGATACATGTTCTCTGATTTTGCATATAGATACATAAAATTCTATATCAGTTGGCATTGATTCTATGGGAATGAACATTTTTAATGCACTTATACATTAGTACATATATAAATTGACATTGATCCATGAGGCATGAAGTGGCTTCATGAATATGAACACTATTTTATATATTTCAAACATATTTTTCGGTACCTAGAAGCAATCAACCTTGAATCTATAAGTCTATTTGCAATGGTTGATTCATATTTAAATAAATAATGTGATTAAGGTTAAACACCTTAAATGGCATAAGTATTACTCCACAAGCCCAATATGTGTCTCCCACCTTTCATCTTGTGGGTAAATATTAATGCAAGATTAATTATTTGAGCTGGTACAGTTGAGGTTTATTAATGCTCAATGATGCTAGAACTACTCTCCATTCATGAAATTTGGGGAATTTTTCTTCCTAACCCATGGGATTACATTAATTACACATATTTGGACTTCATCACCCCCAAGTATCTAAATGATGTAACAAGAATAATCGATCTCCAATGCTTCAACAAGTTACAAGGCATCACAGTTTCACTCACGTATAAGTGTATGCTTTGCTTGTTCTCAAGTTTTCAAATTTAACTTATAGTTCAGATTTTAAATTTTGTATTATGGACATTGAATGCTAAAAGTTTATTTTATATTTTATTTAAGTAAGATACACATTTGGATTATCTCCCAAAGACAAAGTGTGTTGTACACACTCATGTATATATTTATCTTTTTACTCTAGTATTATGTAGTAGGAATTTTGGGCAAATGGATTATACTATGCAATTTAAACCCAAAATATCAATCTACCTAGTAGGAGAGATTATGGAAAAAAATTATAATAGACTTAAAATTTAGACATTATCCTTAATATTCAACTAGCCTTCATCCAAGATCTTCAAGCAGATTGTTAATTGTGGATTGCAATAGACTTAGATTTTTAACATTAGGTTAACATGATCAATGATTATGGATTCATGGATTTGACATGGAGACTATATAGTTTTCATATATTTACTAGATTTTTTGGCCATGGAGGAGTGGTTTTATTTATATAATCCATGGGAGGGAAAATCAATGGCTCATATGTAATCTTTAGCTATTGAGATCAATGGTTGGGGAATTTCCAAATAAATTTAATTCCTTGGAAACTTCTAGAATAGAGGGTTTTAGATGGGAAAGGCTAAGTTAGAGAGGAATTATAGAATAAGAGGATTATAGAATCCTCTTATAGATTAATTAGGATTCGGTAGGGGATTAGATAAGGATTAGGTTGGTGATTAGGGACTAGGGTTGTAGGAGAGCTTGGAATAGGCTAGTGTAGGTGGGCCATGGGAATTTTAAATTCTTAAATAATGGGTAAGTGGGGTTAGGATAAAATAATGGGTATTTAGGAGAATTAATGAAGAAGTGGGATATGACTATGATTAGTAAATAAAAAAATGATGAGGGGAGATATAGGATAATTAAGGTGAGTGGATATAGGTGAAGGCATTTTAACCATATTTGAAAGGGAATTATGAGTGAAGTGAAATGGAAGGAGTAATGGTATTTCAATGAAAAACCATTTCATAGATGAATGTTATTACATGATGCCCCCTCGAGGGGATATGCAAGGAACAATGAGATAGATGGCCACTCAAAAGAGGAAATGAGGGGTGGGATGCGATGACTAGATAAGGGGATGGGATGTGAGATGTTGAGATAGATGATGAAGAATATGAATTAAAATTGAGCAATGAACTATAGATTGATGATTCCCTTGACAAAGACATATGCTTAGGGAGTGGAAATAACAATGTCATGATTATAAACACATCCCAAGGGGGAATAAAGTATAACATGATGATGATAGGATAAAAGGCCATAAGATTTCAATATATCCCAAGTAAGGACACATGCAAGGGAGAGCTATAGGATAGGATAAGACTTGATTTGATAATATTAATGATGAGTGTAGCCCAAGGTTGAAGTCAAGAGATATGATCAAGGAGATGAACAAGAAGAGATAATATGATCAAGTGACCAAATATGAAGGGGATGAATTGGATTACATTTCATCAAATAAATGAGCCATAATGTGATTTATAGAAACCATAATTCCCCCAAAAAGGGTTAATGTAAGGGAGAAAGGGTTGACAAATTAACCAATCAGTGATAAAGGATGATTGATGAAAGAAAAGATGGATGTTGTGATTTATCAAGCCCAATCGATAGGTGTGGGTGATTGATGAAAATATTAAGGGAATGCTTGTAGGGATAGTAATTTATCACTATACTAATTGATTAATGGTTGAGATAATAGCTTAAGGATTTGATTGATGCAAGATGGGAAGAGGATGAAGTCCAAGATAGTTATGGTGATGAATGATGAGGAAAGAATGATAATGGCCGAGCTATCCTTGGGTATGAAAAAGTTGCCAAGTGAGGCCTACATAGTATAAAAAAGATATCAAGCTAATGATTAGTGATTATAGGATGATGTTAGTGATTATGGTATATGGCTCAAATGATGAGATGAGGATAAAATATTGGATGCTATTTGAATGGATCAAGAGGATTATATTAGTGATGGAATAAGGATGATTAGATAAATGATGAGGGTATAAATGATCAAGCAATCACAAATATCATAAGGTTCATCATAATCTAGATAATACAAGAAATATGTCACTTGATAGAATTCCTCATCATATAAGTATGACCAAGAGGACATTGTACCAAAGTGCATAGGCAAATAGTGAACTTTGCATCATCAAGGGAACTTATAAGCATGATTGTAGCTTTAGTGACCTCATATCATCCTCATTTATTTCCCAATAAAAAAAAAGAGACATGATTTAAGACTAAAAATAAACATAGACAAAAAAAGATCCATAAGACAATCATTTATATATCGGATAAAAGGCATACAAACAAGTCAAAGAAAACATAACATCCAAATAACACACACAAGTATCTACATGTAGTGTAATTATGTCTTGTCTAAGTGTCCCAATGAGAGTTGATGAGATGATGGATTAGGTGATGATAATGTCGATTTGGATTAAGGATAAGAAGTTAGACAATGTATGGACTTGGATGAGACTAGTAACTTGAATGAGGATAAGGATTTGGATTTTAACTAAATGAGGAGCTAGGATTAGGATAAAGATTTTGGATATGCATACTTAGATTAGGATAAGGATTTGGATTAGACTAGGGCCCTGGATTAGGATAAGGATTGGATGGGAATTATATGAGGGATTGAGATTAGGATAAGGCTATTGAGGACATAGGACAAGATGGATAAGATGTTAAGAGAAGGAAAGATGACAAGAGGATAAGATAGATAAGGCTTTAAATAGGATGACTGGGATAGTTAGGACATAGGAAAAGATGACATATGATAAGGTAACTTTCTTGAAATTGATGGGTTTTATAATTTTTAAGATTTTTGGAATATTGAAAATTTTTAGGTCTTTTTGGAATATGTATATACACTATACAAATGGGGTTACTAGAAAAGGGAATACCAAGCCTAGAAAATAGGGTAAGGATAGATGGAATAATGGATGTTATGACCAAAGGATGAGAGTGGTGCTAAAAATGGGATGAGGAACAAGAAAGAATGGACTAGGGATCACCAATGAACACATCATGAAGGAAATATATGTTTAGATGCCTGAGTGTCCATTGGAGGATATGCCAAGATGATTCTAGAGCATTTCTCAAGATATATTCCTCTCCCTTACAAAGTTAAAGACTAGAAGAAAGGATGTATAATGTGATGGTCGATGATGGGTGGGTATAATTCAAAGAGTGATAAGATAGACATGGACAAGTTTTATATATGAAATGGATGGATTTTTCCCCAAGTGATTACATACAATGTGGACAATAGATTATTTTACCATGATGTCAAAAATTAGTTTTCATCATGGTACTTGCCCAAGGCACCAGAAGACTAGTTTTCACCATTGGATGAATGATTTTTATTTTATTTTTATTTTTTTGACTTTTTTTATTTTTTAGTTTTTTTGATTTTTGGGCATCTCAATTTATTGATAAAGGTGAGATGCATGATGTATATACTTGATGGATCTTTAGCGAACATCTATTCTAGAAATGTGTGATGCTAAGATCATGTTGTCACCACTGGATGCATTTATTTCCTTGTGACCTTTGGTGATTAATGATTGTGACCCCTTTAGATATCTAGACCAGGTATCTTCATCACCTCTATAAGAGATGATGCCACCTAGGAAGGTGATGTGAGGTATGGATTGGATTTGATCTTGATGTTGATGGGGGTGTATTAGTTTATAATGGATGGTAGGACTTGATGGGATTATAGGAGTGTGATAGGAAGATGTTATGGGTGTTGGAGGCTTAGGACTAGCAGTCACACACATCATTAGAGATGTTGGGCATTCAGTATTTGATTGGTGCCATATGACAAAAGACTTTAAGAGATCCAAGACACTTTGAATTTGTGATTCATCTTTGATCTAATTATTTGAAGGATGATTAGCCATAACGATAGTGATTTTGACATTATTTTGACTGGATGATTGGATTTGACTTTAACTTCCCCTTGATGCCTAATTTTGGGCTTCACCAGAGGAGATTGGTTTTTAACTTTGATGATATCCTAGTGCCTAAGATTGGACTTCACTAGGGAAAGACATTTTTGGATTAGGCCGATGATTTGAATTTTCTTGACTTTTACTTATGGGATCAAAGATGATTTGATTATTATGATTGACTTTTTGAAGATTATCTTAGAATTTTATATGTGTGGCACATGTTATATTATTTGGGGAAGATTCAAATGATATATGTTCCTATTCATCCTTATGGAGGGAGGTGTTAAATGATCATTGATAGGAAGGAAAGGATCTATAATAGATGAAGGTGGTGGAGATGGTATGTTGAAGTCAATGAGGGGTTATAGGGTAAGATATTCTTCATAAGGGTTCCTCGGAGACCTAGTTTTAACATCATAGAAAATCTCCTCAAGATCAACAAAAGGATCACTAGGACTAGCTAAAAGACATGTATCTAAGGTAAGATCATATTCATTCTAACAATCTCCAATAAATAAAGTTTATACAAAATCTATTATGACTGCATCATCCTGATTACAATCAAAATATATGCTTGGTGAATAATTATCATCCAAATTAGAGGTACCTTGAAAAGGACAAACATAGTCATCAATGTCTTGAGGGATGATGAGGAATCTAATTTAGATATTGGTATTGAACATGATCCTAATCTTGATAACACTTGTATTGACTCTTATGTTGACTTTGATGTATAAGATGCAATGTTGCTAGTAAAATATTCATTATCCATAATTAACCTCTCAACACAGGGTTTTTTATATGATGGGTGAGAGGAAGATGATGGAAGAACCATGGATTCAACAAATATATACCCATGAAAGGACTCATGAGAGATGGGAGGACTAGGCTCATGGGGAATAAACTCATTTTTTATGGAGGATTTATCCAAGATGGGGGGACCATAGAATTTGGATGTGGTGTCTTGAAAGGGAAGAGCTTGATCATGATCAAGAATGTAATCTTGGCATTCCTCATCTTGTTCACCCATGGATGTAGACTCATCTGATTCATTCTCAAGTTCTATCTCACCATGATTGATGAGTTCCTAGACGTATTTTTAGAAATTATGAAATTGATTAATGGTATATCCCTAGGTTTGGTGATAACACAATATTCATTATATTTATACTAATAGGGCCTAGGCTTAACAAGATCAAGATGTCATATGGGTCAATAGACCATCATGTTATTGGCAATAAGTTGGTGTAATAGGGATTCTAATAATATAAGAAGAGGAGTATAGGGGATCTCTTCACTTTGTGCTTCAGATGTGGATGCATTAGACTTTGGATCTGATGGTTGTTGACATGATTGGGTGGGTGGACTAGTAAGAAATGAGGTGGCCAGGATTGGATTACCTTTGTTAGTGTAGGAAGGGGTATATGACTGGCTATGACTAGTGGATGGGGGATTTGAATGAGATTAGTGGTGTCATGACTAGGATTTGCCTAATGTGTATGGGTATAGATTAGAGGTAATGTTGGGTGGATGATGTCAAAATCTGGAGGACATTGGGTGCTCATCTCGATGAGGCAAGAAAGGAGCATATCCCTATTGGATATGAAACACTATTCAATCAGGACATTGACCAAATTTGATTTAGATGCCATGGATAAGGATGGAAAAAAGTATAGATAATGTGGACCTTGTAACCCCAATAAACAAGTGCAGGTGATTGAATGGAAAGCTTAAGGGGTGAAGATGGGATGTGTGGAACAAATTTGGACAAAGGGCTTACCTTAGTCCTATCTCAAGTTTGATTCAATGTGTGATGTGATGTGATATTCGATCAAGTAGATCAAATCAAGACGTGAGCTATACCTTGATGATTGAGATTTGATTTGATTAAGTGAGCTATAATAATCTCTAAGATTAGATGAGGGGCTAGACTAGCCTGAGAGACTTATTACAATTGGATTGATTATATTAAGACTAGATCAAGACTAAGATGATTGACTCAAACTTGATTAGACACCAGCAAGTTAATGATGAGGAACTTGATATGAAAAGAATGTTTTGCCAATGTGTATGACTACAAACTTAACAAGAGGACTAGTATGGACAATGGAGTAAATTGGGTAAAGACAGGTTAGACTATGATTAGGACTAGGTTGATAGAATGTGGATAAGGTGACTAGACAAGATCAAGACAAATTATTGATTATCAATAAGGTAGACTTATGATAAGATGTGGATGACAAGATGAGATTAGGATATGTAGGTGATATGGATGAATGAGACTAGACTAGTAGGTGATCTAGATTGGTTAAAGATAAGGTGGACTAAGTGATGAAGATGATGTTAGGGATGATTATGTTAAGTCTAAGTGAAGATTATGAGGTTAGAATATGATAATATATGATGGAGGTATGAAAAGACTTGATTAGGACTTGGAAGTGATGGGGTATGACTAATGATGGGTGGATATGAATAGACCAGGATGGGATTAAGATAAGTGAGTAATGAGAGATATGATGAGATAAGTAAAAGGATGTAAACAGACAATATGTACAAGAGGATGATGATAAGGAGATGATGAGGAAAGGATATACAATATGATGATATGTATAAAATATCTAGATAGGTATGTGTAGGTTTGGGTAAAATGTTGACTTGGTTCACAAATATCATGGGTCTAGCATGCCACTCACCAAATCAAGCAAACCACAAACCTAAGATTAGTAAATTCAATAAGAGTGTAACCCAACATTCGCATCATCTAACGACTTTGTGGGCGAGGCAATAGGTTGGTGACCCATTATGAAATCAATTAAACCCTCTCAACCCCTTTTGTACTTAACAACTTCTTAGGAGATAATATTAACTGCAACAGTGAGATGCCTGTTATGGCCAATAGGTCCTAAGCTAGGCTGAATGGGCTCTCTAGGGGTGTCCCCAATATATGCTAGGTACAGTGGGGCCCAAGTCTGTGTAGGGTGATATGTAATTCTTATTTTATATAATGAACTCTTCCCCTTCATAAATGAACTTCATAGGCTCAACTTCTTAGCCTAATGACAATTATCCTTGATATTTATCCTCCACTGGAACTTAAAGTTTGGATTAGTGTGTGGTGGTGAAATATAAAGTCACTATCCCCTTAAGACTATGGCAAGTGCATGGGTGTCAATTTCACATCACATTGATCTTAGAAAATAAAATGAGAGGGTTTGTGGGTGGCTTTTGATCCTCCGAAAATCTCCATAAGGATGCAAGGAGGAGAGCATACACCATCGTAACCCTTAGGTGATAGGCAACCCGACCAAAATATTAATTAATTGATTAATTATACGTGAGATATATATAAGAGTAAAGATAGACAAAAAATATACAATATATATGCAAAAATAATTTAGATAACATTATTTAGTGATTAAAATGATTTTAGACAAACAAAAATGAGTTTTAAGATGCCAAAATATCTTTGATAAGTGACCTGCAAGAAAACAATTAGTAGTTTGATTAGCACTCATGAAAAGGCAAATTGCATGATAAGATGTTAGTAATTTTGATTAGAAGTATTGAGGTATAATCTATAAGATAACAAGCCAAACCAAAATATGACCTGCAATAGAAGATGTTAGCAAGCCAAAATCACTTCTAGATTCACTCCTGAAAGAAACAAAATGTTAGGTCTTAATAAAAACCACTAAAAAAATCATGATTTGGCTCTATAACTTATTTGGGTGAGGGGCACGATGCGGGGGTCTAGAGGTGACAACCCCTAGCAGGGTCTAAGGGCAACATCAAAGGGTAGAGCCCTTGATGCCCAAGGTAATTTGGGCCTTGGGGAAGGTTTGAAATGACTCAAAAATCACTAAAAACAACTCTAAAAATGTACTCAAAAGAAATAAAATTGAATGCAAAAAATCAGTGCAAAATTGTAACTTCAGACCGCAATATCATAGATACACAGTCAAACTAATGCAATACCACAACCAAAAAGGGTGATATTGTGACTTTTTTACAATATCATGATTTCTAAGTTATTATTTTGTAGAAAGTGCCTAATCGATAGTGGTTACTATATAGTTTTCTACAAAACTGTGATAATTTATGCAATACCATGACTTTTGATATTATATCACGATTACAAAAATGGCGGTATTGTATAAAAGTTCAAAACTTTAATTTTTTTGTTTTTGACTAAAATGTAAACTAAATGAGATGTTTAAGAGATGTGAATGCTTAAGAAATATACACAAATAACTATAGCTTGATTAGTCTACAATGATATATCAAGATTTTATTACCAAGACAAGACTTTTATCAAAATGGGCAATCCAAACACATTCTACAACACAAAAGAGATATTTTTCTGATCAAAATTATCTTAAAAATTCACATTATGAATTTGAAGATATTAAACAACAAATAAGACAACCTAAAATGACCAAATCACAATATCACCAATATCAGAACAATATCACTAATTTCTAAATAAAATTGTGACTACATGATTAGTGGTATTGCAATAGATAACAAAAAAAATAAAGATGTGGTATTTGATTGTAGATGAATCCTTTTGATATTTTTCCTATTTACAACACATGGTAGGTTACACATATAAAACTCCTTTCAAAATGTGGTTAGCAAATATATTTTCCCCAATCACAAATGTGTTTAGCAAAATATTCTAAGATTTAAATAGTTAAATGAGCTTTCAAAAAGGACCTGTATGATCACTAATTTTCTTGCAAGATGGAGAATGACAAGATTGACCCTACAGATTAAAAATCAATGGATAATTATTAGTAGATTTGGGAGAAATCACAATGTCATGACCATCAATGGAAATATCATGACTTGTAGGTCAATACCATGACTTGCAAGTGGTAATATTGTAGCTTAGTAGTTAAGCACTAAAATCTTGACCAATCCTTTTTTTCTTTCAAAACTATGATTATAAAATCAATATCGCTACTGTAGACACCGAAATCGTGTCTAACCCTTGGTCATCTCTCCCTTAGTCCCCTTTGATCCCCTCCTAAACATTCCTAACCCACACACTTATTAATTTAAAATAATAACTTATTTTGAATTAATAACCCCCTCCTTTGACACATCACCCATAACACCTTGCCTTGGATCATTTCCCACCCTATGACTCACCTTAAGACTAAGTGACTCACCCAAGACCTATTCTTACTCCTTTCCAACCGCCTAACCAACTCTCGTGTGTATTTAGCCTGACCTTTGACAATTCTCCAACGGATTATGCACTTGGCAGATGGAGAACGGGCTTGTTAGCACTTTTACTCATTCTCCACCCGCCGACGTCGGTCAAATGTCAGTCGACGCCGGCGGGATCGCTGACGTCAGTTTACTTAAACCGAGTTCTAACCTCTCGCTCGGGCTAATCACTAGTCGGCTAACTGTGAAACAAAATTCTCTTGCTCTTGCTTCCCAACGTTCTTGCTTCTTGACTTCTTGCAGGTATCAATGTTTTGACAACACTTTTCAGGCATAGAGGATTAGCACTAGTCATCCCACACAGGGTTGAGGATTGCATGACATCTCCATCACCAACAACAATGGAAACACAAATCCTTGCTCCTCTGCCAACTTCGTACACAACTAAGTATTTGCATTGAGTTTCATTTTACTATCTTTTTAAATACATTAACATTCTATCCACTGTCCATTCCCAACCATTCTAGACACAACCCAGTTTGTCTTTTCCAGAGAGGCTGAAAGGCCTTCTCTCACCCTTGTCTTCCCCTTTTGCCTCTGACATTCACCTGGTCCCTTTTCAGATCATACTCTCTATTCTGTTAACCCAACACATGCCATCAGACTCCCACAGACCTCCCCAAAACCATTCTGATTGACCAGACAAACCTGAAACCTGTCCTAGGCCATTGCCCCAACTGACTCTGACCATTTCCCCTACCGACGTCGGTAGACTAACCGACATCGGTGACCTTGACCTACCACCGCCGGTAGAACCACCGACGTCAGCGACTGTGGAAGACAAATTGCTGCTTACAGGTACACATTTGCTTTCATTTCTTTTATTCAATCTTTATCATTTCTATTTTTGGCAATATCCTGCTTTTTAACAATCAATGGGTTGTCATCCCCCAAGAAGTCTTTGAACTTTTAGGACCAAGTTTTCGCTTGGCAGTCCAGTTTCTAGCTATCTAACAACCTCTGTGTTTGAGTCTCTTTCTCTTACAGGTGTCATCCTCCACAACCAAAGAGGAGTTCCCTCAGTCGTCTGGATAACGGTGTGCAAGACTTCATCCGGGTACGTACAAACCCTTGACCATTTATCTTAGTTTCTTACTTCCTTTGAATGTAGAAAAGCAAAAATAGTTTGAAACATTCTGGCATGCCCAGTGGGACCCTAGGAATTCTCCTTGGGTTCATACTTTTTCCTTCTAAGCATACTTTTCATATAGGTGCATTAGGTCTCTCCTTACATCTCTTTCTTCTATCTCTTCCAAAAGACACTATTAAAAAAGATAAAAAGAACCCTTCTTTCTTTCTTGCATCTTAGACTAGTCAAAATCATACTCTTCAACCCTTTCTCACTTGTCTGCATATGAACACACATTTCTATTTGGGCTTAAAATCAATTGCATTTCATTTCTGATTGCATGCATATTTAGTCCACACATCTAGTAATTAAACCGCATCATGAATTAATCATAGTCCACTTATGTTACACAACCAAATCACTTGCACAAAATTAAACATCTAAACTTACCTGAGACAAGGTCCGACTAGGATTTCATCACCTAGCGGATACCTTACCCATCCCGGCAATCCCACTTGGACTTCACTACCAAGGGGAAATCCCACTCTGTTCTCTGGTAGAGGATAAACTCTAGGGGAAGTATATACTGGCTAAGTGGCCCAGCTTGGCTCTGGGTTCGTGAAGTGAGGGGAGCAAGCTCCTAGCACCAGGCCACGTATGGAACCTAATACAGATCTTGAGCACTGAAACTAACCTAAAACCAACCTTAGACTGCTTCTTGTAGGACCCATTCTACAAGCCAACTTCCCAAACACACTCTAAGGCATAAGCCAACAAGATTTTAAAAGTTTATTCTTAGGATTTAACGTTTAGGGTCTGCTTGTCTCCATCTTTTTTTCTGTTCCTATCTGATTTTTTGAGCTAGTGAGGACGTTTTCTTCTTTCTTCCAAAAACTCTCAAATTTTTTGAGTTTTTGAAAAACACAGTAATCGACATCGGTTTTACCACCGACGTCTGTAACCTTTCTTTATCGACATTGGTTATCTGACCGGCATCAACAATCTATTTCACCGACATCAGTTTTTTAACCGACGTCGGTCATTGTCTAAATTTTTCTTCTCAAAACAACAAGCTTAAAATCTGACTTTCTTGTTGTCCAACACCCATTCTGGTTTTTTGAGACTAAAAAAAACACAGTTTCTGAAACCTGACCCTTTCTTGCCTTGAATGGTTTTGACACGTAGTCAAACCAAGACCCTTGTTGACTATGCGAGGCAACAACCACTCCCGCCTTCGCCTTCCATAACCAGTCCTCTAATGGAGTATCATTTAGAGACCGAATGAACTCCTGCCCAACCGACCCCAACTCAGCCTCCCATTGTCCTTAAGGGGGACCAAGACTTTGAAAGGTTCCTTAACCTCAATGTCAAGGCCCTTCAATATTATCTCGTGAGAAGCCAAATGCGAGACTCTTCAGGCAACCCAATTTATGGGATGCCAACCTCCTTAGTTGAGACGGTAGCCATATCCACCACCTCTCTCATCCAGCCCATAGACACCCAAGCCGTCGCCTCAACTAATAACCAGCCCATGACTAAAATTTCAAAATGTGGCTTCTCCTTCTGTCTCCGAGCCCACTTCCATTGGGGTTTTGACCCCCCATCAACTGTAGACTATTCAACAAATCTCTACCCCTTTCCAAAATCTAGTTGTCTCCATCCTACCTACTCTTGCCCCCATCAACACCAGGGTGGCCACTCATCCATTGGCTAATGTTTCTACAATTCAACCACCTCTGGCAACATCAAGCCTAGTCATGCCTTCTACCTTCACAACACAACCCTGCTTGGTCTCCACTTCTATCCCTATGACTAGTTATCAATACGTTGCGCCTATACAAGTGCAATCGACTATGTCATACACCCCTTCTAGCACCTTCCAAGCACCTTACAACCTAGGGGTGACCCACTCACAAATCCATCAGTTGATCTTATCAAAATGCTGATGGACAAAATGTCTAATCTTGAGACCTCTGTTTCAGACTCAAGAAATGTCCTGTCATATGACCAAATTTGCAATGAATCCATTCATCCCTCAGTCCCGATCCGGCCATATCCCAGTCAGTGGGAACTTCCTAAGTTTACTCATTTCCAGAGTAAGGAAGACCCACAACAACACCTACGAGCATTCAGACATGCTTGTTACCTGATAGCACATGATGATGCGTTACTGCTACGCACATTCCCCATGTCACTTTCTGGTGCTGCTCTCGACTGGTACAACTCTCTCACCAGACACTCTCTTTTCACATTCACCCAACTATCCCAAATTTTCCTTAACCACTTTTCTATCAATATCACCAAAAAGGTCTCCATCACAGACCTATACTCCATCCGACAGTTTGATGATGAGTCCATAGCCAATTTTTTTGCCCGCTAGAGAGGCCTAATCAATCAGCTCTCCTTTTCTTTACCCCAACCTGAGCTCATCGAACTCTTCTCTCAGGCATGTGCCAAGCATATTTCCTCCACTCTCTGGGTCCAAACATTCCACACCTTTGACGAAGCTTTCACGATGGCTAGAAAGCTTGAACTACGTGCCATCGAGGAAAACAAAGTCAAATTGCAGAGTAAAAACCCCAATACCAAGTCCAATGACTCTTCTTCTAAACCTTCTTCTTCTAATTCCAAATCTAAGGCATCAGCAAATGTTGTAGTCGTTAGATCATCTTCTTGGACAAATAACCAATCTCAGCCTTCCACATTAGACTACATCACCAAACAATTCCAGCAAAGATATGTGCAACGTCAGTATACTCCATTAGGGTAATCTTAAGCATCTGTGTTGGATAAACTTGTCAAACAGGGAGTCCTCAATCTTCCCCAAATCCGACTACCTCCTCAATTCGATCCCTCGCATGCTATCCCTGCGTGGTATAGGGAGAACGACTTCTGTAATTACCACCATGTCAAAGGCCATGACACAGGCAACTGTAAGACTCTTAAGAACATCATTCATGACATGCTTGATAAAGGTGACCTTGTCTTAGACAACCCAAATGTGCCGCCCAATCAAAGCATAGACATCTTTAAACAACCCTTTCCTAACCATCCTCCTAGCCAAAACAATGTGCATACCATGACTAATGACTCCCAAGAACATGACATACGCACAGTCAACATGGTCTCGCCTCTCATACCTGACCAATCTCTCTCACAGTCTCAAGAGGTTAGTCCACCCATCTGTCCATTACACGTAGACGAACCCTCTTCTCTTGTTAGTTCTCCATCAACTTCCCTTATATTAGAGGACGCCTTGACCATACCAGCACCACCAGCCTCACCTTCATCCTTCCTCCTACCAATGGAGGACCCTACCCTTCCTACTCCTCAACCACAAGTAGAAGGCACAATCATTCCTGCCCTTTACCCTCTTGAGGAGCCACGTTCTCCAGCTCCTTCTCCACCAAGAGAAGACCTTGTCTCTCCACTTTCTTCGACCAAAGATGATCTAGTTATGACTCCCTCATGCCTTGGGTTTGAGACTACTATACCTAACACATTTTCAACCCCACAACCATCCACATCTTCTAAAGGACCAAAGCCTCATCTGACATCTTCCCAACCATTCTCTCAATTAGTGGAGAAACTAGGACTTCTCCAATCGAGGAAATTGGAGCATCAGGCATTATGGGAGCAACTCAAAGCTCCTCATCCTGCCCGTCCCGTCTCATCTCATGTCACCGACCCTCTTGTGACAAAATCCCCCAACGCAGACCAGACTTCCACTTCAAAACCTTCAAAAGATCAACCATCCACATCAGAACATAAACCCTCATCCACCATATCAAAACCCATCAAGTCACTCGGTGTTCACCCTGTCACTAACCTCACTCACCCGCAAGTGAAGGTAGACTTGAACCTTGCCTCGCCCAATAGTAGTCCTCAAACCAAACCAAAGACGGATACTAAACCATAGTGGTGAACTCCTCCTCCATCATCACCATCACCTTTGCCCTCCATTTTGGGCCCTCATCCTTCTTCCCTAATAGGAGTATTTCCTAATCCAACCCCTAACCAAAACAAGTTACCTCCACTACTTTCTTTGCCTACCACAAGCCTACCACCTCTGAAAAATTTGGCACCTCTCACAAAGAGAGTGTCATCTACACATGTACTCACACCACCAACCCAAAAGGTGGTACGAAAGCCTCCTTCAACACCTCCCAAGCAAAAGTGACCAACTCTTCGCGCATCAACGACCACGAACCCTTTAGTGGGTTCATACGCTTTGATATTGCATCGAATTTTGCAAACCTCCAGCATAACCCTTCCACCTATCAAACCATTCCAACCTCTTGGGTCAAAACCTTCCTAGTTCGACGACACTAAGATTTGTCTATATCATCGCACGCCAGGACATGATACCGAGAACTGCTGTGCCCTCAAGGTTGTCATTTGCCAATACATAGAAAAAGACACCCTTCTTCTTGAGGACACTATCGACAGACCTCTTACACCCTCTCATATCTCTCAAACCTCTTCATTGTCATCGACATCTCATCAACAGACTACGGTATTTTCACCTCTTTCACCCCCTCTATTCAAAATTAATGCCATCCACATAACCACTAGGTCACAAAAGGATAAGGCAAAAGAAAAATCTGCTATTCCTTGGACCTACCCTTTTGTCCAGTTACCTTGGGTGCATCCCAACCCTCTTCTTCAGGGGCAATCCATGACTCTATGTTAATATAAATTCACCAAATGCCCGTGAAGATGACCTTGTATGACCTCATCTAAAGCTCACCCCAACATCGTCAAGCTCTAATCAGAGCCTTACAGGCAGTAGAGGTCCAACCCGAAGATCCCCAACCACTAGCCACCCTGGTCCATTCTTTATCCCCCGTCGCCTCTATCACTTTCAGTGATTCTAAAATTCCTACCTCTACCTCAAAAGATCAGGACGCTACTCTTTTCATCACAACCTATGTTGATCACACCCATATTAAGCGAGTTATGATTGACGGGGGTGCCAGCATTAACATCATCTCTACTCATGCCTTTGATCAATTAGCTCTCCCCAAGAATTGCATATCAAAAACTGACGCAATCCTTCGATCCTTTAATGACACCACCGCTACCACTATTGGCACCGTCGTCCTCCATATTCGCATTGTCTTGCGAACAATCTCAGAGCTCTTCTACATCATCGAGGGAGAATTCCAATATAACATGCTATTAGGATGACCATGGATCCACGCCATGGCTTGCATCCCTTCTACACTTCACCGTTGTGTCAAATTTGAACACGACGGACAAGTCCATGTCATTCCTGTCGACCCATCCCCTTTCAAGACTTGTAACATGACCTATCGACCAAATGACATTCTCATTCCTCTCAAGACACCAACCCAAACACTGCCTCCATTCGCTGAAGCTTCAACCAATACGCAAACGGTGGTCACCCTCACATCACCTTCTCAAGCGACAACCAATGACCCCATGGAAGATATCTTCCAACGACTTTCACTTGGGGAATATCGCTTACTTACCTTAGACATGTTCCAAAATCTGTAAGAGTATGGATAGCTTCATCACAGTCCAAGCTATGACCATCAAATTGGAATGGTCATCCCTTATGGTCCTCCTAACCTTCAAACCAATCTCATCTATGGGGGGCTCGATTGAGCTCCTACTAACGGGAATCCTTTCTCTTTACCTCAACCATTCACATCTGACTTCTCCTTTCTTGGCAACCCCACCTTTGCTCATACCTACCTTTATAGGTGTGCATGGAAGGGTTTTGGCTTTGGGCGCTATGAACAAGGCTCCCATCAGCCCATCGAACCACCCAATGATGACAATGCCAAGAAACGTTATGGTATGGGTTTCCAAGAATCCACTGAGGCTTTTGCAAACCTTTGTCCCGAACCCATCATAGACCAATCTCTGCCAAGCTCACCTATTCCCCCATCCTCACCTATGGAGTCGGTGGTTTCTATCCCTCCTAGTTTTTTTTGCATAAACACCATCCGCTTGTAACCCCTAACCTATCAACTCAATGGGGTCTCTAGGTCTCTCCCTCATTCATCCCAACATGATAGATGATGAATCAACAACCATCAACACTGTCCACTGCATAGACGACAACGCCATTCTCACCTACATGGGTGTCGATGACTCTTTCATTCAGTGCTCCCTCCCTTCTAAAACACAGGTTATGTTAAATGAATCAACCATTGACATTAACCTTCCATCTTCTGATGTTCCTCATGTCTTAAAGATTGGTCAATCTTTGGACGCCCAGGAGTAGAACGACTATACCACATTTCTTTTAGACAATAGCAAGGCCTTTGCCTGGACCTATGGTGACATGCCTGGTATTGACCCTAACATTGCCACTCATAACATTGTCACAAACCTAGAGGCTAAGCCTGTCAGGCAAAAGCTTCGCAAGATGAATCCTCGGGTCACACTCCTTGTCAAAGAGGAGCTTCAACGTCTTCTCTCTGTCTCTTTCATCCAACCCATTGATTATCCACAGTGGGTATCTAACATTGTCCCTGTCACCAAAGCAATTGGGGGAATCCAAATTTGCACGAACTATCGTGACCTCAATCTGGCCTGCCCCAAAGATGATTTTCCTCTTCCCAACATCGACCAACTTATTGATCTTACGGCCGATCATGAGATGCTATCACTCATGGACGGGTTTTCAGGATATAACCAAATCCTGATTGCACCAGAAGATCAGCACAAGACTACCTTCATCACCCCATGTGGGACTTTCTGCTATCGAGTCATGCCTTTTGGCCTCAAGAATGCAGGTGCCACATATCAACGTGCCATGACTTACATTTTTCACAATCTCCTCCACAAAATCATGGAGGACTATGTGGATGACCTGCTTGGCAAGTCTAAGCTTTGCCGTGACCATTTGACCATCCTCAAGATCATCTTCTCTCACCTTCTTCAATACAATGTCCACCTTAACCCCAAGAAATGTGTCTTTGGGGTCCTCTCAGGGAAGCTCCTGGGGTTCATCATTTCTTTCTATGGCATTGAGATAGATCCTACTAAAATTCAAGCTATACTCGACATGCCACCTCTGACCAATCTCAAGCAGCTTCACAGTCTACAAGGGAAGCTCCAATCCATCCGTCACTTCATCTCGTAGCTTTTCAACCGCTGTCAACCCTTTCATCACCTCCTCAAGAAGGATGTCTCCTTTAAATGGGATAAGGACTGTCAAGAGGCTTTTGAATCCCTTAAACGCTATTTGGTCTCTCCACCAGTCCTTATTCCACCTAAAGATGACCAACCCTTCTATCTCTACATTTCAACAACCAACCATTCATTAGGGTCCATGATTGCGCACCGAGACGAACAACACCATGAGCAAGCGGTCTACTACATAAGCCGAACACTCGTCGACTATGAAACTCGGTATACTCATACCGAGAAACTTTGTTTGGCGTTAGTCTTTGCCACTACCAAGCTCTGTCATTACCTTCTCAATCACAAAACCTTTGTCATCACTCACACTGACCCTCTTAAATACATGCATTCCAAGCCATACCAAAACCAACGTATGGCTCGTTGGCTCATGCTTCTTGCTAAGTTTGACTTGGGATTCATCCAACAAAAATCCATCAAGGGGCAAACAATCACTGACCAACTGGCAGACGCCCCTCAACCTGACAATCAACCTTCTCTGTGCGAGTTCCCCAATGAATCTATCGCCACTCTCTCGACTGATGACACAGTTTATCAAATGACAATGTTCTTTGATGGATCTAAATGTCAACTCGATGGGGGTGTGGGGGTCATCCTCATCCCACACGAGGGTGAGCCCATGCCCCTGTCTTTCAAACTCAACTTTGAATGTACCAATAATATGGCTGAATATGAAGCCTTAATTTTGGGACTTCAAACTGCCCTTTCTTTAAGCATCAAGACCATAAACATTTTTGGCGACTCACAACTTGTCATCAATCAAATCAATGGTTCATATCTTTGTAAAAATGAAATTTTGCAAAGGTACAAGCACCGTGTTGACACCCTTCTAGCATCTTTCGACCAGTACCTCTTGTAGACTGTTCCTCGATCTACAAATAATTTTGCTAACACCATGGCTTCTCTCGCCTCACATATTCCCTCTTCATCATCCTCATCAAGAATTTACGTCATGGTACATCGTGTGCTGTTGCCTTCATACATTTCCACTAATATCAACCTCGTCAAAACCATAGACTCTAGTCCACAAGATGTGTGGTATAAACAGCTTGTGGACTACTTGGCTCATTCTATCATTCCTCTCAACCTCTCTAGTAATGCACAATAGGATTTTATCAAATGCATAGCTCGCTATACCATGCTAGGGGGTCTTTTCTATAAACAAGGTTTCGACAGCCTTCTTCTTCGCTATCTAACCTCCATTGAAGCATCTCATGCTATTAAACAGGTTCACGATGGGATTTGTGGCAGACACTTTAGTGGTAATTTGGTTGCCAAGCGCATCCTTCGCTTGGGCTATTATTGGCCCACTCTTCATCAAGACTGTAGCGACTATGTTCGGCATTGCATCAAGTGCCAACAACACGCTAACTTGCTTCACCTCCCTAACCATGCCTTATAAGTCACTCAATATTTTTGGCCTTTTTCCTAATGGGTCTTAGGTCTCATCAGTGAGATTAACCCTCATTCGCCTCTTTGTCATCAGTCCATCATCACCACCATCGAGTATTTCACTAAATGGGTGGAAGCTATTCCTCTCATCTCCACAAATGCCAAAAAAATTGTTGACTTCATCAACACCCACATCATCTGTCGTTTCGGTGAACCTCACAAAATCATCACCGATAACGGCAAGTCATTCAAAAACAAAACTGTCAAGAAACTTTGTGACTCCTTTGGCATCAAACTCAGCTTTTCTTTGCCTTACTATCCATAAGCAAATGGGTAGGCTGAGGCTTCCAACAAAATCTTAACTAAAATTCTCATGAAGGTGGTCAACGACACTGGAAGGGATTGGCACATTCACATTCCCTTTGCTTTGTGGGCCTACCACACTATCATCTGACCCTCTATGGGTGCTACCCCTTTCTCTCTAGTGTATGGAACAGAGGCTGTCCTACCTCTCGAAGTACAAATCCCGTCTCTTCACATCTCTCTGCATGACATTCTTTCTAACGATGACTTTCATCAAGATCGATTAGCTCAACTTGAGTTACTCGATGAACGTCATCTTACTTCCCTCAACCATCTCCATGTCTATCAAAATCACATCAAGCGAGCCTATGATAAAAATTTGTGAGAATGAGATTTCAAGATTGTAGACCTTGTCCGCAAAGAAAACCAACATGTGACCAATATGAAACGGAGTAAACGAGGCAAATTTGCTCCTAATTGGCTCAGACCTTACATCATCATGCACAAGTATGAGTCAGGGACTTATCGTCTGTCTTCTCTTTAAGGCCGACCAGAACTTGAGCCTCTTAATGCCTTGCATATGCGACCATTCTACTGTTAGTCGAGTACTCGCTCACTTGACATTTAACTTGAGCTCATCCCTTGAGCAACTCTTGTCCTCTTAATCCTTATTTCTTTCAACCCTATTTCCCTAAAGCAAGCCCTATGTAACCCTTTTATAAAGTATGAATGCTTTGTCTTAATAAAATGGAGCCCTTGAACTTCTATAGTCTTGTCCATGACTCAAAATTCTGTCAAAAAAATAAATTGATGTCAAAGTATCAAAGGTCATAAACTCTAAAGGCAGACTGTTCCCTCGAAGGATAGCTGTACCATCATTACTGTAGCTAATAGACTACTCCCTCGAAGGACAGCTATTAAAAGCCCTCATATATATATAAAGCAAAAATATAGACCACTCCCTCGAAGGATGGCTATGACTAAACTCTTGCTACAAACAACACTTTTTCAAAAGCTTCCCGCATCGATCAGCTTCACAAATGACCACAAAACAAAATGACATCTCTATGTAGACTTCCCGCATTGATCAGTCTACTCAAAAAAAAAAAAAAAAAAAAAAAAAAAACATTGGGTCATGGACTTGGCTTGCCGTCGTCTCAGGGTCTCCTATAAAAAGGGGCAAAGTTATCCCTACTAAAAAGGGTTACCCTCTCCTCACATATCACATCACCTACTCAAGGGATTTCAAGCTCATTTTAATGTCAAAGTGATTCGATTACCTCTCTAACACAACCAATGGTCAACGACGTAATGCATGAACGGGGCTTTTGTTTCTAAAAACCCCCTACCTATTTTATCATTATGGTCCTTGTCAATGAAAGGGCAAAAATGCCTTTCACTTCCTCCTTACCTTTGGTCACATTCAACCAAATCATTTGCCATCCAACCCAACCTAACCTTTTTCAAACCACTCACATTATCATAACTTATTCACACTAGTTTCTATGGACACCAATACACATGGAAACTATTGACCACACAATTTATGTCAAGCATAAACCATTACTTGCTGAAGCATAAATAGACTCATTTCATTTTTAGCATACATCCATTACTTAATATCTATAATTGCTAGGGATGAAAAACCCTGACTAATATTACAAAATATACCATTGCACAAAATGGAACAGGCTGTAACATCATCTTTCCCCTCATCATTTCAAGCATGTACCCTCAGACATATGGGAAGTGCTACATCATTATCATGACCAAACCAAACACATCAACCACTTCAACCCTTTTCCTCCCTCTTGGGAGAACTACATCGGCTTGAGGCCCTTCAAACAGGGGCTATGTAGGCAGCACTCAGTTGACATGGGGTCTTCTGAGGTTAGCTCGGCCATTCCTTTGTCCATTCATCTAATGGACCATTTATCTCAACCTCGACTCAACCATGACCTATGGAGATCGCGACTATCTCCTCTAACCTCGACCACTTCCAAGACAACTTTGCCTTGGTTGTTTTTGCATGTGTGCTACCTCATGAATGGTTAGCAAAATTGTCCGCAACCCATATTTGGACTGTCACAAATATAGGATCGCGAGCAAGTTGATCCCCACTACTTGTGACTTTTTCGTGTTTCCAAGAGCACTTCCTAAGCCCGAGATACTTGGAATACGATGACCATTGGAGCTACAGCTTGGATCGAATAACCCAATCAACTACGACTAAATGGTGGGGCCTGATTATTTTGATTTTAGCACTCCTCAACTTTGACCTGTGACAATTTGACTTGACCATCTCGTGAAGTGGTATGCATGCAATCTCAACTTTTGCAACATTCACACTCAAACTTCACCATATCCATCCACTATCTATCAAATCGGCACCCAATTTCAGGTTTCCTTCCCTCGACTCCCGCTTTGAGGGGGAATACCTCATCCCATAATCAGGGCAACCTACATTCAAGTCTTTTTGTCTTGCAGTTCGCCAGAATGACCAACAAGACGAAAAAAATCTCATCCCATACCTGGGGCAATCAACTCCTATTTTTGTCTTGCAGTTCATCAGAACAACCAACAAGACAAAAAGGGGCAAATGTAGACACCAAAATCGTGTCTAACCCTTGGTCATCTCTCCCTTAGTCCCCTTTGATCCCCTCCTAAACATTCCTAACCCACACACTTATTAATTTAAAATAATAACTTATTTTGAATTAATAACCCCCTCCTTTGACACATCACCCATAACACCTCACCTTGGACCATTTCCCACCCTATGACTCACCTTAAGACTAAGTGACTCACCCAAGACCTATTCTTACTCCTTTCCAACCGCCTAACCAACTCTCATGCGTATTTAGCCCGACCTTTGACAATTCTCCAACGGATTATGCACTTGGCGGATGGAAAATGGGCTTGTTAGCACTTTTACTCATTCTCCACCCACCGACATTGGTCAAATGTCAGCCGACACCGGCGGGATCGCCAACATCGGTTTACTTAAACCGAGTTCTAACCTCTCACTCGGGCTAATCACTAGTCAGCTAATTGTGAAACAAAATTCTCTTGCTCTTGCTTCCCAACATTCTTGCTTCTTGACTTCTTGTAGGTATCAGCATTTTGACAACACTTTTTAGGCATAAAGGATTAGCACCAGTCATCCCACACAGGGTTGAGGATTTCATGACATCTCCATCACCAACAATAATGGAAACATATCTCCTTACTCCTTTGCCAACTCCGTACACAGCTAAGTATTTGCATTAAGTTTCATTTTACTATCTTTTTAAATACATTAACATTCTATCCACTATCCATTCCCAACCATTCTGGACACAACCCAATTTGTCTTTTCCAGAGAGGCTGAAAGGCCTTCTCTCACTGTCTTCCCCTTTTGCCTTTGACATTCACCTGGTCCCTTTTCAGATCATACTCTCTATTCTGTTGACCCAACACATGCCATCAGACTCCCACAGACCTCCCCAAAACCATTCTGATTGACCAGACAGACCTAAAACTTGTCCCAGGCCATTGCCTCGACCGACTCCAACCATTTCCCCTATCGATGTTGATAGACTAACCGACATCGGTGACCTTGACCTACCGCCGCCGGGCAAAACCACCGACGTCGGCGACTGTGGAAGACAGATTGCTGCTTACAAGTATGCATTTGCTTTCATTTCTTTTATTCAGTCTTTATCATTTCTGTTTCTGGCAATATCTTGCTTTTTAACAATCAGTGGGCTGTCATCCCCCAAGAAGTCTTTGCACTTCTAGGACCAAGCTTTTGCTTGGTAGTCCACTTTCTAGCTATCTAACAACCTCTATGTTTGAGTCTCTTTCTCTTATAGGTGTCATCCTCCACAACCAAAGAGGAGTTCCCTCAGTCGTTTGGATAACGATGCACAAGACTTCATCCAGGTACGTACAAACCCTTGACCATTTATCTTAGTTTCTTACTTCCTTTGAATGTAGAAAAGTGAAAACAGTTTGAAACAGCTACTAACAATGCAATATCTTTACTTTTGAAGTAGCAATATTATCTAGGGATAATAACCTGCCAAACAAAGAGATCATTAGTGGTTAAAACTTGGTGGTTAGTGCGATATTGTGATTTATGGGGTTATACCACCACTTAAATGTCACAACCTACAGAACAATACCACAAGTTTCACCTGTGCATAGATTTTTTTTCAAAATTTGGCACTTATTCTTGACCTAGTCAGCCCTGCAAGCTATCAAATCACCACTAACAATCAAAATGGTTAAATTAGGAGAGAAGCCCCACCATGGTCATGAAAAAGTAGTAGTAATTTTGAACAAATAGATTAAACTATGAAATTTAAACCCAAAATATCAAACTACCTAGTAGGAGAGATCATGGAAGAAAATCAGAATAGATGAAGAATATCTTACCAATTCCTTGCTTCAAATATCCTCCCTCCAAGATATTCAAGTGATTTGTTAATTATGGATTGAAATAAACTCGAAATTTTGACATGTTGGCATGATCAATGATTATGGATTCATGGATTTGACATGGAGATTATATGGTTTTCATATATTTGATAGATGGTTTGGCCATGGAGGAGTGGCTTTGTTTATATAATCCATGGAAGGGAAAATCAATGACTCATATTTAATGTTAATCTATTTAGATCAATGGTTGGGGAATTTCTAAAGAATTTTTAATTCCTTAAAAACTTTTCGAATAGAGAGTTCTAGATGGGTAAGGCTAAGTTAGAGAGGATTCTAGAATTGGAGGATTATAGAATACTCTTAGGGATTAATTAAGATTAGGTAGGGATTATGTGGGTGATTAGGGACTAGGGGTGTAGGAGAGCCTAGGAATAGGCTAGTGTAGGTGGGTAAGTGGGCCATGGGAATTTTAAATTCTCAAATAATGGATAAGTGGGGTTAGGATAAAATAATGGAGATTTAGGATAATTAATGAAGTGGGATATGACTATGGTTAGTAAATGAAGAAATAATGGGGGGGGGGATATTAAATAAATGACTAGGAAGGGGATAAATTAATGGGATTAATTAGAATAATTAAGACAAGTGAATTTAGGTGCATATAATTTGTATTGCATTCTGATACTAGAATAAAATGGGGTAATTTTTAGATACTAAAATATGATATTAGACACTTCATAATGTCATTTTTAACCTACCTTCACCCTCCATGCATATATGACTCTAATTCATCATTCTCTCACATCCACATGTTATTTATGGGTCTAATCCTTGTAAGTTGTAATTCACCTATAATAAGTCCCTTAGTTTGTGCTAAATCAATAAACTATCATACTCAAACTTATCCAAACGATAAGATCCATATTTTTATCCCTCAAATAGAAACACCAAACTAAGGTGGTAGAAGGTACTATCCAAATCTGATGGTTTTAACCTTCACCCAACAACGATGATATTTCAAAATCAAATCATTCCTATGGGTCAAGCCATACACCTACCATGTTGGTGGTATGAGATATTACCAAAAGAGTTTCATATAAATACAAAATAATTATAATCTTATTAATCATCTAGTGCTTACCTAGAATACATATACACTACTACACATTTAAAAGGATTGCATTATTTTTTCCAATTTACCAAACCATCATAAGAAATAGGCCATAGATAAGTCTAAATCACCTCAAATACAAGCCAAATTTTATATTTTTTGAGTGTTTAAAAGTAGATCAAAGGTTTTCAAGAATCACTAATTACACACATACACTTAACGAGGAGAATTGCGTGCGATTGAAATTCTCTCTTTAGAGTGTTAGATATGTCAGCAGTGCTCAACCATTCAATGAAGAGTGTTTTGGGTTAGATTGACCCACCTTCCTTCCTCTTTTAAAATCCTAATTATATCATTGCAAGTAGACCTAGGGTTTCAAGGGAAGGATATCAATTTTATGAGTTTTGCATATAATCATACCTCAGGATCATCCAAAGAATTGAAAGATAAGTAGGCACATTTACATGCATCAAAATAGAGAATAAAAATATATAGAGATATAACCATCAAACTCAAAACATAGCTTCTAATGATAACAACTTAAGGCTGATGATACCATCTAGACACACACAAAGATTGAGATCCTAATTTGAGCAACTTGATACTCATTTTTCCATCCTTTTTATTATCTAGCTAGAGTCTCAATCCTCCACAAAGAATTAACCATTGAGTATTCTGTCAAGTGTTTTAATTTCCATATTTAATGAGTTATAATGTCAAATCAATTTCAATCATTTACATTCATATTTGTACTTAATTATTATACATTATAGTCTAAATTACTACATTAATTTATATCTTATTTAGGGTTAACATTGATTCAAATAGGGTAAACCATAATCAAACACCACGCAAAAAGGCAAGGGGTCAACATAAATAGTCATATAATGAAAAATCAGTCAAATAAAGTAGTAAAATACGGTGAGGGCCTAAAGAAAGAGCTATACAATGAAAATCAATCAAGGGAAAGTAATAATAAAATATGGGGGCCCCAAAGAAGAAAAACATGCAACGATACACTCAATAAAATAATATCATATACTAAATTAAGCATAAATAATAATAATCAATTATTAGCCTAAATAAAATTAAATAGAAATAATGAAATATAGAACAAGTCAAACTAGTCTACACTATCAATCTATGTCAAGGTCACATAATATAAAACTAGCATATCCATGAAATGTAGGACTGTAAATAAATATAAACAAGAATAATACATGTAAAAAATCAATATAGTTCAATTTTATAAATGAAAATTTCATATAAAGATAAAAATTTATAACAATGTAACCTATGGAATGAGATTCCCCCATTATTGGCATGGCCCCTGGGTATAGGAATGATCTATATCTGTGCATCTATGTATTATGTAAAACTTGTATGTCATGTATCTCAATCATATATACCATGAAATTTATGTGTGAAAAGTGATATGTAATCTACCAAACATGTGATAAATAACATGAGTTGATAATGTAACTAGCAAACATGCCATGTTTAGGTCCTGATTTTTGATTTTTGAAATATTTTTAATTTTTTATTATTTTTCAAAATAATTTGATTTTAAAAATGCATGAAATTAAAACTAACAAGTCATCATAATCATAAAATGGGTCAATACTACTTAGATTTTCATTGACCTTTACATTTTTCTAAAGGTTGTGCAAATATATTGCATTTTTCCAACTGTATATGATTGTTCATGTGTTACATTTGTAATTATCCTTGAAATTTTTGCCTTTTGATTTTGATTGTAACCATCATATCAAATACTTATTTTATTTCCTTCATATAATAAGGTGATGAAATTATTTCATTTATCCATTATACACTAAACTTTTTATAACCATTTTTGTCCCAATTTAAACATCAATGACCTTTGGCCCACAAGCAATTGGTAGAGTAATATGTCCAAATGATTCTTCCAAATAAAGGGTATTTTGTAATTCATTAGAATCATGTCCAAAATTTCACTAATAGGCACCCTCAATGTATGTTTTATTAGTCAAGATTTCTTGTCATGCACCTTATGGATTTTGCATGTTGTATTTGTGCACTGAGCTCAGTTAGAACTTACTAATGATCATTCTTGTTGAAATTGGATGATATTAATTATCCATTCATTATTGTAATATTGGATTTTATTTTTTAATTTCATAAAATCATCTATTCCATGCATAATTACTTGATGGTTATCACAATATGATTTCCATTCCTGATGTGATAGATGTTTCATAGCTCTATGTCAAGTTGACGGTACTGAAATCAAATTTTTATCATGTAAAATTTGTAATAAAATGCTTGGTTTATCATTAATAATCATTAATTGTAAATTTTTTAAAATTTTTGTACTAAAAAAATCCCCATTATGCACTGAATTTTTCTCTAAACCTTTATTATGATGTGAATTGCACAATGATTCTTGTGATCGAGTTGTGCTTGATTTTAAAAAGGTTTAATTTGATGGTATCTTTAACATATGAGAGTCATGGCATGCAATAAAATTGAAACAAATATTTTCACCATGATTATGTTGATTATCTGTAATTACTATATTTCCTTTTCCCCAATGTAGATTATACTTGAGTAAGAACATTTGAATTATCAATTCTCTTTGTATATGAATGATTGCAATACTCTTTTAAACTAATAGGTGTAAACATATTATGAGAAAAATAATAATTTGAATAATTACAATTATAATTTAGATTGTGTAAATGATCATCTATATTCTCTTACATTTCATTCTCATCATTATCACTATCATAATAATCTATGATTGTGCAATTTAGATTTTTCAGATTGATTAACAAGGTAAGATCTATAATTATCTTTGTTTTATCTATAAAAACTTATGGTTTGTAATTTTTTTCTTCATTAATGATCATAATTATATCCTTTTTGTTTATTTTACATGATTCCCAACCTCATATGTATGTGTTTAATATTTATTCTAATTTGAAAATGAAATCTAATAAACACTAAACTATTGAAATATTGATTTATATCTACAGAATCTAAATGTGAAATATATTAAAATACATAAATTTAAATGAGATATAACTAGTAATAAATAATAAAATGTGAAAACCTAGTTTGGATCTGATTTATGTTGACCGTGTAGGCATATATTTGATGTAAAACTAGCTAAAAATATATGAGAACTGTGTCGTAGCCAAAAATAATATTTTGCGTTGTATTGGGATGGGTCACACTAGGTGGATAGGGGTAAATTGTGGCCTTATCTATTGATTGTATCTATGTCCAAGTTGATTATGAGATTGATTTTTTTGTGTGATCACCTATGGCTATCTGAGATAGTTTATTGATAACCCACAGTTATTCATGTGACATGTATAAGTACTTATACTTTCAAACCCTAGTTATTGCATAATAAATCAAATAGAGATAAAATATAAAGAAGAAATTAGGCAATGAGAATAGTTGAGTTATCATCAGAAAATCTTGTATAATTTGAGAACTACCTACATAGCCTAAAATGGCCTCAAACCAATGTAGTTGTCCCTCCTAGAGTGAGTGTGTGATTCTTGATATTTAATGTATGGATATAAGTAGTAAATTACCTTAAATTCTTGATGACGAGTACCCTTGAACTCTAAAAAAATAGATTCAAAATTGTAATATAACTATTATAATAAATCATAATTGGAATATGAAAGATTATTACTCTTTTTCTCAATGTGCAATAGAATTGCTAAGTGCTTGATAGATATATTTTGAATGACTTTGATGTGCTTATATAATGGAAAATTTGGAATATTTATGTTAACTAACCTTTTTAAAATCATGAGAGGGTTAAATTTAAAAATTTATTGTTAGAGTGCAAGGGACAAAGACACACTAGTGGAAAAAGTTAGGCTTTGGCCTTGTCTGCCTAGTGCATTCTTGTCCCAAAAAGACAAAGACTGTTGGAATTTGGTTGATAAGAACCTATAAGTATAATAGGGATGTTTGAATGATGATTATATTAATTTAAATATATTAAGTGGAATAATGAAGGCTCTCATAGATATTTCAAGTTAACAAAATGATGAATAGATCTAGTAAGGTAAGGATGTCAAAATTAAATATTGTCAAACACTTAATGATTAAATTTGAGTGTCTACATCCCTCCGTCCCCCGGCCCATTATTCTAGTGATGCAATGAAGTGAAATTACTAGAGTAAAGGATATATGAAACTAAATTTGTATACACACTTTATCAATTGAAGTGAAGCTTGATTGTGAAATATGCCTCATCGCAAAACCTACAACAATGACATTGAAAGTAGTTAATCTCCATATTTGAGAAATAAAAATCTAAAACTTGAAATTTAAATTTTAAAAATAGAGCAAGGAAATAATACACCTAAAGGAGTATGAAATATAATTTACTTGTAACTTAAAAATTTAAAATTGTGTGTGATCCCTTGTTGAATCATTTGGAGAAGTTTTTAACATGTGGAAAATTGAGAGTGATTAAGTCTCAATTTGAAAACTAGTGAAAGCCCTTGAGTTGGAAAGTTTATATGATATAACTCTCATCTAAATATGTATAGTAATTTATAAACTAATTGAAGGGTGGAACCACCAAATGTGGCACGTTAAAATGTAACCATAGACTTTGACTGTCACTAAATATAAATATGGCTCACTTAAAAAATGAGATGAATCACACTGATGTAGAGGAATCTAGATTTAATTTAAAACTTTGTACCTTTTAAACTTTTAAACTTTGAATAAGATATATTTGATATTTTCAATGTAGAAACATAAACATGAATGAATATCATGCCTCTAATATTTTTATTGTATTGATATAGAATTACAATTAAAATTTTAAATATTTGAAACCTATAACTTGTAACTATTTTGTATATACCCATGCATATACATCAAGTCTAAGTGAATTTATACTCAAGTAACTATAGGAATGAGTGCATATGCATGTCATATGCCCCCATGATATATATTTTTTTAATCACACTATATATGTCATAAATATGAAATATGTTTCTCATGAGGACTTGAATTCTTAAGATAAGTTCATTATGATGTCATCCTTTGAGATGAGAGACATAGTTTGCAAGTCACTAATCTCAAAATATAATTATAAATCATGTAAAAGATATAATAATGTAGTAATATGTGAAAATTTTAAATGTATTACATCATAGTATTGAGTATAACATTGAATTACATATGAAACATGTGTTAGATAAATATAGCATTGAAGTACACAAACAACATATGCACGATATGTATCATGGCACAAGTGTAAAATTAGAAAATATGAGTAATACATGATATGAATCATGGAACTATAGTAAAAATAAATAAACATACAATAATGTCACACAATATCATGAAATTTTCATTAAATATCACACATAAGGCCCAAAGGCCACATATAAGGGACATGTGAATGTCACATAAGACATAAGGCCAAAGGCCACACTTAAATTGCATGAGGATACCATTCAAATAAGAATATGCATATGTTTCATGCACAAGGCTAAGGGACACACACTATAATCAAGTAACTTATGATGTAGTAAAATAATAATTAAGCATAGAGAAAATGAGACTAGTCTATGTCAACGATATATATCAATGTCAATGCTATCAAATAGCATATCCATGTAACATGATGTAAAGTATGAGTGATTAGCCAAACATTTATATTATATATATCTCAATATGGTAGAGAGGTTTTGGATAGATACAACATGTTGAAGTTTTCATAGATAATGAAGAGTTATCCCTAGCTTAGTAAGGTTGTTGGGTAAAAGGGAAGCCCAACATCAAAAAACCATGTAATATTATGTCTTGTATCACATTCACATACCTTATGAAAATAATTATTTATTTAAAACTAAAATATGATATCTAATTAATGTGAAATGAATCAAATATGTAAATAAGTATGCTAACAACATTTGAAATGCTTGTAGGTCTTGATTTTGAATATTTGAAAATATTTTAATTTTTTATATTTTTGACATACATGATTTTATTTTGTATTTGAAATATTTGAAATTATAAGATTTGAAGAGTAATAAAAGGTAAAGATTTGAATTCAACATAAAAGGAATGGGAGGGATTCAAACAATTTGTAACAAGGTGCTAAAGTATAGTGTGTCAGAGAGGAAAACAAGCAGTGTGCCCCTAATGCATGTGTAAAAAAGTCATATAAATGTAATAGGAATAATTGATATAGATAAAAAAGTACATGCCCTCAAAGGGAAAAAAACTATACATGATCATGGAGGGTGTAGGAATAGATAGATGTGATCTTGTAGGTGAAAATGAAATCATATCTTGATAGATATGCCATAGTAAGCAAACTAATTGTCATAAAGAGTGTGTATTGCAAGAATTGAAGGATAATTGTTTTGGATTGTTCGAATTGGTTTGAAAATTAAGAGGGAAAGTACTCAAAGTGAAAATAAATCCAAGGGATAGAAGAACAATTGGGTAAGGGATAGAAGAAGTAGGAATGAAATAAAATCAAAGAAGTTATGTACAAAGTAAAATGCAAGTAGCCAACCAATTATGTCTATAGTGGGAGGCATGTATACATAACCCATGCCATGATATGAAAGAGTGACTTCTTGTGAAGAGGAAATGCCAATTGTCATGATTTTAAACATGAATATGAATCATATTCTATAATTATAAATCATTGATCATATATGCATGTGAACTTGTACCCTCATATGTAATAGGAGAAGATGTAACTACATGTACCTATGGTGAAGCATTTTGAATAACATATGGTGCTTGAGGAGATGAAGACCAATTTTTAGGTGCCACTTTATGATTAGGATAATATAACATTCTCTTTGGAACTAACTAATTATGCTCATGTGTAACTATATCATGCTTATTGATAGGTGGAGAAACTAATTTTTGTTGTTCCCAAAATCAGTCACTTGTTTTTGTGGACAACATGTCGACCATTTTGGTCCGCAGGCCAAAATGCTCTCTTTATTTCTTAAAAAATGTTTTGAGCAGTTAAAATTTTCAATTACTCAAGCCTTTTTAGCTAAGGAAATCGTAGGTTCAACAAGCGGGCTTTCCCAAAGGGAATTTCAAAACACTTAAGACATTTCTTAAAAATAATAAGGATGGTTCAACGCCGAGGTTCAATCAAAAAGCTCAACGGTGGGGTTCAAAGAATTGGAATGAACCATTGAACCCCGCCTCTAAAAAGTTCAAAGGTTCAATGAGTTCAACAGACTCAAAGGATAAAAGGATTCAAAGAGTTAGATTGAATTGTTGAACCATTGAACCATTGAACTTTGAAAGGTTCAAAGGTTCAAAGAGTTTAAAGTTTGAGTGGAAGCTTTGAGTGAATGGTTCAAGCAAAAGATTCCAGAAAGAGGTTAAACCAAATGGTTCAAAGAATTGGTTCAGTGACACTTTGAATGCATAAATAAGACTAAGTAAATGCGGCTCTTTACAAAACATTGAATCACCGAACTGCCGAACCATTGAACCCTTGAACCATTGAACTCTGAAAGGTTCAAGGTTCAAGGTTCAAGGTTCAAAGTGGTTCAAGTGACTGATGATGTCCCCATAGACGTCAAATTTAGGGTAATGGAATAACTGTTGATTTTCAAAAGAGTGAAGACTCGAGGACAAAATTAATGATTTGCCAAGAAAGGAGTCGAAGGACCCAACATAAATTGAGAAGATAACTCTGAGAGCTTAGATCACCAAGAAGAGATAAAATGTAGCAAGGAAAGAGGGAACAACTACAAAAAATATAGAAATATCTACATAAGAGTTATTCTAGTAGGTGGAGCAGTCCACCAGGTGGACGTCAAAGAGCGCAATCATTCAATGGTGCGGCTTTTTTTCTTCATTAAGTAAAGGCAAATGGATAGCCATGTAAGCATCATAAAGAAGACCGGGCAATCCATGCTTCAGAGGAGACATTTGAGATGATTTAAAATGCCAAAGTTAAGGTTGATAACCTATTCCAGCATGGCCCCTTCACAAAATTTTCAATGCATTCAATGCAACATGGGCCATTTCATGAAAATAAGCACCCAAGTCTTTCTTTGGATGTTATATATTGCAATCTCTCATTTTAAATAAGGAAGATCTCTCTATTATCAAAAGTGAATCTCTACACAAATTGGAAGGCATTCTTGAGACTTTGAGCTCAGACTGTTAATCATATTTTATCAAGTGAATGAGAAAGCAAGTGACCTTTTAGACTTTGTGTTGAAATAGCTTGTGTTATCTAGGGAATTGTTCTTATGTCTTTTTTCTAAATACAGTCTTGTCCATTTAATCAAATAAGCAAAACAAGTGGAAATAAGATAAAAGATGTCTTGAAGCCAACTGTGGGAGAATTTGTGCTACCATAATTGTCTTTAGTCTATGTTTTGTGTAAAGGATATTGGAGAGACTTTGAGCTCCCCTTATCCTTTGTAATCTTTCACTTTGTTGTAATTTTTGGGGGAGACTTTGTGCTGCACTTCATACTACTGTGTTACTTTGTCCTAAATTAGTAGGAGAAACAATGAAAGACTTTATGCTTTCGTGGGTTTCTTGTGGATCCATTTACTACCTAGGAGTAATTCCTACTATTTGCTGAACATAATTTCTAAAAGAAGAGAAATGCCTTCAATAATTACACCAAAATTCTCTTTTATTTTGTGAACATCATCTCTAAAAAAGAGAGATGGATGGTATGATTTCACCCCTAAGTCTATTTTCAGTTTATATTAGTATATTATAGTTCATAGGGAACCTCCCCTTGTTAAGAGGAGAGATTTATCTCATTTTGGCTGTGGTCACCACACCCATTTTGCTGTATAAATCTCCTTGTGCTGTGGTTGATATACCTATTTTGTCGTCAATTATTTGATGACAAAATATTCACCCAACAGTTTTTGGCAACTTTGCTGGGGAAGAACGCACAATTTGGAGCCTCAAGCTTCAAATTAAAGCAGTTCTAATTATTTTCCATTTCCATTTCACACTCTGGCAAATCCACAGTATATGCAAAGCCAAAGAGCTCAAGGTATTGTTGACCTTATATTTGAGTTGGTGCAGCTGAGTAATTTTGATCTTTTTCCTCCACCATCTCACCTTCAGTGAACTAGGAGTTTTCCTCCTACAAACGTTAGGTCCCCAATACCAGGTAAAGCTTCTCTTTCCTCTATTAGTAGAGCTTTGTCTATACATATCCCACAAAGATTTGTTATCCTTCCCTTCAATAGTCATATCATGGCAGCTCAAGGCCCCTGGGGTAATACTTTTGGTCCTTTGAATCTAACACCACCTTTACATGAACTACCCCGTAGTTCAAGGAAGAATTTTCCCAAGTTCTATGGTGATGGGAAGGTTCATCCTCATGAGCATATTGTATCCTTTTGCATAGCCTATGATGTGATAAAAATTGAATTTGAAGACAATAGTCAAACTATTTGTGGAAACATTGCAAGGCATTGTCATAGATTAGTTTTATCATTTGCATGAATAAACAGTAACTGATTGAAACACTCTCAAGGCCAAGTTTGGGGCTAGATTCAAACTTGTAGAAGATGCACATGCCTTATTAGCTTAGCTTACATAAATGAAGAAAGATCCTCATGAACCCATGCGAGACTTCATTGTTAAATTTGACAAGCTGAGGAACATGATTCCTATAATTGCTCAGTTGAAGCTTGCCATTAAAGCAACACCAGCTAACTCAACAGTTGGTTATCATGAAGCTGAACATGATTTCTCTTTCCAACCTGAGTTGGACTAAGAAGATGGCACTAATCTCTTTGCAGAAGGTGAAGAAGAATTAGTTGGTGACTCCAATATTGGTTTCCTAAATTACCAAGATGAAGCTAGAAGGGAAAAGTGTTTGATGGATCATACGCTGTATTTACCAGATCCTAAAACCAGTCAACTCAACAAGCTGATAAAAGAAAAATAGAGAAAGAATCTCAACTAGCAATTTCAATTTC
The DNA here is from genome assembly GCA_037957365.1 of Torreya grandis. NCBI lineage: Eukaryota > Viridiplantae > Streptophyta > Pinopsida > Cupressales > Taxaceae > Torreya > Torreya grandis. Next base: position 1,239,829 of record JARHVA010003264.1, on the reverse strand, counting down.
TAAATAGAGGACTTCTCTACCTTTCCAATCAAAGGACCCAGTGATCAATAAAAAAGTAAGTACCTCAAATAACCCTGCACCTTCTACTTCAATTTCTCAGACTAGTACCACACCCAATGAAACCCAAAATGATGGACTTCTTTCCTTTGTTTCTAGTTCATTTCAGTCATTTGATATAATTGACCATACTAGGAAGACCAAGATCCAAATGTCTGAGTTTGAATACTTACAAGACAACCTTAAGTAGTTGGATATGCTAGTTGAATGCATCAAGAACAAAACCATCCCTATAGGACAAGATGTTTCAAAGGTAACTCATGATCCCTCAAAGAACTGTTAGGATTGTGGAGCTAAAAGCTTCACTGATGCAGACACGGAGGAGGTTGCAGGAGAGTTGCTAAGTGTCAGAAGTGTTTGGCGTTGGTCTGGCCAACTGGCGTCGGCAGTTTAAGACAGGAAGGCAACCGACGTCGGTCATATATCGGCCGGCATCGGCGACCCCCAGGCAGACAGGGACCGACGTCAGTCGCCTGTGTGGTTCGACTGCGAGTTAATTACGGGCAGTGGGTTGACGAACCAAGTGTTTGCATGATGAGTGATAATTTTAGACTCATAGTTGCGGATCTAATTATTGTAATTAGATGTCTAATTATTGTTTGGATGAGATCTATATAATAGACTCATGGTTGTATTGGAAAAGTGTGCTAGGGAGTAAGAGAGCATAATTATAAGCTCCTTCTATGTGTGAGGTAGAGCAATGGTGCATTCCTCCTAGTGCCTCAGTACCAGGTGTGTTGGTGCTGGATTGGAGAGCCAGCTGGGTTCTTCAAGAGTGTAGGATCTTGGTCACAGTTGCATGGCCTATATAGGAGATCTACATGGTAAGTAAGATCATTGATCTGCAGGTGTATGTGTGTGCAAGGTCGAGGTTCACAGGTGAACAGAACCGTTGTTTGATTTGCAGGTGTGCAAGGTCATATAGACAGCAACACAACAGGGAGCAGTATCAGGCAGGATCTACTTGGAGTACAGGTGTGTACTCAGATAGAGCAGAGAGGAAGGCAAGGGAGTTCCTTCCATAAGTATGGTCTGTTGAATTGCAGGTTGTTGTAGATTCATGGGAGATCTACTTGAAGTACCTTGAGTACTTGTGGAGCATGTGGAGTGCTTGTGGAGTGCGTGGAGCACTTGTGGTGTGCGTGGAGCACGGGAGGTGAACACCAACTCTGTATTTTGAGTTGGGTGTTGGGACCTGTGAGAGGGAGAGCTTTGGGGAGGAGAATTACTGTTCACTTGAGGTGTGGGAAACCTCTGTAAGGTGGTGGAGAAGAAGTGGCATCTTCTCTATTGTATTCTTTTCTGAATAAAGTGTTAATACAAGTTGTGTATTGTCTCTCATATGCTGTGTTATTCTGAATTCTAGTTACTTGGTGAATCTGGTTAATTTCCGCATATTAAGTTGCTTGGTTTGGTAATCAAATTGTGTGCTTCCGGTTTATCTCCCAACAAGTGGTATCAGAGCAAGGTTGTTGGCTCATAGCTTGATACCAACAAGTGGTATCAGAGCTAAGGTTGGAGGAAGCAGGGTTTGTGTTTGGTTACAGGGCACTCTCAGGGGTTTCTGATCGAGTGGGAGTAGAGCAACAGCAGATCAAAGTAAGCTAAGAATGGAGGAGTTGAAAAGCACAGATGGTCACTCACGGTCCTATGGAAAGAAAGAGCAAGTAAAAGATTATTGTTGGTTGGTAGCAGATCAGCATGAAGAAACTGAAGAAGCAGATGTTGCAGGTGTTATTGCACAGGATGTTCTTGGAGGTTTCTTGGATAAAGTTGAATCTTGGATAAAAGATTCGGTTGCCTCTTTCCATGCAGTTCCAGGTAGAGGAGCTGGTAAGCCTTGCCAAAGAATTGGCAAAGGGGAAGTGAAGCTGAAATTGCAGGTGGCCAACACACAGGTGTTGATGAAGGTCATGCAGGTCCCAGGTTTGGAGATATGGCTAATTTCTTCAGAAAGATTGGGTGATGAGAGATGCACAAGAACTCTCACAGCGGATGCACTTGAATTAGCTGGTGGTAAGAAAATAGGTACCCTTTATCTACTTGTTTATATTACTGATTCTTCTTTTGTTGCGGAGACGTGGCTTCGTAGGCTTGGTCACATGAGCAGGAAGGAGATGCATGTTCTTAAGCGGAAGATAGATATATTTGACAGGCTTAAGAACTGGAAAGCCTTGGTGTTTATGGAGGAGATGGCGGACAGAACCCAGTGGATGTGGCTGGATACTTCTGAGCAGGGCAGTTTGGACATGGGTTTTGATTCAAAGAAGCTCGTGGGTAAAAAGTCATCACTCACAGGCGAACACAGGTATCGATGTCGGTCAGGAGGAACCGGCATCGAACAGACAGGTGCCGATGTCGGTCATGTGCAGACCGAAGCCGGCGATGTCAGGCAGGGTAAGACCGATGTCGGTCAGGAAATCGACGTCGACAGTATGTAAGACCGATGTCGGTTAGGGGGACCGACGTCGGCAGCAGGGACACCAGCGCTGGCAGGTTGGTAGTCAGGTACAGACGCATGGAACCGACGTCGGTCGGATGCAGACTGTGGAGTGACCGAGGTCGGTCACTGTAACGAATTTTGGGTGGACAGCATGTTGTCAAAGAGTCTCAAACACCCATACGGAGGACTGAAGGCATAAGTAGGCCCTCAAATTCATTGTTCCTCTTCTTTATACATGTTTCTAATTGTAGAGCAGGAAGGATCCAGGAGACAGGTGTGAGCTTGGCATGGATGAGGATGTGATTCCTTGGAGGAGAACCAAACAGGTGTGTTTTGGTAGGGTTGCCAGCAGGTATGAAAGCACAGAGACGAATGGATACCTTAGTAGAAGAATAGAGAGAACGGATACGTGAGACGGAAGACCAGGTATATGGTTTTGTGGAGCTGCAGGACAGTGGTACAGGTTTTGACAGGTGGAGGACGGAGCATGGCTTCAGTCAGTGTCAGGTAACTACTGTGATTTGACTTACCAGGGGGATGGTGATTGCAACATCATTCTGTTGCTGTATGTGGATGGTATATTTGCTAGCTAGCAGGTTTGTACATATAGGGTTTTGCTGAGCTAAGGGTAAGATTAGTTTAGTGGCATGTCATGAGGAGTTTGGAGCAGCGAAATTCTTTGACATGGGAGACATGGAGATCACAGGTTGATTTTGTCTCGAGTGGGAGCTGATGTGAATCAGGTGTTGGCGAGGTTCGGGATGCAGAGCTGGAGCACACTAAGGGTTGGACAGGTACAGTGTTCGAAATCACATGAGGTCTGGCATAGACCTGAGTATTCCCATGTAGTGGGAGCTATCAGAGAGTTAGGAGCCAATTCGGGGAAGTGGGTTCTCAGGTTTTCTGAGAGGGACCGACAGCAGGTGTTGCTATGCAGGGTCAGGACTTCACTACAGGTGTTGTAGGTTCGGATGTGGCAGGTTACTCGGATGACAGGTGGTACACCACGGGATGTGTGGTGGGTTGTCTTCAGGTGGGAGCTTGAAGAGGGATACAAACCAGGAAACAGATTAGACAGAGTACAGGTACAGGTACAGTGTAGCTGTTTATCTCCAAGTGGGAGATTGTTAGGATTGTGGAGCTAAAAGCTTCACTGATGCAGACACGGAGGAGGTTGCAGGAGAGTTGCTAAGTGTCAGAAGTGTTTGGCGTTGGTCTGGCCAACCGGCGTCGGCAGTTTAAGACAGGAAGGCAACCGACGTCGGTCATATATCGGCCGGCGTCGGCGACCCCCAGGCAGACAGGGACCGACGTCGGTCACCTGTGTGGTTCGACTGCGAGTTAATTATGGGCAGTGGGTTGACGAACCAAGTGTTTACATGATGAGTGCTAATTTTAGACTCATAGCTGCGGATCTAATTATTGTAATTAGATGTCTAATTATTGTTTGGATGAGATCTATATAATAGACTCATGGTTGTATTGGAAAAGTGTGCTAGGGAGTAAGAGAACATAATTATAAGCTCCTTCTGTGTGTGAGGTAGAGCAATGGTGCGTTCCTCCTAGTGCCTCAGTACCAGGTGTGTTGGTGCTGGATTGGAGAGCCAGCTGGGTTCTTCAAGAGTGTAAGATCTTGGTCACAGTTGCATGGCCTATATAGGAGATCTACATGGTAAGTAAGATCGTTGATCTGCAGGTGTATGTGTGTGCAAGGTCGAGGTTCACAGGTGAGCAGAACCGTTGTTTGATTTGCAGGTGTGCAAGGTCATATAGACAGCAACACAACAGGGAGTAGTATCAGGCAGGATCTACTTGGAGTACAGGTGTGTACTCGGATAGAGCAGAGAGGAAGGCAAGGGAGTTCCTTCCATAAGTATGGTCTGTTGAATTGTAGGTTGTTGCAGATTCATGGGAGATCTACTTGAAGTACCTTGAGTACTTGTGGAGCACGTGGAGTGCTTGTAAAGTGCGTGGAGCACTTGTGGTGTGCGTGGAGCACGGGAGGTGAACACCAACTCTGTATTTTGAGTTGGGTGTTGGGACCTGTGAGAGGGAGAGCTTTGGGGAGGAGAATTACTGTTCACTTGAGGTGTGGGAAACCTCTGTAAGGTGGTGGAGAAGAAGTGGCATCTTCTCTATTGTATTCTTTTCTGAATAAAGTGTTAATACAAGTTGTGTATTGTCTCTCATATGCTGTGTTATTCTAAATTCTAGTTACTTGGTGAATCTGGTTAATTTCCGCATATTAAGTTGCTTGGTTTGGTAATCAAATTGTGTGCTTTCGGTTTATCCTCCCAAAAAGAACACATCCACCCAAAATAATCTTGTCATTACTCCTCCTGTTGCCCCTAGGAAAATAGAACCTTTCTATGTTTTCCTGTTGATAAATGGTCATAAGCTGAACAACTGCATAAGAGATTCTGGTGCCTTTGACAATGTGATGCTTGCCAAGGTGGCAGACTCTCTCAGGCTCACTCTGACTAAAACTTTTAGGAGATGTTTCTTCATGGAAAATAAATAAGTGCCACTTTTGGGACAAATTAAAGATGCCTAATTTGTATCCGTGGCCTTCCCATATTAAAAGGGTTAAAATGACAATCTTGGTGGCCGACGTTCTAGCTTCTTATGGCATTCTGCTTGGGCAAAATTTTTGCAAGGATGTTGGTGGAGAACTAAACATAGACTTGTCTGAGGTGAGGATACCGATCAAGGGAATCATGCAAAGGCTGCTTCCTGAGAAGGAATCAAAATACATTGTTACCCAAACATCAGCCCCTGAAGCTCAAATTCTATTTGAATCTTCAGGAATGGGTAATACTTTCTATCTAATGAAGATGTTTCTATTTCATCAGATAAAAGTTTATTAGGTGATAATCCAAAAAAATCAAACAAGACATCAGAAGAATTAGTAGAGCACAATTCAGATGAAAAAATATCTTCCCTCTCTAATGAAGAAAAATTTAAAATAAGATCAGATTCTAATGATGTCTGGATTCTAGAATTTGATGGCAGTAATTCTTCTACCAGTTCTAGAGCTTAATTTGTTTTGATATCTCCTCAAAGAGATATTTTTCCCTACTCATACAAGTTGTAGTTTAGCAACACTAACAACATTGATGAGTATGAATCTTTATTGCTCAGATTGAAGGTTACTCAAGCTAAAGGTGTCAAACTTCTTCACGCCTGAGGAGATGTTGAACTAATGGTTTGTCATGTGAGGAACTTGTATCAAACCAAGAATAAAATATTGTGATATTATCACAATCTGGTATGGGACTGCCTTGAAAGTTTTGAGGCATTTAGTATTTTTGTGGTGCCCAAAGAATTTAACAATCAAGCAGATTCTTTGGCTGTCTCTGCATCTCTCATGATTCCTCACCGAGATTTTAAAGAGCATAAGTATACTATTGAGTTGATCTTTCAACCAAGTGTACCTAATAATGACAACTATTGGTAGGTATTTAATGGTGACAACCAAATCGTTGCTTTTCTAGAACAGATGGACAGCTTTGAGGAGCTTTATTTTGAGGGCAACGAATCTCTACTATGGGAATCAGCTCCTAAAACAAATTTAAAAATTGGTGAAGAGTTCTTTCAGCTCAAAGGGAATCAAATTCCCAAAGGATTAGTTTCTCTTGAGAAGCTATTCAATAAGCACGATAGGTTTATCAAGAAGCAACAAATCGATTCAAAATCCTTCAAAGATTTTGATCAAATAAATTTGAGTACAGAAGATAATCTCAAAATGGTCAACATCAAGAATTGTTGCACTCCTGATAAAAAACTAAAAATCATTACTCTACTTCACTATTATATTGATGTTTTGGCATACTCTTATGATGGTCTAAAATCTCTCAGGCCTAACGAAATTTGGCATGAAATTCCTCTCAAGGTTGGGTCATTACCTCATAAGTAGAAACAAAAGCAGTACAACCCTAGGCTAGCAGGTACTATTTTCTCTGAGATCCAAAAAATGCTGAATGCAAGAATTATTTTTTCAATCCATCATTCCACCTAGATTGTGAACATAGTCCCTATGAGAAAGAAGAATAGAGAAATTTGCCTCTGTGTTGATTTCAAAAATCTGAATCAGTCCTCTTTAAAAGACAACTATCTCCTACCCATCATGGATTAGCTACTGTAGATAGTGACTGGATCAGAGATGTTATCAATGTTAGATGGGTTTTTAAGATATAATAAAGTGGAGGTTGGTGAATTAGACCAACATAAGACCACTTTCACTACACCTTGGGGCACCTTTGCATATCACAAAATGCCTTTTAGCTTGATCAATGTTGGTGCCACCTTCCAGAGAGTGATGGATCTTGCCTTCAAAAATAAAATGAGAAAGTTTATTGTGGTATATCTTGATGACTTGACCATCTTTTATAAACATCATCTTGATCATGTGTATCATTTACAACAAGTGCTAGAATGATGTCGATAAAATGGCATTTCCCTCAATCTTAAAAAGTCAATTTTTGGGGTTACTGAAGGTAAACTTCTCAGTCACATTGTATCCTGAGAAGGCATAAAGATCGATCCAGAAAGAGTCAAATCCATCCAAGAGCTTTCTCTTCTTATGAACAAAATTGTAGTCCATTCTTTCTTTGAAAATGTGAATTTTCTATGAAGGCTCATTCCTAAATTTATAGAGAAGACTCACCACATTGTCAACATGATGAAGGGTAAAGCTACTTTTAGCTAGACTGAAGAAGGCAAGTCAGCATTTCAAGATATCAAGGAAGCTATCACTTATGCTCTAATCTTGGTTTGTTTGAATTATACTAAATACTTTGTCATATATAGCTATGCTTCTAAACACACGCTTTCAGCCATTTTGGTTCAGCAAAACAAAGAAAGAGTGTAGTCCCCCATATCTTTCATGAGTTATCTTCTCAAAGCTCATGAGATAAAATATTCAAACATGGAGAAGCATGCTTATGTTGTGGTTAAGGTGGTGAAACACTTCCATTTTTACATCTTAAACTCACACACTGTTCCTCTGGTTCTTGATACAACAGTCAAGTCCATTCTAACTCAACAGGAGTTTGGAACTAAAAGGGGCACTTGGATTGCTAAAATCCAAGAATTTAATCTTGTTATCAAACCTATGAAGTTTATGCAGGGAAGAGGTCTCTGCCAATTAATTACTGATAATATACCAAAGGAAGTAGGGCATGAAAAAATAGAGATTGAAGGCATGCCCACAGTTCTCTTTGTCACCGCTATGAATGAGTGGTATTCCAATATTGCTCATTTATTTACCTATGGTGAGTACCCTGCCCACCTATCTCATAAATAAAAGGGGACTGTTAAGTTGAAAGGTGCTAACTTTGTCCTGTGGGACAACATTTTGTATAAGAGGAGCCTTGATGGGGTGTTTCTTCATTGCGTGGATAAAGTGCAATAGAGCAAACTTTTGGAGTCTTTCCACAATTTGGCTTGTGGAGGATATTTTTTTGCACCCGTGATTGCCCATATGATTCTCTGAGCTAGGTATTATTGGCCTACTCTATTTCAAGATTCATACGCTTAGGTGCGTAGATGTGAGCTGTGTCAACAGTTTGTTGGGAAACCCAAGTTGGCCGCGTTACCTCTTAAGCCTATGGTGATTGAAGAGCCTTTTAAGCAATGGGGTATTGATTTCATTGGCATTATAAACCTATCCTTGAGTGCTGGATATGACTATGTTCTCACAGCCATAGACTATTTTACCAAGTGGGTGGAAGCCATTCAAGTCAAGCATGCTACTTCAGAAGTGGTGTGTAATTTCCTCAAAGAGAATATTATTTCTCAGTTTGGAGTCCCAATCAAGATTGTAACAAATAATGCAACCTATTTCTTTTCTCATGAGGTTACCTAGTTCTGCTACTATTATGAGATTATCCTCTCCCACTCTTTTGACTATTATCCACAAGAAAATGGTCAAGCAGAATCAAGCAACAAGAACCCGGTGACCATTATCAGGAAGCTGGTAGATAACAATTAGAGAATTTGACATAAAGCATTACTTGACACTTTATGGGAAGAAATTATTACACCTAAAAGGGCGATATGTATGTCACCATTTCAAATTCTATACGGTTTGAATGCATAGATACCAATCACCCTGGAATTACCATCATGGAAGTTGGCAAAGGTAGTAGAAGATTTAACTTTTGAAAGTTCCATCGACAAGAGGATCATGTGCTTGACTGAACTAAATGAGCAATGAACTATGGTGGTGGATTTTATTGTTGCACATCAAAGTTTGGTAAAGAAAATCTTTGACCAAAAAGTGAGGATTCATGATTTTTAGATTCAAGATCAAGTCTTGTTATGGGACAAGAGAAGAGAACCAAAAGGAATGCATGTAAAATTGGATTCCTTATGGAGAGGTCCATTTCCCATTCATCAATTAAATGGTGAAACTAGTTTCTTGCTAAAATATCAAGATGGAACACCATTTGCACTGCATCATAGTGGGTAGCATCTGAAGCACTTTAATCCTTGAAGTATCAGATAAGTCCAAGTTGTACATATATATAGTCTTTATTTGTTTTGTGTTGTTCGTTTGTTTTTGGCACCTTTCTTTTTTGGGTGGCAAGACTCTGTAGCCCAATGGCATAGATGAAGGCACTTAGAGTCTAGATTTTACTCCCTTTGATTACTTCAAATACAATTGATGGAAGTTCCCCAATTGGAGCCAGTTGTTATTTCCAAAATCAGTCACTTTTTTTTGTGGACAACATGTCGACTATTTTGGTCCTATAGTCCAAAATGCTCTCTTTCTTTCTCAAAAAATGTTTTGTGCAGTTAAATTTTTCAATTACTCAAGCCTTTTCAGCTAAGGAAATCATAGGTTCAACAGGCAGGCTTTCCCAAAGGGAAGTTCAAAACACTTAAGGTATTTCTTAAAAATTATAAGGATGGTTCAATGTCGAGGTTCAATCAAAAGACTCAATGGTGGGGTTCAAAGAATTGGAATGAACCATTGAACCATTGAACCCCACCTCCAAAAGATTCAAAGGTTTAACGAGTTCAATGAGTTCAACGGACTCAAAGAATAAAAGGATACAAATAGTTAGATTGAACCGTTGAACCATTGAACCATTGAACTCTGAAAGGTTCAAAGGTTCAACGGGTTCAAAGGTTCAAAGAGTTCAAAGTTTGAGCAGAAGATTTGAGTGAATGGTTCAAGCGAAAGATTCCAAAAAGAGGTTAAACCAAATGGTTTGATTGAATGGTTCAAAGAATTGGTTCAATGACACCTTAAATGCATAAATAAGACTAAGTGAATGCGGCTCTTTACAAAACATTGAATCGCCAAACTGTTGAACCATTGAACCCTTGAACCATTGAACCATTAAACTCTGAAAGGTTCAAGGTTCAAGGTTCAAAGTGGTTCAAGCAACTGATGACATCCTCATGGATGTCAAATTTAGGGTAATGGAATAACCGTTGATTTTCAAAAGAGCACAAACCTGAGGATAAACTCAGTGATCTACCAAGAAAGGAGCCGAAGGAGCCAGTAGAAGTTGAGAAGATAACTCTAAGAGATCAGATCATCAGGGAGAGACAAAATGTAGCAAGGAAAGAGGGAATGATTACAAAAATTCTAGAAATATCTATAGAAGAGTTATTTTAGTAGGTGGAGCATTCCACCAGGTGGACCTCAAAGAGCACAAGCATTCAATGGTGCAGCCTATTTTTCTTCATTAAGTAAAGGTGAATGGACAATTGTGTAAGCATCATAAAGAAGACCAAACAACCCATGCTTCAGAGGAGACATTTGAGATGATTTAAAACACCAAAGTTAAGGTTGATAACCTGTTCTAGCATGGCCCCTTCACATAATTTCTAATGCATTCAATGCAACATGGGCCATTTTGTGAAAATAAGTGCCCAAGTCTTTTTTTGGATGCTATATATTGTAATCTCTTATTTTGAATAAGGGAGATCTCTTTGTTATCAGAAGTGAAGCTTTGCCCAAATTGAAAGGTATTCCTAAGACTTTGATCTCAGACTGTTAATCATATTTTATCAAGTGAATGAGAAATCAAGTGGCCTTTCAGACTTTGTGTTGAAATAGCTTGTGTTATCTAGGAAATCATTTTTATGTCTTTTTCCTAAATACAGTCTTTTCCATTTAATCAAATAAGTAGAAAAAGTGGAAATAAGCTGGAAGATGTCCTGAAGCCAACTATGGGAGACTTTGTGCTACCATAATTGTCTTTAGTCTGTATTTTGTATAAATGATAGTGGAGAGACTTTGAGCTCCCCTTATCCTTCATAATCTTTCAATATATTGTAGTTTTCAGTGGAGATTTTGTGCTACACTTCATACTACTATCTTACTCTGTCCTAATTCAGTAGAAAAAATAATGAAAGACTTTGTGTTTTCGTGAGTTTCTTGTGGATCCAGTTACTACCCAGGAATAATTCTTGCTATTTGCTAAACATCATTTCTAAAAGAAGAGAAATGCTTTCAGTAATTACACTAAAATTCTCCTTTGTTTTATGAACATCATCTCTAAAAAAAGAGACTTGGATGGTATGATTTCACCCCTGAGTCTATTTTTAGTTTATATTAGTATATTATAGTTCATAGGGAACCTCTCCTTGATGAAAGGAGATATTTATCTCATTCTGGCTGTGGTCACCACACCCATTTTGCCGTATAAATCTCCTTGTGCTGTGGTTGATATACCCATTTTGCCATTAGTTAGTTGATGAAAAAATATTCACCCAATAATTTTATAATATGTTTATGTATAACTAGATGATGCTCATCAGTAGATGGAGAAATTGATTTTATAATATGCCTTGTATAGTTTTGTAAACTATTTCATTACCATGTTACTTAGTGTGTGTACCAACCATTTTTTCTATAGGAGGAGTAAATATCATTGGTTCCAAAAGATATTTGTATTGGATTCTTGGATATTTAACCACTTGATTACCATGAATATATTTGAGACATATATGCATTGTAGAAGGTATTGCTCTAATTTTTTGTATCCAATGGTGTCCTAATATCATATCAAAGAACCATGTGCTAGGTATAAATAGGAATAGAGTGGGCACTATTAGAGATCATACTTGTAAAGTTAGTATTATATTCCTAAGAGTATCATGTGTATGACCACCAAATTCTTTGACAACTCTAGAAGTATCTTGTAAATCTTTCTCTATATAACCAAGAGGATAGAAGGGTGTTATAGTTCATGCATTTTTGCTTGATTCATCATCTATAATAACACTAAGTATGGATGATTTGTCAAAATATGTTTGAATAAAGCATGCATTTCTATCTGAATCATCACCAACAACTTCACTATCATCAAATATAATCATAATATGTGATGCTTGGTTGTTTTTAATAGTACCAATGATGCTATCAAGTGGAATCCCATATGTATAATGAGGAGGTTGAGTATTGTATGTATAATGTATTTAAAAATTATACTTTTTATATTTTTCTTCATGATTTATAAAATGATATTTAAACATTTTGAGCTTTAAATTATCATTTGCTTATGGCTTGTCCTCTTCAGTAGGTGTGCCATAGCAATAATATCCTCATCAATTAGATCTTGAATATTGTGTTTGATCTTGAAACATTTGTTTATGGAATGCCTAATACATTGATGATAGTCACAATATGCATTAATATCAAAACTTTTAGATTATGGTTTAGACATGTCTACTTCCATTGGTGGAGGAAAAGGGATGAAATTGCATTCAAGTAGCTTGTGAAATAATACATGAGCAGGTAATGGTAACCTTGTGAACTTCCTCCTTGGTGGAGATTGTAATTGAAACTTTTGTGTTGGTTGTGAGATATCATTAACTATAGTTTTAGATTCATTATTGTTTCATTGGATTTGCTCTTGTAATTTGGGATATTTTGAGTCTTAACATTTGAAGCAGAAGGAGCATTTGAAGTGTATTTGAGCTTATTCAAATTAATAAATTTGACCTCACGCTCTTTGATTGTATGAAATAACTCATTAAAAGATTTAAAGTCATCAAACATAATTGATTCTTGGAGTGGAGATAGAAAAATTTGAGTGAAGATATCTTAGAGATCATTATCAACCATTTGATTTGTCATTTTTGCTAGAATAATATTTTATCTTAGAACATATTAACTATTTGTTTCATTAGACCCTTATCTGAGCTTTGTAATTTGAGAATTTGATAGCTTTTCGCCAATGTTGATAGAAAATTGTATAAAAAACTAATTTTTCAATGAATTGAAAGCCTTTATTGATTGAAGAGGAATATCATAAAACCATATAAGAGCATATTCTTTGAGACTCTTGGAAAGAGTTTTATCCATAATTTAACATTATCTACATAGTCTAGACAAGCTGCATGAAATGCACACAAATATTGTTTAGGATCACCTTTTCCTTCATATAAATGAAGATTAGGAGTCACAAATCCAATTGGCAATATATAATATGTAATTCGAGGTGTCAAAAGGTTACCTAATAAGGAACACGAATCCATGGAGGGAGTAGCATGAGAAATAGTTTGCTCAATTTGAAATATATTAGTTTGTAATGCAATAATTACATTCTCAAGAGTAGTATTTATAGATGTGATTGAAGGAGTATAAGTATCATTAGCAGGCATATGCATGGATACCTATTAGAAACCAAGTGATGATCCCAAACCATGGGATAATGCCATGGAAGTAACTATAAGTGTAGAAATAGGAATGTATGCATGGGCACCTTTATTTTGTTCATTTATAGTAACATATAAGAGTGAATCAACCTTTTTTGGATGTTGGCAAAGATATTCCATAAATTTTTCTCCATCAGTCTCACTAGATGTTTCTGGAATATTGGGTTTTAAAATGAGGGACATAATGCACCCTTCAAGAGGGTGTGGAGTAAGCAATGGAATATCTTTAGAAGATGAAGATTTAAAATAAATTTGTAACATATATTTATTATTATTTTCAAGTTAACTCAGATTTGAAAAAATAAATTAGAGAGGAGTAATGACATGATATAGTAGTGCAATCATGGTGTCCTTAAAATAAGTCATTACTTAGCCTATAATGACAGTCACTAAATAATTTTACAACTATCAGACCCTTCATCCTGACCATCATTTTGCAATTTATTTTTTAATAAAAGACAACAAACGTATATGCTTTGAAAGACATCCTTCAAACCCATTATAATAGTAGAATGTAATAGTGTATTAGTGGAATATTCCAACATTAATTGGAAATAGGAGCTATCTAGTGATAGATTACTATAAATAGGAGCCTAGACTATTATGAATTCATCCATGAATTATATTGAATTGAGCTTGCTCAAAGGAGGTTTACCCCTCAAAGAGGCTAGAAATTTTACATTCTGCTATTTTCATATAATTATGTTCATTTGAATCAATATAATTATATTATTTATATTTAAATTTCATATATTTATAATCTAATCTAATCTGTTTCAGGAAGGATCCTATCATCTAGTATCATAGCACTTTCTAGGGCTTAATTTTGTCTTTCTATCCACGTATGCTCATACCTTGCCTTAACATGATCTTGGTGATTAAAAAGTGATAATATACCATATCTAGGAGTCATATTTTACAACTTATCATTGCTATAGGCCACATTTTACAAGTTGTACATGTATCAAGATCTAAAGTTTCTTTTTGGCAAAAGGTTTTCATCTATACAAGTCATATTTTAAACTCTATCTATTTACATTAACATTTTTTATGTTGGCTCCCTAAACCACTATTTATGCATCATTTGTTCCTATTGTAGCATAAAAAACAAGAATATGTGCCATCAATGGTGCACCATATCATCAAAATCAAGCTACTACCAATCGCACTATAATTTTATTTATTTGATTTTGGCCACACTACCAACTGATCACACTGTAATTGTTTTTTATATTTTGATCTGGTTCTAGCCATACAACTAACCAATCACACTATAATTATTTATTCTATTTTGATCTATTTTTGGGTCATAATTTCAACCAATCACACTATAATTTTTTTAATATTTTGATCCATTTTTGGCCATACTACCAACCGATCACATTGTAATCTAATTTCAGATTTAGTTCTAGCCCTATTGGAAATTGATCCTATTGTAATAAATAAATAAATAAATAAGCATAGAAATTTTTTGGTGCCAATAGGCTAAATAGACTATTATGATTTTCTCATCACATGGATAATTTTAAGGGATAGCTTGAAATTTTCACTAAACAAATATAGAGATTCCCATACGTCAAATAGTGTTGCCTGCAACCTAAACACAATTTTTTACAAAAAATTTCACTTTTGTGCAAATTACATTGTTGTAATCATCTTGAAACATTGATAATTTTATCATATAACTATACTCAACATTTCTCATAACCCTCACCCCTTGTTAAATATTTGTTACCCATGAAGCCACCATGTCCCATGATGAGGCCAAAAGGCAAGCTATAATTGAATCCACATAGTCTGAGCTCAATATCAAAATATCCCAATTATCTAACATCATTCCCTGAATATCCACACTCCATGCATTATTGTCCTCATCCAAAGCTAATGAGGTTCATCACTCAGATGGTAGTTCTTTTTGCCAAACACCATTTGGTGGCCTTAAATTAATTTTTTTGAAATTTGATGGCACATAACTCACTGAATGGCTTTATCATGCCAACCAATATTTCAACCAACATCCCACTGATGACAGAGTTGTTATTTAATAATTTCACTTAGAGTAGGAATTTATGTAGTTATACCAATGGTACTGTCAGTCACATCTTGAACTAGATTGGGATGAATTATCCAAACTCTTATTAGTGCATTTTTAGCCTATTGCCTATGATGAATTCATAGGGGAATTAACTAAACTTCATAAAATTGACATTGTATGAGAATATCAAACATAGTTATAAATTTTTTCCAATCAAATACAAGGCTTCTCCAATGATTCTTTTTAGAAGATGCTTCATTAACAATTTAAAGGATGTGCTTCACTTTGAGGTGAAAATGTTCCAATATAACACCATGATTCAAGCCTTGGGCTTATCGAGGCTCTGCAAAGATAAACTCAACTCTTAGTGTCATAATTGCAATTGGGTACTCTCCAATCCATCTAAATTCTAGTGCACCAACATAAAACCGCCTCTCAAGGTAACCCATATCAAATTTGTCACAGAGACTAAAATGCATGCATGTCATGAAAAGGGATTATGTTACAATTTTGATGAAAAATGGGAGAGGGGACATAAATGAATCACCCAAAAACTATACCCACTTGATGTTGATTCCCACCTAATATAGTAGAATGTGAGGATACAATAGAATATGAGGATACCACACATGAGCTAAATCAGGTTGTTGATGATTCTCAGGATTCAAATTCACATCATGAAAAATCCATACATGTTTGACATGGATCACCACTAAGAAAATAATTTGTATCAAAGGCTTTTTAAGAAATAACCCCTCACCATTATTATTTTTTATGGAAATACTCATAACTTCATTGACCTTTAGGTGGATAATTAATTAGACTATTTTGTGTACCCTTGGTCCAATCTTGAGGTGATGATTACCAATACAAGAACCTTGCTATACAAGGGAAAGTGTTGTAATGTTCACATCTTAGTGGGTGACTATATACTTGGGACTGACATGTTTCCTTTGTCTTGAGGAAGTTGTGATGTTTTTCTGGGATCCTAATGGTTACAAATCTTGGACCCATTCTTTAGGATTTTTCTCAACTATGTATGCAACTCTCTAAGAATGAACATAAATACACATTACAAGGCCTTCTCCATGGATCCACTAGTGTAACTATCTCTCACCACATGGAAAAAATTATAAAAAAGGGATATCATGGAATAATTACCCAACTATTTTTTATTCACACTAATTCACCAATGAATTTTATCCCACCATCAAACTTGCATAATATTTTGGTCAAGCATGCCTCAATTTTTTTAAAACTAGTAGGATTATTGCGTTGCTGCCCTGAAGACCATCACATCCAACTTATTCTAAGTAGTGCACCTCCAAACATTCAAGCATACTATTACCAATTTCATCAAAAGGATGAGATTGAAAAGATGGTTTATAAACTACTAAAAGCATGAGTCATTCGAGCCATCACCAACCCATATTCTTCACTGATCTTGATCACTCATAAAAAAGATGGCATCTATAAGCTTTTCATTGATTATCAAGATTTGAAAAACCTCACAATCAAGGATAAATTTCCTAATTTGGTGATAGATGAGATCTTTTATGAAATCTATGGTGTAATTTTTTCTTTAAGTTGAACCTATGATCTGGCTATCACCAAATCCATCTTCGTGAAGTAGACATTCCCAAAATGATATTTCACACACATGATGGTCACTATGAGTTCCTGGTCATGCCATTCAAGATTACCAATGCCCCCTCCACATTCCAATGCTTAATGAACCAAGTATTTCTCCCCTTATTATATAAGTTTTTTTTGGTTTTATTTGATGACATCCTCATCTACAATCAAACATGGGAGGATCACCTCGCCCACCTCAAGATTCCCTTGGGAATTCTTACTATAAATAACTCATGTGCCAAACATTATAAATGTTCTTTTAGGAAATTAGAGGTCAAGTACCTTTGACATATTATTTCATCTGATGGTGTTCATGTCAACCCCACCAAAATTTAATCTATGACCAAATGGGTGACACTGAGGACACTCAAAATTCTATGAGGCTTTCTTGGCCTGACAGAGTATTACTAGAAATTTGTCAAGGATTATTAAAAAATTACCACTCCATTGATAGATATGCTTAATAAATACTAATTTTTATGGTTGATAACATCTACCTAAAATTTGATAGACTTAAACAATCAATGTGCACTACACTAGTCTTGTCCATACCTAATTTTACTAAGACATTTGTTTTTGAGTATGATACATGTGGCATGGGTCTTGGTGATGTGCTCATGTAGGAAGGTTATTCCATTGCCTTCACCATCAAGGTCTTCACTAGGTGTAATTTGACATGCTTCAAATACTAAAAATAAATGATGATTATCCTTTATGTTGTCAACAAATGATTCCATACTTGGTTGGCTAACACTTTTATAGCAAACCAACCACCAAAGCCTTAAGTATTTTTTAGAGCAAGGGGTATCTTCCCTAGATCAACAAAAATGGGTTTCTAAACTCATGGGGTATGACTATGAGATCACATACAAAAAATAAAGGAAAAATTGGTGGCCAATGCTTTATCTCACCAATTTGAAGACCAAGCACGAATGTGTGTTATTTAAGTTCCCATTTCTACATGGCTCTATTATCTTCAACATGAATGACATAATGACAACCCCATCCAATAGCTCATTCTTTAACTATATATTGATTCTTCTATTAAAACTCACTATACTTAGTATGGCCACACCTTGTGATATAAATGACACCTGCTATTAATCATGGGCTCCAAGTTAGAAGAGACAATTCTATAGGAGTTACATGCCTCCCCTTTGGTAGGTCATTCAAGTTTTATAAATACATATGAGAGGTCCATTAAAATTTATTTTGGCTTGGAATCAAACAATTTATCAAAAGGTTTTTTGTCAAATGTGATACTTTCCAACATAACAAAGGGGAAATGGTCACACCACCTATGTTGCTCCAACCACTACCAATTCCACAATGTCTTTGGACAGACATTTCAATGGATTTAATTAAAGGCCTCCCCAAATCTAGTGGAAAATTAGTCATTCCTATAGTAGTGGATCACTTTTCCAAATATGTTAACTTATGTTCCCTGGCCCATCCCTACACTACTTCCACCATAGCTCAAAAATTTATTCATCAAATATTCCAGCTCCATGGTGTTCCTACCTTTATTATATCTGATTGTGGCTCTACCTTCATAAGTCATTTTTGGAAATAACTCTTCACGTGCCTTGGTAAAACTATAAAAATGAGTTCAAGATATCATCCCTAAATTGATGGCTAGATAGAGATTATTTAAAAATATTTAGAGACCTATCTCCATTGTTTTTTCACAAAATGGAAACATTAGTGGGTAACTTTTTTACCTCTTACAAAATAGTGGTACAACACCTACCACACAACCACCAAGCTAACCCATTATGAGGTTGGCTATGGACAAAAGCTATCATCTCTTATTTAATTTATACAAAGAAACTCTCTAGTATAGGAAGTTGACTCTACCATTAGTGCTTGAGATGATATCCTTTTACTCCCCAAGGATAATCTCCACATGGCACAAAATCAAATGAAGCTGATGGAATCATCCAAGATCTGACAAGAGAGAATTGAACACATGAACTGGGAATTGAGAAGTAAATAGAAGAACTCCATTGTTGAGAGTGAAATCAATCTAGGGTAGAATTATGATAATATTGTAGTCATTATTCATCAAACATAGCTCAGAAGAGAGTTACCTTAATAAGTATAAGAGAGGCATAAAACCAATACATTTGACAATGTGAACATAATATAATTGCCAAATGGATTGTGTGCACCATGGGCAATATGTCGACATTGGTGGGTGAATGTCAAGGGTATCCTCACCCACTAATTTGACTATAATTCTTACATGTGCATGTGCACCTTAATGACCTAATTATTACACCTACGTGACTTCAATATTACACTTAATCAAGAAATATATGTGTAGGAATAATCCACAATAAATAAATATGAGGAAAATAATATTCTACACTAACACCCCCCCTTAAGCATAACTTAGGTGTATAAAAAATGGGTCCTGTAAACATGGATTGATAAGGTACCCAAGTACAATTCAACTCTCATAAAATGGAGGAAAAAGAGAAAACTTATACGAAAAAGCTCCCCGCTAAAAGAGAGAAAATAAGAAGAGGACTAAAATCCCCCTCTCGAAGATGATGTTGATGCAACCTATACCATAAAAATATCCTTCAAGTGAAGATATCTACTTTGTATTTTGGTAAAAATTGAGAGCAATGACATGTCCATTAATGAGCTCCCAAATGAAGTGCATATGTATCTTGATGTGCTTGGTCCCCTGTTGTTGGACCAGATTCTTACATATCTATATGGTGATTTGGTTATCATAGAATATGATTGTGGGTTACTTGAACTGTATACCAAACTCATTAAGAATCCCCTAAATCCAATAGCTTCAATAGAAACATTTACAACCCCTTTGTATTCATTTGTAGTAGATGATAAAGAAATAACATTTTGATTCTTGTTATACCAACTAATTAGTCTTGAACAAAGTGAGAAACTATATCCTAAAGTGGACTTACGATGCTGAATATCACTAGCCCAGTATAAATCTATGTATCCAATCAAGTCAATATCAATGCATGCTCCATAGTGAATCTTGAAATTGTGAGTACCATAAATACAATGGAGAATCTACTTGGTTGCTTTCCAATGCATCTCATGTGGTGTCTACATAAACCTAGAGACCATGACCACTGCATATGAAATATCAGGTCTAGTGTGAGTCAGATAAATGAGGATACCAATAACTTATCGATACAAAGTAACATTAACCAATAGATACAAACACTAAGCCTTAAGTTTGACTCCTAAAAGGGAGTCAGAGTTGGCTTACTGCCAGCCATGTGAAACCATGCAAACAAATCAAGAGAATACTTGGATTGTGTAATGGTAATCCTTGAGTCAATTATGAAATCTCAATACCAAGGAAGTAATGCAATACACCCAATTTAGTCATGGATAATCTATCATGCAGAGTAGTTTTCACTACTACAATTGAGGATGAAGAACTTCCTGTGATCAATAGGTCATCCACATATAGAACCAAAATAAAAAATGAATCATACTACTATAAGATGTAGACATTAAAATCAAAATTTCCTCTAGTGAACCCAAATATGAGAAATAATGAATCCATCTTGGCATACCAAGCCTATGGGACCTATTTAAGGCCATAGATAGATTTATGAAGTTTACACACCAAGGAAGAATCTTCCACAAAACCTTGTGGCTGATCAATATATATATCCTCCTCAAGGTCACTGTGAATAAAGTCACTCTTCACATCCATTTGATGAACATCCCAATGATGAGCTATGGTAAATGAAAGAGTGAGTTAAATAACATTCATTTTAGCAACTAGAGAAAATGTTTCAGTATAGTCTATGTTAAGAACTTGTGAAAATACTTTCACTACCAACCATGCTTTAAACTTATCCATCGACCCATTTGCTACTAATTTTGTTTGATATATCCACCTACATCAAACAAGCTTCCTTTCCTTATGAATAGGTACTAAATCCTAAGTGGGGTTCCTTATCAAGGAACTATATTCCTCATACATAGTCGTATCCCACTTAGGAATACTAGATGCCTCAAAAAATGACCATATATCAGAAGCACAAGCAATGAAAACATGTGGAACACCCTAAAACTATGAATGAGTCTACCTAACAACTGATGGATCTCATAATCAATCATCTACACTCTATAGAGTATATCTATCCCAAGTAGGACCTAAAGTCAGACAGATAGGAGGAGATTCTTCAACTTCAAAAATGTGACTGTGAATGGAATGAGTTGAATCCCCATCACTATCCTTATCATCTGAACTAGAATAAGAATCCTCATCATCAGGTATATGATTTGGGTGATCTAAAGCATCTAAACTATCATCATATCCCAGTGAGTCTAAGGAAGAGGGACAAGTGTCAAGTGTGGAGTCTTAGTACACTTCTCTCAATGAACAACTCATGCATGGTAAGATGAAAAAGTTGATATCATTAACACCTTTTGCATACCCAAAAAATATTTAAGGCCTACTCTAAAATTCCATGGAATTACATTTATTTTTAGGAATGAGAGCAATATATAGAGATATAAAGACCCTAAAGTGTTTAACTATGGGCTTTCAATCACTCTAAAATTCAAAAGTAGTGATTCCTTTCAATGCTTTATGAGGAATGCAGTTCTGGATATAACACACACATTTAATTGATTTTGCCAAATATTATGGTGTAAGGGATTTGGAGTGTATCATACAATTTTTCATTTCCATAAAGGATCTATTATTACATTCTACAACACCATTCTATTGAGGACTATATGTAACTATTCATTGTAGATCAATCCCTTTTAAAGTGCATAACTTCTCAAAGTGATGACTAACATACTCACCACCATTATTTGTGCACAAAACCTTGATGGTTTTCCCTAACTGTTTCTAAACAGGAGCCTTGAAATATTTTAAATGGTCAGAGACCTTAGACTTTTGTTGAAGAAAATACACCCAAGTATACCTAGAGAAGTCATATATGAAGACAAGCATTTATCTAGCCCTATTGAATGAAGGATTTATAAATAGACCATAAATGTCACTATGAATCAAATCCAAAATTTGAGTGGCTCTCCATGATTTGAATTTGTCATATGTATCTTTAGTATGTTTACCAAGTATGCAACATTGGCAAACACTATAATAAAAATGGATACGAGGCAACCCTATCACCATATCTTATCGACTGAGTTATTCTAAGTAATGATAGTTTATATGGCTAAATCACTCTTGCTATAGTTTACTCACCTCATCAGAATGAGTGAGTAATGTAGTAGAAGGGTAATCATTAGCAATATTTGAGGTGTACAAATTTTAATGGTTATTTTCTTTCCCAAAAACCACTATAGTATTACTGTGTAACTACTTAATGACCATAAAATCTAGGGTAAACTCAACTCTCTTGCCTGATCCAATGTGGGTGATTTGGTAAATATATAATATATTAGTTAATAGTGAGGTAACACATAATACATATTCAAATGTTCCATCATTAACTTCAACATACCCTCTCCCACAAACTTCAATAGAAGTGTCATCACCTATCAAAATAGATGGCATAAAACATGGCTATGAGGATGAGAACAAGTCTCATGAAGAAAATAGGCACATACAAGCCTCTCTTTCTTGGTTTTCTTGTATGAAGATAAGGACTCAATGATGATTTTGGTTTAACATATAATTTTTGACCCTTTCATTTCTCTTGGTCCTTCTTGTTTTGTTTCTAATCTTTACTGATTGAAGTATTCAGTTTGTCATGACTTAATAAATCATGTGATTTGGAGGACTTCAATGTACCCATTTGGATGAGCTTGTATTGATCCCTAGTCAATTATTTGGAAAAATCATCTAAGGATGGCATAGTCCATCCAACTCTTGGGGCACATTTTGTAGCATAAAAATTAGAGACAAAAATGAGTAATCAAGAACTTACTTGGCAAGAATAGAGAGGTTTGATTGTTCACATTTTAAAATCTATTCCACATAATTTTAATTACAACCTATGTGAATTAAGTTTGATGAAAATGTCTTGTATAGTTTCAAAACTACTTGGAATCAAACTAATGAGCTCATTCTCTATCTCATGACCCCTAATTACATCCTGCTTCCCAAAGAGTTGTTCCAAAATATTCAAAATCTTATATGGTGGTTTAACATATTCAATGTGAAAAATTAAGTTAGGATAAACAAACAAACACAAAATACCATATGATTCATCACACCTATTATACCACTTAATTTTATCTGCATCAAATGCTGGGTTGGTTTCCATATTCATGGTTATCCTATGAAAACATTTGCTTCTTAGAAAAATTTGCACTTTAGATTTCCATTCATGATAATTGAATGGAGTGAGAAGCAAAACCAAATTGTGATCCATGATGTAATGTAAGTAGACATTGAATAATCAATAGAGATAGTAAGGCACAAAGTAACCTCCCTAAATCTATTAGAAATAACCTTCCCCCCTCCCCTCCCCTGCCACCGCGCCCACACCCCCCCCCCCCCCCCCCCCCCCCAATTATATAAGTTTGGCACTTTATGTTTTCATGCGTATATAATTAACACACTTAGTACTTATAAAATTATCACTTTATATATTAGTACATATAAAATCAACACTTTTAGTGCGTATATAATTGGCACAAAAAAATTGCACAATAAAGCCCACCAAATCTTAAGATATCGTACAAGTCCAAAGACATTTGTAAGCACGAGTACAAAGTTGGTCTATACAAATTTAACTAATGTAACATGGATAAATGATATGAATAGTACAAATAAGGTATTGCATAGTAGATCTACACTCTGATACATTGAATTTTAGGTACAAATCAACATAGTAAACTACGTAGATATATATAATGTTGTCAAAGTGCATGATTTGGATTAGTATATACCATCGTGTAATACACACAACAACAAGATAGTTATCTGAGGTTGTTGAATACACAATATATTTTAGTATTTATAATCATGCAATACACATAATAACAAGGTTGTCAACATATAAATTAGAGAAATATCTACAATAAAGGAACAAATGGCAAAGCCCACTCATAAAAAATGGATGTTAGATTTAGCTAAAAATGCATCCATAAATGATTAATTTATGCAATGGGTACATAAGTGAAAATGCATGATAATAAAAATGGATGTTGAATGCAATAAAAATGCATCTGTAAATAAAATAAGAGTGTGAAATTGTGGGTCAAGCAAAGGAGAGGAGAAAGTTTATTTTGCTTGTGATGGGTTTACCCACCTACCAAACCAGGCCTTACCCTTTATATTCATGAAATGGAATGAATTTTACAAAAAAATGATCAATAACTCCTTATAATATGATATACCATAATGATATTGTTTTTTATAAGAAAAAAAATAAAAACAACTCTCCCTACAATATCTCCATCATTAAAATTGTATTTTTTTAATAATACCATAGTAAAACTTGATAAAATTTGAAATTATCCATATAATTTAAAAATATTATGGAAAGAGGAAAAAAAGGTGCACAAAATTTAGAACAAATTATGAGCGATTGTTTACTATTTTACCACAGTCAAAAAAAGAACATATATTTTTAATCAAAAAATGGATTTGTAAAAAAAACTTGTAGATATTTCCTTCTTATCAACACAAAAGATTTAGTCTGTTGTCCAACCATCTTTAATCCTACTTATAGATCTATAAAAGGTCACTTATATGGCCAATAAAATTAAAATACATGTAAATGCTAATAACATTTTACAATCAGAGAAGAAAGGACTACAAATGATACACATGGATCTGCTAGATTCTCCTTTACAATATGATTTAGAATACAAACTCAAAAACTACTCAAGATTTAAAGAAATTAACAAAAATACAATGTGTTTATTATCATAAAATGGCTTTGATAGAATGATAGGATCATCCAAGATATAACTAGAAATAATTAAACACATGAATTGTGAATGCAGAAATAAATAGAAGCAAAAATCTATTATTGAGAATAAAATCAAGCCATAGTAGAACTATGATAATATCATATTCATAATTAATCAAACATATCTTAGAGAAGAGGTAAATTTATAGGTAAAATAAAGGTATAAATCCAATATATTTGACAATGTGAAAACAAGACAATTGCCAAATAGACTATGTGCACCATGTGCAATATGTCAACATTGGTGGGTAAATGTCAAGGGTATCCTCACCCACTAATTAGACTACAATTTTATAATGTGTGTGTGCACCTTAATTACCTCATTATCACACCTACGTGACCTCAATATTACACCTAAACAAGATAAATACATGTGTAAGAATAATCCACAATAAATAACTATGAGGAAAATAATATCCTACACTAACAGAAGTAATGGGCCGACCAACATCACTTTGAACTCTCCTTTCAACCTAGAGATATGATTTTCCTTCACCTACAACCTTATAAGCAATACTCTTTGAAGCTAAAAGGTCACTATAAATTGTCTTCAAAATTTTATGGCCCTTATAAAATTCTCCAATAGGTTGGAATTAATGCTTACAAATTCAAACTCCCACCTTCATCATGTGTGCATTCTATTTTTCATGTAGCATGCATAAATAAGGTCCTTGGTCATAATGTCAACACTCAGATAGTTTTTGTAAAACTTGATGTATAAGGATCTCTCCTTTTAAAACTTGAATCTATCCTTCACAAGTGCTCTCATCCACTTTGTAATCAAGTCATCACAAAAGTACTAGTACAATGGCATGGAATGCAACCATAAGATGCTACTTGAGAACCTCTTCTTTCAATCCAACAAAATTTTCTCACCTAAAAATTTGAGGGTAAATATTTTAAGGGGGAGGGCATGTTATGACCCTTTATCGTAACCATCCTTTTTTAATTTTATTATTTAATAAAATTTTATGGATGCATGTACTTTATAAGACGCCCCTCAAGCCTATTGTAATAATAGAATGCAATAGTGTATTAGTGGAATAATCTGTTAGTGTAGGCATTTTTATGCTTTTGGTTTTACCTACACTATTGTTATTCAACTTACTTAGGGTTGTTAAAGTCATTAGAAGAACACATGTGTTTTCTAATTGTGAGTTGAGTTGTTACCTTTATGGTGACCTAATATCTTACTATATAATATACCTCTTTTGTACTTTTTGGCTAATGAATGCCTATTAAACATTAATGAAGCTCACTTTTAGTCTACATTCTTACTCTCACCTATCCTAGAGTTTTTGTGCAATATGTGACATTTAGAGATCTTGAAACAATTTGACATGGTATCAAAGCTCTGATCTTTTGGCTATTTGCCATTTTAAAATCTTTAGTGAGATCTTTTACATGCATACATTCCTGTTAATTTATTAATTATTTAATTTTCATAGGTTTGGTTGAATTTCATGAAAATTTATGCAAACTATGCAACCAAAGTCTCCTATCTCAAAATAGATAGTTCCATTAGATTTCAAAGGCAAAAAAACCCTAAGATTGACTATACACTTGACCTACATCCATGACAATAATTTTCAATGATTTTAGAGGGTTTCGAGGCATATTTAGTGATTTCACATATTTTTGTATTACATGGGTCTCAAGGTTTTATGAGTTCTCAAATGGATTATTGCTAGATTTTGTGGAGGTTACACCAAATTTATAGATCTAGACATTTTCCAACTTTGACAAGTTTTTCAAACCCAACAAATAAATTTGGTAGTTTGGTGGGTTTTCACCCTTGCTCGAGCACATTGTAGATTATTCACCCCCTACATGCATTATCATTGAGTTTGGGACCCCCTATCAACATGTTCATTAGGTCCTATGACCCTTGCTTACACCACCATCAAGTTCTACCATCTATGCCTGCACCTTCATTAGGTTTCATCGATCATGCTGCACCTCCACTAGGTTCTACCAATCATGTTAGCACCTTCATCTAGTTCTACTAAACATGTCTACAAATTTTTCAAGTTCTACCAACTATGCCAACAACTCTATCAAGTTTTACTAACCATGCCTACACCTCCATCAGGTTCTATCGACTATGCTAGCACCTTAATTAGGTTCCACCGATCATGATAGCACCTTTATCAGGTTCCATCCCCTATGCACAAACTCTTACCAAGTTTCACTAATGTGATAGCACCATTGTTAGGTTTTTCTAACCCTACCATTATGCCTCTCAGGTTATGCCACCTATAAAATCACACCCAGATGTATGCCAACCTTATTCTACACCCTATGACATGTGTGCAACCATCAATTTTAACACCATGTTTTGTGACACTATTCATTTCAAAATTAGTGCATTTTTTTGATGATTTAAATTTCACATTAATTAAAAAATAGGATGATGAGAGTGTACATAATAAACCTTAACCACCTAGTCATATGGTGTGGTTACATGAGGCAAGCACCCATCTTATCCCTTAGCCCTTGGTCATGTAGAAATTAAGACCATGGTCACTTTCAACCCAAAAATACTTAAATTTTACTCAATAAACTTAATTTTTATTTTTAAATTTGATGCATAAAAAATTTCTTTGGGGAAGAAGATCAAAAAATTCCACCACAATTTGCCACCAAAATTTTCATGCAATCATATTTTCAAACACACATAACTTTCGATTGGTAGCTTGGATTTGAGTGTCACCTTATTTAAAAGTGTATTTTTTCATGCTTTATGCATTGCTTATATTTTTGGAATCTCTTCAAACCAACTATTATACACTCTTAGATGTATTATCAATAGAGTCCGATGTCCCTCTAGTTTCTCTTACTTATGCACAATTTACTCAAGATGCATTCTCGGTTATGTCTAACATCTATACAAACATGATTTTATTTAAAACTTAAATGGGGTCATTATTGATATATATAAGGGGGTATTATGTGTTGCTATGTAATTTTTGGTGTCTCTTCTACAATTTTATTTTTTTGCATTCTGTTGGCACTAACTGCTCATTTGGATGCATTCTTGGTTGTTCCTGATGTCCTCTTCATGAGTGTGCTTTGATCTTAGGGGATCATTAGAGTTTTTCATGTAGTTTTGAAATTATTTGGTGTCTTCTCTTATTAATTTTGAATTTACTTGAAAGACACTCATGGGGGAAAGTTGATTCTACACCAGTGGTTCTTCTTAGAAAAAGAAACTATGCTTCTTGGCATGCTTACATGGAACACTTGCTCATAATAAATAATCATACTCCATTCCTATATGTATGGAATATTTCCCCTTATAAATTATTCCAAGTCAATAAGTGGGCTAATACTTGTGACAAGGTTTTTGGCACCTTACTATTATATGTTTTTATGAATCTTCATTTCCATATGGAATATATAGTGTGTCCTTAAACTATTTAGAGCATTCTTCAGTCTCTTTTTGGAGATCCTTTTAATATTTATATCACTTCTCCTCCTCCAATTATTATCATCTCTTTAGAGAATATTATACTCTCTCCTCCAATTCCTACTTCTTATGATGACACATCCATGGTGGATAGTGATCTTCCTTTGATCGAGCCACTAGTACAGGATGATATTCTACCTAACCTCAATCATCCTACCATAGATTACACTTTCATCCCTAGTTAAGTTGTTACTCTTCCAAAGCCTTAAGAGTCTTATACTTTAGAGGAGTCTATTATTTCTAGTGAGAGTACACCTTGTGAGAGCATCAATGACTCTTATCTTTCTATGGATATTCAATCTGTAGATCTATGTGATTCATCTACAGTCTCTTATTTATATTTGAGGGATATTAAGCTATGCTCTCCACTCTCCATGGAATTTATTTTGTGTGAATGATCCATGTCATTCTTTTTCATCATACTCACATTTACTAGATGCCACTTATAATCTTGAGTGCTCATTCGAGACTGAGGACCCTTCTTCTAGCATAGATGACTATAGTAGTGATGGGGATACACCTTTACCATCTCCTTATCACCTTCCATATATTGAGGAATTATTTATTGATGCACCTACCTCTGATCTACTTTTTAAATTATAGGTTTTAGGTATATTGATCGAGGACTCACCAAAAATTTGGTAGTCTATACAACAAGTACATGGTATTCTACAGTCTATTTTAGCATCTACTTCTATTGCATCATCATTGCATATAATAGTTGGCTCTCTTTCTATGTATGAGGTGTATAATTCTTTTGTTTGAGTAATATCAGGTACTTGGTGGACCCATTCACTATTCTAGGGTGATCTACTCTTCATTTCACCTACCTCTAATAGGTTCACTTCACTGGCATTATATTTAGTTCTTGTGCGTGATCCTGCTAGATCTATGCCACACTTATATTTTGGAACCCACTCAGAGTGTTTTGTAATGTTGCCTCTTTCGTATTATACTATCTAATGGGAAAATTTTAGTACACGATTCATGTCATTCCTTTAGAAAAGGAAAGAAATATTTGTTTGATATGGATGGATCTTCTTTAGTCTTTAGGCAGAGGATCTTGTCAGTGACATTTATCATTCTATGAACTCTATTGTAGGCAACTTTAACATCTTTTATGGATAATTCTTAGTCTCTCTCTCTATGTGCTTATTTTATCTTACTTGCGAATACATTCTTGGTTGTGGCTGACATCCTTAGAGTATGCAATTTATATCACTTTTCTCTCTTTTAATAGAGGAGTTTTATCCTATGAGTTTTCTCCTTTTATGCACTTTATGGGAGTTGCATTGTGTTTGGGTCCCTCATTAGCCATTATTGTCAGGACCCAATTCTTCTATCCACCAAAGCTACACTTTAGGGGGTGTTAGTGTAAGTTTTTTCCCACATTTATTTTTACCTACATGGTTGTTAGTTATCTTGCTTAGGTTTTTTAAGGTCATTAGGGGAACACACAATGTGTTTTTTAATTTTGAGTTGAGTTGTTACCTTTATAGTGACCTAATATATCACTATATAATGTACCTCCTTTATAATTTTTGGCTAATGAATGCCTATTTAACATTAATAAAGATCAATTTTGATTTGCATTATTGATCTCACCTATCCTAAGGTTTTTTTGCAATCTATGATGTTTAAATATCTTGGAGCAATCTAACATAATCGCATAACTATTGGGAGTAATACTTATCTAGTGATAGATTACTATAAATAGGAGCCTAAACTAGTATGAAAGCATCCACAAATTGTATTTAATTGAGCTTGATCAAAGGAGGTTGCCCTTGAAGAGGCCAAAAATTATGTAATTTTCCTATTGTATTGAAATTTTGTTCTTTTGAATCAGTATAATTTTGTTATTTTTGTTTAAATTTTCTATATTTGTAGTCTAGTCTAATCTGTTTCAAGAAGGATCCTATCAGAGATACAAGGAAACTAAACATCATTTTTAGTGTTGTCCAATGGCTTGAGTATTGATGCAATACCACTCACACCACAATATCTATAAAATAGATCACCATTTAGCTCATAATGATAATCACTAAATAGTTTTATAATTGTCAGAATATAATTTCTAAAAAAAATCACAAACAAATATAAAATAAAGAGAAAATAAAAGTAAAAATATTTTTATGTATAGAGATCAACATATTTCAACATGTCAAAATTTAATAATTCAATCTTAGATGTTATCCAATGTGACAAGATAATTTATTTAGTGTTAGATTTAAGAGCCAAGGCTTAAGAAGATTGACTCATGGTATTAAATTTATATCCAAGATTGAAATTTGTTTAATTTAATTTATAGACAAGGTTGAATTTATTTTATTTAATTGCTAGAAATTTACAAAAATTTATATGAAATCCTAAGACAAAAATCAAATAAATAGCAAGTAATGTTCAAATAAAATTATGGGTTTACCAAAATGTCTAATGTTTATTTTTTATTTGAAAATAATTTATAATAAACACTAAACATTAAACTATTAATTTAGTTATATAGAATATACATAATCTAAATGTCAAATACATTAAAATACAAAAATTGAAATGAGCTATAAATATAATAAACAATGAAATGCACAAACCTAGATTGGATTTGATTTATGCTGACTGTGTAGGCAAATCTCTGTTGTAAAATTGGCTAAGAATCCTTGTGAACTATGTTACAACTAAAAACAAGATTATGTGAGGTACAAGGATAGGGCCATAATAGGTGGGCATGTGTGCACTACAACATTGTATGTTGATTATGGCCATTTCCAAGTTGGTTGTGTATTTAATTTTTTTCTATGTGAACACATGCAGCTATCTGAGAGGGTCTATTGATAGCCTGTGAGTGTTGATGTGATGCATGAAAATACCTAAAATTATAAACTTTGGTTTCTACATTATAAATCAAATAGAGATCAAATACAAAAGGGGAGATTAGGCAAGGGGAATAATTAAGTTATCCTTATAAAACCCTACATAATCTAAATGCTCCCTACATAGCCTAAAAGGCCTTAGGTTGATATAGTTCTCCTTTTGAGATTGAGTGTGTAAATATTGATGTTTGTTATGTTGATGAAAAAATTAAATTACTTTCAATGATTAACGATGAGTGTCCTTGAACTGAAATCAAATAAATTCAAACTTGACCTATGATTTTTATAATAAATCAAAATTAGAATTGGAAAGATTAGTGCTCTTATGCTCAATATGCAGTAAAATTTTCAAATAATTACTAGATATAATTTTAATGAATTTGATGTGCTTATATAGCAAAAAATTTGGAATATTTATATTAACCAACCTTTCTAAAAGTGTGTGAGGGTTAATATGACATTTATAAAATTAAAAAAATGTACCATTACAACATGGGGGACAATACTTCACTAGTGGACAAGGTTGAATTATGGCCTTGGTTTCCTAGTGTGGTCTTGTCCTAAAAGGATAGAGACTTAGAATTTGGTTAATAGTAACTTGTAAGTATAACAGGTATGATTGAATGATGCTTGCACTAATTTTAATATAGTAAGTGGAATAGTGAAGGCTCTCATGCAGATTATAAGTTAATAAAATTATGAATAGACTAAACAAGGTAAAGACGTCAACATTAAACATTGTCAAGCACTAATGATTGAATTTGAGTGTCTAAAATATGAATATTATCTATTGAAATGTGTTGTGATGGATTTATTATAGAATATTATGAATTACCCTTATTATTATGTTGTATCAATTTATAATATTTAAAGGGATCATTGTCTAAGGTAAATGTATACAAATAGTTATCATTCATGAGCTTCAGACACTTGTGTAAAGTACATGGTACTAATTCCATATCATGAATCCAAGGTCAACCCAAAAGAAAATTTTTATGTAAATTATTAGGCATGAAGTGAAATAGACTAGACAATGTTATAGGTCCTATTGTCACATCCAATGATATTAACCCAAGTCCCTAATGTAGAATGTTAGGAATTTCTCTTAGGATTTGATCTGATTTTTTAATAATATCCATGTTGACACCTTATTATTGTTAGAAATTTATGTTATATATATTCATTCCTAATCCATTATATATTGATACTCTTTGACTGATTTATTTTTAATTTGATTATAATTGAAAAAAGAGAAGTTTTGCACTATTGTATGTTGGTGGGAAAGTCTTCTTTTTCAAAGGAATAACTTTTTCAATATCTTTTAATGCATTAAAAATTAAGGCAAAGTGTTTAGGTTTTATATTATTTGGGAGAGATGTCTCAAGCAATTCGTCATATAATTTGTCCTTATAAATAGTTTATCTATTATCAATTTATGGATAAATTTTTTAGCATAAGTATTTTTTAGTTGATCAATGATATCATACCCTTTGGTTTGAGTGAATTACCTCGTGGGAGGTTGAGGGGGATGAGGAGGAACATGTTGACTACCTTCATTTTTACCCACATGGTGAGGCACCCTACATATTTAATAGTGACAACATAGACTACGAAATGCAATATAAGCCTTGGGAAAATAATGAGCATGGGTTGGTAGTTGATACAACCTTGAGGTCTAGGGGAGGAGGACCATAAGGATGCATGTATGGCCTTTGATGCCTAATGCTAGTAGGAAGCAATTTCGATTGAATATTTAAAAATATGAATTAACAAAGGCTAAAGATTATTGATTATTAATATATATCATGTTTTTATTCTATCCAAGTTTGAGAATAAATACAAGTGAGAGGATAAAATTAGACTATGAGTCACTCAGATTAAGAACTAGGTGTCTAGAACAATTTGGATTAATTTGTTAGCCAATGGATGTCTATGCCATATGATAACATTTGTATTATACTAGATTTATTTATGTGTACAATGCATCCCTATTTTATTATAGGCTAATTTACCTACTTATGATTTGTCTTTATGTATGATATAAGAGTTCAAGATGTGCATGATATCCATAAAACCTATCTTCTTGTCTTTGAAAGGCCTAAAAATGGGAATAATGGTTGGCTGAGCTAACCTCAACCACTCCTAATGAATAATTTAGCGTTACCTACATATTCAATAATTTGAAGAGGGAAATCAAATTTCATGAAATTATCCCTATTAATTTTATGTGTGTAATGACTCTCCTTTAATGAATACAAATTGTAATCCAGCTTTAGGAAATTGAAAAATGGAAAACTTGGTTTGGATTATATGCTTCTAAATTGGATGGGGCCTACTCCTTTTACCTAATTTTTGAATTTGGATGTATATTTTAGTCCCTTTTAACGTGCAAAAGTGTATATCATATCTTAAATAAGTGTTAAATATTTATAAATAATGAAATAGGCTTAAACTATTTTATATTTATGTGGGACACTTTGGGAAATTTCTCATGCCATCAATATGCAAAATGTGTGGGACTTTTTGGATACTTTGAATTTTAAAAAGGGTCATTCCTTGGTGTGGGGACACATCCATCAAATTTGGTAGCATACAGAATTTTATAAGTGTCTACGGCTTGTCTAAAAGATAAGAATATTAATTTTATGATCTAGATATAGTCTAACTATGATAATGAACATGTTAGGCATAGAATAAAGAATTCCTATATCAAATTATGAAGGTCTGACCCATGGAAATCATGTGCATATGAGATAAGGGTGTGTAAGATCTATACGTGTATGCATAAGTCATTTGAGGTGTAGGTAAGTCAAGACTGACATTTTTAAATGTCAAATACCAAATTTTAGTGATTGCACACATGCAAACACACATGTGTGTATCCTTAATAATTAAAAGTTTAGTCATGTTTGGGATTGAAAACTTGATGTTAAATTATTTAGCTATGTGAACTACATGTTTTATAAACAAAAATTTAGCACCAAACACTTTGGCAACATCAACTTTGGCACACTTTGAAATACTTAAACTTTGTGTACACATTTTAATCTTTTGCACACTTTCCCCTATTTGTATACCCACATGTTACCATGGCTAACCCAATTTATCAATACATATATTAAATATCACCCAATTATATGTAAAAACACTCTAATAATCAGGTTGTTTTCATATCTTAGATAATTGATTTTCACTCTCATGATAGTATTAGACTACATTCAAGCAATTACAATTTTTTTGTAGGTGTCTACATTGACTGATAGTGTCTAAAAACACTTGATGTTTATTTTTATAATTGGTAAGCCTCTATAAGGTTGTCTTAAACCTATTTCATAGGTCAATTATAATAGTAAATATCAAACAATCCACTATAAGCACAAATAAATCCTAAGGTTACACTAACTTGGATATTACATTAAGAATCTGTTGAATGCTTGAGAAATCCATTAGTACTCTCTTAAGACATTATAAAAAAGGCATAGACATCTGAATATCCCTCAAAATAGAAACCCTAGAGCCAATTCTAATTACAAATACAAGTCAAAATGTTATAGTGCCAAGTGTTGAAAGTAAAACATTGCATTACATTCTATATTGATAATGATCATACACATGCCCAACTATGTGGGATAACTATGTGTAGTTTGAACCCTCTTTAAAGTATTAGAATGTAGGAAAAAGTCAATGGGAATAAACTCATGTAAGGTAAATGAATATAGAGGATAGATCTACTATGTGAACATTACAAAGATAAAGATAAAGATAAACACACATATGCATGATTTTCAACTAAGATTTAATAAAAAACCCCAATATATAAACCTTCTTGACCAAAAAATAAACTAGTTAATATTACAATGTTAAACCAAGTCTCAAGGTTTTATAGCCTTCGTACAACATTTTTTGTAAATTACAATGCACACATTTGGTTGTGTATTCAACATTCAACAAATTTTTTTACACATGTCCTTCCTTAGAAAAACCATGCCCTTATCTAAGATTCATTTGTAATGTATACATAGCCAATGAATCCACATTCACCAACTACTAATCGAAGTGACCAATATGTAATGCTCCTCAATTGGTCCATGTTAGAGTGCCATCAAGATGTTTATAGCATTTTTTTAGTATGATAAATATAATTAAAAAAGTGTATGATATGACTTTAGATAACATTTAAATGTTATACATGTTTCATAGCTCCATGTATTACCTTACTATAACTCAACCACTACACTCCACTTATCAAAATTCCATTGCAATGAAACTATATATAGTATCCTGTGTAGCATTAACATCATTATAACACATTAAAAACCTTGCACAAATATCATACGTAATCTCTACACAAATATATACAACCATACCTACTTATTTATTCAACTTGAGAAACATCCCATGAAGCCAATGTTTGTGCAAAACACCTAACACATCATTTGCATTATGCTTGATTACCTTTAAGTAGATCCATGAAAATTTGAGACATGTCCCAACAATCTCTCACTTGTTGAATACTTTACATAAGGAGGCATGCATTCATGCTTTATAGCTTCAAGCAATCAAGCCCATCTCTTTCCTAAACCAATATAAATTATTAGTACTCATTTCCTTCATAAATGATTTTTTTAATTTTTCATTTATGTCCATCTTTTCTAGATATAACTTTCTCTATTCCACAATTTCCTTTATAAAATGATATCACACATAAATATGATTTATTTGAGAATGATACATAGGGTTATTTTATAGATAAATTAGGATTTGACTATTGTAATTTATATTTACAAAATTTTATGTGAACCCAAACATAGAACACAACCTTTGAAGGTACACCAATTCTTTACTTGCATGAGTAATTACAAGAGACTCAACTTCAGTGGTAGATATTATAACACTACTCTATTATTTTCTCATCCAACTTACAACTTCACCAAACAAGCTTAACACATATACACTAGTAGACTGAAGATAATTAAGATATTTAACCTAGTCTGATGTTGGAGCATCTAAGGTGAAGGGAAATCTTGCATCACCAAAAAATATGTTAGTTGTGAGTTATCATAGATTTATTATTTTATTTGACATTCTAAATGGACAATTTGATAATGGGAAGCATTAGGACTCAATAACTTAATTTTTCATAAATTACATCATAACAAGATCAATTGAAAAAGCTACATGGTTTTGAGAATGTTGGTTTAGTTTCTCAACCATTGATATATTTTAGGAAGTGGATGCATTGAAGTGATGACACAAATAGGTTGTGGGGAAAATAAAAACTTTCACCAAGGATTTACATAAAAATAAATTTTATTGCATATTTATATTTCCCTTGAAAATTTATGCACTTTCAAAAAATAAATCATCTCATTTCAAAGTTCGTATGTAAAATTTATGGCCTCCAAAAGTTGGCAGACTTTGTATAGTGATAAAACTATCAATTTGCATTAAATAGTGATTTTTAAATTATCAATTATGGTTTATTAAATTACCCAATGGTTTTTTAAATATGAGTATACATAAATTAGTGGTTTTTCAACTAACATGGTATTTGTTAAATTGTTAGATTGCATAAAGTAACGAGTTCAATCATGTGAATTGTAAAAAGAAAATAATAGCACAAAATCAAGAACCATCAAAATGTATGTATTGATAATAGAATAAGGAAGGTAGAGAGACATTCTAAGAGGCATAATAAATCAATTAAATATTCTAATTAGGTAGAGGATCGAGTTTTAATTAAAAAAATAGCAAGGGAAGTGAGTGCTCCATGAGAGAGAAAGGAGGGTGTAGGAGTAAAATAATCCATGAGATACTATGAATGTATGTTATTATTCATGTTTATGTTTAAATAATCCTATAAGGTGTGTGGTTAGTATGTGTTCATTATACAAACATTTTAAAGATTTCAACTTGATGAAATATACTTCGTTCTTTGTGTCAATGTTTGAATTGTCTATCTTGGTTGAAGTGTGTGTTCAACCACCATGGAATTGAAGGTTATCCTTCATTTGACCCACTTTATTTGTTTCCAATAATTGATATTAGATAAAGGTATTTATTTTTGGGTTGTGTGTGTGAATATTTTAGTTGAATAAATTGGAAAGTTGTCTAAAATAAGATTTTTTAGGTGAAGTGATGGGACATAAAGGTAATGTTGTTGTTAGAGAAGCAAGCCCAATGGGACTTACAGTTTGAGACTTTGTAGAGATTATGATAGGAATCTAATAAACGTTGGATGAAATGTAAATAACATAAATAAGGGGAACTCAGGGAGAGGATGTGAGTGAGGATGAATAAGAAGGATATCAAGAGATTGGAGTAGAAGATATGGATAATGAAGTTGAGAGTATATTTTTCAGAGCTATATCAAGCTTGATAATAAACCAAATTTGGATACACCTTGCTATAATGGATGTTTGAATCATGAGGAGATTATAGATTGGATAAAAAATATGGATAATTATTTTAACTATGAGTTAATGGAGAATTCCAAGAAGATGAAGTTTTATTGCACAAAGGTTAAGGGTCATGCCTCTTTATGGTGGGATCATGTGCAATTAGAGAGACAATGGGAAGGTAAGGATAAAATAAATTCTCAGGATAGGATGGTGAAAATTTTGAAGACAAACTTATTTCCTTTAAATTACCAAATGCTTTTTTTAAAAGAAATTATAGAACTTGAGACAAAATAAGATTAACATCATAAAGTACACCAATGAGTTTTATAGACTCATTATAAGAGCTAGACATGTGGAGGAATATATAGAGAAGGTATAAATATATGTTAAATGGGGTGCATTTTTCGATTCAATATGAAATTAGTTTAGTAAACCTAAGAACTATGGAAGAAGCCTATATATGTGCATTGAAGGCAAAAGACAATTTGTCAAGGAGAAAATAAAATAAACTATAGAGGTAGAGGAATGTCTTCAAGAGGAAGAGGACAAGTTATTAACTAAAGAGGACATAAAACCCATGATTGAGAATAAAAAAACTCTCAAAATAATAATTCAAGTACAAGATGAAGAGGTTACTCTGCTAGAGGATAGGATCCTACAGAAGAGGTAGAGGATTTATAGGTAAGTATTTTAAATGCAATAAGTTTGTTGGACATATAGATTTTGAGTGTCAATAAGAGCCTTAAAACTATAATAAAATAATTGAATGAAAAAACCATAAAGCTCATGGAGATGAAGAGAGTGTTGGGTCTCCAACACACATAGAAGATTTGAAATAATGAGAGTCTCTATTATTGAAAAGAGTGTCATTAAAACTATCAAGTGAGGTGAACGAACCAATGTAAAATAATATTCTATCTAGACCATTTGAAAATCAAGAGGTAAGTGTTTTAAATTGATTGTTGATATTCATAGCATGGATAATTTAGTTTCTCAAGAAATAGTAGAAAAACTCAAGCTAAAAAGGCTAATGCATCCAAATCCATACAAGGTTTCATGATTGTGTAAGGGTAATCGAGTGTTATTGAATGATGAATATATGGTGTTTTTTCATATTGGTTCATGTAAGGATGATGTATTATGCAATATTGTGTCCATGGATGTGTGTCATGTGCTATTGGGAAAGGCATGGTAGTTTGATAGAATAGTTGTGCATGATGGAAGAACAAAAACCTACACAATTGTGAAGATTGTAAATAATCTCACATTAATCCCATTTAAATATAGAGGACATGAGGTGTAAAATAGTCAAAAAATGATGTTGGTTTGGGTAAATTATTTTTTAAGGTGGAAAATAAGGAAGATACATGCTTTTATCTATTTTTAAAACATATACAAGTTATGAAAACCATCAAGGTAAGTGATATTCCTATGGAAATTCATATTTTTTTGGAAGAATTTGTTGATATCATGTCGAATAAATTTTTGGAGGGAATACTACCTATAAAGAGCATTAGTCATCCTATCAACCTAGTGCCAAAAGTAATATTGCTAAACAAGATAGCTTATATGTTTTTGATTAATTAAGGCGGCAAACCAGGGGCTGAACCCTATACAGTCAAAAAAGACAGGAAGGTTGGCAAACAAAAGATGCCAGCACCGAACCAATGGAACAGTTGAGAAACAAAGTTAGAAGCAAAACAAAACACTGGAAAGGCCAGAGTTAGAAAGGATGAAACTACATAACTATAGAATTAACAAAATCCTTAAGATTCTCATTATCCGCATTGTCAGCATTCCCTGGATTACCCACCACTTCCAACATAGTCATATTCAACAAAATGTTATTTCAAAGGCCTTTGTCAAAGATATTTTCCAAATTTTGAATGCAGACCTTAAAGGCCCCAATATCTATTTTCCAATCATTCTCATTCTCTGAACCCTCACCAGCTTCTTCTACATGCATCTTCTCCTTATTATCAACAGTTCCCCTAGAATCAACACCCTGCTCTTCAGTGACCTCAAAAACTCGAGAAGCCTATTTCCCACCAGTGTCCTCTAAAATTTCATGATTTTTTGGCTCTTCATACCCCAATTACTACCTTGATCTTCAAACAAGTAATAAGCCCTCGGTTCCATTTACACTGAATTCAGATGTGAAGGCTCATTTTACAAAATGGCCCATCGTGGTGACGTCTACTTTCATGCTTGAAAATAATTCCCCCTTGGTTTTCATGATGTGATTCTTGCACCTCCACCTCATGATACAAATAATTAATCATGAAAATCAAGGAAGTACTAAGGTTATCATTTTCCATGATCCGTAATGGCCTTCTCCATGTGGATCACCTTCGAAATCTATCTTCGTCATTAATATGCATCTATCATTCTCCGCCATCTCCTTCTGAATGATCTCTCTAATGTTTGGGGGTATATGATCCCCTTATCGCCATACCCTCCATCCTGAGAATTGCTAACCAAGGTTGGCACAAGTATCAGTGACCTTGTTACCTTCTCTGTAGGTGTGGGTAATCTCAACTTCGAAAAACTTTTGTAAAAGAAACTGAATGTCCATAATGATGTCTTTTAGATGGATACCAATGTTAGATGATTTATTAACGACATCTATGACCAACTTATAATCTCCCTAAATATTCAAATTTCTAATTCCTATGGATATAGCTAACTTTAATCCCCAAAGTAAGGTCATAGCTTCAACATAGTTATTGCTCTGGAAACCCATGCCACCAGCATAGACAACAGACATCCCTCCTTTTTCATTTCTTATTATTCCTCCTCCACTTGATTTACCACTCAACTTGGATGCCCCATCAAAGTTGAGTTTCATCCAATTGGGTTTAGGTGGTATCCATTTAGTATGAAGTCTCTGAAGAATTTTGGAATTATCATGCCTAGGGATAAGGTTTAAAACCTTCCATTTGGCAGCAATTTGACTTTCAAATTCAAATAGGGGTTTCTCCGCAACACTAATATGAGCTGTTGTAACACTTTCCAAGATGGTCCTAGCAAAGGAGGTAAACACTTGAGCAACATTTCTAGTAGTGTCCCTAAATTTTTTGTGATTTCGCTCTTTCTATAAAGTCCAGCTCAAGCATGGCAGAGCTTGCTTCCATAATTCCTTAATCCAAGGATGTGTGAATGTTGAGTTCTAGCTGAGAATTACTTCTTTAAGGTTAGAATTGCAAACCCATTCAATGCCAAAGTTTTTAAGTATTATGCCCCATAAATCCTAGGTAAACTCATAGTGTATGAATAGGTGTGAAACTAATTCCTCTCTAGAACCACACAGAAAACATCTGTTGACCAAAGTAAACCCCCTCTTTTGAAGG
This sequence comes from Torreya grandis, assembly GCA_037957365.1. Lineage (NCBI taxonomy): Eukaryota > Viridiplantae > Streptophyta > Pinopsida > Cupressales > Taxaceae > Torreya > Torreya grandis. The sequence goes on along the minus strand of JARHVA010003264.1, from coordinate 1,198,988 downwards.
TTGTCCTGAGTAAGGATTTTGTTATGGGTAGCAACCCACCAAAACAAGTTAATCTTTGGAATGAGTTTATGATTCCAAACTTTTTTCCATACCTCCTTATTTTGAGCTTCAAGTGTAAGCAGATGATAGGCAGGTTTGACAGAGAACGATCCATTCTTATCCGGCCACCAGTATTGTTCATCCTCTCGAGGGAAGAGCAGGATTCTGATCTCTTGAACACATTTCTGGATCTCCTAAAATCTTGGGATAAGCTCAGGCCTGTGCACACATCAATCCAAAAGGTTTTTCTAGCTCCTTATCCCATTGTTATTTTCCATATAATCACTAACTCTATCACCAAAGAACTAAGTAGTCAGGTCTATAATTTCTCCATAGTTTCCTTGGGAGATGAGAGGCTTGTCCCTTAACCAATTATCCTCCCAAAATTTAATCTATCGGCCATTTCCAAGCTTCCACCTAATTCCCTATTTGAGAAGACTTCTACTTTTTAGCATTTTATTCCATATCACAGACCCCTGAGGTAATCCCACCTATTGAAGAAAGTTGGAATCATCAATGCTATGCATGTATTTGGCATACATTATTTCCCCCCACTCACTATTGCTGTGAATCAGATTCCAACTAACCTTTGAGAGGAGGGTTTTATTCATTTTCCTGATGGATCTTATATTAAGTCCATCATGAGATTTTGGGAGACACACGTTTTCCCATCTGACTAAAGACATTCTCTGTTTGTCTTCCACTCCCATCCATAAAAATTTCCTTTGGATCTATTTCAAATTTTTAGCAAAATATGTAGGAATTTTAAAAATAGACATGAAGTAAGTAGGAATACCTTGCAAGGATGCCTGAAGAACTTGCAGCTTACCCGCACTACTGAGTAGTTTCCCCTTCCACCCAAGAAGTTTCCTCTGTGTATGTTCCACAATACCAATCCAAAAACCTAAAGATACCTCTTTGACTGAGAGTGGGAGACCTATGTAGGTAGCTGGTAGGCCAACCTCAACACAATCTAAGATATCAATGATTATATGTCTAAGTTCATTGGGAGTGTTGAAGAAGTACACATTGCTTTTCTAGAAATTTAATCTTTGTCTCGAGTCTCTGGCATAATCATTAAGTATATTCTTCCATCTTCTAGCTTTGATCACTGATGAGATGCCAAATAAGATGGTATCATCCACAAACTACTCTATAACCATAGGATGAAGGGAAGAGGCAGGTTTGATGCCTACTAGCTTTTTGAAACTATATCAGCTTGTGTTTATCTTCCCAATGCCTCAGCCATAATGATGAATAGGTATGGGGAGAGAGGGTCTCCCTGATGAATTCCTCTCGAGGAGGAGAAAAACCCTCTAGTAACACCATTAACTAGCATTGAGAATTTAGTAGAAGAGACCGCATTCCATAATAAGCAAGACAATTTATCATTAAACCCAAATTTTCTAATCACTTGGAATAGAAAAGTCCATGAGACTCTATCATAAGCTTGGGATATATCAAGCTTGAGGGCCATCCCAAGGATTCTAATCTTACGGGATGAAACCTTTTTGAGCAGGAGAAATATTTTTGTCAAGCAAGGGTTGATTTTTCAAAACCAACAGTTTAGTACATATCTTATACACAGTGTTGCATAAGCTAATGGGTCTGAAATCAACAAGGTGTAAAGGTTGAGATTTTTTAGGAACAAGTCAAATGAAGGTATTATTGACTTGTTTCAAAAAATTTCTAGATCTAAAAAAATCATGAACTGCAGCCATGAGGTTTGCTCCAACAATCTCCCAATATTCTTGAAAGAATATAGGAGGAAAGCCATCAGGACCCAGGGCTTTAAAAGCGCCCATGGAGAATAAAATAGCATTTACTTCTTCATTGGATATAGGCTTTAACATTTCTAGATTGTCTTCTTCTGTTATCAAATAGGGGACAAGCTTAGTTATTGAGTTGGCTTTTCTATGTTTCATATCTGAGAGATGAAAAAAAGCAGTGTTCCTATCACCCTATTTAAGCCATTGAACATGGGATTTTTGTTTCAAGGAAAACCTCTTCCCTTTCCATCAGATTCTTCCATTTTGAAGACAGACTGTTCTCTTTTTCTAAGGTGCCCTCATAGTCATCCACTTGATCAATCAATTTCTGAATAGCCTTGAGTTTTCCCATTATATTTTTCTTTTGCTAGAAAACCTGCCCAAAATTGTGTCTATTCTAGTCATAAACTTCTTTTTTAATGTGCTGGAGTTTCTTGACTATTCTAAAAATGGGAGTACCTTGAATGAGAATATTCCACCATTGAGCCACCATTTGTCTAAAACCTTTGTGTTTTATCCACATAGCTTCAAAATGGAATGGATGAGGTTCGTGATGTCCCTGATCTCTCCAATTGAGGATGATCGGATAGTGGTCAGACATGGTTCTAGGTAGAGCCTGCGCCTACATATTATGATAATCATTCCAATTGCTTGATATCAAAAATATACCTAATTTAACTTGAATCATTTGATCTCCTCTTCTTTTATTGGTCCAAGTAAAATTTTGGTTCTGCAGCTCTATGTCCAATAATCCCCAATCATTGACGAATTTAGCAAAGTCAAACATGCTGTCTGAGTAATCAATAATTCCACCCTATTTTTTAGAAGGGTATAAAGGTGTGTTAAAATCTCTAACTAACATCCATTTAGAATTCTGAGGATTATTCCTGTAGCTACTCAGATCTATCCATAATTTCTATCTCAAAGCTCTGTTATTTGGTGCATAAACATTTACCAACGTCCAGTTCAAGGAATTCATGGAAAAATTGGTAACCAAAAAGTGCTTATTATGGGCCATAAGAGATCCTTGGATTTTAGCACTATTCCACATAGTGACAATCCCTCCTAAAGCCCCTTCAACAAGACTAATACAAAAATCCGCCTTAGGCCATATAAAGTCAGTAATTTTTGCAAAATTCTCCTCTTTCATCTTGACTTCTTGGAGTAATAGAATATCTAGTTTATTATCTAAAATGCAGTTTTTAACCTCAAACTACTTTGAGGGACTATTAAATCCCCTCAAATTCCATGATAATATTCTCATTTAGAGAGTTTGGAGGGTTGGGACTCAAGTGTTTTCTATTTGCCACTGGCAATCTCCCTAGCAATCTCTCTTTGTCTTATTTCCCTTAGGGTTGGCCTCCCTTGTTTGGGCTCAGTACCAACATCTGCATATTTTTTACCTTTCCATATCTTTTTCTTTGGGGTAACCCATTCTTCTTGTTCAATGCTGCCATCTTATCCTACTACCCCTGTTGTCAAGTAGTTTCCTACCTGGCCTCCATCTTCCAAATCACAAAAAAAGTCTGTATTTGACTATGGATCTAGTACTCATTGAGTGTGACTTTCAGGTGTTACTTCTTCCTATCCAATCCTTGAAATTGTGTCATCTTCATTAACTTCCTTTAGCAAAAGGTCCCCTCCTACCCCTTCCTTGAACATATTAGTCTATTTTTCTAAAGTGTAGACTGTGTTAAATGTGGCCTTGTGACTATCGTTAGATACTATATTCTCCTTTGGGACCTCTTTTCCTTCACTACTGATGATATCCTCCTTTCTCTTCTCCTCCTCTCCTTCTTCTGTAGCCTTCTAACTATCATCTAATCCTATATTTTCCTTTGGGACAACTTCACCTTCACTACTAGGGGTAACCTCCTTTCCCTTCCCCTCCTCTCCTTTTCCTGTATTGTCAGGAATTTCCAAATTATTCTTTATTTCTTGCTTGCTATTCGCTTGCTCCTCCTCTACATTCTGGGAATCCTCTTTCATCCCCCTTTGCTTCACTTTGCATTATGTCATTAGATGTCCCTTCCTCTTACATATTTGACAGAAAGTGGTAGCATTCTCATAAGTAATTGGTTGAGTCTAGGTTCCATATTTAGAGTTTAGCTCAATGGACATAGGGAGAGTCTTATTTATTTCAACATTAACATAGAGTCTAGCATACACACATTTGGACTTAGTTCTGGTTATATGATCTGAGGTGACATATTGACCAATAGAATTGCCAATGGTTGTGAAGATTTTTTCATCCCAGAATTCCAAAGGGAATCCTAGTAATCTTACCCAAGTAGGTGTTGTCTTATTGAGGTCCAAGTTAGGATCAAATCTTGGTTTCCATGAGCATAAGGCTAGAGAATGTGGTCCAAATAGCTAGGGACCTCTAGCAAGGGTAGCGATCATGTCCTCCCTATTCATAAATCTAAAAAGGAATAGACCTCTAGCCATGGCTGTGATTGAAACACTACCTTTGACTTTCCACCTAGACATAATCCATCTTCTAAGCATTTCGGTATTAAGACAGAAAGAAAAAAACTTACCAACCAGCGTAAGGTCCATGGATGCCACTATTTCCTCCACCAGATCATCTGGGATACTCAATGCCTTGCCCTCTGAGAGAACAGGGAGGCTCGACATGCCTTTTGATGGACACATCTTTTCACCTATGAGTGCCTTCTTCCATCCATTGGATGGACTATCCCCTAATAGATTCTTGGATAGATCCCCAATGGTACTGCTACCCACAGTGACCTTGATTGGATCCGTGGTCCTGCCTGTCGCACTCAGGGGGCCCAACTAGGCAGGAAAAAACTAGTCTCAAATATTGTCCACACGCTTCGCTCCTTCACTCCTCCGCTCCAGTGTGTTATCATGTTGACTCTAATGGAGAATGAAGATATAAAGAGGAATGTGCAAGGTTTATTGTAAAGGGGTTTAATCTGAGAGAGTTTGATCCCATGTGTAGTCCCAACCATGTTAGCATCGAAGAAATATGGAGAGTGGAGGATGTGTATGGATTTAAGAGCAATAAATAATATCACCATTAAGTACATGTTTCCATTACCAATAATGGATGACTTGATGGATTGTTTGAGTGAAGCAAATAATTAAAAAAGATATATTTGAAGAGTGTGTTGGGTGAATATTTTGTCGTCAACTAACTGATGACAAAATGGGTATATCAACCACAACATAGGGAGATTTACACCACGGAAAGTATGGGTTTACCAGATCTGGACGAAGTAAATCTCTCCTCTCATCAAGGGGAGGTTCCCTATAAATATTTATGTGCTGGATATATATATATATATATATATATATATATATATATATATATATAATTAAGCAAAAAATAACACATGGGGTGGTATAATAGCATCTACCTCTCTTTTTTTAGAGGTAATGTATAAATAACAAAAGAGGGAAATCCTGGTCTCAAGCTAACAACACTCCTCTTCTTTCAGGAATGGTATCAAATGGAGAGCAGGAGGTCACCTGAAGTAATAAAGTTCACAAGAACAATCACATAAACACAAAGTCTTCCGTAACTTCTTTCACCAATCTCGGACAGGCGTAACCGTAGAGTGAAACGAAGCACAAAGTCTTCGTCTGAAACTACAAAAGATAACTGAATCTCAAAGATAAAAGAAGCTCAAAGTCTATCCTCTACCTTTAGAAGTGCTCTTAGATAATATAAACCCACCCACTTTGCTTATTAAATTAGATAAACAAGAGATTATCAGGAAAGAGAACATAAGAAACTGTTTCCTAGACAACACAGATAACTTCAACACAAAGTCTGAAATAAACCTGCTTCTCATTCATTTAACAAAATATGATTTACAAGTTTGAGCACAAAGTCTCAAAAATTGCTTCAATTTCCGCAGAGTGTTTGCTCTAAATTTTTCCAAGATCATTTACAAATGAGGTCTCCACTATATATAGGGAGAAAATCCTCAAAAACTAGAAAATAATAAAATACAAAAATATCTCAGTCAAAGATGACTCATCTTTGACTTTGAGATATTTTTCTGAAATATTTACATGTAATTACATCTTACAAAATTGCATGCACTTTTCACAAAACAAAAGTGCATAAGGAAAGAAGAAGAAAGAAGGGGAAAAATTCAGTTCTTGCTGCCATATTTCTTCATATGGGCATCATACATAGTGATGGATGCCTAAATTTCTATGCTGTCTAGCACAACCGTGTTCTTGGAGATGATTCTAGCTCTGATTAATGCATCCTTCAATGTTGTGATGGCCTTAGCATGACCAGTTAACCTAGATTTTAGATTTTCCAAAGTTAACTGAGCATCTAGAATATTGTCCATAGAAGATATTGAGAAGGATTTTTCTTCAAAATCTCTACGAATCATGTCTTTGAAACTCTGAATCATTTCTTCCACCAGGAGGAACTGATTGTCCTTAGAGGTTAAGTCACAAGGCAACTCTTCTAATTTATTTAGCAGGCTTAGGTTGCTCTTCTCACTAGCCTCCTTGAAAGCTTTGAGATCATCAATTAAATCTTTGAGTACCTGGATCCTGAAAATCAGTGACTCTTTGATCTCAACATAAGAGTCTTTGTTGGAGATGACACCGATAGATATCAAGGTGATTTTCTTCAGATCCTTCATCTCCTTCTATTTTCTAAGATCCTTTTCTGAATTATCAATCTCCTAAGAGATAAGAGAGACAAAATCATCCAACTCTACTTTTATCTTCCTCATCTTACCCATCCTTTATGCAACCTCTGATAGCAAAGAAACTCCCTGAGTATGCATTCTTTCAATATAATCCTCCAAGAATTTTCCCTTCAAGTAAGTCTTCTCTACTTTTTGAATGATTGGGTCATCTACAGAGAAGGCCTTTGGAGTTGTCACTTCAGGGGGAAGAGTGAACCTTCTTATTACTGTTGTTAGCTGCTCTGTCTTGGCCTTGTAATAATATTTCATCTCCTTCTCTCGGTCAAATTTTTGGACCATGATGTCCATAGCAGATTGAAGGTCACTTTTCGCACCTTCGTGAGTAACTTTGCCAAGTTCAACATGAGAGATGGAATAGCTGCTCATTTTGAAACCCTCAAGGGTTGCATCTTGTGGAGGTTGGCAATTTCTAGAAATTTTTGCCCTTTTTCCTCGACCAATTTCGAGAGGATCCTTGGCCTCTTAGGAGCTTTAGCTTTCACCGGCACTATTTTGCCAAAGTCGAAGTCATCTGGAGAGATGGCCAACTTCTTTCTTTTGGGGGTGAAAGCTGTCATCCAAGGCAGGAGAGAAGTATCTGCTGTGGCAATGGTTCCCTCAGTTGGTGTTACTGCGGCACCTTCTACACTGCTAGTGGTGACAGTGGTCGTAGTTGGAGTAACCGATGAAACTGTACCAACTACTGATTCTGGCTCTTGTGTAGGGATTTCTGCCAAGTTGAAAGAAGGAGATGATAAACTTGGAATGGATCTAGAAGAGCGAGGAGAACCTCCAGAAGTGCCCTGAGGATCACCAAATATGACTCTAAAAGGAGAGGCAGCTCCAAAAGAGGGAACACTGATTGGAGAGATAAGAGAAAAGGGTACCACAAGAGACTGAGGGGGAGAAGGAGAGATGCTCTTGAGTGGCTGCGCTTCTTCTTGTGAGAGCATAGGTCCAGTGCTTGGTTGCCCTGACGGTTGATCATCTGTCTCCATTAGCTGGGTTGCCTATGTCTGAGGGCTCTATTCTTGGTTCTTTTTGTTGCCGCTTCAGGATCTTCAATAGTCTTTGGTTTCTTAGACACAAAGATGATTCTAGGCTTGTGAGGCCTAAAAGGGGAAGGTACATCACCTTTATTTTTAGTTCTATTCTCTACCTTCTTCTTCATCTCTACTTGATATTCAACCTCTGATCCTGTGGCAAATTCTTTCAGGATGATCCCTTTGGCTGCTAACCAATCATTGGTGTTAGCCAATATTGGTTTGAATCTTTTTCTCAAAGAAGTCAGCTCTTTCTGAGACCACTGAGTTGGAAGAAGAGGGGAACCAGCAACCTTTTCAACCAGGTATCTGCTATTGATAATATTTCTATCATCGATCAGACCAGAGGGGATCTCTGCAAGCCCCAGATATTCGATTTGCTCTAGGGTCAGCCTGCAAAAGTCTATTTTTTTGATTTCTTTGGCTGTCCTCAGGTCGATCCAGATATCTTCAATCATGGGCTCATGGAACTGAGTTTTCCTTCTAATTTTGTCCTTGACTCCCCTGTAGTCAAATTTTTCTCTTCTCTTGAATGGTTTTAGAGTGACCATTTGCATTTCTATTTCCATGACTTTGGCTTTGGCTGTTGTTGCAATGAAATACCTACCAATTTCGATTGGAAACCTAAAGCCTAGTTTCTTTAGTTCCATTTGTCTGGTATGCATGACAATCAGTTGTCAGCAAAGTTCCATTATTACCAACTTATCTGAAGGGAACTTGGGGAGCATATAGGGTAGCATTGGAAAAAGCCAACCCGAAGATAGCAGAAGGTGGGAAATTGAAGGAACATGCAGCCGTAATTGTTGACCACTATCCAAGCCTCATCTGATACTCTTTTCTGCTCAAGCCAAGGGTCGAAGAGACATAGAAATATGGTGAAGAAGGCGTCATTTATCCTTTTGAAATGGCGGGTCGATCCTTGCAGAGTCAGTTGGGGGTAATATGAGTACACTGGGGTCATCTTTCTATCCCCCTCAGTGGTTAAGCCCAAAAAAGTTTGTATTGCAACAGCTATGTACACAAGGTATGAAGTCATATAAAACTTGTAAGAAGTTTGTACCTTAGTTAGCTACTCATGGAGGGCGTTGCTGATCTGCTCTCTCCAAAAGATGCATGTTTGCCTTGGAGGATGATTTTAATGAATGGGTACATCCATTCATGGAATAGTGAAGAAGACGGGAGGCCTCGTACCCTGTTGAGAAGGGTGATCAAGTCACCAACCTCCTCAATGAAGTCACTCCTCCAAAATTTTCACGGCCATTTTGATAAGTTGGTCCTGGGGGTCTTTAACCATTTGTAGTTCATTACTTTCTTTGCCTTCTTAGGGGCTTTGTCATATTCCTTCTGGGCATTCACGAAGTTAATCTTGGTTACTTCGGTGGTTGGAGGGCACATGAAAACTTTATCAATGAATTCGAGATCCAGCTGAATCACCACATTGCCACTGGCATCTAAGACCAACCTGGTCTCTTTGTTGTAGAAGCGAGCACATTGGAGAATGAACTCTGTATGATGTGCTACCATCAGAAAAGTGGCCACCACGTGGATGTTACTCTTGATGATCCTCTTTATCCCAGTGCTTGGGTTCGTCACCTTTGTTCGAGCTATGAATTCGGCCATGTCCACATGGCCAATTTTGGTGTCCCAAATGTCATTGATGTTTGAGGAGACCGACGTGAGCGGGAAGACACCCTGATATTTGTATTTCATGGTCTTCACCCTTTTCAGAGACGCTTCAGACATGAGAACTGGTTTTGGTCAGATAGGTGTCGATGAGCAAGAGTTCTCTGAAGGTACTGCAAACATGATTATGAGATTAGAGGAAAGTAGACGAATGGGGAAAACACAATTTAAGCGATCATGGTCAACGGAGGTCACTTAAAAAGGCCAGGTTGGAAAAAGGGCCAGAAAATGAGGAAGAAAGGGAAAGAAAAAGACAACATGAAAAACCCTCTAGAGTTAGGAAAATCCAGAGGAGGGATGCATGGGTGGCAAAATTTGCCGCCCCTGTAAGTTGGAATGAAAAATATGCAAGGGCGGCGAAATTCACCACCCATGCATGTTCGGCCTACACAGGCAGCAAATTTCATCGCCCTTACAGGCCAAAGGAGAAAGAGGTAGGGGCGGTGAAATTCATCACCCCTACAGAAAAGGTCTACACAGGCAGTGAAATTTACCGCCCTTGCAGGAAAAAAAAAGAAACATTGAGGGGCATCGAAATTCGCTGCCCCTACAGGTAAGGACTGCACGGTAGGGGACGTGAGGGTGGCAATTTTTGCTGCCCATGTGCACAAGGATTGCTTGGGCAGTGAAATTCACCACCCTTGTAGCTAAAAAGGCTTGGAGGGCTGAGGCACGGGCGGCAAAATTTGCCACCCAAGATGGCATGGAGAGGAAACTCGTGGGTAAAGGAGAGGGACGACGTTTTAAGCTATCCCTTTAGGTAGGTAGGCATGGAAGGTTGACAGGGGGGAAGGGATCTCAAGAAGAAAACAACAAATACTCAAAATAAAACAAAAAGAAGAAAAAAGATGTTAAGATAGAAGAAGGAAAGATGATAAAAATTAAAAACAAGACCTACCTAGAAATCTGTGCACGCCACAAGGTCAAATCCGCCAAGTCGCACTTCAAGTCGTTCGCTAGATCATCCAGACGCGAAGGGCAGGAGGAGAGGAGGAAGTAATGAGAAGAAATGGGGTTCAAATCAGTTTATATGGGGTGAAAAACAATCCCAAAAACCCACCGTGCGTGGTAATAAATGCCGTGCATGGAAACCGAGGCATGCTTGGGCAGTAAATTTTGCCGCCCTTGCATGTTTCGATGAGTTCGAATGTAGGGGTAGCAAAATTTGCTGCCCTCGCAGGTTAAGATGCAAGGGCAAAAAAATTTGCCACCATTGCAATAAAAATGCAAGGGCAACAAAAATTGCCGCCCTTGCTTTACAAAGGTCAAAATGCACTAGCGGCAAAATTTGCCGCCTGTGCACAAAATGGAAGAAAAGACCAACTCTGGAAGAGGTAGTCTAGGGGAGGGTTTCTTTGGTCACAACGAGATCGTAACTACTCTCACGTTTATAGGCCAAGAAGAGAACGAATTCAAAACTCGTCTCAAAAACAAACTTAGAGAGACAATAGACGAAACGAACAATTTTTGTAGGGGGTTGTTCCCAAAAATGAGCTAATCCGATTTTGGAAACAATAGAGTGGATATCATAAAATTCTAACAAAGAAAGGTGATGAGTGGAAGATGACATTCAAGATGAATGATAGGTTATATGAGTGGTTTTCATGCCCTTTACTTGTCAAATGCCCCAAACACATTCATGAGACACATGATGAATTATTGAATCCTTTTATGAGTAAGTTTTTGATTATTTATTTTGATAACATTTTTATTTTCATTTAATCTATAGAGAAGCATTTGAGATTGATTTTAGATAATCTGAAAGAAGGAAAATCTAAGGAAGTGTAGCTTCATGCAAGAGGAGTTGGTATATTTAGGATATATGATCTCAAAATATGGACCCCAAGAAGGGTAAATCAATTGTGGAGTGGCCTTTAACAAGGATTATGTTTGATGCAATAATTTTCCATGGGTTTTCAAAATTTTATATAAATTTCATCAAAAAATTCAAAATCTTTTGTGCACACATTACAAATATTATGAAGGGAGAAAAGAAAAAGTTTCAATTGATATTTACAGTAGAGAATAACTTTTAGTTTTAGAAGAAAAAAGTGATGGCATAATTGATGATAACCTTGCCATATTTTGGAAAAAGTGTTTCAAGTGGATTGTGATGCAAGAAAGACAACCATAGGAGTGTGATAAGTCAATAAAGTAAGGCCATTACTTATATTAGTTAGAAGTTGATTGAGGATAAGAATAATTATTTGGTCTATAACTAAGAATTTTATGTAATGGTGCAAGTCTTAGGAAGTGGAAACACTACTTGTATCCAAAAGAATTTATTTTTTACATAGATAATCGACCCTTACAATTTATAAATAACCAAGGTAAGCTTAATAAAATACATAATAAATGGGTAGATTTTATTCAAATCTATTATTTTGTTTTGAAACATATAAGTGATAAGTCCAATAAAATTTCATATGCCTTGAGTAGGAGATCTCTTATTATGAATGAGCTCAAGGCAGAGGTAATTGGGTTTGACTCAATGAAATATTTTTATGAAGAAGACTTGGATTTCTAAGATGCATAGAAAATATGCATGAATATATAGAATATGGATATAACTCCATGACTAGAGTATATGACTCAAAATGGGTTGTTATTTAAAGGAAGGAGGTTGAACATACCTAAAGGTTCCATGAGAGAGAACATATTAAAATAAAAACACAATGGAGGCTTATCTAATCACTTTAGGTATGATAAAACATTGAAAATTTAATGACAAATATTACTTTTCAAAAATGATCATGAGCATAAATAAGATCACGAAAGGGTGTAGAGTTTTCCAACATGCTAAAGGTAAAACTTAGAATATCAGATTATTATATTAGCCATTGCCTATTATGGATAGACCATGGGATGTATTGAGCAAATATTTTGTTCATGTCAAGAATGAAATGAGGTAATGACTCCATTTTAGTTTTTTTTGATATATTTTCTAAGGTTTCTCACTTTATATCATTTAGGAAGACTAGTGATGATACCAATAGTGGTAATTTTCTCTTCAAATAAGTGGTGAGATTGTATGGGAATCCAAGAGGTATTGTATCATATAGGGGTATAAAGTTTATTGGGAAATTTTTGAGGGATATTATGGTGCAATATGCACACAATATTATACTTTAGTTTATACTAACACCCTCAAATGGATGGGAAAATGGACGTTGTGAATCAAAGTATTGTAATCTTTTGTAGATGTTTGATTGGTGACAAACCCAAAAAATGGGACTTAGTGTTATCCCAAGCTGAATTTGCATATAATGATTCAGTTAATAGAAGTAAAAGTATGAGTTATTTTTATATTGCGTATGGGAGTATCCCTATAGGTGTGTGTGAACTAATAAGTATAGGTGATATGAGTATAAGAATGGTGGAAGGTGAAGAGTAAGTAAAATATATGCATGATGTGCATATGGAAGCGAAAAAAGGTCAGAAGATAGTGCTATAAAATAAAAACAACATGCTAATGAAAAGATAAGAGATCAAAAATTTGAGGTTGGGGACTCAGTGTTGGCACATTTATGTAAGGAGAGGCTTTCAAAGTGTGAGTATAACGAGCTCAAATAGAAGAAAATTGGGATTTGTAATTATTTAACCCTTTTTGAAATAAGTATTAAAAGAAAGAATAACATAATCAACTAATTAGAAATCTACTCTAAAAAGTAGGCCAAATTAAATAATTTAGATTCACAATATATTCTGATATAGTGTTAAATTATGAAAATTTTCTAAATATAGATAGTAAATGTTGAAAATTAATTTACATGGTCAAACACAAAGCAGAAATAATACTTAGTTTATTTACTGATGCATAAGTATATCTGAGAAGTACATGTGTGGAAATAGTCAAGATGATGCTCAGTTGTGATTCATCAAATTTTAGAAATTAGTTCTTTATCAATCTGGACACTAACATTGAAATAGGGACACTAGCATCAATGGTTCTATCTTAAAATTTCTATCCGTAGTGAACTAAAAGTGATTTCATGTAAATTCCATCTAAACCTATTAGGGGTATCTTTCGCCTTGAAAATTGTCTATTCAGATCATGTGTATAGGTTCTAGATGTTAGCTTTCTTATCAAAACCCTTATCCTCTAACTAGGGCATGCCAGCTTGAAAAATGGGGGTTAGTGGGCTCAAGTGAAGTTGAGATAACCTCTAAGACCACTTTTTCAGTGAGTGCTTCCTATATATCCATATACTTTGAGGAGGGTCTCAAACCAATGTAGTTCTCCCTTTATGTGGACTTGCATGTGAACAATAGTGTACTATGTTATATGTGAATTCATGTAGTGATATATATTTAAACTTGAAAAATAATGCTCATGGGTTTTTCTTTGAATACTTTAGACTCATAATAATATTTCCCTATGACTAATATGGAAATACAAAAGAATGGGGCCATAAAACTTATTTGTGTGAATGATTTATTGAGCTTAATAGGTGCTTGCTTGGTAATTTATAGATAACATAATTAGTGGGATTTTAAAAATAATTTCATAGAGAGTTAATTAAAATTAATAGGCTAACCCATACATATTAAAAAAATTGTAAATTTGAGAGTTTCTAGGGTACAAATAGTAGTGTTGGATCTGGGACACTAGCATCGATGCTAGTATCTAGGTTTGAATGGTAGTGTCTTAGAGAATACATAAATTTTGAATATCCATAATTAAATGTGAAGGATATATATTAGGTTTTAATCATATTATTGGCTACATGTGATCTAGGTAATCAGAATATCAGGGTTAGACCATAAGATAAACATTTAGTCATAGTGAGATGGAGACCATGAGCCTTTCGATAATGAGAAAGTCAAGAACTAAAGGGTAGTGAATTGAGTGATATTTTTCAAGTGTGGAATATTTTATAATTTAAAATATATATTTATCTTCTACAATGATATTTAGAAGAATTTCTCAACAAATGCTTATGAGATCCAGTTTTTGGATGGAGTAGGTATTTCACCTATCTCTAATGTAGTTGAGTTGTACCCATATGTGATGAAATAAAAAAGTGAGGCATAATAAAAAATTAATATTTAAGTAATTTATTGGAATTATCACTTGCCAAAAAAGGAAAAATAAGAGATGGAATCCATTTTGGTGATATGGATTAAAAATAAGAAATAGGCAACAAGTATTATGAGTATTGGGTCAAATGGAAGGATACAACATCTGAAGATGAAACTTAGATGAATGAATATGAAGTTTTAAAACATATGAAATCATAGAGGATCTCATAATGGGTTTATGATTAGGATCTTTTAGACATTTTAATTACCTTGGGTGTCTAATGTAGGAACATCTAAGGTGAATAACAATCTTACATCACCCAAAAATATGGTAGTTATGTGTTGTAGTTTTATTATTTTGTTTGACATTCGATGTGGATAAGTTGAAAGTTGTAAGCATCAAGAATCAATCAATTTAGTTTCATATATTACATAATAAATTAATAGTTTCAAGAAGCTACATGGTTCTAGGAAATTTGGTTGAGTTTTTCAACCATCAATATAATTCAGGAAGTGGTTGTGTGCGTTGAAGGGATAAAATAGATAGGTTGTGGGGTAAAGGAAAAAATGGCATCAAATAATTCCATAAACCTGAATTATATTGCATATTTTTATTTCATTTTAAAATTTATGCACTTTCAAAATATAAAACATCTTGTTTAGAGTTTGTATGCCAAATTTATGGCCTTCAAAAGCTAGCAGACTTTGCATAGTGATGAAACTTTTGGTCTACATTGAGTGGTGGTTTCATAAACATTAATGGTAGTTTCAAAACCTCCCAAATAATTTCACAATCACCAACATACATATAGTGGGGGCTTCATAACTACCCAATAGATTCAAAATCATCAAACTACATAAAGTGGTAGTTTTAGCAGCATGAACTATAAAAAGAAAGTAATGACACATAATGAAGAACCATAAAATCAAGTGCATTATTAAGAGTATAATGAATGTGTAAAGAAACTCTAATAGGATAAATATCTCAATTAAATATTCTAATTTTGAAAAGGAATGAGTTTCAAGGAAAAAGAGCAAGGAAAGTGAGAGTTATATGAGAGAGAAGTCATAGTGTAGGAGTAAACTAGTTTAAGAGAGATTATGAATGCATGTTATTCTTCATATTTATTCTTGAATAGGATTATAAAGCACATAATTATTATGTGTTCATTATAAAACCATTTAGTGATATCAAATGAATCAAAAATGTAATGTTTTTTATGCCAAGGTCTACGTTGTGTGTCTTGGTTGGAGTGTATATTCAAGCAACACAAATTTTAAGGATATCCTTCATTAGACCCACTTTCTATATTTTCACCAAAATATAAATATATAAATACATATATATTTAAATTATTACTTTCACCAAGTGTGCCCTAATTAAATATTACATAGTTTAGAGGTCCATGCAGATACCTAAAGATTGTCTTCACCACTACCCAATGCTCTTTGCCCAGATTAGATTGCTAACTACTTCCACTACTTGTAAAATAGGTCTTATTTAGACCATTTCATACATTAAGGTTCCCAAAAAACTTATATATGGAACTTGAATCACGTCTTACAACTCCTCCTGTGTGTTTGGGCATTGGCCAATTGATAGAATCTAACCAAATGAAAAATGTATGTGCATAGGTTTGCAGTCTTACATCATAAAACTTTCCAATATTGTTTCAACATACTTATTCTAGGATAGATACAGATTCATGTCCATAAAATCCCATTTTATTTCAATTCCCAATATTAATCTTGTAGCACCAAGATTGTGACAACCTGCCTAGTTGTTCTTAGAAAAAATAGTAATATTTAAAAAAAAAAACTAAATATTAAACATTCATTCAACCAAAGTTTCTAGGATATTTTATTCAGTCATAAAATCAGTAACTTCAATTAGTAATAGTTCAACATTCCAATACTGCAAGTAATAACAAAAAGTAAGATACAAAAATATTACTATCTCACAAGGGACATTAACACAATCCAAATTCTCAAACTAAGTATTGGTACTAATTCAAATAGTCATATAGATTGATATGCAATCAAGTCTACCCTAACCTATCCTAAGGATCTAGATCCAATGCCCCACACAATCTTGGGAAACCTACTTATTTGCTCCTCAAAATCAAGGTCTAATGTAGTTCTCCTTTCAAATGTGACGGTCTCCTCCATGAGACATCACCACCGAAGAGGTTGGAACTCTAAGACAAATAGGGAACAAACTACTTACAATCCCACAACTAAGCAGTACACTTAAATATAATCACCATACTATCTAGGGTTGTGTGCTTACCCAACACTCTTACATAAAAACCTAGATAATAACAATGATGAAGGAATATGTATTCCTAGTTCTATAGAGAATCACATGCTAGGCACATAAGTAAGATAAGTATACAAAACAAAGCAAGTCATATAGTACATAATAGTTGAACCTATCATTCATTTATACTCTCAAGATTATCTGCACACATACATTTCATCCTATTAATTGATATAAACATACTGCTTAAGTCAAAATCATTTGAACAATCAATTTAGGTAAGAGTCTAAACATGCAACTACAATATGTAACACTTGAGTATATACATCTAAGCTGAAGTATCTTATGATATATTAAACTATCATAGTTCATGATCACTCTGTTTAACAACCATATCATATATATATTTTTAGATGTGGGTCAATATATAACAAATATAGTATGTACCATCTGAGTACTTTCCATACTATAAAACTCTATGACATCCCATACTATCATAGGTCTTTATGCTTGAGCATCCAACTCAACACAACAATGATCTTACACCCAACCATAATAATAAATCAATTCAAGATTATACTATTCGAGTATACCTTCAATAACAATCTGAGGAGAACATAATCTCTAGGTACACCTCATGATGCACTATATTATTCTAGAAATGTCTAGTCACTTGCACAATTAACTTTATCATGAAATAAACTACATACAAGTTTTCATCCTTACAAGATGAGATAGACTTGATCCTGTTGACAAGTTTGCATAACAATATTGTGCTACAAAAAAGGTTATTTTCTTTCACTATCATTTATAACAGATGTCACACTAAGGAATACCTATCAAGGTTAGTTTTATATGCCCGTGCTCACTCCCTGAGTTGTCATACATATCTGTGATGTCACCTCCATACATAGAATCAGGGCTAGATGTAGTTCTATCAGCTACTAAAGGTAAGAATCTTTACTCAAAAGCATTCTCACACGAATGCAAAAATGAGGTAGGTATAAATATGTTCATTACAAAGATAAAAATCAATAGTATTTATAACCATATCACTCACATAAACATGTATAATCTAATACTAGTGATGCCCACCATCACTCATGTGTCCACATATACTGCCAGAGTATGAGCTTTAACCACATACAAAAAGGGTGTTGAATAGTTTGTCACTTAGACCAATATATATAAATAACATCACTAAATAACTCCAAACCATAATACCATCTTTACAACCTTATAATATCTATGCATAGATGGGTTACATATCCATATAGTAAGTATGCATTGGTTCTTGATTCAAATGTCCTTACATAACCATACCATCTGGGTATACATATCAAAGAACTTAACATCATGCACGTAAGATCAATAAATACTACTCGACTATATCACACCAACTAAGTATGATAAAAGTTAGTCTATAACTGATAGTTAAAATAGAGTTTAACATTGTTCATACAAATTGAGTGAATTTTATTCAAAAGAACCTTTCATGCCAATCACTCATATCTAAATTTGTTTCCAAATATCATCAAATTTATGCAAACTTTAATAATAAACATTCTTGTTTATAACACAAAATCAAATATCTTCATCATATTAAACCATTATGTCATAAATCTGGCTACCAAGATAACTTAACCAATTCCCCTAATAATTTGGGTTAAGCTCATATATCAAATACTCTAAACTCAAACCTTGAGCATCTAAACTTCTGATCCTATTACTCTTAGTCTGACTTATTATGTTACATCTAATTTTATGTTCATTAACTCTACTTTGATTTCCAAATAACCATCAATTATTGTTACATATATATTTTAGGATTCCTAATACCCCAATAAACATACATACTTCATTTTAAAAATAATATTATTATTGCTTTACTAACATATAATTTCTATTACACATTTAACTTAGTACATTGCTTATCATATCAAAACATACTAATATCTCTAATCATTTTGATTATATATTTATACATAGCATAAATTGTTAACTAAATATGGGTCTCCCTCTACCCTTCTCGCTAATTCACAATAACTTAAAATAAAATATGAAATAGAGCTAATGAATTATGAAAATTGTGATGAAATCAAAGAAATTTTAATTTTATGATGTAATTATTAAATGCAGAAAATGGACATGAAATAACTCACCTCATATAACACCCTTAATGCTACTCAATCCACTAGGGAACATAACTCTAGTCTCTTCAGAGTGGAATAGAATAATCCATTCAACATCCGGAAAATCTAAATAAGTGGTGAGTTCATAGTTGGAATTATCAAAAGAGGAATCATGCCATCACCCTATTAGAAAGAAACATGACCACAATACATACATACATATATATATATATATATATATATATATATATATATATATATATATATATATATATATATATATATATATATATATATATATATATATATATATATATATATATATATATATATATATATATATATATATATATCATGTCTAGACATGGAGATAAACATATATTTGTAGTCTATTGAAGGCGTCGAGGCTTTCTAAGTCTATTGAAAACCTGACCAAGTGGAACGTAGTTCTATTTGAAATGAAAAAATTGAGATAAATGAATGGTGGTGGTTTTTTTCTTGGGTTGAGTTAAAGAAAAGAATAGAATAGAACTTGATATGGCAATAAGCTTGATAAAACTAGCGACACCTAGAAAATAACGATTGTTAATTTGGTTTGCTGCATATTGCATAATCTAATTATTACATCCCATTCTAATATGTCATCCAAAGTATGATGCCATTGTTATAACAATAGATATTCTAAGCAAGTCAATACCTCAAAAAAATAACACTTCAATAAAATAATTAAGTAAAGGGATGCTTTGGCTAAGTCCAATGATCTAGTATGATCATATGGACTATCATAAATAGCGTTATATAACTATATGAATACAATGATACAATTACATCAAACCTATTTCTATTTCATATGCAAAAACAACATTTCTAGAACTAAAGTGACCATCTATCAGATCGATCTCTTAACTTGGTGCCACAGGAAGGAGAATTATATAAATATAGTTATAACTTAACTTCTTAATGTGTTCATGTATGAGTGAATTTATATATAAATTAGTTAAATATAGGGTTGACATAATTTCATGATCTACACAGGATATAATACTTAAGTTTTTACTCAATGACATATTACAAAAGTTAACTTAGTGGCTATTCATAGTTATTGGTTACCTAGTTCATATATATATATATATATATATATTGGTATCTTAATACATATGAGTTAACTTACATAATTTATAACTCAGTTACATTTAATATATCATACATGTATAGTTAAATCATCCATTATATCTATGTATTATGATGCTTATCAAGGTTATCTGCAATACTAGGCATTCCAACTGTAAATAAGGTGCAAACCCAACATTTCTCTTATATCAATGCTACTTGCCAAGGTAGCATAATTATTTGGAAACTAATACACAATCCAATGCTTAGTTAAATCAATGTTTGGTATCATTTATATTATAATTAAAATGGATGTTAAGCACATTTAAAGGTAAATAATTCAACCCCAATGTCTTTAAATTATGGATGCATATAAACCAACGACCATTCCAAAAAAAGGAAATACAAAAATTATAATCCAAAATTATTTCAATACACCATTAAATTAATTATAGTACCTACTTGGTACATTTTTTCCTTCTTTGGTGGATAAAAATTCCCTTTTTGATTTCAAAACCTCTTTCCACTTCTGGCTTCCCTTTTCTTGTAAATATTTTGTGTATTCTTGTGTGTGTAAATCCTCCTTCTTCCCTTTCTTTAATACCGTTTACTCCTTATTTGCATGCAACTTGAAAACCAAAGTTGTAGGCTTTATTCCAAATAACAGCTGGAAGTCCCACCAATAATTATCAGATAAATTTCCAATTTATCTTCCTTGATTTCCCAAGTTAGCATAAAGGTAACTCAACTTCAATTTTCCAAGTAAAGTCATCAGAAGATTTCATGCATTGATAATTAATAATCAATACCAGATAAATCTTCTAAAGTGTATGTTCATCCTAGTGTTTAATTAGGTTATACTCATATTTAATTAGCATAAATAATATGTTGAATATCACCATTTAATAATTGTCTACTATAATTAAACAATTTAAGATTATAATAAATATCTATTTTGACAAATTAATTATAGCATTAATACTATTTTTTGTTAATTTATCCATAAAATCAAATATCTAGTTTCTTGATTTGTATATCAAGACTAAATGTTCACACACATGTAAGCACATACACCATAGCCAACATGTCACAATGACACATGTGCCAAAGGAATAATAGTTCACCAGACTAAAACCTGGCATAGGAAAATGGGATATAACAAAGATCTTTCATGTCAAAATACACAAATATTTGATACTTTACATGTTTGATCATGTACTTATCATTTTTTTATCAATGCCATGTCATCCACATGGAGGACTATGGTGAAAATTTTAACACCCTCTTTTATGTATCAAACACAAGGATTAACATTTTTTCATGTAATCTCAAGTCTAACCACATAATTTTTGAACTTATGATTCCACATTCTAGGTAATTGATTCATTTCATGCAAGGACTTCTTTATATTATAGACCAATTTTTCTTTCCATTTTGCCTTGAATATTTCTTATTTCACACATAGATCTCTTATTCAAGATCTCCATGTAAAAATGTTATCTTAGCATCCATTTAATTTATCTCAAGGTCAATCATAACAAAAATAATATAATTAAAGTCAATTTCATAACATGAGATAATGTCTCACCAAAATCAATTCCCTCTACTTCTAAGAATCACTTAACCTCTAGGTGAGCCTTACACTTATCTAGTTTTCCTTGTGCATTCTACTTCTTGAAAACCCACTTTCATCCTATAGGTTTTCTTATAGGAGGTAACTCTATCAAATCACAAGTCTCATACTCCATTTCCTCCTTCATAGCCTTCTTCCAAGACTTACTCTCTGCTTAACTAAGAGATTCCTTCACTATATTTGGATCTCCACTATCAATCACTGATTACAATAATGCAAAGAAAAAATATGGTGGGGTACACTTTTTAGGCATTTTACACACCCATTTTTATCTCCTCAAAGTAGGAGTTATAAGCTCTTTCTCTTGTGCCTATTATGACTCTTCATCTGTCACACCATACTTAGATACATGTATAAAACTTACATTAACTTTCATATTTTTTATTCATTTTGTTGTTTCTTTGGTTCTTCTTGCATGTGAAACTTGTGCACCTCCCTGAAGACTACATTCTAGATATAGAGTGCCTTCTTTGTCTCAAGATTCCAAAACTTGTATCATTTGACACCACTCCCATACCCAATAAAGATGCACTTTATAGACTTAAATTCAATTTTAAACCTTTTCTCCTTTTTAATGTGAGAGTAGGATTTGTAACTAAAAATTCATAGGTGTCTCAAACACTACTTCTTACTAGTCCATGCTTCTAGTGGAGTATTTTTAACAAGCATTGAGTTAAGTGATTTGTTGATGAGGTAATAAGTAGTAATTATTATTTAAATCCAAAATTTCTACTCTAAATGTGCACCACTGAACATACTTTTGACCTTATCTATAAACATTGTATTTATCTATTATGCAATTCCATTAGGTTATTGTGTAAATGGAGTTGTCTTCTACCTTTGAATACCACTTTACCTGTATCTTTCATCAAAATTTATGGATAAATATTTTCCCCCTTTGTCCATGTGTATTAGTTTGGTCCTCTTGTTTGTATGGTTCTCCACAAGAGCTTTGAACTACTTGAATTTCTTGAGAACTTCGTATTTCTTTGTGATGAAGTATATCCAGTGTAAATGATAGAATTCATAATTTAAGTTGAGAACTAAGAATGATCCTTTATTTATATTATAAATCCAATATAAACCTATGATAGAGCTAGAAATATAAACATCAAGAAACGTACCTTCACTTAACAACAATAAGGATTCTCTCCATCAACTTGGATTTTCTCTTGATCATTTCATATGTTGTTGCTCAAACGAAACTGTTGTGCAAGATAGTTTAGCAACATGATAATAGCTTGATGATAGATTGATTGATAGATTATAATGATAATTTGGATGGATCTTCATATTATTTTGATGATGATTTTGATAGCTCTTATGATGATAAATTTGAGTTGATCCACACAATGAAGAAAAGTATGTCAATTTATAGATGTTTTATAGGGAGAATGAATGGTCGGATGTAATTTAAAATTATTAAATAATTTAAAATTTGGATAGTGGATCTTCATTCTACAAGTCAGATATATTCAATGGATTGGTTGATAATTTATTAATTAGTTGGAATAAGGATTCAAATGATTAATGGGTTTCTTAATTGATTGTTAAATGTCTTAATTGGAGTG
Source organism: Torreya grandis (assembly GCA_037957365.1). Classification (NCBI taxonomy): domain Eukaryota; kingdom Viridiplantae; phylum Streptophyta; class Pinopsida; order Cupressales; family Taxaceae; genus Torreya; species Torreya grandis. The sequence goes on along the minus strand of JARHVA010003264.1, from coordinate 1,176,041 downwards.
GTAATAATATATTTAAATATCTTAAATATGTTTGTTAGAGGGTGTAATGTCTTAAATAATTTTGAATAAGTTTTTTGAGGAGGTTAAATATATTAAAGGCATTTGGTTGAGGGGGATGATGAGGCGTGGATAATTTTGTTATTTATTTTATTTGTTTATTTATTTGAAATTTTGTGTGCATTATTTAATTAATGATTAATTAAATTAACTAATATGAACTAATTAGGTAATTAATCAAAATGGTAATTTTATGTGGAATATGATAACATCTAGATTTTTGGTGACATATGAGTTAGTATGGAAAATTGGTGAATGAAGAATGTCAATAATTAGTAGATTAATTATGACACTGTAATGGAAAAATTTAGATGTCTACATTAGCCCCTCTTTGAAATGGTGTTGAGAATAGAATAAGCAACAACTTTAAAAATAATGAAGAAAAATAGAAGGGATATTGGTGTAAAAATATGGCACAAGTGGCTTGATTAGGTAATTAGATGGGTGGATGCCCCCTTGAAAGGATGTGCAAGGAGAAACGATGCAGATGGACTCTCTAAATGAGAGGAATGCTAAAAAATGGATCAAGGGAAGGTGTTAGAGCATAAATTGGGGTGGGGTGGGGTGAATAAATAGGAGGTGGGGGTAAATTTCAAATAATTTTCACCCTCACCACCTAGGATTTCAAAGTTTGATTTTGCAAGAGCCTTGAGGTAAAAAGGATAGTATTCTAGCCAACGTGCACCGTAGAGAGTGATTGAGAGAGAATTAAGGACTAGAGGGGAACATACCATTATGATTTCACCTTCACAAATGGTGAATTCACTCATGTTAATGGTGATTATGTCTATTCAATGATAATTTAGAAATTAGTGTGGTAAATTTGTGAGTAGTATAAATTTTAAAATTTTTATGGGAAATTTGCTCTGAGGAATAATGAATTAGGATTGTTAGTAAAAAAAATGATGAGTTTGTTTAGAGAAAAACATTTTTTGGATTTTGATGGAAAATTAGAATAAGTGCACATATTGTTTGTGGGTCTATGTGTAGTAACCTAAATTTGGTCATGAATTCTTCTTCATGCCTATTTTATCCCTTTTTACCATTAATTTGCATGTGCACTTAATTAACACTTATTTCACCAATTTGACCAATCCTAAGCACAAGAGAAGACCTTCTTCACCACAAGGCCATCTACTATCACCTACAAAAATGATATTACTATTGAAAAGGAATTTACATATCTATATGCTATGACTTAGGCCCAAGATTTTTAACCTTTCGTAAAGGTGCATGAACACCTAAAAGGATAAGGATGCTTAGTATTCATGTCCCTATATGTCGATTTTGTCCTTCTATCCAAATAGTCAAATTTTCAAAAATAAAGTATCCTTAGGTCAGCCTTCATATTATAAAACTATCAAACTAGTATTTTTCCATACTGAACTACTATAAAATCACATTCAATTGATTCAAATAAAAAATCTTGGAAAACTTAACAATTATAATTACAAAATCTTATTTACACAAGTGCACATTGAACAAAAGTTCCCTATTTTTCATAAATTAGTTTCCAAACACTTCAAGTAGTCATGAGCCAAGTCTAAATTTAGATTTATGTAGCCTTAGCCAAGAATGATCAATTATTCAAGACAATTATGTATGCATTCATATAGTCAAAGGAGTACAATTTCATAAAACACTTAGCTAGAATAACTACATGGATATTTGATCCCTCTTCAGAATATTGGTATATTGGTATATAGTGGGGTGTTGAGGTTTAACATAACTCCAAACACTAACCCCTTTTTGATCCTTCACATCCATTTATCTCCTTATGCCAAAAATATAGGGTGTTAACTTCAACAAGGCATATAAAGGGGTCTACATAATTATGAAGAATAAATTAGTGCAAGAAGACCTAATTTTCACTGTTGCACATGATTATTTTGAAAGTTTCAATTTTATACAAAAAGACAAGATCGATCAATAAGGGAAATAATAGTGATCACTCATGTATGAGTAGGTTTCATGTACTTTAGGTCCTTTAGGCTTAACTTCTGGAAGGCTTATGAGTTTTTTGCATTCTTTCTATCCATGCATTTTTTTCTTGTACAATCACTTGATGATTCAAAAATCTAAGTACACCTCTCTTTTACATAGTTTACCCTTGTTCATTTCTATTTTTCTTTGTCTATTTCAATCATTTATTTTCAATTATTTATTTATTATTGTATTTACAGTACCTTTCTTTATTCAATTCAATTTATCTAATTAAGGATTAATTCAAATTCATCGTAAATATTTGGTGAACTCACATATTGATCGAACCTTGTCTAACCCTAGGTTTCCCTTAGGGGTTCGATATTTTATTCATTTTATTTTCTTCTTAATATACTCATTATGGATGTTAAATTAATTTCTTCACAACCTCTTGATGGAGCTATTATGGCCATATAAAGTGATAAAACCAATGAATCTAAAGTTGTTTAACAAAGTGGTTTAGATATACAGATGCCAAAGAGTTTAGTAAATACCTTGATGCCCATCTTAAGGAAATTAAGTCATTATTATTTATAGAATGAAAATAATAATAAAAACATGCAAATGTAATTATATCTCAAGAACCAAATGATTAAGTTGAGAAACCCACTATAAACCCTACCACAAGTGTGGCCACTACCATGGTTGAACCTATCATTCCATCCACATTTTTAGGTTTGGGGGTAACCCATGGTTTACATAATATTTATATGCCTAGGATTAACCATTTGATCCATTCCAATATTTTGATAACTACACATATTACACATCATATCTTATCTAATGCATAATCCATTGAGCAAGTAGTTATATTTCTACATGCTAAGGTGTTACAATTAGAGCAAGGTATCTTAGAAGCTAACTAATCATTGGATTTCCAAGCTTTAATTCATAATCCTTTAGTGCATGATATTGAATCTTATCCTTTTACTACCATATTTTTAGCTCTTAATCTTGTTTTATATGAAAGTAAAGAATATCCTGAACAACATTTTATATTTTTTCATGCAGTATGTTTAAATTATGCATTTAATGATAAACTAATAACTAAACTTTTTCCATAGAGATTAAAAGACTGTGTTGCATTAGTTTTATGATTTACCTACTACATATGTGCAATCATTTAATCCTTTAGAGTATTTATTTATCAAACATTTTTCTATCAAATCTGATGAGAAACATTCATATGCATAAATTGTTAAGCTCAAATAAGGAAATAATGAACCTATTAGTGAGTATGTGCTTTGATACAAAATTATGTTTGCTAAAATGACTAATGTACTAGTAGAAAATGAATTTCAATACATATTCAAACAAATTTTTCTTTCACCCTTACACGATTCAATGATATTTAATAAGTTTAAATCATTTGAATAGCTTTGTCATACTATAATAGATAGATAAGTCAAACTTATTGCTTTGAACAAGCTTAAGTACACATCTACACCTACTGTTGCTAAAAGCAAATTTTAAAGCAAACCATCTTACAAACCCAAGGCATAAGATATTAAATAAGAATCAAATATTCAAGTCATTGTTATTTCTCAACACACTAATAAATTTGTTTGTCAAATAAACCATGAAGGTAATTTTCTAGATTACTGCAGCCACCTTAAAAATTACTATACAAGTTGATTGTGTGTCACTTAATCATTTTACCTCCTCCATATAAAGTTGACATGAATAATCCACAAATAAAATATTTTTATAACAGTGCATATCATGATTATCATTGATGTAATGGTCAATATAAAAATAAGTGTTATAAACTTAGGCATCTCATTTAAGATCTTATTGATGATAATGTCATTGAAGTAGACACTTGTATAGAGGAAACAAAGCCTCAAATTGATAATGCTAAGCTAATATTTTTTAGTGATCCATTTCATAAACATGATACTAATAAGGACACTTAAAATGTGCATCATACTTAAAATGATTATCCATCTCCTGAATTATATGAACACCCTTTGGATGGTATTATTGGTATAATTACTCCAAATGTTACATCATGTCCTATGGTTACTTTTGATGATAGTGAAATAGTTGTCGATGACTATGATTTTCATGCTTTGTTTATAAAGGCTCATATTGATCAAGAACTTATTCATTGTGTACTAATTGTTAATGGATCAAGGTAATGCACGTACCATTACCTTGCTTCATTCATTAGGCTATTCATAAAGTGATATACATAAAACTACTAAAAAAATAAATTCTTTAAATGGAAAGAAATAAGTAACTTGGGGCCATATTTTGTTTCCTCTTCAAGTAGGTCTTGTTATACTATCCACTCCATTTTTTGTTGTACCACAAAATGGAATTTTTGATATGATATTGGGATGCACGTGGCTATAAGAAATTATACAGTACCTTCTATGGTTTGTAGATGCTTGAAATATATTTATTGCAATCAAATTATCACTATTTTAGGGATAAAGTATGAGAATCCTATACATTCCATACTACCTTCTAGAGACTCTAGGTTTCACCCTTGCTGAGGATAGGAGTGTTCATGTCCTAATCCTCAAACCTAGGCTAATATGGGAATGAACCTAGGCTGTGGGTTACCTAATGTTGGGCCAGACCTCTATATTTTTTAAGGGGCTAGATCCCTTGATTTCATGTTTTCAGTGCTCTTTATAAGACCTAAATAGTTGGGATGGAAAAGGTAGATAAAATACATGAATTAAACCTAATCTAAATTGTGGTGATGCACCATGAATTCATCTTTCCACTCATAAGCTTACACTCAAAACACACTAACAAATAATGTATATAACTAAGAGACTATCTCAAATGAATTCTCAACATCAATATTTCATCTAGAGGTTAGTTGAATGACTAAAGTGAGAGGGTCAAGATGAGAAGGCCTAGTTTAAGGCACTTGCAACTTGATCTTCATTCCTAACCTGAGCTATCCACCTGATAACACACTAGATAACCTGCCAAGAGATTGATCATACTTAGGTGTAACTTGGACCTACAAAGGTAATTATATGCCATTGTTACATATCAAACAAGCATAAAAACACAAATTATAAACCATGAATAAAATATAACATGTTTTATTCATCATTCAAAAGGTGAACAAGTATAAATTCTATCAGAGTATCCTTATACCAACCTATTGGGTGAATATTTTGTCACCAACTAACTGATGGGCAAAATAGGTTGTTTCAACCACAACATAAAGAGATTGATCAGCCAAATGTGTAGGTTTACCACATCAAAAGGGGACAAATCTCTCCTCTCATCAAGGGGAGGTTCCCTATAACTATAAGGTACAATATACTATATATATATACTATAAATTAGCTAAAAATAACACTCAGGGGTAGGACAACACCATCCATCTCTCTTTTTTCAAAGATGTTGTTCACAGACAAAGGAGAAATCCTCGTGAAATGATAGAAGGCACTTCTCTTCTTTTAGAAGTGGTCTACAACAAATAACAGAAATTCTTTTTGGTAGTGATAAGTAAATGCAACAGGGTGTTGGGTGAATATTTTGTCAATTAGCGTACTGATAAAAAAATAGGTCTGATCAACCATAGCAGGAAGATTGGTTAGCAAGTTGTGTAGGTTTACCACATCAAAAGGGGACTAATCTCTCCTCTTATCAAGGGGAGATTCCTTATTAAATATGTAGTGCTATATACAATATAAATAAGTAGAAAATAATACATGGGGGCAGAATAAACCATCCATCTCTCTTCTTTTAGAGATGATGCTCATAGACAAAGGAGAAAATCTTGGTGGAAACACTGAAGGCACTCTCTTCTTTCAAAAGTGTTCTTGCAAGAAACAATAGGAGTTTCTTTTAGGTAGTAAAAGTAACTGGTGAAAAGGGGCGCAATAACCAGTAGGATGAAATAGAACACAAAGTTTCCACCTCAACTACCCAAAGAGTATAACACAAAGGATAATGAGGGCACAAAGTCATCCCAGAATCCTCAACACAAAAAAAAAGGAAAAACACATGCTGAAAACAAATGTGAAAGCATAAAGTCTTCTCACAATTGGCTTTAGGACACCTCCCTTTTTACCTTCAGTATTTTTTCTTGTCAAATTAAATAAATAAGCATGCTTCTAGGAAACATACATAAGAACAATTTCCTAAAGTAGCACAAGCCAAAACAACACAAAGTCTGTAAACAACTTGCTTTCTCATTCAGATAAAATGAAATGAAATTACAATTTGAGCTAAAAGTCTCAGTCTTCTTCTTTTAAATGGGCATCATTTCACTCCTATAAAAATGAAAAGTCTCTTTTACAAATGAGAGATATTACAATCTTATAACTACGCATGGATTGGCACTTTTTTCCATGGGATAGCCCATGTTGTAGTCAACATCTTCAATGTGCCTTCAGTCTTATCTAGAGAGACCATGCTGAGAATAGTGCACTGCCATAAGTATGGCGTGTCCCTTCATCTAAGATGTCTCTTCCTTGGTATGGACTGTCTGGTCCTTTTCTTGATGTCTGCACAGCTGTCCAATTTGCCATTACTTAATGGAAGAAAAATAAGCTTGCATCCTTGATTTGGTGCACTCAGAAGTCTACTTGATCCACTATTTCACTACTAGAAATAACTCTTTTGAAGATATTTCTGGTCCTTAGGTCTCGCTCCTCTCTTCACTGCTTATGTGCTTCTTTTCTCTCTGGTTGAACCATCACTTTAATTTAACTTGCCTTTGGAATCGTCCATGTTGCTTCTTTGTCTTTTATAGCCCTTCTTGTCTAAGTCTTTGGGGGGTCCTTTTTATGTCTTTGACAAGTGGCAAGTTTCGTTGTCATGAAACTCATTAAAAACTTACAAAAAATGAGATCCATGACACGTCTTACTCGAGCAACTTCAAAAGGGGAACACGGATGCAAACACTTGTCATGTTCTGCTGAGTCATAACAGGACACATGACATATTCCACTTAACTTATAGAAGCTTTAGAAAGCTTTTGAGGGTCCTGTAGAAGATGACAAGTGGCAGCTTCTGCTACACTTTATCTTTTTCCATCGGGAATTTTTCTGTGGGATTTTCTCTTTAGTCAGGATTTTCCTTCGCTTTCTTTGGGCTCTCTTCCCAGGTGAATTCCTCTAGACAAAATGTCTGAACGAATTCCTTCAGACAATTTGTCCAAATGACTCTACTTTGCCTTTTGCCTTGTTCATTTTTTTGAAAGAGTTCACTTTGTTCATTTTGGCTCGCGGCCCTCTGCAAGGGCACTTGACTTGATTCATAGCCCTCTGCAGGGGAATTTGTTCCTTCAGCTGTGGGGCAGCCCCTTGAACCTACCGATTGAACCATCTTGGTTTAACGGTTCAACGATTTAACCTATTCATTCTTCATTATTTGGCTATATTTTTTATCTCTTTGAACCAAGTGCATTAAACCAATAGGTCATTGAACCCATTGAACCATTGAACCAACGTGTCTCAAGGTTCAACGGTTCAATGGTTTAATGCATCATTTTTTGCTGAGTGTTTTGAAGCCATGGAACTTTGAGGTGGTTGAACTTTGAACCTTTGACAAATGCACTTAACTCCTGCTAATGATGTTAAACCTTTGAATCCATTGAACCCATTGAACCAAAATGGTACAAGGTTCAATGGTTTAATGGTTCAATTCTTGCTTAGAAGCTTGTCGATGGACGTTTTGGTTGAACCTTGGCATTGAACCAATCTTGAAAATGACTAAGTGCTAGAAACTTGTTCTTTTGAGAGCTTTGCTTCTTTCCTGCAGATTTCATAGAAATCAACCTGCAAAGCCTATAGAACTTGGCCTACAGAGTCTATAGATTCAAGCCTACAGAGTCTGTAGATTCAAGCTTATAGAGTCCATATATTTCTAAGAAAGCTTTGAAAAATGAAGAACCTGAATGCTCAGAATAATTTTTGAAATGGGAAGAGAGGATTTTGGTCTGTTGAACCAAAATAGTTCATAGGTTGTCCCAAAAATGAGTGATATTTTTGGGGGACAATAGCTAGCTCCAGTTGGGGAACTTCCTTTAGTTGAAAACTTGGAACAGCTAAGGGGAATAGAAACTAGAATCTCCAGTGCCTTGAAGTATGCCATTAGGATATGGAGTCATGCTACCCAAAAAAAAAGGCTCCAAAAATGAAAGCAAAAAGCACAAAATAGAACTAAAGACTTTACAACTATACATAGGTACAGATGATATTATCTGATGCCTCAAGATTTGAAGCACTTCAGATGCCACCCACTATGAGATAGTGGAAATGGTGTGTCATCCTGATAAACTAGTAGGAAACCATTTTGTCCCAAGAAATGGTGATGGGTGAATGGAACTCTCCACCAGGAAACCAATTTTTTATGTCTTCCCCTTGACTCTTTCTTCTTCTTACCCCATGGCAGAACATGGTCTTCAAAATAAAAACCATAACTCCTTTCTCTCTTGGTGAAGAGTTCCTTTTGCTGACTTTGGAGTACAGTAGTATGGTCCACCACCATAGCTTGTTGTTCTGCTGGTCTAGTCTAGCACATGCTTTGATTTTTAGCATCAAACTCTTGACAAACCATCATCTCAGCATCTCCTTTGGTGTGAAGGAGTTTGATATCTTCATCTTGATCAGTCTTCAATCTGAGCAATAGAGATTCACATCCAATTGTGTTGTTGGTGTTGCTAAACTGCAACTTGCATGAAGGAAAAATATCTCCTTGGGGAGATATCAATACAGTCCCAGCTCCAACATTAGTGGAAGAATTGCTGCCATTAGATTCTAGGATCCAAGCATCATTAGAAGTTGATCTTCTATCAGATTTCTCTTCATTGGAGATGGAAGATCCTTCTTGATTTGTACTACGCCCTACCAATCCTTTTGATGTCTTGTTTGGATCAAATCTTGGATTGCCAGCTACAGGACTGTCATCAGCTGAGACATGAGCATCCTCTATGGTCAAGAACTAATTGCCCCTACCTGATGGCTCAAATAGAATTTGAGCTATAGGGGTCGACATTTGGGTGACCACAAATTTTACCTTAGACAGGACCATACTTAGTTCTCCACCAATGTCCAACTGCTTAGGATTGACTTGTAGGAATTCAAATTCAGTCATTTGAATTTTGGATTTCTTGACATGATCAATCATGTTAGATGACTAAAATGGAATAGGAAGAGAGGATGGGATTTCATCCTTTTGGTTTTTGGGAGGGGGAGGACTGGCTTGCGAATTTAAAGTTGAAGGTGCAGAAATGTTTGGGGTACTTACTTTTTTGGCAATCACTAGGTCCTTTGGCTGGAAAGGTAGAGTGGTTCCCCTCTTAGCAATTGAAATTACTGTTTGAGGCCACTCCTCTACTTTCTCCTTATCAGCTGGTTGGGCTGACTGATTCTTGGACTGGGTGAATATTGTGTATGATCCTTCCACTACTTCACCTTCACTTCTAGGTTCATCCTGGTAATTTAGGAAACCAATGTGGGAGTTGCCAACTGATTCTTCTTGATCCTCCACGAAGAGACCAGCATCATTTTCTTTCTCAAACTCAGGTTGGAAAGAGAAATCATGTTTTTTTTTAGATATCCCACTACTGAGTTGGTTAGAGGTGCTTCAGGGGCAAGGTTCCTCTATGGGGGAGGAAGACGATTTGGCTACCCTTGATACCTGGCAGCATTGCCTTGATATGGTTGGTTTTGAAATGTCCTCCTTGGCATATCTCGATTAAGAGGAGTAGACATACCTTGGGCCATTTGCCTTTTCAAGGCTAGCAATTCATTTTCCAGCTTTTTTACCATTGGGTCAATGGTGGCTGTGGGTGAGTATTCAGAAGATGAAGAGGGTTTACCTCTGTTAGGATCTCTCCTTATCTTTCCTTCTAAGATAAGGTCATCTTCTAGCTTAGTAGCCAAGTCTTGAGCAGATTCAAGGTCTATGTGTCTAGCTCATCTCAACAAAAAACTCACTTTGGGTAGCTATGAGTTGATGAAGAAGCATTTGAGATTCTGAGGTGTCAGTTGGGTGACCATGGGAATCCTGTGCCTCAGCTTGTTGAACCTGACAATAAAATACCTCATAGGCTCATGAGGTTTCTTCTTCATCTGATTGATTTGGGCCAGCAAAGCATGCACATCCTCTATAGGCTTAAACCTGGCTTCAAATTTGGCTTTAAGTGTATCCTAGTCAGTCACTAATCTAGCTTGCAGATGGTAGAACTAGTCTGCAGTAACACCTTGTAGTGTCTCCACAAAAAGCCTGACTACCACATCTTTGAATTCCATCCCTATCACACCACAAGCTATGCTGAAGGCTGCAATGTGTTCATGAGGGTGAACTCTCCCATCTCCAAATAATTTGGGGAAGTTCTTTCTTAAGCTACATGGAAGTTTATGCAGAGGTGGAGCAAGTTGAGTGCGCCAAAAGAGTTACCCTAAGGGCCTCGAACTGCCATGATTTAATTATGAAAAATAGGGATAACAAATCTGGGTGGAGTGGCCAAATTGCAGAACAAAAATGGAAAAGGACTGGTCCTACTTCAGCTTAAGGCTTGAGGCTTCAAACTGCGTACTCTTTCCTAGTAGCTCTGGTTTTGCATACTAGATAAAATAATGGAGATGGAGGAAAATGGTAAGGCTATAATGATAATGGGTAAGACATGCAATGGAGTCACCAAAATATGTAATGGATAAGGGTAGGGATTGCTTCAATCTGAAACTTGAAGCTTTAGATTGCACGTTCATCCCCAGTGGAGTTGCCAAAAATTGTTGGGTGAATATTTTGCCAATTAGTGTACTGATAAACAAAATAGGTCTGATCAACCACAATAGGAAGATTGGTCATCCAATTGTGTATGTTTACCACATCAAAAGAGGACTAATCTCTCCTCTCATCAAGGGGAGGTTCCCTATTAAAAATGTAGCACTATATACAATATAAATAAGCAAAAAATAACACATGGGGTAGAATAAACTATCCATATCTCTTCTTTCAGAAATGATGCTCACAGACAAAGGAGAAAATCCTGGTGGAAACACTGAAGGCACTTCTCTTATTTAAAAAGTGTTTTTGTAGGAAACAACAAGAGTTTCTTTTAGGAAGTAAAAGTAACTGGTGACAAGGGGTGCAATAAATATCAAGATGAAACAAAACACAAAGTTTCCACCTCAACTGCCCAAAGAGTATAACACAAATGATAATGGGGGCACAAATTCATCCCAGAATCCTCAACATAGAAAGAAAAGGAAAAACACGCGCTAAAAACAAATGTGAAAGCATAAAGTCTTCTCATAGTTAGCTTTAGGACACCTCCCTTTTTACCTTCACTAATTCTGCTTGTCAAATTAAATAAATTAGAATGCTTCTAGGAAACAAACATAAGAATAATTTCCTAAAGTAGCACAAGCCAAAATAGCACAAAGTCTGCAAACAACTTGCTTTCTCATTTAGATAAAATGAAATGAAATTACAATCTGAGCTCAAAGTCTCAGTCTTCTTCTTTCAAATGGGTAGAGTTTTGCTCCTATAAAAATGAATAGTCTCTTTTACAAATGAGAGATATAACAATCTTATAGCAACTACGCATGGATTGGCACTTTTTTCCATGGGATGGCCCATGTTGTAGTCAATGTCTTTAATGTGCCTTTAGTCCTATCTGGAGAGAACATGCTGAGAATAGTGCGTTGTCATAACTATGGTGTGTCCCTTCATCTAATATGTCTCTTCCTTGGTATGGACTATTTGTTCCTTTTCCTGATGTCTGTACAATTGTCCAATTCACCATTACTTCATGGAAGAAAAATAGGCTTGCATCCTTGATTTGGTGTGCTCAGAAGTCTACTTGATCCACTATTTCACCTACTAGAAATAACTCTTTTGAATATATTTTTGGTCCTTTGGTCTCACTCCTCTCTTCACTACTTAAGCACTTCTTTGCTCTCTTATTGAACCATCACTTTAATTGGACTTGTCTTTGGAATCATCCATGTTGCTTCTTTGTGATTTATAGCCCTTCTTGTCGAAGTCTTTGGAGGGTCCTTTCTGCATCTTTGACAAGTGGCAAGTTTTGAAACTCATTAGAAACTTACAAAAAATGGGATCCATGACATGTCTTACCTTAGCAAATTCAAAAGGGGAACGTGGATGCAAACACTTGTCACGTTCTACTGAGTCATAATAGGACACGTGACATATTCCGCTTAACTTATAGAATCTTTAGAAAGCTTTTGAGGGTCTTGCAGAAGATGGTGTTAGGTTGTGGAGCTAAAAGCTTCACTGATGCAGACACGGAGAAGGCCATTGGAGGGGTTGCTGAAGGTTGCTGAGCGTCAGAGCAACCGGCGTCGGTCTGATCAGCCGACGTAGGCAGGATAGTGAAGAGAAGCAACCGACGTTGGTCAGGGATCGGCCGGCGTCGGTCACCTCCAAGCAGACAGGGACCGACGTCGGTCGCCTGTGTGGTTCGACTGCGAGCTAATTACGGGCAGTTAGCTAACGAACCAAGTGTTTGCATGATTAGAGCTATTTTTAGACTGAGAGCTGCGGATCTAATTATTGTAATTAGATGTCTAATCATTGTTTGGATGAGATCTATATAATAGACTCATGGTTGTATTGGAAAAGTGTTCTAGTTTGAGTTGAGCAAAGTTTGTTCCTTCTGTGTGTGAGCTGAGCAAGGGTGTTCCTCCTAGTTCCACAGTACCAGGTGTAGGTGCTGGATTGGAGAATCAGCAGGGTTCTTCATGTATGTAGGATCTTGGTCACAGTTGCATGGCCTATATAGGAGATCTACATGGTAAGTAAGATCGTTGATCTGCAGGTGTATGTGTGTGCAAGGTCAAGGTTCACAGGTGAGTAGAACCGTGTTTGATTTGCAGGTGTGCAGGATCATATAGATAGCAACACAACAGGGAGCAGTATCAGGGAGGATCTACTTGGAGTACAGGTGTGTACTCGGATAGAGCAAAGAGGAAGGCAAGGGAGTTCCTTCCATAAGTATGGTCTGTTGAATTGCAGGTTGTTGCAAGTTCATGGGAGATCTACTTGAAGTACGTGGAGTACTTGTTTGAGTGTGTGGAGCACTTGTGGTGTGCGTGGAGCACAGGAGGTGAACACCAACTCTGTATTTTGAGTTGGGTGTTGGGACCTGAGAGGGAGAGCTTTGGGGAGAAGAATTACTATTCACTTGAGGTGTGGGAAACCTCTGTAAGGTGGTGGAGAAGAAGTGGCATCTTCTTTATTGTATTCTTTTCTGTATAAAGTGTTAATACAATTTGTGTATTGTCTCTCATATCATGTGTTATTCTGAATTCTAGTTACTTGGTGAATCTGGTTAATTTTTGCATATTAAGTTGCTTGGTTTGGTAATCATATTATGCTCTTTTGGTGGAGCAAGATCCTGACAGATGGCACGTGGCGGCTTCCATTTCACTTTGTCTTTTTCCATCAGGCATTTTTTCATGGGATTTTCTCTTCAGTCATGCTTTTCCTTTGCTTTCTTCAGGCTCTCTTCCCAGGTGAATTCCTCTGGACAAAATGTCTGAAGGAATTCCTTTAGATAATTTGTTTGAAAGACTCTACTTTGCCTTTTTCCTTGTTCATTTTAGCTCGTGGCCCTTCGCAAGGGCACTTGACTTGATTCACGGCCCTCCATAGGGGCATTTGTTCCTTTAGCCATGGGGCAGCCCCTTGAACCTACCGATTGAACTGACTGATTGAACCATCTTTGGTTCAACGGTTTAACTTGTTCATTCTTCATTATTTGGCTATCTTTTTTATCTCTTTGAACCAAGCGTGTTGAGCCAATAGGTTATTAAACCCATTGAACCACTGAACCAATGTGGTTCAAGGTCCAACATGTCATTTTTCACTGAGTGTTTTGAAGCCATGGAAATTTGAGGTGGTTAAACTTTGAACCTTTGACAAATGTGCTTGAGTCCTATTGATGACATTGAACTTTTAAACCCATTGAACCAAAATGGTTCAAGGTTCAATGGTTTGATTCTTTCTTAAAAGCTTGTCGATGGACGCTTTGGTTGAACCTTGGTGTTGAACCAATCCTAAAAATGACTAAGTGCTAGAAACTTGTTATTTTGAGAGCTTTGCTTCTTTCCTACAGAGTCCATAGAAATCAACCTATGAAGCCCATAGAATTTGGCCTGCAAAGTCTGTAGATTCAAACCTACAGATTCTATAGATTCAATCCTGCAGAGTCCATAGATTCAATCCTATAGAGTCCATAGATTTCTGAGAAAGATTTGAAAAATGAAGAACCTGAATGCTCAGAACATTTTTGGAAATTGGAAGAGAGGATTTTGGTCTGTTGAACCAAAATAGTTCATAGGTTGTCCAAAAAATGAGTGATATTTTTGGGGGACAACATAGGGTACAATAACCAACAGGATGAGGTGTAGCACAAAGTCTCCACCTCAACTACCAAAGAGTGAAATATGAAGGACAATGGGGGCACAAAGTCGTCCCAAGATATTTTACACAAAAACAAACTAAAAACACACACACTAAAAACAATTATGGCAGCTCAAAGTCTTCCCAAAATTGGCTTCAAGACACCTTCCAAGTTACTTCCACTAGTTCTGCTTATTTAATTAAATGAACAAGAACGCATTATTGAAATAGACATAAGAACAATTTCCCCAACAACACAAGCTATTCTAGCACAAAGTTTGAAAAGTCACTTGCTTTCTCATTCAAATAACAAAATATGATTAACAATCTGAGCTCAAAGTCTCAGTAATGCCTTTCAATTTGGGTAGAGTTTTGGTTTTGATAACAAAAATATCTTCTTTCTCTAAAATGAGAGATTACAATATATAGCAGCCAAGAAAGACTTGGTACTTTGTTTCACAAAATGGCCCATGCTGCATTAAATACCTTCAATATCTATGGGAGGGCCATGCTAAAATAGGTCATCAGCCTTGACTTTGGTGCACATAATCATCTCAAATGTCTTCTCCTAAGCATGGGTCGTCTGGTCTATTTCCAGATGTGTACGTGGTTGTCCACTCACTTTTATTCAAAGGGAGAAAAATAGGCCGTGCCTTTAAATGTTTGCACGCTCAGATGTCTACTTGGTGGATTTTTCTACCTACTAGAGTAACTCCCCTTTAGATAT
Source organism: Torreya grandis (assembly GCA_037957365.1). Lineage (NCBI taxonomy): Eukaryota > Viridiplantae > Streptophyta > Pinopsida > Cupressales > Taxaceae > Torreya > Torreya grandis. Next base: position 1,160,917 of record JARHVA010003264.1, on the reverse strand, counting down.
TTTAGTGTCTCTTGTAGCTTTCCCTCTTTCCTATTGTAATTTGAGCTCTTCCTTGTGATCTGAGCTCTCGAGCTATCTTCTTACTTTTAGATATCTCTTTCGGCTTCTTCTTCAGCTGGTCTCTAAGTTTGTTCATCAAGTTTTATGCCATATTTGAAAATAAATGAGCATTTTATTACCTTGAATTTGATGTTCGTAGGGATGTCATTGGTCACTTGGTTGCTTGAACCATGTTGAACCTCAAACCTTTGAACCATAAGAGTGCATCAGTTTAGTGGTTCAAGTGGTCCAATTGGCTCTTTGGTTCAATAGACTCCTTGGTTCAATTAGGTCTTTGGTTCAATCAGCTCTTTGGTTCAATCGGTTGAACCATCTCTTTGATCTGGTTTCTAGAATATTTCACTTCCTTCCTTTGCTTGAAGCTCCCTTTCAAACTTTGAAATTACTTGAACCTTTGAAACTTTGAACTTTGAACCATTTTGGTTCAAAGTTCAACAGTTCATTCTCTTTCTCAGAATACTTTGGTCATTCGAAGTTTCTGGATCCTTTTTTTTTTTGTTGAACTCGCTGAACCTTGAACTTTCTGAAGTGCTTAACTCTTTAAGTCTACCTATGTCGTTGAACCTTTGAACCCATTGAACCTTTGAACCTTTGGAGGTAGGGTTCAATGGTTCAATGGTTCAATATTATGTTTGAAGTTGCCAATAAGTCTTTTATTGAACTTCGCCATTGAACTAGCCTTGAAATGCCTAAGTGTTGGGAACTTGTTTCTTGGTGAGAGCTCGCCTATTGAAGTTGTTGAAATTTTTGAACATGTGAGTCACTTAGCTGAAAAATCTTGAATAATTAAAGAATTGGAGTGCTCAGAACATTTTTTGAGAAGGGAAGAGAGAATTTTGGCGGGTAAGACCAAAATAGTTGATATGTTGTCCCCAAAAATGAGTGATAGATTTTGGGAACAACAACTGGCTCCAGTTGGGGAACTTCCATTGATTGTAAAAACAATCAAAGGGAGTAGAATCTATAATCTCCAGTGCCTTTAAGTATTCCATTGGGCTATGGAGTCATGCTACCCAAAACAGAAAGGTGCCAAAAAATGAAAATGAACAACACAAAATAGAACTAAAGACTATACAAATATACAACCAAACTTATCTGATACTTCAATAATTGAAGTGATTCAGATGCTACCCACTATGAGGCAATGAAAATGGTGTGCCATCTTGATACTTCAACAAGAAACTATTTTCACCATTGAGTTGATGAATAGCAAACGAGCCTCTCCATAGGGAATCAAATTTCCCATGCATTCCCTTTGGTTCTCTTCTCTTGTCCCATAATATAACTTGATCTCCAATATGGAAATCATGAGTTTTTGCTTTTTGGTCGAAGAGCTTCTTCACCAAACTTTGATGCATAGTGATTCGGTCTACCACCATAGTTCACTACTCATCCAGCTCAGTCAAGCACATAATCCTTTTGTCGATGGAGCTTTCATATGTCTGATCCTCAACTACCTCTACCAATTTTAGTGCTGATAATTCTAGGGTGATTGGTATCTCTGCATTGAGACCATACAAAAGTTGGAATGGTGACATACCTATCGTCCTCTTGGGTGTAATTTTGTCTACCCATAAAGCATCAACCAATGCTTTATGCCATGTTCTTTGGTTTTCATCCACCAGCTTCTTGATGATGGTTACTAGGTTCTTATTGCTTGATTTTGCTTGGCCATTCCCTTGTGGAAAATAATCAGAGGAGTGGGAGAGGGTAATCCCATAAGAAAAAAAAACTGAGTAATCTCATGGGAAGAGAAATAGGATGCATTATCTGTCACAATCTTGGTTGGGACCCCAAACCTGGAAATGATGTTCTCCTTAAGGAAATTGCATACTACTTTTGAAGTAACATGCTTGGCTGGAATAGCTTCCACCTATTTGGTGAAGTAATCTATGGTTGTGAGGACATTATCATGTCCAGCACTTGAAGATGGGTTTACAACCCCAATAAAATCGATTCTCCATTGCTGTAATGGCTCTTTTATCACCACTAGCTTAAGAGGCAAAGCAACTAACTTGGGTCTTCCAATGAACTATTGGCATAGTTCACATCTTCATACCCATTTGTTTGCATCTTGAAATAGATTAGGCCAGTAATACTTGGCTTGTAGAATCTTATGGGTAGTTACAGGTGCAAAAAAATGTCCTCCATAGGCTAGATTATGGAAGGACTCTAAAAGTTGGTTCTTCTGAACTTTATCCACACAATGAAGGAACACTCCATCGAGGTTCCTCTTATACATGCCATTATAGCATAGGACAAAATTGGCAACTTTTAACTTAACAACCCTCTTTTCTTTACGAGATATGTGAGCAGGACTCTCACCATAAGTAAGGAAATGAGCAATAATCGAATACCACTCATTCGTGGTGGAGACAAAGAGGACTATTGGCGTGTCTTCACTTTCTGCTTCTTCATGCCCTGCTTCTTCTAGTTTATTATCAGCAATCAGTTGGTAGATACCCCTTCCCCACACAAGCTTCATTGCTTTGATAACCAGATCAAACTCCTAGATTTTATAAATCTAATTGCCCCTTTTGGTTCCAAACTCCTGCTGAGTTAATATGGATTTAACTGTTGTATCAGGAACCATGGCAATAGTGTGTGAGTTTAGGATGTAAAAATGGAAGTGCTTTACTGCCTTTACCACTACATAAGCATGCTTCTCCATGTTTGAATACTTTAACTCATGAGCTTTGAGAGGATAGCTCATGAAAGATATGGGAGATTCCACGCCTTCTTTGTTCTGATGAACTAGAATAGCTAAAAGTGTGTGTTTGGAAGCATAACTATACATTATGAAGCCTTTGGTGTAATCTAGACAAACTAGAATTGGGGCATGGGCAATAGTTGACTTGATATCTTGAAATGTTGATTTGCCTTCTTTAGTCTAGCTGAAAGTGGCCTTTCCCTTCATCATGTCCACAATGTGGTCAGTCTTCTCGACAAACTCATGAATGAACCTTCATAAAAAATTCACCTTTCTAAAGAAAGAGTGAACTACAATCTTACTTATTGGCAGAGTAAGATTTTGGATGGATTTGACTCTTTCTGAGTCAATTTTTATGATTTCTCAAGATACAATGTGTCTAAGAAGTTTCCCTTTTGTTACTCTAAAAATAGACTTCTTAGAATTTAGAGAAATGCTATTCTGGTGACATCATTCCAGCACTTGTTGCAAATGGCACACATGATTAGGATGATGCTTGGAAAAGATTGTTAAATCATTAAGGTACACCACCATGAACTTACCCATTTCATCTTTGAAAGTAAGGTCCATTGCTCTCTAAAAAGTGGTGCCAACATTTATCAAGCCAAATGGCATTCTTTGATATGCAAAGGTGCCCCAAGGTATGGTGAAGGCAGTCTTATGTTGGTCTACTTCACCAACTTCTACTTGATTGTACCTTGAGAAATCATCTAGCATTGATAACATCTCTAAACCAATCACTGTCTGAAGAACTTAGTCCATGATGGGCAGAGGGTAATTATATTTTAGGGAGGATTGATTCAAATTCTTAAAATCCATGCAGAGGCAAATTTTTCCATTCTTTTTTCTTACAAGAACAATGTTTGCAATCTATGTGGAATGATGGATTAGAGAAATTATTCTAGCGTTCAACATTTTCTGTATTTCAGACAAAATAGTACTTGATATCTTTGGATTATACTGCTAGGATTTCTGCTTATAAGGCACCGAATCACACTTGAGAGGAATTTCATGGCAAATTTCTTTAGGTCTAAGTGACTTTAGATCATCATAGGAGTACGCTAGAACATTTATGTAATGGTGAAGCAGGGCAGTAAATTTAAGCTTCTCCTCAGGAGTGCAACACTTCCCAATGTGCACCATCTTGGGGTTTTCCTTAGTACCCAAATTTATTTGATCAAACTCCTAGGAGGAGCTTGAATCCATTTGTTGCTATTTGATGAACTTGTCGTGCTTATCAAATAGTTTCTCAAGGGAAACCAATCCTTTTGGGATTTTATTCCCTTTAAGTTGCAATAATTCTTCACCTACATTTGAACTTATTTCAGGGGCTGATTCAAGTTTCTAAGGCTCACTACCTTCAAAGTGAAGCTGTTCAAAGCTATCTTTTTGTTCTATAAAGGTGATGATTTGGTTGTTGCCATTGAACACTTGCCAATGATTGGCATTTTTAGGCACACTTGGTCAAAATACTAATTCAATAGTGTACCTGTCTCCCTTAAAATTTGGGTGAGGAACCAATAGAGTTGCAAAAATAGTTAATGCATCAGCTCGGTCATTGAATTCCCTAGGTACTATAGAGATACTAAAAGCATCAAAGCTTTCAATTTGATCCCAAACTAGATTACGATAATGGCATAATTTCTCATTTTTGGTTTGGTACAAGTTTCTAACCTGGCAAACCACTAGCTCAACATCTCTTTTGACATGAAGGAGTTTGATGCCCCTATCTTGAGCGACCTTTAATTTGAGCAGCAGTGATTCATATTCAGCAGTATTATTGGTATTTCTAAACTACCGTTTATAAGAATAGGGGAAAATATCTCCTTGAAGAGATATCAACACAATCTTGGCTCCTAAGATGGTAGAAGAATAGCTACCATCAAATTTGAGAATCTATAAATTATCAGATACTGACCTTTCCTTATATTTTTCTTCATTTGGAGGGGAGGATTCCTCTGGGCTTGCACTATGCTCTATTAAGTCTTCTGCTATTTTATCTGAACCGATTTTTAGATTGTCATCTTTAGAAGTTTCATCAGTTAAGACATGAACATCCTCTATAGTCAGGAAGTAATTACCCATGCCTGAAGACTCAAATAGAATTTAGGTACTGATGTTTGAGGGACAACGTATTTTACCTCCTTCTTAGGGAGCAATCTCTACATGATGCCTTTAACCAAGATCCTCACTTCAGATAGGTCCATACTTAACTCACCACCAACATCCTTACAAAAATTTTGCCCAAGAAGAATGTTGTATGAGGTTGAGACATCAGCCACCAGGACTGTCATCTTAATTCTCTTGTTTGGGAATGCCACAAATACAAATTAGGCATCCTTGATTTTTCCCAGTAGTGGCACTTGTTTCTTCTCCATGGATAAGCATCTCCTAAATGTCTTGGTTAGTGTGAGACCAAGAGATTCTACCACTTTGGCAAGCATGACATTGTTAGATGCACTTGAGTCGATGATGGAATTATTCAACTGATGACCGTTTATCAATAAGGAGACATAAAATGGTTCTATCTTCCCAGGGGCAGCTGGAGGAGTAACCATAAGGTTATTCTAAAAGGATGTGCTCTTCGGAGAACTAGGTTTTGCTTTTAGAATTTCTTGTCCTACAGGGATGGTCTTATTCGTCACACATTGAACTAACATATCCAATTGCTCAAGGTTAGATTATAAGAATTCAAATTCAGATATTTAAATTTTGGTTTTCTTGACATGGTCGATTATATAAAATGTCTGAAATGAATTAGGAATTGGGGAAGGTAGTTCATCCTTCTATTTTTTAGGAGGGGGTACTGATCTATGAAATTGAAGGTGAAGGTGAAGGCATACTTGAGGTACTTATTTTTTTAGGGATCATCGAGTCCTTTAATTGAAAAGGTAGAATGGTTTCCTGCTTAACAATTAAAATTTTTGGTTGAGCTCACTCCTCTATTTTTTCCTTATCAGCTTGTTGGGTTGACTAGTTTTGGGACTGGGTGAATACAACGTATGATCCGTCAAATGCTTCACCTTTGCTTCTAGGTTCATCCTAGTAATTTAGGAAACTGATGTTGGAGTTGCCATTTGATGCTTCTTGGTCTTTTACAAAGAGATAAACATCATTTTTTGGTTCAATTTAGGCTGGAAAGAGAAATTATATTCTATTTCAAGATATCCAACTGCTAAATTAGTTAGAGGTGCTTCAACGAAAAGTTTTTCCTATGGGGGAGGAAGATGATTTGGCTGCCCTTGATTTTAGGTAGCATTGCCTTGGTATGATTGATTTTAAAAAGTCTTCTTTGGTATATCTTTGTATGAAGGAGCAAAAGACATCCCTTGCACCATTTGCTTTTTGAGAGCTAGCAACTCATTTGCCAATTTCTGCACCATTGGATCAGTGGTGCATGTAGATGGATATTCAGAGGATGAAGAAGATTTACCTCTGTTAAGATCTCTTCTTATCTTTCTTGACAATATGAAATAATCTTCCACCTCAGTGGCCAAATCCTGAGCTGTAGCAAGGTCTATGTGGCCAGCCTATCTCAACAAGAAACTCACTTCAGGAAGCTGAGAGTTGATGAAGAAACATTTGAGATTCTTAGTTGTCGGCTGAGAAATTGTAGGAATCCTATTCCTCAACTTGTTAAACTTAGCTATGAAGTCCCTCATAGGTTCATGAGGTTCTTTCTTCATTTATGTGAGCTGGGCCAGTAGGGCATGCACATCTTCAGTAGGCTTGAACCTCACTTTGAACTTGGCTTTGAGGGTGTTCCAGTCAGTCACAGACTGAGCCTGTAGATGGTAAAACTAGTCTACAATAGTGCCTTATAATATTTCTATAAACAACCTGACTACTACGTCTTCATACTCCATATCTATCACGTCGTAGGCTATGTTGAAGGTTGTAATATGTTTATCAAGATGAACTATCACATCACCATAAAATTTGGGGAAATTCTTCCTTAAACTGTGAGGCAGTTCATGTAGAGGTGGAGTTAGATTGAGTGGACCAAAAGAGTTACCCCAAGGGCCTTGAAATACCATGATTTGACTATTGAAGGGAGGGATAACAAATGTCTGAGGGGTATGTATTGAAAAAGCTCTACAAATAGTAGAAATGGATGCTTTGCCTGGTAATAGAGACCTAACTTTTGTAGGAGGAAAACTCTTGGTTCGCTAAAGGTGAGATGGAAAAGGAAACATGTTAAAATCACTTTGTTGTACCAACTCGAATACAAGGTCAACAATACCTTTAGATCTCTAGCTTTTTATATATCATGGATCTACCAAAGTGTAAAATTGAAATGGATAAGGATAGGGAATGCTTCAATTTGAATCTTGAGGCTTCAAACTACATAAAATGTTCCCCAGCAAAGTTGCCAAAAATTGTTGGGTGAATATTTTGTCACCAGCTAACTGATGATAAAAATAGATTGTTTCAACCACAACATAAGGAGATTGATTAGCCAAATGTGCAGGTTTACCACATAAAAAGGGAACAAATCTCTCCTCTCATCAAGGGGAGGTTCCCTATAACTATAAGGTACTATATATATATATATATATATATATATATATATATAAGATGAAAATAACACTCAGGGGTAGGACAACACCATCCATCTCTCTTTTTTTAGAGATGTTGTTCACAGACAAAGGAGAAATCCTGGTGAAATGACAGAAGGCACTTCTCTTCTTTTAGAAGTGGTCTGCAGCAAATATCAGGAATTCTTTGTGGTAGTGATAAGTAAATGTAATAGGGTGAAATAACTAGTAGGATGAGGTGTAGCACAAAGTCTCTACCTCAACTACCAAAGAGTGAAATACGAAGGATAACGGGGTTACAAAGTCATCCCAAGATCCTTTACACAAAACAAACTGAAAACACACACACTAAAGACAATTGTGGTAGCTCAAAGTCTTCCTACGATTGGCTTTAGGACACCTTCCAGGTTACTTCCACTAGTTCTACTTATTTAATTAAATGGACAAGAATGCATTTAAGAAATAGACATAAGAATAATTTCCCCAACAACACAAGCTATTCCAGCACAAAGTCTAAAAATTCACTTGCTTTCTCATTCAAATAATGAAATATGATTAACAATCTAAGGTCAAAGTCTTAGTAATGCCTTTCAATTTGGGCAGAGTTTTGCTTCTGATAACAAAAAGATATCCTTTCTCTAAAATGAGAGATTACAATATATAGCAGTCAAGAAAGACTTGGCACTTTGTTTCACAAAATGGCCCATGCTGCATTGAATGCCTTCAATATCTATGGGAGGGCCATGCTAGAATAGAGCATCGGCCTTGACTTTGGTGCACATAATTGTCTCGAATGTATTCTCCTAAGCATGGGTCATTTGGTCTATTTCCAGATATGTATGTGGCTGTCCACTCACTTTTATTCAAAGGGAGAAAAATAGGCTGCGCCTTTAAATTTTTACACGCTCAAATGTCTACTTGGTGGACTGTTCCACCTACTAGAATAACTCCCCTATAGATATTTTAGTATCTCCTATAGCTTTCCCTCTTTCCTATTGAAATTTGAGCTCTTCCTTGTGATCTGAGCTCTTAGGCTATGTTCTTGCTTTTAGATGGCTCTTTCAGCTTCTTCTTCAGTTGGTTATTGAGTTTGTTCATCAAGTTCTGTGCCATATTTGAAAATAAATGGGCATTTTATTACATTAAATTTGACGTCTGCGAGGAGGTCATTGGTCACTTGGTTGCTTTAACCACATTGAACCTTGAACCTTTGAACCATAAGAGTGCATCAATTCAATGGTTCAACGGTTTAGGCAGTCCAATTGGCTCTTTGGTTCAATCGATTCCTTGGTTCAATCGGCTCTTTGGTTCAATCGATTGAACCATCTCTTCGAACTAGTCTCTAGAATCTTCTGCTTCCTTTCTTCACTTGAAGCTCCCTTTCAGACTTTGAAATTCCTTTAACCTTGGAACCTTTAAACTTTGAACCATTTTGGTTCAAATTTCAATGGTTCATTCTCTTTCTCAGAATCTTTTGGTCCTTTGCAGTTTCTAGATCCTTTTCTTTTTTGTTGAACTCATTGAACCTTGAACTTGCTGAAGCACTTAACTCTTTAAGTCTGCCTATGTCATTAAACCTTGAACCCATTGAACCTTTGGAGGTGGGGTTCAATGGTTCAATCTTTTGTTTGAAGCCCGTCGATAAGTCTTTGATTGAACTTCGGCGTTGAACCAGCCTTGAAATGCCTAAGTGTTGGGAACTTGTTTCTTATTGAGAGCTCGCCTGCTGAAGTTGTTGAACCTATTGAACCTGTGAGTCCCTTAGCTGAAAAAGCTTGAATAATTGAAGAATCGGAGTGCTTAGAACATTTTTTTAGAAGGGAAGAGAGAATTTTGGCCTGCAAGACCAAAATTGTTGATATGTTGTCCCCAAAAATGAGTGACAAATTTTGGGAACAACACAACCTAAGGGATACAAACTAAGGAAAAAAACCTTTAATATATAGCAGATGTGAGGAGATAAAAAGGGGAATCTAGTGTAGGAGAGTGGATAGGAGGTTCATCATGACCAAGTCCACTCAAAATGGTAGTTACAAGAATCACATAGACTCCTTCAATCTTCTCATGCATTGAACTTCCTTGGTGGTTCTTTGAATGAGATGTTGGCATTGGAAAATAGGTAAGGGAGGATGAGTCAAATTTAGTTACACTTTTTCAAAGTCTTGACCTTGACTAGAATATTCTATCACGCTCCCCTATGATAGTTACAATCATTAATTAGGCCACCATGATCATGTAGCAGCCTATACTCCTTTAGAGCAAATTGGCAAGGTCAAAGAAACTATCTTGTTCTCTCATCATAGCTATGGAATATGCATTTAATGCCTTTGAAAGATCAGTTACCAATGTAACATCCCTACATTTACTCATTATTTTGGCCTTTCAATGCCAACTTGGCTCTCTTTGATGATAGCATAGGCCAATTAGGCCTAATTTCCAAAGTATTTGCATCTTTCCCTCTATGAATCCTGTAACAAGTCTTGAAAACCTATGTATGAGTGTGATCCATATTTGAAACAACATCTCCAACCCTGACATAGGATTAGAAATGCATTAGAAACTTGAAACTCCACCTTTCCAATCTAACTAGTTCACTCTTCTTAAGCATGACAAATTGGTAGTTTTGAACTTACTTACAGAGGCCATTACAGGTGAAATACTAAGCATTTCATGTATTGAGGGGCTGAATTAAGTCTCAAAATTTCTATTCCAAGAATTGAAATCACTAAGAACTCTCAAACCCCCTTTATTCTACTCATAACCCTACAAAATAGCTTATTTTAGAGGATTCCATACAATGTCCATGTGGTAAATTACCATAGGTGGATTTCATTATAAATTTAGTTCTTATTCCATGAGTTATTTAGACCATTTTGGGATGTTAAGTCATCAAAATATCAACTTTTCTAAGAATGGGTCTGCCTAGGGTTTTAGGGAGGTTTATGACTGTCTAGGGATCTTAAGGATGGTTTATATAATTCTAACATCCAAGATAATAATAAATTCCATGAATATTTAGGGAATATACCTACCTAAATTCCATGAATTTATAATACTTCCATGCAAAGGATGGACAAAGATATGAATGTCACAAGTTGACCCTAGGGTAGTCTACAAGCCATTTTTGAGTGCCTAACTCCTTAATGTTCATTCATAAAAAATATCCTCCCAATTCCAGTCAATCTACATGTATTCTTATGTCATAGGGGTACATAAAACATATTAGTATCTTTGGTCTTGAGAGCTCATGTGGTGGAGTGGGTGATTGCTTGAAGATGGCACTTAAATTGTCAGTGTGCAGGGTTAAGTACTTTGAGCAATGTCTTGAGGTTTTTTTGATCCTTATACACTCTTTTCCACCTAAAATATCCTATAGTGGGTCTATAAAATCCTCATATCCCTCTCCAATTGAATGTACAATCATTGGTTGGAGCCTAAAAGGGCTTTGATGTGGCCTTAAGGTATGTAAATAAGCCTAAAGCTTGCTTGTTTGGCCTATCCTTAATGACATTTGATAGTAGTTGTGACTATTATACTCCTTTTAAGGAATCATTATGGTCTCTTAACCATGATTTACTAATCAAATACCATCTGAGGGTTCCAAATTAACTTGTATACCTCTCAACACTTGATTCTACCTACTAAGCACCTTAACTGCTTGCCTAGACCTGTCTTGGTCTGAGATAAAATAATGGGTACACCCAATATTTGTCTTACCAACACAAGATTATGAGTACATTTGGGTAGTGACAAGGACCTTATCCATCAATTTTTAACCCTTGACTAGGTCTAGAAGACTCTTAGATGACTATTTTAGCTCAAAAATACCCAATACTGCTTACAAACTACATTAACATGGGACCCTTAAATCTAAGGTCACTGTAGTTGAATTGATGGAATATAAAACATCATAAATCTCTTAATTTCTTTTCCTCTACCCTCTATCATCCTCTATTTCTTATTGGAGTGACTAGCCTCTCAAAGCCTTTGGTTTACTTCTGCAAGGTTTGGATATTAAGGGTTTAAATTGACCCTAAGGGTCTACAAACATGTTTCCTGAGAGTCACTTGAGTTCCAAACTCATTGAATGACCTAAGGATATCTCCATTAACCCTTATTAAGACTTATCACTTTTATTCAATCTTTTATTTACAACTCAGCTGGTACCCAATGCACATGAATGCTCTCATTTGGGGTTGATTGATTGTGTTTCACTTGAAACCCTACATATATCTTTTCTCATTATATCTATGTCTTGATTGGTGATGGGATTCACGTGATTACCATACCTCACTCATTATTATGAAAAATACCCACCAAGGAATAAAAACCATGCATCAAGACCATTTCATCGATGATGTACATCTCTTATCCAATCTCCTCACAGGGATAGCCTACAGGTGTCCTTATTGTCTTCTTGTATGAGTGAGGGGAGTCATATCCATGATATGAGTGTCCTGTGTCTTTTAAGGTTATATACACTCTGATAATGTCTCTATGAGTTTGTCCTTATCACCTATTACTATAGATAGTCACTTGAATCTTACCAACTAACCTTAAATAAGCCAATAGGGTGGCTGAAGGTGTGCACATAGGGGGGTTTAGTAATTGAGTGTTATGATTGTATTTTTACCTCACCATGGTGTTATGGAACGGGATCAACTTGTAATCATCTTTATTGAATCTATGACGACTAATTTTTTATTGAAACCCATTTATTTATAAGCACAATCAATAATGAGGAGGAACCTAACTGTAGATGTTTCTTTGGGCTTAGTTTTACGCCTAGAATAGTTTTAACGAAACCTTCCTATTGGGATGACATTCATTATGATACTTCTCATTTTAATTTTAATTCAAATTCACACAATGGTCAAAACTTTGTTTCCTATAACTTTCATGCTCTACCCTTTAACATGATGATTGTAGCTATATGTCATGTTACTATAGGTGTAGATGTTGCTATATACTAGGCCTTTTAAGGGGAACATGGGTTCTCCACTTATAGGTATTGAGCCTATTTGGAATCACCAACATCTTATATTCCCATTTGTATCCTCATAGTCTCATGGAACACACCAAAATCTTAGTTTTATCCCTTTGTCAAACCTCAACTTGTAGAGGGGGTTGTAGGTGTACATATGGCCTAAAAGGAGAGGATGATTTGATGAAACATGGGATAATGACCCATATCAATCATCTTAACATATATTAGAGACCTCTTCACTATTAATCTTTGGCTATTCATTGTATTTTCCAACTTAAGTCCAAGACCTTGACTGTCATTTTAGTTCTTAGTCATCAAAGAGAGGTGTACCATGTGTATGTACATGATAGTATAAGAGTACCATTTGAGGTAGATGCTCTATTGGAAATCTTATGGTGATCATGTATTATTTTCCCTTTCCCATCCAATTTCATCACTAGTCTTCATTCTCCCACCTAATTTTCCTTGAATGATCTTCATGATATCCTTTATATACCCTGCTATAGTAGCTTTAAGAGGTTGGTTGTAGGTCTTAGTTTGTCCTTTGGTTAGGTGTATGACCAAAAGGATTCGACACTTGTGACTTATTTTATTTTTAAGGATTCAAGAGGCATGAATTTATATATCATAATTAAGACTAATAAGGGGGAGTCGATGGATGGAGAGAGATGGAGATGGAGTGATAAGGGAATGTTGAGAAAATGAAATAGGGGAGTGACAATGAAAATGATAGTGGGGATGAGTGAATTGATAGAGAATGGATTGTAGTTGAAATGGATGAAAAGATACCTCTAAGGCCAATTCAAATGCATATTGGATAACCTCAAACCATTCTCAAGCCAACATGAATCTTTTGGAGACAAAATAAAACATATAAAACTTGGAATTGAAACCTTAAAAACTCCAAATACCATAAATTTCATGAAGAAACCTTAAATTCTGCAAAAGAGGGACTGAGTGTGTTTGAGGGTGAATAATATGGTCTTTATGACTCTTAAGACTACCAAGGAGATGGAAATGCCTATTTTCAAGATCATGAAGATGTCATGTCATCAATATACACTTGCTTATAATGCTCTTAGGAAGCTTTTGAAGTTATGTAGGTGCCTTAGGACTATATACAATTTGTTACACAAAGTCCTCCATATATGCATGAGCCCTTCTCCTTTTGAGATCATCTAAGGTAAAAATAACTATTTGGACCTTCAACCAATAAAGAATGAATTGTATTCATCAATAAAACTCTACAAACTCTTACAATTAAATCATAGCTCATGATGAGGACACCAAAATTTGAACAATACAGTCAATTCTCCTACAAGCTACACATAGTGCTAAGTTATGGAGATTTTAAAGATATGAGGGCTCACACATGTGAGACAAACTTGTAAATTTCCATGGAAGGATCCTGTAAGACTTGAGACAATAACATAAGTTATTGGATTGAGCAAACCAGACAAAATTTCATGAAAACTGTTGCCTTGAAAATGGCTTGTGAAAATGTGAAGTGCATATAAATCCCTCAACTTCTTAAGGAAGGTTAATAAAGTTGAGGAGACCAATATTTAGATAATTTCACATGATGGGAAGCTGGTTGAGTCTACTTTCCATGGCCAATAATTGGGACCTTCACTTTCTCTCTCCTATATAATATAAGTAAGAACCTGAGGGGTCATCCAATCATGCAAAGAAGAACTGATGAAGAGCATAATGGTTATGGACTAGAATGGAGTCTATTTTACCTAATTTTTTTCATAGACATCATACCCAAGATCATATTAAACTTCATATTCCCTATTGTATCATACAGTCTGTATAGTCTATATAATGTGCAAAATTATCTTAAAACAATGAGTTTTCCCATTATTTTCTTGAAATTTAGACATTTCAATCCAAATTATGATAAAATGAGGAGTACCACACATAAAAAACCTATTTAAAGTAGGATAAATGCTAGAGGGAAGTGTAAAAGACTTAAAACACCACATGGGGCACACTCAGCTTGGTGGAAAGGGTGTGGATGGCTTTTAAAATGATTCAAGTCACATGAAATGCTTAGAGAGAGTAAATTGGTATGGATTAGATGTATTAATGTCCCCTTTTCAACTTAATTAATCAAATTATGCCATTTTTAAAAAGTTTCAAAAGGTGATATAATTTCATAAGGTGGTTTGAGGGGTCATAAGGGGTCAAATGGAGTTTAGGATGAATATGTCATATAAAATGACTTTGAATGCATCTTGATATCCATATTATAGCCTTAAACACTGTCACAACACCTTTATATTACCAAAGACCACTATACTTCTTCAAATAAGGTTAAGTACTTAGGGAACTTCATGACCTCTTAGTAATGATATCTCTCATTTGAATACACCATGACACCTATTATATCATCACAAGGACTCAAGATAATCATGAAACTATGGAATCAAGCATTAAATATGACACATCATGACACCCTTAGTCAAGATCCAAAGACTCATATCAGAAAAGGAATCCATGACCATTTTAGGAGTAATCATAAGCAGGCTAGAGCAATGGTCATCAAAAGTTTTTGATATAGGGGGTTGACATTTGGCCTATGAGGACAAAAATTTCAACATTTTTGTTGACTCTGACGGGTGACCAACCTACTAGTCAAAGGAACTCAGACACTATAATGGAAAAGTGACTCCAACAGGAAGCATAAGATGATGACTCTTTGGACTGAATTATACTCTTGGCACTCAAAGACTTGTATCAAAAAAAAAGACACACAAAAATAAGGAAACAAAATAAACATAACACTAAATAACACACCTAAAAACCAAGGAAAAATAAGGGAAAGAACTAAACAACAATAAACTACTTACAAACTTATGCAAAGCACTTATTTCAGCACACTAACTCATCACTACAAAATTGACCTAAAATTTGACATCATTCCCATAGGATCAAATGGGAATGTTATGTGATCATTATGGCACCCTAATGTGAAGTTGTCATGTGATTAATTAGGTGTGATTAAAATTTTATTCATGTGTGACAATCTCCATTTGCATCTAGCATTCTCTTGGTCACTTGGAAGAGTGAAAGGACCATCTGGATTCATTCCTAAGTGCATGGGTTGATTGTGATGGTCAAGAACCCAATCATAGTCTTCCCATACCTTTCTATTTTGCATAATAAGTTTTACCTCTTCTTTAGTCAGGGGATATAACTGATCCTGCTCTTTATATTCTAAATGATCAACTATTAAATCATCCTTGATAAGATCTTTCTCAGATTCTCAATGGGGTAGAGGTGAGGTGTCAAAATTTAGGAAAAAGTATTCTAAGTCCTCCCAAAAAGACATATCATCATGGTCAATGGAAAAATCATAAGGTTAACTTATACTTCTACCATTCACTTTCAAGATATCATGTTGATCACTTACCTCTTCTTCTTAGATAAAGTCATCACAGGGCTCTTGGTCGGCTGAAGTTTTTTCACCCTCCTCATCAATAGAGAAAGGTGACTGTTCAACTAAATGTAGGTATAATTCATCTTGGTTGGTGCTCTTCTGGGTTGGTGCTTATGAATAGTTGTTATGTTGGTGCTTAGTAAAGGGGTTGGTGCTCCTCTAGTTTGGTGCTCATGAATAGTTGTTGTGTTGGTGCTCAGTAAAGGGGTTGGTACTCCTACAAGTTGGTTCTTACAAATATTTTAGTTTGAGTTGGTGCTCATTCATATACTTTAGATTTTTCTCTATGGTTTTTCCCACATTAGGTTTCCACATTAAATTTAGTGTCTCTCTCTATCTTGTGTGGTGTTTATTGTTTCATTTTCATTGCATATCTTAAATGTATGGTTAAGTGGAATTTGATTAAGTGAAAATTTATAAGATATATGATATACTGATTCACCCCCCTCTTAGTATATCCCATGCTTAACAATTGGTATCAGAGTAAGTTCCTTTTGAAAAAAATTTGCAGCTTGAAGGTAGATCAGGGAAAGCACAATGGTTGGATCACATAAAAGTTTTTATACAAATAAATCACCTTTGTTTGATGGGACAAATTAAAATTTTTGGAGCATAAGGATGAGGACTTATTTGATGTCTCTTGGATTTGACATTTGGCAAGCAGTTGTGGAGGAATACAAAGGGCCACAAACACTCATGACCACTATGGCAGAAAAGAAGGCAAGTGAAAATAATGCTAAAGATTTAAATGTTATTTTATGTGGTTTATATGAATCAAAATTTGTTAAAGTTATACAATGCAAATCTACTCATGATAATTGGGTAAATCTTGAGAATATTTACAAAGGTGATGGAAAGGTTTAGTGGGTTAAGCTTCAGACTTTTAGAAGATAGTTTGAGAGTTTGAAGATGGAAGAGGAAGAAAATATAGTGAGTTATCTTTTATAGGTTGATCAAGTAGTAAATCAGATTTAAGGTCTTGGAGAAAAGTTAGAAGAGTCAACGATGGTACAAAAGGTTTTGAGATCTTTACCAATGAGTTATGATGTAAAGGTTTAAAAAATTGAGGATATGAAGGATCTTACCAAGCTACAGATGGACAAACTACATGGTATTATTACAGCATATGATATGCAGATAGAATAAGAGAAACCCTCAAAGAGAGAAACTGCTTTCAAGACATCAAAGAAAGAGAAAGCCAATATTCAAGAATCAAGTGACATCTATAGCAATGAGGAAGATGAGAATGGATCTATATTCATCTACAAGCCCAAAAGGGGCAAAGGTAAATATCAAGGAAAATTACCATTTAAATGTTTTAAATGTGGTAAGATTGGACATTTTACAGATAGATGCCTAGATAAGAATAATGATGATAATGAAGAAGGAAAGTCTGCATACAAGAAAAACTTCAAAGGAAAATACAAGAAGAGATTCAAGAAGAAGAGTTTATATTCTAAAGATCTTAGCTCAGCCATAGATAATGGAGTTAGTAACTCAGATGAAAAAGAAAATTTATTCATGAACATACATGAAGATACCTCCACAAGCAAAAGTATAGATGATCAAGAATAAGAACATGATGAAAGTGAGGATGAAGCTGAAGTGAATCTGGAAGGAGAAATCATTTGTGCCTTAGAAGAATTAAAATCTTTTGAGAAGAAGAATCGAAGATTGAAGTGTCAGATCAAGAAAAATGAAAAGGAGTCAAAGGAAATAATTGAAGATCTACAAGCACACTTTGAAGAAGCCAAAAGGAATGAAAAATATCTAACAACATAGTTTCAAAAAGTAACTGAATATTGTGAAAGGTATGTTATTGAAATCACCTCTTTAAAAGAAGATATTGAGAAAGCAATAAATGTTAAAGTATTCGGTGATTCAAAATTTGAGGATAACACTAACATGTTAAATAAGATATTGGAAAGTCAAAAGTCAATATCAGATAAGACATGTATCAGATTTGAAAAGAAAAAGAGATATGCTGAAGCTCTTAAAAAAGAAAAAAGAAAAATGGAAAAAGTTAAGAATACAAAGGATATCTCAAATAAAGAAGGTTGGAAGGAACATAGCTACAAAAGACAATCAATACAAAGATACACAAACAGGTTCTATTTTTATGGTTACTATTTTTATTGTAATGGATATGTCATAAGAAAATAGAATGTCAAAAAAGAACTAAAAAATTTAGAAACAAGGAGAAGGAAACTCATGTAGAGTCAAGCAAAAGCCACAACTCTTTTGTTCCTCTATTAGGCTTTGATGAAGAGACCGTCATACGTTACAAGTGCAAGAATTTTGGACATATAACTCAACATTATAGAAGTGTGTTTGAGACAGTAAAGAAGGACCAAAGTTTTAAGGTTTGATTCATCAAGAAGAAGGTTTAGACAGGCTCATGGTAGAAGAAATAACCTAAAGATTCTATGTTAGTTCAGATAGCTTTGCATGCAAGAAATGAAGAACAACCATGGTTCATTGGTAGCAGATGTTCGAGGCACATGATACGAGACAAGAAAAAATTGATAACTCTAAAGAAGATCAATGGTAGCACAGTGAAATTTAGAGACAAAACTACTACTAGGATAGCTAAAAAAGGTACTTTGAGTTTAGATAATGGTAGAACCAAAACTAAGAATGTATTGTATGTAGAAGGTCTTAAGCATAATCTATTGATTGTAAGTCAAATATGTGATTAGGGATACACATTACAGTTTTATGCATAAGTTTGTGAGATTAGAATAAAATATTTATATGAGTTTATTGTAGATGCTTAGAGGATAGTCAATAATTTATGTGTTATCAAATATCTTCACAAAAGCACGATCAAAGGACACATTCATGGATCTGCGAGAGGACTTAGGTGTAATTTTTTTTACTTCATAACATTGAGGATTAGCATTAGTTGAGGGGGAGCTAAGTTTTAGTTCTAGGATAGGCCCTTTTTCATTGATGTTAAAGGGGGAAAGTGTAGAAATAGGTACAGGTACAGGTATAGGAATAGGTACAAGATGATACAGTAAGGGGGGAGTTACTGTATGTCTTTTAGTTTTGCTATACATGTATGTTGGCATGTACAATATAAGTTTCAGGATGTGGTAGTTTTAGTTTGAGATTATCACCAATGACAAAGGGGGAGATTGTTGGAAATATTTTCATTAATGCCAAAGGTCATTTGATAAGCTATGGAAGAGAGCATGATTTATAATTGTCATATCTAGCTTAGAAGAGCAAAGGAGAGAAAATAAAGAGATATTGTAATGTGATATCATTTATTGAGAAAGCAACATTGAGAGATAGTTGTGTGGTATACATAATAGGGGTTGGTGTTCATGAATAGTTGTTGTGTTGGTGCTCAACAAGGGGATGGTGCTCTTGTGGGTTGGTGCTCATGGATAGTTGATGTGTTGGTGCTCAACAAAGGGGTTGTGCTCCTACAAGTTGGTGATTACAAATATTATAGTTTGAGTTGGTGATCATTCATATACTTGAGATTGTTCTCCATGTTTTTTCCCACATTGGGTTTCCATGTTAAATATGGTGTCTCTCTCTATCTTTTGTGGTGTTTATTTTTTAGTTTTATTGCATATCTTGAATGTATGGTTAAGTGGAATTTGATTAAGTGAAAGTTTATAAGATCTATGATATACTGATTCACCCCCACTTTTAGTATATCCCATGCTTAACATTCATTTCCTAATCCTCAAACCTAGGATAACATGGGAATGACCCTAGGCTGTGGGTTCCCTAATGTTGGGTTAGACCTCTAAAATTTTTAAGGGGTTAACTTCCCTGATTTGATCTTTTTAGTGTTCTTTCTAAGACCTAAATTGTTGGGATGGAAAATTTAGATAAAATACATGAATTAAACCTACTCTAATGTGTGGTGATGCACCATGAATTCAACTATCCACTCATAAGCTTGTACTCTCAACACACTAACAAATAATGTATAGAACTAAGAGACTATCTCCAATGAATTCTCAACATCAATATTTCATCTAGAGGTTATTTGAATGAATAAAGTGAGAGGTTCAAGATGATAAGGCTTGTTTTAAGGCACTTGAAACCTAATTTCCACTCCCAACCTGAGTTATCCACCTTATAATGCACTATACAACCTATCAAAAGATTGATCATACTTAGGTGTAATTTGGACCTGCAAAGGGAATAATATTTCAATGTTACATATCAAACAAGAATAAAAATATAAATTATAAACCATGAATAATCTAAAAGATGTTCTATTCATCATTCAAAAGGTACACAAGTACAAATTCTGGTAAAGCATCCTCATACCAGCTTGAGGAAACCTAAGACAAAAATCCTTCAATATATAGAAGATTTGAGGATATAATAAGGGGAATATATCATAGGAGAGTGGATAGGAAGGTCATCATGACCAAGTCCACTCTAAATGACATTTACAATAGTTACATAACCTCCCTCATTATTCTCATGCATTAAACTTCCTTGGTGGTTCTTTGAATGAGATGTTGGCATTGGAAAATAGGTAAGGGATGCTGAGTCAACTTTAGTTATAGTTTGTCAAGGGCTTGAACTTGCTTATATTATTATATCATGCTCCCATATGGTAGTTAAAATCATCAATTAGGCCACCATGATCATGTAGCAGCTCATACTCCTTTAGAGTAAATTGGCAAGGTCAAAGAAATTATCTTGTTCTCCCATCATAGCTATGGAATATGCATTTAATGCCTTTTAAAGATTAGATAAAACTATAACATCCCTATATTTACTCATTTTTTTGGCCTTTCAATACCAACATGGCTTTCTTTGATGACACCATAGGCCAATTAGGCCTAATTGCACTAAGTATTTGCATATTTTCCTCCATGAAACCTGCAACAATTCTTGAAAACCTATGTATGAGTGTGATACATGTTTGAAAGAACATCTCCAACACTAATATAGGCTTAAAAATGCATTATAAACTTTAAACTCCACCTTTCCAATTTGATCAATTCACTCCTCTTAAGCATGGTAGACTGGCTATTTTGAACTTACTTATAAAGGCCCTTACAAGTGAAATACTAAGCGTGTCATGCATTGGGAGGCTAGATTAAGTCTCAAACTTTCTATTCAAAAAATTGGAACCACTAAGAACTCTCAAACCCCCTTGAGTTTTCTTAAAACCCTATAAAATAACCTATTTTTTAGGATTTTGCACATTTTTCATATGGTCAAATACCATAGGTGGATTCCACTCTAAATTTAATTCTTGTTCCATGAGTTATTTAAACCATTCTGGGATGTTAAGGCATCAAAATATCAAATTTTCTAAGACTAGGTTAGCCTAGGGTTTTAGGGAGGTTTATGACTATCTAGGGGTATTAAGGATGGTTTATACAATGTTTATGTCCAATATTAAAACAAATTCCATGACTCCCTAGGGAATATACCTACCTAACTTCCATGAATGGCTAGGGCTTCCATGAAAAGGATGGATAAAGATATGAATGTCACAAGTTGACCCTAGGGTGGTCTACAGACCATTTCTAAGTGCCTAACTCCTTAACATTCATTCATAAAAACTAGCCTCATAATTACAACTAATATGCCATTAATTCTTAGTTCATATGGGTACCTAAAACATACTAGGATATTTGGCCCTGAGAGCTCATGTGGTGGAGTGGGTGATTACTTGAAGATGGCACTTAAACTGCTTATGTGTAGGGTTGAGTACTTCAAACAAGGTATTGAGGTTTTTTTATCCTTATACACTCTTTTCCACCTTAAAACTCCTTTATCAGGTCTCTAACATCCTCATATCCCTCTCCACTTTAATGTATAATCAGCTATTGGGGCCTTAATTGGCTTTGATGTGGCTTTAAGGTCTGTAAATAGGCCTAAAGCTTGCTTGTTTGGCTTATCTTTAATGACATTTAATATTAGTTATGACTATTATACTCCTTTTAAGGAATACTTAGGGTCTCTTCACCATGTCTCACTGATAAAATACCATTTGAGGGTTCCAACTTACCTTACATACCTCTCAACACTTGATTTTGCCTACTAAGCACCTTAACTGCTTACCTATACCTATCTTAGTCTAAAAAAAACTAGTGGGTATACCCACTATTTTTATTACCAACACAAGAGTATGAGTACCTTGTGGTACTCACAAGGACCTTCTCTATCATTTTTCAACACTTGACTAGGTCTAGAAGACCCTTAGATGACTATTTTAGCTAAAAAATGCCCAATACTACATGTAGATTGTGTTGTCATGAAACGCTTGAATATGAGGTCACTATAGGTGACTTTATGGACCAAAAACCATCATAAATATATTCATTTTATATATTATACCTCTCTTCATCATCCTCTATGGATTATTGAAGTGACTAGCCTATCAAATCCTCTTGTTTACTTCTGTAGGGTTTGGAGATTGAGGGTTTAAAGTGACCATAGGGGTCTGCAAACATGTTTCCTAAGATTCCCCTGAGTTCCAAACTCATTGAATGACTTGAGGATATATCCATTAACCCTTATTAATCCTTATCACTTTATTTCAATCCTCTCTCTATAACTAAGCTGGTACCTAATGCATATGAATGCTCTCATTGGGGCTAATTGATTATGTTTCACTTTAAACCATACATATATCTTTTCTCATTGTATATGTTTCTTAATTGGTGATGTGATTCAATTGATTCCCATACCTCACTCCTTATTATGACCAAGACTCACTAAGGAACAAAAACCATGCATCAAGACCATTTCATAGGTGATGTACCTCTCTTATCTAATCTGCCTCATAGGGATAACCTATAGGTGTCCTTCTTGTCTTATTGTATGAGTGAGGGGAGTCATCTCCTTTATATGAGTTTCATGTGTATTTTAAGGATATATATACTCTAATAATGTCTTTATGAGTTTGTCCTTATCACCAATTACTACAAACAGACACTTGCATCTTACCAATTGACCTCAAGCAAGCCAACATGGTGGTTGAAGGTGTGCACAAAGGGTTTTTTTTAGTAATGGATTATTGTGATTGTATATTTACCTCACCATGGTTTTATGGAAGGGTATCAACTTTTAATCATCTTTATTGAAGATATGATGACTGAGTTTTTTTGAAACCCAATTGTTTATAAACACAATCAATAATGAGGAGGAACCTAATTGTAGATGTCTCTTTGGGTTGAGCTTTAGGATTGGAATAGGTCTAACTAGACCTTATTGGGATGGCATTCATTATGATACTTATAATTTTTATTTTTATTCAAATGCATACAGTGGTCTAAACTCTATTTCCTAAAACTTTCATGCTCTACCGTTTGACATGATGATTGTAGTTGTATGTCATGCTATTGTAGGTGTAGATGTTGTTATATACTAGGCCTTTTAAGGGGAACAAGGGTTTTCCACTTATAGGTACTAGGCCTCTTTGGCATCACCAACACCTTATATTCCCATTATTATCCTCATATTCTCATGGAACACACCAAAATCTTAGTTTTCTCCCTTTGTCAAACCTCAACTAGTAGAGGTGGTTGTGGGTGTACATATGGTGTGAACCAAGAGGATGATTTAATGAAACATGGGATAATGGCCCATATTAATATGTATTGGAGACATCTTAACTATTAATTATCTTTTCCAAATTAAGGCCAAGACCTTGATTGTCTTTTTAGTGCTTAGTCATCAAGGAGAGGTGTATCATGTATTCAAATAGGATAGTCTAAGAGTACCATTTGAGGTAGATGCTCTATAGGAACTCTTATGGTGATCATGTATTATTTTCACTTTCCAGTATAATTTAATCACCAATCTTAATTATCCAACCTACTTATGCTTGATTTATCTTCATGATATCCTTTATATACCCTCCTACATAACTCAAGGAGGTTGGTCGTAGGTCTTAGTTTGTACCTTGGTTAGGTGTATGACCAAAAGGATTCAACACTTGTGACTTATTTTATTTTGAAGGCTTCAAGGGGAATAGATGTCTATAGAATAATTAAGATGAATAATGGGTAGTGGATGGATGGAGGAGATGGAGATGGAGTGATAAGGGAATGTTGAGAAAATGAAAATAGGGGAGTGACAGTGAAAATGATAGTGGGGATGAGTGAATTGATAGAGAATGGATTGTGGTTGAAATAGATGACAAGAATCCCTATAAGGCCAATTCAAATACATATTGTAGAACTTTAGACCATTATAATCCAACATGAAGTTTTTGGATACAAAATATTACATATAGAACCTAGAATTGAAACCTTAAAAACTCCAAAAACTTTAAATTTCATGAAGAAACCTTAATTTTTGCAAAAGATGGATTGAGTGTGTTTGCGGTGAAGAAGATGGAATTTATGCCTCTTAAAGCTACCAAAGAGATGGAGAGGCCTATTTTCATTAACATTAATATGTCATGTCATCAACATACACTCACTTATAATGATCTTAGGAAGCTTTTGAAGTTCTACAGGTGCTTTAGGACTGTATACAACCTGTTACACAAAGACCTCCATATATACATGAGCCTTTCTCCTTTTGAGATAATCTAAGGCAATAATAACTATTTGGACCTTCAGCCAAGCAAGAATGGATTTTAGGCATCAAAACACCTATATAAACTCTTGCACTCAGATCATAGCTCATGATGAGGACACCAAAACTTAAACAATGCAATCAATTATCTTATAAGGTGCACACAATGCTATGTTATAGATATTTACAATATATGAGGGATCAAACGTGTGAGAAAAAATTGTAAATTTCCATGAGAGGATATTACAAGACTTGATACAATAACATAAGTCATTGGATTTATTAAACTAGACAAAATTTCATGAAAATCGTTACCTTGAAAATGGCCTATGCAGATGTGAAGTGCATACAAATACCTCAACTTCTTAAGGAAGGTTCATAAAGTTGAGGAGACCAATCTTCAAAAAAATTCTCATGATGGGAATATGTTTGAGTCTAACTTCCATACCCAAGAGCTGGGACCTCCACTTTCTCTCTCATGTATAGTACAAGCAAGAACTTGAGGGGTTGTCTAAGCTTATAAAGAAGAGATGATGAAGAGTAGAATGGTTTTGGGCTTGGATGGAGTCCATTTTACCTAAAATTTTGCATAGACATCATATCTAAGCTCATCTTCAACTTTATATCCCATATTGTATGGTACATTCCATATAGTCTATATAATGTGCAAAATTATCTTAAATCAGTGAGTTTTCCCATTATTTTCTTTAAATTTAGACATTTCAATGCCACATTATGATCAAATGAGGAGCACCACACATTAAAAAACCTATTTAAAGTAGGATAAACATTGAAGGGAAGTGTAGAAGCATTAAAACACCACATGGGGCCCACTTGGCTTGGTGGAAAGGGTGTGGGTGGCTCTTAAAAGCATTATAAGTGGCATGAAATGCTTATAGAGAGTAAAGTGGCATGGATAGGGTGTATTCAAGGTCATTTTTCAACTTAATTAATCAAATTATGCCCTTTTTCAAAAGTTTTAAAAGGTGATATAAGCTCATAAGGTGGTTTGAGGGATCAAATGGACTTTAGGATGAATATGTCATGTAAAATGACTTTGAATACATCTTGATATCCATATTATAATCTCAAACACTGTCACAACACCTTTATATTGCCAAAGACCACTATACTTCTTCAAACAAGGTTAAGTACTTAGGGAACTTCATGACCTCTTAACAATGGTATCTCTCATTTTAATACACCATGACACCTATTATATCATCACAAAGACTCAAGATGCCCATGACACTATGGACTCAAGCATTAAATATGACACATCATGACACCCTTAGTTAAGATCCAAAGACTTGTATCAAAAAAGGAAGCCATGACCATGTTGGGAGTAATCATAAGCGGGCTAAAATAGTGGTCACCAAAAGTTTTTGATATAGGGGATTGACATTTGGCCTATGAGGCCAAAAAATGTCAACACCACCTCCTCCTCCCCATCCACCACCATAGTCAAATGACACATATTAGCATAAATAAATCATTATTTTGTCATCTAACCAAAATATTCATAATAAAGAGGTGAAAAATATTCAAGTGCAAATGAAGCAAAATCAAGTTTATATAAAATAGGGATCTCCTTTACAAAAACCACACACTCTTGTAATTTATCTTAATCATCTTTCTCAAGAGGTATAACTATTTACACAATCTTCTACATCATCTCCTGAGACTTTGTGTGCTCTTGCATCTACCAAATCCATTGTTCCTACTCAAGATCATATGAATAGTCATTTGATATATTTATCACTAAAAAGGATACATGTTCTAATTATAACATTGACACACTAGATATTTTTCACTCAACAAAGCTAAGACGTTTACCACTCATAATCGATTGGGCCGATTCTAATATTGATATAATCATTATATATCTTGTTTTTTATTTAAATAAAAAGTGTTCAAATATAATTTAAAAACATAAAAAATTGAGTGTACATAATTTTTGACTTTTGCATCTTCTTATTCTAGTTATTTGTATTTACAATCACTTGATCCCATCTTTCATGCCATTGGATTTCCTTGACTTATTGGCCTCTTGGCCCTATTATTTTCCCTTACAAGTCTAGACAGCCACAAAATCATGTTCAACCTCACTCAACAATAACATTATTTTATATGCATGCACAATTTTTTTCAAAATTTTACACTTTTCCTATAGGATAGAATCAATCAGAACATGACATAAATGTTAACCGCTACTATCCTATTGGTCGATATTTTCCTTTACATTTTTCTAAATTAGAATTTATAGAACACATAGCTCTAATTGTATTAATTTATAGGTTATTCACACAATATGAATATACAACATCCATTTTTTCATGCAAAGTCTCTTGTTTTCAAGCTTTGTTTTTCATACATGTGACATATTTCAACAAGTGTACATTTGACAAAAAGATAATGTATAGTTAGTTACATGCATATATTTTTTAGACTCTTATAGATTTATAATAGTTCTAATTCACATTCCATAGGGGAAATTATTTCTACTCAGAGATTCAAACCATTTATATTGCACATATTTCATTGAAACTTGTTGTGAACCATCCAAATTTGTCTTTTTTCTTCTATTTTTGACACCTTAGTTTCACTTCAGTATCTATTATTACTAATTTTTCCATATTGAAAAAACATAAAAAAAATCATATATTTTTAAAAATGTAAAAAAATTCAAATCTTGTTTAAAATACAAAACCAGGCCTTAAACATGGTTAGCAATCTAGTTTACATTTTTTAAAAGTGTTATTTATCTCATGATTAGTAGATAGCGTAATCTTTCTATATCATATGTGCATTTCATGGGCATCTGTGAAGTGTTTTGCAAGATATACACGTATTTTCATAAATTAATATGTTAGAATCTCCTCTACTAATTAGCCTTGAAAAATCTTACTCATAGGTAATAGTAATTAGGTGTTATCATTCTATAACCCCTATATTTTTGATCTTTCAATTATTTATAGGTCTTGCTAAGATTTCTATCTTACATAGTGTACAGAAACATGCTATTTGCTAGGATATGATTACATGACATACACATAACTTATATTGATTTCACCAATTTTATGTTCCATCAATGTTACTTATACATAGTAGATTATTTTAGTCATCTAAAATGTCATTTTAGTGTAATTAGTGTCACTTGAGACCACCTTGTCCATATCTTAGATCTAGACCTATCTTAGGGCCTCTCTTGATCACCTTCCAAATTTTGTGTGATTCTAATCCATTCTTAGATATACTAAAAGCAATAATGAGCCTTCACTTAAGTACCTAGGTCTCTTTTTCACCCACTCTAACCATTTGGACATTAATCTATCCCTTTGGACTATAGTGTATTATGCTATTGGAAAATGGGTAGTGTTATTTTCCCTTAGCTCTTTTCACTCCCAATGGATATCTTTCCATTTATCAAAACACCTTAAGGTCTACCTAGACCTATTTCATGTCTCAATAAGCACCAGAATGCTACATATAGACCACTTTCATTCATTTATCGCCTAGATGTAAATCATATGCAAATACTCACAAACAAACTCAAAAATAATGGTGCAAATCAAGGCCATTAATCTTTATTATAACCTACTTCTATATACACCCATATATAATAGCCTATATCTCAAATAACTTATATTTCTAGTCTCAAGTCACACTCAAATTGACACTCATACTAGCATTCACTTACACTTTCACTAGCACTTAGATTGGGATAACTACATTGGGCTTGATCCCCTTTCAAGGTATTAGTATGTAAGCAATGCTCAACAAATGGGGTGTTGAGGTCACATCCATCCTACCTTTCTAACATTGATCTATTTTAATTGTGCTTCTCAAATACCCTAACAAACATGAAATCTTAGGGTTTCAAAATGAAATAAGTCAAAATATTGAACATACAACGATCCAACATTTGATCACATGAGCACAGGATTCTTAGAACTAGGCAAAGCCCTACTCAAAAACTTATCATATTTGATTCATAAGTATATTATCATGACACAGAGGACACTAACATGGTGCATTATTGACCAGAGGACCACACTACTATCCAAGAGGGTTTATGACATCTATTTCCTATTGGTAACACCTTGCACTCTTTTTGCACCAATTTTTAGCTTGACCTTTATCTATCTTAGTTATTTTTTCAAATAATTACACCTTTTCTACTCATTTTTATTTATAGAGTAATTAGATAAATCAATTATTATATAAAATAATGATTGTTGATATTACTATATTTATTCCCTAATTTATTATTCCATCATTTTAACAACCTAGGCTTTTACATTCCATAACTCCCTAAAAAATTAAATAAATTACAACTTTAATTTTATATTATGTTGGCCCTTGGCCCTTGTGTGATATTATTTATTTGATGCATCTCTATGATATCTTTGTATTGTTTATAAACTTTGAACATGTCCTTGCTTTGGCCCTTGGCCCTATGTTGTTGTGTGACATTTGACCAATGTTGTTGCTTTGGCCCTTGGCCCTCTATTTGGTTTGTGACATTTGAACATATACTTGATTTTATGCTTGGCCCTATGGGTGGTGTGTAACATTTGAGAATGTCCTTGCTTTGGCCCTTGGCCCTATGTATGGTTTGTGACATTTGAACATGGATTTGCTTTGGCCCTTGGCCCTATGTATGTGCAACATTTGAATATGTCCCTTATTTGAGACATTATTCATGTTTATTCATGTTTTTTAGGACATCTAAAAATGTCTTTTATTTTAGATCTAATCCCATCTATTTTAATTATATATCATTTATGTTTGTTTTATGTGTGTGCTTGTTGAGTTTGATAAGTGGCATAATCCAAATAATGCACTCCTAACATACTAAAATATTAATTCCATGATATTTATTGATAGATTATATGGGTCCTTACCTCTTAATTTTTATGTAAATCTCAAATATTTTTATGATAACACTTTTCCATATGATATAATATTCAATGATTACATCTTTACTATGCATGTTTCAAGTTAACTTTTATTTTTAGATGACTAAATTTTCAGGAGCAAATCCCATCACCTCAAAATGGGGGCATTTTATTGGGATTCTCATGCATGAGATAGGTCATTTTCAAGATCAATAATAATTTCAAATTTTCAAGTTGAAAAAATAGTTATTGACACATATTATGTGGGCATATGCCATTGCATATGTACTCCTATTTCTAGTTTCAAGGAAAAAATTCACATAGTTTCAAAGTTTTAATGAGCATTATCATATAAGTTCAAATTATACAATTATAGTGGGGGTATAATAATAGGTTTATGATATAGTATGTATTCCATGGACATGGTAGGAGCATGGGTGTACTCCATTCTCTTGTGTTCACGTTCTCATATACCAGGATGTTACAATTGAATATACAAGCCATCTATAATAGTTTATTAAGTTTTTTTGTATAATGCATGACTCAGAGTCATTGATCACTCTAGAATTATGTTTGTGAATTTGTTAAGATTATAACCCATTTACATCTTTGGGTTACAAATATGGAATAAATAATCAAGTTTCAACATTTTTCAATGAACAACATTTTTACTTCAAAAGAGCAAATGCAAGTTTGGATTTGATCACCCCCAAATTTCTCCAATGGTTTGGCTAAGGAACCACATTATCCAAGTACCTCATGGGAAGCACAAATTCTCAAATTCTTCAAGGAAGCATCATCACCAATAAAATTTAAAAAAATTCTAGCATGGATGTCACACATATAGATGTATTCATTTCATAACTCTCATTTCAATTTTCAAGTTACTCAAATACAAATAATTTTCAATTTGGAATTTTTCATTTTAAATTACAATTATCAAAATTCAAGCAAAGTTTTGAATGTTCAAATTCAAGTTATCAAATTCGAATTTTCAAAAGAACAAAATAGCTAAATCATGTGTTTTGTGTGGTTTTTCAAATAATATGATGCCTTGCATGATTGAAGTATACAACTCAAAGACAAATTTTGTATTACACATGAAGGTATAGATTTCCTTTAATCTAGTAATATCATTTCTAGACTAAACAGGGGAAAATTTAGTAACCTAAATTTGGTTATGAATACTTTATCATGCCTATTCTATCCTTTTTTACCATTTATTGACATATACACATAATTGAAACTTATTTCACCAATTTGACCTATCCTAAACATAAAATAAGACCTTATTTCACCTCAAGACCATCTACTATCACCTATAGAAATGATATTACTACTAAAAATATTTTGATACATATGTATGCTCTAACTCAGACATAAATTTTAGCACCTTTCCTAAAGGGATAGGAACACCCAATAGGAAGGGAATGCCTAATGTTCATGTACATGTCTATCTATTATGTCCTTCCATCTACATAGTCAAATTTTAAAAAGGAAAGTATCCTTAGGTTCAGCCTTTAGATTATAAAACTCTCTAACATGTATTTTTCCCTCTTGAACCACTATAAAATTACATTCAAAATTGATTCATTTTAATAATCTTGGAAAGCTATCAATTTTATTATAGAATCTTGTTTACACAAGTGTAGATTAAACAAAAGTTCCTTATGATTCCCAAATCAATTTCCAATCACTTCAAGCAATCATGAGCCAAGTATAAATTTAGTTTTATGCATCCCTAGCTAAGCATGATCAAGTATTCAAGCCAATTCTGGATGCATTCATATAGTCAAATGAACACAATTGCACAAATTACTTGGGTGGGATAACTACATGGGTTATATAGGCAAGTGTTCAACATAGTGGGCTGTTGATTTATAGCACAACTCCAACCACTAACCCAGTTTTGCTCCTTCACATTTGTTTTTATCCTTATAGCACAAAGTTATGATTTATAAATTCAATAAGGTATATGTAGGTCTCTGAAAAGTTTTTAAAGATTAAATAAATGTAAG
The DNA here is from genome assembly GCA_037957365.1 of Torreya grandis. Classification (NCBI taxonomy): domain Eukaryota; kingdom Viridiplantae; phylum Streptophyta; class Pinopsida; order Cupressales; family Taxaceae; genus Torreya; species Torreya grandis. The sequence goes on along the minus strand of JARHVA010003264.1, from coordinate 1,129,735 downwards.
AAGACCTAATTTTCATTGTCACACCCAATTATTTTAGAATTTCTATTTTTTTTCAAAAATACAAGATCGACCAAAAAGGACAACAGTGATTGTCTCTCCTATCCTAATAGGTGTTCCTATCCTTGAGGGCCCTTACACTAATATTTTGGAAGGTTTACAGGTTTTTTGCATTCTTTTTATTTATGCATTATGTTTTCATGTCCAGTCACTTGATGACTCAAATGGCCAAGTACATCTATATTTTTTAAAGTTTACCCTTTTTTGTTTCTATTTTCCTTTGTCTATTTTTGTCATTTATCTTCAGTTTGATGTTTAAGACTATATTTATAATACCCTACTTTATTCAATTCAATTTATATAATTAAGGTTTAATTTCAATATTAATTCAAATTATGATATAATAGTAGGAGTGATTCCTAATCATCATTACATAGGAAAGGCATTGTGTAGTGTTACAATTAATATGAGGCTTCACAAATGATGAGTATGATTTTTAGATGTTTTAGGTTTATCATATATAATAGAGATTCTAAATATCTATGTGAATAGGGATTTTATGATGGCATTGGTAGACTATTTTCACTTGGATATGATTAGTTTTCATCTGTCAATAGGGGAGATGATGGTTACATTATAATATGTATGAAAGACATTATGTATCATGATATGGGGTATTGTGTTGTATTGGATAAAGGTGATGTGTGATACATTACTAGGTATATTTTTAGAGGAGGATATGGTAGAGATGGAGGATATGGAGGAGAGTGATCTTGACTACCACATGTAATGATCATAGGGGAGATGAGGTAGGGCCATTATGTCTAGATAAGTATATAGAGTATGATGGCTTGATTGACAGCATCAGGTGAAAGATAACTGCTAGAAATAATGAGATAGATAAATTGATTTGGAAGTTCTAGTTTTTTTTATAAAAAGACAAGATCAACCAATAGAGACAACAATGGCCATCACTCCTATACTACTATTCCTTTCTATCCTTGAGGACCTGTACACTCAGATTTTGGAAGGTTTATAGGGTTTTTGAAATCTATTTATTTGTGTTTTTTTTTTAATTATGAAATTGCTTAATGATTCAAAAGGCTAAGTACATCTTTATTTTGCATAGTTTACCCTTGTTCAATTTTCTATTTTACTTTATCTATTTAAATCATTTATCTTTAGTTTGGTGTTTAGGATTGTATTTACAGTACCCTATTTTATTTGATTCAATTTTATATAATTAAGGATTAATTACAATATTAATCCAAATTTTGATATAATATTAGGAGTGATTACCAATCACAATTACATAATAGAGTCACTTTGTAGTGCCATGATTAATATGAGGCTTCACAGAGGATGAGTATGAATTATTGGATGTTGTTAGGTTATCATATATAGTAGAGATGTTAGATATCTATGTAAATAGGAGTCTTTTGATGGTATTTAAAGACTGTTAGCACTTAGAGATGAGTGATTTTCATTTACTGATAAGGGATATGATAATTACATTGGAAGATGTATGAAAGACTTTTTGTATCATGATATGGGGTATTATAGTGTTTTAGAGGGAGTCGATGTGCACTACATCACTATGCATATTTTGGGAGGAGGAGATGGTGGAGATGGAGGAGAGTGACCTTGACCACCACATGTGATGGTTATAGGGGAGAAAGATAGGGCCATCATGATTAGATAAGTATGTAGAGGATGATGCCTTGATTGATAGCCTTAGGTGAGAGATACATGTCAGATATATTGAGATAGATAAATTAAGGAGTGATAGATTCCAAAGAGATGGTGCACAACTTATCATTATAGATGCAAAGGTGTAAAGCTTATAACTAAGGTGATTCATCTAACTTTAGAGTTACAAAGAAGAGATGGTACCTTGGTAGCTATGGATTCAGAGTTATAGGGGATACAGGGTGAGAGGGATACTATGCAAGGAGAGGTGTAGAGGTTACACACCAAAAGAGATAAAACATAAGAGGCATTGATGTGCCTAGACATGTGAAGTTCATGTCAAAATTTATGAGTGTTTTGTATCAATAAAATTACTATAGGGGTACTTATGAGCAGGAAGTATCATTAAAACAGAGGGCACCTTCTTAATTTGAATACTCTAGCCATAAATCAAGGGGATCCTCAGTCATGATAACTAAGATAGTAACATCATAGTGATTCATTATACAGTTGTCATAATGTTCAATGGGTTCCATGTGTCCATGTTAGAGATTAGTATAGATATCACCATAGATATAATCATATAGATTACCCCAAATATCACCTCCTTAGATTCAACCTATAGAGGGTCATAGAGATATTTGACCACATATTTTTTATATGTATTTTTTTATGTATCTCACAAGTTTTAAATGATGAGATGAGATTTATATGTGTACATGGACATTTATATTGATATATGGTGATTCATTTTTGGGATCTTTATATGTGTCATGTGTGTTATTATTAGGATGGTATGATGCATTAATGATTATGCCATAGATGTGTATGGATGTTATTATTATGATGTGATACCTAGTTGTATTTCTTGTTATTTTAATTTCAACACACACTTAGTCATTTAGATGGATTTTTAGTGAAAGAGTCATGGATAATTGGAATGAATGTTAATTTGGATAATTGACATTGAATGATTTAACTTATTTTATGTTATGGATGTGTTGGCTGAAAATTTTGTTAAGGAGAAAAATTAGGGATTCCATTAATAGCCTAGGGACAAAGTCCCTCTTCTATTCACAGGTGGAGTTACCTTTATTGAAATCAAACAAACTATGGGGAAAGGAAAATATTTACATCAAAAATGTTTTTTAAAAGGAGGTTCATAATTTTAATGAAAAAGTACATAAAGTTGATGGAAATGATAAATGAAGGGAAGAATAGAAATGAGGAAAAGGAGAAAATAAATGAGAATGGGAGAATGTGATAATTCTAGTTGGTTAAACACAAAAGGTTGTTATAATAATTCTAAAGGATAATTTTCAACAGCGGAAACCTTTATCATTGAAATGATGTGGGATAGACATATTTTAAATGTGCAAATAAAATGCATGCACCAAGGAAATTTAATAACTTTAGAAAATATATAATAACGTTGTATTTACCTATGAAATTAGATATCGAATCTATTCTCAATCTCACCAAGATTTATTAGTTACAAAAATGCTTAATGTAGACTCAAAATAACTTATACACTAAAATATTTGTATTGGTTGACAACTAACAACAAATTTTATAAAATTTTAAAGGAAAGGAATCAAAATATAACAACATACTCATATATATCATTCATTCAAGGGAATTTCTGGTGCAAATTCCTACAAAATCTATTTATATTGATTCTTTATAGAGTGGTATACACAATCTCTTTCCTCTAATCTTGCTAAAATTTATTTTGTGTCAAAAAGTATCTTCAAATGAATTTAGAAATTGTATTTATAAATTAAAAAGGGTGGTTATGGTGAATAACCACCTTTTTTGATGTTTCAAACACTTTCAAAATTGTGTTCACAAAAAATCACAAATTAAAAGTTGCAAATGTACATTGACAAATTTCCACAACTTAAAACTTGAAAAAATGACTTGGAAAATTTGCACAACTTAAAATTTACAAAAATGCAATTACAAAAAAGAGAAATTTGAAAATTAGGAAAAAGGCATCGACAAATTTTAGGTTTGAGAGTTAATGAAGCCTATTTTTCAATTCATTCATCTTCCTCATCAAGAACAACCTGAACTTCCTTTTATTTTCTTTGTTACATCTTTTTTATATGTTCATCAGACAAAAAATTTCATAGTCTCTTTAAATTTGTCTTCATCATGACCCTTTGAATGTATGAAAACAATTTATGCATCATGGTGAAGATAAATCATTTTATGTGAAATATATTGAGGCTTCTTTAGATATTTATTAAATTATCAAGAGAAGTTTGATATTTGATGAACTTTTTGATTGACTTGCAGTTGAATGCTGATTTGAGGGTCATTTGCATTTTTATCATTTGCTTAAATTATTTTATAATTGATTACATTGAAAGACATTCTATGTTATCATCTATGAATGTACAAGGAATTTTTTCAATTACTTCCTACATGTCACTTATTTCCTAAGTAGTTACTGGCTGAAATTCCCTTCTTCAAATAATATTCAACAATGTGGATCCAAAATTTAGTGACACCTAGGAATTATTTGAGATCTCCAATATCTTCCTACTTTATAACTCTTTCTATAATAAGAACATCTAGATCTGAGTCAGAAAAGGCCTCAACTTTTGGTATCATATATTTCCATTTGGTAGCTTCAATTTCATATTTATCTTCAGTTTACTTCAAAGGTCATCTTTAGATCAAATTTTAGTTAAATAGTCATGGAATTTCTTATTGTTTTGGTTCCTTATAGAAGTAATTTATTAGACCATTCTTTAGTTGCTCTCCCCATGTGTCTAGTTTATTTAGCTAAATTCAATGTTTTGCATCTAAAATCTAAGGATCAATGTCATAAGAGGAGGCTTGAATTGAATCTACCAGCTTTTGCACAATTAATTTGAGTTGTTTAACCTTTTTATTTCAATTTCTCCTTACTAGATTTATCTTGATCCATTTTTTCAAAGAGAGTTCCTATTTTTGATTGCACATTCTCTTTAACTCCTTGTTGGCTTTACCAAGATGTACTTTTTATATTTGATAATTTATAACACAAACATGAACATTATCCTTTTCTATAGGAGGAACTAACACCTCAAAATACCTTTCCCCTTGTTCATCTATCAATATTATAAAAACCATTTTAGGTTTCTTCACTACATAAGGGGCAAAAGTAGTGAATTCTCTAAAATCAATTTCCTGAGCTTGTATTATTTTCTTTCTCTTTTTCACTACCTCATTCATCCATTGTGGAATCTTTGCATTTGGTAGTTGTTGAACAAGTGCCCATTCTATTTTATTCTGAGTGTCAAAAGGATGAGGGGTATTTTATAATGCTTGAGTGAATGTGCGTAAAATATCACCTACATATAATTTGGGAGATTTAGATATAACCTTAGGAGTTGAAAGAAGAGGGAGACTCATCTCTTGGGATAAGGAAAAAGACAATGTAATATCAAATTTTGGAGGAGAATATATAAGAGATAAAACAAAAAATTTTGTGGTTATGAACTATTGAGTGGTATTCATGACCAAACTCTGAGAATGGGTAATATTTAAATAAGAATTATCTAAAGCTTCAAAAAAATCCAAAGGTACCTAAAGACATTTCCTTTAACCTTTTTGATTTTTAATCTGGGCACTCTATAAACTTAGGTCACTTGAGGAGCTACATCATCTTTCTCCTTTTGTTCATCAATTATGGTCTCACTAGATTATTTCATAGAAGAGGGATTGCTACTAATTGTTGTTGATGAAAACTACCTACATAAATTTCTTTTATTGGTGGAAGGAAGCATGCCTTCTCCACATGAACTCCTTTGCTCTCAATCCATACAAGTGTTTTATCCAATATTTCTTGATTTATTTTCTCTAAAGATGTAGATTTGGATTGAGTCCAATCAATCCATGGAAGAGGCTCTATTTAAATATCTTGTTCTTCATAGATAGGGTCTACAACATCTTCAAAACTCTTTGAAATATTTGTTATCTTAAATTCAATGACATGATTCAGACTGAAGTGAGAATAATCTTGAACTCTAACTTCTTTGTCATCATAATCCATCCAAAAATATTCAAAATTATGGATGTGGTGATATTTATAGTTGAGAGTTTTCTCGATCATACCTCTAACATAAGGCCTATTATGGAAAGACTAAAGAGTGACTCAATTCATTTCACGATCAATGGATTTTACTTTTGATGATGATGTAATAGTTTAAATGAGGAGTTTGGGTTTCTCTAGGTTATAGATAAGTGGTCAAGATCTTGAATAGTGTAGAGAGGGGTTTGATAATCTAAGGGATGTTTAGCATGGCACGAGGTTTAGTGATTTTCAAGATAGATATCAAGAATCAACATGGTGTAAGAGACTTGTTATTTTGATATTTCAAACACTTATGATTTTGTTTTAAAAGACACACATATATTTGAAAATGTTTATTGTAGAAGTGACATGTTAACTAGACCAATATTGATTGATTGTGATCAAATGGACTTAGGGGACTAAAAATTCATGTGTTCAATTTTGAATACAATAGCTAGTTTTGACTGGGGAACTTTTAACTACAAGATATGACTCTAGACTCTAGTTTTGTAGATAAGCATTAAATCCATTGGGAAACAGATTCATTTAGGCCTAACAAAGACCTTTATCAAGAGATTTATCCAAACACAAAGAGGACAAAACTAACCAAAAAAAAAGAAGGAAATAGAAATAAAATGAGACGACACAACCAAAAAGAGGTGAACAACAAGAAACACAACCAAATCCTATATTCACATATTTATATGTATCAGGAAATTTGATTTCACTTGAAATAGTGTTTCAAATATTTCTCAATGTAGGGAAATGGGATATGCGTACCCTATCAATAGGCCAAGTAGAAATTATTATCACCGTAGAAGTACCTAATCTTGAATGGGTCCATCCACAGAGAACAAAACTTACCATTGCTCTTTTTTGGTTCTCTTTGCTTGTCCCATAGGAGCATAAGATATCCCACCTAAAAATCTCTTTCATTTGCCTTTTTGTCAAATAATGTTTTATATTGAGTTTGATTTTCTATAATCCTATCAACAACACATGTTCTTTCCTCTTCAAGTATGTTTAGATACAAAATTATCTTATCTAGGGGAATTTAAGAAAAATTATTTTTTATTTCTCTTGCTAATTACAATGTAGTAAATTCAGGTGTCACAATAATTACTGCATCATTTCCATACAATGAGTAGAAAAGAGACATTCTAGTGGTTTTCTTAGGAGTGATACGATCTACCAATAATGCGTCATATAATTTATTGTGTTAGTTTCTCTGATTTTCATCTTCCAATTTATGGATGATAGTAATAATATTTTTATTATTATATTTTTCTTGACCATTTCTTTATGGATAATAATTATAAGAATGAGACAAAGAAATGCCATATCCATAACAAAATCCAACCAATTTGGCTAAGGAAAAATTGGATGCATTGTCTGTTATAATGTTTTTGGACACCATATCTTACCAAAATATTTCATTTGATAAAGTTACATACTACTTTTGAAGTTATCTATTTGATTGAGATTGCCTCCACCTGATTTGTAAAATAATTTGTAGTTGTAAGAATATGAGTATGATTGGAACTTGAATGAGGATTCAATGTTCCAATGAAATCTAACCCCCATTATTGAAAAAAATCTTCCATAATCATGGGTTTTAGAGGAAAAGACACAATTTTTGGTCATCCAAAAAATTAATAAAAAGTTTCACACTTTCTCGCCCATTAATAAGAATATGTCAATAGTGGCCAATAATAGTGAGTTCTCAAGAATTTATATGTTGTTATTAGAGTATAAAAATGTCCACCACAAGCTTGATTTTGGTAAGCTTCCAAAATCTTTTGTTTTTGTTCTTTATTAATGCATCTTAAAAATAAACAATCAATACTTTACTTAAATAAGGTGTCATCCCAAATTATATATTTACTTGATTTTAATTTGACCAATCTCCATTTTTTATCATCTAGATGTGGTAAGCATTCTCCATATGTCAATAAAAATGCAATATTTGAAAACCATTCTTATGCAGAATCCACAAATAAAACTAAAGGTAATTCATCTTTTCTTTGATCATCTTCATCTATTGAAGTAGTAATCATTTGACTATTAGTAAGTTCTTCCATGAGTTAACACAACCCTAAACCTCAAACCAATTTAGTGGGTTTGATCTCAAGATTATATTCCTAGACTTTAGTGTTCCAATTACCACTTTTTGAAACTAACTTGTTGAGTTAGTATAAACTTTATTTATGTATTAGATATCATTACAATGGAATGTGAATGGAGAATATGGTACCTAAATTTTTTAACAGCTTTAAAAACATCATATGCATGATTTTATACTATTGAATATTTCAATTCATAATCCTTAAGACCACAACTCATGAAGGCGATTGGTGACTCGATCCTTTCATTTTTATTTTGAATCAAAGTGGTCTAAAGAGTATGGTCTGAAGAATATAAATAGAAAATAAACTTTTTTTTGAAATCTAGGTAGACTAGAGTAGGTGCATGTGCAATGGTAGCTTTTGTATTTTTTAATGCCTCCTTTCCTTCACTATTCCATTTGAAGAAAGGATTGTCTTTCATAATTTTAGTGATATGCCTAGTGAGTTATGTAACATTAGGCATAAATATTATTAGAAAATTAAATTTACCCAAAAATGAATGCACTCTAGATTTACTGGTTGGCATAGATAGTTATTAAATTACTTTAACTCTTTCAGTATCAATTTTGATTCCTTTTTTTAAACAATATGTCCAATAATTTTCCTTAAATCACCTCGAAGATAGATTTCTTAGGATTCAAATATATACCATAAAGACAACATTTTTCAAATACTTTTTCTAAATGTATGTAGGTGGAGCCTAAGGAATAATCAAAGGATGCCACATGTCCCTAAAAGTCATCTCATCCCTTATAAGGATATGGTGATTAATTATTAAGGCTATGCTTAGGCATCAATGATTGACACTAAAACTAATAGGTGAATGACATGTGGCATAAGGTAGGAGCTACCTAAGAGGCCTTGAGGAGATGTGACTATGTGCCTACCACATGCTATAAATTTAAAAAATAATAAACTAGGATTGGTTGGATAGTTTTAAAAACATCACATCACACTCACTAAATCTAATTGGTGACATAATATCAAGAGCTTCAAATTTAAGTCTAGATTGGGAAATAAAGAGATGAGATTAGGCCACAAACCCAAATTTTAATCCATAATAAGTGAGATTATAAATGACATTAATATAGGGGAATGAGTGTATGCTTTTATAAATATTCTAAGGAAGGATCATTAATGGTTATCACTTTGTACCCTTAGAATAAAATCATCTCTTCACTTTTAGTTCAAGTCACATACCCCTATGTTTTCCCCTGTGCTCAATACTTTTATGCTAGCCTCCATCTTGATACAATGGATGCATTATCCTCAAACCCCAAGGCTAAACTTGAGTACAAATATACCCTATTCCCAAAAGGTTTGACTCAATTTGATTATTACAATGAGGTGTTCAAAGCCATTGACCAGGCACCTAAGGAATCGATCTCCAATAATGATTATTAGGATGAGTTTTAAGATTCCCTATGGGATTATAATAAGTGTAGTCTTCATAAGGCCATAACCAAACCTAAAATGTTCCCCTACGTTGACTTGTTATTTAACCTGCTCCTCACTACTAGATGACATCCATAATTGGGTCTATTTAGCCAACTCCTAACACCATATTATCAACATCTCTAGAAATGCTTAGAAAGCATATTGATCTCTCCTATATTTCACCTTTTCATATGATGTAATTGTGGTGCAGATGTGGACTAGCACTTTTCAAATTTATGAGGTCCTAAAGGGATAGGCTGAAAATTGAGATACCAAGTGGGCAAGTAAGGAAGACATCAATGCATATACAGTCTAAAAATTTCAAGAAGAGGTATGGGTGGGTATGATTTTACTAAACTAATTGTTCAGGGCCCCAAACTACCTACATGTCAATGAATTATGGGTACCCTTACTCCAAATGATTCTCATTGGCTCCAAGGTCCCAGACATAGGAGGGATGATCAAATTCAAGTTGGTCAATGCCATAGTAGATGCTCAAAAAAGTGGGAACATATATATGATGAGCTATATCATAGACATGGTTTGTGAGACACTCACCTTTAATCCATATACTTTTTATGTGTGGGTTTTAGGGGATCAGTGGTCCATGCAGTCTTTTCCAAGATATATGGACACTAGTACAAGAACCATATTTAGGACATCTATGAGTTATTCTAATTGATGGTGTATAATGCAATCAATGAGGCCCTAATTCCACATTTATCACATGAAATCAAAGACTTTATTACATCCATTGGTGACTATTGGTACTTATAAGAGGACATAATGATTTGAGTTATGGGCATTCTCAAGTAACCCATCTACCTATCATACTTAATCCTAGATCACTTGGTAAAATAGGATATCATGTACTAATTGGTGGAGTGTGTTTTCAAAATTTTCATTAGCCAATAGTATAAGGCATGCCTGCCTCTCCAAATTACCATTTGACACCATGTATATAAGGCTTTCCCTCCTTTCTTAAAAATAGTGAATCGTGCAGGATTCCTTTGATCTAAGGAGAGATGAACTCTGACATTGGGACCTAAAAGTCATAATCAGGGATCATTTGGTGAGGTATTAAACTCATCTCAACATTAATTATGGCCATTAATAAAAGGAGGATGATGAGCTATATGTAAATGTTGTAGATGACTAGGAGGTGTTGGCCTAAATCATGGTCTATAAGAAGAAGGGAAATAAAGTTTAGTTTAGGCCATCCATGGCCCCTTATACACTTGATCATTATATGGAGGATGTCATATTGACTCCTCCCATGATTTATAGAAGGATTATACAAGGTATTCCACCACCTTATCCTCTATGAGAACCTACTCCTCATGCCCATATCCACCTCTTCTTCCTTCAGTAACATCTACTCCTTGTGCATTGAATCCACCTCCTCCCCCTCCAACAACTCTATAAATTTTACCCTAACCAAGCCAAACATATGTAAATTGACATCAGGTAACCCAAAAATAGGTGGCTCAACAATTGGTACCTCATCCCTAGGCCACACAGACCTTGAGGTTTGATGTCAATAATAACTCAGAGGTAAGCCGAGAGTGAGGTTCTAATCAAGTGGTGATGCAAGTTACTCCCCTCACTCTCAGTACTTTAAAAGTTCCTCCCCTCACTCTTGTTTCTTCACAACTCCCTTTTATAATGCCACTCAGTTCCTCACCCCTTCCATAAGCTATTCAAGTGGTGCCTCCTCTCTTCCCTATTGTTCCCCTTCCATTGTTCACCCAGGTGCCCCTGACCTCAGTCCTCCCAAGCATTATCACATCTTAATTTCCCTCTACCCCATTCATTCTCAAACATAGAACCTCCTTATTACTTCTATTGGGTATGCCTAAAGTCTAGGTACATATAGGCATACCTCCTTTAGAATGTGCAACTATAATTTATGGGAGTGCATATCAAGTAGCAGGAACCATCTTGATACCTCCTTTGACAATAAAAAAACATCTATAGTCAAACCCCATGGATCTTAATATATTTGTGAGTCCTTATACCATAAAATCTAGGTTTGACCTAAGTAAAAGAGCCAAGAAGTTATAAAATGTAACTCACCCTCGGGCTTTGATCCAAATACCTTCCACTCTAGCTCGACCTCCTCTACTACCCTCTATGGTTCTTACAACACCAACCATGGTAGCTTTGTGCATGTGCCTCTGACCTTGGTCCTCTCAAGTATCCTCACTTCTTCATTTCCTTCTACCCCATCCATTCCCTAACCTAGAACCTCCTTGGTGCCTCAATTGGGTATGCTTCAAGTCCAAGTACCTATAAGAATTCCTCTTTTGATAAGTGTGGTTGTAATTTATGGGACTACATATCAAGTAAAAGGAACCATCCTGACACCTCCTTTGATAATCTAATAACTTCGACAGTCAGCCCCCATAGCTCTTCCTATCTCTATGAGTCCTTCTACCATATTACTTAGGGATGACCTGAGTAAAAGAGCTAAGAAGAAGAAAAAGGTAACTCACCCTCAAGTTTTGATCCAAACACCTTCCAATCCCACCTAAACTCTTTAATTGGTCTCTATGGTCCCTTTAGCACCAACCACAACAACTCTATGCATTGCTCCCCAACCCCCTCTTTCCATCACCCTAGGCACTCAGGGATTTGGTTTTAACCAACCAATCTCTTCCCTTTTGATGAATACCCCTCTCCTAAGAGTCATTTCCCATTAGGTGGGCATGATCCAACATCAGTGGTGGGCACAAATGTTTCTATGGGTCTCCCCATTTATCTTTCCTCCTTTCATTCCCATGCCCCATCCTCCTCCACTAATTTAATCATTCACACTTTCTAATTCCTCTATCTCCCATTTACCTCATCCTCTTCCCATCACTACTATGTCTACCAATTCTCTAACACTTCCCAAAACTTGGTGGATGGCCCCAATTTTGCAAGTGCTAGAGATGACAATCTAAGGTGACCCAAACATGTAGTGTAATTTTGACCGTGCCATGGGGAGCATGAAGAAGACCCTCACACAAAAATTCATCTAAGAGGGAAACCTAATGATATGGAAAAACCATTAGGACTTATTCTCCCTAACCAAATTAAGGACCTCCACTAGGGATGAAAAGGTATATAAGGGCCCACTCTCAGTTCTTCAGGCAACCCACTACATGTCAGAGAATCTCCTTGAAGATATATAGAATCAAGTTCAAACTCTAGAGACATAGGTAAAAATATCCTTCCCCACTGGGATAATTGGGTAGGTAAAGGATGCCCTCTTATTACTCTTCTCAATTTTGGGGAAGGTGGTGGAAACTATGGTGAAGACTAATGTGCTCATCTAACAAATTTAGGCTTATCTAGAGAGGATAACAAAGATTGATGGGAAATGTAGGAAGCTCTTGGTGATATTTAATAAAGTCATGTTCCTAGATTTAAAAATAATGCCCACCTTAGACTTAAGATTATATCAAATATATGTTGGGAATGCAAAAACTGCTATGGAGGAGTGGCTAATGGTAGCTCGAACCATGACAAAACCCTTAGAAGATGGTAGAAAAAATATATTGGCATAATTCAAGGAAGTCAACATCTTTATGTTATTCCAATTGGATGACACCCTACTAGATAAAAGAGAGTTTGGAGTCCACCTAGGTCACTTTGACTAGGTCATGAGGAAAAAGGTCACTAAGGAAAATAAGGAGCTTGGTCAGTTCTCAAGTTTTCAATGTAATTAATGATGAGTATTAGATAGGTGTCTGGAGTCTAGGTGTCGATAGAGGCTCCCTTCTAGGTATACCAAAGATTTGTGACTTAGGCTAAGATAATATTTAGAGAACCCCCAATGAACATCACCAACCCAGATCGAGAGTTTGACCTCATGGTAACCACATTGGAAGCTAAGGATGTAAGGTCAAAGTAGTTAGGAATCAACTTTTCACAACTGCCACTGTGTATCAATTCAGTGGTCCCCCATAGATCTTTGAGGGGATGGCTTGGGGGGATTTTGTCTTATTTTTAAAATTATGGTTGTAACCACTAAGATTGGAAATCATTAACCCAAGATGGGAATATCACGTTATTTGGAGGTGAATCCCATCCTTATCTATAAAAAGCATAGTCATATTGTAAATAAGGGTTGATAAATTTTTTCTCAAAAGTGCTATCAAATTTAAGGTAGGATTTCACCCACTTTCTCCTTCACCCCTTCATATTGTGATAGTTGTCCATGATTGATATTATTTAACAATACTTATCTTTTAATGAATACACTTTTAACTTTCATACAAAATACTTGTTCTATGTTTCAAATTAACTTTCATATCCATTTCGAATGATTGTTAATGTTAGATTAATTAGACTAACACCTTACCATTAAATGTATTCTAAGGTTATAATGTGCTTGCTTATTGTAATCTCTTTGTGAAATATTTCATTTCTTTTCTCATAGTATTGATAATATGTGTGTTAGTTTGCTAGTTATCTTAAAGGTTTATGTGTGATCTACTATAAATTTCTACTACTGATATTTAGTGAGGGTTCATAGTTGAGGTGTTCTTCCTTGTTTCTTCAAACTCTTCACATTGTGTATTCTTAGAAGTGGAAATTTTGGTAAAACTCAGTAAATAGTGGTATAATTATGACAAGGGCACTTGGTTTGATGGTTGAGATGTTGATTTCATTTTAAATTTGGAGGCACGCTTTACTACCTTACTCTCCCCTCTCTTTTTGTATTTATTTTAAAGATTAAACTACCATTCCCCTTATGTTTATAAAATAGAAGAGCATAATGTATGAGCATCAATAACAAATATGGACAATTAGACTTTATCCAAGAATTCCATATTGATCTTCTAGTGGTGGTACTACATCTCTTGGAGATTATTTCACATAGACTCCATAGTGAATTCAAATACTTATAGACATGCCCTAGATTGATCCCTAATTAGCCCTAAAAAGGAGGACAAAACTCCATCATTATTCCCATTTTCCTTTTTGGGAATACCTAATCTCAGTGGTATTTTAGAACTAGATTTTGGACTGAACAATAGGATGGAGGAGAAGGAAGTGGGGGATCATCAAGCTTATCACCTCATCCTCCCTAACCCTAAAAGTTTGAGGGTCTATAGTATCAAGTATAAAACCCCAATCATCTCCTTCATTTTCTTTATATTTATCTTCAACTTTATTTGACCTCATAGGATAAATAACAAGGGCTAAGTGAAATAATTTATATTGCAAAGGAGTAGACCACCCAGAGTTCCCAACACCCCCTACTTTCCATCCCCACCTATACCTTTTTTATCATCATCCAATCCATTACCACTATTGCCTCCATTACCACGAGCTTGAGGTATTGAAGATAGGAAATGTCTCCATTGATACCCACTATGATGTAAGCTACGTGATCGATTCCTCCCCCATGACCTATGCCTACAATTCCATGGGGGAAACTAATCACTGGGGGAGTCTAGAGGAACTATGATAACTACACATGGGATGTTGCCCTAATGATCAAGCAAGGTCTAGAGAGAAGTGAGCTCTAGATGCATTTTTATAGCTTTAACTTGATATATAACATAACATTTGAAAACACATTAATCTTGTTAGCAATGGAAAAAAAATCCTCCAACATAGTTTGGTTACAAGTATCATCATTTTGCTCTTCCATAATTGAAAGATAATTTCATCTAAAAATATGCCAAATTTGTGACTTTTTTCAAGAATCATGGTTGAATCCCCCCTAAAAGCATCATATTCCAAGTAAACATCTTGGGACAAAAGGTTTGAAAGGGGGATATTATATTTCTATTTATTTCATTGAAATAAATTATAAAATGAATATCACAACTCATTTGAATATTACCCATTATAAATTTTTGTCAATTAATATTCAAGAACATTTTATTTTTCCAAGTGTAAAATATCTAAAACATTTGCATGTCTTTTACTTATTTTGGATTTACATATTTAAGTAGTGTATGAATTGAAATATTCTAATTATATAAAATAAGGTAGTAATTGTAGATTGGATTACAAGATTGGATTAGTCAAGCATTAGTCAATAAATTAAAGAGAAATGTATACAGAATTAAATAAGTCAAGCCAAACTATTCATGCGGGGATTGCAAATGATAGTAAGAAATAAATGAAATAAATAAATAAACATTTACCTTCCCAAGTGATTCCACCATCTAAGAGTGGCTCCAATCATGTTCTACCCTTAATCAAACATTCTTGTCTTTATCAACAATGTTGGCAAAACTCCTCCAATGTCTCAAGAACACTTTGTAAAACCTAGGATCATGATAAGAACTATTTGATTGCCTATCAAATGAAGCTAATGCAAATGCAAATAACATAATAATAAAAACAAAAAGGAATTGTTGAGAGATTTTAACATTATAAATTTACACAATTTTGCTTAAAAAATGGTGTGAGAGGCCTCCTATTTATAGATTTTTGAGATTGGTCAGGTTTAACCATGACTATCCATATCAAGATTGAGATGTGTGGCCATGAATGAATTTCTATTTATAATTAAATCCATAAATATCCTCATCATGATTTTGGGAATAAGGGGCATTAATGAGGCATGGGAGGCATTTAAGAGGCATGGGAGGCCATAATTCAGATATTTTATGCATTTATGGCCTAGGGATGCCTTCCCAAAAAATTGATGTCATTAGGTGATGCAGTTAATAGGAATCAATTTACAAAATGAAATATTCAATAACATCCATGGAAAATCCACTTAAGCTTTTGATTTTAATTAATTAGCCTTAAACAAGAATAATTAATATTTGTGCAATTCTTTAGAAATTGGCCCTTAATTAATCAAAATGGTTAGAAATTCATTTTATTAGGTTATAATTTAACTCAAGAAGAATTGGGAGGCCATGTTAGATGTGTTAGAACCACATTCCCATTTAAGATGTTTCTAACACAAAATAAAAAAGGTATGTGACATGTATTAATGAATTAGAAGAAAAGAGTGATCCAAATCACAAAAAGGTGAAATCATCATTTTAACTCAAAATGAATTGATCAAAGTTAAGAATCACATAAAATGCATTGCCCCATTTAGGGATACTTTAGCCTAAATCAGCACTTGTAAACAAAAATTTCAAACCATTTAGCACATTTTAGTGATTTTGACCTATAATGTGCATTTGAATACAATTCTAGTAAGATTGATAATTTCAACACAAATGGTGTTAAGAATTGAATGTCTACATTTTTCCCCTATTTGAGAAGACGTAGCGATACATTCAGGTAAAGCAACATATTTTCAAAGAAAAGAGTTTTCAAGAAGAAATTAGAAATGACCCATGATTCCCCCTTGATAGGACTTATTAGGATGAAAGAGAAGGATGGATTCTTGAAAAGAGAGGGAAAGTGAGAGATTAACCCATGGAATATATCACATCTAGATGATTTAATGCTTAAAATTTTGGTTATCATCAATGATCCAAATATAATTAGAGGTATAATGGGCCCCAAATATGGGGGGAATAGGAAGGATTCAATCCAAACATGTAAGGGTCACACTTTGAATACACCAAATTTGAGAGTGCAAGTTGTGCACTTACAACATTAATCAATCCCAAGATAATTTGTACACTAAAACATTACCATCATGGGAAGTAGTGTGGAGAGCTTGGAATTAGAGGAAAAAGAGAATGTAGTCCCCAAAAGATGATAATAAGAAGTTCCCCAATAGAGCAGATTTGATCATGATAAGATAGTTTTACCCTAGTAGGGCTAACTTTAATCATTAATAAAGAATAAATAATGGTCTTGCCCCTATAGGGATGATTTATATTTGTTACTTGGTTCAAATTTATGCCCTAGCATGGGAAATTTGACAAGCATTTATCTCAAATATATAACCTAAAACATAAATTAAAGCGAGCAGGTGCAAACCTAGATGCGATGGTGGAATGGCTGAAAAATCCATAAAAAACCAAGCATACAAGAATGAAAAAAGTGATTAAAGAGATAAAAATAAGAATGAATATGGCTGAGCTGACTCCATATGTATAAGAAAAGTGGATGCTACCTACATAGTTTCATGGATGCATGTTTCAACATGAACTTTAGGCCAATGTAGTTCACCTAAGTTTAGGAGAGAATGGGATGAGGGATGATGAAAACTAACCAAGAATTAATTACACTCATGATGTATGTGAATTTATGCACATCTAAGCATTGAGTTAGGTGCTACACCTATTGAGCCTAGATTATGCATAGTGTTCTTGAGATCTATTCATCAGAGTTGTTTTAACATTAAGACTTGAATCTAGAGCACAAAGTGCTTGCTATTAAAAAATAAATTAGTCATCATAAGTATGAATAAATCATAGTGTCATGGCATTTTAAATACATAGATCTGGTTCAAATGTGAATACCTATAACTAAGGATAGTGGTAAATAATGACCAAAACCAGAGTTACAAATATTTACATTCAAACAAAAAAGTAAAGACAAAGAAAAAGATAAACATACATGATCCCAACTTAAAATCAAGATATGAACAATCAAGAATTTATGAGGAATAAAAATGTTTAAAAAAAAGCAAAAAAACAAAGAAACAAGACCAAATAGAAAAACAAAATATCAAACAACACGATCAACAATCAAATAAACATAAAAGAGATAAGCAAAAACATATAGAGAAACACAAGACCAAGGTGAGACAAGAAGTAATAAAAAGAGAAAAGGAGAAGAAATAAATGAAGAGGTGTGAAATCATAATAAAACACCAAGAAAACACAACAAAACACTAATTAAACTCAAATAAACACACACAAATAAAAACCAAGTTAGTGCGGTTTAAAGACAATTTTTCATGCACATGTAAGAGAGGTGTTACTTTCTACCATAACATAACAAATAATAAGGACACAAGAATTGTTTCCTAATTCAAGAGGAACAAAAATAGAATAAATGGGGGAAGAGAAGAAAAGGAAGGGGTTGGCTAAGCTACTCTAGATATATGAGACAAGTGGACACTGCCTACATAGTTTCATGGATGCATGTTCCAACATGAACTTTAAGCCAAATGTAGTTATCCTAGGAAGTGAGATAGAAGATATGATGATGATCAGAAACAAATGATTAATGTTGTATAATAAAAGGGAAGACATGACAAATGAAATAGACAAAAGAGAATGGTCTTGCAAGTGACAAGCTGGAGAGATGAAGGAGAATGATCTTGCAAAATGGTAAGTGCATGGGATAAGATGACATGCACAACTAAAGGTTAGTAGGGTAAAATGTTTGAAAATTGGAAAGAGCATGAGGATCAGAATGTAAAAAAGTGTAATACAATGTTCTTTTTCTTTTTTGGATCATTTTCTAATGCTTTTGGTGTTTTTGGGATAAAATATGTATAAAGGGGGACCAACTAGTCAAGGAGATGCTTGTTTGAGAGTAAAAGTTCTAGTAAATAGATAATCTAGCTGTAATGATAATCATGGATATAAATAATGAATTAAAGAACTAACTAAGAGCTCCAATAACAGATAAAGCTAGATGCAATGGCACATGCACACAAATTGGTGAGAGCGAGGATCTTGAAAAGACAACAATGTTCACCAAAGAGAAATAAATGTAATATAAAATAGTGTGAAACACAAAATCAATCTAAAGAACCATGTGTTAGGCAAAGATCTTGAGTTTTAAAGGTGTTTTTGTTCACTTTTCTATAGAAGAAGCTAAAAAATACTATCTTAACTGAACTTCTTTATAGAACTAACATCGAAGGTGTTCATAATGCTGATGAGACATAATGAAGATCATAATTGGTTGAGGGACAAAAGTGTTTAGGTTAAAACAAGCCAAAGACATAAAAAAGAATAGGGTTCTCAAATAGAATGGTCTAAATAATATGGTTCTTAAAAAAAATGGCACATGTTATGATAAAATGCATTCAAAGTACTAATGGTCCAAAAGATTTCACTGTCTAGAGTCATGAAAGTAATAGGTATTTTAGACAATGGTTCAAAGATATTTAGGCATAGAACCTCTTAAGGTACACAATGTTCATGGGCTTTATAAGCTCCTCACAATTTTTTTTAGCTAGTCGATATGCCCTTGATCCATAGTTTGCCATGATAATAAATGGTCCCAACCAATTAGGTTAAAACTTAAATTTTTTCTTACATTCAAAATTTGTAATCTTTTAGTTCTATTTCAAGACCAAATCACTAATCTCAAACTCTAGAGGCATAATTCACTTATTTTATCTTCTCTATAATCTATTCTAATAGGCTTTCAAGTTTTCTAGGGCAGCTACATGCTTCCATCAAGAAGTTTGATTTATTTCAACCTTGAGATTCTGTAATCCTCATCATCTTTAATATGCTCTAGCAATAATCACAAGGATGCTAGATTGATCTATATCAAAATAATAACTTCTGTGCCACATATAAGGGAGTATGGAGTGGCTCATGTTGGGGTTTGATGACTGGTTCTATAAGCCCAGAGGGTAGGAAATATTTGTAAGTGCTAATTATCGCTAGCATCATTGACAATCTTCTTTAAAATGGTTATAATGGTTTTGTTTGATGCCTCAGCTTGTCCATTACCTTGTAGGTTATATGGAGTTGATTTCTTATTCTTGATCTTGAAATTTTGGACAAAGAGATTTTACATCTTGGTTTACAAAGGATCCACCATTATCAGATATAATGTGTGTGGGGATGCCATATCAATAGATGAAATGGTAATGGATGAATTTGGCAATCTACTTCTTGGTAACATAAGTGACAAGAATGGCCTCAATCCACTTAGTAAAACACGCAGTAGTAGTCAGTATATGCTTATGGCCATATGAAGATGTTGGGTTTATTTTCCTAATAAATTGAGGCCTCATGTTGAGAATGGCCATGGTGTTGTGATTGGCTATAGTGGTAAAGTAGATACATGTATTAAATTTCCATGTTATTGATAAAGACCACACTTCCATACATAATTTCAAGCATCAGTATCCATTTTTGGCCAATAATGGCTTGTTCTAAGGAGCTTCTTTACTAAGACTACACCATTAGTATGGGTCCCACACATTCCTTCATGAACCTCCCTCAATGCTTGATTGGATTCTCCTGAAGATAAATAATGAAGAAGCATTCCATCATAGACTTTATGATAAAGCATGTCTCTAAGGAGGGTATAACATGATAAATGGTGATGGAATAATTTCTATTGATTGTTGGACATGTCAGCTAGGAAAATGTGGTTATGGAAGTAGTTATAAAAATCTTGAAACCAGGGTAATTTAGGTGGGGGATTGGGACCAACAATGACGCATGCCCTTT
The DNA here is from genome assembly GCA_037957365.1 of Torreya grandis. Classification (NCBI taxonomy): domain Eukaryota; kingdom Viridiplantae; phylum Streptophyta; class Pinopsida; order Cupressales; family Taxaceae; genus Torreya; species Torreya grandis. The sequence continues at coordinate 1,109,123 of JARHVA010003264.1, read as the reverse complement.
ATGAATCTAGTATAACATGTGTAGGCTAAAGAATATTTTCAATAAAAATTTGATACTCTTTAGCCCCACCATCAATATGTATCATGGATCCAATCATTGCCATTGTATTGACAGATTTGTTGTTGGTCCTTGAAACTTGTTCAAACTGTAAAGATTTAAAATGACCTTTGAGATTATCAACAATTTATTTGTAAGGAACAAACTTGACATCTATGGTTTGATATTGATTAGTGGTTTGATTGATGATTAAATAAGAATCACCATAGACATTTAAGCTCTAAATATCCCACTATATGACAAGGTGAAGCCCTACAATCAATGCCTCATACTTGGCCACATTATTCATATAATTAAATTATATATGAAATGCTTTGAAAATTATATCCCCTTGGGGTGTAATAAAAAATATGCCAGCTCTAGATCTATGGGATGTAAAGGAGACATAAAAATATAGATTCCTTTATTTAGGTTCATATGATGCTTGTTCTATTGCCATAATAGGATCATCTAGAAGGTCGAATGTTAGATGTTGATTATTTGTGATAGGGGCATCAAAAATTTGATCAATAATAACCTACCCCTTGATTGATTTATAATTCTAATACTCGATGTCAAATTCACTTAGGAGCATAACCCACTTAGCCATGCATCCTTGAAGAGCTACTTTAGACAATAAGAATTTGAGAGGGTCCACCTTGGTGATGACAATAGTTTTATTATTTATCTTATAGTGTCACAATTTTGGGTAGAAAACACCATAGCTAAACACACCTTATCAATAAGTGTATAATTATGTTCATAAGCCACCAAAGTGAAACTTAGATAATATACTACATGTTCTTTACTTTGATCATCATGTTGGGCCAAAATTTCCCCCAGTACATGCTATGTCACTGATAAGTGAAGAAGCAATGGTTTTCCAGGTGTTGGTGGTCTCAAGACTGGTGGATTGGCCAAATATGTATTGAGTTTAATAAATGTTATATGATAATCTTCATCCCATTGAAAATTTATCCCTTTCTTCAAAAGGAGGGTGAATGGGTGGCACTTATCTGTCAATTGATAAATGAACCTGCGTATAGATTGATTTTTTTCTTGCAGGCTTCACAGCTATTTTAGATTATTTGGTAGAAGCATCTACATAATGGTCTTGACCTTGGTAGGGTTGACTTCAATACCTCTTTGTGATATAATGAAACCTATCAATTTCCCTAATGTGACTCCAAAGACACATTTCTTAGGATTTAGGTGGACTTTATATTCATGAATCCTCTCAAAGATTCTTCATAGAACATCAAGATGTCCAACTCTTGTTCCTAATTCTGAAAGTATACCATCAAAATAGTCCTCAATAATATCATGCATCATGTCATAAAAGATGATAGTCATGGCACGTTGATATGTGGCTACAATGTTCATTAAGCCAAATGGCATGACTTGGTAACAAAATGTTCCCCACAAAGTGGTGAACATAGCCTTGTGTTGATATTCTTAGGCTATCTTGATTTGGTTGTATCCAAAAACTCTATCCATTAAGGACAACATCTCATACTCAGTAGTCAAGTTGATGATCATGTCGATATTGGGCAAAGGAAAATCATCTTTAGGGTATGCTTTGTTGATATCTCTAAAATTAGTACAAAGACATATACCCAGGGTATTTTTATTCACTAGGACTATTTTTGAGATCCATTTAGAGTAATCTATTGGCCTAATAAACCTACTCCTAACAACTTTTCCAATTCTAATTTAGCCAATAGGGTGATAGATGGATTCATCTTCCTCAATTTTTACTTGATAGGTTTAGCATCAGGATGGATAACAAGATGATGCACAACCAAATATAGTTCTAAGCCTGGCATGTTAGAGTATGCCCATGCAAAGATGTCAATATAATCCCTTAAGAGGGATATAATTTGTTCATATTCTACTTTAGTGAGGGAAGCTCCAAGATAAATAATTTTGGGATCCTCATAGGTTCCCAAGTTCACTTCTGTCATGTTTTCCATAAGGAGTGTGGATCCATATTCTAGAATTGTAGGCAAGGTATGATCATGATCATCTTCTTCTACCACATCTTATTGTTGTTCCTCCCAATGTTCTAGATAGTGTGATAAATTAGAATCCACCATCTCAGGTAAAGGCCAAGTAACAAAAACCTTTATAAACTCAAGAGCAAGATGCTAAAACATTTATTATTATTATAAAGAGATGCTGGAACTGGATATATAACTTGGTCTAGATGGACCTTCTATATCTTGATGGGATGAGAAAAATTTCCCACATAAGAGTGCCTGAAATAGGTTTTCACTTGAAGGCTTGTCTTTTTCTTTAATTTTTCCCTCATCAACGAGCACCTCAAACAGGTTTTAACCCAAAGATCTTGATGTTTGATCTTTATTATGACCAAGAAATTTTGCCTACTCTCCAAAGTAGGTAGAAGGATATAATGAAAAATTAAAGCCTTGTTTGTGATCATCAATGGGCAATCCATCTCTTAGGCCCATGTATTCTACAAGTGATTCTTCATTCTGAAACTCATCAAGGCATATGAACAAATTTACTAGTCCTAATAAATGAGTTTGTGATGATAAAGGCATAGGGAACAATGAAGGTGTGCTTTAGGATGGGAAGCTCCAATGGTAAAAATATGATGTTCTATTTTAGGAGGGAAAGCACCAATAGAATGGGTTCTTATTTCAGGATGGGAACCTTCAATGGTTAAGGTTAAAATGGCATTTGAATCAAATAGGTCCATGTCAATAAGCTCATCAAAAAGGATATAATGGGACACTATTTCATTGTTAGGAGTCTCATTGCTAGTCAATTTGGAAGAATCACTATTAAAAGTTATGAGGTCACCCTTAGGCAGTATAAATTTGAGACCATGATTTAAATTAGGTACTCTAGCTGATAAGGGTTCCAATATTCCTTACACTCATGGGATAAGGCCTTTTCCTATATAATAAAGATGATGCATGATCTAATTAGGGATAAGATACTTTGGATTCTAAAATCAATTAGCAAGGCCTTCAAAATATAACCAATCTCCCTTGGTGAAAGACTCTTGATTTTTATTTGGCACAATAACAGGTACAAAAACCACATGTGGTTTTTGTTATTTCTTCTTCTGTTGCCAAACCATTATGGGTCCATTAGGATTTTTGAAGGTTTAGGCTTACCAAATGTTTTTATAATTTTAGGAAACTTTACAACATGGAAGGCATCCTTAAGATTGTACATGGAAATGCCCATGTCTTTAATAACAACCTTCTTTGCAAGAGTTATGGGAAATGGATCAGCCAAAGTGGAATTGAGATCAATAGGGTTGATATAATTGGATGGAGGTGGATGTGAAACTATAGTCTTGTTCTTCTTTGTAATGAATTTAAAACTTGGATAATAGTTATAATTTTGGAATTAGGCCTCAATATGTTTGAAATATTTGAAAGGCTATTGATCGAAAAGAATAGTAACCTTGATCCTATTATGGGGAAAATGTATCCAAGGATGGAAGGAATGACCTGTACTTCATGGATCCAAAGATGAATAAGAAGTATGTTATAAGGTAATTATGTTCACAATATGAAGCAATTTATGATGTGAAATTGACCCAGCAATGATTGGTAACCAAATAATACCAATAGACTCCCTTTCGACATTGTCATAAGCCTTGATGGTAATCATCTCTAGTTAAATGTCTTTTGTAGTATAACCCAACCTTTGTACCAACACAAGAGATATGATGTTCAATCCCAAACCATTGTCTATAAGAACCCACTTGATCTTATGATTTTTAATGATTATTTCAATGTACAATGGGTTATTATGGCTAGGTCCAAGTGTAGATGTTTTTTGATCAAATGTCACTTGAGGAAATGAAGATAAATATCCCACAAGGTTTTGGAATTGTTTAGGGTTTATATAATTTGGAACAGTGGGTTCTTTCAAAATGCTATTCAAGATATTTTTATGGACTTTAGATGTCTGTAAGAGATCTTAGATGGAAATTTATGCAGGGGTTTTGCTCAATTGGTATAATAGACTATAAGGCTTTTCAACATTGGGAAGAGATGACTTAGATTTGGTTGGGATAGTAGTCAGCTTTAGATCTATTAGCATAATGTTCACATTAGGTTTTGTGGAAGAAGTAGATGAAGGAACCTAGAGAGTAACTCATGAGTGTTTAGCTATGACTACATAACCTAGAGATAGTAGGAAGCCAATATAATTAAAAGATAAAGGCCAAGGGCCTTGGAGTGTGACTCACAGGCATCTAGTTACATTGCTACAATTTTGAATTGAAAAGGAGACATTATAATTAGAAAAAGGGTGTTGTCTAGAAATAATAACCCATGCAAATGGAGTTGAAATAGAATTGTGTGAACTTGATGCAATATTACTAGAGAGAGAGGGTGTTGACCCTATAATTATGGTCCCTGTACTATGAGGATCATGAGATGGTTCACATGGTTTAATAATAATAGTGGTAATATGGTTTGCATAAATGCATCCCACAATATTGTTATAGTCATAAGGCATGTTGTTGTAACCCACATTATTAGTATGGGTATTATGATCATGATTATGCTCATGTTGATTACAATTTTGACCCTGATTCTAGTTTTAATTTTTCTTCTATCTTTGGTTTTGTCCTTGGTTTTGAATTTTCCTTGGTGGTGGTTGATTATATAAAGGGGTCCTTGTAGATTCCCATATCCTGATTTGTATCTTGATTAAGGGCTAGTTTAATCTCAAATTCACCACTCTCAATGAGATCTTCAATAATATGTCATAATTGGATGTAATGATAAGCACCATGACCAATAACATGATGAATGTTTCACCATTCATTCTCTTTGTACCAATCTGGTTTCATTTGATCTTGAGGAAATGGCCTTGGTACTAGCCATACAATCATGTTAGCTAATACGAGCTTTTAGAATACTATTTTAATTATTTCTCCTAATTTTATAAAGACCCTAAAACCACCATGGTTTGTTCTCTATGGAGGGCATCTCTACAAATTAGGTGGTGGGTTAGGGAGAGCTAATTATACATTTAGGTTTGGTAGAGCCTGCACCATTTATACATGACTTATTTCAGTCACACCATTTCCAGCCATGTTATTGTTCTTGTTAAAGCCTTTAGGATTATCTTGTGCAACTATCTAACTAGTATAGGGTGTCTAATTTGATTTTTGACCTTGTGCAAAAATATTGACAAGGCCTTTGGCAATAATATCTTTCTCAATCTATATACCTTTGTCGATAATCTCTTCAAATGATTTAACATAAGATAGATGTAGATCGTGCATGAACTTAGGATGTAAGTTCTATTAAAATATATCCACCAACTATTTATCTGGGAAATTATGTTGAAAACAACCCATTAATGCTCTCCATCTTTGTAGATATGTGGCGAAACTTTTTTCATCTCATTGTTTGGCTTTGCATAAGTCAACAATAGTCAATTCAAAATATACGTTGTATGAGAAATGGTTGATGAAATTTTTAGATAATTCATTCCAATCCATAATTGATCCATTGGGTAACTTAAGTATCCAATCTAAAGCTTATCCCACTAAACTTCATGGAAAAATTGAAGTAAGAACATATTATTGTAAGCAACCTCTTAGCATAATATAAAAATTTCCTGGATATGTTCACATGGGTCACCCTTTCCTATTTATTTATAAAATTTGGGTGCCTTGAAATGATGCAAAAAGGGGACTTGGAGAATGATTAAATCAAATGGATATGGACATATCTCATCAAATTTTTATTTTTTTAATCTTGTTTCTAGTCTCCAAACATGACACAATCTCTTTTGTGGAGTTCTACTCTTGTATGTTTAGTGCATTCATGGGTGAAACATAGTTTTGTTGGGGTGGAATGTGCCCCTATTACTATTTTTGTTAGGGTAGAATGTGTCCCTATTTTTTTTGTTGTTGTTGTGATCTATGAATTTGACTCAAGAGAGGATGGTTAGTATCGTATTAGTTCCAAAATGAAATCAAAATGAAATAAACTCACTAACTAGCATAACATCTCTAGGTCTAGTCACTAGAGGGAGATTATTGAGGAAAACCTATTTGAGAACATAAATAAAAATGGAAAGAAATTAAAATTATGAACATAAAACATAAATATGTTACCAAATACTTGATTGCTCCAAAAGGCTCTTTCTTTGGCTTGTTCGGCTTGTGCTTCAAGATATCATCTTTAATGGAGTGTGGCTACCTTCATATCCTCTTGGCACCTTTAGTTTTGGCTTGGATTGGCTCAATATTTAGTCATAATAAAAATAATTTTCATGAGACTTTGGAATCAATTTAGCATTATAACTCTGCACCAAGATAACTTAAAATTCATTAGGCAAGGCCTCCTATTTATAGAATTTGCAAAATGGTTAGAATGAACTTGAACTGTCCATCTCAAGATGAAGATGTGTGGATAATAATTCATTCAATTTTTGAGGCAAAAATCAATAAATGAATTCATAAATATTTGGGATAGATAGGTAATAAAGAGGCATGGATGGTCTTGATGAGGTATGAGGTGGCTTAATCCTGATATTTTATGCATTTATGGCCTAGGGATGTCTTCTTAAGAAATGATGTCATTTGATGATGCATATATTCAATATTCATTTCTAAAAATAGACATTCAAAAATATCCATGAAATTATTAATTAGTATCATGATTTGAATTAATTATATTTAAGCATGATTAGTCATTTTGGTGCAAATTTTGGCCCTTTATGTACAAATTAATCAAATTAGTCAAAATGTCTCATTATTGGCTCAAAATTTGACTAGATTATAATTAAGATGTAATGTAAGATTCATTGGGTTTATTATCCCATTTAGGATGTTTCCAACATAAAATAACAAAGGCACATGTCTTGTGTAAGAAATTTGGTAGAAAAGAGCAATCCAGAGCATCCAGGTGCGAAAATGTCATTTTGACTTGAAATGATTTGATCAAAGTTAACTATCTCATAAATTGGATTGCCAAATTTAATGATACCATAGCCAAAATCAAAACTTTAATATATCAATTTCAACTCTTTTAATACATTTTAGTGTTTTTAAGCCAAATTATACATTTTGATAAGAATTGATTAAAAGCCTGGTTGGAGGTTATCGATGGCTAGTTTTAGGTGTCTATAGTTTGCCCCTATTTGGGAAGGCATTACAAACCATAGGCATACCAATGTCATCTCAAATAATGATAAATGACCTGTATGCTAAAAGGAAAATGATGATTGAAGAAAAAGACCCAAATGGTTTTTGGGAAGCCTATGATGATGCCTCCTCAAGGGAGTGGCCATCACATATGTGGATGGATGGTCCCTCGAAAAGAAACAAGAAGAAAGGTGAATTAAACCATGTTTGAGATTAATCCAAACAAGAAAATGCTTGCATGTATTGACTTAAAAGGTACTAATTTGCCCAAAGGCAGCTATAATCAGGAATAAAAGTCAAAATAATGATTTGCCCATAGGCATTTATAATCATTAAGAAGACCTGGATTGGAAAAAGATGATTTTTGATATGGTTGTGCCCTAGTAGGGTAGATTAGCAAGCATAACTCAAGGATGTAACTTAGAATATAGATTAAAGATGAGCAGGTGAAAACATAGATGCGATAGTTTAATGACTAAATAAGTCACAAACAACCAGGCATACGAGGATGCATAAAGTGATGAAAGGAATGAATAGAGAAATAAATATTGATCAATAAAAATGATTCAATTATACTTGCCAATGGGGAGATACTCATACTAATCAGCAATGATACAAATAGAATGGTTAATGGATTAATTTTATCAAAATGGGTTGAATGATTTGCCAAGGTGCCAAGGAAAAACTTTTGGGGCTCCATTGATTATAAACCTTATTGAATCTAATTTTTACTATTGCATGCGATGATATACATCATGATAGAACACTATGAAGACTAAATTAAAATGTGCATAAAGACTGACTCTTGATCTAATAAATAATTATAAAAATAATGCACTAATGATAAAAACCATGATGATAATGTTGACGTATGAATATGGATGGATTCAAGATAATATTTGCAAGGAATCACCCAATGAACACATATAAACTGAGTCGAGGCAATAGTACAAAAAGCAAAAAAATAGACAAGTGAAGAAACAAACAAAAAAATAACACACAAAAAGACCAAAAATAAACAAACAACCTAAAATAAACAAACAAACAAAAATCCTAGAAACAAAATCAAAAGAAAACATTTTAACAATGACTTTGCCCTAGTCGAATGGATCAAGGATAACTGACTAGAATTAGACAGGACAAATGTTTTTGTATTTTTGAAATGTTATGAATGTTTTTGGAATTTTGAGGTATCTTAACTCGTTAGAGAATGAAAAGATACCTACTCATAAAATGGCGAGAGAATTATCTTAGGTTGCTCACAAAATAGTGAGAGCATGGATTAGGTTGCTCATAAAATGATAAGAGTTTATGATAAATGGGGACTGAGGTGACCTCAACATGAATTGAGAATGGTCCACATAGTCTTGAAATGACCTCAAGTTATAATAATTCTATCCACACAAAATATGAGGAAAAAACTAACTAGGTCCCAACAAGTTCTCATATCTGGCAAATGGCCAGTCAAATGAAAATAACAATGGTAAGGTGATGTGGTAATGCATAATAAACAAGTGTTTCCCCTAGTTTTCCCATAGGTAGTTAGAACTAGGATATAATGGATTAGATCAATGATACTAATTTGCCCATGGCTGGTTATAATTAGTAGCAAGATCGGTGAAACACTGACTTGCCCATAGGTGGTTATAATTAGGTTCACATAAATAAACTTGATATAAGATGGAAAATGAAAGAGATCATCCTAGATCAATTGTCACACTACTTTCAAAGACTATTATTTAAACATGGATTTGATAGTTTAGTGAAACTTGATTAGAATCCCTTGGCAAAAAGTGAAAGAAGAACCAAAGGAACTAAGATCAAAATAGGATTGGATAGGATGACTAAAAATAGGCTTTGGTTTAGATAGGAATGGTATGGTATGATGGCATGGTCTTGCTCTAGGATAATTATGGTTTGATAGATTGGATAAAATGGTAGTAGGTTTGCCCCCAAGTGATGGGGTGAATGGAAGACATGCGACAATGGAAAAAGGATAAGTGAAAATGGCAAATGGATATGACAAATGAAATGATATGGTACATGTTTTTGGCTTGGGTGATTGTTGGTTTTTGATGTGTTTGGCCTAGGTATGGTAAAATGGCATATGATTATGTTGTTCCTACTGAAGTGGAGATGTACATCCTAATCAACAAATGATACAAATAAATAATCAATCATGTTAATTGCTAGCCCACACCTCATCTAAATAACTAATCTATCAAGAATTGGTCACATATTTGGATGCCAAGAATGTCATTATGATCTTCAATGGTCATTGATTCTGATTCCTTTAACCATCGAGACAAGGTATCTTTGTAGCCTTTGTTAAGGATAGTGTGGCCTTGGATGGTAAACAAGGAAAAATAATGGATGGTAGGTTTGTTTATGAAATGAAATGGTAGATGATAATGGAATGGTTGGAAAATAAATGAAGATGGAGACTTTTGATCACATGTAATGTTGCTAATGCCATATTCGACATAACTTTAGATGTGGTAGGGCCAAAGACCTCTGAAGATGCTCTCGATAGGACCACCAATTTTTGTTGTTGTTTGATCTTGAGAGTAACTAACATCTAATTAAACTATAGATTGGAAGCTATTTTGATTTGATCTTGAATAATGTCTTCATTAAGTAGTGAAAAAATTGTGCTCAACTATCAATGCCTCGATGAGGTTTTCACCAATGAAGTTGTCTTGATTATCTTGTAGTGCCTCTAAGAAGGTTTCACTAAGGAATGTTGGATTTTAAATTTGATTATCTTCTAGTGCTTCTAAAAAAATTTCACTAGAAGATGTTGAGTTTGAACTTTGATTGTCCCCTAGTGCCTCCAAAAATGTTTCATTAGGAGAGTGGTCTTCTGCTACATGAATGTGGTCTTGGCCTCCTTGATCTTCTTCAGCCACTATGTTTCCATGGATGAAATTCAATAAAGTATGATTCTATCAGTCCCAATCAACACTTATGGGAGATGGAACATTAATAATATTGCTAGGTTAGTTTGTGGTAATGGCATGTGGAATGGTAATGGAAGGGGAGCTGGCAACACAATCCTCATAGAAGATACTAGGAGAACTTGCATTGATGTTGAAGTAATCATCCTCAAAAACCATAGAAAGATCAAAAATGTATTCAAATTTATCTGAGACATGCATAACCAATGTTATAACAGTCATAAACATACTCTATTTATGAATCTAATTTTGACATAAAGGATTCTAGATTCGATGTTGAGACTGATTCTAATGCTAAATTTGATGCTAGTTCAAGAATAAAACCTAACTCTAACTCTAATTCTTCATTTAATGGGTACTTTTTTATAATGATGTCTTATTGAATGTTTGTTATTGGATAATTAATGGCCTATGATAGCATAATGGTTTCCACAAAGACTGGATTGTCAAAGTGAGACTCCTCTATAATGAGATAAAGGTCAAGAGACAACTCCTTAGAGACTGGCTTGTCAATAGGAGGTTCTTGAAAAAAAGACATATGATCGAGGTAATGATTTTCTCAAAGGTAGTTATAATCATTAAGAAGTGACTCAATAAAGACTAACTCATCAGAGTGAGACTCGTCGACAATAGATATAGGATCGATAGGTGATTCATCATAGATTGACTTATCACAAATGGTTGGTTCAACATAAACATCTTGGTTGTAAATACCAATTTTGAACATAGCTTGATCTTAAATGATTGGATCGATTGAGGTTTTGATGGGATTGGTATTAGATGAGGAATGGCCTATGGTTGGATAATAGTAGGGCATTAGAGAGCATGATTGCTCACATGAGCCAAAAGATGAAGTCTTAAAATAGTAACGACAAGTCAGTGTGGAGATTGATTGCTCACACAAGCCAAAGGACAAGGTTCTAAAATGATGAAGGGGCATTGTGGAGCTTGATTTCTCACACAAGCTAAAGGATTAGGTCATGGTATGAGAATTTTATGATGTTATGGTCTTGGAATAGAAATAGTATGGTGTGGTGGAGCCGGATTGCTTACATAAGTCAAAAATCCAAGTCCTCTTCATAAACCATATCATCCCAGTCAGTAACTTGAGTTGGGTTTTATGGATTTTGAATATGTTCCCCATATGGAGTATTGTAAGTAGAATAATAAAACTCCTTAGAAATTCTATCCTTTTTAGGGTTTTTAGTCATATTTTGTCTGACCATTCTATCATAACTTGGATTGTACATGAATTTACCATAAATGTAACTAGACATATCAGCATAAATGATGAAGGCTCCAAAAAAAAAGGCTTAGAGTTATACAAACTCTAAAAAACTATGTCCACAATATAAATGATTAAAATAAGGTCTAACTTGGTGAAAAGTGGAGTTGTATCTCCAACGTGGTTTAAAAATGGATTTGTATCTCCAAAATAGTTTGTGTTAAGATTTGGCATAAAATAGTCTAACTTCAAATGTCATACACATAAAAGGTCAAGTGTCTGAATAAAAATTGGAATGTCAAAGGTCTAGGCCAAAGTATTCTAAACAAGATCTAAACTAGGAAAGGGAAAAGAGTCTCTGGGTCTTTTGTCTAAATGAAAAGTCAAAAATTGGGCTCAAACAGGCCGTGCTAGGACTTTTGGCCAAATGATGTCAAAAGATAGACTTGAAACAAATGTATGATGTGATTTGATTTAATCTAACAAGTTTAGAAACAACTTTGACATAGACATGGCACATGGAAATCAAACATAAACATGATCAATTGGTATAAGCCATAAATCAAAAAGTTTTTGGAGAAAGGTTGTGTTATCCCAAATAAAGGCACAAATAATGATGAGGATAGACTCTATGAATAAATAATCAATAGTCTTAAATTTTAGGTAATCGATAAACCAAAGTTATGTAACCCAAAAGAGAAATATATATATATATATATATATATATATATATATATATATATATATATATATATATATATTAGCCCCATAAATTGAGGCTTAAATAGAAATCAATCAATGTTTGAATCCAAACTTGACAAGGTTAATTAAAAATTCAATGTTGAAAACTAAGATTTGACCAAAAAATCTAGACTAGATTGGATAGCATGATGATGCATAAACAAGGTCTAAATATTTGATGTGACATGGTTTGAAACAAATGGTTTTTGGTGCAATGGTAAACAAGTTTTGAAACAGATTGAGTAGCCTAATGGCGTAAGCATGCTTGAATGATGTGATTAATGTCACGTTTCAAATAATCAAAATCAAAATGGTTTGACATGTTTTGGGTAGCATAATGCTACCCTCCTCAACTCAAATGACACACACACAAACAAGTTTAGTAAAAATTACAAGGCACAAGTGTGGTGTAAAATGGACAACATAACACCTCTTTAGATAAAAGAGTGATGTAAAAACAAATTGGTTTTGACATGGTTTATAAACAAACAAACAAGTTTTAGTCTCAAAACATACCAAGCAATAAATGACCAAAAATACACTAAGTATAATCATCCAAATCCTAGCAAGGGTATGGCAATGTTGGGTTGACTAAACTAATTATTTTTCAAATGTTCTAGATGGATCAATTACACAATGAATTTCATGCCAAATGATGTAAAAGAAGCACACTTTAATTGGGTGTCTGTGACACTTGGCTTGTTGAAAATAGGTCTTGCACTTTTTACAACCACTACATCTATTGCTTGCTCAGTGTAGTGCAATGTCCAAAGTGCAGATACATCCCATGTGAAACTCCAACACTAGAAAGTGGTTTAACCACTCAAACCTTTGATCCTAGTGGGAGTGATGGAGTTGATGTCAGGAGATGAAACCCTAGGTCAAAGCTTCCCTATATAACTTACGAGAGGTGATGAAGTCCCCATCGTAAGCTAAGTTTGCATAAAATAAATAACTTAAAATAGAAAGACTTTATGGTCACCTCAAGATCACCCAATACTATTGCAAGTTTTTGGGGAGTGTTTTAAATGGCATTCTTTATATGCCTCAAACTAGGCATGTTTTCGATAAGGATGATGCTTTTGATTCTAAAAGTTCCCTAAAGGGGATGGATCGAAGAGCATTCACACAATGTCATTTTTTTCAATCAAAAACTATGTTAAGAATCTATTGAATACAAAACTTGGACAAATGAGTTTAATTTTAAATACCAAATGAAAATTTGGGTGGTGTTCTTTTGACCCCTTGGTCTCAAGTTATAAATTTGAAAGCACAATTATCAAAACATTTACTTAAGCATCTAAATTTTTTATTAAGCCCCAAAATAAGGTTCTTAATTCATTTTAAATATTCAAAAGATGTCTAAAGAACATGATTTAACAAATTTTAAGTTGGCTCTATAATGAAAAAATTAGTATGTCCTTTAGCTTTGAATCTATTTTAAGTATATCCCACTAGGCATGTCATTATGTGATCTAGGAATTTGACTCAAGAGAGGATGATTAGTATCGTGTTAGTTTCAAAATTAAATCAAAATAAAATAAATACACTAACTAGCATAAAATATCTAAGCCTAGTCATTAGGGAGAACTTATTGAGTCAAAACCATTTGAGAACACAACTAAAAATTGAAATAAATGAGAAATATGAACACAAAACACAAATTTATTACCAAATCCTTGATTTCTCTAAAAGGTTCCTTCTTTGGCTTGATCGGCTTGTGCTTCAATAAATCTTCTTCAATGGAGTGTGGCTACCTTCATCTCCTCTTAGCACCTTTGGCTTCGGCTTGGCTTGGATCAATATTGGGAATAATAAAACTAATTTGCATGAGGTTTTGGAATCAATTTAGCATTATAACTTTTCACCAAGATAGCTTAAAATTCAATACGAAAGGCCTCTTATTTATAGATTTTGCAAAATGGTTAGAATGAACCTGAACCATCCATCTCAATATGAAGATGTGTGGCTAAGAATCCATTCAATTTTTGAAATAAAAATCAATAAATGCCTTCATAAATATTTGGGATAAAGAGACAATAAATAAGTATAGAGGGTCTTAATGAGGCATGGGGTGGCTTAATCTTGATATTTTCATGACTTAGGGATGTCTTTCCAATAAATGATGTCATTTGATGATGCAAATATTCAATATTCAATTCTAAAAGCAAATATTAAAAAATATCCATGGAATTCTTAATTAGGCTCATGATTTTAATTAATTATCTTTAAGCATGATTAGTCATTTTCGTGAAAATTTTGGCCCTTTGTGTACAAATTAATCAAGTTAGTCAAAATGTCTCATTATTGGCTCAAAATTTGATTGGACTAGAATTAGGATGCAATTTTAGATGCATTGGGTTTGTTATCCCATTTAGGATGTTTCAAACACAAAATAACAAAGTCATGCATCTTGTGCAAGAAATTTGGTAGAAAAAATCAATCCAAAACACCCAAGTGCAAAAATGTCATTTTGACTCGAAATGATTTGATCAAAGTTAGTTGTCTCATAAATTACATTGCCGCATTTAATGACACCCTAGCCAAAATCAGCACTTAACAATATCAATTTCAACTCTTTTAATGTGTTTGAGTGTTTTTAGGCCAAATTGTGTGTTTTGATAAGAGCTGGTCAAAAACCTGGTTGGAGGTTATTAGTGCCCAGTTTTAGGTGTCTACAGTTGTTAGGGTGGAATGTGCCCCTATTGTTGCATGGATTTGTGAGGGATGTAAACCCTATGCTCTATGACTTAGTTTTGATTTACTCTTAGAGTTGATTAAATAGGCTATTTATTCCTCGAAATCTAGTTCCTTGAACTATATATGCTTTGTTGATTTTGGGGAGTCCTTGGTCTATTCACCAATTTTTGCATTGGTTGAGATGAACTAGCGAAATTGTCTTGAGGGATTTCCTCAATTCAAACTAAATGTTTGGAATTTTGTGTTTGTAAAGTGACAAGAAGATCTTGGTGATTAAATAATGTGTATTCCATGTCTAGCAAAGCAATTTGCATAACCTCCTGTGTTTTGATCTGTTCATTTGAGACACCTTAATCAATTGTTAGGTTCTCAATCAATGTTTATTACATAGGTTGAATCACATTTACTTGTTTCTTATAGGCATCATTATGGATTGAAGTAACAATAGAGGCATCATTGTGGATTGAAGTAGCAATAAGAGAGTTGATTAAGTCTGTGATAAGTTGATCAACATACCATTGGCTTATTTTCTTAATCTTGTTAACAAGATCTTGATCGGTTGGTTTTGAATCTATAAGTATTTCTTTACCTTTGTTAGAGGAAGAAGGTATGTTTGATTGTGTAAAAAATTGCTCTTATTGTTGTTCTTCTCTAACTAAGGTGTGCAATTATTCCATAAGAAAATCCAAGGGTAGTCTAACACCAGATTCTATCAACCTAAGGAGTGTTTCACCTTGGTTTTCTTGATATTTAGTATAATCCCCTTTGGATCCTACACTTGTAAGAATGTCCTCAAAGACACTGAAATTGTCTTGTCCATCATAAAAGTTTTCATCCTCATAGCTAGGGATGTAAGGGACCCCACTACAAGTGAACCTTTGAGTCATGTCCATAAAGGGTTGCTCTATACATTTGACTAAATTTGGATCAATGTTATGCAAACATTTAAATAAGGTACAAATTTTGATATTTCTTCCAAATAAATGACTAAGGTACCAAAGATACTATAAAAGGAGGGTGGCTTGGAACCACACACAATTAGAAGAATGTGCTCACAAAATTACTCAACCTTTGGGTAAAGTTGAAATCGTATAAATTATAAGAGGGTATGATAACTTAAAAATACTAGTGTCACTAGTACACTAAAACATAGACTTTTGAGATATGTCAATACCATAAAAACTAGTTCAACTTTAATGAGTTACTACTATAAAACTAGAAGAAAGCCCTTCAAATTAGGAAGGAGACAATGCGAATCAAGAAATTCATGATGTGGAAACATGAAAAAAATCATAAATATAAAGCTAAAACCAAATAAACAACACAACATCACCACATGGTAATAGGAATGGTAGTATAACATATGTTCTAGGACTTCAAGTGTGAGTGATATGTAAGATGACTTGAGTCCACCAAAGATGATAATGTGATAATGAGTCTATAAATGATCCTTAATTCAAATGGGAAATTGAATCCAAGTTAAGACAAGTAAAGTGCAAATGGTGAACCCAATTGAACACATCAAACTTTAAAACTTAGAAAAGTCTAATTTTGAATTTAAATTATCAAGGACTTAAGAAAATTTGGAAAATGATATAGACTCAAATGGGAAACATAACTACACTAGAATGGATGATATGACACAATATTTTAGAAGACAATTTGATCAAGGAAAAAATGATTTTCACTTGAACAACATAACACCTCCTTGTTCAAGAAATTTGTGGATAATGTGTTTGGTTATGATGTTTTGTTTAATACGCAAATTTTGACCCAAAAAAAGACCAATTAATCGAAGACAAAGACAAATCAACTAATGAATCATCTTAATCCCTAAACTAACAAAGTTTGGCAAAGTGAGGTTAACTAAACTAACAAGTTTTCAAACTTTTCTAGATGGATTAAATGCATACAACTTTCATGTCAGCATACAAAAGAAGCAACACATCAATTAGGTCTATGTCATATGGCTTATTATAAAAATGTCTTGCCCTTTTTACAACCACTACATCTATCTCTTACTTAGTGTATTGCAATGTACAACATGATTATACATCCCAAGCTTAATCTCTACTAATGAAGATGGTTTAACCGATCAAACCATCATCCTAGTGAGGGGATCCTAGTTTATATACCCCTCTATGGAGAGGGGTTAAATATGATGCCAAGAGATGAAGCACTGAGTCAAATCTTCCTTATATAACTTATGGGAGGTAATGAATTCCCCCTCATAAGTCAAGATGCAATGAAATAAAAACTATGTAAAAGAACTTTATGGTTGTTTCTAGATCACCCAAGCCATGTGGGTATTGAGGAGAGCATTCACAATATCTCTTCTACACCTTTGGACTAAGGCAATTTTCAATGAAGATGGTGTTTTTGATCCCCACAAGTGCCCTATATGGGATAGGGGGGAGAGCATACATGCATAACTCCCTTTTTGCTCAAATAAATTTAAACTAAGAAAACAATGATAAATGCCTTACTTAAAACAAAACTTTGAAGTGAGTTAGGTTCTAAAACACTAAATTGAAATGTTTGGGGGTGTTCTTTGACGCCTTGGCCTTAAGTAACAACTAAAAAAACATTCAATATAAATAAGTAACTTTTCCTTAAACACTAAATGGGAATATTCCTAATTCTTTTCAAGCATCCAAAAAGAGGTTAAAAAGACTTAATTAAGCATAAATGGATCACTTTCCAAGTAGTTCCTGCAAGAAAATGGTCAGCATGTAATATAGCTTTGAAGCATTTTTTCAAATGAAACAAGCAACTTTGAAAATTGAACTCTCGAGTTCACACGATACAATCCCATGACTCCACAGTTCAATACTATAACTTTGCAAAATCATGACTAGTTAACACAATGTTGAAAATCATGATTTAGTCAATAGAAATAAATAATATTGCTAGTCAGATTGATAATAATGCAAGTTATAGTGTAATATCATAACTATGAGAGTTTTGATATTATCACTTAACTACTAATGATTTAACCATAACATCGTGACTTGGATTGATAGTATCGTGACTAACAAATCATGGTATTGCAATATCATGACTATTAAGTCACAGTATTATATATCATAACTTTTGAAGTCACAGGATTGTAATATCGCCACTATCAAGTAGTGGTATTACAATATCATAATTTGACCTACAGATAAAGAAAATGTTAGTCCAAAAATATAATTAAGACACAATATCGTGACTGAAAGAAAAAACTGTGACTATGCCAATTACAGTATTGTGGTCCAAAGGATAATATCACAACTCCATTGTGACAATACCATGACTTTTAGAAAATATGTTTTTAAGAAAATTTTTCACTCTCTTTGCTCCCACACTCCAAGATTCTACATGAAAATGGTTAGTAGGTTGCTTATAGGAGCTATTTGATAAAATTCATGGGGTACGATCTCATCGAGCATGCAAAAATGTAGAATGGATTACAAGATTAAATGAGTCAAGAATTAGTTAATAAATCAAATAGAAATGCATAAAGACCTAAATAAGTCAAGCCAAACTATTCATGTGGGGTTTACAAATGATAGTAGGAAAAAAATGAAAGAAATCAATAAAACTTTACCTTCCCAAGTGATTCCACCATCCAAGAGCATCTTTAAGTGTGTTCTCTCCTTTGATCAAGCATTATTGTCTTTGTCACCAATGGTGGAAAAACTCCTTCAATGTCTCAAAAACACTTTGTAAAACCTAGGCTCATGATAAGAACTATCTAATTGCCTATCAAATGAAGCTAATCCAAATGCAAATAACATAATAATCAAAACACAAAGGAATTGTGAAGAGATTTTAGCATTATTTTTACATAATTTATGCTTAAGAAATGGTGTGAGAGGCCTCCTATTTATAGATTTTTGAGATGGGTTAGGATCAACCATGATCACCCATCTCAAGATTGAGATGTGTGGCCATGAATTAATCTAATATTTGTAAATAAATCCATAAATATAATCATCATGATTTTGGGAAGAAGGGGAATTAATGAGGCATTTAAGAGGCATGGGGGGGCATAATTTAGATATTTTATGCATTCATGGCCTAGGGATGCCTTCCCAAAAAAATGATGTCATTAGGTGATGCATTTAATAGGAATTAATTTCCAAAAATAAATATTCAATAACCTCCATAGAAAATTGACTTAAGCTCTTGATTTGAATTAATTAAACTTAAACAAGATTAATCAATATTTGTGCAATTCTTTGGAAATTGGCCCTCAATTAATCAAAATGGTTAGAAAGTCATATTACCAGGTCATAATTTAACTCAATAGAATTGGGAGGCGATGTTAGATGTGTTAGAACCGTATTCCTATTTAAGATGTTTCCAACACAAAATAACAAAGGTACATGATGTGTACTAATGAATTAGAAAAAAAGAGTGATCCAGAGCATAATAAAGGTGAAATCATCATTTTGACTCAAAATGAATCGATCAAAGTAAAGAATCACATAAAATGCATTGCCCCATTTAGGGATACTTTGGCTAAATCAACACTTGTAAATAATAATTTTGAACCATTTATCATGTTTTAGTGATTTTGACCTAAAATGTGCATTAGAGTGCAATTTGAGTAAGATTGACAATTTCAACACAAACGATGTTAGAAATTAGATGTCTACAGTAATTATATAAATTTGAATGTAAATAGGTAGATTGAGATTAAAATTATTAGATTTGTAATGGAAAAACAATATAGAAGATATTTATTTAACTTAATTCTAATTCTAGTAATTTAATATATTTGTTACTACCCCTTAAATGGTTTTATATCTACTCTATAATCGCTTGAATAAAGAAACATGAGCTCAAACCTTGATTGAACAATGTTAGTAAAGCTCAACCCTTGTGACAACTAATATTGTCTAAGCTTTACTAGTACTATCCTTATTGACTATGTAAGTTTGTGATGCCTTAAACTATTACACCTACACATATGGATATCTCTTAAACATGTGTAGTTACCTTTGGTCTTGTGTGTTGAATCTTGTTTTCCTTATTTTTGATTTGAGACCCTAATCACACTTTTAATATAAGATGGCCCTTGAAATAAGGGTTAGCAATTTGGGTTAGACAACCTAAACCATTCCCTGTTGAGTGACTAATGTTTGGAAATTCTTAAAATTTGCTTGGATCTATACAATGGTAATTTTACATAAGGTGGGTGTCTTACATAAGCATTAGTTGTGTGAGATATTAATAAAGGTTCATTGTACAAACAATGATGGTTTAGTTTACTTTTGTAGAGATTGCCTATGATAGTTACACAAGATTTTTAGTGTGAAATAATAATGGTAGAGCTACATGGGATATTCTATATAGTTTCATTGAACTTTAGGGTTTTTGAAGTGGGACACATTGGTTGAGTCATAGTAAGGTGGAATGAAGGGTTGTGAAATATGTAGAGTAATGAAAATTTATTTGAAGGCATTTCATACAATTTTATAATTGTATATGTTAGATTGAAGAAGTGATAGAAATATCTTGGTGGTGATTTGATAGAGACCTATTGAGAAGCATTACATGTTGATCACTTGGCTCAGTATTTGGTGAATGAAAATTCATCTATTTTATAGATGTTACAAGTGAGTGTTAGATAAAGGAAAAATATTCTAAGGAAGGATATGTGTAATAAATATTTTTTAATGTTGAATACATAGAATCAAATATGTGCATTGTAATATATAGTAAATCATTGTATGAAGGTTATATAACCTTGAGACTTATTTTAACATTGTAAGATAGTTTAGTTTATGTTATAATCAAGATAGGGTTGTTTTACTAGAAAGAGGTTTCCCATGCAAAAATCCTTTGTATTTGTGTGTTTAAATTTATCTTTATCTGTGTAACATTTTCATAGCAAAGCTCTTATCTATGTTCATTTAGTATGCATGATTTTAGTCCCAACATTTAGAATTAAATCTTGGTTGTAAGCTTTGTGGAATTTAGAATAGATTGTCATAAATGGGTTCCTTAAGTGGGATTTTTTTGGAAGAAGATTTTATAAAGAAATGAATGGAAGCATGAGGATATAAATTAATAAATTCATTGATCAAAATTTTGAATTATAAAAGCTCGAGATGGAAGATCTCTTTGGTAGATAGAGATTAGTGGATTATTGTAGTAGGCACAACACCCATGGAAATGAATATAGAAGAATGGGATAACATTGATAAGAAAAAAAATCTCTATTAGATTATATCTATAATTTAGTGTTATTGAATGTTTCAATTGAAAAAATGATGAAGCTTTTTTGGTATAAGTTAGGAACATTATACCAAACTACGTCATTGGTACAAATTTTTCCTAAAAATAAAGTTGTACACATTATGAATGAATTAAGGTGACTATATTGTAGAGTACATGAACACATTAAAACACTATGATAAGTTCCTTTTTTTGTGGATGTCAAAATGGATAATGAAGATAGGTGTATCATGTTGTTGTTTTCTTTGCTAGACTCATGGGATAATCTAGTGATGGAAATCACTAACATTAAATCAAATCTAAATTTAGAACATGTAGTTATATTTTTTTTATTAGAGGAAATGAGTTGAAAGTATATGGAAAGCTATCAAATAAATGACACTTTGATCATGTGATGTCACTTGCAAGAAAGAGGTAAGTGAGAAAATAGGGATGAGTGCTTTAATTGTATATGTAGATTTAAGACTCTAGAGAGACCCTTGAATAAATGTTAGAAATATATAAAGATAGGGTATTTAAGGGAGTGTAGATAAAATAAGGTAGAAAAGGGAAAATAACTAAATGTTGCACAATCCTCATGTGAGAAGGTTTCCCTTGATGGAGATGGATATGGAGATGTATATCTCATAGCCTCAAGCTCACATACATGTAATGATGTGGGGTCAATTTACTCTAGATCCCTCTATCATATGACTCCTATGAGAAAGTGGTTGTGTATTTATGAATAGTATGATGGTGGTGATGTATTTTTGGGATATAACTCAATCTACAAGGTTGTGAGTAGAGGAAGAGTAAAGATGAAGTTCAAATATGGGAGGATTAAGACTCTCCCATGGATTTTTCACATTCATAGCTTATAAATATGATCTCTATGAGAAATATCAATGATGTCAGTGTCCAAGTGTCATTTAGTAGTGATGGGTACAAAATAGTGCATGAATCCATGGTGTCGATAAGAGGCATGTGCACGGGTACTTTTTAAAGGCTTGATGTGATTGAATTAATCAACACATGTAACAACACTATTATTATTGAGGCCAAATATAAAATAAGAACTTGTGCATTGCTTTTGGTAGAGAAGACAATTTGTAGGGATCAAAGGCTAGGCTATATTAGTGAAAAAGTTCATTCATGTTTTAAACTAAATATACAATGAAAGGGATGGATAATTATCTCTTAGACTTCAGATTATATCAACATTATGTCTATGACAATCAAAGTCAAGTGAAGTTTCCTACAAATGTTTAAGCAAGTTAAATCTTTTAAGTGATCTATAGTGATGTGTTTATATGGATACATGTCCTATCAATGAACAAGTCTATATTTTATTTATTTTTCATATATGAATACTCTCAAAATACCTGGATGTAGACACCTAAATTCTACCACTATAATGTCACAATTTATATACTAATTATGACAGTTCTCATTCACCAATTTTCCTTACTAAATCATCCATCATAAAAAATCTAGATTTTATCCTATTTATAACATTACTCATTTATTTAATTAGATAATTAATATATATTAGTTAAGTTAATTAATCATTTATTAAATCATGCATTTAATCTTTTAAATAAATAATTAAATTTAAAATAATAACAAAATTAGCAAAGCCACCTCATCATCCTCCTCAACCAACCACGTTTAATCTATTTAACCTTAACATCAAACATTTTAAAACTGATTTAAGACATTCCACCCTCTAAAAAACCTATTTAAAAAATTCAAACATATTCTAACCACTCCATTTAAAACATTCAATTCCATTTAAGACATTCAACTCATTCAATGACCAATTAACAAACCCATTAATCATTTATCTCCTTTTTCCAACTAACTCATAAATTCTCAACCAATCCATTGAATGCATTTGACCCTTAAACTAAAGATCCACCGTCTAAATTTGAAATTATTTAATAATTTTGAATCAAATATGATTGTTCATTCTCCCACCAAAATATCTATAAATTGATGTATTTTCCTCCACTATGGGGATCATCTCAATTTTATCATCATAAGATCTATCACAATCATCATCAAAATAATACAAAGAGCCATCAAAATTATCATCGTAATCTATCATCAAGTTATTGTTATGCTAATAAAATATCTTACATAGAATTTTCATTTGAGCAACCACATATCAAGTGATTAAGAGAAAATCCAAGTTTATGAAGGCAAGCATCCTTATTGTTAGTAAGTGAAGGTATATTTCTTGTTGTTTCTATTTATAGATTTATCAGAGGTTTATGTTGGATTAAAAATAGGAGTTAAGGGTCATTCTTAATTCTTATCTTAAATTCTAAATTATGTCATTTACATTCTAGGACACTCCATGGGATACTTGCCCCCTTGCATTTTCTAACACACTTTCTTTAGTTTTTAGAGTGTGTTTCATGTGTTTTTGTTGTCTAACCTATTTTGGCATTGTTTTGGTATAAGATATAAATTATTTCAGGTGAAATCTAATTAGTTCTAGTCATTTTTAGTTATTTATTATTGTCTTATAAGTTTTTATGAATTCACACTATAGAAAAATAATTATACACTGTGAAATGGCTAATTCATGTTGCTCATTGATAATTTTATCATATCTAGTGGGTTTTTTCTGTTTGCAAGTTTTTTTATCTAAGTTTCATAAAAAAATGTTTTCAGTATTAGTGAATTCACACTTAAATTTATTGTTGTTTCTATTTATAGATCTATCTAAGGTTTATGTTGGATTAAGAATAGGAGTTAAGGGTCATTCTTAATTCTTATCTTAAATTCTAAATTATGTCATTTACATTCTAGTATACTTGGTGGGATACTTGCTTCCTTGCATTTTCTAACACACTTTCATTAGTTTTTAGAGTGTGTTTCATGTGTTTTTGTTGTCTAACCTATTTTAGCATTGTTTTGGTATAAAATATTAGTTATTTCAGGTGAAATCTAATTAGTTCCAGTCATTTTTAGTTATTTATTGTTGTCTTCTAAGTTTTATGAATTCACATTGTAAAACAACAATTATACACTAAAATGGCTAATTCATGTTGCTCATCGACGATTTTATCATGTCTAGTGGTTTCTTTCTATATGCAATTTTTTTTTGTAAGTATGAGTTTCATAAAAAATGTTTTTAGTATTAGTGAATTCACACTAAACTTTAGTAATTTTTGTTTATCCATCGAATAATTCCTCTTAGGTATTGCATGTATTTTATTGTCTCTATTTTCAACTTTTTTGCTGACAATGATTTCATTCTAAGAATCAAGAATTTATTTTTGAGTATCGGTAATTTTATTCTATGGAATAACTAATTCCCCAGGTATTGTTTTCTTTGGTGTTTTCTTGTTTTCTGATAACAAAGATTTCATTCTGAGTATCAATGATTTTATTTTGTGTATTTATTTTTTATTTTTCCTACTTTCTGTTTTATCTAACCTACAAGTTCCACTTGTTAAAGACACTATCTAAACTACTAACTGATTTTATTACAACACTATTAGCCAAAACATTCAAACTAAAACATATTTTTTGCTAACATTTTCAATTACATTTTGATTTATTTACATTTTAAATTTATGTATCTTATTTATGCCACTAGAAGTTGTGTATGCTCTTTTATTACACCACAAGGTAATCTGGAGAATAAAAAACATCTTTAGTGACTTATATATCCCAAGAATTGGATTAAAATATGTTATTTCCTCACACTACAAGGCGATCTTGAAAATCAAAAATAATATGAGCCTTCGTTATTTTTATTTATTAAGGGTCCTCTTGAACTTATATTTCACCACAAAGTATTAGGACAAAACCCATGAAATGGTGGACTATACAAATTCAAGAATCAACTATCTTCATTGACTAAGTATGATTAATCTCTAGGTGACGTGAGGTGGATTTGACCACCAACACCCATGTTTTAAATAGCCCCTTACATGGAATCATGACTCAATGTAACACAAGGTATATAGAGGATGACCCCTAGATAAGCTCATAAATCCTAGTGTAATAACCTTTTATCATAAGCAAGTTAAGGTGTCAAAAAAACAACATTCCATAATATCACCCACTACATACCTTTTGAGGTACTATCGATGAGCCACTACTTGGTTATAAACCTACTTGACTAATTAGGTTATCTTTTTTGTGTGTTTTGTTCTCCCCCTTGTGATAAACCAATTTTAGAGTCAATTAATCCAATACCAATTTTTTTTAACAAAAAAATCAAACCAAAATGTTTTATAAACTTGAACTAAAATAACAATTGCACTATGACTCCGACTAATAGATTTCAAGCATTATTGAATCAAACTCAAGACAGGGAAAATATTTTTGGTAGAGATACCTTCCAAAATCAAGATGGAAACATAGATATCCATAAAATTATACTCATAGCCTCACTAACCAAAGTTAGTACAATCTTGAGACTAATGATCTACCTAAATTAGAAGACACCCCTACCCAAATCAACAACTACCTTTTTTAAATAAATATTAAGTCTTGTTACAACTTATAAAAATAGGGGATATGTTACCTTTAGACTTTAACCCTAATAAATTGAGTCCCATAATTAGTAGGAGGACCAAAGCCCTCTCAATAATGACCAAAATCCATCTATAAATTCCATTAGTAGGAATAAATCAGTCTTAGAATCTATCAATGAGAACTACTCTCAATAATGACCAAAATAATAGATGATTACCATCTTTAGGGCCAACCTCAATCCCAATATGGATTTACACCTACAAGTCCATTACATGAAATCTTTTGAATAAATTATTGAAAATGGAGTCCAAATTGAAATAGAACTTATTTCTAAAGGACTTATCAAACTTTCCCATGAAGATAACCAAGGACAAAGTCAAACTAATAATCCCAAGGTCTTTAATAAGAATATGAATTAGTAGGTGATGGGGTAATAAATGATACATCCCAAACATCACCATACCTAGGGATCAACCAAGACAAGAAATGAAAATTAGAACTTATAATCCTTTACAGAAATCCTTTGAAGTAATATTTCACAATTTAGTCACCACAAACATGATAGTGTTACCATAGACCAAACCATTTCATGAAAACATACTAAAATTAACATAGTATAAGGAACATGAGTATTATGAATTTCGCAATATAAAATGTCAATCCATGAATAAATGCATGAAATTAAATAACTATATCCAAGACTTAATTAATTGTGGAGATGTATAAATAGAAGGTAACGCATCCACATCAAAAAAACAAAAACTTAGGGATACACCAAGATACCTTTCCAAAACATGACTAACCTCATTCACAAATGAACCAAGGGAAAAATCAAACAAATAACATCAATTCCAAAAACTCTACCCATCTATTTGATGTAATCATTAGTTATATCTAATACATGGATAATCACATTGCAACCATCAAGATCAAAACCCAATATTGTGCAATTAAAACTAGGCACACAAAAATCATTATCCCAAGGCCTCATCTACCCACTTATGAAGGCAAATACAACATAATTAAGCAACTTGAGAAAACAACTACCCAAATATCTATTCTAGACCTTCTCAAAACATCCACTATTTAGAAAGATATATTATATAAAATTTTATAGGATTTAAGAGTCCCAAATGACATTAATCAATCCACATTCCAAGTGCTCATTGGACATTTGTCCTTGATCCATCAAATCACTTTTGACTAAAGCAAAATATCTCATGTGGATCCATCTCATAACTTACCCTTATACATAGAATCCATCATTACTAAACATAAAGTCAAAAAGGTACTTAAAAAAAATGGGCCTAGTCTATATATTTTAACTTTAACCTTGATGAAGCATCTATGTTATTCAACATTAACATTAGAGTCTAATACTATCATAATTAAATCTTATGAAAATGTGAAACATCAATTAGCATGAATGATACATCTTCCAATCATGGTAGAACCTATCACACATCAAACATTTCTCCATGTCTGTAATGTCCCCTTTTTAGCGTGATCTTGTTTTATGATGATTAGCCTATTATGTGACCTTCGTAGGCTGATAGCATGGATAGAGGGTCTTGGTGGAGCTTGGCTTGGCTTTGACTTAGTAGAATTTTTCTAGTTGGCTTTCGTTCGGGCTCCTTCGGACTTATATTGAGGGAGATATTAATATTTGATTGATTTAATTAAATATTTAATTATTTGGCCTATTTTTTAATTATGAAACCCTAATTAGGGAAAGCACACTTTTTAGAGGATATAAGGGTTTCTCATTGGAGGGAGTGCAAGATTATTAAGAATATTCATTGTTGAAGACAAATTTTGCTAAGTATTTTTTTGAGAAGACTGAGCCAAGGGTTTCCAGTATTCTTTTGCATTGGAGAACGTGCAATCTTCAATGTGT
Organism: Torreya grandis; assembly: GCA_037957365.1. NCBI lineage: Eukaryota > Viridiplantae > Streptophyta > Pinopsida > Cupressales > Taxaceae > Torreya > Torreya grandis. The sequence continues at coordinate 1,081,710 of JARHVA010003264.1, read as the reverse complement.
GCAATTTAGAGGTTGTGAGATATCAGCTGATCTATTTCCAGTTTGAGAGATAACTTCATACAAAAGTTATCACAGAGATTTACAGGTATTTATTTCATTAGGTTTTGATTCAAAAATTGTCCAAATAAAGCCTTTCCGTATTAGCGCCATATTTCTTGAGATCAGGCGTATAGTATATAGGCCATGCTATATTTTATTTGCTACTGTATAGAATCTATATAGATCCATACCAGGCTGTACCAGCTAAATCATAGATTAAATAAGTCCACTGTCAGTAGTTGTAGGCCGCAGGGAGCATAAAGACCGACATCAACCGACTCTCATACCGATGTCAACAGGTAAACTGACATCGGCAAAAATAACTGACCGACAAAGATCGATGCCAGCAGTAAATCGATCGACCATGGCATCATAACTGATTTTGGCAACTGTGTTGTTAAAATAGCAACCAGAGCCATGCCAGATCCAGTGTTTATTTCTAGATTGCAAAAAAAATAGGTTTTTAAGACAATATTTTATATTATTTTATTTGTGTGCAAGAGATATTTATTGTAATCATCTAAATTAAATAAGAAGATCAAAGTTTAGTTGGATGAAAGAGTACACCGCTATTCATTTATTTATTTGAATCTATTCAAATTTATCTTACAAAAATTGCATTTTCATTCATGCAAAAACGTCAAAGAAATCAAAATACACAAAACAATCCAAAACATACAGTTTCAGAATTCAAGGGAAACGGGGGTTTCTACAATGTCATTGATCTTAACCTCCCTTATAACATTATCCTTGGATGACCATGGATTCATGCCATAAACATAATTCTATCCACACTTTACCAATACATTAAATTCCCTCATTCTGGTATATAAGTTATAATTCCTGGTGACCCAAACCCTTTCATTATAGTAAATTTTTGGAAGGGAGAAATGGAAAAATAAATTATTTACCTATTATAGAAGATGCCTATGAAGCAAACAAATCCACAACAACAAAGTCACCAAAGCTTTCAAAATAATCCATCTAGATGATTTACCATCCACATCTTAAAACTAACCTTCCAAATCCACATATAAATACATATCCAAATCCATGTATAAATCCACATATTCCATGTTCAATATCATTGACAAGGATATGGGAAAATATGAGATCAAGGATACCTACCATTTATGAAAACTGCACGTTTCTCCGAAAATCCATGGTAGGCCTAACCCAAATAAGAAGAAAGCACAAATGTCCCATAAATTTGGTAAAACCTACTTTGTTAAGGAAGGAACTCTTTCAAAAAATAAAATTGAGGGTTCAAATGATTCATGGCTATACAATGATGGTTTAACAACTTAAATAAATAATGTGTAACATCATGAACTACAAAAGTAAAGTTCTCAATATCCACGAACAAGGCATCATAGAACCTATAATCTCCTAAGAAAAAAAGGAATATTCTAGCTACAAACCACCTAGTGGTGTTCCTTATGATTACATTAGTGAATTTTCCATGATTTTTGAGGAGTCCTCTTCTGACATTGAAACAAGTTTTGTTCATAGCCTTTAAGAAGACCTTACATCCACAAACCTCTTTGATGACACCTCCATTCTCACCCTTGAACTAAAGTATCTTAAACTGATAGATTATGATCATCAAGATCCTATACCACTCGACCTCTTCCAAAATGATGAGGCACTTATAAAATCATGGGAATCAAAGATAGTATTTTGTTGGGAGACCATAAAAAGGGTTTTGAAATTAGCTTAGACACATAAACATACTTTGGGGAACTTGAAGAGTTTTTTAGTCACATAAAGTCAAAAAATAAAATAAAATTGAAAAGTACAAATCCTTTAGTGAAAACCTATTTGAGTCACTATTGGATGAAAAAATTTAAAAATAAGGAACTAAAAAATGAGTCTATCAGTGAAAAACTCTTCAAGGTGCCAATAGATGAGGAACTCAACCATACCTATACACCAACATAGTTTTAGGATGGTTCCACATTATTAATTGAATAAATCATCGATGTGAACATTAATACAAAGGAAAACCCCCAAATTGTTAAGCTTACAACCACACTTAGTCTTAAAAATGAGATGTCTTAACCATTCTATTAATAAAATTTATAAATAATTTCACTTGTTTCTATATAGACATTTTTAGGTTAGATCCATACCTTGTAGTAGATCAATTATTGGTTCATGTAAATGCAAAATTTGTTAAGAAAAAAATTAAAAAAATACATCCCGAAGTGGAATTATTTGTCAAAGAACTGCAAAAACAAATGGAGGTTGGATTCATTAGGCGAATATATTACTCAAAATGGATATCTAATATTGTTCAACTCATAAAAAAGCCTATAGAGATCAGAGAGTGCATTTATTTTAGGGACATCAATAAGGCATGTCCAAAGGTTGACTTCCCTCTCCCTAACATAGACATGATAGTGGATTCAATAGTATGGCATGAGATGTTATCTTTTATGGGTAGGTTTTTAGGCTATAATCAAATTAAATTATGCATGAGGACCAACAAAAAACAACATATATCACATCATGGGGCATTTTTTACTACCAAGTCATGCCATTTAGCTTTAAAAACATGTAAAACCTATCAACAAATAATGAATGTCATATTCCATGATATGATCCATGGCATTATTGAATATTATGTAGATGATATATTTTCCAAATAAAAACCTAGGGCAAACTATCCTATAGTTTTGCATAAAATCTTTGAAAGGCTGAGGGAATATAAATTCTATTTGAATCCTAAGAAGTGTGTCTTTGTTGTTATTTGGGAAAAATCTTAGGATTCATTGTATCTAGAATAGGCATTTACGTTAATCTAGCTAAAGTAAAGGCCATAACATAAATTCCTCCTTCAAAAAATCTGAAATAACTTCACAACTTAAAAGGCAAAATCTAATCCATCAGTAGATTCATATCCTAGTTGTAAACAAATGTTAACCATTCACACATATTCTCAAAAAGGATATTTTTTTTCACTAGAATGAAGAATGTATACACACATTTGAACATATCAAACAATATATGAGAAATCCATTGTTACTATACATATCAACTACATAGTATGCCTTGGGAGATCTTCTAGCTCAACATGATGAACATAGACTTGAAAGAGTAGTATACTACTTGAGCATAAATTTGGTGTCCTATGAATTCAACTACACCACAATTGAGAATCCATGCTTGGATGTCATTTTTAATTCACAAAATCTATGACATTACATGCTTAATAATTAAATTAAAATAATTTCCAAAGTAGATCCACTCAAGTATCTCATATCCAAATAAAAAATTATAGGAAGGATGACCAAATGGGTGATATTTATTAGTGAAAAACATATTGAGTATGTAAACCAAAAATCTATTAAAAGATAAGTTTTTATGGATCAATTATCAAAATTACCTTGGACAAACAAGTAACCATTAACCATTGGCTTCCCAGATGAGTATGTCTTAACTCTTGACAAGTCATCACAATAGACACTATAATTTGATGGTTTATTCACCACCCATGGTTTAGGGGTGGGTATCATGTTCATTAAACTACAGGGTGATCTTGTTCCAAAGGCATTTCAAATTGGGTTTCCATGTACCACTAATATTGCATAATATGAATCCCTTATATAAAGGCTTAAAATAGAAATCCAATGGAGTAGTAAGCATCTATTAGTATATCCCCTATGGAACTGTATCCATTAGAAAATTCATAGGGGAAACCCCCTCTATGGAATTGTAATTGTTAGTCTAATCAACATTGAGTTACATTCCTTGTGTATTTTCTTGCAATACTTAATTGATGATGATAAATACCAAGTTTCAAGGTTGCATAAGTTAGAGCTCTTGGATGAGAAAAGGCTCCATACACTTGACCATTTCAAGAATATCAAAATATGCTATGTCATAGCTACAATAATAAAATTAAATAAAGATAATTTGAGATTAAAGACCTTGTCTTGAAAGAGAATCAAAAGAATACCAATGTAGAATGGGAAAAGAAAGAAAAATTTGAAACCAATAGTTGGCTAGATCCTTGTGTTGTCATATAAAAATATGCATCAGGTGCCTAAATATTGGCCATTGAAGATGGATAAGATCTCTATGAACCTATTAACATCATGCATCTCAAGTGGTTCCATACTGAAAGGCTCCCATGCTGTTGTAAAAAAAATCAAAAAAATCAAAAAATATAAAAAAAATCAAAAGAGAAATAAATGTCCAAAATTGAAAACCATTTTTATGGTGCTTTCGGCAAATACCATGGTGAAAAAAAAATTAGGGTGCTATGTGTAGTATTTATTATCTATAAGTACCTTTTACTTAGGAGCATCATCAATCCATCTCATTTTTTGTACCCACATCCAGTAAAACTCAATTCATCCTAACCATCCCTTTCACTAATTAATCCCATCTTTGCTAAGTGCATCCATCTAGAATCCCATTTTTACCTTATACATAAATATGAAAGAGGTATTGAACCATGTTTTATAAAAATATTAGTATGCTGACATTATTGCAAAAAAACTTTAAAAACATATGTTAGCTTGATATAACGAAGACTCTCTATATGACTCCTACTCAATGTAATCCTTATAAATTCATCTTTCATCCTTCACATCTTTCATCCTTCCATCCCACTATCATTCCATCCCCTAACCATATCGATTCCTAGTGCTATAACTAGTTTCCCCTTTATTCTTAGCTTAAGTGTCAGTCCAAATATCCATAAGAAATCCAAAACATCAAATATCCCATTAAATCCCAAAAACATTAGTAGATTCAAAATTTGTAATTTTTTTTAAAAATGCACTAAATACAAAAAAATAGGAAACATTAAAAAATTTAAATTAAAAAGTCATTTTTGTCTTATCCATAATCTAGTTAAAACCCTCGGTCCACTCTAAAATAGATCATTACATCCTCATTGAGATATATCATTCCCAATCTACCCCCTTGAATATATCATTTTTTGGGGAAAAAAGGCTATCATTGTCATTATCATCTCTCAAGACATAGGGATAAATTTTAATGAAAGGCACAAATAAAAATAATTTACTTACTTGCTTTTGTGTGTCTACTTGTTTGTTATCTACTTATTTTATGTTTTTTTTTTGTTTGAGTGTTTTATCTGTTCTTTCTTGTTCTTGTGTCAGTCCATATGCATATTAAAATAGAGTCATTATGACCTTTTATATCATGATGCCTCTTGTTGTGCACAATATTAAAAATAAGGTTACTCAAAATATTTGTAAATATATGAAAGAATAATAACTATTCATTCATACACACCTACATCATCACATTCCCTACAATCATTTATTTCCTAGACATTACATCTTGTTGCATTCCAAAATGAACACATGTGAAATTTTAGTCCTCGAAGTCAATTTGATCACAATTTATCAATTTTGGTTTAATTAGTTGTTATAAACATGCCATTTTTACAAAATGTGTTCAAATCTAAATGCATATTTTGAAATAACTTCTTAAGTGTTTGAAATATAAAAATATTGAGAGAATCTAAGTCTTTTATACCTTGTCAATTTCTTGATACTTATCTTGTAAGTCACAAAACCTAAATACATGCTAAGTATCCCTCAAATTCTTAAACCCCTCTCTATATCATTTGAGATCCTGACTACTTTCATACATCCTAGTGGAACTTGAGCTCCTCATTTACACACCTCAAAACCTAAGAGCTTTTTTTATATCCCTGTAGACTCTGAACCATGCATAAACAACCTAAAATTTTCACATTAGCTTGGAATTTACCCATGCATGTGTATGCTTCATCCCTCCTCCTATAATCTCCTTTATCACTCATTTATTTTTGCTTCATCTCCCTTCTCTCCACTCTCCATCTCTCAATCCCTAGCCATTGCTTACTCTCTTTTCTCTTGTAAGTGATCTATTCAATTTAGTTGTAGCCTGCTTTTAGGAGGTATTAGGGTTTTCTCCTTGGCATTTTCTTAGCATTTAAATCAATTTTAAGGTTTTGAAAATCTTTGTTACTAATTCATCCAAACCATAAAGTTGACTTGCATCCTTTGGGTTTTGAAATCTGCTCTCTTTTTTATTGGAGGTTCATATTCTGTATATAATACTTCATGATGACTATCATATTTTTGAAGCTAAACCAATATTTTTTAAGATTTTGACCCTTGCTAAGAATACAATGAAAATCTAACCCTTGCATCACATTACTTGGGATTCCAAGCTTTGCATAACATGTATCAATAATCTGAGCCTTACACAACATAACTATGAATCTTGAGCACTATAACACACATAATGGAAATTGACTCGTGTTCAACATAACATGATATTTATAAAGGTAGGGGTCAAGTAAAAAAAAATGAAATAAAATATAAATATAGTTGGGACTATTTTTGAAGAAATTCATTTTTTTTGAATGAGTGAATTCTTTTCCCTATTCATTATTCAACATGGGTCATAAATATAGTCCTAGTTCATAAGAAAAGTAGAGAAAATAGGATATGTATTAAATTTTAGAATTTGAATCAAGCATCCTTGAAAGGTAATTATCCATTTCCTATCATGTATTAGGTTCTCTAAGCATTGACAAGTTTAGAAATACTTTCTATGTTGGATGGTTTCTCATATATAATTAGATATAATTTTCCCAAGAAGATCAACACAAAACTAATTTCATAACTCCTTGGAGTACATTTTCATACCAAATAATGATATTTGGTCTCATCAATTTAGGAATGCTATTTTAAATGGACAAGAACGTCACCTTCAATGATCTTAAGATTAAAATATTTTTGGTTTACCTAGATGATTTGACAATGTTATAAAAAGGGAGAGAAGACCATTATACTTAATTCTAACCATCATGGTCCTTAGGAGGAACCTACTCATATGTCTGATTGGGATATGTGGCATGCTCTGAATGGGTTGGGCTCCCCCAGGCTTTGACATCTCTAGCAAGACTAGGAGATTTGATGCTATGAAATAGGGCTACATAGTGCATTCTAACTAGGTTAGGCTCCTTGGGCTCTAACATCTCTAATAGGATCAAGATATTGGCTACTCTAACATCGAGCTATATGGGAAGCTCTAAATAGGCTAGGCTCCCCTAGGTTCTGACATCTTTGATAGGACCAAGAGACTAGTCATTAACATTATACTACATGGCATATTTTAACTAGGTCAACCTCCCTTAGGTTTTAACATATCTGATAGGACCAAGAGACTGGTCACTCTGACATCAAGCTACATGGTGCATTTTGACTAGGCCAGGCTCCCTTGGGTTCTGATTTCTCTGATAATAATGGGAGATTAGATACTCTAACATCAGGCTATGTGGCACATTCTGATTGGACTGGCTCCTTTTGACTCTAAAATATTTGATAGGATTAGGAGATTGAATTCTCTAACATTGGTCTATGTGGCATATTTTGATTATGTTGGGCTCTCCCAAGCTCTAACATAACTAACAAGATTGGGATACTAGTCACTCTAACATCAGGTTACATGACACATTTTGATTAAGTTGGGATCCCCTAGGATCTGACATCTCTAACAAGACTGAGAGACTGGTCACTTTGAAATTAAGCTACATGGCACATTATAACTAGGTCAAGCTACCCCATGTTTTGACATATCTAATAGGATTGAGAGACTGATCATTTTGACATCAGGTTACGTGGTGCCTTACGACTAGGTCAGGATTCAACATCTTTGCCAACCACCACATTGATCTTATCTGATGTCCCATTTATTCTTATGAAACCCATGAAAAATACTAACTAAAAATTAAAATATGTGTAATCAATTAATAACTTATTCAACCATCAGTTAAGCTTTGAAGTGTTGTGTAGGATGTCAGGCATGTCACTCTAGGAACTTATTTTAAAATCTAACTTGTAAGGTTAGAGATCTAAGTCTTCAAATCAATAAAGCCTACTTGTCATAAAATATATGAGGTTTTCCATTATTTTCTCCATATACTTTTGAGGTTCATGTAATGGCTCAATTGGTCAATATAAAATTGTAAGTTCAAGAAACTCAGGTGATACAAGATTTCAAGGACCTAGTTTAGGTGAAGCTATTTAAAATGAAATAATGGATCCAGGATATTTAGTTTTGATGCTTTCAAATTATGGATCCCCCATTTATATTAAAATAGGGTGTGTTGGCCACAACAAATGGCAACTTCCATGGGAAAAATGATGATAAGCACTTAAAACCTGACTAGTTAATTTTTCGCTCCTACATAAAACGTAGACTATAAGAGAGATCTTCATACATAGTAGATAAAGGCACTAAATTCATGTAATAGAAAGTGTCATACTAATCCTTTATCCTATAGATAGCTACCAATGTGTGTAATAAATGATTCTCAATTTTCTCATCTAATTTTGGACTCTACTCAAGTAACATAGGTTGAATCAGGGATTATGCTTCTTCAAGGGCATTAATGGTTTAATGGCTTAGGGGGGGATGACATGGGCATTTTTATATTACCATATTGGCATACATATCCTTAAAATTGATACCTATAGTCATATTCAAGGCCTTGCTCCACTACCAACCAAGCCAGAAAGCCTACAATGGAGGTTGCCTGAATGGCCCTTTTGAGGAAGACTCAGAATTTAGATTCTACATGTTTTTTCTATATTTTTCCAAGATTCCTTATGAAGATATTTTTTCCTTTTTATTTTTTTAGTCTCATCTATTTAGGGTTTGAGACCAATCTAAGGGCAAAAGGATGATGAGGAAGCTCTGAATATCCAATTGGTCCTTTATTAGTTTGAATGTCTTGTCTTTGCCTGAGATGTTAAGTATAGCTTAGTGGATCTATTTAGATGTGGGATGTTATAAAATACACTCATTTATCTTAAAATCATTGGCCTCCTAGATTTAAAATGTAAAAAGGTTTATTTACCATCCTTTATTTGTTCAGATTAGAGATTCAACCTAGGTCCCCTAATTCTCAACACTTCTCCCTAGGCTTCGACCATCACATGGAGTGGCTACTTAGCAAGGATGGGTGCCAAATGAACATAGAAAAATTAAGGTGCAAACAAAAATTAAAAAACACAAAAGAAAATAAACCACACAAAACAAATAAATACATAACAAAATAAAACTAATATAATATATATTTTACAAACCCTTACCTGGATTATTCAAAAATTATGTTGGACAAGATAATTGAGAAATAGTGTTTTAGGAACGTCTATTTAATGGAAATGGAAAATAATTTCCCTCAAGATCTTTGAGGTATAAGGCATTTAAACCTAGGATTTTGGCTATTTGATATGGTTCAATTGAGATGGGATCAAATTTTGAATGTTGGCCCTTCTTTTTGTGAGCCTTGTCCCACATTAGGACTAGGAGGTTATAAAGGTCTTAATTTTAGCTCTTTTATCAAACCATCTTTTGACTTTATCTTGATGTTTTTAAAAGCTTAATATAGCTTCATCTTGGGCTTCCTCTAACTAAATCATGTCTAGGAGTCTGGAATTCAGCTTATCATTTGGTTCCTTGAATTTTTGCATGAATTTATAAGTTAGAATCCTATGCATGATCTACATGATCGACTTGAGTTCATAAAATAAAAGGAAAGGAGAGATTTTAAAGGCTTATTTACACCTAGTGTGGTTAACCCATAGAGTGAGATTTAGTAATGAGTTACATTCCTAGGGCTTCTCTCCAACTAACTTCTTGATGGCATCTATTAAATTTTTCTTGGTAGACTCCACCAATATATTCCCTTATGGGTAATGATTGGATGATAACTTTAGCCTGATTCTATTGTCATAGGCCCATTCTATGAATTTTTTAGATTAGAAGGTAGGACCATATCACACACCAAGGAGATGGAGACCCCAAAATAGGTAGTTATGGTACTTTCTAGGAGATTGATGACTTTGGCAATAGTTTTTATTTTAGTTAGAACTACCTCAAACCACCTCATGTAATAGTCTATGCCTATGAGGATAAACTTATGGTTGATTGATGAATTAGGATTAATGTTTCTAATGAAATCCAATCTCCATTGGGAAAATGGTGTTGACTCCATGATGGGTTGAAATGGTATTGTCTCTTGGGTTTCTCTTTTGGTAAAGGTTTGGAATGATTGTAAATGTAAACATGGGCATGAACATATTTGAATAGTGTAGGCCAGTAGTATCTTGTTGAAGAACTTTGTGTGCCATGGCATTTGTTGCAAGGTGACTATCTCCTAGTTTTTCATATAAAATTGCCATTATTTCTTTGTCTACCTTTCATGACATGCATCAAAGGTAGACTCCTCTGTGATTCCTTATGAAGAGAATTACCTTCTTTAGTATGTATTGTGCAACCTTCAACTGGAGGGCCTTCTTATGTGTATGGTTGAGTCCCATAGGTTTGTTTTCATAGAGTATAAAGTGCGTGACCAAGGCATACCATTATGATTGTAGCACTATCCCTTAGTCTACGTGGTGCATAATTATTCTTAGATATATCTTAGTTATTAGTTGGGTAAGGCCATGTCCTTTAACAAATTTGGCAAGTTTGATTTCTAAGTCATATTATTGTAATTTTGTCATCCATTAGCCTCTACATTCACCCAACTCATTCTACCCCAGCATTTACTTTATTATCAGGTATGAGACAATTATGTGCACCTTGTTCTTGAGGATGTATTGTCTAAATTTATTTACATCCTTGACAAAGGTGTAGGCATGTTTGTCAAGGGTAGAGTATCTCATCTTGACATCCTTAATATTGGTGCTCATGAAAAAAATAGGGTGTTATTCTCCCCTAATCTCTAGGTGAGGTAATAATCAATGGTGTGTTTGGAAGCAAAGGGGGTAGATATATAAATATTGCATATATTCTAGGTTGATGATAACCAGGGCTTGCATAATGGTGTCTTTGATATCCTAAAAAGATTTATTTGATTCAACATGCCATTATACTTTCATGTACTATTTCAATATAGCATTCAAGGTTTTTACAATTTTATAAAATCTATAAATAAACTTACGCACAAAGTTAATTTTTCCAAAGGATTTCAATTCTTTCTTACTATTAGGTAAAGGTAGTCTAGAAATTACATTTGCCCTTTTAAGATCGATAGTAATACCTTCTTGTGTGACAATGTGACCTAGAATATTACCTTTGGTGACACTAAATATGTTCTTCTTTAGGTTTAAGAAAATGCCATACCTTTTGCATCTTTTGAATACTTTTTCCAAGTGGTATGCATGATCTATCTTGTATTTCAAAAACATAGTTAGATCATCCATATAAATTATTATGCTTTTACTAATTAGTCCTTAAAAATCCAAGTCCATTGCTTTTAAGAAATTTATGCCAATGTTGATCAACTTGAAGGGCATTAATTTATAAGCAAATGTGCCCCACTTAGTGGTGAAGGTGGTATTGTCCCTTCCTTTAGAATTAACTAAGACCTGGTTGTATCTTAAAAATTTGTACAAAAAGGACATCATCTAAGATCCACTCACCATTTGTATTACTTCATCCAAGGAAGGGAACAAGAAATCATCTTTATTCGAGGCTCGTTTAAGTTTTAAAATTCTACACATAGGTGGATTTATTCATTTTAATTTCTCATATGTACTAGGTTGGCCACCCAAGATGAGTGGAAAACTAGGGAAATTATCCCTTTAAAAAGTAACTTATGGACTTCTTTGTGTATTAATGGCTCCATGATTAGGTTTATCAGTCTTTGTCTGTGACTAAATGGTTTATGACTAGGTTTGAAGGGAATAATGTGAGTTATCACTCTTAATTCAAAAACCTTGAGGTCTCCATAGGCTCAAGCAATTACATCTTTATATCTCAACAGTAATTTTTGTAACTGATCCAATTCATATTTTATCCAGTCAAGACCTATATTGGCCATCTAGGGATTTTTTACAGGGCCAAGGTTGATGACTTGAAACTTTTGGTCCTCTAACTTGATTTTTTTTGCTTGGAATGTGGGGTCTAAAGTATCGAACACTCTTTATAATGAAATCATTTCCTTTGGGATTTGATTCCCATGAATGTTAAGATCCTATCTTTATCCATCTCATTTATTGGGTTGTCTCTATCTTTCTCATCTATAACTTGGGTCTCAAATATTCCCTTATTATTGATAAATTTGATGATCTATTGCTAATCTTCAAAGACCTAAATTTTTATCACATTGTCAAGGATAGAGAGACATGGGATGAGTTCCATAGATAACTCTTTAAACTCGATGTCATCTAAGGGAGTTAAGTTTGCTTTTGTAGATGATAGTGAGTTGGCGACATGGTTTTCCTCCTGAGGGATAGCGATGATATTAAATGTGATAAACATTTAGATTAGGTCCCAATCCATATGCTCATACCTCTTAAGGTATGATATATTGCATTGAAATTTAGTCTTTTTTTACCACCATCTCAGAGTCACTAGATAATATTAGTTCATTTTCCTTGTGTTTTAATGTAAATTGCAAACCTAGGATTAGTGCTTTTTATTTTACTAGATTATTTGTATAGGGAAACTGCAACCTATATGATGTTAAATGTTTCCTCCCTAAGGGTTCTATAGGTAGAACATCAACCTCACTACCTTATTTGAAATGAGATCCATCTATATAGAGAGATCATAGGTTGGGAAAGTTTTGGCGATGGCTAGCTTGGTCTTTGGGTAGTTTTGTGCTCAGTGTGTAGATTCCTAGATTTGAGGATACTAGGTTTACCTTCTCATTATTGGAATTATACTCAGTTATCATGTGTTTCATGTGAGGTTCTCTATTTATGTAGATTTGTTTGTCCACTCCTCTCCATGATAACCAAATATGGGATAAATCTATGGCCATACACCCATTTAGGGCATTGGACCAATTTATACTGAGGAGCATGTCATAGGCTTCAAAAATTTCCACCACTTAGATGTCTATGAAGTGTTGAATCCTAAGATTGAAATCCAACTGTATGTGGACATTAATTAGTTCCCATATCAATTTCACTTAGGACTTATTGAGTTAGAACACTACCTTATCCAAGTTAATAGGGACCAATGTGAGCTTCTCACATATGCCTATCAGCATTACATTGGCTGAGGATCCTGAATCTACTAGGAAATTATGTAGATTCTTTCCAAACAACTGAATGGTTAAGAAGAAAGGGGGCACATTCATCTCATTCTTGTTAATGAGCACATTGGTATGGGTTTCTCTTATTTTTGTCTAGATTGGTTAGGTCAAATTATGAGTCAAAGATTTTAGAAAGAGATCATGTTGCTCAATGATTTGAGTAAGCTCATGAAATGTGATGTTGGCTTGGATATTCTTCATGTGTTCCACTATGTTATAACCTCCTTTACTTTATACCGGTGGGGTATCCATGGGAGTATTAGGTTATTTAGGTCCTGTAGGTGGGGGGTCATTCATGTAATACATTTTTCTAGTAATAGTAAACTTTCACAAGTTTACGTTTGTTTTGGATGCCAAGATTTTCGATTCATCCTTTATCCCAAGATTTTATTTTGGTTGCCTAGTTGATTAAGGTCATCTTTTATAGTGTTAAATTATACCCTTATGATCATGTTCTTCCACATTACTTAGGACCTTTATTTATGAAGTAATTGCATGTTGAAACTTGCCTCGTGGTCATGAAGGACATGGAATCTATTTTTGATAAGTTGTACCCTTACTTTGTAGGTTGATCATGAACATTAGGAATATGTGGTCTTATAGCAAAATATATAATTAAGGGGTTATATGTGGTATGTTGGTATTATTCATCTTGGTTAGTGATTTAGTTTCAAAAATGAGTGGATTATGTTTTTGAATATTAAATATAAATAAATAAAATAATTTTGAACTTCACCAATTCTCTATGTTCATAAGACTAATAAGTGGAATTTTATTATCTCTTTAATGTATTAGGGTGAATAAATATTAAAATGTGAATTAAAGACATTTTGTCTTAAATAAAATGTTTTTATTTAAATTTTTATGATTTTAAATTGAATGTTTGCACATGGACAACTATGGCATGTTATAGCTAATGATATGTATAAGGGTTGGTAAAGTGGGTTGGTTATGCCCAACGCCACCCAAGTTTGAATTCATAGACATTTATAGTCTAGATGTGGCCATTTGAGTTTAATCAGTGGTTTCAAGTGATGAAGTTCTAGCCATTTATATTTTTTTAATAATTCTCAGGGACTAGGCCCCTATTTTGTGCCCCAGAACTAGTTTGTATCTCTAGTCAAAATCTAATATTGATTTTTTAAAAACTATGGTATATTATAGCCATGAGAGGGGAAATTTAAATGTAAAATTGGTTATAAACCATGTTAAAATTAATAAATTTATCAATAATTAATCCTATATGGGGTTTAACCAACCTTGGTGTGGGGTTTAGTTAACCCACAAACCTAAACCTAAGGTGTAAATTTGGATTTAGTCTTAAAGGAAAAATTTTGAATAATATAAATGACATGTAATGCATTATTTTTAATGTGATTTTGGGGTATAACCTATTATAATCATATCCAATGAGATGGGGGAGAATTATTTCCCTTAAAACAATCATTTGATTTCAATTACCATTCATGAAGCATTCATTCAAACACATACATCAACCACTGCATAAACAAGCATCCACATAAGCATACAACATATGAACACAAGAGATGTGTGGTAAACCCTCATGGGGGATAAAACCCAATAAAAAATATCTTAGACTATATTCCTATAATAAATGATTCAATATTTATTGAGGCACCAACCCCATAAGGAGCACCAACCCCTCACTAGTCAAGCACCAACTCAACTAGTTTTTTAACAAGCACCAACTTGCAAGGAGGCACCAACCCCCTAGGTGAATTAGAACCAAATTATCCACATAGAACCTCTTACTAAATTTGGACATTTTTTTCTCAATAAAATGATGATTATCACCTTCATTTTTTCTTCACACTCTTTAATCTCTCTCAAACAACCTTCTAGTCTTCCTCACTCAATATGCCTCTTACTAGGCTTATTAGGTCAACTAACTTTGACATCCACAAGTAGTAGCTCTATTGTATATTCATTATATTTTATATATCTTATTTTTATGGTATTTAATACCTCATAATTATTCACAATATTCCCTCTTCTTCACTCATTGGTGTCTTCTCTATTTCACACATAATTAGGCCAATTAGGCCTTGTATAAATACTAGCCACTTGCTCACATACTCTCTATCATCCAAAGCACTAATCCATTATTTTTAGACCCAAAAAATTTATTATGACATGTTAAACACAATAATAAACCAAAATATTATCACCATTAGATCTTCCAAACTCACTTAGACCACCTTCTCTTCTTCTAGGCCTAATAGAGACCTAATGCATTTGGTTTATCTTTTCCATAGAACAACTTGAACCTATATGGCCCAGATTCCATCACCAAAGAAAAAAAACATTTTAAAAACTTATATTAAAACCTAAAATAACCTCATATATGCACAATAAGTCATAAATCCTTTGCTCACACCTTGAAAGCACCATTAGGCCTTAAAGACCTATTAGGCCTAATTACCCCAAAAAAAATGTCATCAAAGATGAAGCTTAAACAACTTGTAGACACATATGGTAGGAAAAATAAACATGTGGATTGAAAATTAATTAACTTAATTTTATCATATAAATAATTATACTCCATCACTTAGGCTCTAAATACTTAGGAATGCCTTATCAAAAATCTTACTCAGAACTACCAATTTGCTTAGAACGTAGTCATTGGTAATTTGACTTTAGACATAAATATAGGTGCTTTAAAACAATTAAAATGAATTTATAATATCACATGGAATATATATAACATAAAAATATTATTTTTACACTTATAAAGTAGGCATAATGACTCAAGAACATCAATCTTACTTAAACAGAAAATTGCCTGAATGCTCCAAAACATAGTCCTGATGAATGTTATCTTCAGCTCCTATAAGAACACTTCCAATAAATATCATCACATAAATATTTACTATGTTACATATTTAAAATAATAAAACATATATATCATAATTTATAGTGTCAAATATTGGTACTATATACCAATTTGTTGACCTTCTCTCTCACAATCGTTACACAGTCAGATAAGCCATTTTGGCTTCCATATTTTAACTTATTAAACTAACTCTCAACCTTAAATAAAGAATGTATAGGTCATATAGGTCATAAAAAACAAAATAATATTCATTTTATACTTCATATAAGTGCAGAGAGCCTTCAAATCATCACTCTCACATGCTTATTTAGAACTACCATTCTACCTTGTGGACTAGTCATGATGATTTTGCATTCCAACACCTATGTAGACACAATAAATAAGTAATAATGAATTAATATGATATTTATATATATATATATATATAACATATAAAAAATCAATGATATATATTTTTAATGATAAATATGGGATATATGGACCAATCTCTGAACTTACACCTTCTTGGTCTCATCTTCACTAGACAGGTCATCTTATGAATAACATTTTTAGCATTTTCAATGACCTCCAAAACATCTAACAAATATGGACATGTGTTACAGGTATTAAACAAAAAAATCATGCAATTGGATCAATTCCTAACCAATGACAACTCATCCTTAATATCATTCTCACTTATGCCTGGTTTTCTCATTAGGCCTTTTTAGTGATAGGTCAACTTTCATGACCAGTTTAGCATATTTAAGGAATATAAATTGCTCAAAAATCACCATTAAAATTAATTTAAATTCAAAATATTCAACTTCCATCCATTGTACATCTTTGACTCAGTTAACCCTACCTACTATACCAAATTTCTGAGAAATAAGGGGTTTCTTTTAGCTTTCAGTCACTCTTATGATAGACTAATGCCACTTAGAGGTATTTGGGAGAGTCATATACATGATCTAATCATCAAAATAGGCCATCAAATCCATTATAATCTATTATATCAATATTTTCCATATTGGGTCACTTTTAGGGTTTTAGGAAGGTTTAGACTACCTTCCACTCTTAACAATTATTCATAAAGGATTGCCCTTCAACTCCAAAACTAATGTTAGTAAAATAAACCTAGGACCCTTCCAAAACTACCATAAACTATTAAATACCCCATGCACAATTTTCACATACCAACGAGCACAAAAAAAACCTTGTCGGGTATGCAACACTCCATTCTAACACTTGAGATAACCTCAACACCAATTTTTATGATTTTTCATTTAGAATTTGACCTCATAATTGGTTAACACACTTTATAAAATGTCTCATGCCTATGATAATTCTATAATGAGCACTATCACCTTATAAATATAACTTGACCCCTCATTAGGCCACACTAAGTCTCTTTGATCACTAGGCCTAAACCAATAAGTTACATTTAGACCTTGAACACACATTGAAAAATATTGAACTACTCTCAACACCTCATAATAATGTCATAAAACCTCATACAATGATCATAAAATACCAATATTATTATTATAAGCCTTAGACCACTCACCTCATCATGCTACTAAGCTTTTGCATTCTCATTAGGCTCTTCATGCAAAGACTAAGCCAAGAGCTGACCTTAGAGATCTTAGGAAGACTTATTTGCCTAATTATCATGATTAAATAGATTTATACACTCTTTCATGCCTTTATTGACACAATGCAAAAGCTTCATTATGCTTCATGCATACACCTTCTCACAGGGCTAGACGAGGCTTCTCAAGACACCTAGTATTCAAAGACTTGAACTCAAACAAGCTATATCACATAGATATCAACCAATAACATTATTTAATCAATATTATGTAAATAAAACACTACTCTCAATAAGATCATGAGCTTTTTACATCACAATAATGAGCCAAGACCTCATACAGAACTCAAAGACTATTAAACCATGCTCAAGTCATCATGAATACTCACCATGGAACATCATAAGAACGTCTCTAAGACATCAATAATACTCACAAACCTTTTAAATTAATGATAAAATTAATGCCTCATCAATCACAATAATAGGATCATACCTCAACAATATCCCCCTTTGTCTTTGATGGCAAACACTCTAACAAAGCAGATCATTTTGATCTCCTCAAGCTAGATCTCCCCCAAATTGGTATTTCTCCCAATCTGGGCTTTCTTCCCCTTTGACATTAATGACAAAGGGTCATATTTTATAATAATACCATTTGATCCTTGGACTTGAAACATGCTTTCTCCCCAAATAAGATCAATCTTCCTTTGATCAACCAAATAGGAGCTCATCTTATAGAAGTACTCAACCATGTTCTCCTTAAGCTTATGCATACCTCAAACACATGAAGCTCACTCTCCTTGCTTGATATCTAGAAAAAATTGAAGAATTAACTCCCCCTTTTATAAAGTATCTTCTTAGTAATGATATTCATTTTTAATAACCAGAAACTCAACACACAGGAATAAGGAAACTAAGAATCATCTTAGACACATGCTTCTCCTAACACCATGCATACCATTTTTAGATGAACTCCGAACACACTACTGCTCACCTTGTCCTTGACATGATTGAAAATAATTGATCATACTTAGAATACTCATTTGGATACCTCACCTTGACATCCATTGAAGAAGTTTCCCTTGTTTTTCAACAAAACTTATAGCTTTGTTAACAAACTACAAATGGTCTTCATAATCTCATTGGTCTTCCATGCCAATTTATAACTCATATGCCTTCTTAGAACTCACGATCAATTTGAATTCCTATTTATGTTTCAAAATCCATCATGACTCAGACTAGCTCATAATAACTTCCACATAGAAAACTTTTATTTAGGTCTGTGAGACCTCATTCTTTGTGGTAAAGCTTTATCAAACATTCTTCATGAAAAATACAATTAAGCATCTCTACATACAACATTCATCAAACTCTATCAAAACTACTATGGTATATCATAACTCTGAGTAAGAGTACTCTAATCAATATTTTTTCACATACTTTGTCAAGGACCTCATACACTATCCATATGCATTACATGATCCTAATGTCACCTTGACATTCATCAATATCACTCAAATCCACATGATTCATTTCAAGATACTCCATCTGATGTTCATTAAACTCCACAAGTCTTTATACACTTAGATGCATATTCAAATATTGCAAACACTAAAATGAATAAAGTGAACATAAAACAATATCCCCCTTTGTTCTTAGACTTGATATTACTTGCTTATATTAGGGCTATCAAACCATACTATACAAAACAAGTTATCTGATTCTTGATTGAAGACATATTCATCCACACATGATATTCTACTAATGATCAACAAACTTCATGAAACATATGTCATTAAACATTGATCTTTTTGGTCCTAGATAGCCTCTTTCAATGATCAATAGCTTGTCACAACTTATACTTCTAGTTTTCCTTTCTCATCTATAATACTTGACATCTTTAGGTTTGAATTTTGACTTGGCTTCTACATAATCCTTCTGAGCTGGTAAAGAAAACTTTTAGCATTATTTTAAATATAAATTATGTCCTACAGTAGTAAATAACTCACCTCGGTTTATGATTTGATCATGACTCATCTTGTCAACCTTCTTGTTCTTAGTTAACTCTATTAGTATCATTAATCTTTGGTAGACCATCACTATAATGATGAAAAATACTGTCATCATCATACTTCAAGCTTATGATTCTGAGGATCACCTTTAGGCTATTAGGCCTCTCTCAAAGGACTAGATATGAGACCAATTTTTGGAATCATAGCCATTAGGTGGGTGAATCAGTTCCCTTAAAATAATCATTCAATTTCACTTAGCATTCATATAGCATTCATTCAAACAAATACATCAACTAATGTGTAAACAAGCATCCAAATAAGCATACAACATATGAACATAAGAGATATGTGATAAAACCTCATGGAGGATAAAACCCACTAAAAAAAATCTTGAAATATAGTCATATAATTAATTATTCAACATTTAGTGAGGCACCAACCCCTCACTAGTCAAACACCAACTCAACTAGTCCTTTAACAAGCACCAACTTACAAGGAGGCACCAACCCCCTAGGTAATTCAATACCAAATAATCCACATAGAACCTTTGATAAAAAAATTTACACCTTTTTCTCACTCATTTTATGATGATCACCTTCATTTTTTATTCACACTCTTCAATCTCTCTCAAATAGCCTTCTAGGCTTCCTCGCTCAATATGTCTCTTATTAGGCTTATTAGGTCAACTAACCTTGACATCCACATGTAGTAACTCTATTATATTTAATTTATCCTCTTCTAATGGTATTAAATACCTCTTAATTATTCATAATCTATCCTCTTCTTTGCGTATTTGTGTCTTCTCTATTTTACACACAACTAGACCAATTAGGCCTTGTATAAATACAAGCCACTTTCTCACATACTCCCTCTATAAACCAAAGCACTAATCCATCAGGGTTAGACCCAAAAAAATTATTAAGACCAAATACACACAATATTCAACCAAAATATTATTACCATTAGGTTGGACAAATTCACTTAGATTACCTTCTCTTCTTTTGGACCTAATAGAGACCTAATGCATAGGTTTATCCTTTCCACGGAACAACTTGAACTTCTATGGCCCAAATGGCCCTCACCAAAGAACTCAAACATTTAAAACACTTATATTTAAACCTAAAATAACCTCATGTATGCTCAATAAGTCACAAATCCTTCGCTCACACCTTGAAATCACCATTAGGCCTTAAAGACCTAATAGGCCTAATTACCCCAAAAACATTATCTTTAAAGATGAAGCTCAAAAAACCTTTAGAAACATATTCTAGGCACAATCCAAATATTTATGAAAACTTAATGACCTCATGGTTATAATAAAAATAATTATAATCCATCACTTAGGCTCCAAATACTCAGGAACACCATATCAAAAATCTTACTCAAAACTGCCAATTTGCTCAAAACCTAGTCATTAGTAATTTGACTTCAAACATCAGTATAGGAACTTTCCAACACTCCCGATGTATGTATAAGATCCCATGACATCTATATAACATAACCATATTCTTTTTACACTTTAAAACTAGGCATAATGACTCAAGAACATTAATCTTACCAACACACAAAAAACTACCCAAATGCTCCAAAACATAGTCCTAATGAATGTTGTCTTCAGCACCTGCAAGAACACTTCCAAGACATTTCAGCACATTAATAGTTCCTATGTGATATATATATATATATATATATATATATATATATATATAACACACTAAAACATATATATCACAATTTATAGTGTCAACTATTGGTCTTATATATTAATCTATTGACCTTCTCTCTCATAGCACTTACACAGTCAAATAAGCCATTTTGGATTCCATATTTTAACTTCTTAAACTTACTCTCAACCTTATATAAAGCATGTATATTTCATATAGGTCCTCACTCCATATTTTATGGTTTAATATTTTAAACTTAATATAAACCTTATATAAATCATGGATTCCATATTTAATGTTTTATGTAAGTGTAGAGAGCCTCCAAATCATCAGTCTCACTTGCTTACTTAGAACTGATATTCTACCTTGTGGACCAGTCATGATGATTTTGCATTCTAACACCTATGTAGACATAATTAATAAGTCCTAATGCATGAATATGGTCTTTATGTATCTTTATAACATGTCAAAATACAAGGATATAGAGGTATAATGGAAAATATGGGATATATAGACCAATGTCTTAACTTTACACCTCCATTGTCTCATCTTCACTAGACAGTTCATCTTGTGAACAACATTTTCAATGAATTCCAAAAAATCTAACCAATATGGACATGTTTTATAGGTATTAAAAAAATCCTCATGCAATTGGATCTATTACTAATCCATGACAACTCATCTCTAATCTAATTCTCACTTATGCTTGGTTTTCTCACTATTTTTCTCACTAGGCCTTTTTAGTGATGGGTCAACTTTCATGATCAGTTTAGCATATTTAATGTGTATAAATTACTCATAAACCACCATGAACATGAATTAAAATTCAACATCTTAAATATTCATCCACTGTGAAACTTTGATTTAATCAACCCTACCTATTATACCAAATTTCTAAGAAATCATGGGTTTCGTATAGCTTTCACTCACTCTTCTGATAGACCAATGCCACCTGGAGGTACCTAAGAGAATCTTTTACATTATCCAATCATGAAAATTTGTCATCCAATCCATTATAATCCATTTATATCAATATTTTCCATATTGGGTCACTTTTAGGGTTTTAGGAGGGTTTAGATTGTCTTCCACTCTTAACAATCATTCATAAAAGATTGCCCTTCAACCCAAAACTATTGATAATAAAATACACCTAACCTTCCCCAACTACCATGAACTACATTGGACCCCATGCATAGGTTATATGTGCCAAAGGGCACAAGAAAAACCTTTTCATGTCTACAACACTCCATTCTAGCACTTGAGAGAACTTCAACACCAATTTTCATGCTTTCTCCTTTAGAATTTGACCTCAAACTTCATCAACACACTTGATACAACCTCTCACAACTTTTATAATTCTTTCATGAGCACCAACACCTTTAAAATAGAACTTGACCCTTCATTAGGCCACACTAGGTATCTTTGCTTACTAAGCCTAAACCTATAAGTTACATTTAGGCCTTGAACATACCTTGAATCCTATTGCACTAATCTCAACACCTCATAATCATGTCATACATCTTCATACCATGATAATACACTACTAATCTTCTTCTTATAAGCCTTACACTGCTCACCTCATCATGTTACCAATTATGTGCCTTCTCGTTAGGTCTCTTCATGCAAAGAATAAGCCAAGAGCTGACTTTCGAGCTCTTATGAAGACTTATTTTCTTCATTCTCATACTTACATAAATTTATACACTCTCTCATGCCTTTACTGACATAATTTAACAAGCTTCACTATGCCTCATGCATACACCTTCTCATAGGGCTAGACTTGGCTTCTCAAGACACCTAGTATTCAAAGACTTGAACTCAAACAATCTATCTCCCAAAGATATCAACCAAGAAAATTATTCAATTAGTATTCTATGAAAACAACACTAATCTAAATGGGCTCATGATCTTGATACATCACAACAATGAGCCAAGACCTCATACAAAACTTAAAGACTATTAAACCATGCTCAAGTCATCATGAATACTCACTATGCAACATCATAAGAACATCTTTGGGACATCAATGATACTCAAAAACTTTTTACATCAATGAAAAAATTAATGTCTCATCAATCACAATAATAGTATCATACCTCAACATAACCACCACCCCGTTGGGGTCATGGATAATTATGACTTTTGACTACTATGGTCCACTCAGGGGATAAGAAATAATGGCTTGACTCCCTTCTCCACTTTATTTATATTATTTTGATGTAAATTTTAGTTGGACCTCATGGTTTCACATGTACACCCATGTGAGTGGGTTTTAAATTTGATCTTGATGGGTGTAAACTCGAATTTGTCCACTCAACCACCTTGTGGTTGGCATGTAAATCTTATTTTATTGGTCTATTTTGGGCCCATAACTTTATCCATGTGGTGGGTGACTTTTCTCAATGGATTTTGACAAATTTTAGCAAATAAAAGCCCACACTTATGGCCTATATTCTTATCCAATTTCAAAATATTTATTAAAATATTAAAAATAGTAACTTGGTGGGGGAATAGTAACCTAGTGGAGGAAATAGTAATTTTCACACCCTCCATGATCAATTTTTATATTCAAAGAAAACTTGAGTATACCCTCAATGAATAAATTATGTATAGGTATTAGGGATAATTTTTATATAGCATCATAATTTTCTTTGAAATCCAACTATTCACTTGCTTTAGGCGGTTTGTCAGTCACAATTCCATGTCTAGCTCAATTCTTTAATTGCTTGTATATAGGCTTAGGAAACTTTTAACATAAGTCCCTATTGCATTAAAGTCTTAAAAAATCAACCATTATTCCTCCTTTATAAAATCCATATTCAATAACTATTTTTAACTATACACTCCTCTTTTGATTCTTACTTTAATGCTTGTAATAGGTTTCCATCCCTTTGGTCTTAAGGACCAAAACAAGAGCTAGGTCTCAAAAACTTAGTCTTATGTTATGAGTGGTCTTAACTAGTCATTTTTAACTTGATATAATGTTATGTGATCCCCATACCCATATTTTGGATTTCCTTTCTCTCCTTGACTCCCTAACTCACGTAGCATCCTTCATTCACCAACTTTTACGTTGATCATACAAATTAGTTATCATAACTACCTCACACACCAATCTTCAATGTGAGGTTTACATGTCAAGAGTAGAATATGACTACGAATATAATGTTTTTGAAATTACACATGAAATAACTTTCTTATTACTTACATGAACCTTCTAAATCAACTTATTCATCTAAACACTCCAAAATACACAAAATGATCTCTCTAGACTCATTGCACTATTTTGAATTTTCAAATTCTTGTTTTTGGAGGGAAAAATCCAAACCCCTTCAAAGCTCAACCTATGACTTATAAGGACCCCATATGACCTCACACATATTAAATGGACCTTTAAATGTCTCTTAACACACACTAACACCCACATTGACCATTTTTTGACTCCTTTAGACTAAAATGCAAAATTAACAGCTTTGAATCTTGATGCTCTTGCATCATACTCCCCAGGAGTGAGAAAACTTGAGCCTCTTTATTTCTTTCTTGCATTCCAATTCCATATTTTTGGGTCCTTCATGCTCACATGATTTTTATGCTTCATTTTATGTTCCTTCTTACTTTTCAAATACTTGCTCTTCTTCCTCTTGGCCTTATCTAGTCTTTGTATCCATTCATCCTCCACTTCCATGAGGTACTCCCACTACTGTAGTTTTGTATTTTATGAATATTTCACATTTTCCCAATAATTTATAACCTATTAACATTCATTTTCAACTAAATTGTATACATATGTCTTCCTCATGCTTACTTCATGGCTTCTTTTCTCCTCAATCTCACTTGTGGCTTGCTTGTCTATAGTATCTTGATTCTTGTTCATGATTTAATCTTTATCATGAGGATATATTAGACTCTCGTGCATTTAAAAATTTATAATTTTTCCCATTTGACCTTCTATTTCTTCCTCTACTTCACTTTCCTTTTATTTTTGGTGTATTTGCCCATCATCTTGATCACTATGCAAGAGCAATTTATTGTTCCACTCATCATGTTCATAGTACATCATGACTTGACAAATCCTTGGCCTCCCATATAAATTTTTATCCAACTTAAACTCAGCTTTTTCTTTCCCAAATATATAACTTACCTTGCGTGCTTCTTTATGTTCCATTTGCTTACTTATTTGCTTGTTTGTTTGCACAACTTCTTGTGCTCCTCTTTGTTGCTCCTCTCTTGATGTTTCTTAGAGTTATTGATATTTTACCTATTTTACCTCACCTATTTTCATCTCCTTTTATGGAATAAACATTTATTCTATCATCCTTAATTCCCATTGTAACTATTGTGCATCAATCTCTTCATTTACTTCATCAAACCTTGGTGTATAATGTTCTTCAATGTCTTGGGGAGCTTGCTCTTTATTTCCTCCTTGGACTTCCTCATTTTTTAGATTCATATCAGCCTCCTCATTCTGCATACCATTCTTCTCAAGAACTCTTTTAGGTTCTTCACTTTCACTTTACTTTGCTACACATATGTTCATCAATGCCATGGTTTCTATGTGTTGGTTGAATATTTTGTCTATCAGCGTACTAGTAAACAAAATAGGTCTTATCAGCCAAAGAAAGAAGATTAGTCGTCCTAATGTGTAAATTTATCACATCAAAAGGAGAGTGCTCTCTCCTCTCATCAAGGGGAGGTTCCCTGTGCATATGTTATGTATATGTATAAACAGAAAATAATACTCAAGGATAGGACCAGACATCCATCTCTCTTTCTTCAAAGATGATGTATACAAAACAAAGGAAAAAATCAAGGGAATGACAGATAGCTCTCCTCTTCTTTCAGAAGAACTACTTAGCCAGCCACAAGAATACTCTTGGAAATAAAAGTAGAATGTGACTGAGAGTATGGTAACCAGCAAATCAAGATAAAGCACAAAGTCTCTACCTAAAAAGCTTAAGAGTAATATACGAAGGGCAATGAAATCTCAAAGTCTTTTCAAAGTCCTTTACACAAAAATGAAAAAGAAAACACACTGAAGGTAGCTATGGGGGAACAAAGTCTCTCCACAATTAATTCTTCAGGACACCTTCCTGACTAATTTTACTAATCCTGCTTGTTAAATCAATGGAACAGAAAATACATCAAGGAAATAGACATAAGAATAGTTTCCTCAACAACAAAAGATATCACATCACAAAGTCTAAAAAAGTCCTTTGCTTTCTTATTCCATTAACAAAATATGATCAATAGACTGAGCACAAAGTCTCAATGATTCCTCTCAATTTGGGCAGAGTTTTGTTCAGATTGTCAAAAAGAAGATCTAATTATAATGAAAGAAAGTCCCTTATATAGCCACTTGAAAGAAGGGATCGGGAATAGTAATACATCATGATGCATTGGGAAATGTTAGGAAGATAGGCTAGAACTTTGGGGCATTTTACCCATTTGATCTTTTCAATGTAGATAAACAAGTCATGCAATTGAAAGATTACAACTTTCAATGTCCACCTGGCGGTCTGATCTTGTCTTCATCATTCCTCCTTTCTAGATTAACTGAATCGGGCCCTAGATTTATTCATTGTTCTATCTTTCCTCACTTTTAGCTGGTTTTTGTCTTGAATTTTGGGAATGTATTTGGGTCTGTAACTCCAAAGGATCAACGGCTATTTCACTGTCTTTAAAATTGACGTTTGCATGCCCATCAATGTGATCTCAATGGCTAGTTTACTATCCTAAATTTGACGTCTTTGGGGGCGTCACCCCTTGGTCTTATTTTGGATTTTGACCTTACCCTTCTAGATTGGACTTGCCCTTTTGGGCCTTGAGAAATGGCCTGTGTCAATTCAGAATGATCCTTTACTTTGGCCACTGAAAGTCCCCTGCAAGGGCACCTGCCCTTCGGGGTCCTTTGACAGCCCTTTACTTTGGCAGTCCCTGCAGACAAATACTTCCCCAGGCCTTCTCTCATGAATGTTCCCTGCAAACATTTTCCCCAAGTGTTTTCTCCTTAAGTCTCCCCCACGGGTAATTCCCGTGGACATTTGTCCTGTGGTAAATTCCCATAGACAATTTGCCTGAGGAAAATTCTCGTGGACAAATGTCTGCAGAAATTTGTTCTATAAAGTCTTTTGAGCCCTTTATTAATTCTTTCAGACTTTTATGTTGAACTAATTGGTTAAACCAATCGGTTGAACCAAAAATAGTTCAAGCTGATGGTTCAATGAATTAAACAAGCCGATGAAATAAACATTGAAACAAACATAATGATCTTGCCTTTAAACCAATAGTCAAACCATTTCATTGAACCAAGAGATTGAACCAATCTATTGAACTGGTTCAATGGTTCAATGAAGTGCATCGAGCCCCTTTGAACCAAAAGGCTGATGAACTAACTAAATGAACCAAGTGGTTGAACTGAGTGAATGAACCTGTTGTTGAACCTATTCATCAAACTCATTCATTGAACCAAGAATTTAAACCAACTTTTGGTTCAATGGTTCAAATAAAGCTTTGAAAAATGTCTTCGAACCTGTTGTTGAACCTGTAAACATTGAACCAAAGGATGAATTGAAAGAATGAACCAACTAAGTGAAAATAAAGAGTTGAACCACTTATTTGAACTAAGCCATTGAACTGTCCCTTTGGTTGAACCTATCATTGAACCTTGAACTCGTTGAACCTTTGAACCAAAGTGGTTCAATGGTTCACCGATTCAATGGTTCAGGTCTCCTTTTGTACTCAGATGCTTGCTGATGAAGATTTTCAACTGAACCAAAGCTCTAAACTAATTCTAGAAAATGACCAAGTGTTGAAAACTGATCTTTTGACTAAAACCACCTACAGAAGCCTTTGAACTAGTATAAATGAACCTACTTGTAGAAACTGAAGATACAAAGTCTGTAGAAATCAACATGTAAAATCCATTGAACTTGACTTGCAAAGTATGTAGATTTTCTGAGAAGGTTTGAAAATGAGGAATCTAAATGTCTAAGACAAAATTTTGAAAATAGAAGATATAATTTTGGTCTGTAAGACCAAAATAATTCAAATGTTGTCCTAAAAATGAATGCTACTTTTGGGTGATAACAACTAGCTGCAGTTGGGGAACTTCTATCAATTGCAAAATGAATTGAAAGGAGTAGAATCCAGAATCTCCAGTGTCTTCAAGTGTACCATTGGGCTTCAGAGTCATGCTACCTAGAAATGAAAGGCATCAAAAAGAAAATAAACAAAACAAAATAGAATTAAATTGTACAAATATATATATATATATATATATATATATATATATATATATATACAGAGGTAATGATCTGATACTTCAAGAATTGAAGTGTTTCAGATGCTGCCCATTATGGGGTAGAGAAAAGAGTGTGCCATCTTGGTATTTCAATAGAAAACTATTTTCACCCATGTGCTGATGAATTATGAATGGGCCTCTCCAAAGGGAGTCAAACTTTCCATGCATCTCCTTTGGTTCTCTTCTTTTGTCCCATAGTAGGACTTGATCCCCAATCTAGAAATCATGATTTATGGTCTTCTGATCAAAAAGTTTCTTTACCAAACTTTGATGAACAACTATTCTATCCACCACCATGGTTCTCTGTTCCTCCAGCTAAGTCAGGCACATGATTCTTTTGTCAAGAGAACTCTCATATGTCTGATCTTCAATGTCCTTCACTAATTTCAAGGCTGGTAACTCTAAAGTGATTGGTATCTCAGCATTAATACCGTAAAGAAGTTGAAAAGGAGACATACCAATTTCCCTCTTTGGCGTGATCCTATCAGCCCACAGAGCATCAACCAATGCTTTAAGCCATGTCTTTTAATTATCATCTGCTAGCTTTTTGATAATAGTTACCAAATTCCTATTGCTGGATTCAGCTTGTCCATTCTCTTGGGGAAAATAATCAGAAGAATGAGAGAAAGTAATTCCATAATAAAAATAGAATTGCATAATTTCTTGAGAGTTGAAACAAGTAGCATTATCAGTAACAATATTGAGTGGAACTCCAAACCTGGAAATGATATTCTCTTTGAGGAAGTTACATACAACTTCTGAAGTAGCATGCTTAGTTGGGATTGCTTCTACCCAATTGATGAAATAATTAGTTGCTATAAGGACATAATCATGTCCAGCACTTGAAGATGGGTTTATTATTCCAATAAAATCAACTCCCCATTTTTGGAAAGGTTCCTCTATGATTACTGGCTTGAGAGGCAGGGCAGCCAACTTGGGTCTTCCAACAAATTGCTGGCAAAGTTCACATTTCCTCACCCACTTATGTGCATCTTGGAAAAGAGTTAGCCAATAATACCTGGCTCACAAAATTTTATGAGCAGTCACAGGAGAAAAAAAATGTCCTCCATAGGCTAGATTATGGAAAGATTTCAAGAGCTGGGTTTGCTGTTCTTTATCTACACAATGAAAGAAAACTCCATCTATACTTCTCTTGTACAGACCATTGTCCCAAAGGATAAAATTGGCAGCTTTCAACCTAATAGTCCTTCTTTCTTTGTAAGACAAATGAGGAGGACATTCACCATAAGTTAGAAAATAGGTGATACCTGAGTACCGTTCATTAATAGTGGAGACAAAAAGGACTGTTGGCACATCTTTCACTTCAGCTTCTTCACGCTGTGTATCTTCTAGCTTATTATCAACCATTAATTGATAAAGGCCTTTACCTCTGACCAGCTTTGTCAGCTTGATATCCAGATCAAATTCTTGGATATTTGTAATCCAATTACCTCTCTTTATGCCAAAATCTTGTTGAGTTAATATAGACTTGACTGTACTGTCAGGAACTAAGGCAGTAGTATGTGAATTTAGAATATAGAAGTGAAAGTGTTTGACTGCTTTTAACAAGGCATAGGCATGCTTCTCTATATTTAAATACTTTATTTCATGGGTTTTGAGAGGGAAACTCATGAAAGAGATAGGGGATTCCATACCTTCCTTGTCCTATTGAACAAGAATCACTAAAAGAGTGTGCTTAGGTGCATAGCTGTATATGATGAAATTTTTGTGGTAATCTAGACAAACCAAGGTAGGGCGTGAGCAATGGCAACCTTGATATCTTGAAACGCTGATTACCTTCTTTATTCTAGCTAAAGGTAGTTTTACCTCTCATCATATTCACAATGTGTCTTGTCTTCTTGACAAATTCAAGAATGAATCTCTGTAAGAAATTCACTTTTCTGAAGAAAGAGTGAACAACATTTTTACTTATAGGAAAATTCAGCTCTTAAATAGATTTGACTCTATCTGGGTCAATATTTATGCCTTCTTTGGACACAATGTGTCCAAGGAGTTTTCCCTCTATTGCTCCAAAAATAGACTTTTTAGGATTCAAGGAAATACCATTATGTCGGCAACACTCCAACACTTGTTGCAAGTGGCGTACATGATCAGATCAATGCTTTGAAAAGATAGTTAAATCATCAAGATATACCACTATGAATTTGCCAATCTCATCTTTGAAATCCATGTCCATATCTCTCTGAAAGGTAGTGCCAACATTTATTAATCCAAAAGGCATTATTTTATATGCAAATGTACCCCAAGGTGTGATGAATGCAGTCTTGTGTTGGTCAGCTTCAACAACTTCAACTTGATTATAGCCTGAGAAACCAT
The DNA here is from genome assembly GCA_037957365.1 of Torreya grandis. NCBI lineage: Eukaryota > Viridiplantae > Streptophyta > Pinopsida > Cupressales > Taxaceae > Torreya > Torreya grandis. Next base: position 1,050,847 of record JARHVA010003264.1, on the reverse strand, counting down.
CCAGCATTGATAACATTTCTAATCCTATTACTATTTGAAGCACTTGATCCATGATTGGCAAAGGGTAATTATCTTTCAGAGATGACTGATTCATATTCTGAAAATCTACACAAATGTAGATTTTTCCATTTTTCTTCCTTACAGGTACTATGTTCACAATCCATGTATAATGATGGATTGGGAAAATAATTCTAGCATTTAACATTTTCTGAATCTCAGACATAATTATACCTAAATTTTTTAGATTATATTGTCTAGATTTTTGCTTGTAGGGTGTTGAATCAGCCTTGAGAGGAATGTGATGGCAAATTTCATCAGGTCTGAGAGACTTCAGGTCTTCATATGAATACGCTAAGACATCAATATTTGATAGAGCAAAAAAGTGAATTTGAATCTTTCTTCAGGTGTACAACACTTACCAATGTTGACCATTTTGGGATTTTCTTTGTTGGTTAGATTTACTTGGTCAAATCCCTGAGAAAAACTCGAATCTATCTACTTTTATTTGACGAATCTATCATGCTTGTCAAACAGCTTTTCAAGAGAAATGAGGCCTTTAGGAATTTTGTTTCCTTCCAGCTGTAGGAACTCTTCATTTACATCTGAACTGAATTCAGAAATAGATTTAGACTTTTGAGATTCGTTGCCTTCAAAATATAGCTGTTCAAAATTATCTTTTTGTTCCAAGAAAGCAATGATCTGATGATCATCATTGAATATTTGCCAATGATCAACATTGTTAGGAACACTTGGTCTATGGAACAGCTCAATGGTATATTTATCTTCTTTAAAATTATAATGAGGAATTAAAAGAGTTCCTAAAATAGCAAGTGCATCAGCTCTGTCATTGGACTCTCTTGGAATGACAGAAATGTTGAAAGCATCAAAGCTTTCAATTTGGTCCCAAACCAAATTATGGTAGTGGCATAGCCTCTCATTCTTGGTCTGATATAAATTTCTCACTTGACAGACCACTAATTCGGTGTCCCCTTTAGCATAAAGAAACTTGACGCCTCTTTCTTGAGTAGCCTTCATGCCCAGCAACAACAATTCATATTCAGTTGTATTGTTAGTATTATTGAATTGTAATTTATAGGATGAAAGTAACATAGCTCCTTAAGGAGATATTAAGACAATACTAGCTCTCGAACTAGTAGAGGAACAACTACCATCAAATTCCAGAGTCCAAATCTCATTAGACATTGACTTTACTTCAAACTTTCCCTCATCAGAGATGGAGGGTCTTTCTTCGTGATCTGTATATAAAAAGTAATTACCCATACCTATGGATTTAAAAAGGATTTGAGCTTCAGGAGCTGATGTCTTGGTAACTACATACTTTTCTTCCTTTTTAGGAAGTAATCTTTTCATCACACCTTGGACAGGAATCCTTGCCTCAGATAGATCCATGTTCAGTTCTCCTCCCACATCCTTGCAAAAATTCTATCCAATAAAAATGCCATAAGATGCTGGGACGTCAGCCACTAATACAGTCATTTTAATCCTCTTGTCTGAAAAGGCTACGAATGCAAATTGGGCATCTTTGATTTGCCCTAGTAATGGTACTTGTTTGTTCTCCATGGAGAAACATCTCCCAAATGTTTTAGTCAATGTGAGACCAAGAGACTCAGCGACTTTAGTAGGCATAACATTGGCAAATGCGCTGGAGTCTATTATATAATTACTCAGCTTGTGGCCATTGATTAATAGGGAAACATAGAAGGGTTCTATTTTTCTAGGAGCAGTTGGAGGAGTAACAACTAGATTATTTAGAATAGGTGTATTCATTGGAGAATCAAGAATTTTTTTTTTAGCCTTTTGTCCTACAGAGATGGTTTAATTTTTAACATATTGAACCAGCTTATTCAATTGATCTAGATTAGATTGTAAGTATTCAAATTTAGACATCTATATTTTTGTCTTTTTGACATGATCAATTATGTCAAATGGCTGAATCGAGCTAGGTATAGAGAAAGGTACTTTAGCTTTCTGAGTTTTTAGGAGGGATGGGAGGTGGACTGGTTTGCGAATTAGAATTAGAAGGGGAAGGTGCAACAGATGTATTTACCTTTTGAGTAATGACCGGATCTTTTGATTGAAAAGGCAGAGTTGTTCTACACTTGACAATTGTGACTATTGGTTGTGATTGCTCTTCTGTCTTTTTTTTATCAGCCTGCTAGATTGATTGGTTCTTAGACCTGGTAAACATTACATATGATTCATCTAAATCTTCTCCTTTGCTTCTAAGTTCATCCTGGTAATTCAAGAAACTAATGTGGGAGTCGCCAGCTGATTCTTCTTGACTGTCTTCAATGATATCAATGTCATTTTCTTGATTTAATTCAGGCTGATAAGAGAATTTTGATTCAGCTTCAAGATATCCCATTGTTGAATTAGTTAGAGGAGCTTCCAAGGCAAGTTTTCCTTGTGGAGGAGGAAGGTGATTTTGTTGTCCTTGGTTTCTAACAACATTGCCCTGGTATGACTAATTTGGGAATGTTCTTTTATATGTAGGAGCAAAAGACATTCCTTGAGCCATTTCCTTTTTGAGGGCAAGGAGCTCATTTGCTAATTTTTGCACCATTGGATCTGTGGTGCTAGTAGAATCAAATTCAGAAGATGATGAATCTCTATTTCTATTGGGATCTCTTCTTATTTTCTCTGCTAAGATGAGATCATCTTCTACTTCAGTGGCCAAAAGTTGAGCTACAGCGAGATCTATTTGGCCAGCACGTCTTAAGAGAAAATTGACTTCAGGTAGCTGAGAATTAATGAAAAAGCATTTGAGATTCTCAGTTGTAGGTCTAGCAATGATAGGAATTCTATTTCTCAATTTGCCAAATTTAGCTATGAAGTCTCTCATAGGCTCATGAGGCTCTTTCTTCATTTGTGTAAGTTGAGCCAAAAGTGTATGTGCATCTTCTGCAGGTTTGAATTTGGCTTCAAACTTAGCTTTCAGGGTATTCTAATCAGTCACAGATCGAGCCTGTAGATGGTAAAACCAATCTACAGCAGGACCTTGTAGTGTTTCAATAAAAAGCTTGACTGCTACATCTTCAAATTCAACTCCAATTACTCTACAAGCTATACTAAATGTTGCAATGTGTTCATCAGGATGAACTTTGCCATCACCATAGAATTTAGGGAAATTCTTCCTAGAACTACGTGGAAGCTCATGTAGAGGAGGAGTCAGATTGAGAGGACCAAAAGCATTATCCCAGGGACCTTGAACTGCCATTATAGGATTTTGAAAAGGAGGGATAACAAATCTCAATGGGGTAATTATAGGCACAGCTTTATCAATAACAGAAGTAGATACTTCATCTAGTAATGGGGATTTAACTTTAGTAGGAGGGAAGCTCTTGGTTCGTTGGAGATGAGATGGTGAAGGAAATAGATCAAAATCACTTTGTTGTACCAGCTCGAACATAGGATCAATGACACCTTTATCCCTTTGGCTTCATGTATACCTTGAATCTGCTAGATTGTAAAACAAAAGTGGAAAAGAATTAACTTTGCTTCAATTAAATCTTGAGGCTTTAAACTATGTGTTCTTTCCATATGAGTGTGGAGGTGAATGGAATGGATAGACTATAAATGGATAATGGGTATTTCCCCAGTGGAGTCATCAAAAACTATTGGTTGAATATTTTGTCTATCAGCGTACTAGTAAACAAAATAGGTCTTATCAACCAAAGCAAGAATATTAGTCATCCTAATGTGTAAATTTATCACATCAAAAGGAGACTACTCTCTCCTCTCATCAAGGGGAGGTTCCCTATGGATATGCTATGTATATGTATAAATAGAAAATAATACTCAAGGATAGGACCAGACATCCATCTCTCTTTCTTCAAGATGATGGATACAAAACAAAGGAAAGACTTAAGGGAATGACAGACAGCTCTCCTCTTCTTTCAAAAGAACTATTTATCCAGCCACAAGAATACTCCTGGAAATAAAAGTAGAATGTAACTGAGAGTATGGTAACTAGCAAATTGAGACAGAGCATAAAGTCTCTACCTGAAAAGCTTAAGAGTAATATACGAAGGATAATGAAAGCTCAAAGTCTTTTCAAAGTCCTTTACACAGCAATGAAAAAGAAAACACACTGAAGGCAACTATGGGGGCACAAAGTCTCTCCACAATTGATTCTTCAGGACACCTTCCTGACTAATTTTACTAATCTTGCTTGTTAAATCAATGGAATAGAAAATAAATCAAGGAAATAGACATAAGAATAGTTTCCTCAACAATAAAAGATATCACAGCACAAAGTCTAAAAAGGTCCCTTGCTTTCTTATTCCATTAACATAATATGATCAACAGACTGAGCACAAAGTCTCAATGATGCCTCTCAATTTGGGTAGAGTTTCATTCAGATTATCAAAAAAAAGATCCAATTACAATGAAAGAAAGTCCCTTATATAGCCACTTGAAGAAGAGCTCGAGAACAGTAATACATCATGATGCATTGGGAAATGTTAGGAAGATAGGCTGGAACTTTGGGGCATTTTACCCATTTGATATTTTCAATGTAGATAAACAAGCCATGCACTTGAAATATTACAACTTTCAATGTCCACCTGGCTGTCTGATCTTGTCTTCATCATTCTTCCTTTTCAGATTAATTGAATCAGGCCCTGGATTCATTCGTTGTTATGTCTTTCCTCACTTTCAACTAGTTTTTGTCTTGAATTTTGGGAATACATTTGGGTCTGTAAATCCAAAGGATCAACAGCTATTTCACTGAGTTTAAAATTGACGTTTACATGCCCGTCAATGTGATCTCAACAGCTAGTTTACTATCCTGAATTTGATGTCTTTGTGGGCGTCACCCCTTGGTCTTCTTTTGGCTTTCGACCTTGCCCTTCCAAATTAGACTTGCCCTTTCGGGCCTTGAGAAATGGCCTATGTCAATTCAGAATGATCCTTCATTTTGGTCATCGAGAGTCCCCTGCAAGGGTGTCTACGCTTCGGTGTCCTTCGGCAGCTCTTTACTTTGGCAGTCCCCACGGGCAAATACTTCCTCAGGCCTTCTCCCATGAACGTTCCTCGTGGACATTTTCCCTAGGTGTTTTCTCCTTAAGTCTCCCCCACAGGTAATTCCTGCAGACATTTGTCCCATGAAAAATTCTTGCGAACAATTTACTCGAGGAAAATTCCCACAGACAAAAGTCCATGGAAATTTGTTCTGCAAAGTCTTTTGAGCCCTTTATTTTAATATGTCTTTACACAAATCTAAAAGAATTACCTTTGAGCTTACTTGAAAAATGATCCTTTAGAAAGGTGATTTTATGTATTAAGTGTCCTCCACAAGGGCACTTGTCCTTCAAGAAGTCTCATTTTGCATTGAACCGCCCCTTTGAACTTTTGACGTTGAACCAATCGGTTGAACCAAAAATGGTTCAAGCCGATGGTTCAATTGGATGAAACAAGCCAATGAACGAAACATTGAACCAAAAATAATGAACTTGCCTTTGAACCAACATGAACTTTGATGTTGAACCAAAAGATTGAACCAATCTGTTGAACTGGTTCAACAGTTCAATGAAGTGTGCCAAGCCCCTTTGAACTAAAAGCCAATGAACCGTCCAATAAACCAAGTGGTTAAACTGAGTGAACGAACCTGTTGTTGAACTTGTAAACATTGAATCAAAGGATGAACTGAAAGAATGAACCAACTGAGTGAAAATAAAGAGTTGAACCACTTAGTTGAATCGAGCCATTGAACTATTCCTTTGGTTGAACTTGTCATTGAACCTTGAACTCATTGAACCTTTGAACCAAAATGGTTCAATGGTTCAACGGTTCAATGGTTCAAGCTGCCTTATTTTGGCCAAGTGTCTTAAAGCTGATGAACCATTGAAGTGATTAAACTTTGAACCTTGATGAAGCACTTAACTCTTGCCAAAGACATTGAACTTGTTGAAGTTTGAACCTATTGAACCTTTGAACCAAAGTGGTTCAATGGTTCAACGGTTCAATGGTTCAGGTCTCCTTTTGTACTCAGATGCTTGCCGATGAATATTTTCAACTGAACCAAAGCTCTGAACTAATTTTGGAAAATGACCAAGTGTTGAAAACTGATCTTTTGACTAAAACTACCTGTAGAAGCCTTTGAACCAGTATAAATGAACCTGCCTATAGAAATTAAAGATACAAAGTCTATAGAAATCAACATGTAAAATCCATTGAACTTGACTTGCAAAGTCTATAGATTTTTTGAGAAGCTTTGAAAATGAGACATTTGAATGTCTAGACAAATTTTTGAAAATGGAAGATACAATTTTGGTTTGTAAGACGAAAATAGTTTAAATGTTGTCCCAAAAATGACTGTTACTTTTGGGGGACAACACTATGTATAATAAATCTTTGCTATTTGAGTCAAAGTCAAACATACCATCATATACCTCACTTTAAAACACATCTTGAAAATACTTATCTTCCTTTATACATTCACTTCCTTATTCATATGGTTCCTTCACTTCCTTGGTTTGGTTTTCTTGCACCATCTTGCTTGTGTGCTTTGTTGTCTTGTCATCCTATTCCATCTTCATGCTTTCTTGGGATTCACTTTTCATGTGATCTTCTTGTACTGCTACCTTGATTTTATCAACCCACTTTCTACCTTGTACCTTCTTGGGTTCCCATTTGACTCTCTTTGCATGACTCTCATGCCTCATACCTTGGTCATCTATCATGCCAACTTGATGTACTTTTCCATTTTCCTTTTGTTTCCACATTTTCTGCTTGCTTTTCAATTATATTCTTGCTTTGTTTAACATCTTGCTTGAGGTTCATCTCCTTCTCGTCATATTCTTGTTTTAGCCACTTAGGCCATATATACCCATGCCCTTGCTCTTTTTTTTAGGTCTGTAACTTGTCATGTTTTCTCTCAACCTACATATCATTCTTTTCCTCTTCACTTATGCAATCAAAATCAACACTTAGGCATTCATTTCCCTCCAATGGAAACTGATGCAAGATTGTCTCTTCCTTCATGTCTTATGAATGACTTTCTTGTCTTCTTGGGTGACCATCATGTTCTCTTGGTTCACCATATTCTTGGTTTCAATTGATATGTATGGCAACACATTATATAACTCCTCTTCATATTCATTTTCATCTTGTGGAATGCTCTCAATCTTTAACACTTTGTCTTCTTCATGAAGTTATTTTTATTTGTCATATTCTTGTCATTTGATGGGTAGTGTTCTTGGCCCATTTTTCATCCACCTTGAGGCCTCATGCTTTGCCTTCATCAATTTTGTATTCATACCTACAAACACAAACTTGAAAGCAATGTTAGCATATAAAACTAGAGACCATATAGTCTCTTTAAATGTCCTTGGCATTAAAATTCTCCATCTTCTCTTATATTCATTATTTTGTGCTCTCTTTGGTACTCCTTTCTCCTTTTTCTCCTTAATGAGAACCATCTTCTCTATCTCTTTTTCTTGTTGCTCACTTGGAAACATCTCTCTTCTCTTTCCTCTTTAGGCTACCTTCTCTCTCTTCTTCTCATTATTCAAGACACCTTTCTTGTGTCTTCTTCTCATGAGTGACTCTATGGGCCACTTCATCTTTTTGCTCATGATTTATCCACTCCATTGGATTTCTTGACTTTTTATGAGAATCACCATGAGCTCGATCCTCTCAAATCTCTACCCCAATTCTCTTCTTATGTCTGTTATCTCTCTTTCTATATACATCTCCTCCATTCCTCTTCACTTTCTTCACCTAGTTAGACCTCCTCTTAGCATGTCCTTCAAGCTTGCCTATTATACATATTATGGGCCTTTCCTCTTATTGAGTCCTCTCTCTAATATCTCCTCGTAACTCTCTTGAATCTCTCTTGAATCTCTTTTGGAGTCTCTTGTCTTCCTCTTCTCTCTTAGAGCTTCAATTCTTTCTTTTCCAGCCTTCTCTTGACCAGCTTCTTATCCTTCTCAAAGGAATTTGGGGATATATATTTTCTCTCTCCTAAAAATATATTCCTCTATGTTGACCTTATTATATAATACCTGCAAATCCTCTTCTCCCTTATCACCCTGCAAGTTACTTCTCATGCACAACCATAGCACTTATCATTCTTCTCAAATCAACAAAATGTAAATAATTCAAAACACAAGTTTCACCCAAGCATACCTTGATATTTATAATACCAAAATGATGTAGATGTATTAGGGAAAATTCCTCTCTATCTTCATAATCTCCTTTGAAATCTAGTTTTTCAATTGCATTAGGTGGTTTGTCATTCATAATTCCATGTCTAGCTCAATTCTACAATTGCTTGTATATAGGCTTAGGAAACTTTTAATATAAGTCCCTATTGCATTAAAGTCTTAAAAACATCAAGAATTATTCCTCCTTGATAAAATCCATATTCACTAACTATTTATAACTATACACTCCTCTTTTGATTCTTGCTTTAATGCTTGTATTAAGTTTCCATCCCTTTGGTCTCAAGGACCAAAACAAGAGCTAGGTCTTAATAACTCAATCTTATATTATGAGTGGTCTTAACTAATAATTTTTCACTTGCTCAAATGTTCTCTGATCCTCCTACCCTTCTCTTTTAGGTCCCTTCTCTCCTCCACTCACTAACTCACATATCATCCTTCATTCACCAACTTCTATATTGGTCATACAAATTGGTTATCATAACTACCTCACATACCAATCTTCAACACGAGGCTTGCATGTCAAGAGTATAATATGATTAATAATATAATTATTTTGACATTACACATAAAATACCTTTCTTATGACTTACATGAACCTTCTAAACTAACTTAATCATCTAAACACTCCAAAACACACAAAATGATCTCTCTAGACTCATTGCACTATTTTCAATTTTCAAATTCTTGTTTTTTGAAGGAAAAATCCAAACCCATTCAAAACTCAACCTATGAATTCTAGGGACCCATATGACCTCATAAATATTAAATGGACCTTGAAAGCTCTCTTAACACAAACTGACACCCAACATTGACCATTTTTTGACTCCTTTAGACTAAAATGCAAGATTAACAACTTTGAATCTTGATGTTCCTACATCACTAATATTTAATTGGTAATAAAATATATAAATACAAGTTGAATGGTGGCCTTAAAAGTACCAAGAAAGAGAGGATGAAGGAGAAATTCACCATGTTTTGGAGGAGAAAGAAGATGGATGAGAATGATATGTTCATAGAGGATAAAGTGTAAGTGAAAGAAGAGAAAGCTAAGGAAGAAAATAATAGAGGATCAAGAAATATGCACCATGCAAGGAAGAGATCAAGGGATTTCAAATCTAAATTGCATATTGTTTCAAGAACATTATATCCCTTTTGGTCTTATTCTTTGTATTTAATGTTATTTTCAGCTTAGTATATACTAGAGGGGTTTTATAACTTGTAGATTTGGAATGTTTTTATCCTTAACTAGTTATATTAGAAGTTTGCTCTAGAGACCATGTGAAAGATTGATTTGCAATACTATTATTATCTCCTCTTCCTTTTTAAAATTAATTTCCTTAATGTATGCAAATTATTTTTGTTGATAATCATATAAATGAAACAAGGAATTGAATTTATCATATATGTATTTAGATGTGATAATCCCTTTATTATGATTAAAATATTAAGGTAGTTATTCAAGAAGAAAATGTTTCTCCTTAATGATGTGTTTAAAAATAATGGGGTTGTGGAAATGAGTTCTCTTTTATTCCTTGTAAATTTTGATGTATGAATTGTCTTAGTTGTTTGATGTTATTACACTTAGTAGTAGTATAGTATAAGATATATAAAGGCTAACTTGTTGATTGAATACATGTATGAAAATGTTTTAACCATGGCTTTTAGATTGATTAAATAGATGAAATATTGGTTTTCCTTACACTAAGTAGGTTCTAATTAGAGTTGGGTGGATAATGTTAGACTTGACAATTAAAAATTAAACATGAGTTAGTTGATAAATCTTATGTATAGGTGCAATTAATTTATGCATAAAGAGTAGGATTATTGTGCATCTTAGAACCATGTTTATCAAAGAAGGTATTGTTATCAACTTGGAGTTACACCCTAATTGAAGATGTGCAAAAGTTGTAAACCCTCACTTCAGTTGAAACAATGGGATCTTCTCAGAGGGTGGGTGCCTCTGTGTTGAGAAGAACCTCCAGAGAGGGCTGGTCCCCTTAAGATTTATCTATTAAATCAGATGGATTTCTTGTTCTCGGATGAAAAGGGGCAAGGGAAACTAAAGGGGAAATCAGAAGGGAAAACTGATTTTAATGGGGTGATGCACCTAAATGTTATGATATTTTTTGGGCACTGTTAATTAAAATGAAAATGGAGTTCTATATTACCCTTGCAAAAATATTTCAGATGAAGGGCTCTACCTATTTAAATGACTTGCAAGGGAAGAGAGGTGGACTAAGATGGGAAGGAATAGGTGGGGAAGGGACCTGTCTAAAGGGGATGTAATCCCATTGAGTGTTGGTATGTAGTGAGATACACACTATTCATAACCCATATCTAAAACCTAAAAAATATATAACTCATAATCAATTTCCTCTGTTCAGCTTCCAGGAATCTATTATTGAATATCAATTTTCTTTAATGACTTCTAAAAGGTCATTTTATAGAAAATTATACAGAAGGCCAAGAGATTGGCATTGAAATAATATGAGAAGATTAAGTGGATGTGAACTCAAGTCAATTTTGAGTTCAAATTAATTACAACATTCTTTAAATATCTCATTTCTTTATATTTTCAATAAACCTTCATTTTGGCATTGAAACAAGAAATGGGAAGAGATAAGGGTTAGTCTTGGTTGACTCAACTCAAGACTAACTCCTTTTACAATCATTTATCCATTAAATCCTTAATTCCACAAAAATTTGCATAATGAGCTCCAAATCTTGGCATTGAAAAGAATGGTGGGCCCAAGTTTGATAAGATAAAATACTATGCCATATTTCAAAGAGAACTCCACTTAAGGTTCTTGCAAGTTGAGATGTAACAAGAAAAGATTCCCCTTTGCATGGAAATCAAGAAACAAGCTTTGACAAGTCAACATTTACTAACTCCACTTGCATGCTTCTCCTTCTTGGAGTGGGACCCATCTTGATATCAAATTTCTTCTTTTTTTTTCAATTCAAAAATTAATACAATAGTTTTCAAAAATCAATTAATTTTCTTGTTTTTGCGAGAAATCCATTTTGTCATTGAAAAAATAAATGGTGGGCCCCATTGACTTAGTCAACTTTATTTGCATGAAATAGAATTTGAAAAAAATTAAAATATATGGATATTAATAATAATATCAAATATGTCATGTGGGAGCTAATTTGGGGCTATTTGGCATATCAAATGACCTTTTTATGATTTGAAATTTTAGACTTAGGATAAAATCACCCTTTTGAACATATTTAAAGCTCCTTGAGATAATTTAATGACCTTTGAAACCATTTTTAATGTTTTTTAAACCCATATTTTGACATTTTTGACTATATATGACCATTTTGACCAACTTCAAAGGCTAATTGACCATTTTGGGAAAGTTTTAGATGGTAGGGTAGTAATTTGCCCTTGACAAGCCAAAATTACTAATAGGTACATTTTATATAAACCATAGTGTGGTTCTAAAACCTAGTATAATTCAAATTTAAAAACCTTTCTTTTGGTTGGTTGAATACCTTCTAGATTATGCTTTGATTGATCTAAAATTTAATGCATTAGATGCTTATTAGATAGGATAAATGTTGCTAGCTTTATGTTAACCCACTATTTTTCAAGTGTTGATCTACCTTACCTAAACACTACTAATTAGATTTTTGTTTTGTGGATTTCTATTCTTTTTATATTGAACTTGACAGTTCAGTTATGTACGTGACTACACTATTGTCTTATAGTAGGATATGATTAAGTCAAAACACTAATGTCACATGATATTGTAGATTATTGATTTTATACTAAATTTATTTAGATAAACCTTTGCTTCATGTATTATTTTGGTGAAATATTCTAAGCTAGTTGCCTTTAACTGTAAGTAACATTCATAAATATCATTTAGATATTATGCAAACTAATTATGTTATTTGAGTCTAAATTACTCCTTATAAGAGATTGAATAGTGCTTTGAGTTGCTAAAATTTTGGTAAGTAAATATCCACATATATTAATTCTTATAGTTGTATAATATTTATATTGTACCATTGGTTCTTAAATATATGATTGGCTTGACCATAGTTGTCTTGAGGTTCCTAGCAATGGTTGGGTATTGAGGGATACTCAAGTGTTTCAAGTTAGTGTAAGTTTTATAACATTATTATATAAAAAATAGCAAGATAGTAAATAAACATCTATGGTTACATCTAAGATATAACTAATAAAATTTAATATGTTAAGAAAATAAATATATTAGTGCCTTTTGTGCGTATTTTAGGAAATTTTGTGTGTATTTGTGCATGTCCAAAGAGTCAAAGTTTGGGCATGGAATTTTCAACACTGGGAGTTCTGGGGAGTCTTTACTCAGTACTGCTTATTTCATGAGAAGCTACTTTTGTATTTTGGAAATTATTTTGAGAGAGCTTGGGAATAAAGTCTTTTGGAAATTTGGCAAGAAAATCTTGGAAAGGAGGTAGGCTTGCCTTGTTCTCCAAATTTTAAATTTGATTGCTTTGTTGTATCTTGTTTAAATGGTTTTAAAATTTAAATTTTTTTGCTTATTAAAATTTAGATATATCTTTAGGTTTCTTGTTAAATATTATTTAATGGACTATGTAATTTAGTTTTAATTACTTGTTGAAGGTTATAGAGTTTTAATATTGAAGAATTAGGAAGTTTTTCCTTTGATAATCTTTTAGATTATTTCTTGTTCTTGTCTCCTCTTATTTGATCTTTTGATTTTTTATTGAATTCTGTTGGGTTGGTATGTGTGAGCACCCATATTCCATCTATTTGGGATTGGAATATGTGCATGTGTATAGGAAATGAGAGCAGAGCACTTGCTCCTAGCTTATTCAACAATCTCCCTCTTACCATGAAGGTAAATCTTGCTTGAGATATGGAACCTTTTGCAAAGGTTAAAAAGTTACTCTCCTTATGAAAATATGGGAGGTATAAGGAGGCTCATGGGAGGTTTAAGGAGGTTTATTTTTGGATGATTAAGGATGAAATGTTTGCTTGTGTATCCCATGATTATTTGGCTTTTGTAGCCCATTATAATGTGGCTGGTGTAGCCCATTGTTATTTTGCTTGTGTAGCCCAATTATTCATTATGATAGATGGATGACACTTATCTTCCTATTGCATAATTCATGGAGACTTCATCATAAATTAATTTTGTGTTTTGATCTTAATAGTTTTGTTAGTCTTTGTTAATTGATAGTTTCTTATCTTTGATTTATACCACTTCTCTACCCTATGCATATGTAATGGGCGGCATACCTCTTTCCCATGGGCTTGGGGGAGGCTATGTATGATCCTCACTTAGTGAGAAAATTTGTGATGATTCCTATTGAATTGGTGGTTAAGAACACTCCTTTGGATCACTTTGGAGTTTTTGAAAGTGTTGAGAGTTTTTTTACTTGTGCGAAGAGCTTGTTTGAAGCTTGGATTTTGGAACTGAAAGTTGTTGCTCTTGGATTACTTTTATTAATTTCATTTTAGCTTGGAATGCCTTCATGTTAATGTAGAGTTTAAATTTTACCCTCTTTTAAACTCTATTTTAGAGTGAAATTGTTGATATATTTTGTACATGTTGTTAAATGGGATTTTTATTACTTATGTAATTTATTTGTTGAGGTGCATTTGTTGCATCAATTTTTGATGGAATTACACTTATTATTTTTATTTCAATGTTTTTATAATGCATCAAGGATGATTATTTTATAAAAGAGGGAGAATGTAATACCTTGTTCTAGTAATAGTAAACTTGCACAAGTTTACATTTGTTTTGGATGCCTAGATTTCTGATTGAGCCCTTATCCTAGGATTTTATTTTAGTTACCTCGATGATTAAAGTCATCTTTGATTGTGGTCAATTATACCCTTGTGATCATGTTCTTCCACATTATTTAGTACCTTTATTTATAAATCAATTTATGAAGTAATTACATGTTGGAACTTGCCTCAAGGTCATGAAGGACATGGAATTTATTTTTGATAATTTGTACCCTTGCTTTGTAAGTGGATCAGGAACATTAGGAATATGTGATCTTATAAACAAATATATAATTAATCTGTTATATATGGTATGTTGGTATGCTTCATCTCTTCTAGTGATGTAGTTTTGAGAATGAGTGGATTATGATTTTGAATATTAAATCAAAAGAAATAAAATAATTTTAAACCTCACTAATTTTCTATGTTCATAAGACTAATAAGTGGAATTTTATTGTCTCTTTAATGTATTAGGGTGAAGAAATATTAACATGTGAATTAAGGATATTGTATCTTAAATAAAATGTTTATGAATTAAAGTTAAATAGTTGCACATGGACAACTATGGCATACTATAACCATGAGAGGGAAATTTAAATGTGCAATTGGTTGCCAACCATGTTGAAATTAATAAATTTAGTAATAATTAATCCTATATGGGGTTCAACCAACCTTGGTGTGGAGTTTGGTTAACTCACAAACCCAACCCTAGGGTGTCAATTAGGATTTGGTCTTAAGGACAAATTTTGAATAGTGGAAATAACATGTAAATCATGATTTTACATATGATTTTGGGGTCCAACCACCACCCCATTAGGGTGGTGGATAATTATGAATTTTGACCACTATGGGCCACTCAGGGGATAATAAATCATGGATTGATTCCCTCCTCCACTTTATTTGTCTTATTTTTATGTAAATTTGAGTTGGACCTCATGGGTGCACATGCACACCCATGTGATTGGGTTTGAAATTTGATCTTGATGGGTGGAAACTCGAATTTGTCCATTCAACCACCTTTTTCACCTTGTGGTTGGCATGTAAATCTTATTTTATTGGTCTCTTTTAGACCCATAACTTTATCCATGTGGTGGGTGACTTTTTTAATGGCTTTTGACCACTTTTGGAGCATAAAAGACCCACACTTATGGCCTAGATTCTTCTCCAAATTCAAAATATTTATTAAATTATTGAAAATAGTAACTTAATGGGGGGAATAGTAACCTAATGGAGGAAGTAGTAATTTTCACACCCTCCATGATAAATTTTTATATTCAAATAAAACTTGAGTGCACCCTCAATGACTAATATTTAATTGGTAATAAAATATATAAATACAAGTTGAAGGGCGGCATTAAAATCACCAAGAAGGAGAGGATGAAGGGGGGAATGCACCATATTTTGGGGGAGAAAGAAGATGGATGAGAATGATATGTTCATAGAGGATAAAGTGTAAGTGAAAGAAGAGAAATATAAAGAAGAAAATAATGGAGGATCAAGGATATGCACCATGCAAGGAAGAGATCAAGGGATTTCAAATATGATTTTCATCTTCTCTCAGGCACATTCTATCCCTTTTGGTCCTATTCTTTGAATTGAATGTTATTTTGAGCTTAGCATATGATAGAGGGGGTTTTATAACTTGTAGATTTGGAATGTTATTTTTCCTTAATTGGTTATGTTGGAAGTTTGTTCTAGAGACCATGTGAAAGATTTATTTTCAATACCATTCTTATCTCCTCTTCTTTTTCCAAATTAATTTCTTCATTATATAGAAATTATTTTGTTGATAATCATATAAATGAAACAAGGAATTGAATTTATCATATATGTATTTAGATGTGATAATACCTTTATTATGATTATAATATTAAGGTAGTTATTCAAGAAGAAAATGTTTCTCCTTAATGACATGTTTAAAAATAATGGGGTTGTGGAAATGAGTTCCCTTTTCTTCCTTGGAAATTTTGATGTATGAACTGTCTTAATTGTTTGATGTTATTACACTCAGTAGTATAATATAAGCTATATAAAGGCTATCTTATTGATTGAACCTGTGTATGAAGATGTTTTAACCATGGCTTGTAGATTGATTAAATGGCTAAAATAATGGTTTTCCTTGCATTAAGTGGATTTAGAGTTGGGTGGATAATATAAGACTTGACAATTAAAATTAAACATGAGTTGGTTGATAAATTTTATGTATAGGTGTAATTAATTTATGTATAAAGAGTAAGATTACTGTGCATCTTAGAACCATGTTTATCAAAGAAAGAATGTATATTTTATATAAACCATAGTGTGGTTTTGAAACTTAGTAGGATTTACATTTAAAAGCTTTTGTTTTGGTTGGTTGAATACCTTCTAGATTATGCTTTGTTTGATCTAAAATTTAATGCATTAGATGTTTACCAGATAGGATAAATGTTGTTAGTTTTATGCTAACCCACTATTTTGCAAGTGTTGATCTACCTTACCTAAGCACTATTCTATTCTCTTTATGTTGAACTTGACAGTTTGGTTATGTACATGACTACACTATTGTACTCTAGTAGGATATGACTGAGTCAAAACACTAATGTCACATGATATTATAGATTATTGATTTTATATTAAAGTTATTTGGATAAACCATTGCTTCACATATTATTTTGGTGTAAACCTTTAAGCTGGTTGCTTTGAATTGTAAACAATATTATTAAATATCATTTAGATATTATGCAAACTAATTATGCTATTTAAGTCTAAATTACTCCTTATAAGAGATTGAATAGTGCTTTGAGTAGTTAAACTTTTGGTAAGTAAATATCTGCATATATTAATCCTTATAGTTGTATAATATGTATATTGTTCTGGTGGTTCTTAAATAATGATCGGATTGACCATAATTGTCTTGAGGTTCCTAGCAATGGTTGTGTATTGAGGGATACTCAAGTGTTTCAAGTTAGTGAAAGTTTTATAACATTATTATCTAAACAACTTCAAGATAATAAATAAGCATATATGATTGCATCTAAGATATAAATCATAAAATTTAATAAGTTAAACACACACACACACACACACACATTTTAGTGTCTTTTGTGCATGTTTTAGGAATTTTTGTGTGTATTTGTGCATGTCCAAAGAGTGAAAGTTTGGGCATTACAATTCCTAGAATTTTGGTCAGGTAGGGTTGGGCCATTATTTGAGGGAGTTGAAGTAGTGAGGGGTTGTTGTAGTTTCATGTTCATGAGGTTATAGTTGCTCCTATGGAATTTTTAAAATGCTTGCACCTCACTAATACTCTTCTTCAGCTCATTTTCTTATCAGCTAGGGAAATACATGGTCTCCAACACCATCGCAGTGGTAGGTTATTTACCCATGTGAGATGATTTGAGTTGATTGGGGACCACCTCATATTCCTCCCTTTCCTTCTATAAGATCTCAAAATTAGAACTGAACTTCATGTAGTCTAGTTCTCCGTGGGATATTGTGTTTTGTACTCGACACTAGTTAGGTAAGGCTATCTTGAAGATATTAATTTTAGATAACTTATTGGGTGAGGGTTTTGGGGGATTATGAGGATAGTTGTAGTTCCTGATCGATCTTTGATATGTGATTTTTTTGCTTGAACTCTCTACATTAGAGTTGCTCACCTATCTTTTTATCCCAAAGAAATCATTGTTGAATTTTTGTACCATTCATTAAATGGCATCCAAGTCATTCTTTGTGGACTCCTAGGGTATAGTTTGGGTATTGTTGGATGATGCCAATGTTACCTAATGTGGCATATGAGTAATTTGTTTATGGCCCCTTGGATTCAGAAAACCTAAGTGTTGGCTTGAAGTGGGAAGACCTAGTGGGATTCAATGTGTTACAGGGAGTGGCTAAAGCATTGGGACATTCTGATTATCATTTGAAAAGAAGCTCAACATGGGCATTTATGGTAGTACATTAGGAGTGGGGGCCATCATCTATCCTTGGGGGTTCATTTGCCTATCTACCTTGATGTCACTTATATAAGGCATAGATAGGTACATTATTATTAGGTCTCTTCTTAGAAACATGTCCATCCAAGGGTCTAAAGCATTCTTATACATTTTAAGTGCTAGTTGGGGTTAGGTTGCTAAAGCACAGTAACTCGACTGTACATTTTTTGAAAGCTAGCAATGAAGTTCCTGATAGGCTCATTGGGATCCTATTTAATACAAGAAAAGTATTGGCATAAAATATTGGGTTCTATCACTTACCTTAATTAGGTAGGGAAGGTAGTACTAAAATGGTCCTAACTAGGTTTAAAATCCTCAAGGAGGTTGAGGAACCAATCATATGCTCAGTCCATCAATGTAAATGGGAAAATCCTACACGCCACATCCTCATTTATACATTCAAGAGCCTTAGGGAAATTTTATAGGAATGTATGTGCTCTTCAACAATTCATCCCATACTAGGAGTGAAATGGGAAAGATATTTCTTGGGGTTTATAGGTAAATCATGGAAAATCTTCAAGATATTAATGACAAAGCTAGCCAACTAGGCCATCCTGAGTCATAAATTTAGAAGAGGTTATGAGGACAAGATAGTTGGAATCACAGTAGGTCTAGGTCTATTGAGTCTAGTTTTTCTATGTAAAATCAAGGGGGAAACCACCAATCGATCATAGTAGGACCTAACCCTAGTGATAGGTGTACTAGTCTCCAAGATGTTTCATAATAAAATAGTAATTAGTATCTTATTATTAACAAATAAGATTTTAAATAAGCCATAACTTAATGCACAAAATCTTATTTCCTTATCTTCAATTAATAAACTATTATTTTAGTCATTTTAACAATTATCCTTAAAATAAAAGGCCCTCCTTCTAGCATCAGTTGTTGTTTGGTCTAAAATCTAGTTCTAAAATACCCATGAGATTGGGTAATCCCAAAGAGGAAAATGGGAACAAAGATGGACTTTCATCCTCCATTTTAGGACTGATTGGGGATCAATATAGGGAATGGTTATGTATATTTTAATTCACTATGGAGTCTACATGAAATAATCTCTAAGATTTGTAGTGTCACCACTAGAATCTTAATAAAAAAAATCTTGAAGAAAGGTCTAATTATCTAGAGTTGTTATTGATGCTCATGCATTATGCTCTTCTACTTTATAAACATAAGGGTAAGGGTAGTTCAATATTTAAAATAAACACAAAAAGAGAGGGGAGAGTAAGGCAATAAAAAGTGCCTCTAGATTTATAATGAAATCAATCTCTCAACCATCGAACCAAGTTCCCTTGCCACAATTATACCAATGTGTACTAAGTTTCACCAAAAGTTCTACCTCCAAGAATACACAATAAATATTTTTAGGAAATAGGGAAGAATGCATCAACTATGAACCCTCACTAAATATCAGTACTAGAAGTTTATAGTAGATCACACATAAACCTCCAAGATAACTAGTAGACTAGCACACAAATTATCAATAGTGTGAGATAAGAAATGAAAGTGTTAACAAAGGGATTATAATAGACAAGCATAATATAACCTTAGCATACATTTAACGTAAAAGTGTTATTCTATCTAATCTAACATTAATAATCATTCAGAATGGAGATGAAATATATATTAAAACATAGAACAGGCATTTTTCAAGAAAGCTGAAATTGTATTCATTAAAATATAAGTGTTGTTACAACAATGTCTATCATGGATAACTATCATAGTTAGAAGGGATGAAGGAAAAATTAGGTGAAATCCTAGCTTAAATCTGATAGCAATTTTGACCAAAAAATTGGCTACCTTATTTACAATACAGTTATGTTTTTTATAGATAAGGATGGGATTCACCTCCAAATAGCATGAGATTCCCATCCTAATCTAATGGTGGCCACTCTTGGTGGTTAAAATTGTAATTCAAAAAATAAGACAAAATCCCCCAAATCATCCCCAAAAATATTTGTGGGGGACCACTTAATTGATACACGATGGAAGTTATGAGGATTTATCTCCTAACTTCTTTGACCTTGCATGCTTAGCTTCTAGTACAGATGATATGAGGTTAAACTCTTGATCCAACTTAATGAGGTTCATTGGGGGTTATCTGAAGATTATCTCAACTTGGGTCATTAGCCTTTGATATACCCAAAAGGGAGCCTCCATCGACACCTAGACCTTGAACATCTATATGATACTCATCATGGACAATGTTTAAAGCTTGAGAATTGCCCAAGTCCCTTCCTTATTTTCCTTAGTGACCTTCTTCCTTGTGACTTGGTCAAAGTGACCCAGGTGGACTCCAAACTCACCCTTGTCTAGTAGGGTGTTTTTTAGGTAGAAAAAAACAAAGATGTTGACTTCCTTAAAGTATGCCAATATCTTTTTCCTACCATCTTCCAAGGGTCCTATCATGGTTATACCTACCATCAACCACTCCTTAATAGTGATTTTCACATTCCCAACATACATTTGATATAATCCCAAGTCTAAGATGGGTATTAATTTTAACTCTGATAACATGCCTTTATCGACTATCACCAAGATTTTCTTACATTTCCCATCAATATTTATGATCCTCTCTAAATAAATATGAGTTCATTAGATGAGCACATTAGTATTTTCCTTAGTTTCTACCACCTTCCCCAAAATTGATAAGAGTTGTAAAGGGAGTCCTTAACCTACCTAATTAGCTCATTGGGGAAGGAGATCTTTACCTGGGCCCCTAGGGTCCAGACTTGATCCTGAATATCCTCAAAGAGCTTATTCAACATGTCATGGGTTGCACAAGGAATGAAGAGTGGGTCCTCAACTACCTTTTCCTTTCTAATGGAGGTACTCACTTTGGTCAGGGAGAATAGGTCTTGTTAGGTTTGCTAGACTAGTGGCTTTCCCTCTTAGATGAATTTCTACATGAGGTTCCTCTTCATGCTCCCTGTGGCATGGTCAAAATTCCACTACACGTTTAGGTCACCTTGAAATGTCATCTTCAGTACTTATGAAATTAAGGCCATCCCCCAAGTTTTGGGAGGTGTTGGAAGAGTGGTAGTGATGGTAATGATGGGTAGAGGATGAGATAGAGGGGAGATAGAAGAATTAGAAGGTGTTAATGATGAAATTAGTGGAAGAGGAAAGGGTATGGGAGAAAAGGAAGGAAGGATGAATGGGGAGGACCATAGGAACATTTGTATCTATTAATAATCTTGGGTCATGCCCACCTGAGGGGCAATGACTCCTAAGAGGGGTATTCAACAAAAGGGAAGAAATTAGCTATTTAAAACCAAATCCCTGGATGCTCAGGGTGATGGAAAGAGGGGTCCAAAGAGTAATGTGTAGAGTTGTTATGGTTGGTGTTGGAAGAAACATAGAGGCTGATAGAGGAGGTTAAGCTAGAGAGGAAAGTATCTAGACTAAAGCATGAAGGTGAGTCACTTTTTACTTATCTTTTAGTTCTTTTACTTAGGTTAGCCCTAGGTGCTATAGTAGAATGACTCACAAATATAGTAGTAGCCTGGAGGGCTGACTTTGAAGGTTATTGGATTGCCAAAGGAGGTGTCAGTATGGTTATTTCTACTTGAGATGCACTTTTTGAAATTACATTAGTGTTTGTCAAAGGAGGTACACCTGTAAGTACCTAGACTTGAGGCATACCCAATGGAGGTACTGAGGAAGTTATAGGTTTGGGAATAGATGGGGTGGATGGAAATAAATGAGGATGCTTGGGAGGATTGAGGCTAAGGAACTTGGGTGAACAGTAGAGGGGGTGAAATATGGAAGAGAGGAGGCACAACTTGAGTAGCTTATGGAAGGGGTGAGAAATTGAGTATAATTATAAGAGGGAGTTGTAAAGTAACAAGAGTGAGGATAGGAACATGGAAATTAGGGGGAGTGAGGGGAGGAATGTACATTAGTGCTTATTGAGAGCCTTGGTTTGGGCTTACACTTAGGTTGCTATTGACATTGAACCTTGATGTAACTTGGGGCTGAGGTACTGGTTGTTGAGTAACCTATATTTGGGCTAACTAATGTTGTATTTTATAGATTTGGCTTAGTTGGGGTTGAATAGTTGAAGCTACTAAATGGGGAAGAGGTGGAGCCAAGGCATGAGGTGCATACACTGCTAGAAGAGGAAGAGGTGGAGTTGGGGTATGAGGAGTAGGTGTTCTTAGAGGAGAAGTTAGAAGAATAACTTATAGTATCTTTCTATAAATCATGGGAAGAATAGAGGTGACATATTTTTTAGAATAAGTAGGTGAAAAATGAGCCACAAATGGCCTAGACTATACCTTCTTTCCCTTCTTACAAGCCATAATTTGGGTCAGCACCTCTTGGTCATCGATAATGTTTAAATATATCACATCATCCTCCTCTAATCAATGGTCATAATTGATGTTGAGGTGAGTTGAATACCTCTCTAGATGACCCCTAATCATGCCTTTTGGGTCCCAATGTCAGAGTTTAGCTCTCCCTAAAGTAAAGGAATCCTACTCGATCACCTTTTTTTTAGAGGAGGGAAGGCCTTGTATACATGGTGCCAAATGGTAATTTGGAGAGGCAAACATGCCTATTACTAGTGGCCAATGCAAAATTCAAAAACACCCTCCATAAATTGGTACATGATCTCTTATTCTACCAAGAAATCTAAGATGAAGTATGGTAGGTGAAGGGGATACTTGATAACACCCATGACTCAAATCACCCTATCCTCCCATAAGTACCAATAGTCACTAATGGCTATAAGAGTCTCTAATTTTCTATGATAAATGTGGCATTATGGCCTTGTTGATCAAGTTGTACACCATCAGGTATAAGAACTCATAGATGTCCTAAATATGGTTCCTTTATTAGTGACCATATAGCTTGTAAAATTCTACATGGATAACTAAGCCCCCTAAAACCCACACAAGAAAAGTAGATGGCTTGAAAGTGAGTGTCCCACAAACTACATCTATGATATAGCTTATCATATAGAAGTTTCCACCTACTCGAGCATCTACTATGGTATTAACTAACTTAAAGTTGATCATCCCTCCCATGTCTAGGACCTCAGAGCTGGTGAGAATCATGTAGATCAAAGGTACCCACAATTAATTGACATCCAAGTAGTCTTGGGCCTTGAATAATCAGTTCAATAAAATTATATCCACCCATACCTCCTCCCAAAAAGTGTGGATTGTATATGTGTTGATGTTTTCCTTACTCACCCATTTGGCATCTAGATTCTTGACCTAGTCCTTCATGACCTCATAAATTTGAATAGTGTTATTCTATTTCTATACCACCGATGCATCATATGAAAAGGTGAAATAAGGGAGAGAATAATATGTTTTTTAGGAATTTTTGGAGATGTCAGTAATTTGGTGTCAGGAGTTAGCCAAGCAGACCCAATCGTGGATGTCATCATGTACTTTCTTGGTAGTGAAGAGCAAGTTCCCAAATAATTTAGTATAGGGGAACATTTTAATTTTGGTTGTGGCCCTTTGAAGACCGCATTTTGCATAAGCCTTCAGGGTATCTTCAAACTCTACCTAATCATCATTATCAAAGTTCAAGTCCTTAGGTACCTAGTTTATGGCTTTGAACACCTCATTGTAATGCTTGAATTGAGTCAAGCCTTTTTAAAATAGGGTATCTTTTTACTCAAGCTTAGCCTTGGGGTTTGAGGAGGACATAACTATTGTAAAAAGATAAAGGTTAGTAGGAAAGTATTAAGCATAAGGGAAGGGGTATGAAACTAGAGAGAAAAGAAAGGAGCTAATTTTATTTTGAGGGTACAAAGTGATAACTATCAGTGAGCCTTCCTTGAGATATTTATAAAAGCATACACTCATTCCCCCCTATTAATATCATTTGGTGGCTCACTTGTTGTGGATTTAAATTTGGGTTGGTGGCTTGATCTCCTCTCTTTATTTCCAAATCCAAAGTTTAATTTGGAGATCTTGATCTTGTGTCACTAACCATATTTAGTGAAGGTGATGTGACATTTTTGAAATTATCCAATTGGGGTCAGCTTTCTATTTTATTAATGCCTAGTGCATGGTAGGCACATGATCACATCTCCTCAAGGCCTCTCGAGTAGCTCTTGCCTTATGCCACATGTCATTCACCAATTGGTTTTAGTGTCAATAATTGACACCTAATCATAGCTTTGTACTTCATCATCATATCTTTAAGAGTGATGATATTCTTTTTGGGGACAAGTTGTATCCTTTGATTAATCCTTAGGCTCCACATGTACTTCATTCTGACCATATTAAGGCATGTTAGCTAATTTTTGGCCCACATAGAAAACTTACCTAAATGCAGTACAATGTCCTAAAGATAAAAGCAAAGAGAAGGTTCTTGAGCATATTTTCATGGTGTTCAAAACAATTCAATGTCATGACACAAGTCTACATAAGATTCAGGCTTTCGTATTTCTTCCATGCCTTCAAAGATCAAGTAGTAGTTTAAGGCACATGTTCAATAAGGGCCTAAAGGCTTTAAAAGAAGCTAAGTACAAAACCTTTTTTTGTCTAAGTCTTTACTTGAGAAGTCTTTTGACTTTAATTTGGGATAAAGCTAAATTATTTTGAACCTTTTATTTGAGTAAGTGTTCATTCTTTCGAGGAATTTGTTTCGATTTTTTGGTTAAGTGTCAGGAATTTCCCCAGACATTTTGTCTAAAACAAAAGTCTTGAAGAATTTAATTCTATCAGACATTTTATCCCAAACAAAAATATTGAAGGGTACTTTTTCAAGCAAAGTGTCCTATAAATTTTCCCGAAGGGTATCTTTAAGGGAAATTGGTTCAAAATAAAAGCCTGAAGGATCATTTCTTTGACAAAGTGGCCAAAGCAAAAGTTTCAAAGGTACTTTTTCAAGTGAAGTTTCCTAAACACTTTTTTTGGAGAGTAATTCTTTGAGAAAGTGGTCCAATATATAAATCTTGAAGGGTACTTTTTCAAGCAAAATGTCCCAAGGCAAAAAACCAAAGGGTCATTTTTTCAATGAAAACCCTGAGGAAAAGGCCAAATATAATTCTTTCAGGTAATTATCCTATGACAATTTCCCTAAACATTTTGTTTGATGCAAAAGATTCACAAACAATTCCTTTAGAGAAAGTGGCCAAGACACACAGTTCACAACAAAAGCACTCAGACAAGAGTTTGAAGGAAATATCCCAAGGAATTTGTGTTGTAGTAGGGTAATGAAAATTGTGCAAACATTAATTTTAGGCCATGGTAAATAGCCATTTGTATTCAAATGGGTCCAAGTCAATAGTCTACATTTAATCTAAACAAATATCTAATGGCCTGTGTAAGGTCAAGAAGTCAATGAGATGTTGGTGCAAGTGTCAAGTTTTAAACATAGAAGATAGTTGTTAAAGTTTAAATATCCCAATGATGGTTGTGTGGATGTTAAATACATTCATTTAGATGTCAAATATAGGTGCATAGACGTCAAATTAAAGCCTCATGAAATAGTCATTATATTTTAAACATTCAGATCAATGATCCACGTTTGATCGTACAAAAGATCCAATGATGAGTAGCAACTCATAGCTTAATGGGCCCAAGTAGTTCAATGACATACATTCAATTATGCATCCAAGATCAATAATGATCATAAGGTAAAAAAATTCCATGAATCTAAAGGGCAATCCCAAGACATTTTTTGATGGAAGTTGACAAGCCATTTTTAGTTGAGATAAGTAAATACAAAAGATCCGAGTTCAAAAATGGCTTGGGATTGAACCAAAATGTATATTTTAGGATTAAAGGGGACCATTGAAGATTTATAAATGTATAATAGGTTTTTTAGGACCTAACATTTACTAAGAGTTGGTGTCTATTGTCAAATTAAGATTGAATGGTTTGCAAACTCCATCTCTTCGACATGAAAGCTATAGGAAAACCAATGAATGTGATTGGTTTTCAATTTATTGAATGGAATGGCTCCATAAATTACAATGCATGAATAATTGGTCCTCATCAATAGATCAAGTTAAGATGGCATTGAGTCCTGAGATGAAGACCTAATGGTTGAATAAGGATCATGGAGCATTCAATTCTTTTGTAAGGACCTTTGTGTTGATAAGGTCATGACTCAGCATCCTCAAGAATGTTAACCCATCAAAAGTGGTTGGGTCTCTTTCAATACATAGCTCTCTCTATCTTTTCCTTTTTTATAAATATAAGCTTCTACATCTTACTATGGATACCTCTTTTTGGTATGACTAAACTCTACCTAAATTTTTATTGTAACACCTTTTGATGTAATAAAGATTGAATTCCATCATTTTTCAAGCTAGATTGAAGTGTGTTCTATGAATTCATGTACTGTGGTTAAGTGAATGTATGTTTTTTGTCTATGTCTAAGTTTTTTCGCCTTCATGAAATGTTTGATACTTCTCATAGGTCATTATAAGTGCAACTTATAGGTTGTTGTTTAGCTTGAACGTGGATATCGCCCTCTCATGCTAGTTTAATGTTTGATTAATGCCTTATTGTGAAATATTTATGTGGGAATAATTTTATTTGGTCTTGAATACATCCTATATTGTGTCTTGTGTGATTTTTATTGATTGAATCATTGGTGCATCACCTCTTTTACATGCTTTTATAAGTTATTGTTAAAATCTCTCCCCTTTTTCAAAGTAAGTGCTAGTTTAGGTTTAGTATAGGTGATAGATCCATAAGGAAGCTGACCTTCTCCAGAGCTCCAATTTATTATTAGGATACCCATAGCCTAGGATTAGTCCTATGTTGGACTAAATTTGAGTAAAATACTTGAACAATATTCTCCTCAACTAGGGTGCAAATCTAGAACCCAACAATTTTGGCACACCCGATGGGACTAGTTTCCTTGGCATAATTGAAGTTTGAAGATTGAGAAGAAGAAATTACAAAATGAAGAGACATCTACCATCATCAAAAGTTGAATATCCTTCAATTTACATAATTCATAGCATCTTCTAGACAGTGCTTTCAAGCCAAAGGTTACAATAAGATCATCAAGTAAAGGTACTCCTTTTGAACATATTAAATTACCTTATACAAGATTCAATAGTACAAGACATTATCCTCTAAATCAATATTCATCTGTTGGTTACCCTATTATTTTAGTCTAATCTATTATCCCATAATCCAGATCCCTTTTACCCAAATGGTTATCAGGAATCAAGTGTTTGTCCCATTTAATAGGCGTAGTCCCCTGAATTTAGCCCAATATGATGACATTCTTGTGTCTACCCTAAAAAATATTCCTTTTTTTCTCAGGAGAATGGGATAAAACTACTGCTATTGAGCATATCCAAGATGTTACCAATCTATGTTTTGTTCATAATGTTACTCAATATAATGTGGCTATCAAATTTCTTGTTGTTTCCTTCAAGGGAAAAGCATTACAATGGTATAGGAACCTTCCATTAACCTCCATTGATACTTGGGATGATTTAGGTGAAGCCTTAATTAGGCAATTGGGAGACAAGTCTGATCATCTATCTTTGGTTGAATAACTAACTACTATATAAAGGTAACCCCATGAATTTGTGTTTGATTTTAACCTCAAATTTCCAAAGACATGGACTAGGATCCCTACATTGGTTAGACCATCTCCAAATTATGCATAGTTTTACTATTTTAAGGCCCTTAATTTTAATATAAGTGTCATGATACAGTTTATGGGTGGTAATACCTTGCCAAATACCTATGAAATTACTATCAGGGCAAAAAATAGTTTAATACAAGCTGGTAAACTTGATCCAAGGCCTCTAATGCCCATATTCCCATAATTATAACCTATTCTTCCTCCTCAAGTTCCCTAGATTCCATATATAGCCCCTATTCCATCTCCAAAAGTCTAAGTGGTAGCTCCTCTTAATCAAACTACTGAGAATGGTGATTTGAAAAGCATATTATAAACTTTTAAAAATGAGATTATTCAACTCAAGATATAGTAGTACCTGTTGACCATTTTTTTCCCAATAGGCCAAAAATCGGTCCCCTTCTTCCCCTACTATTTGAGGCCAATTCATTTTTTTATTTTTGTAGAAGTCCAGGAATTTCTACGAACTCTGCAGAGCTTGGTTTTCTATGGACTTAGCAGGTGAAATCCTTGGCAGATGAGAAATCAGTTAGTAAGTATTGGGGTTTACAGGGCTCTTTTGGGCCTTCATCTAAAGAAAAATTGTAGGGAAAGTGCTAAGTAGGAAAACCTGAAGGAAATAGCCAAGGACGTTGACGTCTCGGAAGCCATCAAATTTAAGAGGGTGAATTAGCCATTGGTTTTTAAATACCCAAGCACCAACCATGAAAGGAGCCCAAGGAATGCAATGACCCACCTAGAGATAGCCTGAGGGCCAAAGAGCCATAAAGAAACAAGTTAGGGAAAAGACAAAAGTGCCAAGTGTAGGAGTAGGTAGATAGTCCAGGTGGCGAAGGGAGGTGCCAATTCAAGAAGTTACTCCAGTAGGTGAAACAGTGTCTATGAGTTGACCATTAGAAGGTGTGAACGACTAATCATGCGACCCATTTTCTTCATTTCACATTTATGAGTAGATGAAGCAATCCAAGTGATGTAGGAAGGTGTCAAGAAGTTATTTTAGTGGTTGACACAGTGCCTACCATGCGGTCATCAAAGAGGCACAACAGTGGTCGACGCGACTAGTTTTCTTTAATATGCACTGTAGAGCAAGAAAATAGCATGGCTCATAAATTCAATTCCTGATAGCAGAATGGCCATCATGTAGAAGCAGATGAAGTGATCCAAGTAACGCAGGAAGGTGTCGATTCAAGAAGTTATTTTAGTGGTTGACACAGTGCCTACCATGGGTCACTTCTAAAAAAGGGTGCCAAAAGGCCTCCTTTCTTCTTCTATATATTGGAGACTTGTCTTTGGAGAAATCATCTTCCACATTTGTAAGGCATAGCCCTGGAAAAATTTCACCTCAATCAATAAATGCATTTTTTACCTTTCTATTGGTTAGATATCTCTGTGTATGTCTTGAGTGTTAGTTTGTGTTTAGTCATTGTTTCTTGATGCTTTCACAGGTTCAACACCAACATACCTGGTGTCTAAAAGGTGTCATTTCTGTAGCTAACAAAGAGAGTTGTATTTGGAAGTGCAAAAATAGAAGAAATTACTATACAGTGTGCATTTCATAGCACCTTTGGTGAATCTCTATTTTTTATATTTTCCATTAAAGCCTCCCTGCCAAGTTTCTTGCAACCTGGTCCTTCTACCAATTTTGAAGTGTATGTATGTGTTTTTTTTATTTTAAGTGTGAGTGTGAGAAGGTTGATTTATTTTGGTGCATCACCTCCTTAGAGTAGATTTGTTTTCCTATAATCTTTCTCCCTTTTCATCCCCCAATTATATATATATGTTAGCACTTACTGGAACAAATCAGATGCATCAAAGGGAGCTAGCCATTACCTAGAGACTCTCCCCTCTTGATTTGTTGGTCCCACAAGTGAGAGGGGAGTTTCCATTGTTGCATGTGGAAGGTAGGAGCTCTACGTCCTTGCCCCAGGTGTAATCCACTACGTCAAAAAAATTTGGCATGCCTGGTGGGACATAGTCTTACACTCAATAAGGTTTCAGGATTGATGTTGGTCCTATTACAACAAATCAAATATTTTTAGCATCTGGCGACTCCACTGGTAAGAGCTTAAATTTTCCAATCAAAGACCAGTCTGAATTTTGATGCCTAAAGTCACCACATGATCTGCTAATAAGGGTGTCCCTTTTGAATTCATTGAATTACCTCTCAACTCAGCAAAGTGACTGAGGTTCAAAGGGACTCATCCTTATTTAATGAGTTGTCTTCCTAGTCTGGCTACAGGTGCTTCCTTCACAGGAGAAGTACCCTGTTTGAATCCCCTTATAGCTACGGCATTACCCTTTGTGAGCTTTCGTGGTCAGAGTCCCTTGAACCTCCAGTGTTATGACCCAATTCTAGGAGTGGTCCTCAAAAGTGTGCCTCCCTTTAATGGATAGGGGCCCATTACAGCTATTGAACACATCAGAAATATTGCTAACCTCTGCAATATTCATAGTGTCACTAAGGAGAATATTGTAATCAGATTGCTGGCATTGTCTTTCAAGGGAAAAGCTCTTGACTGGTATGGGACTTTGCCTGCAAATTCAATCCATTCCTAGAATGAATTGGGTACTCAATTAACAGACCATTTTGGAGAAAAGAGTGACCACCTCTCACTTGTTGAGCAGTTGATGACCATGAAGAGAGCCCCACATGAATATATGCAAGATTTTAACATGTGATACTAGAAGACATGGGATAGAATCCCCATTTTGGTAAGATTGACTGCTAGCTATGCTTTCTTGTATTATTTGAGGGCATTAAACAGTGATATTGTTGTGATGATACAATCCATGGGAGGGCATGTGTTGCCTACTGCCTATGACATTGCCATAGAAACTAAAAATTGCATAGTACAGGTGGGGAAAATAGCCCCTAGACCCCATATGCCACTTTTCCCAGAAATGCTACCTCTAATTCAGGCTTTGCTCCCACATTAGCTCCTCTGCCTAGCATAGAGAAACCAATTGCTACTCCATCCAATGAGCTTCGTGAAGTTAAGAGTCTGTTGTAAAGTATGTCAAATGAACTTGTAACTCTTAAAAGGTAGCAAAATCAGACCAGACCTTTCCAAGGTTACAACCCAAGCCCCCTTTCATCATCTAAGGTCATGGTGCCCATTTAGAACAATCTAGTGCAAAAATAGCCAAGATGTTCAACCACAGGATATGGTCAGGAGCAAGCCATTTATACAAATGAGATGATGGGTTGTTACCCAAATTTGCTAGACAATCAGGTAGCTGCTCATTCCCAAGTCTTTGAGGCTCTAATGCAACCTAGCACAAGCAGTAGTCAGAGTCAGCCTGACTCTACTCTTATGAACCACCTAGAAGGTGAGTTCTGTGCAATCAATTATGTGGGTGCTACAAACAATCAGGCTAACTGTGTTGCAGCCAACACAAGATCCAAAGGGAGAGCTATAGAAGAAACTCAAGCAGTTGTTCAAACATTCATACCATCTCTTCTACCACAGGTGAACCAAGATTTCCCAAATTTTAGGCCACCAATCATACATTCAACTCCCTGGCCTACACCTCAAAAGGCTGCAAGCGACCCCAAAGAGAATATGGAAGGGAGTGATCCTCAGATCAACATGGCAGACCAGGTGAAGGAGCTACACATAAATATTTCCTTGTGGGATCCATTATCGATATTGGATGTGTCAGATGAAAGAGACGCTAGAAGCTTTCCCTTTGATCTAAGAGGGAATCAAAAATACCTGGTTAATTGTATATAGTAGGTTGATTTCAGTTTTCGTTTCCTATTTCCCCTAAGTGTTGTTTGCACAAGTAGTTTTCTTAGCTTTGTGTGTGTTTTTTCTTTTCCCTTTAACGTGAATTTGTGTGATTGGTTCTAGATTTATCAGAGATATTATTGATCTTCAAGTTACAGTCTGACCCCGTGCCCAATGGATTTTTAAGGCAACTGGCTTCTAAGCATAGCAGGCATGCTTCCCCTGGGAGTCGCTAATTTTTTGACCATTTTTTACCCAACAGGCCAAAAATTGGTCCCCTTCTTCCCCTGCTGTTTGAGGCCAATTCATTTTTTATTTTTACAAAAGTCCAAGAATTTCTACAGACTCTGTAGAGCTTGGTTTTCTATGGACTCAACAGGTGAAATCCTTGGCAAATGATAAATCAGTTAGTAAGTGCTGGGGTTTACAGGGCTCTTTTGGGCCTTTGTCTAAAGAAAAACTGTAGGGAAGGTACTAAGCAAGGAAACCCAAAGCAAATAGCCAATGGCGGTGATGTCCTGGAAGCTGTCAACTTTAAGAGGGTGAATTAGCCGTTGGTTTTTAAATACCCAAGTGCCAACCATGAAAGGAGCCCAAGGAATGCAGCGACCCACCCAGAGATAGACTGAGGGCCAAAAGAGCCAAAAAGAAACAAGGTAGGGAAAAGACAAAAGTGCCAAATGTAGGAGCAGGTAGATAGTCCAGGTGGTGAAGGGAGGTGCCATTTCAAGAAGTTACTCCAACAAGTGAAATAGTATCTCTGAGCTGACCATTAGAAGGTGTGAATGACCAACTGTGTGACCCATTTTCTTCATTTCACATTTATGAGTAGATGAAGCAATCCAAGTGATGCAAGAAGGTGTTAAGAAGTTATTTTAGTGGTTGACACAGTGCCTACCATGTGGTCATCAAAGAGGCACAACAGTGGTTGATGCGATTGGTTTTCTTCAATATGCACCGCAGAGCAGGAAAATGGCATGGCTCATAAATTCAATTCCTGACAGCAAAATGGCCATCACGCAGAAGCAGACAAAGCGATCCAAGTAACACAAGAAGGTGTCGATTCAAGAAGTTATTTTAGTCGTTGACACAGTGCCTACCATGGGTCACTTGTAAAAAAGGGTGCCAAAAGGCCTCCTTTCTTCTTCTATATATTGGATACTTGTCTTTGGAGAAATCATCTTCCACATTTGTAAGGCGTAGCCCTGGCGAAATTTCACCTTAATCAATAAATGCATTTTTTACCTCTATATTGGTTAGATATCTTTGTGTATGTCTTGAGTGTTAGTTTGTGTTTAGTCATTGTTTCTTGATGCTTTCACAGGTTCAACACCAACATACCTAGTGTCTACAAGGTGCCATTTCTACAGCTGATAAGGAGAGTTGTATTTGGAAGTGCAAAAATAGAAGAAATTACTATACAGTGTGCATTTCACAGCACCTTTGGTGAATCTCTATTTTTTGTATTTTCCATTAAAGCCTCCCTGCCAAGTTTCTTGCAGCCTGGTCCTTCTGCCAAGTTTGAAGTGTATGTATGTGTTTGTCTGATTTTAAGTGTGAGTGTGAGAAGGTTGATTTATTTTTGTGCATCACCTCCTTAAAGTAGATTTGTTTTCCTGCAATCTTTCTCCCTTTTCATCCCCCCCATTATATATATATATATACACTAGCACTTACTGGAACAAATCAAATGCATCAAAGGGAGCTAGCCCTTACCTAGAGACTCTACCCTCCTACTTCTCCGGTACCACAGGCGAGAGGGGAGTTTTCATTGTTGTGTGTGGAAGGTAGGAGCTCAACCTCCTTGCCCCGAGTGCAATCCACTGCATCAACAGTACCAACATAGACCTTATCAATAGCAAAACCAGAATACTTATTAGTCTTTTAATAACCAATGACCCCCTTATCAAGGTTTCAAGGACCATAGGCAACCTCACCAAAATCAAGGAACCATAACCCAAACTAAACCATATACAGTCCTTGATCCTAATGTACCTTTTAGTTCAAAATATATTGTTCCTCAAAATAAATTGATGCAAGATTCATATTGGCAACCTTCCAATCCAAATGACACTCAAAATCAAGCCTTGATATCACAAGATATTACTATGCCATAAATGACATAGGAAGAGTTCTCTCTTTAAAGTGGTCAGTATCAAGATATGAATATGGAATTCCAAGGATAACCTCAACAAGTTCCAAGGTATCATAATGCCCTCAATGTTAATTGGTAATTAGATGATCATATTGCATTCAACTGAGTTGGTGAAACTAGCAAGACAAATGGTCAAGTGGTAGCTTTGACTAGAGCTAAAAGAAGAGCAGTTGAGGAAGCTCAAGATGTGATCAATAATTTTAGTGTTCCTTATTTTATTTCAAAGAGTTTCAAATATAAATTTGTTGCTCCTATAGCATAGAAAATTTAGAATACAAAGAGATTCCCCAAATGTCCCTAACTAAAGAACAACCAGTGGCTCAATAATTAGAACCAAAGGTTGGTGGAACCTCATTCAGCATAATAGATCAAATGAAGAAATCAAATGTTAGCATTAGTATGTGGGATTCCCTTGAAATATTAGGATAAAAGGACATGCTTATTCAATATCTTTTAGATTTTAAGGTATCTAAAAAACTAGTTGAGAAATAGGGAGCTGTCTTGGCTAATTCAGACTAGTAAATCAAATAACCTGATTAGCAAGTACATAAAATGAAAAAGGTGGATAAAACTAATGTCAAATCAAATAAAACTACTCCCTTTTATCTCTCTTTAATATTAGGTGACCATTTATTCCATAATTGTATGGTAGATAGTGGAGCTAGCAGCATTGTCATACCCAAACAAATTACAGACAAGTGTGGTCTTGTCTATGAGCCAAATGTTAAGAGAGTACTGCAATTGGATGGGTCACCAACAAATATATTATGCATAATCAAAGATATAAAAATGACATTACATGCTTATCCCAATGTTATTAGTTGACAAGATGTAGTACTAGTGGACTTTCCTCCCTATTTTTCCATGTGTCTGTCAAGATACTTTGCTTCAAAGACTGGAGGATATTTGTCAGCTGATTGGACATATTTAATGTTTAGGACTAGGTATGGTACTAAGGTGAAAATACATTCTAAACCTATTTCAAGATTTTATTTGGAGCAATATATGCCAAGTATGGTAAACACTAATTATGTTATCTCAAACAAGGTACAAGGTACTAGAAATAGTGAGGTGTAAACTAAATCACCTCTAGATGGAGTCTTAGATCATTTACTTGATGAATGGGCCTCTGATTTGCATGGAGATTATCCCTACAAGTTAATTGAAGAAGAGGGGATTGGTATTTATTGTCTTCATGAATATGATGCACTAATTCCAACATTGATGAAAGATGATCATCCTAGTGATGTATTGTGGTAGCTATATTTTGATGGATCCATGAACAAACATGGCACTAGAGCTATAGTGATGTTAGTTTCTCTGGCCAATCAAAGTTATTTATCTTCTCTCAAGTTTAAATTTGGTTTTTTCAATAATGTTACTGAATATGAAGCACTAGTGTATGGTTTTAAATGGGCAAGGAAGATGAAGGTCAATGCCTTACAAGTTTTTAGTGATAGTGAATTGGTGGTTCACCAAGGGGTCTTAATATATGCAAGAACCCACTACTTAGGTCTTATTAGCATAGAGTATGGTACCTAGTTGAAGACTTTCAATATTAAAATATTTAGGCCATATCAAGAAATAAGAACAAGCATACAGATAGGTTGGCTGCCATTAGATCACAATTCAGTATCCCAGATGACATAAACAATGAAAAAGTTCAATCACACATCAAGGTAGTTGTGAGACCTATCCTAGAAAACCATGACAATTGGCAAGTATTTTAAGATAATATTCATATTTTCAGATTCTTACAAGAAGAAGCTGAATTCTCCTCAAGGAACTAAGACAAGCATTTGTAGTAGTATAATGACCAAATTGTGTAATTGAAGACAAACAAGTTGCCTAAAGGGTTGGTCACCCTTGAAAACATATTCAGTAGAGATGATGAATTGAGAAAAGAAAAGTTTTCATTATCAACAAAGGAAGAACATTATATAAATGTGGATATTACCATTGGAAAGAGTTTAAAGCTAGGCAAAGTTTGCATGTCTTTAGATAAATAAACCTTTATTGAGTTATGTTCAAGTTTTGAAAATGTTTTTGCATGGTAGTACAGTGACCTTAAAGGATTTGATCCAAGTCTAGCTCAACATACCATTGAGTTAGAAGATGAGACTATGCCATTCAGATAGAGACAAATGCCTATTAACCCAAAGCATGAACCTTTGATGAGATTTGAACTACATAAGATCATTGAGTTAGCTATAATATTTCTAGTTAAGCACTTAGCTTGGGTGGTAAATCTTGTTCTTATGGAAAAAGAGTGTGAAATCAAACTTTGTGTTGACTTTCGTGACTTGAACAAGGCCTCTCTTAAATACCACCATCTATTTCCATCTATGTAATAAATTTTACAACTTGTTATAAGTTCAAAAAGGTTCTCTTTATTGGATGGTTACAGTGGATATAACTAGATTTTGGTCAAAGAAGAAGACCGGTTCAAAATAGCCTTCATCACAAAGTGGGGCACATTTGCATATAAAAAAATGCCTTTTGGTTCATCCAATGTTGGAGCCACTTTTAGAAGGATATGGACATGGAATTTCAAGGTCTCATCAACAATTGTATTCTTGTTTGTATGAATGGCATAACATTATTCTTTAATAGTACAGATGAGCATATTATTCATCTCAAACAAGTGTTTGAAAGGTGTAGGGAATTTGGAGTGTCTTTTAATACCAAAAAGTGTGTTTTCTCTGTTCACAAAGGTAGGCTTCTTGGACATGTAATTTTAAAAAAAGGTACAAGTATAGATCCTGATAGGATAGAATCAATTCTTGCACTTTCCTTGCCTAAACACAATAAATCCTTGCAAAGATTTTTAGGTAAGATCAATTTCATGAGGAGATACATTTTAAATTTTGTTACTTTAGCTATGCCACTAATGCTAAAGAAAGGTCAAAGTTTTAGTTGTTCCAAAAAAGGAGTAAGAATTTTTGAAGAAATAAATAAAGCTATAGTCAGTGCTTCTACACTCCTGAACCTTAACTTCATAAAGGATTTCTTCTTATACACCTATGCTAATATTGACACAATTTTAGGTATTTTCATGTAGTATAATAAAGAGACTTTAGAGAAGACAATAGCCTTCTTCAATAAAAACTTAGAAGAATATGAAACGAATTATTTTTTTGTTGAGAAGCATGCACTTTCAATCATAAGGTCTCTTAAAAAGTTTAGGTACTTGTCCAATAATAAAATACTTTGATGGTTACACATCCAAGTGTCAAAGATTTTCTTCTGAACAAAGATATAAATGACAAGAGAGTTGGTTGGATAACCAAAGTCATGGAATATGATGTTGAGATCAAGGTCACAAATCTAGTTAGAGGCAAAAGAATTTGTGAACATCTAGCCCAAGACTTGCAAG
This sequence comes from Torreya grandis, assembly GCA_037957365.1. Taxonomy (NCBI): domain Eukaryota; kingdom Viridiplantae; phylum Streptophyta; class Pinopsida; order Cupressales; family Taxaceae; genus Torreya; species Torreya grandis. Next base: position 1,014,097 of record JARHVA010003264.1, on the reverse strand, counting down.
AGACTAATGAGATAGTTATGATATCAAATGATGAAGAATTTGCAATCGATCATGCCTCATCTTCTAGTTAGTTCCAAGATATGGTAAGGTATCTACAAGATGGTTTTTATCCTTCTCATCTCACTTCTTCAAACAAGAGATACTTTAGATTATAGTCAATTCCTTTCCTTCTTGTTGATAATGTATTATTTAAAAAGGATATCAATGACATACTACTAAGATGCATAGAGCCAAGTCAAACATAGAAGTTACTTGAGCAGTTCCATGATGGACATGGTGGATGACATTATTCAGTAAGGATCACAGCCCACAAGATCATGAGAGCTGGGTATTAATGCCAATTTTATTTGGTGATTATCATACATGGGTCAGGAAATGCAAATAGTGTGTCATGTTTGTTGGAAATGTGAAGCTTACAGCCTTACCTCTCCAATAAATTTTAGTAAATCAACCCTTTTTCAAATGGGGATTGGAATTTATTGGTATTATTATTCCCCCTTCGAGCTTAGGACACAAGTGGATCCTAACTGACATAGATTATTTTAAAAGATGGACAGAGGAAATAACATTAAAATAAGCTAATAAACTAGTATTCTGGACTTCTATGAAGGTTTACTTACTAAATTTGGGGTTCGTTCAACCATAATTTTTGATATGCTATGGCTTTGGTAGGATCTAAGATCAACCAGTGGGCAGTTCAACATAGTGTTTTCCTCAATTCTCATCAAATTATTATCCACAACGCAATTGCCTTGATGAGTCCACTAACAAGAATTTGTTGAATATCATTAGGAGGATTGTTGAAGATAATAAGAAATCATGGCATCTCAAATTAAAGTCATCTCTATGGGTTGATAGGATCACCTATAAGAGGTCAATTGTCAATTCTCCATATAAGCTAGTATATGGTAAGGAAGCAAGAATGCCTATTTCTCTTAAATTCCCTAATTTGGAATTAATGCATCAACTTCAGATTTTGGAGAATGAGCCAATGGAAATAATATATGTTGAGCTCATAGAGCTAGAGGATACAAGGCATTAGTCCATGTTGTCCATGGAGGCCCATCAAGCAATGGTAAAGATGTCTTTTGTCAAAGAAACTTCTTCAAGAAGTTTTCAAGAAGGAGATTTGGTCATCAAGTGGGATGAGGATATAACTAAGCCAAGAAGGCACACAAAATTTAATTCTCTCTAGAGTGGTCCATACACAATCTCCAATTACAAAACCCACAATGATTTCTAGCTCAGAAGGATGAATGGTGAAAAGCTTCCTATCCCAATCAATGGGATACATCTAAAGAATTACTATTGAGGAAATTAAGTCCCTTATACATAGTTTCTTTTGTTTTTTCTCTAAGTATTTTTCCATCACATTAGTTTACTTCTATTTTATCCTAAATAAGTGATTTTGTTTGCATAGTTGTTCATTAGTTTAGTCACCTTTGTTTTATTAGGTTAGTTTCCCTTTCAATTTGTTCTTTTCCCTGTTTGTTGGAATTCTTTTTTCTTTCTAACCAAGAGGTTTTTTGTAATCATGGAACAAATGTATTATCTGTAAGTGGTCCTTGTATCATGGAAATGGTCTGATTTCTCAAGCATAGTAGGCAAGTTGCCCAGCTAAGTTGCCAAAGATGTTAGCTAATTTTTGACCTACATATCAAACTTACCTAAATACAATACAGTGTCTTGAATATCAGAGCAATGAGAATGTCCTTGAGTAGATTTTCATGGTCTTCAAAGTAATTCAAGGTCATGAAACAAGTTTGGACAAGCTTCAGGCTTTTATAATTCTTTTAGGCCTTCAAGGTTCAAATAGTATTTTCAGATACATGTTCAAGAAGGGCCTACAGGCTTTAAAATAAGATAAGTATAAAACCTTTTTTTTTGGCTAAGTCTTTACTTTGGAATTATTTTGTCTTTCATTTGGGATAAATCTAAATTCTTTCAGACCTTTTATTTGACTAAGTGTTCATTCTTTAGGGGAATTTGTTTTGGGTTTTTTGGTTAAGTGTTAGGAATTTCCCCAGAGATTTTATCCAAAATAAAAGTCTCAAAGATTTGAATTCTCTCAGACATTTTGTCCCAACCAAAAATATCGAAGGGTACTTTTTAAAGAAAAGTATCCTATACATTTTACTAAAGGGTATCTTTCGAAGAAATTGGTCCAAAACAAAATCTTGAAGGATCATTTCTTTGACAAAGTGTCCAAAACAAAAGTTTTGAAGGGTACTTTTTCAATCAAAATGTCCCAAACCATTTTTATGAAGGATACTTTTTCAAGAAAAGTGTCCTAAACACTTTTTTTGGAGAGTAGTTCTTTGATAAAGTGGTCTAATAATAAAATCTTGAAGGGTGATTTTTTAAGCAAAGTGTCCTAAGGCAAAAAATTGAAGGGTCGTTTCTTCAATGAAAATCCCAAAGAAAGAGGCCAAGTATAATTATTTCAGGCAATTGTCCCATGAAAATTTCCTTAGATATTTTATTCGATGCAAAAGATATGTAAACAATTCCTTCAGAGAAAGTGGCCAAGACACACAGTCTACAACAAAATCTTGTAAACAAATGTCTAAAGGAAATATCCCAAGAAATTTGTGTTTCAGTAGGGTAATGATAGTTGTATAAACATCAATTTCATGCCATGATAAATAGTCATTTGTATTCAAATGGGTCCAAGATCAATGGTTTATATTCAATCTAAGCAAAGATCTAATGGTATGCATAAGGTGAAGAAGTCAATGAGATGTTTGCACAAGTGTCAAGTTTTAAACACGAAAGATAGCCATTAAATTTCAAATATCCCAATGATAGTCATGAATATGTCAAATACATTCACACAAATCTCAAAGTAAAGCCTTGTAAAATATTCATTGTATTTTAAACATTCAGATCAATAATCCATGTTTGATCATATAGAAGATCTAATGGTGAGCAATAACTAACATATTAATGGGCCCAAGTAGATCAAATATGTGCATTCAATCATACATCCAAGATCAATAGTGAGAGTAAGGTCAAAGAAGTCATCAAATCCAAAGGGCAAGCCCAAGACATTTTTTGATGAAAGTCAATGAGCCATTTTTTAGTCAAGATAAGTAAATACAAAGGAGCCAAGTTTGAAGATAGCCCAAGATTGAACCAAAATGTATATTTCAAGATCAAAGGGGACCATTGAAGCTCTATAAATGTATAATAGGTATTTTAGGACCTAACATAGACTAAGAATTGGTGACCATTATCAAAGTAAAATTGAACAGCTGACAAACTCCATCTCATCAACATGAAAGATTATAGGAAAACCAATGAATGTGATTGGTTTTCAATCTATAAAATGACATGGATTCATTAGTTTTGAGGCATGAATAATTGGTCCTCAGTAGTAGATTAATTTAAGATGGCATTGAGTCCTGAGATGAAGACCTAGTGGTTGAATAAAGATCATGGAGCATTCAATTCTTTTACGAGGACCTTCTTATCCATAAGGTCATAACTCAGCATCCTCAAGAATAGTAACCCATACACATCTCTCTCTCTCTCTCTCTCTCTCTCTCTCTCTCTCTCTCTCTCTCTCTCTCTCATCTCTCTCTCTCTCTCTCTCTCTCATCTCTCTCTCTCTCTCTCTCTCTCTCTCTCTAAATATAGTCTTCTAAGTCTTACTATGGATCCCTCTTTTTGGTATGACCAAAACTCTACCAAATTTCATAATTTAATAATGTTTGATTCAATAAAAACTGAATTCCCATCATTTTGCAAGCTAGATTGAAGTGTGTTTTATGAATTCTTGTACTATGTGTTGTCCCCAAAAATGAGTGACATTTTTGGGACAACCTATGAACTATTTTGGTTCAACAGACCAAAATCATCTCTCCCCTTTTCAAAAATTGTTTTGAGCATTCGAGTTCTTCATTTTTCAAAAGCTTTTCCAAAAATCTATGGACTCAACATGCTTGAAATTAGCAGACCCAATAGGTTCAAAGGCTTCTATAGGTGAGTTAAATTAGAAGAACAAGCTTCCAACACTTAGTCATTTTTAGGATTATTTCAATACCTTGGTTCAACCAAAAGAATTCATTCAGCAAACTTCCAAGCACCATTGAACCATTGAACCGTTGAACCTTGAACCAAAAAGGTTCAAGGGTTCAATGGGATCAAGGTTCAACGTCATCGGCAAGAGTTGAGCGCATTTGTCAAAGTTCAAATTTCAACCACTTCAAAGTTCCATGGCTTCGAACACTTAACGAAAAATAAAGGCTTGATCCATTGAACCGTTGAACCTTGAAGCACTTTAGTTCAGCGGTTCAATGGGTTCAACAACCAATTGGTTCAATGAACTTGGTTCAAAAGATCAAATAGACTTAGCCAAATAATGAAGAATGAACCGATTGAACCATTGAACCGTTGAACCAAAAGGTTCAACGAGTTCACAGGTTCAAAGGTTCAACCAGTACGATGAAGATCAAAGAGCTTAGAAAGAACAAGGAAGTAACAAGCAGAGGAAGAATCAATGAACTGATTAAACCTTGAAGTGAAAGAGTTCAAATTTTAATGGTTCATAGGTTCAAAAGTTCAAAGTTAGCCTCAGTCAAAGAAAGAAGTAGCAAACAGGTGGTTCAACAGATGGTTCAACCAAGGAGAAGGAAAGCGATTGAACTAGGAAGCGATGGAACAAAAGAGACAAAATGAACCAATGAACCAATGTACTTTCAACAGGTTCACAGGTTCAAGATTCAACATGGTTCAAGTGGCTAGTGACCATTAACGGCCTCACAAACGTCAAATTTAAAGTAAGGGAATATTCATGGAAATTCAAATAGAGCATGAAATTTTAAGGAATTCACTCAAGAAGAAAGCCCAAAGAAATTGAAACAATTGAAATGGCTAAGGAAAAGAAGCAAAGCTTTCCTTCAGAAATTTTGTCTGAAGGAATTCCTTCAAACTTTTTGTCTGAAGGAAAAGCCTCACAGAAAAATCCTGAAAGCCATAGCCTGCCAAAGAAGCAAGAACCCTCTAGGAAAGATCAAACCTCAAAGTGCAGTGGAACCCACCACATGTCCCTTATAGAGTCACAACAAAAACTACCAAGTGTCATCTACTGGGACACAGTTCCTAATAAGTTTCAAAGCTATGAAACATGCCACATGTTCTATTATAACTCAACGAAAGCTGACAAGTGTCAACATCCGTGGTCTCTCCCTTTTGTGTAGTAAGGACTTTGGTGGGCCCTGAGTGAGTTGCTAAGGTCAAGCAGAGCACGACAAGTGGCATTGTCTATGTGAATTTGAATGAGTCTTGAATGTTTCTATATTGTTTCTAAAGCAGAGCAGAAGCTACCACATGGCATCTTCTGTGGGACTCTCAAAAAGTTTCTAAAGCTTCTATAAGTTAAGCGAAACATGCCACATGTCTCATTATAACTCAATAGAATATGACAAGTGTCTGCATTTGTGTTCCCCTTTTGAAGCTGCTCAGGCAAGAAGTGTCATGGATTCCATTTTCTATAAGTTTCTAATAGGTTTCATAATAGTGGAACTCACCATGGCTAAAGAAGGAACCAAAGGAAGAACCAAGCGACTGGCTAAAAAGAGAGTCCAAAGACTCAAATTGCTACAGGGAGAGAGGATTGAGACCAAAGGACCAGAAATATCTTCAAAAGAGTTATTTCTAGTAGGTGAAATAGTGGATCAAGTAGACTTTTGAGCGCACCAAATCAAGGACTTGGGTTATTTTTCTTCCATGAAGTAAAGACAAATTGGACAGCTATGCAGACATCAGGAAAAGGACCAGATAGTCCATACCAAGGAAGAGACATATTAGATGAAGGGACACACCATAGTTAAGGCAATGCATTTTTCCCAGCATGGTCCCTCTAGATAGAATTGAAGGCACATTGAAGGCATTCAATTCAGCATGGGCCTTTTTCATGAAAACAAGCGTCCAAGTCTTTCTTGGAGCGCTATATATTGTAATTTCTCTCTTTATGAAAGGGACTTTTTCATTTTTATAGGAGTGAAACTCTGCCCAATTGAAAGAAGAAGACTGAGACTTTGAGCTCAAATTGTATTTCATTTCATTTTATCTGAATGAGAAAGCAAGTTGTTTGCAGACTTTGTGCTATTTTGGCTTATATCATTTTAGGAGATTATTCCTATGTCTGTCTTCTGAATGTATTCTTGTTTATTTAATTTGGCAACTAGAATTAGTGAAATTAATAAGGAAGGTGTCCTAAAGCCAACTATGGGAAGACTTTGTGCTTTCACAATTGTTTTTAGTGTGTGTTTTTATTTCCCTTCTATGTTGAGGATTCTGGAATGACTTTGTACCCCCATTATCCTCTGTGTTTCACTCATTGGGCAGTTGAGGTGGAGACTTTGTGTTCCATTTCATCCTACTGGTTCTTATCCTTTGTTACCAATCGCTTATCCTACCTGAAAGAACTCATGTTGTTTCCTACAAGAACACTTCTGAAAGAAGAGAAGTGCCTTCAGTGTTTTCACTAGGATTTTCTCCTCTATTTGTCAACATCATCTCTAAAAAAAGAGAGATGGATGGCTTATCCTACCCTTGTATGTTATTTTCTGCTTATTTATATATATAGTTTATAGCCCCTTCATACTTATAGGAAACCTCCCCTTGATGCGAGGAGAGATTTGTCCACCTCTGATGTAGTAAACCTGCACACTGGGCTAACCAATCTCCTTTGCTATGGATGATGAGACCTATTTTGGTCAATCAGATAGCTGACTAACAAAATATTCACCCAACAGTCTTTTTAGTGACTCTACTGGGGATGAACGTGTAGTCTAAAGCCTCAAGTTTTAGATTGAAGTAGTCCCTACCCTTATCCATTATAGACTCTGGTGACTCTGTTTTGTGTCTTACCCATTATCATTATAGCCTTACCATCTCCCTCCACCTAGATTTTTTATCCCTCTTTTTCATAACCCAGTCGTGGCAGTTCAAGGCCCCTAGGGTAACTCATTTGGTCCACTAAATTTGACTCCACCTCTGCATGAGCTTCCATGTAGTTTAAGGAAGAATTTCCCCAAATTCTTTGGTGATGGAAAAGTTCATCCTGATGAACACATTACAGCTTTCAGCATAGCTTGTGGCGTAATAGGGGTGGAATTTGAAGACATAGCAGTCAGGCTATTCATGGAAACACTACAAGGCACTGCTGCAGACTAGTTTTACCATCTACAAGCTCAGTCAATGACTGATTGGGACACTCTTAAAGACAAATTTAAAGCTAGATTCAAACCTACAAAATATGTGCATGCCATGCTAGCCTAGCTCACATAGATGAAGAAGGAGCCCCATGAACCTATGAGGGACTTCATTGCCAAGTTCAACAAGCTGAGGCATGGGATTCCCATGGTCACCCAACTAACACCTCAAAATCTCAAGTGTTTCTTCATCAACTCACAGCTGTCTGAAGTGAGTCTCTTACTGAGATGGGCTAGACACATAGACCTTACTGCTACTCAGGACTTGGATACTGAGGTAGAAGATGACCTTATCTTGGCAAGAAAGATAAGGAGAGACCCTAATAAAGGTAAATCCTCTTCATCTTCTGAATACTCACCTACAGTCACCACTGACCCAATGGTACAAAAGCTAGCAAACGAAGTGCTAGCTCTCAGAAAGTAAATGGCGCAAGAGATGTCATTTTCTCCTACATACAGAGATATGCCAAGAATGACATTTCAGAATCAAGCATACCAAGGCAATGCTGCTAGGAATCAAGGATAGCTAAATCACCTTCCTCCTCTACAAAGGAACCTCACCCTCGAAGCACCTCCAACCAACTCAGCGACTGGATATCTTGAAGCTAAATCAGATTTCTCATTCCAGCCTGAGTTGAATCTTGAAAATGATGATGATCTCTTCACAAAGGATCAAGAAGAGTCAGCTGGCAACTCCCACATTAGTTTCCTGAATTACCAAGATGAACCTAAAAGTAAAGGTGAAGCAGTCAAGGGATTGTACGCAGTATTCACCTAGTCCTAGAATCAGTCAGCTTAGCATGCTGATAAATAAATAATAGAGGAGCGAGCTCAGCCTGCAATTTCAATTTCCAAACAAGGAACTCTTCTACCTTTCTAGCTAAAGGACTCAATGATTACTAAGAAGGTAAGTACATCAAACATCCCTACACCTTCTACTTCAAATTCATAGATTAGTCCTCCCCCCCTAAAAACCAAAAGGATGAACTCCCATCCTCTCTTCATAGTCCATTTCAGTCACTTGACATAATTGATCATGTCAAGAAATCCAAAATTCAAATGACTAAATTTAAATTCCTGCAAGCCAATCCTGAGCAGTTGGACATTGGTGGAGAACTAAGTATGGACCTATCTGAGGTAAGGATCCATGTTAACGGTGTCATGCGGAGGCTGCTTCCTAAAAAGGACGCAAAATATGTTGTCACCCAAACGTCAATCCCTGAAGCTCAAATTCTATTTGAGTCTTCAAGCAGGGGTAATTACTTCTTATCCACAGAGGGTGTTCATGTTTCTGTAGATGAAAGTCTTGTAGCTAGCAATCCAGGAATTGATCCAAACAAGACATCAGAAGAATTGGTAGGGCACAATACAAATGAATAAGGATCTTCCATATCTAATGAAGAGAAATCTGATAGAAGATCAACTTTTGATGATGCTTGGATCTTAGAATCTGATGACAGTAATTCTTCTACCAATGTTAGAGCCAAGACTGTGTTGATATCTCCTCAAGGAGATATTTTTCCTTCATGCAAGTTGTAATTCAGCAACACCAACATAGTTGAATGTGAATCTCTGTTGCTTAGATTGAAGGCTGCTCAAGATGAAGATGTCAAACTCCTTCACACCAAAGGAGATGATGAACCGGTGGTTTGTCAAGTGTCTGAGGGGGATAATCAAATCATGTGTTGGATTTAACCAGTAGAACAACAAGCTATGGTAGTGGACCATACTGTTGTACTCCAAAGTCATTAAAAGAAACTCTTTGCCAAGAAAGCAAGGAGTTATGGTTTTCAGATTCAAGACCATGTCCTGCCATGGGGCAAGAGGAAGAAAGAGCCAAGAGGAATGCACAGAATGTGTGATTCTTGGTGGAGAGTTCCATTTGCTCATCACTGATTTTGGGGACAAAATGGTTTCCTACTGGTTTATCAAGATAGAACACCATTTTTATTATCTCACAATGGGTAGCATCTAAATCACTTCAATTATTGAAGTATCAGATAAGTTCAATTGTACATATGTACATTTGTATAGTCTTTAGTTCTATTTTGTGCTTTTAATTTTCATTTTTTGGAGCCTTTCTTTTTGGGTAGCATGACTTCGTAGCCCAATGGCATACTTCAAGGCACTGGAGATTTTGGTTTCTACTCCCCTCAGCTATTCTGAGTTTTCAACTGAAGGAAGTTTCCCAACTGGACCCAGTTGTTGTCCCCAAAAATGAGTGACATTTTTGGGATAACCTATGAACTATTTTGGTTCAAGAGACCAAAATCATCTCTCCCCTTTTCAAAAATTATTCTGAGCATTTGAGTTCTTTATTTTTCAAAAGATTTTTCAAAAATTTAGGGACTCAACATGCTTGAAATTAGCAGACCCAATAGGTTCAAAGGATTCTATAGGTGAGTTCAATTAGAAGAACAAGTTTCCAACACTTGTCATTTCCAAGATTGTTTCAATACCTTGGTTCAACCAAAAGAATTCAATCAGCAAACTTCCAAGCAATATTGAACCATTGAACTGTTGAAACTTGAACCAAAAAGGTTCAAGGGTTTAATGGGATCAAGGTTCAATGTTGTTGGCAACAGTTGAGCACATTCGTCAAAGTTCAAAGTTTAACCACTTCAAAGTTCCATGGCTTTGAAAACTTAACAAAAAACAAAGGCTTGAACCATTGAACCGTTGAACCTTGAACCACTTTGGTTCAATGATTCAATGACCAATTAGTTCAATGCGCTTGGTTTAAAAGATCAAAAAGACTTCGCCAAATAATGAAGAATGAACCGATTGAACCATTGAACTATTGAACCAAAAGGTTTAATGAGTTCACAGGGTCAAAGGTTCAACTAGTACGATGAAGATCAAAGAGCTTAGAAAGAACAAGGAAGCAACGAGCAAAGGAAGAATCAATGAATTGATTAAACCTTAAACTGAAAGATTTCAAAGTTCAATAGTTCATAGGTTCAAAAGTTCAAAGGCAGCCTCAGTCAAAGAAAGAAGCAGCAAACACGTGGTTCAACAGATGGTTCAACCAAGGAGCAAGAAAGTGATTGAACTAGGAAGTGATGGAACAAAAGAGACAGAATGAACCAATGAACCAATGTACTTTCAGTAGGTTCATAGGTTCAAGGTTCAACATGGTTCAAGCGGCTAGCGACCATTGACGGCCATGCAGATGTCAAATTTAAAGTAAGGGAATATTTGTGGAAATTCAAATAGAGCATAGAATTTGAAGGAATTCACTTGGGAAGAAAGCTCAAAGAAATTGAAAAAATTGAAATGGCTAAGGAAAAGAAGTGAATCTTTCCTTTGGACTTTTTGTTTGAAGGAAAAGCCTGAGGAAAAAACCCTAAAACCCAAAGCCTGCTAAAGAAGCAAGAACCCTCTGGGAAAGATCAAACCTCAAAGTGTACCGTAAGCCACAACGTGTCCCTTATAGAGTCACAGCAAAAATTGCCAAGTGTCATTTGTTGGGACACATTTCCTAATAAGTTTTAAAGTTATGGAACGCGCCACGTGTTCCATTATAACTCAGTGAAAACCAACAAGTGTCAACATCTGTGGTCTCTCCCTTTTACATATTAAGGAATGTGGTGGGCCTCAAGTGAGTTGTTAAGGTCAAGTGGAGCATGACAAGTGGCATCGTTCATGTGAATCTAAATGAGTCCCAAATGTTTCTATATTATTTCTAAAGCAGAGCAGAAGCTGCCACATGTCATCTTCTATAAGACTCTCAAAAAGTTTATAAAGCTTCTATAAGTTAAGAAGAACATGCCACATGTCCCATTATAACTCAGTAGAATGTGACAAGTGTCTGCATCTGCATTCCCCTTTTGAAGCTACTTAGGCAAGAAGTGTCGTGGATTCCATTTTTTATAAGTTTCATAATAGTGGAACTCACCACGACCAAAGAAGGAACCAAAGGAAGAACCAAGCGACTAGCTAAAAAGAGAGCCCAAAGACTCAAATTGCTATAGGGGAGAGAGGATCGAGACCAAAGGACTAGAAATATCTTCAAAAGAGTTATTTCCAGTAGGTGAAATAGTGGATCAAGTAGACTTTTGAGCGCACCAAATCAAGGATGTGGCCTATTTTTCTTCCATGAAGTAAAGACAAATTGGATAGCTGTGCAAACATCAAGAAAAGGACCAGATAGTCCATACCAAGGAAGAGACATATTAGATGAAGGGACATGCCATAGTTTAGGCAATGCACTGTTCTCAGCATGGTCCCTCCAGATAGAACTGAAGGCACATTAAAGGCATTCAATTCAGCATGGGCCTTTTTCATGAAAACAAGCATCTAAGTCTTTCTTGGAGCACTATATATTGTAATTTCTCTCTTTATGAAAGGGACTTTTTCATTTTTACAAGAGTGAAACTCTGCCCAATTGAAAGAAGAAGACTGAGACTTTGAGCTCAGATTGTATTTCATTCATTTTATCTGAATGAGAAAGCAAGTTGTTTGCAGACTTTGTGTTATTTTGGCTTGTATCATTTTAGGAGATTATTCTTATGTCTATCTTCTGAATGTATTCTTGTTTATTTAATTTGGCAAGCAGAATTAGTGAAAGTAATAAGGAAGGTGTCCTGAAGCCAACTGTGGGAAGACTTTGTGCTTTCACAATTGTTTTCAGTGTGTGTTTTTCTTTCCCTTCTGTGTTGAGGATTCTGGGATGACTTTGTGCCCCCATTATCCTCTGTGTTTCACTCTTTGGGTAGTTGAGGTGGAGACTTTGCATTCCATTTCATCCTACTAGTTCTTATCCTTTGTTACCAGTCGCTTATCCTACTTGAAAGAACTCCTGCTATTTCTTGCAAGAACACTTCTGAAAGAAGAGAAGTGCCTTCAGTGTTTTCACCAAGATTTTCTCCTTTGTTTGTTAACATCATCTCTAAAAAAAGAGAGATGGATGGCTTATCCTACCCCTGTGTGTTATTTTCTGCTTATTTATATATATAGTTTATATCCCCTTCATACTTATAGGGAACCTCCCCTTGATGAAAGGAGATATTTCTCCAACTCTGATGTAGTAAACCTACACACTGGGCTAACCAATCTCCTTTGCTATGGATGATAAGACCTATTTTTCTCAATCAGACAGCTTACTGACAAAATATTCACCCAACACTGTGGTTAAGTGAATGTATGTTCCTTGTTTATGTCTAAGTTTTCTCACCTTCATAAAATGCTTGATAGTTTTCACTGGTCATTATAAGTTTAACTTACAATTTTTTGTTTAGCTTGAAAGTGGATATCTACCCTCTTATGCTAGTTTAATGACTAATTCATGCCTTATTATGAAATATTTATGTGGGACTAATTTTATTTGGTCTTGAATACATCTTATAGTGTGTTTTGTGTGATTTTGAGTGATCAAATCATTGGTGCATCACCTCTTTTACATGATTTTTTAAGTTATTTTCAAAATATCTCTCCCTTTTCCAAGCAAATGTTAGTTTAGATTTAGTATAGGTGATAGATCCAAAAGGAAAAAAACCTTATCTAGAGGTTTGATCCATTATTAAGATACCCATAGCTTAGGATCAATCCCAAGTTGGACTAGATTTGAGTAAAGGACTTGAACAATCTTCTCCTCAGCTAGGGTGCAAATCTAGAACCCCAATAGGGCTTTAGGGGTTCACTTGCTCATATGCCTGATCGAGATACGTGGCACACTTTGAATAGGTCGAGCTCCCCTAGGCTCTTACATATTTGAAAAGATTAAGATATTGGTCACTCTAACATCAAACTATGTGATACATTTTAATTGGGCTAGGCTCCCTTCAGCTCTAACATATTTGATAGGACCAAGAGACTGGCTACTCTGACATCAAGCCATGTGACCTTTCTAAATGGGCCAGGCTCTCCTAGGTTATGACATATTTTAAAGTACCAAGAGATTTGTCACTTTGACATTGGGCTACATGGTATGTTCTAACTGGGATAGGCTCTACTTGGTTCTAATATCCATAACATGATCAATAGACTAGTTGCTCTGACATCATGCTACATGATGCATTATGACTAGGTTAGGCTCCTTCAATCTCTAAAGTATCTAACAAGATTAAGAGATTGGCCATTCTAATATCAAGCTACATGGCACATTTTGATTGGGGTAGGCTCCCCTAGGCTCTAACATCTTTGATAGGACTGGGAGATTGACTGCTCTGACATTAAACTACATGGTACATTATGACCGGATCAGGCTCCCCCGAAAATAGACATCTCTGATAGGATCAAAAGACTAGTTTCTCTAACATTAGACTACTTGGTGTGTTCTGACTGGGCTAGGCTCCCTAAGATCTAGCGCTCTAACAAAACTAAGAGCCTGGTCACTCTGACATCAAACTACCTAGCATGATCTGACTGGGCTGGGCTCTACTATTTATGAAAAATACCATATGTCTCTTCTCTAGCATCCTATTCATTCCTTTGAAACCTGTGAAAAATACTAGGTAAAAATCAAAAGACATGCAAGTAATTAATAACTTACCTAACCATCAATTAGGATTTAAAGTGTTGCACATGACATAAGGCTTGTTGCTCTGGGAAACAACCGAGACTCTCAAAACTTCTTTTGAAAGCTAACTTGCAAGGTTAGCACTCTAAGTCCTCAAATCAAGAAAGCCTAACCTAGTCATAAAATAGACAAGATTTGCCATTATTTTCTTCACAAACTTTTTTGGTTTGCGTATTCACTCAATTGGTCAATATAAATACTACGAGTTTGAGAAATATGTGTGACATGATATTTCAAGGACCTGTTTCAAGCAAAGCTGATTAGAATGAAAGAATGGATCTAGGAGCTCTATTTTTTATGCTTTTAAAGGAGAGGTCCCCCATTTCTACAAAAATGGGGTGTGTTAGCCATAACACATCCTTTATTGTTACTCCTACTAGTTAGTGTAGATTATGTTTTGTGGCTCTATTTTATAGCTCTTTAGTTTCATCATCTTTTTGGTTGAATTTTTTTTTGTAATTTTACTATATTGTTGATGTAATCTTTTAAATCTCTCACTTTTAGAGTGTAGCTTCTTCCACTCACCTTTTTATATGATTAACTTTTGTACCTTATTATTATTTTAACTATATTTTGATTGGATTTTCAATAAATAAAAAATATGCATATAATAATGATTTATATTAAAAAAAAAATTAAACAATGAAAGTTTTGAAAGATATATATTATATGTGACTTAGAATTAGACCAACCTTAAACATATATGAGGATTAGACTATGAGCTAGGATTTAAGGGCAAGATAGAATCTTCTAAAGGAAGATGTGATAGTATAATTTTAATCTATATGTGATAATTAATAAAGATCTTATAGAAATATGATTGATTCCTATGATATTTGATAAAACATACTAGACTTCTTGAATCAAAAAGTGTGATGTGAAGCACTCTTATGTAAAAAGTATTACTAATCACCTTTGAAGATAATATTTAGTTACCAATCTCTTTTTTAAAAAGGGAAAAATAATATAAAACTTTATCGAAATTGATTAGAATAAATAAACTTACGAGACAATTAAAGCATGAGTTGAGCCCTAGTTTGATATGATTTGTACTTAGAGGATATTGATGTTGATATTGATTTTCTCGATTCAAATTTATAAATGGGGTTTGATCTTGCATGACACTCCCTCTTCTACAATTGTAAACTAACTAATTTAATATTCTATGTGCATTTATCTATTTTAATTAGTTGTGAACCTATTTTATGGGAAAAAATATAATGTAATTAATTAGTCAGTCACTATAAACAATGAAAGAGGTGTAAATATAATTAAAAGATATTAGTGGTATCAAATAAATCCTAGGATGTATCATTGATTCTAAAGAGGAAACTTTTAGATCTAGTGTGATGGAGGAAATGGATTTTGCTTCTTTGGTGGAGGATAAGCTTGTATTATTTCAAGATTTTCTTCATCTAGGGTTCCATGGAATTCATCTTTGGTTATGAAAAGTCACTCTGTGTGGTTTTTTACCGATCATCATAATATAAACTTTATAATAAACCAAAAAACATATTCATTTACTCTTAAAATAAAGTAAGATGGGAAATCCTAACCTTAGTAACTAAAATGTAAATTAGAAATAATTAATAGAATAAAGATACTATCATTTATATACTTTCTAATTATAAATGAGTGTATTCATATAACACCTCCAATTAATTCATCCTAAATGACAAAATACTTTCCTACAATTCATATCATATGTCATGTGTTTCAATAAAATAAATAGATCTATAGCTGTTAAATCTTGATGTGTTTGTTTCTTGAATTATACAAGATACAAGAATTTAACTTTATTAAAATAAATGAAGACATAATGTAATAAAAATATAAATGAACATGTATATCTTTGAAAAAAATAGGTTTCGTGGAAACTAGATAATTATATAATAAATTTAACATTATATAATATTGAAATTTTATTCCCTGACATTTAAGCTAAGCAAAATAATTTTAGACACACTCCTATTGAAATGGGTATCACATGGCATGCCTTAATTAAAAAAAAATAAGAAGAAAATACATATATAGTCCCCATTTTTAAATGGGTATATACTATAGACATCTAATTCTTATCACTATCATGTTGAAATTACAAGTTTGAATGAATTTCATAATAACATACAAACTGGACCAAAATCATTGAAACACTATAAATTGTCTGCACACATCATGTACATGTATTGATTCATGTCTGTGTATCCATGATTGGGGAAATGCATTTTATGGAATCATTATCTTTTCCTAACTCAATTCGAATTAGTTTATGACCAATCAAAATGATGTTTTGGACCACGTTTTGGACCACTAAAAAGCTCTAATTTATTTGCACATGTCACGTGCATATGTCAAATCATGTCTATATTGTCCTAATTGGGGTATTACCCTGTACAAAATTGACACCTTCCTCTAATTCAATTCCACTCAAATTTCAACTAATAAAATTGACATTTTCAACCATTCTGATTAAACAAGTGACCAATTTCCAAAGAATTACAAAAAGATTATGTAAAGTCATTAAGCAAAGCAAATCAAATTAGGAGCTTAAATAAAAAATCCATGGAAACTTAATGAATTTATATTATTGGAAATTCGCAATTCAAAACATTTTGGCCATGACATCACCCATGACATCATCATAAGGGTGTCATCCACAAGGCATTAATGGAGATAAGTTTAAGGATTAAGGTTACCCATGCCTTATTAATACTCCATTCTCATAAATATTAATTGTCACATTTATTGCAATTGGTCTCCAAAATTGAATGGATTTGTGGCCACACATTTTGATCTTGATATGAAGGGCCATAAATCAATTTCTTCATTTTGTAAATCTATAAATACATGGGTCATGACCATAACCATTAAGCTCCTTTTGGTGTAGACAAACTATGCAAAAATATCTCTAGAGAGTTTCACTCATCCATCCAAATTTATCAAAGCAAGAGAAAAATAGATTGGTGCAAGGAGAGATGTATGGAGACATTTGTGCTACCACATTAACAAAGACTTGGAACACCGAATCCAAGCACAAACATGGTTAATGGACAGATTTTAGAGGAGGGCCACTTGAGGAAGGCATTATCCATGTTTTCTTGTCTAAGTTTATTGACTCCATCGATCCACTCCCCTCGAGGGAGTAGGCCTAGCATGTTAGTTCTTTATGCTTTGTCATTTGTTTTATGTCTTAATGCATAAACTAACTTGTTTTATAATCCTATCTCATATTTTTGCACAATTGGTGGGATCACGCACCCCACATACATCTTAAGAATCTTTTAGAACTCTTAAACAATTGAAAAAAATTCATTAATCGCCTTATTTTTAGCTTTTTACACTAATTTTGATGTGTTTGTGATTGACTACAGATTTTTGAAAATGTCCACTACAAAACTATGGATTCGAAATGAAATTCTATGAAATAGTTATTGAAAACTATGAAATCATTCCAAGAAATCAAGAAATTGAATCTATTTTAACTCTGCTCTGTAAAATCATGAATTTAGGGCACTATTTTGTGAAATCGTCAAGGGTAATTGTGAATTCATCCTACATATTTTATTTTATTTTGGTATTTTCTACACATTTTCAAATTTAAAACAATCAAAAGTGAAATCATACAATAAAATTATGAAATCATTTGTTTTATTTCTATATTTTTTTGACAAGTTTAAGACAGTTGAGAAATCATAGAATAAAGTTGCAAAATTACAGACTTGAGTTATGAATCATAGAGTTGAGAAAAGTAGACCTTAGTTATGAAATTACAAACTTGAGTTGCAAAATTGTAGAGTTGTGAAAATGTAGACCTTAGTTCTGAAATTACAGACCCAAGTTGCAAAATCATAGAGTTAAAAAAATACAAAACTTAGTTACAAAATTGTATACCAAAATTTTAAAATCATAGAGTTGTAAAAATGTAAACCTTAGTTGTGAAATTGTAGATCTAAGTTATGAAACCGTAGAACAGAGTTGTGACAATGTAGAACTAAGTTACGAATTTATAGAATAGAGTCATAAAATCATTCTAGAACCATAAAATCACCACTGTAAGTTTTTCGTGTTTTTGCTTCTATGTGTTTTTCATTTACCTATGATTTTGTAGTTTACACTTGACTATGTAACTATGAAATCATTTCATAGAGTAGAATTTCCATAGTTTTTGTGCCAAAATTACAAGTTGCCTTTGCATTTTTGGCTGAATCAGACTTCTAACAAGTTGTTGTAGGTTTTTTTAAGCTAGGATAAACATATCGCATCCCAAAAATCACTCCATCACATTTAATTTAGTGTTTTAAAACTCACCCATTTTTTAAATTTGGTGTTTTAAAACTTGCTTACATTTTGAGATTGGTGCTTAAAACTTGTTCATTTCAGCATCATTTTTGTTTATGCACATTTTGGTGCTTCTTGTTTGGATAGTTTTTTTATTTGGGTCAAATTATGTGTATGCTCTCCCCTTTTTTAGGGTGACTCAAAAACATGGTTTTGCCTTGTTTGTTTGTGATTCAAGACCTAAATAAACATCGTGTATGCTCTCTCCTTGTTCTTAGGGACTTGGATGACTTAGAAATGACCAATTTTTTCCTTTATTTTTATTTGGCTTAGCAATCAAGATGTCATTGCCTCCTTACAATTTCTTTAGTGGTGTACTGACCTAGTGTTTCATCTCCTAACATCATACCGACCCCACTTATCTGGTGGGGTATATAAATTAGGTGTGCATTTTTATTGGAGAATAGTTGAGCAGTTAGGCTATCAAGTCAAAATTATTCCCGGAGCTTGCATGATCTAGACATCAAACTTCACTAAGTAGCTCATGGTTGAATTCATTATAAAAGGGATAAGACCCTTTCATAACAAGTTATATGGTATTGCATACACTTGATGAATATATTATTGTGCCCAAGTATTTTTAGGCATTTGTAAACCATTTAGAAAGCCACTCAAAAAATTTAGATTCATTAACCCCACTTACTGTGGATTATCCTGCCAATGCCGAGTTACCTTTACACTCTAAGTTCCATGCCATGTATAAGTTTTTGAGAGACATAGGGGGAATAATCACTTTATCTTCATGCACTCTTTATTCATTGGATCAATGAATTAATTACTATAAATAATTGATATATCAATAGAAGTTTGGTGCATACTAGGCAAACTTTGTGTCAATCTTTAAGATAGGCATGTGTGATTTATTGAGTTCAAAAACTTGTGTTGTATAAACAAAATAGGTCCTAAATCCTTTCAAACCAAATTGAAAATTCATTTTCAACTATTCAATATAAGGACAATTAGTTTGCACTTGATTCTTGCCTATCACTTGGACTTGAGTGTTTTACTCTTTATGTTTGGGTCATGTCACCTGGATTGGATTTTGATTTGATTTTAGAGACTTACCTAAGTACAAGTTATATACACATCATATTTTTAAACTATATCAATTATTTATTCTTTATCTCTTACATGAACCCATCGAGTCTCAATCTCTCTAAGTGCACACCTTAAAAGGTGCACTAGGAAAGGGGTAGGCAGACCACTGGTGCTTTGCAAAATTATTGTTCCCTATACCTCCACTTGAAACCAACACAAACCTATCCTATGAATTTCCCTAAGATTTAACACCTCATTTACACATTCCTCCAATAAATTCACTACCTCAAATAGTCCCTACCTAAGCCAAAACCTCTTTTTGACATTTATCGAACAAATTTAGCCTAGGATGACCCTATACTTAAAATATAAAGCATGCTACAAGATTAGGTTAGCCTCGATCAACCTAGTCTAGGACCTAACTGCTTTATTAGTTAAATAACAAGGTCGATTGGGATGACTCTATCGATTAAAACTTTAGAAGAGTTTAGAGTTAGATCTAAATAGATAAACATACCCTTTTTGCCATTTCAAAGATAGAGTCAATCATTTTATTTGCACATCTACTTATCCACCATTATACTTGAGGAAATATTGCTCAAGATTTCATAATACACTTGGAGATAATAATCTTGTCTTATAATATAAGTTTTTTGGATGCATAGGATAAGTCATATAGCCTAGAGCTAACCTATCTTTGTTATCCTTACAAATCACAATAACCTCTTGAGAAGCACCTTGGCCAAGGGAGAGATTGAGGCTCGATGGATCATATTTAAGGTAAGTATTCCTAAATCTTTCTCATCCTTATTAAATTAGATAGATTTGCATTTTTTATCTTATGAATATGTTTCTCTCTCCATGCATTAAGATGACATCTACATTGACTTGAGTAGAGTTCTTCTATGCATGTTTACTTTTATTTTTATTATTCCCATTTTGTGCCACATGTTTTGGTCAACTCATTAGTCCAAAAATTTAAAACTATTGATCTTCCCAAAAATAACTTAGCCCATTTTATAAATTACAAACAACTTAAAACTAAAATGACACAAGCCTTCATCAAATGATGGAAAAACTTGTCTAGCAAATTAAAGCATAATATGGTAGATGATAACCTCTTCCACTTATTTACCAATGCTCTCCACCCTAAATTACAATATCGCATTAAAACCCTCTCTCCAAAAAACTTTAGAAAAAGCTCTTAACCAGTCCAATTGTGAAGACTTCCTCATGCATCAATTTGAACAACCTCAACCTACAATGGGTAATCGCATGCTCATCAAAAATAAAAATCATCATGAAACCAATAATGGTGTTACAGATACTTATGACACTATACATAACATCTAAGCTATTGATCCCAACAACACCATGGAGAATGCCCCTCCCCCTACTAATAATTCCCTTCTTACTCCCACATTTTCTCAACATATCCACACTAATGTGCACAAATCATTATACCTATCATAAATTCAAAAATGTCTTCCAAGACCTCTACCATGAGATCTTGACCCCACTCATTCTATGAAAACATGGTATGATCCAAACAAATTTTGTTAGTTTCATATAAGTTGGAGACATTCTCATGAGACTTGTATACATCTATGAAATCTTGCTATGGATTTTCTTCTTGGTCTTAATATTGATCATGAATCCCTTATCTGAAGATGTCAACAAGCTTATGACATAGCTTTTAAAGCTCATGAAATGCAAAATAAAAACCAAGATAATGATCATTTAGCTATCTAAATGATCCCCTTCCTAACCACCAAGATAACATTGAACAACCTAATCCTACTACTAACAACATTGAAAGTTTTCTAGACCTTAACACCAATGACAAAAAAGTGGTTAATACGACTAATATGAGAAGAGTAGTTGCTTTTATTGACTAAAATCCAACACCTACACATAACACCTCTCAACCATTCCACATCATTTAAGACACTTGCCCATCCCACCTCATGGAATTAGGGCAAGAGGAACCATTACCCACACAAGCACCACTTACAACTACCTAAATTGATTGTATACCTCATACTATTGATATAATGTCTACTCTTCCCCCAACTTCCATACCACAAGACAACATACTTTAAACTTCAAATAGTATTTCTTCTACCCAACCGCAATAAATACCTCAACCAACCACCACATCACCTAAAGTAACTCAACTCACTTACAAGCAACCTAAACCAACCATACCTTATCAACACAAGTTTAATTTTACCTTTAACCCTCCTTTCTAGGATCTCTTACAACAATATGCATGTATATATAAAAATCCTCCCATGATTTAAGATGAATGGGATCCTATTGTGAACTTTCACATCTCCTATCTCAAATCCCCTTCTTAGAGCTAATGAGAACTTCACCCCATCATCAAAGCTACCTAGGGTAATTGGTATTCAAAATGAGCATCCCTTGTCCTCCTCTTGTAGGATGTGAAACTACCTTATCTAGATTTGAAGATAGTATACTTCAATAGTGTGAAGAGATGTCCATCTATGTTGATGAAATATTGGACACTTCTCTCTCACTTAAGTTCCCTATCGCTTCTATGATTCTTGATGAGATATCACTTCATGAAGATGATCCTCCTTTATTCATTAGCATCCAAATAGATGATATTTAAGTTAAGCATGTTTTAATTGATTAAGGTTCAAGTAGTTATGTTGGCTCCCTTAACTTTATTAAGACACTTGGATATTTTGAATGTAGCCTCAAATCTACACATGGCACATGTCAAGGTTATGATAGATGGAAAATGTCTCCTCTGTGTTATGTTTGGCTTCCCATTACCATAACTCTTGTTACCATCCATGTAAACATTATGATCTTCAACTTTCAACTTTATTAAAATATCTAACTTGGTTAACCTTGGACTCATCGTATGAGAGAAATCACCTCATCTGCATACCGATGTGTCAAATTCCTTCATAATAGAGCTATATACAAGATTCAAGGGGACACAAACCTTTGGAATTTTGAAAAATTCTAAGAAAATGGTGTCTTTAAAATACCTACCCTTGAACCCTTACCTAGTGTCCCATTTTGGGAATCCTAACACTTCAACTATCCAATCAACTCCACTCAAGGTTATAATGGTCATCCTAAATTAAGTGGGAATATTCCACCTAACCTCCTAGACTCAGATGATGATGATCCAAATGAGATAAGCCTAAATATCAAAACCTTTGATATTTCCCCTCACATCATCACCCAACATCCTCATTCTCTTCAACATCAATCCTATCAACTACCTTTCGAGTACATACCCATTACCTTAACCAAAACTCAACACTCTATTCACCATGCTTCTTCCGATGACAAAATCATTCCTACATGTACCATCAACTTGCATACACCCAACTATGATGATGTTTATACTTTAGATGACCCATTTTTAATCAAATTCATCCAAGCTATAAATGTTGAAATTCTCAAATATTATTTTTCTTTATTTTAGTATTTTCATTCATATTATATCACTCCTTCTTGTATAGTACTTATACTAGTTTTTCCAATATTATTCATAGGATAGAGATGGAGAACTCACATGGTATGCCTCCAGTCATAGTATATCCCCTCAGGAGTATGTTCATAGATCATGCCATCATAGGACCTTATCATTTTTCCATATACCATGACCCTTACAATATACTTCCTCTAGAGATGTTAGCCACTGTGCTTAGACATGTTGCACATCCAGCCTTACCTAACGATGAGCCTAGTTTAGTTTTCAATCCAGATTCCCCCTTCCTTGGTGATGGCCTTCTTCTCTTACCATAGCTTGATTCATTACCCACACAATAGGTAGATTAGCCTTACTATAATACTTACAGAGTTGTTGGTCATTATACCAAAGATTGCTAGTTATATCAGTAGCCCCAAGTTTTTCCTTCCACCCTTTCAGCTAGTATACCCCCATAGTCTACTAACAAATGTATTTTTTGCTTTCTCAAGACAAATAACCATTCTTCTACCCACAGCCAAAAACTCAAGTAGTACATCAACACATTGCACCCAGTGATTTCCCAACCCAAAGATAATACCCTACCTCCTCTTAAGTTATTGTCAAAGTATATCCCTAAATATGGGGAGGTATATTGTCTTTGGAAATAGTTTGGTACACATCATATCAATTGATAATGAGTTCTCTAGAAGCATCTTCATGATTTCCCATAACCAACACCAACATCAGTTAATTTTCCTCCTACAAGTCACCTATGCAAGAAGGGTCCTCCTTAGCCAGTTGCACCTCCTTCTAGCTCCATAAATACCATTCCCATCAAGACATCCATTCCTTGCATTGAGTATCCCACATAAGAGATACCACATGAGAATTACTCTTTTTCTAATACACTTACCTTTTTAGTTAAGATGATACAGAAGGAAGTCTTTGCATAAATTTATGTGAAGATTGATGAGACTCTAGCTAGCATTAGCATTTAGCTTCATAGATATGTTTCAGATGTTATGGATAAGATTTATGGTCAAATACATCAATATTTGTTTACACAGCATGGTGTTCTTTCACATTGTTCTATTTTATGATTTGGATTGGATTTGTGATCCATTTATCTATCTTATTTTTTTTACTATGACTCAAACATGATTTCACTTATCTATTTTACATGGACCATTATATTATGCTTTATGTGTTTTTAAATGGTTTCATTCTCTTTCACTTTTTCTGATAGCTTATTATCGTTATTTTCATGAATGCACAACTTACGTTTATGATTTCACTTCTTTAATGGACTCCTTTTCTCTATAATGAATGTTTTTTAATTTCACTTCTTTCATGGACTCCTTTTCTCTATAATGAATGTTTGTTATCTTTTACACTCAAAATCATATAATTATTTTTTATGACTTGGTTATACAACCCTAATTCCATTATTATTTTATATTTACCATATGATCAAATAAAAAATAAGACTTCCATTGTATTACTACTACACATTGATCTATTTTGATCTCCTTTATTCCCTTATTTCCCTTTCACATACTAAGCAAACAAATGGTTGAAACTTAAGATTACATATTGGTTCATATGTAAGCCTAAGTTGTTTAGTCAATCATATCTCTGGTTACTTAGCCTCCTTTAAACCAAAGTATAAAGCTCATTCATGTGCATTACTTTTATCACTCATGTTGGTTATTCCAAATCTGTATGGAGGAGGAATCACCAAAGCCATAAAAAAGTTAAAAGCCAAATCATTTAAACAAAAGGAAATGATTCAAAAGGAAACATACAAATCAAAAGTCTAATCATACCAAAATACATGATTCATAACACATCGCATATTCCTAATCGAAGCTCAAAATCCATAGTTGGCCTCATGATAGAGTTGAGTTCTGTTGGGGTGTGATAGGCTGATAGATTGGGATAGGAAAACAAAAAAATCCTATAAGTGCTACCTCATTTCTCGCATAAGTGCCCAATATTCATAGTAGACTGACGGTTATGTAAGAGGTCCTGAGGAATGTGGAACATGTTGTGGGAAGGTAGGTCCATTTTAATTTCCTTGTTCATATAACTTTCATGAGTTGATCTTAGTATCTCACCTATTTTCCTACATAGCTTTGTGTTTATTGTGAGTAGGGATACTTTATATTTTGATGGTCATTAGAATCTTAGTGTCTTTCCTTATTACCTAGTATGTCTCATGTTTATTAAGGTTTTCTCATAAAATGCCTATGTCATGCTTTTTATATTCCCTCTTTCATTACAAAAATCCTAATATTTCCCCTTGAGGAATATTGTTTTGTTATTTGATCATTACCCATAGCGTTTCCCTTTATGAGTTGCAGTGTAAGGCCATAGATAAGACAAGGATATCCTCACAAATTATCACAATAAAACATTCCCTTAATTTTACCCCTTATTACCATTCACCTCATTGGTGTTCACCTTATGAGTTGTAGTGAAAGACCATGGATAAGACTAGGCTCTCCTCATAAATTACCACATTAAAACATCTTAAAATTATTTCTATAGTTATTTCCACCTCATTGGTGTTCCTTTTGTGAATTGTAGTGTAAGACCTTGGATAGGACCAGGTCCTCACAGAATATTCTAATAACTAGTTCATACTATAACCAAGTCACAATAAAATTAAATGCTTCAAATTTGACATAATTTATGTTATATTATGATTTACACGTCATTGGCATACTTCCCATCTTGATTTAGTATGTTTTATTCTTACTTCATAAACACTTTGCATTTATCTTCTTATTTTGCAATTGCATGTATGTTTATAACCATTTTTATTAAATTTCACATACTTCCCATCTTGATTTAGTATGATTAAATTTGATTTATACTTACATTTTATTTATTTTTTCATACTTCCCATCTTGATCTAGTGTGATTGATTGACTTTTTTTATTTATTTATTTTTATACCATTGGTTTTATTGGGTGAATATTTTGTAGGCCAGCTAATTGGTGACCAAAATAGTTCCTATCACCACAGCATAGGAAGATTGGTCGCCCAGGTATGCAGTTTTACTAGATCAAGTAGAGACAAATCTCTCCTCTCATCAAGGGGAGGTTCCCTATTAAATATGTGGAGGTTATTTACTATATATATAAGCTAAAAGTAAGACATAGGGGTGGGATAAACCATCCATCTCTCTTTTTTCAGAGATGATGCTAACAAATAGAGGATAAATCTTGGGTGATTGGTGAAGGTACTTCTCTTCTTTCAAAATTAACATTCAACCAAGATCCAGATCCCTTCCTAGATAGTAGAAATCTTGGTGAAGTGACAGAAGGCACTTCTCTTCTTTCAAAAGTGCTTATTCTTGCAAATAATAGGAATCTTTTTGGTAAGTAACTGGTAACCAAAAGTGCAGAGTAACCAGCAGTCTGAGATGTAGCGCAAAGTCTCCATCTCGACTGCCCAAGAGTGAGATACAAAGAACAATGGGGGCACAAAGTCATCTGAAGGTATTTTACACAAAAACAAAAAGAAAACACACACTGAAGACAACTATGACAGCGTAAAGTCTGAAAGTAGCTGTCTTCAGGACACCTTCCTAATTACTTTTGCTAGTTGTGCTTGTTAGATCAAATAAACAAGAATGCTCCTAGGAAATAGACATAAGAACAATTTCCTAAAATAGCACAAGCTATAGCAGCACAAAGTCTGCAAGTCACTTGCTTTCTCATTCAAATAAAATAATATGAACTATAATCTGAGCTCAAAGTCTCAGTATTCACCTTTCAATTTGGGCAGAGTTTTGCTTCTGGTAACGGGAAGATCTCCCTTGTAACAAATGAGAGATTACAATATATAGCACTCCAAGAAAGACTTGGGCACTTGTTTTCATGAAAAAGACCCATGCTACAGTAAATGTCTTCAATGCACCTTTAGTTCTGTCTAGAGGGACCATGCTGGGAATAGCGCATTGCCTCAACTATGGCGTATCCATTCATCTAATGTATCTTACTTGGTATGGACTGTCTGGTCCTTTCTTTGATGTCTACGTAGCTGTCCAATTCACCATTACTTCATAGAAGAAAAATAGGCTTGCATCCTTGATTTGGTGCGCTCAAAAGTCTACTTGATCCACTATTTCACCTACTAGGAATAACTCTTTTGAAGATATTTTTGGTCATTTGGTTTCACTCCTCTCTTCACTGCTTAAGCGCTTCTTTGCTCTCTAGTTGAACCATCGCTTTAATTAAACTTTCCTTTGGAATCATCCATGTTGCTTCTTTGTCCTTTATAGCCCTTCTTGTCTAAGTCTTTGGGGGGTCCTTTCTGCATCTTTGATGAGTGGCAAGTTCTGATGTTATGAAACTCATTAGAAACTCACAAAAAATGGGATCCACAACACATCTTGCCCAAGCAACTTCAAAAGGGGAACACAGATGCAAACACTTTTCACGCTCCGTTGAGTCATAACAGGACACGTGACATATTCCGTTATGCTTTATAATGGACACGTGGTGGCTTTTAGGCTTCTTTCTCTCGATAAGCTTTATCCTTTATGTCCTTTAGACAGAATGTCTAAAGGAATTCCTTCGGATAATTTGTCTGAAGGAAATCTTCCTTGACTTTGCATCTTTCCCACCGGGCTTTTGCTTTGTCTTTCAGGTGAACTCCTTCAGACAATTTATCCGAAGGATTTCACTTTGTCTTTTGCCTTGTTCAATTTTATGAAGGAGTTCACTTTGTCTACTTTTGCTCGCTACCCTCCGTAAGGGCATTTGGCTTGGTTCATAGCCCTCCATAAGGGCACTTATTCCTTTGGCTTTGGGGTAGCCCCTTGAACTTGTCGATTGAACTGATCGATTGAACCAACTTTGGCTCAATGGTTTAATGGTTCAATCTTGCATTTGAAGCCATCTTTTTGTCTAAGTCTTTTGATCTCTTTAAACTGATTGAACCCATTGAACCAATTTGGTTCAAGGTTCAACGGTTCAATGGTTCATTCCTTTATTTTTTGCCAAGTCCTTTGATCGCTCAAACAAACATGTTAAACCAACTTCTCATTGAACCTATTGAACCATTGAACCTTTGCCAAAGTGCTTAACTCTTGCTGATGACGTTGAACCTTTGAACCCATTGAACCTGTTGGACCAAAACGGTTCAAGGTTCAACGGTTCAATGGTTCATTCCTTGCTTAGAATCTTGTCGATGAACATTTTTAGTTGAACCAAGGCATTGAACCAATCCTGACAATGACTAAGCATTGGAAACTTGTTATTTTGATTAAACTCACCTGTAGAAGCCTTTAAACCTGTTGAACCTGCTAACTTCAAGCATGTTGAGTCCATAGAAACATATATGCAAAGTCCATAGAATTGAGTCCCTTGAAAGAGTCTGTAGAAATGTGCCTATGGAGTACGTAGATTCAAGCCTACAGAGTCCATAGATTCAAGCCTGCAGAGTCCATAGATTCAAGCCTACAGAGTCCGTAGATTCAAGCCTGTATAGTCCATAGATTTCTAAGAAAGCTTTGAAAAATGAAGAACCTGAATGCTCAAAATAATTGTTGAAAGGGGAAGAGAGGATTTTGGTCTGTAGGACCAAAATAGTTCAAATGTTGTCCCAAAAATGAGTGATATTTTTGGGGGACAACAGTTGGCTCCAGTTGGGGAAGTTCCTTCAGTTGAAAACTTGGAACAGCTGAGGGGAGTAGAAACTAGAATCTCCAATACCTTGAAATGTGCCATTGGGCTACCGAGTCATGCTACCCAAAAATAAAGGCTCCAAAAACCAAAATGAAAAGCACAAAATAGAACTAAAGACTATACAAATATACATATGTATAGATGATCTTATCTAATGCCTCAAGATTTGAAGTGCTTTAGATGCCACCCACTACAAGATAGTGAAAATGGTGTGCCATCTTGATAAACCAGCAAGAAATCATTTTGTCCCCAGAAATGGTGATGGGCGAATGGAACTCTCCACCAGGAAACCAATTTTCTATGTCTTCCTCTTGGCTCTTTCTTCTTCTTGCCCCATGGTAGGATGTGGTCTTCAAACTAAAAACCATAACTCCTTCCTCTCTTGGTGAATAGTTCCTTTTGCTGACTTTAGATTACAACAGTATGGTCCACCATCATAACTTGCTATTATGTTGGTTCAGTCCAGCACATGCTTTGATTGTCAGCATCAAACTCCTGACAAACCATTAGCTCAGCATCTCCTTTGGTGTGAAGGAGTTTGACCTCTTCACCCTAAGCAATTTTCAATCTAAGCAACAGAGATCTGCATCCAGCTATGGAAGAATTACTGCCATCAGATTTTAGGATCCAAGCATCATCAGAAGCTGATCTTCTATCAAATTTTTCTTCATGGGAGATGGAAGATCCTTCTTGATTTGTACTGTACCCTACCAATTTTTTTGATGCCTTATTTGGATGAAATCCTAGATTGCCAGCTACAGGACTTTCATCAGCTGAGACATGAGCATCCTGTGTGGTCAAGAAGTAATTACCCTTGCCTAAAGGCTCAAATAGAATTTGAGAAATAGGGGTTGATGTTTGGGTAACCATAATCTTTGCCTCAGACAGGTCTACACCTGGTTCTCCACCAATGTTTAATTGCTCAAGATTGGCTTGTAGGGATTCAAACTCAGTCTTTTGAATTTTGGATTTCTTGACATGATCAATCATGTCAAATGACTGAGACAGACTTGGAAGAGAGGATGGGAGTTCATCCTTTTGGTTTTTGGGAGGGGGAAGAATGATCGACAAAATTAAAGTAGAAGGTGCAGAGATGTTTGATGTACTAACCTTCTTGGCAATCACTGGGTCCTTCAACTAGAAAGGCAGAGTGGTTCCCCACTTACCAAGTAGAATTGTAGGCTGAATTCATTCCTCTATTCTTTTTTTATTAGCTTACTAGGCTGACTGATTCTCAGATTGGGTGAATATTGCGTATGATTCTTTGACTGCTTCACCTTCACTTCTGGGTTCATCTTGGTAATTCAAGAAACCAATGTGGGAGTCACCAACTGATTCTTCTAGATCCTCCTTAAAGAGATCAGTGCCATTTTCTTGCTCAAACTCAAGTTGGAAATAGGAAACATGTTCTGTTTCCAAATATCTAACTGTTGAGTTGGTTGGAGGTGCTTCAAGGACAAGGTTTCTCTGTGGGGGAGGAAGGCGATTTGGTTTCCCTTGACTTTTGGCAGCGTGGCCTTGATGTCACTGATTGGGGAATGTCCTCCTTGGTATATCTTTATATAGAGGAGCAGAATACATACCTTGTGCCATTTTCCTTTTCAAGGCTAGTAATTCATTTTCCAGCTTTTGTACCATTAGGTCAATGGTGGTTGTGGGTGAGTATTCAAAAGATGAAGAGGGTTTACCTCTATTAGAATCTCTCCTTATCTTTCTTGCCAAGATAATGTCATCTTATATCTCACTAGCCAAGTCTTGAGTAGCCTCAAGGTATATGTGTCTAGCTTGTCTCAATAGAAAACTCACTTCAGGCAGGTATGAGTTGATGAAGAAGCATTTGAAATTTAGAGGTGTTAGCTAGGCGACCATGGGAATCATGTGCCTCAGCTTGTTGAACCTGGTAATAAAATCCCTCATAGGCTCATGATGTTCCTTCTTCATTTGAGTGAGATGGGCTAGCAAAGCATGCACATTCTCTACAAGCTTGAACCTAGCTTCAAACTTGGCTTTGAGTGTATCCCAGTTAGTCACTGATCTAGCTTGCAGATGGTAGAACTAGTCTATAGTAGCACCTTGTAGTGTCTCCACAAAAATCCTGACTGCCACGTCTTCAAATTCCACCCCTATAACACCATAGGCTATGTTAAAGGCTGAAATGTGTTCATCAAGGCGAACTATCCCATCACCAAAGAATTTGGGGAAATTCTTTCTTGAACTACGTGGGAGTTCATGCAGAGGTGGAATCAAGTTGATGGGCCAAAAGAGTTACCACAGGGGCCTCGAACTGCCATGATTTAATTATGTAAAATAGGGATAAAAAATATGGGTGGAGTGGCCAAATTGTGAATCAAAAATGGAAAAGGACTGGCCCTACTTTAGCTTGAGGCTTGAGCTTAAAATTGCACACTCTTTCCCAACAGATCTAGTTTTACAGACCAAATAATATAACAGAGGTGGAGAAAGATGGTAATGCTATAATGAATAATGGGTAAGACACATAACAGAGTCACCAGAGTCTGTAATGGATAAGGGTTATAATGATTATAGGTAAGACACAGGTGATGTTTCAATCTGAAACTTGAGGTTCCAAATTGCACAAAATTACTGTGTCCCCAGTGGAGTCACCAAAAACTGTTAGGTGAATATTTTTTTGGGTAGCTAATTCGTGACCAAAATAGTTCCTATCACCACAGCATAGGAAGATTGGTCTCCCAAGTGTGCAGCTTTACTACATCAACCGAAGACAAATCCCTCCTCTCATCAAGGGGAGGTTCCCTATTAAATATGTGGAGGCTATATACTATATATATAAGGTGAAAGTAAGACACATGGGTGGGATAAACCATCCATCTCTCTTTTTTCAGAGATGATGCTAAAAAATAGAGGAGAAATCCTGGGTGATTGGTGAAGGTACTTCTCTTCTTTTAGAAGTAACATTCAACCAAGATCCAGATCCCTTCCTAGATAGTTCAAAATCTTGGTGAAGTGACAGAAGGCACTTCTCTTCTTTCAAAAGTGCTTATTCTTGCAAATAATAGGAATCTTTCTGGTAAGTAACTGGTAACCAAAAGTGTAGAGTAACCAGCAGCTTGAGATGTAGTGCAAGTCTCCACCTCGACTACCCAAGAGGAGATACAAAGAACAATGGGGGCACAAAGTCGTCCTAAGGTCTTTTACACAGAAATAGAAAGAAAACACACACTGAAGACAACTATGATAGCGCAAAGTCTGAAAGTAGTTGGCTTTAGGACACCTTCCTGATTACTTCCACTAGTTGTGCTTGTTAGATCAAATAAACAAGAATGCTCCTAGGAAACAGACATAAGAACAATTTCCTAAAATAGCACAATTTATAACAGCACAAAGTCTGCAAGTCACTTGCTTTCTCATTCAAATAAAATAATATGAACTACAATCTGAGCTCAAAGTCTCAGTATTCACCTTTGAATTTGGGTAGAGTTTTGCTTTTGGTAACATGAAGATCTCCCTTGTAACAAATGAGAGATTACAATATATTTCACTCCAAGAAAGACTTCGGTGCTTGTTTTCATGAAAAAGGCCCATGCTGCAGTCAACGTCTTCAATGCACCTTCAGTTCTGTCTAGAGGGACCATGTTGGGAACAGTGCATTACCTCAACTATGGCATGTCCATTCATCTAATGTCTCTTCCTTACTATGGACTATCTGGTCCTTTCTCTGATGTCTATGCAGCTATCCAATTTGCCATTACTTCATGGAAGAAAAATAGGCTTGCATCCTTGATTTGGTGCGCTCAAAAGTATACTTGATCCACTGTTTCACCTACTAGGAATAACTCTTTTGAAGATATTTTTGGTCCTTTGGTTTCGCTCCTCTCTTAACTGCTTAAGTACTTCTTTTCTCTCTAGTTGAACCATTGCTTTAATTGAACTTGCCTTTGGAATCATCCATGTTGTTTCTTTATCCTTTATATCCCTTCTTGTCTAAGTCTTTGGGGGGTCCTTTATACGTCTTTGACGAGTGGCAAGTTCCACTATTATGAAACTCATTAAAAACTCACAAAAATGGGATCCACGACACGTCTTGCCTGAGCAACTTCAAAAGGGGAACACGGATGCAAACACTTGTCACACTCTGTTAAGTCATAACAGGACACATGATGTATTCTAATCTACTTTATAATGGACACGTGGTAGCTTTCAGGCTTTTTTTTCTCAGTGAGATTTATCCTTTATGTCCTTTGGATAGAATGTCTGAAGGAATTCCTTCAGACAATTTGTCTGAAGGAAATCTTCCTTGCCTTTGCATCTTTCTCACTGGGCTTTTACTTTATCTTTCAGGTGAATTCCTTCAGACAATTTGTCCAAAGGATTTCACTTTGTCTTTTGCCTTGTTCACTTTTCTGAAGGAGTTCACTTTGTCTGCTTTTGCTCGCTACCCTCCGCAAGGGCACTTGGCTTGGTTCACAACCCTCCATAAGGGCACTTGTTCCTTTGGCTTTGGGGCAGCCCCTTGAACCTGTCAATTGAACCGATTGATTGAACCAACTTTGGTTCAATGGTTCAATCTTGATTTTGAAGCCATCTTTTTATCTAATTCTTTTGATCTCTTTGAAATGATTGAACCCATTAAACCAATTTGGTTCAAAATTCAACTATTCAATGGTTCATTCCTTTGTTTTTCACCAAGTCCTTTGATCGCTCGAATAAAATGCATTGAACCAACTGCTCATTAAACCTATTGAACCATTGAACCCATTGAACCTTTGCCAAAGTGCTTAACTCTTGCCGATGATGTTGAACCTTTGAACCCATTGAACCCGTTGGACCAAAATGGTTCAAGGTTTAACGGTTCAATGGTTCATTCCTTGCTTAGAAGCTTGCCAATGAACATTTTTAGTTTAACCAAGGCATTGAACCAATCCTAAAAATGACTAAGCATTGGAAACTTGTTCTTTTGATTGAACTCTCCTGTAGAAGCCTTTGAACCTGTTGAACCTGCTAACTTCAAGCATGTTGAGTCCGTAGAAACATATCTACAGAGTCCGTAGATTTGAGTCCCTTGAAAGAGTCCATAGAAATGTGCCTGCGGAGTCCATAGATTCAATCCTGTAGATTCAAGCCTGCAGAGTTCATAGATTCAAGCCTACAGAGTCTGTAGATTCAAGCCTACAGAGTCCGTAGATTCAAGCCTGTAGAGTCCATAGATTCAAGCCTGCAGAGTCTATAGATTTCTAAGAAAGCTTTGAAAAATGAAGAACATGAATGATCAGAACAATTTTTGAAAGGGGAAGAGAGGATTTTGGTCTGTAGGACCAAAATAGTTCAAATGTTGTCCCAAAAATGAGTGATATTTTTGGGGGACAATAGGTTTTCACATATTTTCCATTTTATTACAAATTTTCATACTTCCCAACGTGATATAGTACGACCTTTATTTGTTTTTAATTTGGTGCAAATCTTTTTACATGGATTGAAAACATTTGTTACCTTTTACTATACCATTTTGGTTTCTTATATTTATTCATCTTTTATTATTACACATTTCCCATCGTGATATAGTGTGTATTATATTTTATGATTATTTATACTTTTACAAATCATTGTGTTTTTATTTTTAACCATGCATGTGTATCACATAATGTTATAAAATAAAACATACATCATATATTTCCCATAGCATATACAACAAAAGTAAAATACATGTGATATAAAGGAAATATATCCATACATCCATCCACGTACAAGTACAAATCATAAACCAAGAAGTGTCCATATCAATATACATACCATGAGTTTTATATAATATAAGTACAAGATATAGTAGCTATAGCTCTATGGTTGTGTTCCATCATGCATACCCTATGGCCAAGCCACACTACCCATGGATGCATGTGACTAACCCCTTTAAATGGTACACTATAATGAGGTAGTATGGGATCTCAAGCCATTAATCTGACCCTGTACGTTGGCCACCTGGTC
Source organism: Torreya grandis (assembly GCA_037957365.1). Taxonomy (NCBI): domain Eukaryota; kingdom Viridiplantae; phylum Streptophyta; class Pinopsida; order Cupressales; family Taxaceae; genus Torreya; species Torreya grandis. The sequence goes on along the minus strand of JARHVA010003264.1, from coordinate 979,861 downwards.
TTACACACATATAAATACTACAATGGCCTCCATATGAGCAACTCACTCTTATACCAATGCCTATCAGGCTCGTGCCTCTCCCTCTTCTACTCCTATAGGTGGTTATGAGCCATCTACTCATGCCTGTAACTATTAAATAGCCTCATCCACCAGTCTAAACCAGATAGCATAAGCCAAGGTAGATGATACCATAGGATCTACCAAGGTGGATGGCTCATAATGCGATAGTACCCCATCCAAAATATCATGGTGTGCAGCGACAATCATGGTTCCCCATCTAATCTCTTTTACTATAGTACCTACAAAACAAAAATCAAATATACATTAAATCTCATGCATATATATCTCAAACCATCTATCTATCACTAAATGCATAAACAATAATATAAATAGGGATATATGTAAAAAACTTAATAAATCAAAACATATATGACTAGTTTTAGTATAATTAACCATGGTATCCCCATATACTCACCCATCAAGCATATCCTCTATTGGTTGCCTCCACACAAGTGAAAAACTAGGAGTCATCACTTGAACCCATCATGATCCTCTACTCAGTGGCCTCTCTATCGAATAGTTGTGTCTTACAGCGATCATAATATCACCCAATGTAATTGCTCATAACTGTGTCTCCTCTCATCGATGGTGTCTCCATCTCTAATGAGCTTGAAGTAGTTGATATCACCCCTGTTATGGATATACTCCTACATCCCCACCTACAACATCCACATCCATAACATCCTCAACACTAGGATTCATCACCTTTTTCTCTTATTCTTGCCCTATCCATGGTCTCACTTATCGAGGCTTAATCATAGGTATCTCGATAGGTACCCCTGCACCTCCTCTCCCTCTCAACTCTCTAGCATGTCTTTCCTAATATGCAAGCACTACTAGAGGGGTTATTGGATGTGGTAAGCCTATCTACTTAAGAACATGAGCTACTAGATGTGGCTCTACCCATGAAGTATAGTGGCCCATGATCTGAATGTATGTCAAACTAGTTTCAATAGTCATTTAAGATGGCAATATGGTATCAATGTTAGTGTATGGTTATCACACTATTTTCCCTTGATTAATAATCTATAAAGATGGAACATGGGGCACAACACACACTCCATGATCTTGCCTCCTTTTAATAACCTGAGGTAACCTATCATCGACCGCATGGGGAAACTTAGATGTTTGATACATAATAAATATCTCATAGATCCATGCACTTAGTAAAATAATAGGGCCCATTATATTTTATCCTCGAGTCAACATCCCATACATATCATGCATGAGTTGTACGCAATTGACAAAACTAAGATCATACAATGCATTTTACTCCAAGATAGACTGACATAAGACTACCATGTATAGTGATACCTTCCCATATGACTTGTGACATAACATTTATTTTATCATAATCCCTATTAAGGCCTTCCAAATATCTATAATGGTTGAGATATAAACATCAAACAAAATCACATTCAACCCTAAATAAATCTTATCTAAGCATGTCACCCAAATTTGCTAGGGATTGCCTCTCATCCTCTATCTCTAGTGCAACATATATGACCAAATTCCTAATAATAAGAAGTCCAAACAAGGCATGGACATCCTCCAAGGTGATTTCCACCTTTATCGTGTCCCCCTCCACCTCCCATCAAAAAGTGTTGGATCAGTCATTCCCATACTCCTAGGAATATGATGATTAGATCAACACTCAATGGGAACCTCCTCATCTCCATGATGCCTCCAAACCCCAAGATAACTAGATAAGCTTGATCCATGTCTGAAAAAGTCTCCAACAAATATGGTAGCTGAGACGTATCCACTAGGCACCAAAATCTCCATCACCTTTGTAAAATATCAAACATCAGAGAATGTATTAGATCTTGATGTCATAAATAATAAAATGCATTCTTAAATATTCTTAAAATACTAAAAATTAACTACTTCATTAGGTTATTTGTCTTAGTTGACTTTTTTCCTACATAGTCGACCCTTTTAATACTAAATTATCCCTATTAGCTCTTTGCCATACTAAATCATCCCTCTATTACATAGTCAACCCATTCTTATAGAGACGATCAACCTATTTGATACTAAATCAACCCTTTCTTATCTCTAACATACTATATTGGCCCTCTACCTCATATTCAACCTCCATTAACAAATTGTATCAACCAACTACTATGTACTACATCATCTAGATGATATTATGTTTGCCATTTATACTTTTTAACTAGATCAACTCTCTGCTACATAGTCGACCACCCCCAATGATACTAAATTAGACACTACTATGTAGTCAGCCACCTTGATTTCTCTCACCTAGATAACTAAGTTGACAGGGATGAATTTGTTGTTATTTTTTGGCATCTTTTTAACTATTTACCATAAATGCCTTAGGCATTTATTGTTCTCATTGTTTCTAACCTAGTACCTCATTCTACCCCTAGTTTACCTAAAAAATTCTTATGGTCATTTTCAATTTTTACATTTTACCTAACATCTACTTTCCTACATCTAGCTTAATTTCAATTAAAATTATTCAAAATTTTGAAATTAATGCATCACTTACCTGAACTACACTCATTGTAGCCATTAGACATCCTCTATGTCATAGCTGTCATCTCCTCACCATGGTCACTCTTTGGTCTCAATTGGGTCTCTTAGAACAATATTTTCTTACAATAGTAAAAATAATAAATGAATTAATTTTCACTCTAATTTTATTTGTTATTCAAAATTATTTACCTACCAATTATTTATAATCAAATTTTGTTCTTCACCCATAACTTTTTTTCTACTCACTTTTTTCTGAACTGAAATATGTTCTAGAATCATGATGTCATAAAAATGTTTTCCACATATTACATGTATATTTTACAAAAAATTAAAGTTTTTGCTTATTTTATAGGTTAGCCTAGCGTTCCCTACATTGGACACCTTCACACTTATCTTAATTCCTTCCTCTTCTATAGCACTAAGGTAAGTAAAGGTATGTATTTTTTAATTTTGTCCTTTCATTTATCTTATTTGCTTCTTATTGTAATTTACTTAGCTCAACATTGTGTGTTGCTATGTTCTTTTTTCGAAGCACATACCATGTTACAACTACATGACACATGATAAGCTTTGAGTGGGGCATATGTACACATGTTATATTTTTAAACTTTATCAATTATTGATGTTTTCTCTCTTGTAGGAACCTATCGAGTCTCAATCTCTCTGAGTGCATGCCTTAAAGGGTACACTAGGAAAAGGGTGGGTAGACCATTGGTGCTTCACAAGATTGTTGTTCCCTATACCACCACTTGAAATCAACATAATCCTCTTCTATACATTTCCCTAAGCTTTGAAATCTCCATTACACACTCCTCTAATAAATTCACTACCTCAAACAACCCCTACCTAATCTAAAACCTCTTTTTAACATTTACTAAACAAAGTTAGCTTGGTTTGACCCTATACTTAAAATATAAAGCATGTTACAGGATTAGGTCAGCCTCGGCTAACCTAATCTGGGACTTAACTACTTTATTAATTAAATAATAGAGTTGATTGGATTGACACTATCAGTTAAAACTTCAAAAGATTTTAGGGTTAGATCTGGCTATATAAACATATCCCTTTCACCATTTTAGGGAGAGATAGAGTCAATCCTTTTATTTTTTCATCTGCTTATCCACCATTCTACTTGAGGATCCATTACTTAGGGTTTCATAGTACACTTGAAGATAAGAATCTAGTCTTATGGGAGAAGTCTTTTGGATGCATAGGAAAATTTGTGTAGCCTAGAGTTGACCCATCTTTGTTATCCTTACAAACCACAACTTTTTTTGAAGCACCTTGGCCAAAGGAGAGATTGAGGCTTGGTAGATTTATCTTCAAGTTAAGTATTCCTAACTCTTGATCCTCCTTATTAAATTAAATATATTTGCATTTGTTATCTTATGAATATGTTTCTCTCTCCATGCATTAGGATTACCTCTACATTAACTTAGTAGAGTTATTCTATATATGTTTACTTTTATGTTTATTAACCCCATTTTGTACCACATGCTTTAATGAGTACTAGGTTAGATTTTACTTTACTTTGTCATTTACTTGTAATAAGCAAACATAAGACTTAGCTAAGGTTATTGCATGGTATTGTTTGACTAGAGGCTTTGGAACTCTCTCTAGTGATATTATGTTGTAAAGGACCCCTTAGTTAGGTCTTGCATATCCATATTAGTCATGACCTCAATTGTTTAAATGTACCAAGAAGTAGAAGGGCTAGTGTGATTTATCTTCTTCGAGCTAGGATTGATTTTTAGATCAACTTCACTTTTCATTGTATACACAAGTCTTGTTCCTATACTTTACACATTGTGATCTATTTACATATTGAGGTGTTACATTGTTCACATTACCATTTGACACTTAGCCATTTCTCATAACGTTACATCTATCATTTGAAACAATAACTATTTTCTCACTTGGTACTATTTCACTACCGATTTTATTTTTGATTTTAACTTAGGTTTTATTATGTTAAGCTACGCCCTAAGTTCCTAAACCATTTGAATTTCTTTTATATTGTGTGTCATTGTGTTGCCCATTTTATTCAAAATTCAAACTTAAATTTTCTTATGCTGGCCTACACTCTAAGTTCTTGGACCATTCAACCTTATTTTGATTTGATGATCAAGACCAACCACACTCTCATTGTTCTTTTATATGGTACCAACACATGTTGGACTTAGATTTTCTAGTGTTATCCTACACTCTAAGTTCTAAGATTGATCTACCTTCTAATTTTTTGATTTTGACCAACCAAGGTCAAGTGTTTTAAAAACTTCACATCTTATTCTCATTTGGTACCATTATGTTGTCCAATTTAAAATCATTTGAATCAGGTCCATTTGGACCCAAATTTAGTTTGGAATTTAATTTTTCACATTAGGTCACTTTTGACCCCAAGTCCATTTGAAAACCATGCCAAGTCAGGGTTCATTTTTGAACCCACATACCTATTATGAACCTAACCATTCTAATTATGATCAGGTTCATATTGAACCAAGTTCTAAGTCTAATTCCAACTCAAGTTAACTTTGACCAAAGTTATCTTCAAAGCTAAACAAATGCCATCGTATGCCATTTCAAAACCACTTATTGTCTTTTCATTCAATCTCCCACACCTATCGGTTAGGAACGACAAAGTCATGTTGTCATCCTTCCTTTCATTTGAAATCATATCAAGTTTGTGCCACCCTTATTAGGGGCCATTTATATTTTGTGTTTACCTTGTTAGGGCCCATTTATATTCTATGTCACCCTTCTTAGGGCCCATTTATATTCTATGTTTCCATTCTTAGGGATCATTTCTATTATGTGTGGCCCTTCTTTGGGCCCATTTATATTCTATGTTCCCCTCTTTGGGCCAATTTTTTGGGACTGATACTTCCCTCTTTAGTTTATTTTGTTGGATTAATATTGCCCCTCTTTGGGCTAATCCCTTTGCATGTATCCTTACTCAGGGGTATCTTTTCTTATGATTTAAATCATGGAATTTAAAATATGTTTGGATGAAGCCCTATATGAATGATACAAGATTGACATCATTTTGAAGCTCATAGTAGAGGGAGCCAAACTGTCACCTAGATTTCCTCGCAACCACTTACATACCCTCGTTCAAAAGGGGGAAGTACCTCTATTGAAAAGGTAATTTATAGACCCACCCCAACATATCCATGTTATCACTTCTCAAGTATATCAGAGTAGCCAACCCTTCACTAATCAGCTCATGATTACTCTAATGACCTTTTTAATTGCTACTTTATTTGGTAATTCCTTGTCTACTAGTATAATATTTGATCTAATCTTAGCACCATAGCAACACAAATATTTACCCCTCCAAGGGCCATTATCTATTGAAAAACCAAGTGTACCCATGTTTGATAACTACTTGATTGGGATATGTCATGATCCCTTTCCCAAACATGTTCAGATATGTCCACTTGTAAATTAAGGTCAAGATAATCTACCGATCCTTCACATTTTTATCAAATCACCCATCTTTGACCAAACCCAAACCATTATTAGTCCACCTATGTTTGACAAATACTTATATTTGATGAATGACCCATCTTCGATGATCCTATCATTGCAGATCCCATTATTATTAAGCAATAACTTATTATTCACCCATTACCAAACATACCCTATTTTAGAAGATCCTTTTTATTAAAGCCTCTATTACCCAACAAAAGGTGAATAAGATACTTGTGGAAAATACAATTTAATAGGCCATTTTAGTAGACACATTTACATTAGCAATAGGTTTCCCTTTGGAACCAACAAAGTTAGCAGCATCAACATCTACATCAAAATTAAGTTTTATTTTAGAACCAATATCCAAATTAGGTTCCATTATGGAACCACTATCAAATTCACCATCAAAAAAAGAATCAATGTCAATCTCAACATCAGATTCAAAGTCTTTTGGTTTAGAATTAGCTTCAAAATTAGAATGCATTAGTAGATGTTAAGACATTTGCTACACACTCCTTGAAAATCTAGTTACACACATTTGTGATCATTTTAAGGTTGTTGAGGACATTTGTTTCATCATCGACACAAACTCTCCTAATAGCCTTTATGAGGATTCTAATGCCTTTTTTCCTTCCAGTGACCATCTACATGCCTTTACCATTAACTAGCCTTGCCATTATATTGATCTCCCACTCCCATAAATGTTGACTAGGACCAACAAAATCACACATTGCTGAACTACATCCATGGTGGCATATCAGTTGCATAATATTAGGGAGACCAAGACCACATTTAAGACAAAGAAGAATAGTCTCTTAGTGAAACCTTATTTGAGGCATTAATCAAAGTCAAAGGTCAATATTCCTTAGTAAAACCTTCTCAGAGGTTCTATGGGAAAATCAAGACAACTTTATTGATTAAAAACTATTTGAGGTGACAATAGTTGAACACAACAATTTTTAATTGTTTGATGAAGACATTATTGAATTCATTATCGATACAACCAACAATCTACATCATATCTAGATTGCAACATCTCTCAGGCCTAAATAATAAAAAATAGTATGGTCTTATCGAGAGCATATTTAGAAGTCTTAAGCCTCACCACAACTAAAATTATGTTAAATCTAGAATCAGTAACATTGTGTGGGATTGAAAATCTCAATATTGATTTATTACCCAAACATTATACATTCCATTATGATCCATTATTCATGCAAGACCTATATTACACTTCCAAATCAGACCTTTATCGAATACATGTCATTATTTAACAATCTTGGCTGCACTTTCCTTCATCAAGGCTATGAAGACAGCATGTGTATAGGTTTAGAGTAAATAAAATGAATGACCAGTGAAGATCAAAAAATAGTATTGAAGTCCAAATCAATATCAATTTCTTGTTAGAGTAACTATTCAGAGTGGGTGTGGGCTATAGATCAAGCTCATTAACTATTCTAGTTGTATCATATGTTAATCAAGATGTGCATCTCTGCATTATCAAGAACAACATAATCATACCTTGCCTTTCCAATTGCCTTTCCATTAATCCCACTTTGTCATTATTTTTTACCTCAACGTATTTTTAAATAGTAGTATCTCTCACTGTAGGTGAAACTACATTGACATGAGGTCCAATTGGACTATATAGGTAGCACTCATTTTCTAAGGTTAGCTCAGTCACCCCTATTCTATATTCTCACCATTTTTTCAAGTTACCATTTCCATGCTTGACTTTTATTTTATTCCATTGTCTATGAGATCTCTTGATTTGGGGGCACCCATTACATATTTTTACCTAGACCATTCTCATTACTATACTACCTAGACCATTTCTATATTGTTACCTAGACCATTTTTACCTTGTTACTTGGACCATTTGAATTCTATTAGAACAAGATTTTTTTTCCCCCAGACCATTCCTACTTTTAATTACCTATTATTATAGGTCATTCTAATCCTATTACCAGTCATGATATTGATTATGAATTAATAAGTATGCATACATTTTCAATGAATATTTCAAAGGAAGTTCCAAGAGATTAACATTAGCATTATTAACTTATTTTTTGGGCTAGTATCTTAGGGCATGTCAAAATATGGTTTTACTATTTTGATAGTTCCTAGAGGCTTATTCTAACTACTACATATCTTATTATTTCCCCATCATGTGTCATTTTATTTTTATTTGTTGTTGTGTGGTATTCCCCTTGGCCTTAGATTCTTTTGTTGGTTCAAAGAGGAACCCATTGTAGCTGGTTTAGCTATCATTTGAACCACCACCTAAGGATATTTCTCCTTGGATGGGTGGCTTCCTATACCTTTTTTCATATTATCTTTCTTTTGTTATTCCAAAACACCCCAAAAACATTAGAAAGTGCTAGATAAAATACTAAAAACATTCTTAGTTAGTGAATATATGCTTAAGATATCCATGAGAGTGGTAAAGTTATGTCATCTTCTAGGTGGGATTCCCCTTTATTATGTCCATAATTATCATTATTTCATTACACTCCCTTTTTTGGGAGAACTACATCAGCCTGAGGTATGCACAAACTATGTATGCAACACTTGGATACATGGGGCATCTCGAGTCAGCTTGGTCATTCTTGTTTTCATTTTATTGTACCTTGTGCCTTTACACTCTCATTATTTTATGAGTAATTATAGACCTATTCACTCTCACCCTTTTGCGATGTCATTACTATTTTTCCTCTATTAATCACTACTTCTCTACTTATCATCACATTTCTTCTATCCCAATTCTTAGGAAAACTACATTGGCATGATGTCGCTTTTGAATATATAGGTAGCACCCATTTTCCAAGAGAACTTGGGGGTAGCTCGACCATCCCATCCTTAATATTTATTCCCCTAATTTAATATCCTATTATAATCCAAGCATAACAACTTATTCATTACACATGCACAATTATTGATTGCTTACATTGAGCCCGTTATCTTCACTGCATTGTGTTCTATGTGTTTTGTTTATTGGTTTGTTTGCTTGTTTATTTTGAGTGTCGTGTCTGAATACATTTTGAAAACCACTTGATTCTTACCTTAACTTGGACTTGAGATGTTCACTTTTGTATATGGATTATTTTATTGCTTGTTTGTGTTTTGCATATTCTTGTTTCCACTTAAGTCTTGATAGTTCATATCTTGTTCTTAAGATGATTATATTTTGTATTTAATTTTGGTTATTTATTTTTGCTTTATGTTCAAACTTAAATGTTTTTTAACTTAGATTTTGGTATTTATATCATTATTTTGAGTCAAAAATATTCACGTTTGAACCAATCTATTTATAATTTGAAATCTAACATTATTATAAGTTGTTCATACTTATGATGAATAATTTCATTTTCCACATTAAACACCAAATGCTCCAATCTTACAATAATATGGCACAAAACAACATCTCTAAAATCACCATCCTATATATCCACTACCTAAATAGGATATTCTCATCTAATCATGATCCAAACATTGCAAAAAAGCATGACTCTTTTTGCTACTACAAGATGTGCCTCTCCTAGCCTATGCATCAAGTCATGTTATCTATTCATTTACCCAACATATATGACTATTTATATATTCATTTAGGATGTGCATCTCCTACACTAATTTGTAGCATCTAGCCATACACTATCATATCATCCCTAGAACATGGCATCATAGGCCACCCCATTTATCCATTTTAAAGCCATTTTCTTCAAATTAGTCCATTTTTGGCCTATTTTACTGAATTACATTTCCCTTTCTTCTGGTTGAGGGCAAACCCATAAAAATTAAATTTTGTTATTTTCCCCTTGAGGGGGCATCATGGGCCACCCAAACATTATTTGTGGCATTTTCCTAACCCTATTTTTTGGCAAATCATGTAGAATTTAATGGAAATCAAGAATGAATTTATTTATTCTAATTATGATGATTTTAAGCAACATTTTTACTCTTTAAAAATCCATTCCTTTGACCAAATGGTTTGTCATGCCTTCTCAAATAGGTGTTAAACGTAGACATCCAAATCTTATCACTATCATGCTAAAATTGTAAGTTTGGACAACTTTCCACAATAACGCACAAACTAGACCAAAATCATTGAAACACTATAATTGCACATGTCATGTATATGTGTCGATTCGCATTTATGTATCCCTGATTGGGGAAATACATTTTATGAAATCATTATCTTTTCTTAACTCAATTTGATTCATACTACAACCAAGAAAAATGACATTTTGGACCACTAAAATGCTCTAATTCATCTACACACATCATGTACATGTGCCAATTCACGTCTATATTGCCCTAATTTTGGTATTACCATGTATGCAATTGACACCTTCCTTTAAATCAATTCTAGTCAAATTATGACCAAATAAATTAACATTTTGACCATTCTAATTATACAAGTGACCAATTTCCAAATAATTGTAAAAAGACTAAGTAAAGTCATTAAGAAAAGCAAATAAAATTAAGTGATTAAATTAAAAAATCCATTGAAACTTAATGAATATATATTATAGAAATTCATAATTCAAAATATTTGGGCCATGACATCATCACAGGGGTGTCATCCATAAGGCATTAATGGAGACAAGTATTAGGATTAAGGCTACTCATGCCTTATTAATGCTCCATTATTCCAAATATTAATTGCCACATTTATTGTAATTGGCCTCCAAAATTGAATGTATTTGTGGCTACATGTCTTGATCTTGAGATGGAGGGACACAAATCAATTTATTCATTTTGGAAATCTATAAATACATGGGCCATGACCATAACCATTAATATCTTTTTGGTGTAGATAAATTATGCAAAATATCTCTAGAGAGATTTATTCATCCATCCAAATTGATCAAAGAAAGAGACAAAGTCATTGGTGCAAGGAGAGATGTATGGAGATGGTTGTGTTACCACATTGACAAAGACTTGGAACACTAAATCTGGGCACAAACATGATTAATAGACTGAACTTGGAGGAGGGCCATGTGGGGAAGGCATTTATTCATGTTTTCTTGTCTAAGTTTCTTGACTCCATTGATCCACACCCCTCAAGGGAGTAGGCCTAACATTCTAGTTCTTTATGTTTTTTTATTTGTTTTATGTCTTAAACGCATGAACTAACTTATTTTGCAATCTTATCTCACATATACGAATATGCAACACATTTATTTTTTCTATCTTACATATATGATAATACATTCTTAAAATTTTGTATTAAATATAAAATGTTTGATTACAAAATTAGGTCTCCACATATTAGAGATTGATTTATTCACTTCTACAATTATATAAGATACCTACAAATCTATCACCAACAAAGTTGAAGAACTTGATCAATGAAAGCAAACTCCACTCTTCCTAAACTTATACAAAGGAAGGAAAATTAAAAATAGATTTGTATCAATATTTCTACTTAAGAGAATCCCATTATATCCATTAACAACATAAAAGGTTATAAATTTTAGTTCCTGTTAAAATTGGGTAAAGCAACATAAATTTCTAAGCAAATAAATGTAATGCTGAAATTACAATGGTTCTTGTGTTGTGTGTTATATCTCCTTTCTGATAATCTTGTTTCACAACATTTACTACTATTGTATCAGACAACTTACTTCTTAAAAAAACATAAATCTCTAATAATTAATTTGAGCATTTATAGTGCAATGATTTATATTGTGTACACAATGTTTGTATTTTTAGTTTAATCTTACTTGCTTAATTTAATGCTTTATTTTCCAAGCCAACATTACATCACTTTACAAATATTTCACTAAAAAATGATAACATCTACCTAGTAAAGTATATGTGAAATGTAAATAACAAGACAATTAAAATCAACCCTTACAATAAGAAATTGATTGTGATCAATAACACTATAACTTTTCATTGAACACATGCATCAATTTTATAACATTATTAGTTTACTTAATAAAATATATGTGAAATGGAAATAATAAGTGTAGACACTTAAAATCAAACACTTCATGTTGATTTTAACCTTTTTTCACTAATGCCTAATCATCTCTAATCATCCATAATCATCCCTATTTTTCTCTCATCCTAATTCCTTATCACTTTTCTTCATCACTATTCCTCATCATTATTCATGGTCTACTATTTGCACCTTTATTAAGTTAATTAATCCAAATTAACTTGATAATCGTTATAAAATCATAAATTTCATGGATTTTGAATATTTAAAATTTATATAAATCAAAAAATCTAATTATCCTCACCTCATGACATCATCTTCCATCCTTTCTCTTTCTAAATTCTAATGATGCTGCAGGCTCCATCTGTCCCCCATCATTTGAATTTTACAATCCAAAGATTCCTCTTTCCAAATTATAATGATGTTACAGGCTCCGTCTATCCCCCATCATTTAAATTTTATAATCCAAAGATTCTTCTTTATGAATTTAATAATCCACCTAAAACCCCACTAACCTCCACTATCAAATTAAATAATCCATTAAATCCTCCATGGGTCTACTGCCCCCACCTATTTTCCACTCTTGAGATTCCCACTAAATAATTTAATAATCTCCCATCAATTCAGTTATCCTCCATCGTTGATCTCCAACTAAGATCAATAGTTTTAATTAATCAAGTAGAATCTATAAATAGATCCATTTACCTCCATTTGCACCAAGCTTGAATTATACAATAAAGTACCACCCCAATCATTTATTAAAACTTCAAAGCATCATCAATTCAATCAGTCAATTTACAAGGAGAAGTGTTATCCATTTACCAATGTGTCTCAATCAAGCCTTCGTAACTACAATCAACAATCAATCTGAGCAACACCCAATCTTTAAAGAGTAAGTAAAGGTACATTATTTGTCATTTTAAATCCTCCTTCTTTAATTTCTTTCTAGATAGCTCATCTGAAGTGCATTTGAATGTATTTTTTTAGTTTTCAATTGATTTTTGATTTCTAAAAACCTAATAAATTCATTCATGTGTTACATTTTGGAACGCATGGTGGGACACGATTGCGCACCCCACATCTTCTTCTTCCAATCTTTTTCTTCGCCTTTCTTCTATTAAAAATTTAAAAAAATGGCTAGGAAAATAGTTTTAGTTTTTAGTTAGTTAAATGGTTTTCTATAAATTTTGGTATGAAGATTTTTATTTATTTTCAAAATATTCACTCCAAATTTCATATCAATCTGAACATTATTTTAGGAGATATGCTTAAATAAATCATTGTCTATTTTTTTAAGAAAAATGACTGTTAAACAGGCTATATCTTCTAATCTACAAATGATTTTCCTCTAAAGTTTTTATAGTGGGCATGTGCTTTGCTTATCTCAATTATATCCAAATTTTGTCACAATTTGATTTATATTTTGTGAGGTATGATCATTTTACTAACTATCCATTTTCATTTGTTTATTTTATTTTATCTCGTTGGTTATTTTCTAACTTTTTAAAGTTCACAAGTTTACGTTTCATATGAATATCCTAAATTTTAGGCATTTTGTATTTGGTGTATTCTTAATATTTTCATTTTTTAGGTTTTGATTTTCCAAAGAACCTAAAAACAAAAAAACCACTAATTTGTTTGATGCAGGAACTTGGCCAAAGAAGTGTTATTTTGAGTCAAACAAATCAATCTTCCTTCACATTTCAATTTTGGAATTAAAATGAATTCACATTTCAATTTGGGAATAACAAAACTTGTTTATTTAAATTTTCTTTACTTTCTTGTAAGTTTTGCTTATTACTTGACTGTCTTGTGGGGTTCTTTTAACATGTATGCTCTCCCCTTTTTGGGTGACTCAGAAACATGAAAGTTCCTATTTGTATTTTACCATATTTTTCATTTGACTTAGTGGGGTGCATTTCATCACCTTCTTACAAGTATTTATGAGTGCATTGACTTGGTATTTCATCACTCATCATTGTACCAAACCCCACTTATCTGATGGGGTAAATAAATTGAGGAGCGTTGACATCTTGAAGACCTAGCTTTGTGCTTTCATAGTCATGTGAGGAAAGTAACCCTAGGGAATTCTTTGCAATATTCAAGGTGAAGGCGTGGTACCATAAAAAGGAAAAATATTGGCATATTTATTGAACTTATTCATTAATAATTTGTGCCAATGTACTACCTATTATGGGTTGTATATAGGGACCATCTAGATAACCCATTGTAAAAAAAATCAGATGTCTCTTTTATTGCAAATCATACATTGATGCAGAAGTGCAAAGGTAATAGCCCCTAAAGTTTGCCTTTATCATATGAACCTTGAAAGATAAGGGGGGCATAAAAACCTTACCAATAATTTAAATAATTTATTTAATGAACTTTAAACATTATAATCCTCTCTCAATACAAGTGTTTCAAAAGGTTCAATGGATGTGATACAAACCTACGACAATGATTAAAAGTTATTCATAATACTTGTGTGTTATTGCTTGATTATTGTGTTGAAATATTATTCATAATCAAGACCAAATCAAGTAAACCAATTTCATATCCAAACCAATTTTACACCCACATAATGAAGCATTACTTTGCCAAAATTCTAGTCAAATAAAAGTGACATGTCTAAACTTGGTCCAAATATCTACATTTCTTGTCAAAACCACGTCATTAAGCTACCTAATTTAAACCAAAAGTCTTGTCCAAATCCAAAATTTCCCACTTCAAATCAATTCTAGACCAATATCCAAATTCTTATCTAAACCATGCCATTATGTCATCCATTTGGTTTTAACCTTAATCCCAATTACTATTCAAATTCCAATTTCAAAACTAAGGTCAAATTTCTTGTCTAAGACATTATTTTTATGTTGTCTACTTTATTTCAACCCAAATCTAAATGTCGATTCTATTTCTAATCCCAATGAAAAAATTTAACCAAGGTCAACAATTCCAAATCCAAATCAGGTTCTTCTTGAACCATGTACCATACCAATCAAAGCCAAATCTAGTTCATTTCAAACCATGTACCAAATCAATTATATACCATGCCTTTCCAATCTGATCAAGTTCATCTTGAACCACCTTCTAATTCTAATTACAAGTCAAGTTATATTTGAACATAGTCAATTTCAAAGCTAAACCACATTCCAATGCCAAATCAAATCTATTTCAGCCAAATCCAACTATTATCTTGATCCAAACATATGCTAATTCAAACCATTTCATGTCTTTCCATTCAATCTCTTGCACCTATCAATTGGGAATGAGTAAGTCATATCATCTATCCTTTATTTAATTTGATTCATATTTATGCCAATTCACCGTCTTTGGGGCCAATTAAATCAAGACCATTTTAACTAATTTCAATCTATGTTGCTTCTCCTTATTTGGGGCTAATCAAGTTAATGCCATTTAAACCAATTCTAATATGTGCCAATTCACCTTGTTTGGGGCCAATCAAATCAATACCATTTTGATGAATTCCAATCAAGTCTATTCTACCCTATTTGGGGCTAAGATAATTACATTGAACCAAAACTTCCCTTCTTTAGGCCCATTTCAATCCAATACCATGACCTCCCTATTTGGGGTCAAGCCAATTACATTGATTCAAAACCACCCTCTTTGGGGCCCATTCAAATTCATACCAAGACCATCCTCTTTGGGCCTATTCTAAGGAAGACCAAGTTTTCCCTCTTAAGGGCCAATTTCTTCCAATCTATTCCCCTTGCATGTATCCTTTCTTGGGGTCATTAGTCTAAGTTTAATCCGAGTCATGGAATCTAGTGCATATTATGGATAAGACAAATTTATGCGATGCCTTTTTGATAATAAAAAGGAAAACTTTGTGATCTTGTAATGCTCAGTGATAAACTTCCAGCTAGATTTTCAATAGATAACTTATGCTATTTTATTAGAGATCCTAAAGAGACACCAAAACAAATCAAATAGTCCAAACTTAATATGTCATTGCCCCTTCAAGGGCTAGTATCTATTGAAAATCTAAGTTTGTCCAAGTCTTTTAACTATTCGATTAAGATATGTCATGAACCCCTTCCCAAGCATGATCAAATACGTCCACTTCCAAAGCAAGATCAAGATAGTCAAACCATTGATGACATTTTTATCGAATCACCCATCTTTGATCAAATCTAAACCATTGATGATCCACCTATATTTGATAGAGAATCTCTATTTGACATAGGACCCATCTTCTATGAGCCTATATTTGAAGAAATTATTATTGTTGAGCCAGAGCTCTTTATTCATCCATTGCCAAATATTCTCAATTTATAAACATTTCTTCATCCCAAAGCCTCCATTTTCAATTAAAAGGTGAACAAGGTACTTGTGGATAATGTAATTAAATAGGCTATTTTTGTAGCTACATTTACATTAGAATTAGCTTCCATTTTAGAACCAATATCATAATTGGGTTCCATTCTAGCACTAATATCATATTTAACATCAAAATCAAAATTGATCCCCATTGATTTTAGTTCCCCTTGAGTAAAAATCAACACTAGATTCCACATCCAATTCATAATCACATTCAGTAGCAACTTCAACATTAGCATTGGTCATAGTACCAACATTAACAAAATATCAATTTAAAGATGTTAATGATTATTCAATGGTTTTTTAGGAAGTACCCTTCAACATGGATGTAAGCTCTCCTAGTAACCTCTATGAGGACTATGTTTCCTTTTCCCCTTCCATTAACATTACACACACCTTTACCATTAATCAACCTAGTCATTATATTGACATACCACTTCTTATAAACAGCAAATAGGACTGACAGAATCACCAATTTTTTAACTTATTCCATGGTGACATTTCAATGGTAGAATTTCTAGGCAAGCAAGAAAATATTTAGGCAAAATAACAATCTCCTAATGGAACCTTGTTTAAGATGTTAGGGGATAATTAAATTCTAAATTTTGCATATTCTAGTGAAACCTTGTTTGAGGAGTTAGATGATAATTAAAATAAAAAATTAGAATCCATTAGTAAAACTTTGATTAAGGCGTTAAGGGACAATTAAAATGATTTATCAACATCCTTTAGAGAAACCTTATTCAAGGTGTTATTGGATAATTCAAATCAAAAAAATCAAGAAGAATTTTTTGGTGAAAACCTCTTTGAGGTAACAATAAATGAACAAATCAATTCTGCATTATTTGATGATGACATTATTGAATTTAATATTGGCCCCACCACAACCAAAGACAAGTCAAATCTAGAATCATAAATAATGTGTGTGACTAAAAACCCCAATTTATATTTGTCCACCAACCATTATACATTTCATTATGATCCTATTATTTATTCAAGACCTATTTTGCATTATCCAAATAGACCATTTATCCCATGCTTACCCTTTTTTACCCTTATTGGCATCAATATATTTTCTAGAGGCTATGAAGGCATCTTATCTAGAGGATTATAGGAATTTGAATCAATGACTAACAAAGATCACGATAATAATCATCTCATTCATATCGACAATAGGATTCAGACAGAGCAGCTATTTTGAGTAGGTATTGGTTAGACAATAAAGGGTCCACATTATGCATCTCATAATCCTCCATTGAGTTGAGGTGATACAAATAAAAAATAATTTAAAAAAATAGAAAGAGAAATAATTTTTCTAATGGTGAAAACCATGTCTATGGTGCCTTGGACAAGTACCATGATGAAAACTAGTTTATTAACATCATGTGTAAATAATTTATTGTCTATAAGTACCTTGACACTTGGGGGAAACCATATCCACATTATATACCATTATGTTTAAGCCATCTTGGCCATTGCCATTCCATTTCTATTTCAAGCCATTTTAGCCTATTCAACCCAACCCATCTTATTACGACCATTAGTCTTCCCATCTTGACCTTTTTACAAAAGTGGAAGGTATATTGGGACCTATTTTTAAAACATTTAAGCCTATTATTCACATGATATTTTGATGACTAAACACATTTAGCTCTCACATGACATGGTCCTTGGAGACTCCTAGTCCTTTCCCTTGTTTTCATCTATTATTATTCAACACTTGCCAAATCCTATGCCATTTATTTTATCATGTGCCATTTTTATTTTCCACATACATTTTCCCACTCTTTAATCATTTTATGATTAATTTAAGTCAAGCTCTCACCTTTTTGTAAGCATCATCAGGCTCTTGCCCTTTTACAATCATCTTCAAGCTCTTGCCCTTTTGGGCTCTCTCCCTTTTGAAAGCTCTATTTTTTACATTCTTATCATTTTGTGAGTAATTTAAACCATGCTCTTGCCATTTTATGATCATCCTAAGCCAAACTCTCATTTTTTTACATTCTACATCACATCATCCTCCATTGAGTTGAGATACCAAAGATCTAAAAACATTCAAATATTCCAAATATCCTAAAAATCAAAATAGGCTTACAATCTTCACAAGAGATACGAAGGCAAAAAATTCAAAAACATTTGTCTTGTCCTAAATCCAATCACAATCCCTAATCCAATCTTTTTATGTCCTAAACCATTATTGGGATATGTCCTTACCAAATCTACCCTTTATTAGTTCCAATTATTTTAGTTGGTTGATGATGTGTCCTTCCCTTACATATATCCTTACTTGGGGGCTCCATACATTTATCATTATCATTGCACCTTCACACATGGATTTGGACTTGGTTAAACAATGAGACACTTTATATTGATTTTATTTTTCAAAATTGTGTGTGTTTGCTTGCTTGTTTGTTTGTTTATTTTTCTTGTTGTGCCTTGCCTCGATCTATATGTGTTAATAGAGTCATCATGATTTTTCCATATCATGGTGATTTATTGCACTTGTACTTGAGTCCATCCATCAACATATGATAACAATGCATCATGGTTTTTCATATCATGAAGTGTTGTTGGCCTTCATCTATTGGATTATGGGTCAATCCTTATGCACATTATGGCCAAGTAATCATGATGTTTTATATCATGGTGTACACCATTTTATGCTACATAAAAAATTAGGTTGAAAAGTATATGCAGAGGTGCATTAAAACTAAAGTATATTCTCCTTATAAAATCTACCCATCCCTTCATATCTATGTTCAAATATAATCAATTCATCTACAGTTATGTAATAAAACTTAAGTCAATCTCAATCACCATCATTTTATCATCATATTCCATCTCCTTAAGGAGAACTACATTAGCCTGAGGTCCATATGGAGTATATAGGTAGCATTTAATACCTATTGGTTTTTTAGGTGAGCTCATACACCCTTATTTCATTATTATTAACATCCATACTATTCTAATCCCATCACATCATTATTCAATCATTATTCTTTATCATCTCTTTCATTACCATTGAGCATTCTCATGTGCTAGGTTTTTTTGTGGCTTCTTCATTCTTTAAAAAGTCATTATACCATAATACATGTGTTTTCACCTACTCATCATTAATTTGTGTAACAGATTACACCCTTGAGCTATGTTTACCACCCAATTGCTCAATTACTTAATCATCATTTGTCAAAATGATAATATACCCTACTAGGGAAAACCACTTGGACCAATCAATGATTGAATCTGCGTTATTGAGTTAAATCATTTCAATCAATGCACACATTTTCACTATTGGGGCATATTATTGTGATCAACCAAGCCCACCCTCTTTGGGGCTAATTCACTTATTCAATCTTTATTCTAATTCCAAGACCATAACTTTCACCTTATTTGGGGCAATTCAAAGTGTGTTGCTTATTTTGGGATGCATCTTTCCCACTTCCCCCTATCTTGGGGCCAATTAAATTTTATTATTTTCAAACATTAGAAATCAAATCATGTAAGTATTAGCTCTAGTGGATTAATTTTGTCCATGGGTTAATATTTTCTTCCATTCTAGCTTTTTCCTCTCTTTTTCAAGAGCCCATCCACATCCTTCATGCCCTCTCGAGAGGGCATCATGGGTCTCTAATTATTTCTTCATCTAATTTTCACACTTTTTCTTAAACTACTTTTTCATTATTTGAAAAGCCGTTACTTCATTTGTGTCTTGCAATAACTTCTCAAAGAGGGAAAAAATATAGACACTTAAAATTGGATACTTTGTGTTGATTTTAAACTTCTTTTCATTAATTTCTAATCATCCTTAATCATCCATAATCATCTCTATTTTTTCCTATTTCTTCATCACTAGTATTCATTACTATTCCGCATCACTATTCATCATCATTATTCATGGTTTATTAGTTAATCCTTCCTTAATTATAAATTTCATGGATTTTAAATATTGACAATTTCTATAAATCCAAAAATATAATTATCCTCACCTCATGACATCATCTTCCACCTCCTTTCTCTTTTCAAATTCCAAAGATGTTATGGGCTCCACCTATCCCCCATCATTTGAATTTTATAATCCCCAAAGATTACTATTTTTGAATTTAATAATCCACCTAAAATCCCACTAACCTCCACTATCAAATTAAATAATCCATTAAATCCTCCATGGGTCTAGTGTCCCTACCTATTTTCCACTCCTAAGATTCCCACTAAACAATTTAATAGTCTCCCATCAATACAGTTATCCTCCATTTTTGATCTCCAACTAAGATCAATGGTTCTTTTTATCACCAAATTTTGCACCTAGGAGAAGGTTGTTCAAACCTCTCTAAAATTAGTGAAACATGGGATTGCCCTTAGACTTGTGGGTTGTCTATAACAAGGGTAAACCTCTAGATTGAAGGGATAGCTCCCCTTGATGAATCACTTAGGCTCACACACTAATATATCACTTTATAGGAAAAGGGAGAGAAACCTACTCTAATGAGGTGATGCACCAAATATGGTTTGACCACTACCAACCAACTACATGTGCACTTTTAAATCAAGAAAACTAACCTTACATACACTACTCTTAATCCAAATCTCTCACATGAGTGTTTCAATGTGAAGGTTGTGATGGTTGCTTAAGACAGTGTTGACGTAGTGGATTGTTCCCAGGGCAGGAGGCCGAGCTCCTGCCTTTCCACATGCAATAATGGAAACTCCCCTCTCACCTATGAGACTGGTGAAGCTGGAGGGGAGAGTCTCTAGATAAGGGCTAGCTCCCTTTGATGCATCTAATTTGTTCCAATAAGTGCTAACATATACATATATATATATATATATATATATATATATATATATATATATATATATATATATATATATATATATATATATAATGGGGGGGATGAAAAGGAAGCAAGATTGCAGGAAAACAAATTAATATAAAGGAGGTGATGCACCAAATGATTGACCTACTCACACTTACACTCTGAAACATACATACACTTCAATTGGTAAATGGACCAGGCTATAGGGAGTGGCAGGAAGGCTTTGATGGAACACACAGAAAATAGATATTCACCATAGGTGTTGTAGAAGAGACGCACTGTGTAGTAAATCCTTCTGCCTCTACACTTCCAAGTATAGTTCTTTTTGTCACCTATAGAAATGGCACCTTATAAACACCAGGTGTGTTGGTGTTGAACCTGTGAAAGCATCAAGAAGCAATGACTAGACACAAAATCAACACTCAGACACACACAGAGATGTCTAACCAGAAAGAGGTAAAAATGTGTTTATTGATTACAGGTGATAAATTTGCCAGGGCTTCGCCTTACAAATGTGGAAGATGTTTCTCAAATGGTAAGTCTCTAATATATAGAATAAGGAAAGAGGCATTTTGGCACCCATTTTACATATGTCCCATGTGCACTCTGGTCATTGGGAAGAGTAGGTTGCTTAAACATAAATGTTGTGTCGACCTTGGCTCTAACTTCAGGCATTTTTTGACATAGGCCACACTATTTCCCCATTAATTGAGACTGCTCCTTGAAGGCACCCACACGGTTTGACTACTCATAAATGTGAAATGAAGAAAAATGGGTCACACAGTTAGCCATTTGCGCCTTCTAATGGTCAATTCATAGACACTGTATCACCTGCTAGAGTAACTTCTTGAATCGGCACCTCCCTTCACCACTTGGACTATCTGCCTTCTCCTACACTTGGCACTTTTGTCTTTTCCCTACCCTGTCTCTTTTTGGCTCCTTCGACCCTCAAGGATATCTCTGGGCAGGTCGCTACATTCCTTAGGCTCCTTTCTTGATTGGTGCTCGAGCATTTAAAAACCAATGGATTTTTTACTGGCTTAAATTTGACGTTCGCACACCTGTCATCACTTGAAACCAATGGCTAGTTTTCCCTCTTAAAGTTGATAGCTTCCAAGATGTCATCGTCTTTGGCAATTTCCCTCAAGATTTTTTGCTTTGCCCTTTTCTATGGACTCCCTTCTTAGCACCTTCCCGAAGGGAAGGTGACCCTTTGGCCTTTGGAAAGTGCCCCTTTATTTTGGTCGAGAGTCCCCCACAAGGGCACCTGCCCTTCGGGGTCCTTCAGCTCTTTGGCGAGTTTCTTCATTGTTTCAGACTTTTCTCATGGACAAAAAGTCTGTGGGAATTGGCCGTTTGGCTTCCCTGGGCTTTTTTGCTTCGATCTTTTTCCCTGCGAACAAAAAGTTTGCGGGAATTGGCCGTCTCCAAATTTCTTCAGAATTTTGTCCGAAGGAATTCCAATTCCTTCAGACAAAAGTCCAAAGAAATTTTTCTTCGCTTTAGTCTTTGAAGTATTCTTTCGGGCAACCCCTCTAAATTTCTTCGAGCTTTTTATCTGAAGGAATTCCTTCGGACAAAAAGTCTGAAGAAATTGCACCTTTCGACTGCCTTAAGCAAAATTCCAAAAACTTACCTTTTATGACTTTCTTTCTTTGTGGCCTCTTTGAAGTGCCTTCCTGCCCTCCACAAGGGCTTATTGAACCTGGACTACCCTTCACAAAGGCACCTACCCTTTGGATTTGGGGGCACCTCGTTGAACCAACCCATTGAACCAAAATTGGTTCAACGGTTCAATGATGCATGCCAAGATGATTGAACCAAGGTGGTTGAACCATTCACTTTAAACCATTTGCTTTGAACCACTCATTGAACCGGTTCAATGTTGTGCACTGAGCTTCTTACTTCGCATTGAACCAATGATTGAACCAACTGAGTTGAACCAAGCAATGAACCATGGCATTGAACTTGTGCAACCCAAAATTGACTGGCTTCAAATAGCAAGGGAAGAAGGGGACCGATTTTGGCCTGTTGGGAAAAAATGGTCAACAGATAGGAGAACTAACCAAGAGCTATTTAATGACACTAGAAGATATAAAAACTCACTCAACTCTTGCACCACACTTATACACTTCACGTGACCTGCAAAAGAATCTTTCAAACTACATCTAGGTGTTAGAAAAGGACAACATGCTAAGGAAGACAAGTCAATTAACTTAATAAGATTAACCATTATCATATGCACACCAAGTATAATCATAAGAGGAGGTAAACTAGTTTCTTCTCATTGATCAAAGGCATACAAATGGGTAAGGCTTCTTGATACCTAGGTGGAGGATACAAACTTAGCCAAAAGTGGCTCAATATATAGATAATGTGAGAGAGAAGAGAGAGAGGTGTGGTAAAATATGTTTAACAAGTGTCCATGAGATTTACAACTAGAAAAGGAGTTTTGAGATAGTCCAACAGACCTTCAAGTCTATTTTTCTCACTTCTAAATCAGATCCAACCTTTCAAGTGGCATAGGAGCTATAAAATTGCTTGACACTTTGACTAACGTCTTTAAAATTGCCCTTCTTTGCATGAAAGGAGTGACAAATGGACCTTACAACCATGAATTCACCTTGAAATGATATTAAAAAACTCATTGAACATCTTCCATGCCTCAATAAACTCCTCCGACCTGCCATTCCATCAATTATATGCAGAGGTATCTTGTAACTCTCCATTTTCTATGCCTAGATTGGTTCAAGTGGCCTAAAACTCAAGTTCATCTTATTAAACCCATAAAAAGTAGATGAATATTATTAAAATATGTTATGAGGTCTGAAACAAACTATTTTGGTTCTTGGACCAACTCTTAAGAACTCATTTTGTTCCTTAAGCCTTCAATAGCCCTAGTTTCCTTATAGCCTTTTTATCCTATAAATATCCTTGTGTAAGTTTTGTATGTATGATATTGAAAAAATAATAGAATATTATATGACCCTATATTTCCTTATATCTCCATCTCAAATTCAATATTCAAACTCTAAGTGGAAACCCATTTTTCTGTCTTTATCTCTCTTGAATTGGGCCTCAATTAGGGTTCTTTGCTTTTGACCCTATTTTCTTGCTCCAAACTTCTACCAAACATTTGAAATCACCCAAAAGAATTTTATTAACTTTAAATATTCCATATCCAACCTCCATGTAAATTTTTGGGTTTTAAGACCCTGTGGAAATATGCAAACCAAAAAATGGCCTTACCACCTAGTCTCATTTTGAGCCTGTCTAAGACTGCATTAAAAAATGGTCCTGATTTGATCACCTCCAGAATATCTAATGAAATTTTTTAGACTTAAATATATATGAAAATTCCCAAATGACCTCATCCCATGATTTATAAACTTTTCCATTCTCAGAACACCTAAAAAACACCAAAAACATGCAAAAATGGGTTATTTTGGATAGTCCATATAAGTGAAGTACATGGGCATAAAATCCTTGGAGTCCTAAAAAATATCTAAGAGGTTTCAATATAAAAATATGTCATTATGTGTGTTTTTAGGTCTCACATTCCCTGTAGGTGATGTTTAGAGTGTTTCCTAACTGTGTATAATGTTTGATCATCACTCTTTCCTAGTCCTTGAACATTATTTCAAAGTTTCCAATTGAGTTTCAAAACCTTATTATGACCTTTTGGCCAATATTATGTATACCTAAAAATTTATTATATGCTCTTTTCCTCCTCTCTTGAAATTAATACCATCCTATGCTTGAATAGCCTGTAGGTGACTATTAGAGTCATCTTGGTTGTACCTAATGTTTTAGGTCTCTCCTTCAACACTATAAACTTTGTCAATGGTCTTGAACCTATTAGTAGCCTAAAATTGGTTTAAAACATTTCAAAAATAACTTTTAGCTCTTTCCTTACTAGTTTCAAGACCTATTATTTGTCTAGCCACCTGTAGGTGTCTTCATTAAGGTTATGACTGTTCTTTGTGCTTAAAACCTCACCACTAACTTCCCTCAGTGGCCCTCCTCAATAGTTTATGAACTAATTTCCTCTCTCAACTTATTTATGTCTAAGAATGGAATGGTCTACACTAAAGTCCTATAGGTAGAACATTAGGTCAATCTTTAATGTATTTGAATTTTGAGGCTTTACCTTGAAAACATTGACCTTTCTCTTAGCCTTGAACTTATTTGAGGATCTCAAGTGACCTTAAGATCCTTTAAAACACATATTAACACCTATTATCATTTTTTTAATGGCCTAAAAAGGCTTATGATAGTGTATTTTCATCTCCAACTTTCTTAACTAGTTCATACGAATATGTAGGTGTAGCCATGAGGGTATCTTAAATTGTCATTATGTGTTATGACTACATTTGTACCTCTGATATTATTCAATGGTCCATGAACTGATTGAGATAGGTTTCAAATGTATCTTATATACCTCTATTAACACTTTTGTGATGTTTTAAAACACTTGACCTTGTCTCTTTTGTATAGGGTTGTAGGTTTTTTCTTAGGACTTTCAACTTAGTCCTTAACCTCACTTGATTGCAAGTGACTAGTATCCCCAATGGCTTATAGCATTGTTTGCATATTAAATGAATATAGGTTACTCATATCTTAAAAAAATCATTGCATGTTGGTTTGACATTACTCAGGGTCCAAAATGAAGACCTAAAAACTTGAGGCTTGTAGGTCTCATTTACTTGTTTAAGGGCTAAGAGAGTCACTTTCCTGAGTTATGAGCTTTTCACATTTTCACATTTATCAAACCACCACATACATACTATTTCAAGGCCTTTAATATCTTTAAGACAAGTATGAGCATCTTTAGCTTCAACCCACCTGACTGACCTATACAAATTGTACACAGTCAACTAATGTAAAAGGTTAGTGTTTATAGAATTGGAGCATTCTAATCAATTTAGGCAATTTTAAAGAGGGCAGTAAGGTGGTTAAGACTATACAATGACATGAGGATATGTATCAAACTTCCACCATAGTTTTGAGCATCTCCAACCTATTCATATAGTACATACAACATGTATATGAAGGAAACAACAAGCTCTCATTATAAAAGTGTGCATTTGGACTCCTATTTTTATAAGATATCATGCCTCCATCAGTGTAATGTGATTTCATGAACTTCACACCATGATTTTTCTGTTGGTTCCTAATTTAAAATTAGTAATCAAATTTTGGTAGACTTGTTTAAACACTAACAATGTCTCTTAAAGAGAAAATACTTGAAGATATAAACAAGAAACACATTTCATACAAGTAGAACATGAACACCATGAACTGATGGGTCTACCATGAATAATGAAGCATTAGAGACCTTTGAGAATGATCACCATTAAGAGGAAATAGGAACTTGTAGCAAGATTGTCTAAAATAACTTATATACCAAGACCTTCTTCCCTCAAGTGAACGTACTTCGTGGAGATGTTTCAATTGATCAAACCACCATAAAAATGAGCACCAAAACCTCTAAACCCCACCCTCAAAATCATTCCTCTCTATTTATTTTTGAGCTAGATAAATAGGTGCAAGAACATACCCCTCTCAGATGAATAGGCCATAGTGACCTACTCTCATTGTTAGAGATTGTTTATAAATAATAGGCCATAATTATGCAAACAAATTCTATTAATTTTAATCTTATTATGACCCCTAACAATGGCCAAAATTTCATCTCCTAACTCTCTCTCTCTCCTAGTCGTACCATCCACTTCAATTTTGCCTTTTTGAGCTTGTGAAGGCAGTGATGGAGGACAAAAGTAGTCTAGAGTGTCAATTCAACCTAAAACTTGGTCCAAATATGGTAAATAATGTGAAGGAGCCTAAAAGACACTTCCAAACCATTTACAGTTGACAACTAATTCTTCAAGGCCATACAAGTACCCAAAAGTGCTTGAAAAGTGTCATTTTTCCAATTTGGGAAGTTAAACCTACAATTTTTTCAGTACCTAACTGACCTTGAACATTATCTGACCTCTCTTTGACACTATGGTCATTTTTAACCTTCTTTAAATGTTCTCTTTTGAGAGTGGTGTGTCTCATTCCACTATATGAACTAAAAGGTGGCTAAATTGACATTTTTTGCAATTGAGAGTCAAATAAAGGTTAGAGAATGATAGGATGACATTAATGAAATTAAAATAACCTTTTTTATGATTTTAAACTATATTAAACCTTTAACCAAGTTTTACATAATAATACCTTGTAATTAACCTCTTGGATTAGACAAGTGTTCATAAGACCAGAACTTGGACAAGGCTAAAGAAGGGCAAACGTGACCATATAAGACTCTTTAGGACCATTTTAGACCATGACAAAGCAATATTACCACTTTATTAAATTTTTAATTTAGATGGGTTGACCTAATTTGACTTGGGGTCAAAATTTAGTCAACAATTCCCATTAATCAAGTGGAATCTATAAATAAAGCCATTTACTTCCATTTCCACCAAACTTGAATTATACAACAAAATGTCACCCTAATCATTTATCTAAGCTTCAAAGTTTCATCAATCCAATCAATTAAACAATCAATTTACAAGGATAAGTGTTGTCAAATTTTTGACACACCTCAATCAAGCCTTCACAACTACAATCAAGAATCAATCCGAGTGACATCCAATCTACAAAGAGTAAGTGAAGGTAAGTTATTTGTGATTTTAAATCTTCCCTTATTTACTTTAATTTTAGATAGCTCATCTGAAGTGAATTTTAATGTAGTTTATTATTTTTTTATTGATTTTGGATTTCTAACAACCTAATAAATCCGTTCATGTGTTACAATAAGACAATTAAACGTAACCCTTACAATAAGAAATTGATTATGATAAATAACACTAAAACTTTCCATTGAACACATGCATCAAATTTATAACATTAATAATTTAGATTTATTTTAATTAGAACATTATGACAAAAAGGCATTGATCTCATAAACCCACATTTAATACTCTAGAAATAAATTAGTTTACCAAAACTTTCTAAATGGCCGATTTATAAGATTGAATTACATCATTGGTGTGGGCCAGTTTTAATTTTATTAGCTAGGTTTATCACTAGGTATTTTTTAAGGTTGGCAATTTAAATATGTGGGTGTGAATGTACCATTGTTAAAGGTTGTTACTTCCTCCGGCCAAAAAAATATCCAAAATTATTATGGATCTAAGGGTCCATACAAATGATCCCATAAATGAAAATATTTAGATGACATTTGGATTTATGCAAGCTATTGACAAAGAGCCAATTATCAATTTCCAACAAATTGTAATCTAATAACAAATGTAAGTTATGACAAAACTTGCATTGATTTTCAAATGATGTTTCCCTCTATCAATAATGTAGATTGTTTTGAAGGCTTATAATAGGCCAAGTTAACAAAGATCATTAAGATGGAAAGAAATTTAATTGGAGGGATGTGTATTATATTAATAGTTTGTATGAAAATAACAACCACATAGAACACTAGGTAAAACTTACCCTCCTCCCCACCAAAAAAAAAAAGATTATCTTAAAAATTAGAAACATGTTTCATTACCAATCAACAAAACAGTCTTAAATATCTAATTAAATAATTATGGAACCAATGCCCAATACAAAAAGATGTATGTGTTTTGCGTGTGCGCACGTGCTCACACACACACACACACACACACACACACACACACACACACACACACACACACACACATATTGTTTTTAGGTGTAATAATGAAGTCTAAGAAAAGTTTTAAAATCCATATATAATATTGTACCATTTTTTTATTCTTTTTATTTAAAGGGTAATTGGTTTATGCTCTAACTTATATATCCCTATCACCAAGCATTGAGTTAATTTTCAATTTAAAAAAATAATATTGTAAGTTAAGGCACATGAGTTTAAGATAGTTAAATCCACATTTTCTTATGTTTAATAGGGGCAGTAGTTTATGGGTTGGGAGTTATTCACAATATAGTTGTGAGTTAGATTCTCATTGGAAAAATTGTGCAAGAACATTTTCCCTCTAGCATTAAGGGTTGGTTGGATTCAATGGTATTAGTCACAATAGTGAGTTGGTTGGATTCAATGGTATTAGTCACAATAGTGAGGAGACACGCAGTAGACTCTATTGCATAAAATTTTTTCAACGAAACCTCTTCACTCAGCTAAGTAAAGCCTTGATTGATTTACTTCACATAGAAGCTTTCAATTCTAAAGATAATGACATCTTTAAAATGTAATTGAAAGAGATTTAGTGTTTATTACAAGGGTGTACATACAAGTTACATACCAATTGTCAACTAGAGTCCATGTTAATAATACTAAAGATACTAGCATGCTAGAAATTAAAAAAAGATAGAAAAATCAAACACCCAATTGTTATAAACATATGACATTCCAACCTTGTTAAAAAAAATTGTAAAGACATTGGTCTGAATTATGATTAGTTTGTTGAAAACAATAACAGTATCCATAAAATAAGACAAAAAATGACTTAAAAAATAAAATAACTTCTATATATCTAATCTCATCAAACAACCATGTAATTGTTATTATTAAATGCATAAATGAATAAATAAATAGAACAAACACAAAAAATTACAAAACTCCATATTCATTCTAATATTCAACCCATGCATACATAAACATGGAGGAAAAAAACTTAAGGTCTTTAAACAAGAGTATTGAAGGAAAACTCGTAAACAAACATATTTAATGAGCTCCAAATTAGCAAATAACAATATTAAGCATGAACCAATAAAATTGTCAAGGATACACTGTTTATAAAGTTTTTGTTCTCCTACAATGCAAAGGTAAAAGATAGATCAAACAAATAAATAAATAAACATAAACATAAACAAATATAAAATACCTTTAATTAGCATCTACCTCAATCATATCAAACATTTTTGCAAAAGGGGGAATTGATTAATGTATGTCATTTAATATGAACATTGTATTTTTGTATTTTTAGTAGTTTTTTAAATGTAAAAAATTAAAACATTTTTATTTGGAAAATATGGGCAAAAATAAAAATAATTATATCAAATCAATTATTTTTACTTAATTAAAATATTTAAAAATTTCCCTATTAATGGGTCAAGTATTTGTGGCTCTGCTTGATGAAGGGATGTTCACTTAGTGTGGATCCTTCCTCCCTCAATTTCATTTAAGTTAAGCTTTAATGGCATAGCTAGAAAAAATCTAGGGATTTAGGAGTGGGGTGTTTGATCAAGGACTGTTCAGGATCTTTGATTTTGGTAACTTCTTAAAAATTGGTTGATGGGACTAATAATGACACTGAGGTGTAAGCCCTAGTGCTTGGTCTTGAGTTGATTTTAAAATGTAGATTGGAGCATGTGATCATTGAAGGAAACTCAATTGTCATGATTCATGTCCTTATGAATCTCAAGTCAAGGATGTGGAGAATTGGGCACATTTTGGGAGGGCATGTCATTTTATGACTTCTAGTAAATCTTAGACTCCAACATATTACTTCTAGGAATAGAATGCAACAACTAATTTCTTGGTGAATTAGTGTATTCCCAGGTGGAAGATTTGGTGATAGACAATTGTGAGAAGACCTGTCATGGTCTAAATGGTATGGGGAAGGGTGGTTGTGATGGGAATCTCTTCAATCATCATTCTAACTCACCATGAAACATCCTCCCCTCATTATTTCCTTTACCCTTCCATCATCACCCTAACTCACCATTAAATATCCTATCCCCCTCATTATTTATTTTACCATTCCATCATTAAGGGGTGGTGTCTAGATTTTGAGTTGAAATTGCATGTCATTTTTGGAAATCAATGTTTTGCATGGAATTTTTTGTGTTGAGGGGTTTTTTAGGCTAAAAAGGTATATTAATTACTATGTGGGGGGATATTTCCCATCTCCTTTCTT
Organism: Torreya grandis; assembly: GCA_037957365.1. Taxonomy (NCBI): domain Eukaryota; kingdom Viridiplantae; phylum Streptophyta; class Pinopsida; order Cupressales; family Taxaceae; genus Torreya; species Torreya grandis. Next base: position 948,818 of record JARHVA010003264.1, on the reverse strand, counting down.
GTAATATGTGTTCATTTTTGTTTTTACAAATAGAAGTGTCTAGAAAACTTGTGAGTTTTTTTTGTCGTCCCCACAATTGCATCTTAGCCCAACATTTAGAGCTTTTTGGAGAAAATGATTTTGGGGGATGAACTCATAGGAATGGATCCTTTTTATTATTATACATGGAGAAGAATTAAATTGAATTTTGAAGGGTTGTTTTAGAGGGCATGCTAGAAAAATATTCAAGACAAGATTAATCTGATTACCAAAACTATTTGGAACATTATGGGTATGGACTATGCACATAAGAACATTAAAATTTGAATAAACTCTAGGCTAGCATCTATATTCATTAGTAATTTTTTGAAGTCATTGGAAGACAAATATTTGACTTGTCAGTGGCTAAGAAAAATGTTCAAGGCCCTATTTCAAAGGTGGCTTGGTTAAGGCCCTTGAAGTTATCAAAATGGAAAGGCCAGATTAATTCCTCTCTCTAACATTGAAAATAGGGGATTATGTCTTTGAAGACCTTCTGGGAGTTAGAAGAAAAGTTCTTCAATTTGGTAGCCTATATGGAAAGTTTGTAGGATTTTGTTTGCAATAATGGATTTCAATAAGGAAAGGTTTTTCCCCCTTTGAACTTAGAGGTTCTCAAAGCTCCTCTAGTTTAATTGAGTCCCATATTAGAATGAAACTATTTATTCTATTATTTTAATTTAATAATGAAATGTAATAAACACTAAATAACTGAAATATTAATTTAGATTACACAATATACATAAACTAAATGTAAAACATACAAACCTAAAATGCACTATAAGTATTAAATTTCAATAGAATATGCAAACATAGCTCGAATATGACTTATGTTGATTGTGCAGGAATATCATTGATATAAATTTAACAAGGAGGATCTGTGAACTATGTCATGATTGAAAACTAAATTTTGTGATGTACTGGTATAGGGCCACACTAAGGTGGATAGGGGTGCATTATGGCCTTGTCATTGATTATGGTTGTATTTATGTTGACCATGTGATTGTTTTTTTTATCTGAGTACCTATGGCTATCTAGGAGGGTTTGTTCTCTATTTTTTAATATCTATTTTTTGCACATAAGTCCCTGTAATAAAAAAACCTAGTTCTTACACATAAACCAAAGAGAGATCATATGCAAAAAGAGAGGAATCAGGCAAGGGAAATAGCTGAGCTATCCTTAGAAAACCTCATGTAATATGAGTGTTTCCTACATGTAAGCTGATGTAGTTCTCCCTCCCAAAGTGAGTGAGTGAATTTGTATATTTTTTATATGGATGGAACTAGTAAATTGACTTGAATATTTGACAATGAAATCCCTTGAATTGTAATTTAATAGCTTTAGACTTGGCCTATGAATTTTAAAATAAATCATAACTTAAATTGAAAATATTAGTGTCCTTGTTCTCAATGTGTAGTAGAATTACCAAGAGATTACTAGATGATGCCTTGAGAGGCCTTAGTTTGCTTATATATAGGAATATCTAGAATATTTTTGTTAATTGACCTTACTACAAACATGGGATATTTAATGTGAAATGTATCAAATTTTAAAAGTATATGTTAGAGTGCAGGGGATAAGTGCATACTAATGGACATGGTTGAGTGCAGTCATGTCCAACCTAGTGCATTTTGGCCTCAAAAGGTTGGAGACTGTTAGAATTTGGATACCACAAATCTAAAATAAGAATAGGGATGGTTGAATGATGTTTTCAATGGTTTCAAGATAGTGATTAGAATAATGAATGTTCTCATAGAGATTGAAAGTTAACAAAATAGAAAATAGGCTAAGCAAGGTAAGGATGTCAAGATTAAACATTTTCAAGCACTTACTGATTAAATTTGACTGTCTATATTTGCCCCTTCTTTATTATAGTGATCCAATGAAGTGAAATTACTAGATTAAATAAGATGTGAACCTAATTGTCCATACACACTTTCTCTTTTGATGTGAAGCTTGATTGTGCAAGATGCCTTGATACAAAACCTACAACAATGTCATTGAAAGTAGTTATTTTCCATATTTCAAAATTGAAAATCTAAAAATTAAAATTTTAAATTTTAAAAAGAGAGCAAATTTATAATACACTTGAAAGAGTATGAACTAATTTCCCTATAACTCGAAAGTTTAAAAGTGTGTGCCCCCTTATTGAGGCACTTAGAGAAATGTTGAACCTCTATCAAATTTAGAGTGATCAAGTCTCAATTTGAAAATCAGTGAAATAATTTAAGGGGCAATGTTGCTCGATACAATGCAACCATAGACTTTGAGTGTCATCATATTCAATCATGGTATGAAAAGGGGTGGAACCATCAAATGTGGCTCACTAAAGTGCAACCACAGATGTTGAATATCATTAAAATCTAACATGGCCCACTTACATAATAATATGAAACACACTATAGATGGATCTAGAATCTATTTAGAACTTTTGTACCTTTGAAATTTTTGAATTTTGAAAAATTAAAATTTGAAATTATGTATAAATATGAAAATGAATGAATATCATGCCCCATGTATCTATACAAAATTGATATTGAATGCCAATTGAACTTGTAACTGTTTAAAACCTGTAACTTGTAGCTATTTTGCACATGCCCATGCATATGCATCAAGTGTATATGAATTTGTATTGAAATAACTATAAGAATAAGTACACATGCATGTCATATGTCCCCATAATTATAAAATTCTAAACTATTATGTGTTCTTCAAAACTGTATACTATCATAAACCTAAAATTTATTTCTCATGAGGAATTGAATTCTCAAGACATGCCCATTTTGATGCCCCCATTTTGAGATGATGGACATAACCTAAAAGTCACTAAGCTCAAAAAAAATTATAATATATGGAAGATATAATCATGTAGTAGCATATGAACATTTTAAATGCATTGCATCATAATAATGAGTATAACATTGAAATTCATATGAAACATGTGTTAGATATAACATTGAAGCACATAAACAACATGTGCATGATATGTATCATGGCACAAGGGTAAAGGTATAAAATATAAGTAACATATGATGTGATCCATGGTACCATAGTAATTATTAATGAAGATGCAAGTGATGACACACAATGTCATGCAATTTTCATACAATGTCACACATAAGGCCCAAATACCACATACAAGGGACATGTGAATATCTCACAAACAAACAAGGCCAAGGGACACATTTAAATTATAGGATAATTACATATAAGCAAGAACAAGTATATATTTCACATAAGGCTAGGGGTCACATACAATAAGTAAGTAAGTCCTTGGTAAAGTAAGAATTTTGAAAAGAAAAAAAGATAAAATGAGACTAGTTTATATCAACCATATGTATCAATGTCATTGTTAGAAAATAATATATCCATGTAGCACAATGTAAAGTATGAGTGATTGGAAAATACAATTGTATGATATATTTCTCAACATGGTAGAAAAGGTTGTGGATAGTTACAACATGTTGAAATTTTAATTGTTGAAATGTTCACAGAGAATGAAGAGATTTCCCCAGCTTAACGAGGTTGTTGGGTAAAAAATGAAGCTTGACATCAAAAAACTATGTAATAGCATGTTTCATATCACACTTACATACCTCATGAAAATAAATGTGCTTAAGAAAATTGAAATATGTTATCAATTTAACATGAAATAAATAACTTGTGGAAAGAAGCTACCAACATTTGAAAATGCTTTTGAGGTCCTAATTTTGAATTTTTGAAAATATTTTGATTTTTTTTAAATTTTGACATGTATGAATTATTTAATTTTATTTTTTAGAATTTTTAAACTTTTTCAAAATCCAATTTTAAAAATATTTGACAAATTACCAAGATGCAAGACTTCAAAAATATAAAAAATAGGAGGGATTCAAACAATCTGTAATAAGGTGTTGAAGCATAGTATGACAAGAAGGAACACAAGTAATGTGCCCCCAACGTATGTGTAAATGAGTCATAGCAATGTAACACAAAATATTGATATAGAAAAGGATGTACATGATTTGCACCATGGGGCCTAAGAGAAAGGTGTGCGGGGGACAACCGAGTTATGGTTGTGTAGAGTGAATGTGTAGTACAATATTTAAGTAGAATAAAACAACACATTTAATGGAGTGGAATTCTTAACTTGCAAGAAATGCAACTTCTATTCATTATTAAAGAATAGGGAAAAGAATACAGAGAATAATGTCAATGGTGTATGTATATTTAGTAGATGCATGAAGCAAGCTATCAATGTTATGACCACATGTAATGACATTGATCTAGGTGTTGTGTGTACATGTGTCTTTATCAAACCAAATGTGTATGTTACATATATAAATCATAGGATACAAGAGAAATCATAATTTTTATTCAATTACCAAGGAGAATTTCCATGGTACATTAATCCTATCAGATGTGGTAGTTGGCAAAGGTTAAAATATTTAATGTCCAAGATGTCAACCATTTAAATTCGAATCTGGGTCTCTTTTTAGTGACAATGTTATTGGATCACTTGGGGCACATGGTTGAGTTTTATGTGTCCATGAGTGGATGCCAATGGGGCATACATAACTATGCAGAACTATTAGGCATAAAGGTCACTTAAGTCTATTGAGTCTATAAGTGTGGGGATCACAAGACTACAAGGTGTGAAGTGTATATAAGTCAGTGAGTCCAAAAGTGTGTGGCACATGGGACTTCAATGCAAGGGTAGTGGTGCAAGATGGAGAGGCACATGGGTGACCAGTGTAAATAAGTTGGTGAGTAAGCATAGAACTTGGCATGGGTAGTTGTGAGCGAGCTTCATGCAAAGGGATGTGTAATTCTGGGTGTGCAATGCATTCTCTACATGCATTAGATCAAATGAGGAGTGAGTTTGGATGCACAAAGGCTATGCACAGATCATTCACCCTTTTCTCAAGAGCAATGGTCTCCATTATGTCAGTGCATAACTATGAGAACTACACTTGAAGTTGTTTCAAAGTATACCACTTAGTTTGATTAGTGTATTGCGCAACCTTGACTACTATGAAAATTTGATGTGTGTCATGATGAGTGTGTGTATCTATAAATTTAATGACCTCGTCCTTTTTTATAGGGTGTACATGCTCAAGATTTAAATCAGAAGGATGTTGTTTCATTATTGGTTTAAGAAGCAATAGATTATAAGGATTGAGAAGTTATACGTTGAAGACTGGGTACATATCCAAGTATTGAGGTAGACCAAGAATAAAGTCATTCTCACTAGCTACATGAAAAATGGTGTAAGGACCATAGCACAAAGGATTGATCTTCTAGTGTGGACCTTTGAAGTGCTCCTTCTAAAGGTGCAACCAGACTTTATTTCCAACTTAAAATACATGAGGTGTGTGGTGTGCATCATGGTGATCCTTGTACTTGGCTTATGTGTAAGACAGGATCTATTGAACCTATTGGTGAATAGACTAGATATCTCACAGAAACTTCTTGGCTTTATCTACTTCTCATTCCTATGTGTGCAACTTAGTGCTTGATGGTGCATTGTATGAAATGTCTAGAGGTGTCAAATTTTGAAACCCAAGACATGTCTAGAATAGCCTATGACTAGCAAAGTTGTGCAAATCTCTTTATAGGCATGTTGAATGTATAAGAGATTATAATCTTAAGTGGGAACATGTGCGTAGTTATACATTTATAGAAGATGAACAAGTGTGCAATTGACCACTTTAGTTTATCCATTTGTCTAATGATGAAAGGTCATTGATCGATCCATCTATGTACCCATTAAGTCCCATAATGCTTGCCAAAAATGACTCACAAAGCGTTGATCTTAATCAAATATGATGGATGTTGGTAGCCCAAAATAGACCCAAATATAGTTGAAGAAAGCTTGTGAAGTGTTGGCTGCATCAATATCTTTCTTACATGTTGTTGGGTGAATATTTTGTCGGCTAGCTAACTAGTGACCAAAATAGTTCCTATCACCACAGCATAGGGAGATCAGTCGGCCAGATGTGCAGGTTTACTACATCAACAGGAGACAAATCTCTCCTCTCATCAAGGGGAGGTTCCCTATAGATATGTAGGAGATGCAGGAGGCTATATACTATATAAATATATATATATATAAATATATATATATATATGCAGAAAGTAAGACACAGGGGGTATGACAAACCATCCATCTCTCTTATTTCAGAGATGATGCTGAAAAATAGAAGAGAAATACTAGGTGATGGGGAAGGTGCTTCTCTTCTTTCAGAAGCAACTTTCAGCCAAGAGCCAGATTCCTTCCTAAATAGTAGAAATCTTGGTGAGGCAACAGAAGGCACTTCTCTTCTTTCAGAAGTGCTTGTTCTTGCAAACAGTAGGACACTTTCTGGTAGCAAGTAACCGGTAACAGGGTAACTAGCAACCTAAAATGTAGTGCAAAGTCTCCACCTCGACTGCCCAAAGAGTATATCACAAAGGATAATGGGGGCACAAAGTCACCCCAGAATCCTCAACACAAAAAGGAAAGGAAAACACAGACTGAAATCAATTGTGAAAGCACAAAGTCTTCTCACAGTTGGTTTTAGGACACTTCTTTGTTACCTTTACTAATTCTGTGCACCAAATTAAATGAATAAGGACACCTTCAGATGACACAAGTCAGAATAGCACAAAGTTTGGAAAAACCTGCTTTCTTATTCAAATAACAAGGAAAATGAAATTACAACCTGAGCTCAAAGTCTCAGTGTTCTTCTTTCAAAATGGGTAGAGTTTCATTCTTGTAAAAATGAGAAGTCTCCTTTACAACAAATGAGAGATTACAATATATAGAGCTCCAAGAAAGACTTGGGCACTTCTTTTTCAAAGAACGGCCCATGCTGTGCATTCAATGCCTTGAATGCATTTTCAAGTTTGTCAAAGGACTGCATTGAAAATAGGACGGCTATATTAACTATTTCATCCCATATGTCTTCTCCTTAATATGGACTGTCTGGTCCTTTGCATATTTGTCTTTACTTTATGGAAGAAAACAGGCCGCGCCCTTGGTTTGGTGCACTCAGAAGTCTACTCGATCCACTGTTTCACCTACTGGAATAACTCTTTCAAAGATATTTTTGATCCTTCAGTCTCGTTCCTCTCTTCGCTGCTTAAGCACTTCTTTGCTCTTTATAGCCCTTCTTGCCTAAGTCTTTGGGGGGTCCTTTCTGCGTCTTTGACAAGTGGCAAGTTCCGTTGTTATGTAACTCATTAGAAACTCACGAAAAATAGAGTCCACGACATGTTTTGCTCGAGCAACTCAAAAGGGGAACACAGACGCAAACACTTGTCACATTCGCTGCATTTTATCTTTTTCCATCAGGCACTTTTTTGTGGGCTTTTCTCTTTAGTCGGGCTTCTCCAGCTTTATCTCTTCCTGCTGTGATTTGAGCTATTGGGCTATCTTTTCAGCCAGTCGCTTGGTTCTTCCTTTGAGTTATGTGCTTTTTTTGAATTTCAACAGATATTCCCTTACCTTAAATTTGACGTCTGTGGGGACGTCATTGGTTGACTGTTGCTTGAACCATGTTGAACTTTAAACCTGTTGAACCACTAAAAGTTCATCGATTCATTGGTTCATTTTGTCTCTTTGTTTTATCACTTCCTAGTTCAATCACTTTCACGCTCCGTGGTTGAACCACCTATTTGTTGCTTCTCTCTTTGACAGAGGTTGCCTTTGAACCTTTGAACCCATGAACCATTGAATTTTGAACTCTTTCGATTCAAAGTTCAATCGGTTCATTGGCTTATTCTGTGTCTCGCTCGAACATTGCTTCCTTTATCTTTCTAAGCTTTGGTTGAACCTTTGAACCTTGAACCCGTTGAACCTTTTGGTTCAATGGTTCATCTGTTGAACTTGTGAATCCCGTTTAAGGAAAAAGCTTAAAATGAGGAATTTGAAAGCTCAAAACAAATTTTGAGAAGGGGAGAGAGAAATTTTGGTTTGTAGGTTGTCCCAAAAATGAGTGGCATTTTTCAGGGACAACACATGTGACCATGATGACCATATTAGAAAACTTATCTAATACAATAAACACAATGTCATGTTGTCATCTCATCGTAGGTACCCAGACATGAAATCCATGTTGTTAGATTCCCATGGTCTAGATGAAACTAACACAGATGTGTAAAGTTTTATCTTCTTATCCATGGGCTTGGTGATGTAATAGGGAATGTAATACTTGATGTGGCATTCCACATATATGTGCATGTGCAACCAGTAAAAGTGTGACTACAATTTAGCTAGAGTATTTTTCATGCCAAAGGATCTTGAGGTCTTAGCATAGTGCACCTCACAAATGAGTAATTGGTGAGGTGTGCCATTAGGAACATAAAGGTGTCTGAGCTTATAAAGAAGTTGGTCAGATAGGTAAAACTCTTGCACTTATTTATCTTATGCTAGGTTAGTGTAATTCATTATGAAGTACTAGTCAGCTCAGTAGAGGGATGCCCAGTATGTGAAATTGTGGCCACACATGTCCAAGACTGTGATGAGTGTGTGAACTAGCAGTCAGATAAGTCAATCTATTGCCTTGTTTTCCTTACCTTTATTGTATTTGATCACAATATGGAACTATTGTAGGTAAGTTATCCATTTCATATAGTGTGTGTTTTCTATCTTGTTCTGCATTTGCAAGAATTAAAGTGGATTATGGTCTAAATGAACAACTATCTTTTTTTGTTACATCTCAATTCCTCACTAAGAAAACTATTTGACTATTTATGGATGGTTATAGTGGACACATATGATATTGTTATATTTTTTACTAAGTTTGAGATTTATGCTATCATTGGATAGTAGAATGTCACTGAGTTAGATTACGATACATGATTACTTACTATGAGTTGGATTAATATATATGGTTAGATTTTAAGCATATTAATGTATTGTTTCAGTTATATTATTGCATTATATTTATCATGTGATATGATCTAATTACCTACATGTTGTGAGGTGGATGCAAGAGAATTCATCCCTTGAGCATGTCGAAAGGAGAACATCATCGGAGAGGGTGATGTAGATGGAAACATCGAAGGTCTACAAAGAGCTAGCGAGACCCTACACACATACACAGTAGTTAGTACATGGTAAAGCTACATTGAAAATAATTGATTATCGTGTGTTTATTTCTTGCTTGGGACATTATTTTCTATGGATTACTAGTATAGGTGAATGTCCTAACGAATTCTTTTGTGGTTGTGGCACATCTTGTCATTAATAATGTTAGGAACAATTTTGGCAAAGGTAAATTTAAATATGGATTATTTATGAATTTTGAAATTTGTCATTTAAATTAATTAAATATAGTTAAATGCTTATGCATTTTAATTAAAAATATGAAATTGGGCATTTTATATGAAAACAATAAAATTAAAAAAAGAGTAATTATTTTGAAAAAAGGAAAAGATAATGAAATTAAAAAAAGGGAATTAGAGGTTTTAAATTTAACAAAAACAAAAAAATAAAACAAAAACAAAAATATGGAAAAAGAAAGTAGTGCCTATTTTTATTTAAGGGAACTAGTTGAGGAGAATTTTTTAGTTTTTGCATTGGGGAAAAAATAGTAAAGGGTATAGCATTGAGGAGAAGAAACACAGAAGATCAATCGAGAAATTTATTTGTAGGTGGTGTCTTTAATTTCATATATTGTTGATCTTTAGTGTGTTCATGATAAGAAATTGGGCTAAAAACCATATGGGTATGAATAGTTTTGTTTAGAATCACTATGGTTTGAGAATTTTTTATGGAAATACCACGCCACTTATATATTATGTAAATATAAAATAATAACAGTTTGAACAATAGGTATGATAATAGAAAAAATAGGGATGAATATATAAATGATATCATTGCATTATATTTTAAAAAAAAATTGTATTTGATTTAAAACCATAGAGATTAAGTAAAATGCCATGCATAATTAATTGGCAGTGAATATAACTAAATCAGCTATGTAATTATGAGTTAAATTGCAATGCCAAGTATATATATTAAGATGTCAGGTTTAAATAGAAAATGTTGAGTAAATAAAACAATGATGAGCATAATCAAATAAATAGTTGAGTTAATTTTGGTATTAACAGTTGAATATATTAGTGAATTGCCTAGTTTGATAATTAAATTGCCAAACCTTAATAACCACTAAGTGTGCAAATCAGGTCATTGAATTTTAAATTGAATAGCTGGTAATATGTTTAAAAAATTGAAGGCATCTTATATGGTGCGTCCAGCATATCCAAACAGTTGTTAAGTACTCATGTTGTGTCATCGTACTAAGGATTTGGCTAATGTTATTAAAACTGCATTGAACATTAGAGCATTGGAATCATTATTGGTTGTTAGTTTCTTCTAAAATAGAATTCTTAATGAGAGGCATCGACTACTTCTAAGTTCCCAATATATTTTATTATATTTCTATTGTAGAGATACCATTTTGTGCATTTGGGTAGGTCACATGGTGGTATGTGGAAAGAAAATTTGTTGTTTAATCTGACATTGTCAATAAGGCATTGCCCTATCCCAGTCAACTAAGTGTTTGGAAAATAAAAAATAAAAATTATATATATATATATATATATATATATATATATAGTTATTAATATAAAATTAAAAGCCATTTTTATTGTTTTAAGCATTATAGTGACGTTGGTCAAGTGTATAAAATGAGTATATAATAATAATTGAGTCACTAGAAATTTAGTAAGTGATATTTCCATAGCAATCTATGGTTTTGGTTGAAAATACAATGTTATTATATAAACTAAAAAAAAAGTTAGTTAAAGTGTATAAAATGATAGCCAAGGTGTTAGCCAAATATAACTAGTTAACAAAGTTATATTATCCATAACATGGTATTATTATTTGAATCTTGAGGTATCAATCTTGAACATATATAAGCAGACCTCTTATATAGGCATTAGTCAATGCCAATGAAACCTTTATAGACTAAATTTATAATTATCCATATTTTTTAGCGAGACTCGAATGGATTCTTTTAGCTTGATGTATGTAAGGAATTAAATCCAGTTTTTAATAAAAACTTTTCAAGTCTTGTAATAGATTTCACCTAAAGCTACAGTGATATTAATATTATAATTGCTTGGTGGGCATGAATCTTGAAATTTGTAATTATTGTATGGGAGTAGTAATACAAAACCAAATCTTAGCCCTTATTGCATAATTAACCATAATGGTTGTATTTTCTAAACATAACAATGTGTATGTGGAGTTGAACAGTTAAAACATAGTTACTTCCTATCATGGGTCAAAATTTACGGAGCTTTTAGATTCTTTAATATGTGAAAACCATCACATAGAATTTGACATTGTATTAAGTTACATGTTTATGACTATTAGCATAATTAGAAACCTGGGGTAGATTCTTTTAGTTAATATTCTCGAGTGAAATATTAACTAAAAATTTAAAGGATTGATTAAAGTTAGCTTAGCAAATGATTGCTTATAAACCTCTAAATATAAACTGATTATTAAACTAGAGTACTTATGTTTCGAGAAAATGAAGTTCTAGATGTTCTAGCTATTAAATACAAATGTGTGTTTCTATGTATTTATGACTACTTGATTAGCTTGATTTCAAGGCTTAGTAGTTTTGCTTAAAAACACTAAACCATGGTTTAGTAATTGCATAGTATTAGAGTACCTACATGTGGTGCATATTATGATACACAAATGCTTGTATATAGAGATTATACCTATAGTTAAATAGATGAATTTAGTAGGTCATTAAGTGTATTAAGAATCAGAAACTATAATCTTTTGGAATAGTCTCCTAGAAACAAAATTAAATTATTGGAATGAAAAGTCATAACGGGTTTATGAATTCTCTATTTATCTATAAATGATTGATTGGTTATGAGTTTATATGTATTCCGTATTGAATACTGATGTGCGGCACATATTATGTATATGTTAATTTGTTTTAATGGTTGGACAAATTTAGCATGTAATAAGTGCATCATGATATATGCTTATATGTTATATTTCCTTGAATGCTAGTATGCAATTAAGACTTAGGGTATATCTATATGGTATAGCTATGTACTTGTTTAGTTGTTATTATTTATGTGTGTCATTTGATTCTAGAAATCATAAGTTTGGATTATGTGTTAATATGTAGTTGGGAACCTATGATAGTATAGGATATCATAGAGAAATATATTATAAAATTATATTATACCTAAATGGTACATACTGTAAATGTTATGCCTAGACTTACATCTACATTTGACTGATTTGTTGTATACATGTTGGTTAATGCTGTGAATAGTGTGTTTTATAATAGTTGGTAAGAATTTGTGTATGCGTGCATGTAAGCTTTGTGAGTTTAATGAATGTTGTGTCAGTATGTTATTATGTTCCGTGGGAACTATGACTTGCTTCATTATATGTAGTTACTTGTATAGTTGTTTATGCTTCCATGATTTTAAGACTATTTTACATGATTGTTTTTGGGAAAACTAGTAATTATGTCTTAAGATTACTAGACTATGGTAATATGGGTTATCATTAGTGTAGCATATTTGGAAACAAATTATGGTAGTTCAAGTCTACAGTTATGTATATTTTACTCAGGTGGTATAGACTATAGTCATTAATTCTAGTATGGGATAGAAATTAATGTAAGATTCATTTATGCATTTGACTGAATAAATATATGCTTTGGTTACTCCTATGTATAGCATATTATATGATATATTTGCTAAGTAGAATGTAAATTAAATGAATCTTATGGTTGAATTGTATTTGACCAATCTACATTGTTGATATGGAGTAAAGAGTGAGATGGACTTCACTGGCTTACTAGTCTCACAATGACATATGAAAGCAGTCTGATCAAGTCGTGTCAAAGAATTTGATTGATCTAGATCATTATTATTTATTATTTGTAAAACTTTGTGCCAAAATATGTTTAGTGAGACATTATCATTTCATGATTGTGATTCAAATTTTTGTGCGATATCTTTCAATAAAATGTATTTCTATGATACACTGCATGTTTAGTTTAGAATCATACAACACACAGGTACTTACTTGTCTCTTTGGATTCTCGCACCGTCACTATCTACTCATCCATGAAGGGAGGGCCATTTTATGATTGGATTAGTGTGGGGTATCCTTAGTCCATGGTTGGTATGGAAAAGCATTTGAAAGATGCTCTCCATCCCCATAATAGTGCTAGTTATCGAGATGACACTTGAGATTGCCACAGATACTTGAGTTTAAGAACTATGCTTCGGAGAAGCCATATATCTAAATGTACATGATATCATATTATACTTATCATTTAATATTGTCATGAAGAGTTGTAGTTACTTATTATTGTACTTGGACATCAATGGTTGTAAACTTGTTATAATTGTTGTAGAGTTAATGTGATTACTTTTTATATTCACATTGTGACATGTACTCTCATGATATTAGAGATCAGTATTATGTGATGTATTATGATTTTAGATATTATCACATCTTGTGTATTTATTATGGTCTCTGTATATTCTCATGGTCAAATCTATATTTAATAAATGTGTTAATTTAAAAAAAAATCACATATTTTTTCATCTAACCCAGTGGGGTTGTTACACCTTCTTGAGAATGTAGTGTCATCGTTACTTAATTGCTTGAACAATAACACATATTTATTTTTCATAAGTGGATTACCTTTACATTGAGTCACTATGTCTCTAATTAGTATGTAACTAGATGTCCATGTTGCATGAGTACTATATTGAGTGCATATTCAGATGCATCAATGTGAATTTTAAAGGTCTATATAATGTCAGGCATTATAAGAATATGCATTACATAGAGTCATTACTTAAGGGCCTCAAAAGCACATTATTATGCATGAGTCCAGTCAAACTTAGATTTGACCATGTTATCTCACTGAGAACCCAAGAAATGTGCAAGAACATAAGGATGAACCTACAGTAGAATTTATCAAGTCTAAGAAAACTCATTAATTCTATGAGATTACATAGAGTAGGCCAATATTGGATCACTTTGATCTTCTCTAGATCTACCCTGATGCTAGTGTAATCAATGATGTAACCAATTACTAAATCTACACTACACTAAATGTGCACTTTATGAAGTTGGCTTATAACTTGTGTTGGCGTAAGGTATCTAGGATGTGCAAGATGATCTCCACATGCTCCTCCCATGTCTTGTTGAAGATGAGAATATCATCTAAGTAGATGATGATGAAGGGGTTTAGGACCCCTGATCAACTATCAAGTTCATGAAAGTGGTTGGTGTATTGGTTAGGCCAAAAGGCATGACCAACCATTCATACAATCATTCTCATGTCTTGAATGTTGTCTTCTAGATGTCTTTTAGATGAATTGGAATCTAATGGTAACCTGACTTCAAGTTGAACTTGGTGAAGTATTAGGTGCCTTGGAGTTGGCCCAAGAGGTCATTAATGCATGATAATGGGTACTAAATCTTCACCATTATATTATTAAGCATGCGATGGTCTATATAAAGTATCCAAGACCCATCCTTCTTAGGTGTGAGGACTATCAGACTCCTACAAGGCAAAGAGCTAGGCTTGATCTTGCCCTGATCAAAGAACTCTTGCATCTGGCATTAGATTTCATCGTTTTCCTAAACTAATCTATAATAAATGGGACTAGCAACCAAATCAATGTGATGCTTTACTTCACAATATGTTAAAAGGCCTTTGCTTTCTGTAAAGACTTTGTTTTACTACTCTAGTAACTTGTCAAGTTATTTTTGCTACAATGATGTGTGAGTAATGCGTACTATTAGAGTGTGTTTTATTATTTTCTATTATGCAAGTGTATCAGGTTGAGCCATGAGTAACATAAAATTTTACACATGTGATATGAGCTTATGACATTACTTAACAGAGACCAAAGTGACTTAGGTCTAGGGCACGAACTCAAAAAGGTTGTAGAAGTGGTCGTACACATGAATAATGCAACTTTGTGGCTTGGCTTGATATGTAACTTCATGGTTGAACAAAAATCATCTTCCAAGCAAGATGTTGTAGACCTCCAGAGGTACGATGTCAAAAGTGATATTGTCCTCTATTAGCTTGACTTTATATTAGAAAGTGTATTATCATTGGCCTTGTATATCGTCCCCTTGCTACAACCATCTTAGAGAATATGGTCTAGGATGCACTGTAGTGGTAAGATTAAGTAACTGAGCTATGGATTATGCAATGATGTTATTCTAACTACCATTATCAATGATGATGTGGAGAGGTTGGCCCTTTACCTAAAAATGAGTGTGTAAGAAATGTTTATGATCTTTAGATATGTCAATCATACTTGGTGCTTAGATAAGAGGCATATGCATCAGTGTTTTCCATTGACATGGGTCCTAATGTAAACTATGCAAGCAAGGATTATTACACATGGCATTCAAAGTCATTATGGGTGGATGAGCAATGGTGATGGCACCACTTATTGCTAGACTTATTTTTGTCTTTGTCTGAACTAGAAAGCATTGGAGCCTTTGAGTGTGTATCAGTCTTTAGGTGTTATTAAATTTTATGAGAAGTGTGTTGTTACTTCTATATAGAAGGTTGCAATGTGGAGTTATGCATTGATGTGGCATGTTGGTGTCCTAGATTGCACCTTAGCTAATTAAGGAGATTGTTTAAGTCCTCTTACACAAATCTAGTCCAACATGGAAATGACCCTAGGTAGTGAGTCAACTAAACTTGGGTAAAACCTTCAAAGAAAGCTGACTTCCTTCTGGATCTATCACCTAAACTAGACCCAAACTAATAATTGCTTGGAAAAGGGGAGAGAGAGTAACAATAGTATATGAAAGAATATAAAATGAGGTGATGCACTAGTAATTTGATCATTCATCCACTCTTTTTGATCTTATAATGAGATAAGAAAAAGACTAGATATACAACTCATAATGTCTATTATGCATCAGTATTTCATGCAAAGGTTCACCATGTGATCAAACCCTGAGGGAAGTAATAGAAAGCCCTGATTAAAGGCACTTAACCAGTTAATGTATCCACTCACTAGCTTTAATCAAGTGACATTAAACACTAAACATGACCTACACAACAAGATAAACTACTAGCTAGGTGAGATCAAGACTTAACAAGGGAGAATCTTCTACCACGTATGCAAATCAATCTGACATAAACACACTAGACTAATATGATAAAATCTAAAAAATAGTCCTTTATTCATTTTAAGAGGTTACAAAGATCAATCTTAGTAGAGTTTTTCTATGCTCAAGAGATGGATTCCCATGTATTCAAGGCTTAGGAATTTTTATTTATTGAAAAGGAAGGAGAGAGAGGGAGTTGTGTAAGCAGAAAACATTGAATGAGGTCCAACTACTCTCGATGGATTACCGTTAATCCAAGGATTTTGAGTCATGATCTTATCAAGAAGGAAAAAACTTTAAAATCTCTATAAAATAATTAAATTCTCCATGATCTTTATCTAACCACTAGGTTTCTTTCTTGGGACTCTATGCCACTTTTTACCTAATCTGCTTACGAGGACAAAATCTTCATATCTTGAAACTAACAGAGCCATGCTTGATCTACCTTAGGTGGATGCAAGGATGTAATTTGCCTTTACTTTATAACTTGAACCTGGGTCTAATATATAGATTAGATACCAATCTTATTTCTCTCCAAACATTACAGCTTGTGGTAAACCAAAGTCATAAATACTCTAGATCTATTCACTTTAGAAATCTGCACCTACCCTAGCCCAAAAAAATCCTAGGTTAATGTGACCTAAATTTGTATATGTTATCTCTACCATATTGGATTCCAAGCAAGAATTAACTCTAGGGCCCTTAGATTTAAACTTCATTTCTTTGGAAGGCATGGAAACTAAAGTTACTGCTTGCAAGAAACCAACTGTGAAAGTTGGCAGAACCTGCAGGTGTCTAAAGCACTTGTGTCCTTTGGTGAAACCTGGAGGTACTTGAAGCACATCTAATGTACATAGTTCCTAAGGGTTGTGAAATATCTGGTAGATGTGGGATGTGTTTAGAGTAGGTCCACTCTCTACAATGCACTGGAAGTTAGTGGGGTTCAAAGGTGTTTGAGGCATGGGTGATCTCTGGTGGAAGTGGGAGGTGCTTAGAGCATGTCCACTCTCCATGGTGCTAAAACTCTTATAGGATTATCAAGTGTTTAAGGTAGGTCCAGTATCCATGGGGACTCTGGGGGAATCTATATGGAATATTCATTGATTTTGAATTTAAGGTATATGCTTGGAATATTCACTTGGGGAAGCCTTGATTTCAAATGCAAAATATTCAAAGTGAAAAATAAAGGTTTTTCTTGGATGATGATTTGGGGAAGAAAATATTGGAGATGAAGGTTTCGAAGATGAAAATCCTATATTAACCTAGACTACCCTAGACCTTCTAAACATGCGATTTTAATAAAGAATGACCCTTTAAAATAAAGACCTACCTAGTAACCCAAAGGGAAGTTTGATCCAAACTTGCAAGAAATGAAAATGAATAAGAAAAAGCTTCAAAAATGAAAGACAATGGTGGAAAACACATGGAAATTACCATGTAGCAAGTGAGGATGACATGGAAGGTTGAGATGTAGTGTGGCTAGAATTTGTAGGTATTGTTGGCAAACTTTGATAATATTACATTGTTTAGTGAATTTTTAGGAGATTATTAATTTAGTTAGTTTGGTAGTTTGTTATATAGCACCAATTAGTGAGCATAGCATAGATAACATGCATTTGTTAGGTGATTAGGTGGCATAGTAGTTATCGATCAATTGGTAGTTATAGGTTTGGTAACTATTTGAACTGATTCTATTATGTATATATTTGTTGTTGTTGATCAATAAATGCATTGAAGCATTATGTTCATTATACTTCATCAGGTACTTGTTAACACATGGATCAAAGATTTATTACATGGCAAGGTCATTATCAGAGCTCCACAATGTGATTAGCAAATTAACAAATGATAATTCTTTATGAAAATGATTTAGTTTTTATAGAAAAATCCTATAATTAATATGAGCTCGGGTGGTTGATGGTGAAGGTTGGACCTTCTTGAAGCAAGTCCACTCTCTGTGAAAAGGTTGTTCCTGGTAGGAAGTAGGACTTGATGTGCACTTTGTACATTGAAAATGTGTAATGTGTACTTTGGGTTCTGAATTCTATAGGAAGGGATTTGGTGGGTTGGTGGAAGTTGGACTTACTTAAAGTAGGTCCACTCTCCATAGACGAGATGGTACACTTTGGTAGATGGTAAAACCCATATGGCACTTTGCACATTTGGAATGTACAAAGTGCACTCAAGGTTCTACATCTCATAGTGTATAAAGGTGAGTATTTAGAAAAATGTAGAAACTATGTACTTTTCATGTTTGCAAATGTGCAATGTGCACTTTAGGTTCCACATTATATGAAAGGGGGTTATCAAGGTTTGATGAGATTAGGAACCTATCATGTACTTTTCACAATATGAAAACATGTAAAGTATATGCCAAGTTACAGATTCCACCAAATGGGTGCATGGCGGGATCCGAAGCCTGCCATGCATTTTGCATGTTCATGAATGTACAAAGTGCATTGTGAGTTCCAAATTTTGTGCTTTTTGGGTTTTGGTGCTTTGTGAGATCTAGAATTGTTGTAGCTAGAGTCCTAGATTCCATAGTTTAGGGAAAGATGGGTTTTTTGAAGGATTCAATATTTTTCCCAAAAAAAAAGGGGGTCTCCTTTAGGGTGCTAGATGTAATGAGATTCTTGGGACAAAAATCTCAACATTTTTTGCAATCTTTGCAGGATGATTGCCTACTAATCATTTTCAATCTAGTAACCTTTCAAGACATTGGGCATGGAACAAACTTTGCTATGACAAAACTCTAACCTAAGAAAGAACAACTAGGATTTGCCTAGACGTTAACAAAGTAGACAAATAAAATAGGGAAACCCAACCTAAAGAAACAACTCCTAATGAGTCTAACATGTACATGAGCACTTATTAAAAAACACAACTAACTTTATTATTTACAAATTATAATCTTTTTGGAATAAGTTCCTTACCTCAAAAGCAAGCTTTGAGGTATATCTCATTAACTGGGATTGGTAGTTTTGCTCCATCAAGTTCGGAGAGCTAGAATGCATTGGCTCCTTTGCATTGACTAATGATATATGGGCCACTCCATATTGCATCAAATTTGGTGTGCATGCCTAGTTCTGCTTTATCTGCATCCCAATTGAGTACCATGTCTCTTTTTTTGAAGCTTCTTGTAGTTACCTTTTTATCGAAAGTCTTCGTGGTTTGTGCCTGATTTGCTTCCAAGACTTTCATTGATTTATGTTTGATTTCTTTAAGCTCCATGAGTTCATCCAGTCTCACCGTCATTTCATCATTATCGATTAGGTTCAATTGTTGATTGAGTTCTAAATATGGAAGCTTAATTAAAAGTGGTACTTGTGCTTCTCTTCCATATACCAGCATGAATGGTAAATTACCAATGTCTCTTTTCAATGTGATTCTATCAACCCATGGTGCTGATTTTAGTTTCATATGCCACATCCTCTGGTTGTCCTCCATTCTTCATTTGATAATTATAATCAAGTTATTATTAGTTACTTAGCTAGGCAATTATCTTGAGGGTAATAATTTGAAGAAGTGATCAAGCACACATTATGCTTTACATCCCATTCACTTCCCTAAGTACCCATAAATTCCTTAGCATTATCTTATATGATGGTGTGAGGAACACCAAACCTTGAAACTATGTCATCCATAAATTCCAGAATAGATGTTTCAGTGGCATATTTTAGAGCAACCATTTTAGTCTATCATGTAAAATAATTTGTTGATATGATAAACCATTTGTGACCCACACTTAATGGTGGGTTGATCATGCTGATGAAATCTAATCCCCATTGGGAAGATGGTCGATCTACTTGAATTGGTCTGAGAGGAAGTGTAGCTAGTCTTTGCTTACCAGTAAAGTTAGCACACTTTTCACAATTTCTTACCCACTGATGGGCATCCTTGAATAATTTATGCCAATATTAGCCTCTTCTCATTACCTTGATGGTCATAGTTCTTGCAGAAAAATGTCCTCCTGATGGTCTATCATGAAATTACTCAAGCACTTTGGGAAGTTGCTCGTTCTCAATACATCTTAACAAGACTCCATTCATGTACTTCAAAAATAAAATTCCATCAATAATAACATAAGGAATTGATTGAATTCAAAAATAAATTTTCTTTGGCTGCTAGAAGTCATACGGGTATTTTCCAATCTATAGGAAATGAGTCATGTCTTGAATCTAACTGTTGAAAAAAGATGGATTGTCTAGTTGAGGTGTAGTTTGAGCATACACTGTCAGATACTAGTTCAGCAATCTTGATGTTAGTAGTCAGTCACACAATAATTTTCCTCTTACTAGCTTTGTGATCATGATATCCACATCATACTTCATAACCTTGGTGATCCATCCTGCTCTTTTTTCATTTATCTCCCTACTCAGCAAAAATTCTTTGACACTCTGATGACTCACCATCAGATGTATCTTATTGTTAAAGAGCATATGCCTAATTTTCTTAAGTGCTCTAATTATAGCATATATTTGCTTCTCCACAAAACTATAATTCTCTTCATAACCTTTCAAATATTGGATAAAGAAAGAAATGGGTTGCTCCAAATATTCTTGATTATGTTGAGTCAAAAACATTGAGATACTTCCTTCCCCTCCAATTGCATAGAGGATAAAATCCTTATCATGGTTTAGGTTAACAAGGGTAGGGGATTGGGAGATGGCTTATTTGATGGGTTCAAAGCTTTCTTTTCCTTCCTACATCTAGCTGAAAAGAGTTCCCTTCCTTAGCATTGCAATAATTAGTTTTGCCAAAAAAGCAAAATTTGGTATAAATATCCTTGCAAAGTTGATCTTCCCAAGAAAGCTTTGTAGGCCTTTTTTTGTGACTCAACATTGCTAATGGAAATATGGATTTAACTCATTTAGGGTACATTACAAGACCTTCTTTTGACACTATGTGTCCTAGTAGCTTCCCCTCATGTACTGCAAACATGCACTTCTTTAGGTTAAGGGAGACACCAAATTCTTTACACCTTTCAAAAATCCTTCTCAACTGGTCTAGATGTGCATCAGCATGCTTTGAGTAGATTATAGTATCATCTAGATATACAAAAATTATATCATTTATCATACCCTTGAATTCCATGTCCATGGCTCACTAAAAAGTTGCACTTGTGTTTGTTGGGCCAAATGGCATCTTCTTGCATGCGTATGTGCCTCATTTGGTGGTGAAGGTAGTTTTAAATTGGTTTGATTCATGTACTAGGATTTGGTTATAACCTGAATAACCATCTAGAAGAGATAATATTTTAGATCATAATACTATCTACAAAATTTGTTCCATAGGGGGAAGAGGATAGTGATCTTTCAATGATGCTTTGTTCAAGTCTCTAAAGTCCACACATAGCTAGATTTCACCATTTTTATTTCTAACAAGGCCCAGATTTGCTACCCAAGATGAGTGTTTGATTGGAAATATTATATTAGCCTCTATCAACTTATAGAGCTCATTTTTCAAGGGTTCAATTTTAGGATCGATAGGTCTCTGTTTCAACCTAACAAGTTTTATATTTGGATCCAATTCTATAGTGTGTTATGTTAAACTTGAATCAAATCCTCTCAAGTCATGATAACTCCAAGTGAAGCTATCATCAAACTCTTGACATAATTTAAATAAATCATGATTTTCTGACATATTGCATATCTTACCTATCTTGAGAGACTTGCCTTCTGAGATGATGATGGGTTTACAATATTCTTCATTGACTATAATTCTCTTCTTTTCACCTTTCAATTGGTCATCTGAATTGAAGATGTTCTCTAGTGTAATAAGACCCATAGGTAGCTTGTTTATTTTTAGTTGAATAATCTGATCACCATATTGGTCATATAGCCTTGGTTGATTCCTTTCTAAAAACTCAACCTCTTCTCTCAAAAAATTTACAATTTACTTATCACTATCAAATACTTGTTAATTAATTACATTATCGACGATAGAAGGCCTTACAATCAACCTCACATGTTGGTTTTTCTTCTTTTTTATTTCAAGTGGTAGGTTATATTGGGACCCCATCAAGGCCATGTAGTCAGCATCCTTAATCTATCCCCTTAGTACCACTTGATTATTCAAAGTGGTGAAATTTTCCAACAAGTCCCAAACCCTATGTTTGTAAGACTTTAGTAAATTATTTTGGTTATACTTCTTGATCTAACTTGGTGAATAATGAGCTCACTATCACCAAATATCTATAAAAGCTTGATTCCTCTATCTTTGGCCAATTAAAGGCCTTGAATCAAGGCTTCGTATTTAGTTATATTGTTAGTACATCTAAATTGAAGTTTGAATGAGTATAAGTGCTCTATTTTTGTAGGGAGATCAATACAATTCCCACACCTGCACAAATTTTACTTCTTGAGCCATCAAAAAATAACTGCCACATCCCTTGAAGATCTTCAACTAGTTTGACTAAATTCAAGATAATAACATCTTTCTCGTGAATGCAATACATCGCTAACCATATCTCTTATACATAGTCATAAGGATCAAATTGAAGGGCTAAGCCCCATTCATCCAAATGAGCGTCTAGAGTTTCTTCTACAGGTGTTGCATTCTCTTGATCCATTTCTTCCTCTTCTTGATCTTGCAATGTACAATTCATTTCTATGGGAGGAATAGGATTGTATGGTTTGATATGATATTTTGCAATTGGCTTAGCTCTTATTGTTACTCTAGTTCCATATCTTGTTCTAAGTAGCATGTGAGACCAATCAATAGATAGGTATCCTCCTATCTTTGTAGTGAAATCTCTTGAAAGACAAATGGCAAAGTAGGGAGAAGATATATGACTAAAATATCTTGAATAATTGATAGGCTTGGGCAAGCATGAATAGTGAAGTTTAGTCCATTTATGGTTCCTACTTTTTGAACATCAGTCCCATTTAGTTGCACTACTCCCTTAATGACAAGTGTGTATTTTATTCCCAAAACATCATCTTTTTTCTTGGGCATTACAAAACTACTAACCCCTGAATCTACCATGCAATTGTGTACCAGATGCTTTCCTATTATAAGTGAAAGGTAGAAGTGGGGAGGCTTACCATTTTTTCCCATTTTATTATCAACTTGAGGTTGACATAGATTTATTGCAAGTGTAAGCCCCTTGGTTGGAACCTTTTTTTATTTCTGGAAATTCTTTAGAGCCTCTTATAAAAAGTCCCTTTATGTTTGTATATATAAGGCTTCTCACATAGTGACACTCAAATTATTCCTCTTCATTTGATCAACTATGCTAAGGTATATCACCAACCTTTATTAGTGATTTTGTAGGGGATGCATCCTCTTTTACAAGATTTGGAGTGGGAACCTTTGCTTTGAATTGATTTGTAGGTACAAAGGGTGGCCTTTGAATTATGTTTCTCTTTGTTGGTTCCACTACAACTTTAGAAGTTGAAGCTTGCTCTACCTTGGAGGGTTGATCAGCTTCTATGACTCTTTTCTTGGAATATGTATTAGCTGCTATAGGACCTCCACTATTAAGAAGTGTTTCATCTTGGCTTATCCCACTGAAATCATCCTCCTACCAGTTTAGAAGAGTTGATTCACTTTGAGTAGGTTCTTGTGTGTCTGCTTGTTGGGAAGTAGATTCTTTTTGTTGTCCTTGCATGTTTATTATGCCTTACACCATCAAGGCTTGATTGATCCAACCATTGGGGCAAGTGTTCTAATTATGGGGTTGATTGTAAGGATAACGCCACTCATACTCTTAATCCAAATTATTTTAAATAGGGACAATGGATTTGGAAGCTCTAGATGTTGATAAAGCATGGGTGTTTAGATGTCTTGGCTATGAACTCTATCCTTATTATTGGTTACTACCTTGATATGGTTGCCTATTCCCTTGATAAGCAGGGTTAGATGACTAAAAAGGCTAGTAGTTTTGGGCTTGCTACATTTTCATTGCCACTAACTCATTTCCAAAGCTCTTAAGTAATGACTTGACTTCATATAGATCATCTGAGGGTGTAGGAGTTAAAGCAGGTGCCTTGCTTGTAGTGGGAATTGGAGCAAGTGCAGGTGGGGAAATAGGGGTTATTTCTAGAAAAAGAGGCATTAGTGGCCTTGGTGTATTTTTCCTAGCTTGAATTAAACAATTTTCTATCCTTATTGCAATATCATAAGCTGTAGGAAGTGTGATGCCACCCATTGACCGAATCATTACATCTATATCACTTTTGAGGGCTCTCAGGTAATATAAGAAAGCATTATTTATAGTGGGTTTAACCAAGATTGGAATTATGTTCCAGGTCTTCTGGAAATGGTACTTAAAGTTAGTCATTTGTTAATGAGGAGCTTATTAAATAATAGTTAATTATTTAACCAAGGAAAGGTGGTCACTCTTGTCCTTAAAGATGGGTGCATATTATAGTGCCTAAATCATCCCAAAGTTGGATCAAAGTGGGAACAAGGCCTCTATACCATTGTAAAGCCTTGCCCTTGAAAGAGGAGACTAGAAGTTTGATTGTAACATTGTCTTAGACCATGTTATGGATTGAACAGAGGTTAACAATATCATGTATGTGTTTTGAAGCAATGGTGGAGGTTTTACCAATAAAGTATGGCAGACTTCTTAAGGCTGAGACTGGTATATCATCATGCTAGGCCAAAATGAGTGGACTACCTATATTGAAAGCTACAAAATTTTGATTTCTAGCCATTTTGGGAGGTATAACACTAATAGGAGTCATCATAGGGGATGAAAATAGAACTGTATGATATACCTTAGGCTGAGGGGTGACTACTTTTGATCTCTTTTTAGATGGAAATGACAATTATAAAAAATAGTCCCTCTTAGCTTTAGTAGATGATCG
Source organism: Torreya grandis (assembly GCA_037957365.1). Lineage (NCBI taxonomy): Eukaryota > Viridiplantae > Streptophyta > Pinopsida > Cupressales > Taxaceae > Torreya > Torreya grandis. The sequence goes on along the minus strand of JARHVA010003264.1, from coordinate 923,861 downwards.
TGTTTATTTGTTTGGTATATGTCACCTTGAAATTGTGAGTTTGTAAGTTAGTGGAGTCACCAGGTGCTTTGATATTTGCATGAAACTTGTACAATGGTTGTTGAGAATAGCACCAATCTCTATGTAATTTTTGGGTCCCACTAGACATGCCAAAAGTTGTTATCACATAGGATTGTACCTATTTTGATCATGTAGCTTCTTGTGCAAGTGCCCAATGATACAATGGAAAAACCTCCAAAGCCATGAGACCTTAGCAATTTGAGGTTAATCTCTGAAGAAGGCTGACTTCCTTTCACTAAATCTGATGCAAACTGATAAAATACCAGTTTTGTGAAAATCTTGCGCTTTAGTGTTTTTTGATCCTAAACTAAGGTTTTGACAGGAAAAAGGGTCGACGAATTGAAATTTGTAGAAAATTGAAAATCTGGTAAATGCACCAAATATTTTAAAGTGGATCTAAATGCTTGCTTGACAAACATAAAAGAGAAGAAAATAGGTTGAATTTATTTAAGCATAGACTCATACAAATTTGGAAATCAAAGAGAGTATTTTAACTAATTTTTTGAAAAGGGAAAAAGATCTTTATTCCAGAAATATTATCAAGAGGTTAAAATACCACAGATGAATTTTCTTGAAACCAAAATAAAAGATAAAACTTCCACAAAGAATCAAATAACTTCCACAACACAGAGATTCCAAAGACAAGAAAGGAAAAAAATCAACTTTATTTCTCTATGAAGGTTACAACTAGTGGTAAACCAGATTCATAGATACTCTGGGTCTAATCACTTTTGAAATCACACCTACCCTAGCCTAGAAATCTGCTAGGTCAATGTGACCTAAATCTATATCTATTATCTCTATTATATTGGATTCCAAGCAAGAAGTCACCCTGGGGCCCTTAGATTTGAACTTCATTTCTTTGGGAGGCATGGAAACTGAAGTTACTACTTGCGAGAAACTAACTGTGAAAGTTGGCAAAACCTGTAGGTGTTTGGAGCTTTTGTGTCTTATTGATCAAATTTTGGCCCTTCAAGCCAAAATTGGGCACCCTTATTTGAAAATTCCATCTAAGTCTATACCTTTGGCCAGTTCTAGTACTTAGCTTTTCATCTAAAGAAGTGCTCTTTGACAAAGCCCACAACAAATGTACAAGTCTATTCCTTTCATAAAGTTCATTTTTGGTCTTTGCTAAACCTTTGCCAAATTCTTTCAGGTTTTTGTTTTAAGCCTTTGCCAAATTCTTTCAGACTTTTTGTTTGAAATTTTTTTCCTTAAGTGTATTTCTTTCAGACATTTCATTTTCATTTTTTTTGAAGGGGTTTTTTTCAGATTTTTTTAAGGGAAAATTTCAAATTTTTTGAAGGAATTGTTTTAGACATTTTATTCGAAACAACTTTTCTGAAAGGCACTTTAGTTTTTCTAAAAGACAACTTTTTTGAAGGAATTGTGTCTGAAATAATTTTCTCGAAAAGGTCATCTTCAATTTTCCCGAAGGGGCATTTTCAAAAGGCTGAAAGGAATTTTCTCAAAGAAAAGATCACTTTAATTTTTTTGAAGGGTAATTTACAACTTTTCCAAAGGGCACTTTTGTAGCCAAGGACCAATACACTTTTCCCGAAAGGATCATTCTACAAGAAAGTGGACCTTTTCAAAATCCCAAAGGATATATTCTTCAAGAAAAGTGTCTTATACATTTTTCTCAAAGGGTAATTTTATCCCTTTAGAAAAGGTCCATTTCAAAAAATTTGAAGGGCTATTTTAAAGGCAAAGGGTTCATTTTAACTTTCCAAAAAGGCAAAGGCACTTAACAAATTTTGAAGGATTTCCTTCGAGAAAAAAAGCCAAAGAAAATTGCCTGATAAAAAAGCCCAAAGAAAAGATCATTTCAATATGTTGAAGGAATGTGTAGAGAAGCAAATAGTTGTGGATAAATTGTTTGAAAGAAAATAGGATGATAAAAAGTCTGAAGATAAATGGTCATGGATAAATTATCCGAAAGAAAAGATCATTTCAAAATGTCGAAGGAATTCCATGGGAGAATATATATAGGAAACAAATGTCTGAAATAAATACCTGAAAGATGACAGCCCACAAAAAGTCAATTTTAAGCCATGGAAAATAGCCATTGGTGTCAATATCTTGGTGGGAACTCAAAGACGAAAAAGAGGCAACAATTGTAACAAAACATAACTAATGTTTCTGTTTAGTTGCAATAAAACATAACTAATGCTTTTATTTAGTCGTAACAAATTATAATTGATGCATATATTCAGTTGTAACTCCTGCAAATGTAACCAATTCTCATCCAAGATGACACATATCCAAGTGATTTCCCTTGATTGCTCAACTCCCTCCCAAAGGCTATATATATGCATTCTTTTAGCTTGTTTAAGATCCTCTGTTGGTTATTGGGGAAACTCTAGTCAGATTTGTACCCAAAGAACTCTTGAAGAGATATACAAGTGTGTTGGCCTCTCATATGTTGTAATATTGAGTAATGATTGAATCATTGTTGGTCTAGTCTAGTGAAAGATTGCCTTTTCTATCTTGTACTCTTGATGGTCTACCAATTTACATAAAGGAGATTGTTGCAGGTCTTTGCTAGTGTTTCTTTTCTAAGTGTAGAGATATCCTAGAAGTGGTTCATGATTATATCCCTTTTAGAATCATTCATTCCCTTCTTGAGAATCGCATACCTTCTTGAATTTAGCATATGAAATATTGATGTAGCAATGGTTCCTGAGTTGTGAGTCTTGTGCAAGAAAACACCTTATTTTGTCTTTAAGTAGTGGTTTAATTCAATTGGGAGGATATCATACATTGGTGCATCACCACTTGTTTTTGATAGTCATTTTCCTTACCTTTTTCATACATAGTTGTGAATCAAAAGAGAGCTTTAAAGGTGCATCAAGGGAACTATCCCTTTATCTAGAGATTCATCTCAGTGAAATTACCACCCAAGCAAGAGAGATGTTTCCATTATGCCACTCGAATGAGGAGATCTGTGCTTTTCCTCAAGGGTGTAAATCTAAGTGTCAACATGTCCTCTGGTGAAATTTGGAGGTGCTTGAAGAACGTCTAGTGTCTATAGTGCCTAAATGTTGTGAAATCTCTAGTGGAGGTGGGGCATGTTTAGAGTAGGTCCACTCTTTGTAGTATACTAGAAGTTAGTAGGGTTTGAAGGTGCTTAAGGCATGAGTGATCTCTGGCAAAAGTGGGAGGTGCTTGGAGCACATCTACTCTCTACGGTGCTAAAAATCTTGTGAACTTATCAAGTGTTTAAGGTAGGTTTAGTGTCCATGAGGATGTTGGGGGAATCCATATGGAATATTCATTGGTTTTGAATTTGAGGTATATGCTTGGAATATTCACTTGGAGAAGCCTTGATATTGAATGCAAACTCTTCGAAGGGAAAAACAAGGGTTTTTCTTGGATGATGATTTAGGGAGGAAAATCTTAGAGATGAAGGTTTCAAAGATGAAAACCTTGGATTACCCTAAACTACCCTAGACCTCTTAAACATGTGATTTTAACACAAAGTGACCCTTCAAAACAAAGACCTAACCAGTAACCCGAAGGGAAGCTCAATCCAAACTTATAAGAAATGAAAATGACTGGGAAAAAGCTTTAAAAATTAAAGATAATGGTAGAAAAACAAGAGGGAAGTACCATGTAGTAAGCGAGGATGGCATGGAAGGTTGAGACATAGTGTGGATAGAATTTATAGGTACTTGTCGACACATGGATCAAATCTTTCTTGTGTGTCAAGGTCATAATCAGAGCTCCAAAATGTAATTAACAACTTAACAAATGATAACACTATGAAAATGATTTAGTTTTTATAGAAAAACCCTATAATTAATGTGAGATCTAGTGGTTGGTGGTGGAGGTTGGACCTACTTGAAACAAGTCCACTCTCTTTGAAAAGGTTGTTCTTGGCAAGAAGTAGGACTTGATGTGCACTTTGCATGTTGAAAATGTGCAATGTGCACTTTGGGATTTGGATTCTATGGGAAGGGATTTGGTGGGTTAGCAAAAGTTAGACCTGCTTGAAGCAGGTCCACTCTCCATAGCTAAGATGGTAGACTTTGGCGAATGATAGAATCCATGGGGCACTTTACACATTTGGAATGTGCAAAGTGCACTCAAGTTTTTGTGTCCTATGGTGTAGAAAGGTGAGTGTTTGGAGGAATGTGAAAACTATGTTGCAATTCACATGTTTGTCAATGTGCAATGTGCACTTTAGGTTCTGCATTCCATGGAAGGGGTTATCAAGGTTTGTTGGGATCAAGATCTTGTTGTGCACTTTGCACATTATGAAAATGAGCAAAGTGCACACCAATTTTTGGATTCCACTGGATGGGTGCATGGTAGGATCCAGAGCCCACCATACATTTTACACGTTCGAGAATGTGCAAAGTGTATGGTGATTTGTAGATTCCACAATTTTTGGGTTTTGGTTCTTTGTGGGATCTGAAACCCACGAAGAAATTTGCACAAGTGAAAATTGCATCTAAAGTCCTAGATTCTATGGTTTAGGGAAAGATGGATTTTTTTAAGGATTCAGGGTTTTTAATTAAAAATAAAGGGGAACCCTTTAGGGGTGCTAGATGTAATGAGATTTTTGGGACAAAAATATCAACACCACTCATTCCATCCAGAACATTTGTTCATCTAATCAAACCATTTCTAGGCAAAAGATCCTTATGTGGGCCAAATTTGGTCAACATCTTTGGTAACTAAGCTAGGCAACATGCCTACTATGCTTGAACACCAGACTATTTACATCACTTTTTAACTCATAACAAATGACTATAAGAAACATCTTTAACTAAAAAAGATAATAAATTCCACCAAAATAAGGAAAGAAACATGAAAAATATGGAATCAAACTAAACAAAGTAGATGTGCAAATAAAGCACTTATTTAGGACAAAACAAAAGCAAACTAGTCTAATTAACCAAGACAAAACATGATCCACCTGGATCAAAAGGGAAATATTTGAACTCACTCCTTTTAAGAGATTATACAAGTTGAAAAGTAGGGTGTTGAACTCACTCTTATTGCCTACCAACTCTCTTAGCATCTCTTCAAATGAGTTATCAATAGCAAACCAATCACCAAAAAAGATGAACTCATCTTGTACTTTAGGATCTTTTTCATATTGCTTGTCAACTACAACCTTGTCAAGTGATATCTCATCTAGGCATTATTCTTTGAGTGACTTCATCCTTCTTATCAACTACTGCAAGTTCATCAAGCTCTTCAAGGAGCTTTGAATAGTCAACCTAATTTGTATCATGGTCTTGAGTGAGTGACTCTTGATCAAACTTCTCAATAAGAGATCTCTCTAATGGTAAACATATCCCTACATAGCTTTTCAATCTCTTATAGAGATTTAAGGTACAACTGTTAATCATCCTCTTATTCCTCATTTTTATCAACCTGAATAAGATCATTTTGAAATGTATCTTGATCCTCCTCAACTGGAAATATCTCAAACTCATTTATGACCTCAATTTACACCAACTTCCCATAAAATTCTTCCACATCAAGATCAACCTTCTCCTGCATACCTAAGACATCTCCTTCAAGATCATCTACAACCTCATTCTCAACTTGTAACTCAAGTTAAGGATCAATGAGAAACTCTTCCTAATACATAGTTGAAGCATCATCTTCGCACTCTTCAGGAACTTGATTTGCAGCTACAACCTCTTTATCTATCTCCCATAGAACATGCTCCTCTTGAAGAAGGGATATGGTGGGAGGGTGATGATATTCTTTGGTTTGAGAGGGAATATGAAGCATGAAATATTGATCATGATCAAATTTTGGGATCTTGAGGGCAATGGAATCATTTATGAATTTTTGGGGAGGAGGGAAGATAAACATTTAAGGACCTCTACATTCTGCTCCTTCCACTTGGCCATCACCTCATCAAAGACTAAAAACAATTTGTCCTGATAGAAAAATTGAGTTTGAGGGATGAGAAAGGAAGAAATGAAACTACAAAAAGGCTTAGTCTCTTGAATATATTCTTGAATAGGCATATGATTCTGCTCTTGAATCTAACATGCATCTCTCTTGTCTCAAATTGAGTATGGTTAAGCACTTCATGAGGATGAGGAACACAAGAGTAATGGTAGAGAATATAAGAGGGTTCTTAAGAAAATTGATTCAACTCACTTTTATACCTCTCCCAAGCCTTCATCTTCTCAAATAAAATATTTCACAACTCATATTTCTCCTCTAAATTATTGGATACATTTAGAAACAACCCATTCACTTCCTCATGCTGAGAATATGAACAAACTTTTCTTGCATATGCTAGTAGTTTGAGATATATTTCATCCATTCTCTCTTGCAGACAAGGTTGCTCATATGCAACATCATATCCATACGGGGAAGGTGAAATCTAGTCATGAGATTAATATGGTTCATAAGGAAGGTAAGAGTCATGCTCTTGATAATAAGGATCATGGGAAACTTGATAAGGCTCATCATAGCTTTGATAAAACTCCTAATAAGGCTAATGAGGCTCATAAATAAGGCCCATATGGATCATTACAAGGTTCATATGGATCATGCCAAGACTGGTATGATCCATGATAACGCTAATAAAATTAGGTATTTTCCTCATACATAGCCATGAAAATAACATTAGAATAGTGCAATAAAAATATACTTACTTGAAAACTGCTTGGGCTTTCAAAAATAATTTCTTGAGTTTGGGATCACCAAATTCTTCATGAATAACATTGTTGCAACTGCAATTTCACCAAAAACATCTCCAATGTGTACCATTAGGCATGCCAGAACCATTAGTGTCCTAGATTTCACCCTAGCTGATTAATGGGATTGTTTAAGTACTCTTACAAAAATCTAGTCCAACATGGGTTAAACCTTTAATAATAATTGCTTCCTTCTGGATCTATCACCTAAACTAGACATAAATTAACAATTGCTTGGAAAAAGGGAGAGAGAGTAACAATAATATATGAAAGCAGATAAAATGAGGTGATGTACTAAAAATTTGATCATTCATCCACTATGTTTGAGCTTCTAAAAATACTAATGAGACAAGCAAAAGACTAGATCTACAACTCTAAATGTTTGTTATGCATCAGTATTTCATGCATAGGTTTACCAAGTTATCAAACCCTAAGGGAAGTAATGGAAAGGCCTAATTAAATGCACTTAACTAGTCAATGTATCCACTTGATATCTTTAATCAAGTGACATTAAACACTAAACATGACATGCACAACAAGATAAACTACTCGCTAGGTAAGATCAAGACTTGACAATGAAGAAGCTTCTACCACATATGTAAATCAATCTGACATAAACATGCTAGACTAATATGATAAAATATCAAAAACATTACTTTATTCATTTCAAGAGGTTACAAAGATCAATCTTACTAGATTCTAGTCATGCTCACGAGAGGGATTCCCCTACATCCAAGGCTTAGGAGCCTGTATTTATAGAAAAGGAAGGAGAGAGAGGGAACAATGTAATCATAAAACATTGAATGAGGTCCAACTACTCTTGATTTATTAGCATTAATCTGAGGATGTTGAGTCATGATCTTATCAAGAAGGAACAAACTTTAAAAGCTCTATAAAAGAATTGAATGCTTCATGATCTTTATCTAACCACCAGGTCTCCTTCTTGGGACTCTATGCCATTTTTTACTTGATATGCTTATAAGGAAAAAAATTTCTTATCTTGAAAATAACAAATCCATGCTTGATTTACCTTAGGCATCTGTAAGTACCTATTTTTCATTTAATTTAGAACTTGAACTTGGGTCTAATCTATATATTGAAAAACAATCCTATTTATTGGTTTTCCCATAGTTTTAATATATAGATGCAAATCCTACTCGATGCCTAGTCTTTTTTTTGACACTTGGTCACCAACCTTTGGTCTGTACTAAGCCTTTAAGGGACCTAATTTACCTTTGTAGAGTTTTAATAGTGATACATGATCCTGTAATGTCCATTATGGTTTATCCTGGGTCATGCTCAAACTCTAGTCCCATGTATTTAAGTATTCATGTGATGAAATCATTTGATCTTGTGTCTGCCCATGTGGCATCCTATCAAGTTCCTTGACCCATTGAATCTATTCACATCATATATCTCCCTTGGTATCAATGAACATGTTATATTGGATCTGCCCTTGATTTATCAACCTTTACCTAGCTCATGCACTTATGCCATATGGTGGCCTTATATTTAATCTAAGCCCCTTGACTTTTCCAACCATGATCCACACTGTTAGATCTTACCTGTACTATTTAACATGCATCATTTATTTGCCTCTATTTGAAAATAAATGGATACTTCATGAGGCTTAATATTAACATCTACATGCCCATCATTTGATGTCAGTGTGACTATCATTGATGTTCATGCAATCATCAATCTTTGAACCCCAATGGATAATTGTTGATATTAATTTTGATGTCTATGTGACCATCAGTGACATCCATGCAACCATCACACTACTTATTCAACTTTAAAGGATTGCATCTTGAGATAAAAAAAGCATGAAGGCACCAAATTTGTAGGAGATGTTCATGGCATCCATAATATTGATTTTATGTGATCTTTTGACCATGAGATGTTTTCTAAGTAAACTTATAAAATGTATAACTCAACTGACTCATCCATTTATGCATGACATTCTGATGATGGTCTGATCTCTCTAGATTTATTCTTAAATTGTTGCTTGAATTTCTAAGGATCAAATGAATTTTTGAGGCCTTCGCAAACTTGTTCATGCTCCTTAATGTTATAAACACCATGAGACCTGCTTGGATCCTTCATTTAATCGAGACTTCTCAAAATTAACAAGTTACACTCTAAGCTTTTTTAAATTTCTATTTCCACCCTTGAACCACTCATTCCATCCAGAACATCTGTTCATCTACTCAAACCATTTATAGGCAAAATATCCTTATGTGGGCCAAATTTGGTCAACAAGGCCTTGTACACTCATTAAATGAAGAGGTGGCATATTGTTATGTTTCCCTTAAAGTGTTGGAAGTTAAAAATTCCATCTTTGCACAGATATAAGTTGAAAGTCCATTGAGGTACTTTAGCACTCTATGTTGTTCGCTTAAGTTCTCTTGTAGGCACATAGAGTAGTTATGGAATGAGTTGGTGTAGTCTTCCACTAATTGATCCTTGTGTTGGCATAGCTATTGGAACTTGATGTATTCATCTTCAAAGTGTTAGAGAGGGTGTTAATCTTATTTTAGTGCATTGACAAAAGTCTTCCATGATTTGATTAGAATGCACTCTTACGTACACTATGAACTGAAGGTCTCCCATCATTTGATAAATAAAATGGACATATTTAGTACTATGAAGGTGATATTCTCAAAAAAAATGAAATAATTGACTAAAAATTATGTCTTGAGTTGTCAAATTTAGGCATCTAATGCTTTGGCATCTATCTTGCCTTTGAATAATGGGATGTTGAGATTGATTTGTACTTTAAAGTGGGTTTATTGTTGGAACCATTGTGGAGAATGTTACTGAAATGAAGAGGAATATGTTGGGTTGAGTCGTATCATCATCTCATAAAACTGACCAAAAATTTTGGTGTGTTATACCTCTAGAGCATCGGTGATGAGCCTTTGAATTTTTGGGGATGCCCTAGGTTAATTTTGGGAGTCAGCCATCTAGATTTTGTAATGGTGTTCTAGAATCTCTGAAGTAGAACCAACTACTAGATCCTCTCTCTCTCATTGTGCTCATGTCATTATTAGGATAGGGAAAGGAATAGAGTATATTTTTGATACCAATTCTTCCTTGAGTGTTTAATAGCTCTGATACCAGTTGATCTACACCATGAGGCCCATGACCAAGGTGTATGGGGGACAATTGAGTTATGGTTGTGTAAAGTGAATGCATAGTAAAATATTTAGGTAGAATAAATAAAAAAAATGCAATAGAGTGGAAGCCTTAACTTTCAAGAAATGTAACTTCTATTCATTAGCAAATAATAGGGATGATAATATAGAGTAGTTAATGTCTAGGTTGTCAACTATTTGAATTCAAATTTGAGGTCTCATTTTAGTAATAACAGATGTTGGATCACTTGAAATAAGTGGCTGAGGTAAACATCTCCATGAGTGGATTCCATTGGGGCATGCAAAACTATTAGTCACAAGGGCATAAAAGTCTGTTGAGTCTACATGTGTGGGGCACGCAAGATTTCAAGGGGCAAAGTGCATAAAAGTCAATGAGTCCACAAGTGTGTGGTGTGTGAAACTTCAAGGCACATGGGTAATGTCATGGGATGGAGAGGTGTGTGAGTGACTGGTGCATAGAATTCGGTGAGTAGGCACAGAACTTGGCACGAGAGGCTGTGAGCAAGCTTCCTACAAAGGGGTGCACAAGTTTGGGTGAGTGGTTTGCATTTTGGTGAAGTAAAGAAAATAGGATTGAGCTCGATTATATAGGGGATACACATGGATCAGTACATGCCCCAAATGGCCAAGCATATATGTGTGCTCATATATAATGTGGGAGTAGATAGACAAGTGTAATGAAAGCCATAACATGATAGGTATGCCATATGAAACAAGTGGAATGACATAAAGAATGAACATTGAAAACATTGAAAAATATTTGTTTTGGATTATTGTAATCAATATGAAAAACAAGATGACAAGTGCCCAAAGTGAATATAAATCCAAGGGATATAAGAATGCTTGGATAAGGGATATAAGAAGTATTAACAAAGTAAAAGTAAAGAAGTTATGTAAGAAGGAAAATTCAAGTAAATAACCAATTATGTATGTAATGGGAGGCATGTATGTATAACCCATGGCTTGATATGAAGGAGTATCTTATTATAAAGAGGAAGTGCCAATTATATATGCTTTTGAATTTTAAAATTAATCATATGTTTTAATGTAACCATCTAAATCACAACTCATATACCCATGTGAACCTCTATCTTCATATATACTAGGAGAATATTTAACTACCTGTACTTGTGGTGAAGCACTATGATTAACCTTTAGTGCCTTATGAAATAAATACATATTTTTGTGTGCCACTTTCTACTTAGAAAAATGTACCATGATCTTTTGAACTAATTGATTATGTTCATGTGTGACGAGATAATTCTGATAAATAGATGGAGAAATAGATTCTATAATATGCTCTTGAATAATTATCTAGACCATTTAATTACCATGTTGCTCAATGTGTGTGCAAGCTAAATTATCTTTAAGAGGAGTAAATATCATTTGTTCCAAATGATATTCATATTATATTATTGGAATTTTGACCACTTGATTACCATGAATGTATTTGAGACATGTATGCATTGTAGAAGGTATTGCTTTAATATTTTGTATCTAAGGGTATCATAATATCATATCAAGACCCATATGCTTGGTAAAATAAAAATGGAGTGGGAACTATGATATGTACCAATTGTAAAGGTAACACTACATGCCCAAGAGTGTCTTTTGTATGACCATCAAATGTCTTGACGACTCGAGAAGGATCTTATAAATCTTGTTGTGTATAGTGGAGTAGTGGTATGGAACATGCATTTTTTATTGATCCATTATCTATCATAACACCATGTATGGATATCTTGTCAACATATGCTCAAATAAAGGGTGCATGTCTATTTGAATTACCATCAATAACTTCACTATAATTAATTGTAATAATAGGTTGTCATGTTTGGTTGCTTAGAATTGTATCAATGATGTTATCAAGTGGATACCCATATGTATAAGGAGGAGGTTGATCATTTTAAGCATAATGTACTTTAAAATTATCATTTTTATCTGTTACTTCATGATTTGGAAAAATATATTTGTATTATTTGAGCGTTGAATTATCATTTGTTTGTGGTTTAGCCTCTTCAATAGGTGTTCAAATATCAATAATATTCTTATCAATGAGATCTTGAATATTATGTTTGAGCTTGAAACATATGTTTGTGGAATGCCCAATACATATGATAGTCATAATATGCATTGATATCATAACTTTTAGATTGTGGTTTAGACATATCTACTTACATTGTTGGAAGAAGAGAGATGAGATTGCATTCAAGTAGTTTTTGTAGCAATACATTAAAGGGTAATGGTAACCTTGAGAATTGTCTCCTTAGTGGAACTTGTAATTGAACCTTTGTATTGGTTGTGAGATAGCATTAACTATAATTTTAGCTTCATTCTCACTTTCATTGGGTTTTCTCTTATAATTTGGTGTGCTTTGAAACTTAACATTCGAAGTATAAGGAGCATTTGAAGTGTATTTAAACTTGTTCAAAGTAAGCAATTTGACCTCATGTTTTTTGATTGTATGGCATAACTCATCAAAAGATTTGAACTTATTAAATAAAATTGATTATTGGAGTGGAAATAGAAAAGTTTGAGTGAAGATATCTTAGATTTCATTATCAACAATTTGGTTTGTTATTTTTGCTAGCATTGTCTTGTATCTTAGAACATATTCATTGATTATTTCATTAGACCCTTGTTTGAGCTTTGAAATTTGAACATATGATAGGTTTTCACCAATGTTGACAAAAAAGTGTGTTAAAAACTAATTTTCAAATGGATTGAAATATTTTACTAATTGAAGAGGAATATCATAAAACCATATAAAAACATATTCTATGAGACTTATTAGAAAGAGCTTTGTCAACAATTTATCATTATTTTATTATCTGGATAAGTTGCATGGAATGCATGCAAAAGTTTTTTAGGATCACCTTTGCCTTCATATAAAGGAATTTTAGGAGCCACAAAGCCAACTAGTAATGGATAAGATGCAATTGCAAGTGCCAAAGTGTTATTTAATAAGGAACATGCATGGAAACCTACTGGAAACCAAGTGATGTTCCCAAACCAAGGGATGATGTTATGGAAGTAACTAGAGGTCTAGAAATAGGAATGGATGCAATAGTGGAAGTGGCAACATTTAAAAGACTACCTTGGGGACCTTTCTCTAGTTCATCTCTAGTAACATATAAGAGTGAGTCAACCTTTTTGGATGTTCATGAAGATATTATATAATTTTTGCTTCATCAGTTTCCCCAAACTTTTACTAAGTATTAGGTTCTAAAATGATAGCCATAATGCACCCTTAAAGAAGATATGGAATAGGTAACAAAAGATCCTTTGAATTTTAGACTTGAGACAATGTATAAAATAGATTGCTTCTTGTTCCCAGATCATTTCAAATTTGACCAAAAAACATTTGGGTGATGTTTACATTGGAGAAGAATAATGACATGATATAATAGTGCAATCATTTGAAATAAGAAGGCCATGATATTTGGCTTTATTTAGTATAGCTTCTTGATTAATTTGGCATTGAATCCATGTAAAAACATGATGAACAACATATTGAAAAGTAATAGAAGATGTTACAATGAATTGCATAATCCTATATAACATATGAAACAAATATTAATTCATTGAACCCATTATAAATACAATACAAGAAAAAAACAAAGTACAAAGGTGATCTAGGTAATATTTTGAATGTTTATGTGGGATCTTAAATATACTTATTCATTTATAGATCCGTGTCAGCGTAATATTTTAGAGCACCAACTATAAAGGCTAGACTATATTTGTATCTTGATATCTCATCTTTGAGGGTACAATGAGAGTAACTTCTTCCATGGGTGATATGTTCCTCTCAAGTGAAACACAAAAATAATGACTAAAGAGGCTTATGATGGTGTAAACTAGGGACCCTGTACATTTCAAATATACCATTAGGTATGAGGAAACTAAAATCCTTGAATAATGTTGTCTAGAGCTTGAGTATTAGAGGAATATCCTTTACTTCATGATGTCAGTAAAATAGGTCACCACTTAACCAAAAATAATAAATCTCTCTTTAGTTTTACTATTGTCAAAACACAGTTACTAAAAACAAATAGTAAGTTAATAGAAAATAAAGAGAAAATAAAATTTGAAAGTTTTTTGTGTATAAGGATAAAAAAAATTCAACCCGAGGTTGAAGAGAAATGCTTTAGTGTTAGATATTATGTGAGGTGACAAGACAACTTAAGATTTAAAGTTGAAGAAGTTTGGCTCATGGGGTCGGATTCAAATCCAAAGTTGAAGGTTATTTCTTTCAGTGTCAAGAATATACAAAAATTGTTAGTGTAGATTTTTAATTCCATTTTATGATTTTTCCTACACATGTATTTAACTTACTTCGGTGTGATAATAAGGACACTTAGAGGTAATAATGAGGTCATCACTCCATCATCAGTGGGCGAGGTCATCACTCCACTATGAGTGGATACACACTCCACTATGAGTGGGTGGGGTGGCCACTCCACTATGACTTGGTGCATACTCCACCTCTTATTCTTATATATGTACCTCTCCTCAAGCTAATCCTCAATCATTTGTATTTATTATGAATACGAGATGTTATTATGCTCATATTTTAGTTATTATTTTACAATAAGAGTCTCTATTTTTGCATGTTAAGAGTCTAGTGTGGTTGAATCTCATCAGTTCTTGATTGTGGCTCATTCTGACATGGTATCAGAGTTATGACCTATTCTGACATGGTATAAGAGAAGGGTACGGTAAACAAACACCTTATTTTATTGTATTGTATTTTGAAATATTGAGTATTTAAGTTTGTATAATATAATCCTCTATTATATGAGGGTGTTCTTCTCCTGCATCCCTGGTTGATCTAGAGAATCAAAAAAGAATGAGGAATAAGGTCTTTGTGTAAGTGGTTGTGTAGGTCACTTATCAGCCGATGTGTTTCTACATTGTCTACTGCCTGAGGATTTTTGTGTTGTGTACATGTGCATAAGTTTTTTAATGGAGTGATAATCCATAGCTCAAACTACTAATCCATGACCTATCTTCACTATAGGCTGCTACTTTTATTGATATTCTAGGCTTACACTATTAATCCATGACCTGACTTCTAAGGACTCATTCTTTCTCACCTAGACTCTATTTTGGGTGTCATTTTTATAAAAATACATACTTTTTAGTGAACTTTCCTAATTTGGAGTTGATTTGACCTCATTTAATCAAATTTTTGTGAAAGAACATTTTTTTTCATGTGCTTTGTCAAAAGTATCCCATACCCCGCATTGTATTATGTGGATGCATTTTTAGTGGAGTTTAACATCCATATTTTTAGCACACATTGTCATTTGTGTCACTATTGCACATATTATTCTCATTTGTGGACACATTTTCGGTTGAGTCTAATGTCTATTTTCTAAGTGTGCATTTTCATTTGTGCCACTATTTTAAAATTAATCTCATTTGTGGATGCATTTTTATGGAGTATGAAGTCATTTTTTGGGAAGTATGATATTTTTCAAGTTCTACCAAAACTTACATAAATTACATATGATGTAAATATAAAGCATCAATTATATACACACTAAAAATTACAAATTGTATGCACACTAAAATATAAACTACCAAAACCCTTTGTAACCTTCGGGGGTTATTACTAATAGTTTTAGGGGGGTTGGGGGTTGTTTTATGCATTGCTTATCATTGCACTCTTTGGTGATCTTCTCTCATTTTTTGGGTTACTTGTGGTCATGTTGACTTACTCAATCTCTATTTGAGAGATATACTCAAATAACATTATGATGAAATATTCATCTCCATCAGTTCTTATTGATAGGACTAGTTATGCACCATGGTGTCTGTGCATAGAATATTTACTCATTGAACAAGGCCTTTCCCCAAGTTTATATGGATAGGTTCCTACTCCCACTAACCTAATTTAGTACAATTATTGGTTCAATTCATGTAACATCATTCTTGGTCATTTATTGATGTATGTTTCCATGGATCTACACCACCATTTAGAGCACACTAGTATCCTTGGACTGTTTGGAGAATTCTTCATTATCTTTTCAGAGAATACTCTTTAGAGATTATCATTACTACTATTATTTCTTGGGATCATACATTTCTATCTGACATTTTTCTTCTTTTTGTAAAGCCACCCCTTTAGGATGAGTTTCTACTAGAACTAAGATGTCTTTTTGCAAACTCCACTTTTGTTCATGTACATAATGTTGCTCGTCTTTTTAAGGAACCATCACAAATTTTTACTTTAGAAGATTATCTTGTATTCATTGATGTAAGTGCTCATATTATGTTATGTGGCACCTCCACATTTTTAGAGAGCGTCAACATTTCATCTTTTCTTATGGATCCTCATTATTTGGTATCGAGGGTTGTTGAGCCATGCTCTCCACTTCACATGGATATTATTTTAATGAATGTTCCACGTCTTTTTTCTGACATGGTATAGAGGGTTGTTGAGCCATGCTTTCCACTTCACATGGACATTATTTCAATGAATGTTCCATGTCCTTCTTCTGACATGGTATCGAGGGTTATTTATCCATGCTCTCCACTTCACATTGGTATTTTTTTCAATGAATATTACATGACCTTGTTCTGATAGGTCTACTTCAATCATATTACATTCAATTGTTGTGCATGGTTTTTTGAAACTTATGCCACCTTTTAGCATTTGAAGAATTTTAGATATATTCATACTATTGCCTTCATCTTCAATCTTATAATGGGTAGATTTCCAGTATAATAATGTTTTTCTTCCTCTAGCAAAAGAAAGAAATGTTATTTGATGCAGATGAACCTTCTTCAGTCCTCAATTAGAGGACCTCGTAATAGACATTGTTCATCTTCAATGGGGCTTTCTAGTTCTTTATTTTTCTCTCTCTCTTTATTTTTTTGGGGAGGCATAGACTTCTCTTCATTCTTTTGGAGTGATTTTATATGTACTTGGGTACCTAAACAAACCTCATTTTTGGGATCCAATTCTTCTACCCACTTAAGCTATGCTTAAGGGGGTGTTAGTGTACGTTTTTATTTCATTTTAGGGTTTTTTCTACAAATATATTTAGCTTGTTTAGGTGTAATAATGAGGTCACTTAAGGGTAATAATGAGGTCATAACTCAACTTTAAGTGGGTGAGGTCATCACTCCACTATGAGTAGGTACACACCCCACTATAAGTGAGTGCACACTCCACTATGAGTGGGCAAGGTCATCACTCCATTATTAGTGGGTACACACTCCACAGTGAGTGGGTGGGATCACCACTCCACTATGAACTAGTGCACATTCCATCTCTTAGTCCTATATATGTACCTCTCCTCAAGTTAATCATTGATCATTTTTATTGACTTTGAATAAAAGTTTTTATGTAGCTCATTTTTCATTCCTCTTTTGTAACAAGATTGTCTTTTCACATGTTGAGAGTCTAGTGTGTCTAAATCTCACTATTGCTTAATTGTGGCTTATTCTAATAGATTGTGGCTCATTCTGACATGGTATTAGAGCTATGGCCTATTTTGACAAAAAAATATTTGAAATCTTTGGATAAAAATCAAACAAACAATAAGCAGTGTTCTAAAAAATTATGGGTTCACCAGAATATTTAATATGTTATTTTGATTTAATAATGAAATGTAATAAGCACTAAATGATTGAAATATTAATTTAGATTAAAAATATACATAACTTAAATGTTAAATATAGTAAAATACATAAACTAAAATGAGCTATAAATAGTAATTTTTAATAGAATATGCAAACCTAGCTTAAATCTGACTTGTGTTGACTGTGTAAGTGGACCATTGATATAGAAATGACTAGGAGGATCTATGAATTACATCACCACTGAAAATAAAAATTTGTGATGTATTAAAATAGGGCCACACTAAGGTGGACAAGGGCACACTATGGCCTTGTCTATTGACTACAATCAGGTTTATGTTGATTGTGTGATTAATTTTTCTACCTGAATAAATATAGAGGTTTTTTTAATCTATTTTCATATGTCGATTTGATGCATGAAGTGCCTATAATAAAAACCCTAGTTCTTGCACATAAAACAAATAGAGATCAAATGAAAAAGGGGGAATTGGGAAAGGGGAATATCTAAAAAACTCTTAGAAAACTATGTGTAATCTAAGTGTTACCTACATAGCCCAAAATAGCCTCATGCCGATGTAGTTTCCCCTCTTAGAATGAGTGTATGAATTTTGATATTTGTTATATGGATGCAACTAGTAAATTGACTTGAATACTAGACAGTGAATGCCTTTAATCTGTAATAAAATAACTTCAAACTTAGCCTATAACTATTAGAATAAATCATAAAATGAATTGGATATATTAATACCCTTTTGTTCAATGTGTAGTAGAATTGCCAATTGATTGCTAAATAAAGCCTTGAGAGGTCTTGATGTGTGTATATATAGGAGTATTTAGAATAATTTTGTTCACTGACCTTGTTAAAAGCATGGGAGAGTTAATTTGAAATGTCTCAAATTTGAAAATTATTCATTAATGTAGGGGACAAGGACACACTAGTGGATAAGGTTGGGTTGTGGTCCTATCCGACCTAGTGTAGTCTTATCCCATAAGGCTATACACTATTACAATTTAGCTAACAAGAATATATAAATAGAATAAGGATGTCTGAATGATGTTTTCAGTGGTTCCAATATAATGAGTAAAATAGTGAAGGCTTTCTTAGAGATTGTAAGTTAACAAAATGATGAATAGGCCAAACAAGGTAAGGACGTCAAGTTTAAACATTGTAAATCATTTAATGATTAAATTTCAATACTTATAGAAACATGGTGGAAAAGGTCATAAAAGGTGGCTAAATTTCTTGTTAAGATGATGGGAAATGAATGTCAAAAGAAGGCAGGGGATGAGTAGGTAGGTGGAATTAGTTTGGCTAAAGAAGCTAGCAACTTCAGGGCCCTACATGGAAAAAGAGGGCCATATGTAGGTATTAGAAGAAAGAAAAAGGAAGGTTGAGGCAATCCAAAAGTGGTTAAGACAAGCCAAGCATTTCATGGCGATGTAGGAAAGATAACAACGATGATGGGTGTGGTGGTGGTGGAGGAGGAAACACCGATAATGAAACCATGGGTTAATAATGTGGCATTAGGGTTGTAAAGGTGGCATCAAAAATAATCTCAATGGTGGAGAGAATATGAGTGATTAAAAAATAATACTAGTAATCAATTATTACGGCTCAAAAATTATTTAACGTGGATAAAGGCAATAGTACCCTATAAAAATATATAGATTTCACATACCCCTTCATCTTTAAAAAATATGTGTTGCACTTATCGATCAATTATACCAAATTTATAAGTATTGTATGTAAGACTTTATTATTAATATATAATACACATACTATTTAAATGCACGTGTGTTGTGTTTTCTTACATACAATGATAAATAATTAGGGCAATATTTAGGGAAACATTGATGACATAGTCAAATGAAATTTGGGGGCCTCAAGAGTGGGGTGTTTGATCAAGGATTGCTTAGGATCATTAGTTTGGGCATCTTCTCTAAAATTGCTTGATGGGACCAGTAATGATGCTAAGGTGTACGCCTTAATGCTTGGTCTTGAGTTGATTTTTCAGTGTGAACTTGAGTGTGTGATCATTACAAGAGACTTAATGGTCACGAGTCATGCCCTCCAGAATCTTAGGTCAAGGATGTGGAGAATTGGGAACATTTTGGGGAGGACATGATGTTTGTTGACTTCTATTAGATCTTGGACCATGACACATTACTTTCAGGAGCAAATGCAAAAGTCAATTTCTAGGTAAATCATGAAGTCCCTAAGGGGAATATTTGGTGATAGACAATCGTGAGGAGATTCAGCATGGTCTAAATGGTGTGGGGAAGGGTGGTTTATAATGGAAGTCCCTTCCATCATCACCCTAACTCACCATTAACTATTATCTCCCCCTCATTATTTTCCTTTACCCTTCCATCATTAAGGGGCAATGCATGGATTTTGAGTTGAGATTCCATGATTTTTTGTAAATCATTACTTTTCATGGAATGTCTTGTCCTAAAGGGCATGTTAGGCTAAACACATGGATTAATTATTGGCTGGAGGGATATTTCTCATCACCTTTCTTGTGAGAAATGATCATTTTTAACAAAAGTGTCAGGAAGCCTTGTGAGTTTATTTTTTTCCTCCCCACAACTGTATCTTCGCCTAACATTTAGAGCTTTATGGAGAAGATGGGTTTGGCAGAGGAGCTTACAATAATGGAGCCACTATTTTTACTATATGCAGAGAAGAGGGAAATGACATTTTGAAGGGCCATTTCAGAGGGTAGGCTAAAATAGTTATTTAGGCTCTGAGTAGTTTAATTATTAGAGTTATGTGGAATGTTGTGGGTGTGAACTATGTGTAGATGAACATTTGAAGTTGCATCAACTCTGAGTTGACATATGCGTTCATTTGTAATTTTTTAAAGTTATTGGAAGACAGAGATTTGACATGTTAGGTGGTCAAGAAATTCGTAAGGCCCTGATTAAGAGATGACTTAGCTAAGGCCCTTGAAGTGGTTGAAGTGGAAAAGCCCAGATTACTTCCTCTATCCAACATTGAAAATAGGGGATTAATGTCTTTGAAGAGTTTCCAGGATTTGGAGGAAAGTTTGTTCACTTTGGTAGCCTACTGGGAAATTTGTAGAATTTTATTCACAATAGTGATTCTAAACAGAGGAAGGTCTTTCCACCTTTGAACCTGAAGGCTCTCAAAGCTCTTATGGTTTCTTTAAGCCCCACACTAGAATGTAACGTGGTAGAAAAGGTTGCAAAAGCGACTAAATTTATGGTTACAATGATGCGAAATGAGTGTAAAAAGGAGGCAGGGGATGAACATGTAGGTGAAACCAGTTTAGTTGAATAAGTTATCAGCGCCAAGGGTCTACATGGAAAAAGAGAGACCTGTGTAGGAAGTAGAAGAAGGAAACAACAAGGTCAATGCAATCTAGGAGAAGCTAAGGCCAACCAAACGCTTGGTGGCAACAGTGGGAAAAATGACAATGGTAATGGGTGCTCTGGTGGTAGGGGAGACATCAATAATGAAACCATGGGTTGCAGAGGTGGCATAAAAAATACTCTCAATGGTGGAGACAACACAAGTGGCCACAATTTGAAGATGGAGGACTGTGTTGATGTGGAGGTGTGGTATGATATTAAGGAGTGTGGGTTGCATTGAGTTCAACCTATCACTGTGCCTTCGTGTTTCAAAGATAGGAGGGTGGTTAAACAAGCTCAGGGTGTGGACGTTCCTAAATGTTTGTGGTTTCAGTGAAATAGTATCGATTTTGGTTAAGCCTTCTTTTTTTGTCATGGTATTAATTATGCTACATGTTATGTGTTTATATTTTTGGGTTGTAAGTATGTTCGAAAATAAGGTTTTGTTTTCTTTTTACAGTAAATTTTGGTATAGTTTTGGGGTTTGTTCCTCGCTTTTATGTATTTAGGTCACAGTTTGTTAAAAACATGGACCTCTTTTTTAAGATTAGTCTTGTTATGATTTTTTCCAATAAATCACGATTTTATTATATTCTTATTTATAATAAAAAGATAAAAAAGCCCACAACTCTCATTAATTTAAAAAATATAAAAATAATTATAATACTAATAATAATTAATTATTAATTATAACTAAAACAGATAAATACAATAGTACTCCATAAAGAGTATTCCATAAAAATATAGATTTCACATACTTTGTTGTTCTATTTAAATTTAAAAAACACTTAGTGATGGATGGTACCAAATTTAAAAGTATTGTACGTAAGATTTTTTATTTAATATCCAATGCACTTAGTATTTAAACGCATACAGTGTTGTTTTTCTTACGTACTATGAAAATAATTAGGGCAATATTTAAGGTAGCATTTGTTATTTAATTTTTATGTTGCATTGCCTTTTGAAACAAATAAACTTGGAAACATTTTAATTTATGATATTGCTTTTGCAATGGAAGTTGCAACGCGTAAATATAAATGAGTAGTTTTTTTATAGTTATGATTAACAAACATAATATAAATGACTTGAATAAATTAAGAGTCTTAAAATATCCCACTATGGTATTGATTTATTATGCTTACATGACTTAAAGTTATAAGTAAACTAGTATGGAATATTCTTAATTAGAAGAGTTAATATCTTCTTTTGTTACATTTTAAGTTATAAGTAGGCTTAATTTTGGGTGGGGAGTATGATATTTTTATTTGAATAAATTATAAATTAGTTATTTTAAGATTTTATGTATATATTTTATGAATAAAATATATATGTAATAAAATAAGTGTATATATATGATAATGATTAATATTTTTTATTGGAATTATGAATTGGAGAAGTAACTTTTATAGAAAGCGAAGTTATAAATTGGATCTGAGTTATAATGAGGGGCTTAATTCCTCAAAGACGATAATATCAACCAACACATCTATCGTATTTAAAAGACCTTAGTATTATCGAATAAACCCTATGATGTGTTATTGATTCTAATAGATATTGTGATGGAGGAAAGGGCTTTTACTTCCTTAGTAGACTTAAACAATTACTTTGTGTTGCTCTAGAATAACCTTATACAATTGCAATTTATATGAAATTTAAGATACCTTGTATGATCATAAGGGTTGTAATATTTCATTATTTTCTTCATATAGAATTCCATTAAGTTCATTTTTGGTTATAAAAGGTCACTCTGCATAGTCTGATATTGATTATCATAATTTAAATTTAATAAAACAAAAAAGTAATTCTTTTACTCTTAAAATAAATTAGGATGTCAAAATCCTAACCTTAGTAATTGAAATATAAATTAAAAAAAAATACTAAAATAAAGATGTTATTATATATAGATTTTCCAATTACAAATACATATATACATATAACACGATATTTCATCCTAAATAACATATTACATTCTTACATTTTATATCATATGTCATGTTTTAATTAAAAAATTAGATCTACAATAACTTAAACTTGATGCATTTGTTTCTTGAATTATAAGATACAAAAAAATTTACAAAAAATTCAACTTAACTAACATAATGTAATAATAAAAATGTAAATGAACATAATATAAAATAAATAATGAAGTTTGTAACTATTATATAATGATATAATAAATTTAACATTGTATAGCCTTATGGAATTTTATTCTCTAACATTTAAGCTAAAAAAATAAATGAAAACACACATGACATGTCTCAATACAAATGAATTTGATAATCAAACAAATATATGATCCCCATTTTAAAATGGGTATGTAGAACAACCTTCTACAATTGCAATTTATATGGAATTTAAGATATCTTGTACGATATCAGGGTTGTATTATTTCAGTATTTTTTTCATATAAAATTTCATGGTCATTTTTGGTTATGAAAGGTCACTCTGCATAGTCTGTTACTGATCATCATAATTTAAATTTAATAACACAAAAAAATCATTCTTTTACTTTTAAAATAAATTAAAATGTCACAATCCTAACTTTAGTAATTGAAATACAAATTTACAAAAAAATTACTAGAATAAAAATGCTATTATATATAGACTTTCCAATTATAAATAAATATATTCATATAACACGATATTTCATCCTAAATAACATATTACATTCCTACATGTTGTATCATATGCCATGTTCTAATTAAAAAAATAAATCTATACTAACTAAAACTTGATGCATTTGTTTCTTGAATTATAAGATACAAAAAATTTAACTTAACTAACATAATATAATAAAAATATAAAAGAACATATATACAATAAATAATGAAGTTTACAGCTACTAGATAATGATATAATAAATTTAACATTATAGAATTTTATTATTTAATATTTAAGTTAAGAAAAATAAACAAAAACAAACATGACATGTCTCAATACAAATGAACTTGATAATCAAACAAATTTATGGTCTCCATTTTAAAATGGGTATGTATAAATATGTAACCCATTTTTTATTTTTTATATATAATACATTTTTTTTTAAATATATTAAACATAAAATATTTGAATACAAAATTACGTCTCCATATATGCTAGAGATTGATTGATTCACTTTTACAATTATATGAGATAAATGCAAATCCATTGTCAACAATATCGAGGAAATTAAGAAATGAAAGCAAACTCTACTCTTCCTTAAACTTATAGGAAGGGAAAAAATATAATTATGACAATTTGAGTAAGAGAGTCCCATTATATCCATTAACAATACAAAGGGTTATAAATTTGTATTATTATTAAATTTAGCTTACTCCTCCTCTTTATAACTTATTTGAATTCTCTTGTTCAGAGTCTTGACCCTCTGAAATTCTTCCTCTTATCCATTCATACTTCTAACTCCCTTGTGTTCATCACACTCATAAAACCTACTCTAGGCTATAAACTTCAAACCCCAAAACACTTCAAACTCTCTTCTTTGCTTCTTGCCACATCTTTAAGGCCTATTTAGGTTTCTAGGATCACATCTCACTTGCTCAACTTGAATAGAACCCTCACTCTGTCATTAAACTCTTTTAAACAACTTTGCCCTCTTTTCCCTTATCCTTGTAGCCTTTTTTAAGGCTATTTTGTATTGTATAAATAGGTACGATACAATATTGAAAAACTAAACACATATTCTACCACCCTCTATCGTGTTTGACATTTCCATAAAGTTTCGAGATCCAATTCACCTTCTAATTATCTTTTCCAACCACTACACAGACCTAATTAGGTCTCTTTCCTCCTCAGCACACAGTCCACTGTATATGTATGAACAATGACTATACCACTCTAAAACCTCAAAAATATTCTTTCTACTTTTTGTTACTCCTCCAAGGTTCTATCACCTTAATCATGGCATTATAAATTATTTTCATATTATGGTAACCTCAATCCTCACACGTTTGCACATGTACATTGACTAACTTTTGTTGACAGAGCATTCACACACTATTATCCTAAACTCTTGTTCCTAATTTGTGATCAAATACGGTCACGTATATATAGAAGATAACTTACTCAAACTTCTTTACTCTTTAAGACTTTCTTGACACGTCAATATCTTATTAAATAGGATTGATCTCCCTTATCTCACAAAAATCATGAAGTCAACACTGACTCTTTATGACAATCCTACACTACACAGGCTTTAAAAAACTTACATAACAAAGTAATCATTCCAAAAGGAGTAAGGCTTTTCACGTGTCAATTGCAATTATAAAACAATGTCTATACAAAGCACAAATATATCACTTCAAACACTTAAACACTGCAACTTTATTAATGCTCTCCCGTCTTTTTCCTCTCTGTACCTCTATCCTTCTCACTTCTCTAACTGACTATCTTACTTCCTACTTGACTTCTCCTATGAGACTAACATATATTACTGATCCAAAACTCAGAAGTTCTAGTCTGACGAAGATTGCAATAGCACAGAAACAACACAATAACAATGAACTCTCTTGGAAGAGACGCCATATTACTTACAGCTCGCAATACAAATATCGGCTTATCTCTGAGAAGAGATGTCTTGCCAAAACATACGCTTATCTCTGAGAAGAGATGTCTTACCAAAACATACGCTTATCTCTGAGAAGAGATGTTTTGCCAAAACATACACTTATCTCTGAGAAGAGATGTCTTGCCAAAACATACGCTTATCTCTGAGAAGAGATGTCTGTCCTCCCCTTTTGGGTTACAATACATTTATACATATTCTTGAAGGCCACCTCAAGAGATTGCGTGGCTCGAGGAATTAATGGTGACGATTGAACAATACAATGCTTGAGGATATAATCACTCGCAGCATTAAAACAATACCATGCTCGAGGATATAATCGCTTGCAGCATTGAATTAATACAACGCTCGAGGATATGATCGCTCAAGGACCAAAATAGAATGAAAAAAATACAACAGTTGAGGTGCTGACTGCCACCTTAACTGCCACCGAGGACAAAACATAATGAAAACAATACAACAGTCAAGGAGTTGACTGCCACCGAATGGTTGCCTGGATTCGAATGGTTGCCTGGATCATTCCTCCCTCCTTGAAAATCAATGGTCTCCATTGCGTCAAGATTCCTCATCAAGTGGGGTAGCTGTGTCTTGATGTGATTCGCTGTGAGCCATTCACCTTGGTGGCTAAGCTGGCCTCTCCTGACCACTCGATACAGCAAAATAGAGCATCCTCTTGTTGTCTTCATCTAAGTATCCACAATCTGATCCTCTTCTACTAGAGCAAGACTCTATGGATCAAGCTCATTAATGTCTAGTTGTTCTGCCACAACTAAAGTGTCCAATAGAGGTGGGTGATATGGTTTGGTTATGACTTGCAGGCCCACACAAAAAGATTCGGCCTCTGCGATGGATTCCTATGGCTTAACCACCATGAAAACAAATTTCTTGGCTCTAAGTAGAGAGACAGATGTGGAAGGTGGTACTTCTGGTACCCTGTAGCGTCGTGTTCCAAGAGTGAGAGTGATTCATCTAGTTCTTGATTCGTATATACCATGTCGATCATACATGAATGGTTGACCAAAGAGTACATCACAAATATCTAGATTGATCACATCACATAAGACCTCATCTTGGAAAGGTTGTATTGCATATGAGAGAAGACATTGGTGGGTGACACGGAGGTCTCTCCCTGGGGTCAACCATCCAATACTGTATGGTTTTGGGTGAGGCTTCATGGACAAATTTAGGCTTTTCACAACATTAGTAGAGATTAAATTCTTTTGACTTCCACTATCAAGAATGAAATGCAGGGGCTTACCTTTTACCCATAACTTAGAGTGAAACAACCTTTCCTTATCATCTAGCATCTCGTCGTGTGTCTATGATGAAGCTACAATGGCTTCAGGATCAACGTCTATAATTTCTTCCTCAACCTCTTCGACTGCAGGGTCTGTATGAGGTAGAGCAGTAGATGTTGAGGATGGTGACTCAGAAAGCAGTGACTTGATAGCTTGACATTCTTCTTTGGAGTGAGTTCCAGATTTGTGATAACCACACCACTTCTTGGTCTTTCCTTCCTTTTACTTCCAATTTTGACCTTCTTTATCACTTTTCCATTTTGCAGACTGATTCTTTATATCCATTTTTCCATGCTTCTACTCAATCTTTACTGTGAACTTGTATGCCTCACCGATGGTTTCCAAATTGAAGAGCTCCATCTCCCCTCGGATGTACCATTGTAGTCCACCACGATATTTGAGAGTTTTATGTTTCTCACTATCTTCAATGCCCATTCTTGCAGACAAAGAATGAAAAGCGTCTGTGTAATCTTGCACATATTGGTCCTTGCCTTGGCAGAGTTGTTGCCACTGTATGTACAGATCATCATACGCGCCAAGGGGATAGTATTCTTCTTTTACTGCTTTCGTAAAATCATCCCAGGTGGGTTCCATCCTAAGGCCACTGATATCCAAATTGAACCTCTTTTTGTACACTTCCCACTAGTTTTTCACGGGCAATGATGATTTCAGAAGAGCAAAAGTGATCTTTTCTCCATCGGTGAACTTATTTACCGAGAAGTAAGACGACAGTTGGTCCAACCAATTTTCTACCGCATCAACATTGATTTTGCCTTCAAATGTGGGAATATCAAAATTTACTTGAACCTTGAAGGGTGTTGGGGCACTGAAAGGAAACTCCCTTGATGAGGAGCCTGGTTGTGTAGCCGTAGAGCCAGAATTTCCCATCGGAAGTGTTTGAAGAATTTGAGCAAATTGTTGGAGCATCTGCACTTGTTGCCACTGGAGGGCTTCATTCACCATTTCCTTGAAAGGATCGGATGTCTCGGTGTTGTCTGCCATTTGAGGTCATTTTGGGCGCATAGGGGGAGCATCTGGAAGCTCTGTCGCTTCCCACCCAAGTTTCCTGTATCCTGACCTCGTCCTTGGGAACATACACTTCTCAAGACAAATCGCTTTGATACCACTGATCCAAAACTCAGAAGTCCTGGTCTGACGAAGATTGCAATAGCATAGAAACAACATAATAACAATGAACTCTCTTGGAAGAGACATCGTATTACTTATGGCTCGCAATACAAATATCGGCTTATCTCTGAGAAGAGATGTCTTGCCAAAACATACGCTTATCTATGAGAAGAGATGTCTTGCCAAAACATACGCTTATCTTAGAGAAGAGATGTATGTCCTCCCCTTTCGGGTTACAATACATTTATACATATTCTTGAAGGCCACCTCAGGAGATTGCGTAGCTCGAGGAATTAATGGTGACAACTGAACAATACAATGCTTGAGGATATAATCGCTCGCAACATTAAAACAATACCATGCTCGAGGATATAATCACTCGCAGCATTGAATTAATACAATGCTTGAGGATATGATCGCTCGAGGACCAAAACAAAATGAAAATAATACAACAGTCAAGGCACTGACTACCACCTTAACTGCCACCAAGGACAAAACGTAATGAAAACAATACAACAATCGAGGAGTTGACTGCCACCTAACTGCCACCGAATGGTCACCTCGAATGGTTTCCTGGATTCGAATGGTTGCCTGGATCAATTACCATCCAAAAAGCTCATTACATACAGAAGGAACTACCTTCCTGGTAACTACCTTTGTTGGAAACTGTTGGTGACCTAGATTGCACCCTAACTGAGCAAAGGATTGTTCAAGTCCTCTACCCAAATCTAGTCCAACATGGGAATGACCCTAGGTTGTGGGTTACCTAATCTTGGGTTAGACATCTAAGATTTTTAATGAGGCTATCTCCTTTGATTTATCACTTAGCTCATTTTCACTAAAACCTACTAATTACTGGGGTGAAAAGGGAGAGAAAGATAACTAAAAGGGAAATCTAAGCTAATGTTGGTGATACACTTAAATTGATTGCTCATCGACTCTATTTGAACTTCTAAAAACACTAATGAGATAAGTAAAAAAATTGAATCTACAACTCCAAATGTCTATTATGCATCAATATTTCATGCAAAGGTTCACCAAGTGATCAAAACCTAAGGGAAGTGATGGAAAGGCTTGATTCAAGGCACTAACTAGTTAATGTATCCACTTGCTAGCTTCAATCAAATGATATTAAACATTAAACATAACCTACATAACAAGATGAACTAGTAGCTAGGTGAGATTAGGACTTGACAAGGGAGATATTTCTACCACGTATGCAAATCAAACTGACATTAACACACTATACCAGTATAATGAAATTTGAAACAATCATCTATTTATCTTAGGAGGTTACAAAGATCAATCTTAGCAGAGTCTAGTCATGCCCAAGAGAGGGATGATATTCAATAGCTCAAAGCTTGAATTTACAATAAAATGGGATGAGAAAGAAGAGACTGAATAGATAACCCTTAATAAATGTGACCCAACCACCTTTGATCAATTATCATTGATTTGAGAATGTTGAGTCATAATCCATCAAATAGGAACAAGTCATTAAGGACCTTGAAACACTAAATGCCCCATTATCTTCTTCAATCATGCTTGATGTTCTTCACGCAATTAAACAATTACTTGAGTTTGCTCATTGATGTTCTTTTTGACATTATTTATGCAGTCACCATTATTCCATTGCTTCTAAATTTTGAATATAGATCTATTATGGATGAAAACAAATCACCCTATTGGTTTTCATATAGTCATAATTATAAATGTAGATCAGTAGGCTAGGTTTTCTTGAATTTGAATGAGTCATAAAACCTATATCTAGAAACTCTTAAAAAGTTGTATAGAGCTTTAATGACATTAGACAGCTTTGTAGGGTCTACTCCTGGTAACTTACATCATGTTTGATCTTACATTTATGTATTCTACCTGCTCAGAGTGGAAAAATCCTTTGTCCAACATGTCTACCTTCGTGGCATCCCCTTGAAATATTTGCTATTGGTTTGACCTGAACCATATTTGACCTCCATTTGAAGTCTATTGGCTTCAACTTTCCATATTTACCATCGATCAACTTGCTTGCACACCATTGGATTTTTTTTTGTACATCATTGATCTTTCTTTACACGACTTGAATGTGTACCATTGATTTACCTGACAGTTGTCACGGTCATGACACTTGGCATCTTCTCACTTATTTTTAGGATTTGTTGAATTTTTGAATTTGAGCTCATTATTGATCTTAGGTACATGATCAAATGCACTTCATTAGATCTTCAGGACCCACTGACATCATTGATTTCTCGTTCATTGTTGATCTACTTTGGTATGATGGATCATATACCATTGATCAACTTGGACCTATTGGCTTTGTCAGTCATCATGCACTATTAGATCTTTGATGTGTGATTTAAAATACATAATTAGATTTTCAATAATATTTGAATTCAGATAACTATTTCATAAGGCCCAAATTTGGCATTCACGCACACGTCCCACTCTACAAGTTCAACTTTGAAGCTTTATATCTTGAGATAGAAAGCTCATCAAGATACAAAATTTACAGAGCATGATCTAGGCATGAATAACTTCATGTTCATTTAATCCTTTAGCTTTGAGAGGCCTCCTAAGTGAATTTATTAAATGCACAATCAAGCTGACCCATCCATTTCTGCATGACATCTTATTAATGGTATGGTTCATTTTAGGCTTGTAAAAGTCATTTGATCATTCACTCAAACATGAACTCTGCTCAGTTGATTTATCAAGGTAGAATATTTGTATATGAGCCAAAATCGCCAAAAAAAAAACTAACTAAACATAGTAGTTACATTTGAAATTATTGGTTTATGCCACCTTATTTATGATTTGTA
Organism: Torreya grandis; assembly: GCA_037957365.1. Lineage (NCBI taxonomy): Eukaryota > Viridiplantae > Streptophyta > Pinopsida > Cupressales > Taxaceae > Torreya > Torreya grandis. The sequence goes on along the minus strand of JARHVA010003264.1, from coordinate 893,192 downwards.
CGTAAATCATCTTTCTAGACTCACCTAAGACCTTACACAAACTTGTACTAACATGACTATTTCACATGTTTATTTTCTTTTTAGAAGAGAGTAAAACTTAAAGAAGGGTGAGATAAGAAGAATTTGGATGTAGTGTACTCTTTAATCTAGTCAATTGTAAATACTCCTCTTGGCTTGAGAGGATGACCTGCATATAAGAAAGCAACTAGAAAATGGTAGATTAGTAATATAGATGGGTCGATTGCCTAGCCTGTGCTAGATCTAAGAAACACTAAACTTCTTTGGAGGTTGTCAATCCACTCTTTATGATAATTAAGTTCTCATAAATGGAAATAGGTGCTTGTATGAAATGAAAGAAAGTACTAAAAATTAATGCAAGAGATGATTTTGAAGAGAAATGAAGATATTTTACTAGAATAGAAATAAATTGATAAAAAATAGTGTTAAAATGTTCAAATTTGATTCAAAAAAATAACTTAAACCTTTGTGATGCAGTAAAAACTTTAAAATTAGAATTTGGATAAATGTTGCTAGGTCAAAATTGCTTGTTGTTTTTTAGCAAAACAAAACACATAGTGATCGATGTCAATCATTACACAATTGGTGATGGTTAAAGAAACCATCACCGATTGAGGTATGACCAATGCCAGTCAGAGATGATCGGTGCCAATTCTTGTAAGTCCTGGTTTGGATAAAAATGGATGTTGGGTTGGTTGCAAGAAGGCCTATAAAGATTATTTTGGGTTGAGTGTTGGTCGTAAGAGTAAAGTGGATTCTCAAAAGTGTCAAACTTAGGAGTTGGATGGTCAAGTGATTGGTAATGGTCTGTGGGTGATTTGGTGGGAGGTAAAGTGCCTGGAGTTGCATGATTCTAACATAAAGATTGGAATGTTGGGAGATGAAATTGATACAAGTAATGAAATAATTGAAACTAACTATTGAACTTGATAAAAGTGCAAATACTTAGCTTTGGAGTTTATAAGCTTGAAATAATGTTAAGGTTGAGTGCAAGAAATGTGGGATCCTAGAGCAATGTGGGCAGAGTAATGGTACTCAAGCTCTGTGATGGGTTGCTAAAGCACTTGAATGTCTCTGGTCTAGTTTTTGGTTTGCCTAGGAGCTTTGATTCCCCTGAGAGCTTAATGTTCTTGCACAAAAGATAAATTTAACTTCCCCCAGGCAAGTCTTATGGGTGAAATTAAGTAACCATCATCGATCTTAGTCAACCGGTGCTGATCGAGGTATGACCGATGAAGGTCAAGGACAAAGTGGTCAAAATGGCTAAAATTAGCCATTTGTAATTATTTTTGGCAGTTAAGACACTAGGAAGTGGTACGAGGTTATTAAAGGTAGCATGAGGATGCATAAGGAAGAAGTCTAAGAGGTTACTTCATTAAATGCCTAGATAGGACTTAGTATTAAGGCTAGGTGTTAATCAATTAACCATGGGTTTGGGTGAGGAGCTGTAAATAGGCCTTTTTAATTAATTAACTTATCCAAAAGGGTGTGAATGGGTATGTTAAAGGATTTTAATAATTAATCATAACCCAAGGGGGCCAAGGGTGCTAGGGGGTGCTTTACGATGACTAGAACCATGTGGATTTCTAGTGTCTATAATAACAATCTTGATAACTACTCAAAATACCCCTAAACTTACTAAGCACAATTCAAATATTTGAAATGGGGTTTTGGCAGGAAACTCTCCCAAGCCAATAACACCCGACACTAAGCTACCTAAAGACTTATATCACCTTCTTAGGTCCTTATAGGACCTCTAACACCAATTTAGACTAGCATGGCAACAAAACACATTGATTACATTGAGTAGCTTGATGTTCCTGCATCATTTGGCCTTATCGACCAAATCGACATAAAAGGCCTTAATTGACCAAAGGCACAATATAGATAAACCCATATTTAATATTCTAAAAAGAAAGTAGTTTGCCAAAACTTTCAAATGGCCCATTTATAAGATTGAATTACATCACTGATGTGTGCCAATTTTACTTTTATTAACTAGGTTTATCAACATTTGAGGTTGGCAATTTGAATATATGAATGTGAATGTACCATTTTTGAACATTCTTATGATGTTTTTGGCTATCAATAATGTAGATTGTTATGAAGGCTTATAAGTGGCTTAGTTAATAAACATCATTGAGATGGGATGAAATTGAATGAAATGGATATGTATTGTATTGAATAGTTTGTATGAAGATAACAACCACAAACTTTTAAGAGAACATTGGGCAAAGCTAAATGACACTATGATTTCAAAAAAAACAAAAAAACATGCCTTTAAAAATTAGAAGCATGTCCCATTGTAAACTAGCTAATAGTCTTAAATGCCTAATTAAATGATCATTGAACCAACACCCAATACAAAAATATCCATGTATTACGCACATGTAATTGTTTGTTTATTTGATTTTAAGTGTAATACCATAATAAATTTTAAAATCCATATATAATACTATACAAAAAAAATTCTTTTATTCTTTTTTGAAAGGCTAATTAGTTTATAGTCTAACTTATACATCCCTATCACCAAGTGAGCTCATTTTCAATTAAAAATAATAATACTAAAATTCAATGCACATGAGTTTCAAGGTAGTTAAATCCACATTTTGTTGTGTTTAACCAATGTGACAATTTTTGGTTTATGAATTCTTCACTATATACTTTCAAGTTGGAAGAACTTTTCCCCTCTAATGTTAGGGGTTGGTTGGCTTCAGTAGCATTAGTCAAAATAGTGAGGAGACCTACAATAGACTTTATTGCATAGAATGTTCTCAACCAAACCTCTTTACTTGATCTAAGTAAAGCCTCGATATATTTACTCTACATGGAAACTTTCACTTCTAAATACATTGACATCTGAATATACAATTGGAAGAAATTTAGTGTTTAATACAGGGGTGTATATACAAGTTGCATCCCTATTGACAACTTGATTCCATGCTAACATGAATAAAGTGTCAGGATCGTGAACAAGATACAATTGATTAATTTTGTGCAAGCAACTAAACACAGAATTAAACCAGAAATATAAGTAACTAGAAATCAGAATCAACAAAGAATAAGAGATACAAGAAACAATGAAAACTTATATTAAACACTTCCAGAAGGAAATACAATTGAAGAAATCTCTCTTTCTTCCACACCTCTCAGATGTACAGATCTCTTTCCCTCAAGAGTTCTCTCTCACAATTACAAACACAATTCAGCTACTTGAATTGTCTACCCTTTTCTCATACATGTCTTGTACACAAGCTATGAAGATCTATCCCTATTATATAGAATTAGGGATCATAAGCTATGCATTCTCCACCATTAGATACACCTCCTAATCAAAGGTTCAAAACAGTCCTGCTAAAAATAGAAACACGGACTCAACACTAACAGTTAAACTTATCATGCAAACAATCTGTTCATCCCACAAAAATACACTTTTGGAACGCACAAGTGACCGACATCGGTCCCTGTCTGTCTACACATGACCGATGTCAACTGATCCATAATCGACGTCGACAGCATGTAGTCGATTCCTGATCGACGTCGATGACTGTGTAAATATATCAACCTTGCATTCGCTCATCTGGTGTAGCCTTTAGCTCCACAACTCAACAATCTCCCACTTGGAGATAAACAACTGCACCTGTACCTATACAACAACATCCTCTAGCTTGTTTCTCCATCTTCAAGCTCAATCTTGAAGACCAACAAAAGTTGAATGAAGATTCAACTTCTCCTTTGTTACCAGCTTTGTTAACATATCAGCAGGGTTCTTATCTGTATGGATCTTTTCCAGCTTCAACTCACCATCCTCCAATACCTATCTAATGAAGTGGTACCTAAGCTGTATATATTTTGTTCTTGAATGAAAGGCTAAATTCTTTGCCAAATGAATTGCACTTTGACTATCACTGTATAATCTGCAACTCTCTTACTCCTTTCCCAACTCTTTCATGAACCGTGTCATCCATATCATCTCCTTGCTAGCCTCTGTGACTGCAATATATTTTGCCTCTGTAGTAGACAAGGAAACAACCTTCTGCAACTTTGAAATCTAGCTAACCGCCGTTCCACCAACAGTGAAGACATATCCTGTGGTGCTTCTCCTGCCATCCAAGTCACTTGCCATATCCGCATCTACATACCCATGTAGAGAAGTGTTTGACCCTCCATAGCATAAATGCCTACTACTAGTCCCTCTCAGATATCTGAGAATCCACTGAACTACTTTCCAGTGTTCCTTTCCTAGATTGGCCATAAACTTACTGACAACTCCCACTGCTTGGGCAATATCAGGTCTGGTACATACCATTGCATACATCAAGCTCCCAACTGTGGAAGCATATGGAACTCTACTCATGTACTCTACCTCATCATGTGAATTAGGACACTTTTCTTTGCTCGACTTGAAGTGTCCAGCCATAGGTGTGCCTAGTGGTTTTGCATCTTGCATATTGAACCTCTCCAACACCTTGTTCACATAATTCTCTTGAGACAAAATCAAACTGTGATTTTTCCTGTCTCTCTTAATAGTCATGCCAAGGATTTTCTTTGCTGCTCTCAAATCCTTCATGGCAAATATGTGAGTTAATTTTACCTTAAGCTCAAAAATATACTGCATGTTTGAACCTGCAACAAACATATCATCTACATACAACAACAAGATAATATAATTACCATTATCCAATCTCTTAAAATAAACACAATGGTTAGATTGACATCTACGGAAGCCATGCTCTGTCATAAACCTGTCAAACCTCATATACCATTGTCTTGGAGCCTTCTTAAGACCATATAAGCTTTTCTTCAACCTGCACACAAGTTTCTCCTTACCTTTGACCTCAAAACCTTCTGACTGTTCCATATACATTTCTTCATCCAAATCTCCATGAAGAAACGATGTCTTAACATCAAGTTGCTCGAGATGCAAATCCTCAATAGCAACTAAAGACAATACAGTCCGAATAGAAGTCATTTTTACTATAAGAGAAAAAAATTCACCAAAATCAATACCTGGTTTCTGTGCAAATCCCTTTACTACCAACCTGGCCTTATGTCTCACTTGTCCATTCTCACCTTCCTTTAACCTGTAAACCCATATGTTTTTCAGTGCTTTCTTTTCAGCTGGCAACCCAACCAAATCCCACGTTTGGTTCTCTTTCAAGGAATCAATCTCCTCATTCATGCCAAGCTCCCACTATTTTTGGGTTTCTACCTGCATTGCTTCATCAAAACTCTCTGGTTCTCCACTATCAGTGAGCAATAAGTAGAATAATGAAGGGGAATAACGAATTGGAGGTTTACTTACCCTTTCTGACCTCCTCCTGGGCATTTGAGACTCATCCACAACTTGTTGTCTGCCCAAATTCTCTGTCAGTGACTGATCTCGGTCATCTCTAGGTCTGTACCTGATCGACGTCAATTCCAACCGATCGACGTCTGTTCCTTTCTGACCAATGTCAGTTCCTGTATGACCGATGTTAGTTTCTGCCTAACCGATGTCGGTGTCTGTGTTTTTCTGTTTATGATTATTTTTCTCTACGAGCTCATTTTGGATCATCACCTCGTCCAAATATCCATTACCCTGCTCAGAATCATTCAACCTCTTAAGCTGATCACTGTACATCACCTTCTCATTGAAAACAACATTATGGCTTCTAATAATTTTATTAGTTCCTAGATTCCATAATCAGAATTCAAAATCTCTAGAGCCATAACCAATAAAAGTGCACCTCATAGACTTAACATCCAGCTTCTTTCTATTTTCTTTATCAATGTGCACAAAAGCTTCAGAACCAAAAACTCTGAGAAATGAAAGATCTACCTTTTTACCTATCCAAGCCTCTTCTAGAATTCCACCATCCAGAGCAGTAGAGGGTCCTCTGTTAATCAGGTAAACCGCAGTGTCTACAGCTTCTGCCCAAAATTGTAAGGGCAAACCAACATGCAACCTCATACTCCATCCACACTCCAATATTATTTAGTTCATCCTTTCAGCAACTCCATTTTGCTGCGGTGTCCTTGGAACCATCCTTTCCCTACGTATTCCACTCATAGAACAGTACCTGTTGAGTTTATAGCTGCAATACTCACCACCATTGCAATACTCACCACCATTGTCAGATCTAAGGCACTTCAATCTCAAACCTGTTTCATTCTCAACCAAAGCTTTCCATTTCTTAAATGTGTCAAGAACATCAGATTTTTTTTTATGCAATAAACCCATACCTTTCTTGTAGCATCATCAATGAAAGAAACATAATACTGTGATCCTCCAATAGAAGCTACCTGAGCTGGTCCCCACACGTCTGTGTGAACAAGCTCCAACTTGTGCTTCTTCTTTGTTGACCTAGTTTTGAGAAATCTCACTCTCTTCTGTTTTCCAAAAATACAGTGCTCATAGAAATCTAGATCTATGCTTTTCAAATCTGAAAGCTTACCTTTTGACTTAAGAAATTTCATTCCCTTCTCACTCATGTGGCCAAGCCTACAATGCCACAACTTTGCATCTACATCTGAAGTAGATAGAACAGAAGGAGAATAATCAATAATACAATTACATAAATAGAGAGTACCTACTCTCTTACCTCTGGCTAATACAAGTGCACCCTTGGTAACCTTCCAAGATTCAGTTGTGAGAGTTATTGTGCAACCCTCATCCCCTAACTTTCCTGCAGAAATCAAAGTCCTCTTCAGGATGGGTACATGCATGACATCCCTCAACACCCATGTGTTGCCACTCTGCAATTTCAGCTACACTTTTCCTTTGCCAACAATTTTACAAGGCTCATCATCCCCTAAATAAACTATTCCAAAATCTCCCTGGACATAATCATTGAAATATTCTCTATTTGGGGTTGCATGGAAAGAGGCACCAGAATCTACAACCCAAGATTCTATTCTATTATCCAAAGAAAGTGCAAAAGCATCTTGTGCAACAATATCTGCAACTTTTGCTTCTTCATTACCTTTATGCTGATTTTCTTCTTTAACTTTCAACCAGCAATCTTTCTTTGCATGCCCTTTCTTTTCACAATTCCAGCAGGTTATTTTTCTTTCATTTCTAGATTTAGATCTACTTTTCATCTTTGACTTAGACCTTGATCTCCCTTGCTTGCCCTTTTCTCTTTGCCTTCCCCTGCTTTCAATACTTAAAGCATTACTTGATGTTTTTCCTGTGTTTTTCCTGTGAGTTTCTTCATTCAAGATTACACTAACAACATCATCTATTTTCAAGATATTTGTAGCAGATGCAGTATTACTAACTGCCATTACCAAACTATGCCAACTTTCAGGTAAAGAGCATAAAATTAAGAGAGCCTTAATTTCATCATCAAAAACTATTTTGACTGAATTTAACTGATTTACTATTGCATGAAAATCATTAAAATGACTAGATACAGATCCACCTTCCTACATTTGCAAATTAAATAATTGCTTCATAAGATATACCTTATTTGAAGCTGAGGGCTTTTCATATAAATTTTCCAAAGTATTCATTAACTCTATCATTGTCTTTGCTTGTGATAAGTTGGAAATCACAGAAGATCCCAGGCTCAACCTTATGGATCCTAGAGCCTTCCTATCAAGAACATTCTATTATTCATCTTGTATATTTGTGGGTTTGCTTGAAACCCCACCCAACGGTAACTACGGATCTTTCTGATACAGATAATCTTCTATCTGCATCCTCCATAATTAATAATTCTTGATGTTAAACTTCTCCATTCTTAGTTTACTTTCTTCTGCCATTGCTATACTCCCACTCAAACAGAAACCCCTGTGAGTGACTTGTAATCAACACACACTAAACAGATCTAAAACCACCTGTTAGTGAATCCAAGCTCTGATACCACTTGTTAGGATCGAGAACAAGATACAATTGATTACTTTTGTGCAAGCAACTAAACACAGAATTAAACCAGAAATATAAGTAACTAGAAATCAGAATCAACAAAGAATAAGAGATACAAGAAACAATGAAAACTTGTATTAAACTCTTTCAGAAGGAAATACAATTGAAGAAATCTCTCTTTCTTCCACACCTCTCAGATGTACAAATCTCTTTCCCTCAAGAGTTCTTTCTCACAATTACAAACACAATTCAGCTACTTGAATTGTCTACCCTTTTCTCATACATACATGTCTTGTACACAAGCTATGAAGATATATCCCTATTATATAGAATTAGGGATCATGAGCTATGCATTCTCCACCATTAGATACACCTCCTAATCAAAGGTTCAAAACAGTCCTGCCAAAAATAAAAACGCGGACTCAACACTAATAGTTAAACTTATCATGCAAACAATCTGTTCATCCCACGAAAATAGACTTCTGGAATGCACAGGTGACCGATGTCGGTCCCTGTCTGTCTGCACATGACCGACGTCAGCCGATCCATAACTGACGTCGGCAGCATGTAGTTGATTCCTGACCGACATCGGTGACTGTGTAAATACAACAACCTTGCATTCGCTCATCTGGTGTAGCTTTTAGCTCCACAACTCAACATAAAGATACTAGCTTGCTATAAATTAAAAATTATATAGAAAAATCAAACACCCAATTGATATAAGTGTATAGCATTCCATGAAGTTAAAAAAACTTGTAAAGATGTTGGTTTGACTTACGTTTAGGTTGCTGAAACAATACCAATGTTTGTAAAAGAAGACAACAAATGATTTAAATAATAAAATAATTTTTATATATCTAGTCAAATTAAACAACCATGTAATTATTATTCTTACATGCACAAATGAGAAAATAAATGAAGCAATCACAAAAAATTACAAAACTCCCTATTCAATTCTAATATTCAACCCATATAGATATTGCCATGTCCCCTTCTCGGAGTGGTGAAGTTGTTTGAGCCCTTTCACACTTGGGTTGATTTTGGCATTAATTTTCATGCACATGATGGTATGACCCACTTGGGAACCATTTGTGTTGCACTTAGTGGGTTTCACTATTGCATACTTTTGATAGTGGAATTCACTATTGCACACGTGTGTACATATTTGTAGTGGAGTTTATTATTGCAAGATTTTTGCTTTTGGACTTCACTATTACACCATATTCTCCACTAAACACTTGGGGCCTTCATGTTGGAAAGGTGATTCCTTATTAGAACACTTTTTCCATTGACCATGTGAACCCTTTATATAATGGAGTACTTTTTTGTGGTACGTCACCCTCTTGGTCCCCCCTCCTTGGATCCTTTTGTCATGGGTGTGCTTCATAACTCCCCTCAACAGTCTATTTATTCTCCTCTCTTATACTCTTTCATTCATTAATCTTTGTAATAAAAAACCCTCCTTTCCTTCATGTTGATTTCATATAGGGATTATAATTATGTTAACATAATGGGATTAAGTACCAATTTCAGGTTGGTTGTGGATTATTATCGGTTTTTGAATTTGAGAGGGACATTATATTAGTATTATTGTTGTACAATAACATTTGGAATTTATCTTTCAAGTAAGAGTTTGTTGTTTGTAATTATTATTCAATTAACATTATCTCTAATATTATTGTATGTGTAATTAGTTGATTGTCATAAAGAATGTAATTGGGTTTTCAATATTAAATGTTATGTGTGTTATTTAAGCATTTGAATAATATCCAATTTTGGCAAGGGAATCACAATAAATTCCAGGATTAATAAATTTACCTAAAAGGGGAAATTACAAACATAAACATGGAGGAAAAAAAGGTATTAAGGTCTTCAAACATGAGTATTGAAGGACAACTTATAAACATATGTATTTAATCAACTCCAAATTAGCCAATAACAACATTATGCATGAACCAGTGAAATTATCAAGAATACATTGTTTACAAGTTTTCATTCACCTACAATGCATAGGTAGAAGATAGATCAAATAATAAAATAAACACAAATAAATACAAAATACCTTTAATTGTCATCTACCTCAAACATATTAGACATTTGATGCAAACATAGGAAATTAACTAATGTATGTCACTTAATATGAACATTGTATTATGTATATTTTTGGTAGAATTTTTAAATGTAAAAAATCAAAATGTTTTTTTTCTAAAAATAATGTCAAAAATACAAAAAATTATATTAAATTCACTATTTTCACCCAATCAAAATCTATGAAAATCCCCCTTGTTAATGAGTCAAGCATTGTGGCTCAATTCAATAAAGGGAGGATCATTCAATGTGGATCCCTCCTCCCCTGAGTTTATTTCAATTGAACTTTGGTGGTGTAGCTAGAGGAATTTAGGGGCCTTGGGATCAAGGTGTTTAATTAAATATTGATTTGGATCTTTGATTGGGCAACTTATCAAAAATTAATCGATGATACCAACAATGACATTGAGGCATAAGCCTCAATGCATGGTCTTGAGTTGATTGTTCAATGTGGACTCGAGCATGTGATTATTGAAGGACAATCAACGGTCATGATTCATGCCTTCTAGAATCTTAGGTCAAGGATGTAGAGTATTAGGAACATTTTGGGGAGGGCATAACATTTATTGACTTATATTAGATATTGGACTGAAGCACATTGCTTTTGAGAAACAAATGCAAAAGAAGATTTCTTGGTGAATTAGGGTATTCCCGGGTGCAATATCTGGTGATAGATAATCGTGAGGAGACTTGGCATGGTTTGAATGGTGTGGGGAAGGGAAGATTATGATATGAATGCCTTCCAACATCACACTAACTCACCATTAACTACCCTCTCCCCCTCATTATTTTATTTTTGAAGAGAAAAATACGGTTTGATAAACTAAAACAAGAGAAGCAATGTTAATAGAATCTTTCAACTAAAAACACCAGAGAAATGAAATACATAATAATGTATGTGAGAAAACCCTTTCAGGTAAAAAAACCCAACTCAGAGACTTCCTTATTGTATTAACTCAACCATTTTCAATAAAATAAATGCACTCCTAAGTTCTCTAACTTATATTTCCCTCCATTGTATGTACAAGTATATACATGCACAACAATAAGAAAACCATGGACCAAAAACCATGGGCCAAAACCATGGATACCAAAACCATGGGCCTAAACTATAGGCCAAAACCATGGACCAAATATTAAATAATTAGTTAGTGGTCATCTCCATCTAAGCGCTTTAGCTAGTGGCCATCTCCATCAAAGCACTTTAGCCAAAGGAACTATAAAAAAATACATGGAAAATATACATCATATTCCAACAATCTCCCACTTGTCAACTGAATACTTTCCATAGGGGCCACATGGCCATACCTTCAACAACTAAGGATAGTTATTCCCATTGATTTTGTGCACCAAGAAAATTTCTCAATACTCATGGCCTTCATTAGTGAATCAAAAACATTTTTACATGTGCCCACTTTCTCTAGCAGTATCTTCTTTTCCGGCACCATTTCCCTTACAAAATGGTATTTCACATCAATGTGTTTTGTTCTAGAGTGACACTCAGGATTTTTTGCTAGACAAATTTCACTTTGAGAGTCACAATCTATTTTTACAGCCTTTTGAACAAACTCAATAGTGGAAATGAACCTTTGAATCTAAATTATTTCCTTGATTGCATGAGTAGTTGTCATGTACTCAACCTTTGTGGTGGATATCGTAAAACTACCCTGTCATTTGTTCATCCAACTTACAGCTCCACTAAACAAGCTGAACACATACTCACTGGTAGATCTTCGGTAATCAAGATCTCCAGTGTAAATTGAATCAATAAAACCATGTAATTCAATGTTTTGATTTCGTCAAGATTACCTTGATAGAATATTGCATAGTCACACATCTCGCATAGATACTTGAAGATTCTCTTCATTGTAAACCAATGTTCCTTTCCTAGATTTGACATAAATCTACTCACTACTCCAATTATATACATCAAGCTTCCAACAATGCTATCATATGTGACTTGAGACATGCCCTCTATTTCTTATCATGTCTTTGGATATTATTCAACAGATAATTTTTGACCAATCAGAAAATGAGTACTAATAGGCTTAATTTCTTGCATCTTAAATGTTTGCAGTATCATCTCAACATATTTCCTTTGATTTAACCGTAGTTTCTTATTTGGTCAATATCTTTCAATTTCCATGCCCAAAATATATTTTATAGCACCAAAATCCTTCATATCAAATTGAGATGATAATTGAGACTCAACTTGGCTAATCATTTCCTTGTTATTACCATTTAACAACATGTCTTCTACATACAATACCATGATAATAAAAATTTCTCCTCTATGTTTAAAGTAAATAGAGGGATCAACGTTGCTTCTTCCAATCCCATGTCCCAACACATACTTGTCAAATTTTTGGTTCCAATTTATGAGTGATTGCTTCAAACTGTAGAAAGAGTTTTATAGCCTGCACACCAAATCCTCCTTTCCCTTATTCTCAAAGCTTTATGGTTGCATCTTGTAGATTTCCTCCTCAAACTCACCATGTATAAAAGTTGTCTTTACTTCCATATGTTCTATTTATAGATTAAAATCAATAATGATAGCTACGAGAGATCAAATTGAATGTAATTTAGCAATAGGAGAAAAAATCTCATTAAAATCAATTCCCTCTACCTGAGAGAATCACTTTGATACCAAACGAGCTTTATACTTCTCCATTTTCCCATTTGCATTATACTTCTTCTTAAATACCCATTTGTAGCCAATAGGTTTTCTTCTAGGATTAGTTTTACTAAGTCTCATGTCTAATTTTTATCTAAGGACACCATTTCTTCCTCTATAGCCTTCTTCTAAGACTTAGTTTAATTTGAGGTTAAAGCCTCATTTACAGTCTTGGGGTTTTCATTAGCGATAGACAAAACTGATAAAATAAATGTATAATGATAAACAAGATGACTATATTTATTAGGTTCTCTTCTTACCTGATTTGATCTTCTCAAAACCAAAGTTTCTAGTTATGCATCTTCTAGTTCCTCCTCCTCAGCTTCTTTTGGATATCTATCTGAAACTTCTTACAACTCCTATCCTGATTCATCATCTGTAGTTGCTTCAAGTTTAAATACTTGTTCTCCCTCTACTGCTTCAAATTGAATCTTTTAAAGTTCATAATTTGGTTGTCCTTCCTATTTTGAAACCCCTTTAACCTATCTAAAGATAACATTATAATTGTACACAGTCTTTTTTATTTCAGGATTCCATAGTTTATATCCCTTTACACCATCACCATATCTAATAAAGATACACTTCACTAATTTGTTGTTCAACTTAGTCATTTTTTCCTTTGGAATATACATATAAGCTTCACAACCAAAAAATCTAAGATGTTTGAGAGAGGGTTTCTTACTATTCCATACTTCATGCAGAGTTTTATCAACCAGGACTGATGTGGGTGATCTATAGCAAGCAGACATGACTCCTTTTACCCGACACGTTCTTTCTAAACTTACACCACTGAGCATGCTTCTCACCTTTTCCATAAAATTTATATTCATTATTTCTACAACTCCATTTTGTTATGGTGATTATGGAGTTGTATTTTGCATTTCTATTCCATAGTCCTTGCAGAAACTTAAAAGTATTGGAGCAACATTATCCACCATTGTCACTCCTTAAGACCTTAATCTTCTTCTCTGTCTAGTTTTCAACAAGAGCCTTAAACTCCTTAAACTCGTTTAAGACCTTAGATTTAGACTTGATATGATAAACCCAAGTTTTTAGTTAGTAGTCATCTATAAAAGAAACATAATACAGAGATTTTCCTAGTGATGGAACCTTCGCAAGTCCAAGCACATCACTATGCACCAAATGCAAAATGCTTTTTGATATTGTAGCACAATTGGAAAATTTCACTCTAGTTTATTTAGAAAACACACAATGTTTAAAAAAATCAAAGTCTAATAAGAAATGAGAAATTCCTTCAGCCATAATTTTTGATTTTAATGTTCAAAGGCCTTTCTTGCTGATGTGTCTCATCCTTTGATGCCATAACATTGTCTTCTCTATAAGAGATGTAGGGGCATCCCATGATGACCCCAATTTTGGTCCATTTTTGTTCATAGCTTGGTCTATAGATGTTTCATAGTTGATATAGGTTAGTTGAAGTCCATAGGAGTCTAGTTGGTCTAAAGAGGTATAAAATTTGAATTACTCATTTTCCTGCCAAAATCTCTTTCTTGAGAAATTTGAATTTTGTAATGCCATATATAAAGAATTTTGTGTATTTTGGAAGGAGGCAGATTTATTACACATGTCAAAGGGGCTTAGACCCTATAGAAGGTTCACAACATGATCATAAGTCTAAAGTCAGGTTACTAGATATGATGTATTAGGTGAAAATCAAAACATGTAATGAAATCAAGAAACCTCCACGTTATAAGAGGATCAAGATTCAGTTATCCCTCATAGGTGAGTCAGTTAGGTTTGATTAGATAGTGTTTCCATTCAAGTATAGATGTAGAGAGAAGCATGGACAAGTGGTATGCAGAAAGGAGGGGAAGTTTGATGATGTAACCCTTGTTGTTTTGAATGAAAAAAAGAAAAGAGACCCTATTTTTAGGTTTGTTGTTGCATTATATATGTTTGAATAGTGAAGGAGAGATAATGATCTTTGTTTCTAAGTGTGGATAGTGAATTGATGATAATGTATATTGGAGTAATAAACTTTGAATACATAAATGGTGAAAAGTAATCCTATGTTCTAAGAAACCAAGATACAGGCTTCAAAATTTGAGTTGTGAGTTTTTGTTATAAACAATGTTTTAATGGTTGCTGATCAAATGAACTCGATAAAATGTTGAATGTTTCTTAAGTGAATAATGAATATGATTTGTGGATATATTTGCTTGACATAATAAACAAGTTCACTAGTGATTAGATAAATGCAGGTATAGACCCTGTTGATTAAGTATTTTTAAGACTGGTTATTGAGTGAAGTTGGTAAATGGTTCATAAGGTATATTATGGTTGTTTAGATATTATTATAGATTTTATGTTTGAAGAGACAATGAGAAGTTGTGAGAATCATTATATGCATAAAGAGAAAGATCAGAATTACTGTTGGAAGAGTGTAGAACTAGAACATAACCTTGTTTCCTGAAGTGCATGTTGAACAATTGAACTGTGCAATGGATCTGTGAAAAGAAAATATCAAGGAATTGATCTAAAAGTGTTATAGAACATTGGGTAAGTGAATTTAAATTCATTATATGTTATTTGAATCATTGATTATTCATGAATAAGGTAGAAATCTGGTAAACCCTATCTCAGACCTGTAGAATGTTATTTTAACACACAATCAAGTGTAAATGTGCTATAAAAGGTTAACAATGGATTAGTAAAGTGAAACCATTGCTTGAACTAGTTGAGGAATGTCTAGACATACCCTATAAGTTTATTTTGAGGCTTTGAAACTTTGTATAAAGTTAGTAATATATTTTTGTATAGTCTTGACTGAGACAGTTTCCTCCAAAACCTTAGATTAGGGCTATGTGTATATCTTATGATTCTATTGTCCAAAATTCATTTAACTTGGTGGAAAGATGTGTCTTGACATGGGAGAGGATATTTTGAGGTTACCATATTTTTCCTATACATTTATGTACCTTTCAAGGGGACTGTTGGTGAATAAGCCCCAAATAGGCCTAATAGGCCTAAATAGAAGTATAAATTGGGTTTGAAAGGTGATCAAAATAAAGAGTTGGGGCTTGAAATTTCAAGGATAGATAGTTATTGATTAAGGGTATCTGAATCAACATTTATTTTTTAAATTGAGAAAATTACAATTCCATACAAATGGAAAGTTGCTCAAAACAAGGCTAGTAGGACTATGTACAAAAGGCAAAATTGTGTAAGGGAGTGAGTAAAGCTTGGAAAGTGTTGGGAGAATTGGATGTTGTCAAAATGGGATTAATGAAACCTATATAAGGATAATCAAGGTCAAAGAAACCATAAGGTAATAAATGAACTTCAGTTCTTGTATGAGGAATGTATTAGAAATCCATAACAAGAAGTGCATTATGAGTAAATGTGTAGAGTGAGAGTGTTTGGTATTTTCTCTACATCATGTAAAACCCTGATCTGAAGTATTATTCACACCATGAACCATAGAGCTATAACATTTAACACTTATAGTGCTTGCCTCAAGCTTGAATAATATTCCTGTACAGACTCCTCTTGTCAGTACCATTGCTCCATGAACCATCTTACAATTATCTTTATTAAATACTTCCTGTACACCTACATCATTCATCTTACTCATAGACATTTGGTTTCTAGTCAAACCTAGAAATTGCAGGACACTAGGGAGGGTTTTAACCCTTCCATATTTAAACCTCAACTTGACTCTCCCTCTACCTACGATAGGTCAAATTATCTCCTAAGAAGATATCACCTCCATTGATCTTTTTATATTCATATAACTACTCTTTTTGAGGATTCATATGAAAAGAGGCACCTAAGTCAATTAACTATGCATCATCACGTACATGCAAGCTTGTAGTTGTCAAGAGTACATCACCTGAGTCTTCATTAGAGGATTTTGCATATGTAGACTAGGAAGTTTTCGTAGACTTACCCTTTTTGACCTTTTTAGATTCGTAATCTTTATTGAAATGCCCTATTTTACCACAGTTCCAATGTTTTCGCTTATCATTTTTTTGGTAGTCTTAGATTTACCTTTAAACTTTGATTATCTTGAATTTTTGTTCGTTCTTTCTTGGGATCAAACTTTTTCAAATAAGGAATCCTTTGTTTGATAATCCTTAGAGGATTTTTGCCTCATTTCTTATGATAATAGAGACACTGCTACATACTCAACCTCTAATGTTGATGTAGTACTAGTAAGTCATAACTAGATTATCCCAAGAGTTAGGTAGAGAACATAACAAATTAATACACCTTTCTTCTTTATCCATTTTAATTTCAACATAAAGTAATTGACTTACCACAGTATTGAAGGCATTCAAATGTTTAGCGACAGAGTCGCCGTCATTCATTTTCAATGAATATAACTTCTTTTGGAGAAACAACATGTTCACTAGAGATTTTGTCTGATACAAAGTCCCCAATTTCTCCCATAAGTCTTTAAAAGTTTTCACCATTGAGACATTCGATAGTATTGAATTTGACAGACATAATTTTATCGAACTCTTTGCCTTTCTATTGATCTTTTTTCAATCTTCTAACTTTATATCTGTAGGTTGCGCTCCTAATACAATAACTCACTAATCTTTGTCTACAAGAAGATCTTCCATAGCTCAAAATGATGACCGTTGAATTTTTCAATCTCCATCCTTGTGCTTTCTATCATTCTCCTTTTCTCAAAAAATTCTCACACATAAAAATCGCACTCAAAACAATGGTTTAACACAGGTTAAATAAAACCTAACTCTTCACACAAAGAAAAATATGATTTGATAAATTGAAACAAGATAAGCAATGGTAATATAATCTTTTAAGTAAACACACAAGATAAATGAAATATATAATAATGTACCTGGAAAAACCATTTCAGGTAAAAAACCTAGCTCAAAGACTTCCTTATTATATTAGCTCAACCATTTTTCAATATAATAAATACACTCCCAAGTTCTCTAACTTATATTTTCCTACATTGTATGTGCAAGTATATATAGGCATAACAATAAGAAAACCATAGACCAAAAACTATGGGCCAAACCCATGGACTAAATATTATATAATTAACAAGTGGCCATCTCCATCAAAACACTTTAGTTAGTGGCCACCTCCATCAAAGCACTTTAACTAGTGGCCATCTCCATCAAAATACTTTAGTTAATGGCCATCTCCATCAAAGCACTCTGGCTAATGCCCATCTCCATCAAAGCACTTTAGCTAGTGGCCATCTCCATCAAGACACTTTAGTTAATGGTCATCTCCATCAAAGCACTCTAGCTAATGGAATTTTAAATAAATATGTGGAAAATATACAACATTTTCCAACAACATTGCCCTTCCATCATTAGGGGCAATTCATGGATTTTGAGTTGATTTTGCATGGATTTTTTGGAAATCATTGATTTGCATGGAATGTCTTGTCATAGGGGGCGTGTTACGTAGGTCGTGTGGATTAATTATTGGTTAGGAGGATATTTCCCATCACCTTTCTTGTGAGTTGTGTTCGTTTTTTGTTTTTGAAAACAAAAGTGTCTAGAAAATAATTTATTTTGTATTCCCCATGATTGTATCTTGGCCCAACATTTAGAGCTTTGTGGAGAATATGGGTTTAGTAGATGAGCTCACAATAATGGGGCCTTTATTTTTATTGTATGTGGAAAAGAGGGAAATGGCATTTTAAAACATTGTTTAAGAGGGCAAATTAAAAAAAGTTATTTGGGATGCAATAGGGCTAAATAACATATCTATTTGGAATGTTGTGGGCATGGACTACACACCGATGAACATTCAAATCCACATCAACTTTGAGCCAACACTTGTGTTTGTTAGCAATTTGTTGAAGTCGTTGAAGGATAAAGATTTGACCCATTGGGTGGTTGAGAATTTCATAAGGCGTTGTTTTAGAGATAGCTTGGCTAAGGCCCTTGAAGTGGTCAAAGTGGAAAAGGCCATATTACTTCCTCTCTCTGACATTTAAAAAATGGGATTAGTTTCTTTGAAGACCTTACAAGATTTGGATTAAAGGTTCTTCAGTTTGGTAGCCTACATGGAAAGTTTGTAGGATTTTATTCGCAATGGCAATTCTCAACAAGGGAAGGTTTATCCACCTTTGTACTTAGAGGCTCTCAAAGCTCCTCTGGTTTCTTCGAGCACCATGTTAAAAGAAAACATGGTGGAAAGGTTATGTAGGTGGCTAAAGTTCTAGTTAGGATGACAAGAAACAAGACTTAAAAGAACACAAAGGATGAGTAGGTAGGTGGAGTTAGTTTAGCCGAAGAAGCTAATAACTCTAGGGATCTGCAGGGAAAACAAGGAGCTTGTGTAAGAAGTAAAAGAAGGACAAAACAAGGTTGAGGTAGTCTAGGGGTAGCTAAGGTAAGCCAAAGTTTGGTGTCAACAGTGAAAAAGATGGTAGTGGTGATGGGCATGTTAGAGGTAGAGGAGGAGACATTGATAGTGAAACCATGGGTTGTAGAGGTGGCATTGGAAATGATCTTAATGGCCACCATCTAAAGATGGAGGATTTTTTTTATGTCGAGGCATGGTCTGATCTTGAGGAGTGTGGGTTGCATTGAGCTCAATTTGTTGTTGTGCCTTCAAGTTTTGAAGACGGGGGGTGGTGAAATGAGTTCAAGTTTTGGACATCCTTGAATGTTTGTGGTTTTAGTGAGTTAGAATGGATTTTGGTTAAGCTCTCTTTTCATGTCATGTAAATTTTTGTTCCCCTTAAGTGATAGATGTTGTGTTGGTCTTAGGGTTTGTGCCTTGTTTTTGTGTATTTGTGTCATAGTTTTTCAAAAGCACGAGCCTCTTTTTTTTGGGGAAACAATCATATATTTGATAAATTATTATTATTTTTTATTTGATAGGGTAAATAACACCTTTGATTGGGGTGTTGACTAGTCTGAGCACAAACGGAGGCCCAAATCTCCCAATCACCATCACAAAACATCAAAGACAACAACATCACCAACTAACCACACAAATAAGAACGACAAGACATAATAGCCAACAACATCGTCAACCACTCAAATTGTCCAAACACCACCACAAAATGCCAAAAACCAACAAGATGAGATTTTCACTGGAGCGATAACCAGGATAGAGAGGGGTTTTAACAGATCACCACAATTGAAAACCAAACAAGGCTCAAACCCATCGGGCAGGCAACACAATAGAGGTTTTGGACAAATCCCAAAACCCAGCTAGCTGAGAAACTCAAACCCAGATCCACGTGAGATAAGCTCCCTTAAAGATGAACAATCCAAACAAGAGCAAAACAAGGTTTTTAAATTAGATCCCGAAATAGGGTGGTCTTCTTGAAGAAGATCCTCTACACAGTTGGTCTTTGGCAAAGCAAAAACCCTAAGGGTTAAACCTAGATCCCTGAGACTTGGAATCATAATAGGGCAAAACCTGCAAAGCACGACATGCCAATCGACCATAAACTTCTATGGTGGATTCCTCTAACATCCAACTAGGGATTACAAGCTTTTGTAACACAGTCAACAGAACAATCAACCCTGTATCTATTGCGATCCATAACCTTCAAGACCGCATAAGACAAAACAAGGGCGTGAAGTTATTTTAATAGGGCATAGGGCCTTCACAAATATCTAAGGTCAACGCCCATGTACGAAACAAGCCAATCCACCTTGCCACATGCGGGAAAAGCTAAACAAGGCTTGAGCAAGGCACTGCTTAAGGGCAGTATGAGAAGCCAACAAGAAACCTTTGAATAGGGACAAAGATACACTTGCATAGACACCTGAAACATAATAAGCCTCCATGGGATGAAGTCAAAGGCTTTGACCACCAATGTTGAGCCATAACTGTAAGTACCCAACCCCAAACCCCAACATCGCAACGAGACAACCACATCTAAAGCTAACTAATCAGATCACGACCCAGATCATCATCTCCTCCTTTTTGAGGCTTAGCAAAATCTCACCCTTACCTCAAATTTAAATTTCCCCCACCGATCCTCTCCACCATATTGCTGTCCATTCATTTATTGAATCTCCCTATTTATAATAATTGAAAAACCCAACAACCTTCATTTATTTTTAGAAAAAATATAAAATACTAAAAATAATTTTAAAAATTAAAATAACACTAATAATTGAATAAATGCAATTGTACTTTATAAAAATATAAGATCTCACATACCCTACCGTACTTAAAAAGATAGTTATTACACCTCGGTGGATTATAACAAATTTATAAGTAATGTACTTGTGATTTTTTAATTAATATCCAATGCACGTACTATTTAAATGCACATGACTTTGGTTTTTTTTTACATAGAATAATAAATGCTCAGGGCAATATGATAAATGATTAGGGCAACATGTAGGGCAGCAATTGTTAGTTAATTTTAATGTTGTCGGAGGGCCTTTTAAATCTACAAAATTTATAATTTTGTTTTTGAAAATTAGAAAAAGTTACACGTCAAAAGGTTTTGATAAAATAAAGTTAAAAGTTTGAAATATATTAAAATAAAAAAATTGCTTTATTTATAAATAATATATATTTTTATAAAATATTCTTTAAATAAATTTTAAATTTTTTTAAATATTTAATTATAATTTTTTTAAAAATTTTCTCAACAATATTCGCTAATTTTTTTTTTTATAAAACAATTTTCTATAAAATATATATCGGAGTGGGCCCTACCAACTAGTGACTTCACTATTTATTAACCCCAAGACATAAAAGACACAAATTTCTTGCCATTGAAATGACTACTCAGAGAGCTTAGCTAGTACTTCACTTTAAAAAAAATTATTCATAGAAGAATTTTCTGGGCAAAGATTGTTGCAGCCATCTTATTGCTTCTTTTTTGCTTTGAATGCAGGATTTTTTTCCCAAAGTTTCATTCTACAATGAAACTGGTATGGATTTGTTGGGATCTGGTGGTTGGATGATGTATATACATGTTTTTATTTTTTTCGAGTATATACATTTCCTTTTCACATAATATCAGGGATATATTTTTTTTGCTTTTGAAGGAAAATCTTGTGGGGTATGAGGATAGTGATTCTGATGAAGAAGATTTTGTAAAGAAAGATACCATTCAAATTCACGACGTATTGCCATTAAGACAAGTGGCTCCAGAAAAAAATGAAGACTCTGCTTCCACTATTATGTGGGAAGATGTTTCCTCATATGAACCTCAGGTTAAAATTATAACTACTCTTTTTTATCTCGTTTGTACTGTAAAATGCAATGCAGCTTGTTTTTGTCTTAAATAATGGAAGCATGGGGATATTTGGCGAGAATGCAAAATTGAGGAATATGGTTTACTGGTAATGTGGGTTCATTTTCGTTATAGTCACCCAGGATCCATTCTCCAGTTTCAATGCATGGACAAACTTTGCGAATGCAGTAAAATGTGAGATGACTTAAGGAGGGAGGATGAGGGTTTCTTAAATTTAAAGAGAAAATGAGCAGGCAAGAAAAGTTAAGCTTTAGCTTTCATATCCAGAGAATTAACCTCTTGTTTCCATGGCGGCGACCTGTGGACATTTTCTTTTAAGGTGCCGTGGAAAAAAATAAGAATATTTGGCTAGTAAAATGGGCCAGAACCTTTTAACATTTACTTTCCAGGTGCTGGGAAAAAATTAAGAATATTTTACTAGTAAAATGGGCCAGAACCTTTTAACATTGACCTTCGAGGTGCTGCTTAGAAAATTTAAGGACATTTTGCAAGTAAAATGGTTCCTTGGTGGATTAAAATTTTCTGCTCTACAAGAATATTCATGAAATCTACCCTAAAGAAAAAGGCTAAACTTTAGCTTGAACTTAAATGTGTAGAAAAATAACTTAGCGCTTCCATGGAGGGGACTCCAGGAACATCTTGCAAGTAAAATTGCCCCATGGAACATCAAATTTTCTGTTCCGCCATATAAATTGTTAGAATATTTCATGAAATCTGCCATAAAGAAAAGGGTTGAATTTTAGAAAAAGTTTTAATGTGTGGACAATTAACTCATTGGTTCCATGGAGGGGACAGTAGGAACATTTGCATGTAAATTGCCCCCATAGTACACTGAATTTTCTGTTCTGCTGCATTATTCGGAGCCACCGTGAAAAAATGTCATCAAGAAAATTAATGAAAGATTTAAACTTTATGAAGTTGTCATTTTGCAATAAAATTTGCAAATTTATAAAAATTAGATGCTGCAAAGGGTTGCATGGAAGTGGCCACTGGTCCTATTTTTACTGTGCAGGTTGACACCCTAAATAGTCCTTGGTAAGTGATGCTGAAAAAAATTAAAAATATTTTGCTAGTAATACGGGCCAGAGCCTTTTAACATTTATTTTCGAGGTGGTGCTGAGAAATTTAAGAACATTTTGCAAATAAAATGGTTCCTTGGTGTAGTCAAGTTTTCTGCCCTACTAGAATGTTCATGAAATCTACCCTAAAGAAAAGAGGGGTAAACTTAAGCCTTGTTGGGTGAATATTTTGTCGGCCAGCTAACTGGTGACCAAAATAGTTCTTATCACCACAGCATAGGGAGATTGGTCGTCCAGGTGTGCAGCTTTACTATATCAATCGGAGACAAATCTCTACTCTCATCAAGGGGAAGTTCCATATTAAATATGCGGAGGCTATATACTATATATATAAGCAAAAAGTAAGACATAGAGGTAGGGTATCACCATCTATCTCTCTTCTTTCAGAGATGATGCTCACAAACAAAGGAAAAAATCCTGGTGGAAACACTGAAGGCACTTCTCTTCTTTCAGAAGTGTTCTTGCAGGAAACAACAGAAGTTTCTTTCAGGTAGTAAAAGTAACTGATGGCAAAAGGGCGCAATAATCAGCAGAATGAAACAGAACACAAAGTTTCCACCTCAACTGCCCAAAGAGTATATCACATGATAATGGGGGCACAAAGTCATTCCAGAATCTTCAACACAGAAAGAAAAGAAAAACAGACTGAAAGCAAATGTGAAAGCACAAAGTCTTCCTCATAGTTGATTTTAGGACACTTTACTAATTACTTTCGCTGGTTCTGCCTGTCAAATTAAATAAATAAGAATGCTTATAGGAAACAGACATAAGAACAATTTCCTAAAGTAGCACAAGCCAAAACAACACAAAGTTTGCAAACAACTTGCTTTCTCATTCAGATAAAATAAAATGAAATTACAATCTGAGCTCAAAGTCTCAGTTTTCTTCTTTCAAAATGGGCAGAGTTTCGCTCCTGTAAAATGAAAAGTCTCCGTTACAAATGAGAGATATTACAATTTTATAGCAACTACGCAAGGATTGGCGCTTTTTTCGATGGGACGGCCCATGTGCGTTCCGAGCATTGGGAAGAGGAAGCCGCTTGATAGATAATGCTATGTTGGCTCCTGTTTTGACTTTAGGGGTTTAGAACATAGGCCGCGCCGTTTGTCTGCAAACAAGACCGCTCCTTTCAAGGCATTCACGCGGCTTGTCTGTTCATCAATGCAAAGTGAAGAAAAACGGGTCGCGCTGTTCACTGTTCGCGCCTCTTGATGACCAATTCGCAGACACTGTGTCAACCGCTGGAGTAACTCCTTGAGTCGACACCTTCCTTCTCCACTTGGACTGTTTTGTCCGTTTCTGCACTTGGCTCTTTTGCCCCTTCTTGGCTTTGTCTTCTTTCTGGCCTTAAGCCTTTGAATTTTTTTGGGTATCCCTTTAAATTTGACGTCCACGGGACCGTCAATGGTCGCTAGCTGCTTGACCCGTGTTGAACTTTGAACCTGTGAACCATTTGAAAGTTCATTGGTTCAGAGCTTTGTCGGTTCACTTTGTCTCTTTTGGTCCATCGCTTCTCTGCTTAAGTGCTTCTTTGCTCTCTGGTTGAACCATCGCTTTCATTGAATTTGCCTTTGGAATCATCCATGTTGCTTCTTTCTTTGCTTGAGGCCGCCTTTGAACTGCTTGAACCTGTGAACCATTGAAATTTGAACTCTTTTGGTTCAAGGTTCAATCGGTTCATTGGTTCTTTGATTCTACCTGCCATTTGTTCTTCTTAAGCTCTTTAGTCTTTATCGCGCTTGGTTGAACTTTTGAACCTGTGAACTCGTTGAACCATTTGGTTCAACGGTTCAATGGTTCAATCGGTTCATTCTTTGAAGCTCTTTGTGTCTTAAGTCTTTGAGGATTCTCTTTTGCGTCTTTGTTCAGCCTTTGGAACGTCTCGAAGTAAAGCTGTCCCTTCGGGTCCTTGAAAAAGGTCTTTTTTCTGACGCCAAGTGTCCCCCGCAATGGTATCTACCCTTCGGGATTTTTCATGCGACCTTCGGGCTTTAACTTCCCTGGCGGGTTCTTGCATCTTCGACAGGGTTTTCCTTCGGACAAAAAACCCGAAAGAATTCCTTCGAACAAAGAGTCTGAAGGAAAGTTCATGTTACTTAGCCATTCGTTCTTTTCCATTTTTTCGGACTTTTTTTCCGAGTGAATTCCTTCGGACAAAAAGTCTGAAGGAATTTTGTCTTTTCTTTGACCTTCGAACCAATGTTGCCTGCCCTCCGCAAGGGCACTTGTTTCTTTCGCTTTGGGGCAGCCCCTTGAACCTACTGATTGAACCAACCGGTTGAACCAACTTTCAAATCGCCTAAGTGTTGAGAGCTTGCTTCTTTTCTGCAGAGTCCATAGAAATCAATATGCAAAGCTCGTAGAACTTGGCCTGCAGAGTCCGTAGACTTTCTTCATGCAGAGTCCGTAGATTTCAGGTAAAACTTTGAAAAATGAACCCGAATGCTCAGAACAATTTTTTGAAAAGGGTAGAGAGGATTTTGGTCTGTGCATGGCCAAAATAGTCCGTAGGTTGTCCCAAAAATGAGTGGCATTTTTCGGGGACAACAAGCCTTAACTTCATTGTGTGGAAAATTAGCTTAGCGCTTCCATGGAGGGCACTTCAAGGACATCTTGCAAGTAAAATTGCCCCATGGTATTGTTGACACAGTGGATTGCACCCTTGACAGGAGACTGAGCTCCTGTCTTCCACGCATCACAATGGAAACTCCTCTCTTGCTTGTGGGTCTGGCAAAATTGAAGGGAGAGTCTCTAGATAAGGGCTAGCTCTTTTTGATGCATCTGAGTTATTCCAGTAAGTTGCTAATACATATATATATATATATATACATATATATATATATATATATATATAATGGGGGGTGAAAAGAGAGGATTATTGAAAAACAGAACCTAACCTAAGAAGGTGATGCACCAAACAAGTTTGATCTACTCATACTCACACTTTGAACCATAAGAACACATACGTACACTTTATCTGATGAAATGGCCACACTGAAGGGAGCTTAACAGGAGGCTTTAATGGAAACACACAAAAAATGAACTTACCATAGGCGCTGTAAAAAAAACACACTATTTGGTAACCTTCTTCTGCCTCTGCGCTTCAGATACAACTCTTCTTGTTATCTGCAGAAATGGTGCCTTGTCTATACCATGGGTGTTGTAATCAAGCTTGTGAGAGCATCAAGAAAGAAATGACTGAACACAAGTTTAACACTTAGACACACTCAGAGATATATCCAACCAGAATAGAGGTAAAAAATGCATATTTTATTGATTCCAGGTGAAAATTGGCAGGGCTTCGCCTTACAACATGAGAGATTCCTTTCTCAAAATGAGAAGTTTACAATATATAGAGGAAGAAAAAGGCCTCTTGGCACCCTTTTACAAGTGGCCCATGTGCATTCCGAGCATTGAGAAGAGGAAGCCGCTTGATAGATAATGCTTTGTCAGCTCCTGTTTTGACTTTAGGCGTTTAAGATATATTAAACATCATATGTGAAATTATGGGCCGTGCCGTTTATCTGCAAACAAGACCGCTTCTTCAAGGCACTCACACGGATTGTCTGCCCATCAATGCAAAGTGAAGAAAACGGGTCGCGTCGTTCACTGTTTGCGCTCCTTGATGACCACTTGGCAGATATTGTGTCAACTGCTGGAGTAACTCCTTGAGTTGACACCTTCATTTGCCACTTGGACTGTTTTGTCCGTTTTTGCACTTTGTCTCTTCCTGGCTTTGTCTTTTCTGGCTCCTTCGGCCCTCGGGGGCTATCTTCTGCTACTTCTTTGGCTCTTTGGGCTCTTTCATCAGCAGGTCGCTGAGTTCATTCTTAACTTGTCTTTTTCCAGCTTCGTCTTTTCTGGTTTTGTTTCTTCCTTTGGCCTTAAGGCCTTTGAATTCCCTCGGGTTCGCGCCTTTCATTAAAAAACCAACGGTTATTTCATTTTTGCAAAGTTGACGTCTGCGCGCCCGTCGCCATTTGAAAGCCAACGGCTAGTCTATTGCCCTGATTTTGACGTCTTCGAGGATGTCATTTGATGTCCGAATTTCAACGGCTAGTTTTTGGTGTCCAATTTGACGTCTGCGGGCCCGTCACCCCTTGGTCAATTCCTTCGGCTTTTCCTTTCCTTTGGATTTTTGTCTTTGGAACCTCCCGAAGGGAAGGTGTCCCTTCGGGCCTTGAGAAAGGTCCTTCTTTCGGCAGCCGAGAGTCCCTCGCAAGGGCACTTGCCCTTCGGGGTCCTTGGTCCTCAAATCCTTCGGACAAAATGTCCGAAGGAATTCGCTCGAAAGAAAAAGCCCGAGGGAATAAGTGAGAAAGACAAAGGAAGAAATCCTTCGGACAAAATGTCCGAACGAATTCCTTCGAACAAAAGTTTGAAGTCGGGAAGATTTTCCACGGCAAAAGACAAGATGAATTCTTTCGGACAAAAAGTTCGAAGGAATTCCTTCGGGCATTTTGTCCGAAGAAATTCTCCATCTCTTGCCTTGAACAAATCCGAATGAATTCCAACTTTTTTGCCTTGTTCACTTTTTCGAAGAAAACCTTACCCTTTCGGCCTTCTATTTGATCCCGTTGCAAGTATTCCCTGCCCTCCGCACCCTGTTGGAATGGTCCATTTTGCGCTTGACTGCCCTCTGCAAGGGCACTTGTCCTTCGGGGCTTGGGAGGCTCCTTTGAACCTTCCGATTGAACCGACCGATTGAACCAACAATTGGTTCAACTGTTCAATAGTTCAATACTGTGTTCTGCTCATTCATTTCACTGCTTGAATCAACCGCTTTGAACCAACTGATTGAACCCTTTGATTGAACCATTTGTTTGAACCGTTCGATTGAATCGACTGCTTGAACCAACTCGTTGAACCAACTCGGTTCAACGGTTCAATATTATTAAGTTCAAAGCTCAAATTTCAAAGCTTTTGGATAGATCAAGTCGTTGAACCCTGGCGTTGAACCAATTTTTTCAACCTTAAGAGAAATGTCTTCAAATTTTGGTCTCTTTCCTTGTGAATTTCTTCGCACAAAATGTCCGAAGAGCTTTGTAAGAGCCTTGCATTCTTTGAACTGGTTCATCTTCTGCCGAAAGACTTGTGCAACCCGAACTTTGAACCGGTTCAGAACAGCAAGGGAAGGAGACCGATTTTGGCCTGCAGGGGCAAAATGGTCAACAGGTATATTAAATTTTCTGTTTTGTGACATAAATTTCTAGAATATTCACAAAATCTGTCATAAAGAAAGGGTTAAATTTTAGCTTTAGCTCTAATGTGTAGACAGTTAACTCGGTTCCATGGAGGGGACTGTAGGAACATTTGCATGTAAAATGGCCCCATGGTAAATTAAATTTTCTGGTCTGCTGCATTATTAAGAGCCTCCATGAAAAACTGTCATTAAGAAAATTAACAAAAGATTTAAATTATATGCAGTTGTCATTTTGCAATAAAATTTGCAATTTTATAAAAATCAGATGCTTCAAAAGGTTTCATGGAAGTGGCTACTGCTCCTATTTTTACTGTGCAGGTTGACACCCTAAAAGGCCCTTGGTAAGGGCTGCAGGAAAAAATTGAAATATTCACCTAAAAGCCTGAGGTGTGATATTTTGGTAGGAGAGTTTTTCAAAATTGCAGCATCCACTTGAGATATTTTAAAAGTTTTTATTGCTAATTAAAAATTAAAAAGCTTTTTTTTAGGCGATGGTTCCAAGGAGAGGGGCTTATTATAATTTCTCAGCTGGTTCTGCTGAGAAAATTTAGGAGCCTTTTTCAGTTTAGTGGTCCCATGAATTTTTAGTTCTTTCATATCGTTAAAGAAATTTTAGGTGAAAAAATATTGAAATATATACAAACAGGTGGTCCAAATTTAATTAAAATTTAAAACTTTAAGAAAAATATCTTGCAAGATACCATATAAACCAAAAAATAAATATAACCCTAAGCTGGTGGGAGAAACTTCCAGTCCCCCATTAACAGCTGAAAGTTAGCTCGCTAAAACTGTGGTGCTATATTTTTCTGACTCCATGGGACCAGTCTTGGGTAGGTTCCCATGCCGGGGGCTAGCTAATTATTTTTAAGGGGTATTGCTGAGAGATCATAGGATTCTTTTTTCTTATTAGTGGTTCCATGATTTTTTAAATTTTGTACAATACATGCTGCTGAGAGAAATTAGGAGCATTTTATTACAATTTTTTTGTTTGAATAAGCAGATATACAGCTGGCAACCAATTAAATAGGAGCAGCCATGCAAAATCTTCAGCCCCTTGCTACTTCCCACCCTTCAAAAGCTTCTTCGTAAACAGTAGCTGCTCCTTATTTTAAAGTACAGATATTTTGTGAGCAGTTTTTAAATTTGTGATGATGCATGAGACCTTTCTACCCAAAATTATAGAGGTACTAACCCCCAACATGGGACCTCTCTGTTGCTGTAAAAATAAGAGCCAGAGCCCCTTAGATGGGACAATATTCTAATTATCCCTAGTGGCAATGGCATGCGGTTATAAGGTTTTTGCTTATTATCCTTGGGAACAAAGGCATTTAGTTTAAAGTTTTTGTTAACTATTCTTATTAATCGGTGGCAGTTTTTCATGTATATTCTTAAATTTCTGTGGTGGAACGGAAAATTTAGGTAGTGCAAGATTTTCTGTATCATCTTGGTGCCCTGCCAAGTAAATATGGAGAGCCTTTCTCAATGGGACCCCCAAGTTAGCTCCCATTTCCACTGGCCACCCAATCTCACCTACAAAATCACTGCTACTGTTTTTAGGAGTTTGTTCTATTTTTTCCTTCAGCTCCCATTAGGCAGCAGCTTTCATAAGGTGGTGTGTGCAGTGAAAATGGGTGCAGTAACCATTGACCCTGTCCTAACTAACGCACCCTTTATGGAGTTTCATAAATTTTCTCAGCTGGTGCTGCAGATTAAATTTATGTAGATTTTGCAGTGAAATGATTGTATGAGATATCATATCTCAGTTGAGCAACAATTTTTAGAAGCTTAAGCTGCCATTTAATTATTGTTTTGTTTACACAAATTTTGAGCACTTACATGTGACAATAGACACTTTAAAATAGCTCATGCATATACCTAAAGCCCCCTTCCAGCAGCCGTAAGAAGTTTCCCCCCCCAATGGTTACCTACTGGTCCCTAGAGGGGTGCCATGGAGAGGGCTTCCTAAATTTAGGAGCCTTTTGTGTAGTAAAATTGTCTTATGGGAGATGGATTTTTTAGTTCTTGCTGCTGTTTAGGAGTTTCCATCCAAAACTGCACTTAATATTGCTAAAGGAAATCATTAGAAACTTTACGCTACATGCAGGCTGCCATTCGGCAATCTTTCAGCCCCCCTTCTCCAACAGCCTGTTTTCTGGAAAGTGGGTTTACATCAAAATGCAATTCATCTACCCATAAACAATGTGCAATTCAGATCTAATCAGATTTACCTTAATAAAACAGTAAAATCAGACCTGATTGCTTGAAAGAATATTTTAGAATAATTGAAATATGCAAAGATAGGGCTCTTAGAAGAATATTGAATTGTCACAAATCTGGAGACAATCGGAAGAAGAAATCAATGGGAAATAGGTCCAGACAACAAGGCAAGCAAAACCCAAAACTTTGAGTGAACAAAGAATATTTCAATTTTGACCAAAAACGTACCCCTTCTTTCATCTACCAAAATTGTATTGCTCCTGGGGTCTGAAAACCTTGCTCACTTTTCCAAAGTCCACACAAATATCTGAGAAATCGATCTCTTTTTTTGAAAGTCTAATCATTCATCAAAGACCAACAAAAAACAAGGGAGTCATTGAGGGGTCTGTGCCTCTTTTATTATTAGGTCCTTGTTCTAAAACAAAATTTGAAGGCAACACTCGATGCACTAAAATAAACAATTCGTGGATGCAAGCCCTAATCCCTATATGACTTTTCACTAGCACGAATAAGTGGCACAATGTAGTATAAAGACTCCAATCTTAAATCAAATGCCGCTCTAAAACCATAGGTAACAAATTCGGCCGGATCAGAATTTTTTGGCTGGCCCGGATAAGTTCGTCCAGGTCGGCCCTGTTTTTTTTTTTTTTCATTTTTTAAGGTTTTTTATGCAAAATACGACTTAAATCATAAATATGATATAATATTAACATTTTTATATTATTTTACTCATGTTTTTGATTGTATTTGTCAGTTTTGCATATTTATAAAACTATGCTGACATATATATATCTGTATATATTCTTGATTGGATTTTTCCTAACTTTTTCAAGAATTTTGGATTTTGGATTTTTCTGCCCTCTCAAATGGATACAGATTTTCGAACTTGGTAACTATGTCCAAAACACTTCAAATTTTGCTTTTGAATAAATGCTAGACTCTTGCTTTCAATTTGTGGTTCATACTATTCCCATTTGATCTTCTATATGCACTAATGCACAAGAGTATTTATAGACTTTTCAAATTCAAATTAGGACTATACTGGCACGCAAGCTATAACACAACTGGCAGGAAAGACCAACAAAAGAGGAACACAAGGAATGACAGACCCAAAAGGAGCAGCATAGGGGTCCAGAAAAAAAAAGAAGCCAGAAATGTAGCAACAGTAGCATTGCATACCTGGGATGTCTGGAAACCCATGACAACAGAAAAACAGGAGGAGAGAGAACCCAGGAGGAGAGAGAAAACCCAAGGGGAGCAAACAGGGCCCAAGATGCAAGAAACATGTGCCAATAAGAGCCTGATATGGACCGATAATCGAAAAACACACAAGTACCCTGAACAATGTAATCTGACAAGTAAAACCACCCTCGATTAAAATTAGGTGTCTACACAGCCACTGCAAATCACCTTTCTAAATGGAATTCACTCCAATCTTTCTCAAAATGTTTTTTGCTTTTTCCAACTGAATCACATTTAATGGAGTCACTTAAATAATAAATGTAGGAGCAAATCTGTCCATGGAACCTTGTCCTTAGCTGCTTCTAACTTATGGAGAGATTCCATATTTTGTGTTTCTGGAATTTATTACATTTCACAGGACAACCTAGAGCTTAAAATTGAAGTGGTAGCGCCCTCCATGAAATCCCTATCTAATCATTCCTAAAGACATCCATTCTGATAGGATATGATTGGCTGAGTTTGATTTGAAATTCATAGGCTCCTTTTGTAGATTGAGAGGTCTTCATGAAAGGTTGCCATGTACCTGCACCTTGAAAGGAGTGAAGTAACATTGAGCTTGATGATTTGGCTCTGGTTGAGGGATCGAGATGGGGAGTTGCCGTGCAAAAGATCCAGGTTCAGATGTTTTGTCCATACTTTGAAACCATTCATATGTCACCCATCACATATTTCTTTCCGACAAAGGGGTAGTATATCACGATATAATCCAGTCAAAAGACTTTGCTACTTGGCAATGTCAAAAGACTTATTGCACTGTTGCTTCTTTCTCTTGAATCACACATATGTCATTGTCGAACCTATATTTGTTCAACTTTCACTGTTAGACTCTGATGCATGAGTAGCCAACCAAGGCCTTATAAATTGAAGAAATATATGATCTCCACATAATTTGACATCTTTTCCTCAGTATAGTGGAGCCCGTGTCTCTCATTCACTTTTAGGGTAGTTAGGATTATAGGATTAATCTTGTCATACAAGGTCCTTGTTATATTCCCAAAGGATAACTTGAAAAACAGATTTAGAAATATGTTTTGCATAACAGCTGGTAACCAAAGTTGATAAATAGAGCTTAAGGATTGATAATGTTCATAAATAGAGGGCAGCTGATAAACAAAGCTAAGATCTGTTTCATTACACCGAAGGTGTTATAGTATATACGATAGGATCTTGGACTTTCCACATGGTTTTTTTTGTTTTCAGATCAATACAAAAGAAGATAAAAGGAGTGGCACGACCATGCATGAGTTTAGTTTAATAACATTTTTTAAATCGATATTTACCTCAATATGAATATGTTTTTTGCGTTTCTTTATGGAAACATACTTCTAACTTTTAATAACCATGTTCAATCTCAACCTTACTAAACTAATAAATGAAAGATGATTAAAACATGTATATCAACAGCAACAAGGATGTGCAACTGGGATAGAAATAAACAACAAAATCACAGTGTCTTGCAGAACTTTCCTTACTAGGGAATAATCATAAGCATTGCTCACAGCAATATTTTTTGTCCCTATTATCTTCTTAAACTGATAAAATATATAATTAAGGGTATAACGGCCTTCCTTGTGTGGTTAGTAGTTGTGAAGAAAGGGGTAGGCACCACATATCCAGTCTATGTGTCTTTTAACCTTGCTTATCCATTTGTTAATATAAAATCCAAACCAGGCTGGGATTTTAAAGAGGAACTCGTGATCTGGTCTGTGAAAATAATTTGCCATCTCTAGCTTTATGAGAATGAATTTATTCGTTTTAATTCTGATTGCATGGTCTGCCTCCACAAACAAGACTGGATAATCACCAATCTGTCTACTAGAATAAAGCCAGTTTTCCCCTTAGAAATAGAACAGGGCAGACTGAATTTCAGTCTAATAGCTACTCTTGCCATCTCACCATTTTATCCTTTATTCTGGTTTATTTGAGTGCTTCTAGGAGATCCCTTTTATTATATCTTGGGCTATGTAACACAACATTTAATTGGAAGCCACCCAGCCTCTATGCCTTAACATTCATGTAATCTCGATGGTGTATTCATGCTCTTCTAGTAAAGATAGAGCTAATAGTTTTTGGTTTTGCTTTGATTTCAACTCAGGAACAACAAAACTTTTTTTTGCTCTGTCTCCTATCTATCTACATTCTTAATTGTGAGGCAATGTATTTGATATTTTCTTTCTTGATCTGTTTTTTGTTTTCTATTTTGATTCTATTCTATAAAATTCTAAATTGTAACTTTATTTTTATTAATTTTCCCTAAGAATGGATATACATGGTCTATCTATCCCCACTCTGAAAGTCGATAATCCTTGGGTCTATTCCTGCTGGGAGATGCAATTTTAACTTTTCGAAGGCCAGCTCAAGTTCAAGTCCTTGAGTTGTATTTTGCATTCTATTTCTTCCAACTTTCCTCTTCATTTCTTTCTTTCTTTTTCTAAGATTCTTAAATTTTTCTTTCTCCCACTTTTGTAGCTTCCTTTTAAGTTTGGGAGTTCATATTCCCGTCTATATTGCAATGTACATTGTTCTTCAAGGAGTTTATCATAGGTATCATAAAATAGCTCAAGAAATTCTTCGG
Source organism: Torreya grandis (assembly GCA_037957365.1). NCBI lineage: Eukaryota > Viridiplantae > Streptophyta > Pinopsida > Cupressales > Taxaceae > Torreya > Torreya grandis. The sequence goes on along the minus strand of JARHVA010003264.1, from coordinate 859,051 downwards.
TGAACTCATTCTTTGCCAAATTTAATGAATTTATTACATCGTTTTCTTTGGTCTTGATCTAAGAGTATTGTTTGTGATTCACTATTATATTTCCATAATTAGTAATCTCTTAAAAGGTTTCATGCACCAGAATATATACAACCTTTCTGCTCTTAAGGCCCTTTCTCTGCGCTTGTTTGTCCTTATGTCTAAGCCTCATTTGGATCTAAGATCCTTCAACATATGTTTGGGTAATATATCCTCTAATCTTTCTTTGAAAGGGCATTTTTATATTGGTCTCCCTTTTCCTTTCTTTGCAGGGCTAGGCTGAGATTTCTTGCCAGGATCCAACACGTTGGAGGGTTTATTCTAGTTTCCTTTGCAATAGTTTTACAACATATCTTTTCTAATTGGTCATTATGCAAACAAAAATTCTTTAGAGTTCAAATTTGCCAAGTGATAGCAATCTTGAAGACTTTTTTTTAGCCAATGTTCTCGTTTAACATTTGCTAACATTTCAGAATTGGAATTGTTCCAAATGGTTACTAGTAGTATTCAGCCCCAAGTTACTTTGAATCCATTGGCATTTATTTTAAACTTTTTGCAATCCTGTTTATTACTAAATAAAAATCTCCTGCTAACATTTTATCCTTTTTATAGAAAATAAACAACTGATCCTTTTTCCTCGAACATGTTTTATCTCCTATTTGGTGCACACTCAGCAGAAGAGAATGTGTTGAAGAAGAAATAAATAAATAAATTTAAATAATGTCTAGGAATGATCAACATCAGTCAATGGGACTTGTTGGTCATTTTTTGGCCCACATACCAAGCTTGTGCTCAGATGAATAAACTGAGCAGAATTCTAAAGCTTGAAGGTCAAACAACAGTTTTGAACAACTCTGAAAGGGCTTACAGATCTTGGAAAAACTAAGTACAAAGCCTTTTGGGCTAAGTCTTTACTTTGTAATTCTTTCGGCCTTTTCATTGCTAAGATAGTTTCTTTCGGGACCCTTTTTTGGCTAAGTGTTGAATTCTTTCGGACAAGTTGTCCGAGACAAAGTTTTCGAGGGGGTAATTTTTTCGGACAAAATGTGCGAAGCAAAAGACAAAGACTGAATTCTTCCGGGGAAATTGTTTCGCAACAATTTCTCCGAAGACCTATTTTCTTTCGGGAGATTTGTTTTAGGTCTTTTTGGCAAAGTATCGGGAATTGTTTTGGACATTTTGTCCGAAACAAAAGGCCCGAAGGATTTTTCTCTCAAAAAGTGTACCAAGCAAAAGTTCCGAAAGATATCTTTTTCAAAGCGAAGTGGCCAAGATAATTTTCCCGAAGGGATTTTCTCGGGAAAATGGTCCGATATAAAAACTCCGAAAGACATTCTCAAAGTTTTGAAGGGCATTTTCAATTCTTCCAAAGGGCACTTTCAAAGAAGCCAAGGGACCACTTACAGTTTTTATGAAAGACACTTAGCAAGAAGTCCGAAGGTACTTTTTTTGGAAAAGTTCCCAAGGACAAAAGGCTGAAGGAAAAAATTCCAAAGGAATTCCTTCGGGAAGAAGTGTCAAAACAAAAAAATCGAGAGACCATTTTCCAAATGCCGAAGGGCACTTTTCTTGGCAAAAAGGGACCTTTTTAAGTTTCGAAGGGCCAAAAAACTTTTTCTTAAGAGTCATTTCCATGTCAAAGTGTCTTATGCAACAATTCCAAAGGGTATCTTTTGAGGAAGTGGACCTTTGCAAAAGCCCCAAAGACCTTTTCTTTTGGGAAAGTGACCGAAGCATATTTGTCTGAAGGGTCTTTTCTAAAAAAGCCGACAGTTCATTTCAAATAACCAAAAGACATTTACAAAAGTTCCGAAGGGTACTTTCCCTTTGGAAAGGGGCATTTTCAAAGTGGCCAAAAGATACTTTTCCTTTGGATAGGGCATTTGTCCAAAGGACTTTTCAAAATCTGAAGGGTCATTCTCAAAAAGTCCGAAGTTTAATTCCTTTGGGAAAAAAGTCCGCGAAAATTGTTCAAGCAAAAAGGCCCGAAAGAAAAAGGTCTATAGAAAAGTGTCTGAAGGAGACATGACATTTGCGTCAGTGTCAAAGTTCAAGCTCATAAAATAACCGTTGGGATTCAAATATCCCAATACGGGCCCACAAATATAAAAATCTGAACCCCTGCAAGTAGTCATTTGGATTTGTATGGACTTACATCGACATAAATGGATACAAGAAAACTAATGTCCTTAGATTGGTTTTCCATCTATAGGAAAGATCTGGTCCAGGTTTCAAGGCAAGAGCTGATAGGTGCAATTAATGGAGAGGTCCTCGTCCTTCGACATGGCCATCATCTCCGACAAACAACCGCGCAATGCAGAAGCAACATGGCTCGGTCTAAATTCAAAGATATGGGGATTTCGTCCTTATACATATAGGACATATAAAGTGAAGGAGCATGCCAAAGTTTTAATGCAAAGATCAAATCATTCACATTTGGCGGAAACATGCAGCGACCTCTGACATGGCTCTCTTAGCTCCAAAAAAGGGAGACTTGAATGCACGAGGGGCTCGAGGAGATTTGCGGTGATATTGAAGGTTTATCTCATGGTCAGGGCAGTTGCATGCTTTGAATGCAAAAGAACTTAAGGACAATAGTGGTGGTTGCAACCATTTATGATCCCCCCTCTCCGTTTTCTCATGCAAGCCCCTTCTCTCATCCCTCTGTGCTATATATACAGGCTTTTGAGCCTAAAAAGAGACCTCTTGATTAGTGATAGAGTTACTCTGTCAAAATTGCCTTGTAACCCTTTCTTGAAGCAATAAGATAAACTTTTTTGATTCTGGTTTGAAGTCAAGTATACATTATTGGAGTTTAACTTGCAGATGTATGTCTCTTTTTATCCTCTGTAGATTCTCTACGTATCTTGCTTTAATTCTTTTGGTTCCTTGCAGGTTGTGTGAAGTGTTAGACATTGGTGCCTTTCTTGAAGTATCCAAAGTTTATAGTGTCTTATACAAACCTATTTCTTTCTGTCCTTCAAATTGCAAGGTTTTCCTTTGACCTCCACGCAAATACTTATGCTTGTGGCCTTGAGATAGGATCAGAATAATCTGTGTCTTGGTTAGGTTCATTAGTAGTTAAGGTTCCTACGCTGAAAGTGGATCATTTCATATTTGGTGCATCACCATCCTTAGCTTAGATTTCTCTTTCATGTTAGCTTTCTCTCCCTTTTCTTTAGTCAACAGTAGATTTTAGTATGAGAAACAAGTTGAAGTGAAGCATCTGAGGAGCTAGCCTCATTAAAAAGCTTAGAGGTTTAACCTCACTACAGGATACCCATAGTCTAAGGTTGTTCCAATATTGTAGCTAGGAGTGAGAGACCCTGAAAAACTCTCCCACAAGGGTGCAATTCTAACCTACAACAAGACTTCAAAGTACAACTTGATGAGACATCACTAGGATGGGGTGTCTTAAAACCCCCCTAGAGAAGAATTAAAGCATTAGCATGGAAAATATCAAGAGTTCACCACAAGGTAACCCACATTTACTTTTTCTCACAATCCTTGGAAAGGTTTCCATATTTGTGGTGCTTGTTACATTTAAAGGGGACTTGCTTATAGTCAATCTTTTGAGGTTGTTCCCAGCCTTAAAATTCCAATGTTGGGAACCCTTTGTTGAACTCAACCAATACACATATTCTAGCACAGGTCATGGAGTCTTCCATTTGATCAACCAGTCAATTACTTGATATTGTTCCTTATTTGCCTCATACTTTATTTTTTGATTAATGAAAGGGAGGAATACAAATCTTCCCTGGACAATAATCATGGTGGGGGTTTCTTTGGTATGGTCAAAATGCATCTTCCTCTGATTCAAATAGAGTTTGTTATTTCTTTTTAGACTAATGATCTCCTTGGAAAATTCTAACATTGCCTTCCATGATGATTAAAGTAAATAGGGTCTTAAAAAATATTGTAGAAAAAGCTTCCCTTACTGAGAGGGATCCAAGTTTGAGTGGTCCACACACTTAACTTTTTGGAAAATTGAAAATTGTTAAAATTTTGCTTCGAGGTTGTTCATCCTCAGCCACACTTTTTTTGGGACTTGGTTAAGAGGATTTTTCAAATGAGGAAATTTCTTGCCATCTTAATTAGACACAAGATCTCACATTTGCTTTTCCTTCCAGAGAAACAAGATCCCTTAATCAAATAAAGGATCCATTGGAGGAGCACCCTTATTAGGTTTTTCAAAGATCTATCGAGGGATCTCAAGCTCACTTGGCAATTCCATTGCTTGAAGAAAGCAAACACTGTTAGGATGTGGAGCTAAAAGCTTCAACTGTTTGCAGACACGAAGAAGGAAGGTTGCTGGAGTTTCAGAAGAACCGGTGTCGGCAGCATGACCGACATCGGTCAGATGCAGTGCAGAAGGCAACCAACGACGGCAGCTAGTCGGTCGACGTCGGCAGCACCAAGCAAGCGGGGACCGGCGTCGGTCGTCTGTGTGTTCCAGAACTGCTGTTGACGAACAGTCAGTTAAGTGAAGCGAGTGTTTGCATGTTAAATGACTAATTATAGTCACGAGCTGCGTGTCTAATTATTGTAGTTAGAGTTCTATTTTTGTAACCATGGGATTCTATTTAAAGACCCATGAGGCATGTATTGTAATTATCAAGAAGGCAAGTAAAAGCATTGAAGCAAGCAAGGTCAAGGAGATCTATAGGTGTAAGGTCAAAGAGATCAGCTGAAGCATTCAAGGAGCGATAATAACTCAGGCTATAGAGTTGTTGTGTTGAGCAAGAGAGAGAGGGAAGAAGGTCTTGAGGTGTGGCAAGCCTTTGAGGTGGAGGAAGAAGTGGCATCTTCCTTATTTTTTTTTTTTCTAGTAATATTTAATACAAGAGAGTGTATTGTCTCTCAAATTCTTTGCTGTCTCAAGTTTCTAGTTACTTAATCATTCTGATATAATTTCGTGTTTAATTGCTTATAAGAAAGTAATCAATTGTGCTTCCGTTGGATAAGGGGTTTCCTAACAGTTGGTATCAGAGCATGTTTGTTGTTCTAGGTACCTGACAGTTGGTATCAGAGCTAAGGTTTGCAGGGAGCAGAGTATTGTTTTTTGATTACAGGTCATTCACAGGGTTTTCTGATTGAGTGGGAGTTCAGCAATGGCAGAAGAAAGTAAGCTACGAATGGAGAAGTTTAACGGCAAGAATTATCAACACTGGAGGATGCAGATTGAAGATTATCTGTATCAGAAGGATCTGTACTTACCGTTGGGTGGGGTTGCATGCAAGCCCACAGATATGAAGGATGAAGAATGGAGTGTTCTTGATCGGAAGGCTCTCGGTTCCATAAGGTTGAGCCTTGCATCGTCTGTGATTTCCAGCTTATCACAGTGCAAGACAACGGAAGAGTTGATAAAGTCCTTGGCGAATTTATACGAAAAGCCCTCGGCTTCTAATAAGGTATATCTTATGAAGCAGCTATTTACTTTGCAAATGCAGGAAGGTGGATCGGTACATACTCATCTCAGTGATTTCCATGGTTTGGTAAACCAGTTAGCTTCAGTCAATATTGTTTTTGATGATGAGGTAAAGGCTCTCTTGATTTTATGTTCTTTGCCTGAAAGTTGGGACAGTTTGGTTATGGCAGTAAGTAATTCTGCATCTGCTTCTAAAATCTTAAAAGTTGATGATGTTGTGAGTGTGATCTTGAATGAGAAAATACGCAGGAGAAGCACAGGTGAATCATCAGGGAATGCTCTAAGTGCAGAAAGCAGGGGAAGGCAAAGGGAGAAGATTGAGCAAGGGAAATCAAGGTCGGGAGGAGATCCGAGTCCAAAGGTGTTACCTGTTGGTTTTGTGGAAAGAAAGGACATACAAAGGAGTGTTGGTTGAGAGATAAAGAGAATCAACATGCAGGTATTGAAGAAGCAAAGGATGCAAATATTGTGGTACATGATGCTCTCATACTTTCTTTGGATAGTCAGGTAGGATCATGGATTTTAGATTCTGGTTCATCTTTTCATGCATCCCCAAACAAAGATTTGTTCCATGAGTATGAACAAGGAGACTTTGGAGTGCTTTATTTAGGGGATGGTACGCCTTGTCAGATAGTTGGCAAAGGGAAAGTGCAGCTGAGATTGCAGATTGACAACACATGGGTGTTGAAGGAGGTCATGCATGTTCCAATTCTGAAGCAGAGTTTGATTTCTGTTGGAAAGTTGGGTGACGAGGGATGCACAATAACCCTCACAGCGGATTCTTGGAAGGTTACCAAGGGTGCACTTGTTTTAGCAAGAGGTAAGAAAGTAGATACTCTTTATCTGTCTACTTGTATTGCTGATTCTACTTCTGGTTTATCTACTTCAGCTGTAGATTCGAAGATGTGGCTTAATAGGCTTGGTCACATGAATAAGAAGGGAATGGACGTTCTTGATTCAAAAGGTATGTGTTCAGATTCGGAAAGCATAGATAGAGTTCATTGCAGAAAAAAGAAATTTGATGCTTTTGACAGGAACAAAGAAGCCTTGGTGTTTATGGAGGAGATGAAGGACAGAGATCAGTCACAGGGGTTGAATAAATCTGAGCAGGGCAGTATGGACAGAGGTTTGATCCAAGATGAGCTCGCGGATGAAAAATTCATCATTTGCAGAAAAACACAGGTACCGACGCCGGTGCTCCCATGGCACCGACGTCGGTCAGCCAGATACCGGCATCGGTCATGTGCAGACCAGCAGGGTCGGTAGGTCGGGCAGGAGAACTCCGACGTCGGTCATCAGGACCGACGTCGGCAGGCGGGACACCGGCGTCGACCAGGGAAACGACGTCGGCAGTCAGGGTCAGTGCAGGGAACCGACATCGGTCGGGAGCAGACTGGGAGATGGTCGAGATCGGTCACTGGAACAGATGATGGGTGGACAGTTAGCTGTCAAGGAGTCTCAAACACCCATATGGAGGTCAGAAATGGTAAGTGAACCTCATATTCGTTGTTCACCTTCTTTATATTGCTTACTGATAGTCAAGAATTAGGAAGATGGAAGAAGCAATGCAGGTAGAATCCAAAAACAGTGGGAGCTTGGCATGGATGAGGAGTGTGAATCCTTGGAAAAGAACCAAACAGGTATTCGTTGGTAGAGTTGTCCGCTGGAAGAAAGCACTGGATAGAGGGATGGATTCCCATATTAGAGAAGAGAGTGGATGGACACGTGAGACAGAAGGCTATGGTATATGGTCTTGATTAGGCTGCAGGACAATGGAGGTTTGACCATTGTATTTTATCTTTACCAGGTTGGATAATATTAGCTACATTATCCTGTTACTGTATTGTGTTACTTGTTGCAGGGTGTCATATACAGGGAGTTTTCTGAGCTAAGGGTAGAGTTGGTTCAGAAGTATGTCATGAAAAATTTGGGAGCAGCAAAATTTTTTTGGCATAAGTGACAAGTATAGCATCACAGGTCTTGTGGTGGTTGGTCTTCAAGAGTTACTTTGAAGAGGGATACAGAGCCAAGGGAACAAAATAGATGGTGTACAGGTACAGGTACAGTAGCAACTGTTTATCTCCAAGTGGGAGATTGTTAGGGTGTGGAGCTAAAAGCTTCAACTGTTTGCAGACACGAAGAAGGAAGGTTGCTGGAGTTCCAGAAGAATCGGCGTCGGCAGCATGACCAACGTTGGTCAGATGCAGTGCAGAAGGCAACCGGCGACGGTAGCTAGTCGGCCGACGTCGGCAGCACCAGGCAAGCAGGGACTGGCGTCGATCGCCTGTGTGTTCTAGAATTGCTGTTGACGAACAGTCAGTTAAGTGAAGCGAGTGTTTGCATGTTAAATGACTAATTATAGTCACGAGCTGCGTGTCTAATTATTGTAGTTAGAGTTCTATTTTTGTAACCATGGGATTCTATTTAAAGACCCATGAGGCATGTATTGTAATTATCAAGAAGGCAAGTAAAAGCATTGAAGCAAGCAAGGTCAAGGAGATCTACAGGTGTAAGGTCAAGGAGATCAGCTGAAGCATTCAAGGAGGGATAATAACTCAGGCTATAGAGTTGTGTTGAGCAAGAGAGAGAGGGAAGAAGGTCTTGAGGTGTGGCAAGCCTTTGAGGTGGAGGAAGAAGTGGCATCTTCCTTATTGTATTTTCTTTTAGTAATATTTAATACAAGAGTGTGTATTGTCTCTCAAATTCTTTGCTGTCTCAAGTTTCTAGTTACTTAATCATTCTGATATAATTCCGTGTTTAATTGCTTATAAGAAAGTAATCAATTGTGCTTCCGTTGAATAAGGGGTTCCCTAACAGTTGGTATCAGAGCATGTTTGTTGTTCTAGGTACCTGACAAACACTAAAGAGCCAAAAGCAACCAAATAAACAAAGCATTCAAAGAGAAGGGAATGCATAGGTAGAAAGCAGAAGAAAACATGCATGGATTACAAAATAGCTTACCCCCCTTGGTTAAAGCACACACTTTCATGTTCGAACTACCTGATATGTCTCAATTTTTAATCGTTGATAAAATGATCTTTTATAGAACGTAATCGATAAGGAATAATTGTTTCATATTTAACTTATCTATATGTAGGAAATACCTTTTGATAGGGGTGTTATCTCTTTAGGCTCTTTTGTTTACTTGATCGAAGATATGGGTTCCCTGTATCTTGGATAACATTCTCAACTAGAGTGATTATCAACTCTTGGTGCTGTCTAAAGGAAAATTGAAACAAGATGTTTTCTTTTCCTTTGGAAGCTTCAGCCTTTTTTCGTTAAAAAATAGCACTGATTTTTTCTTTTTCTGTGTTAGCTCCTTTTTTAGAACCGGGGTTTCCTCCAACTTCAAGATGTGCTAAACTAATATGTCGATGTTAGCAGTTTTGTGCTTGTTTTTGGTTTGATGAACCGTTGGTTATTGGCTGGGGTGAGTCGATCCCTGGGATGGTATTACGTGGGGGATTCCTAGGCCGCAAGCATCCCCAAGAATCAAACCTGGGCTAGCAGTGATAAACTCCCACCAATTTACTGCTAGACCACAGCCCAACTGACATATCAGAATTATATTTTTACTAGCATTAGATTGGTTGCCCTTAAGTGTTTGTGAAACCATATTGTGCTGTGTATAGTTTGTGAACTGAGTCATCTATGCAGACACAATTCAAATTAAACATTTTTGGAAACCCCTTTGATGCCGTTCGATAGATGTCTAGATTTTTGACATTGAAAAGATTGACATTATTTTTTAATTAACAGAAATATCTCCTAAAATAGATATTGTTGAAGAGCTGATTTTTTTTTTGTCCTCTCCATTCTTTATTTACAGGCAAGCTCATCAAGAACATCATGGAACTCTATTAAATGGGACTTCGTAGACATGGGATATTCTTCAGCTATGGTTGAAAAAGCTATTAGTATACATGGTATAAGTACATTCCTTATCGGTTGATTCAAACTGGTCTTATTAATAAAGTCCACTTGGGCATCCATTTTAAGCAGATTCTGACCATGTACTTTTCTTCTAACAATATTCTTTTCTTTCTTGTGTTAGGTACTGAAAATTGGAATGAAATACTAGAGTACCTCTTAGCTTGCAAAGTGAGTGAACGGATTTGATTTCTTTTCCATTTGCAAAATTTACAAATGAATGGGGAAAATTGTCTTTTTGGCTTGTGATAATTATCACTGTTAAATTTTTACAGGTTGTTGATTATTCATTAGATCTTGTTACCGTGGACCCAACCGTTGATTCTGAGAGATTAGAGGGGGATGATGAATCTAATTTTGGGGAAAATAAATTTCAAGGTGAAGACAACTTTTCTGGATCTGGGGATCCCAAGGTAATCATAGGAAGCTTGATATAATTATATCAGTGCGTCACATCTAGTACTAAGCTAGATGTTTTACACATCCCCTTCCTATAAAAATATTTTGGTTGTAAATCTCTAGTAGTTCACTTTGTAAGCCTTCTTAACATGTTACTAAAAGAGTTTACAGTCTTAGTATAACCAATTTTTATTGACTACAACATATTTATGTTATGGGGCTTAAAAGTGGTTCTAGTATACAGAGAATAGACAGCCAAAAGATGAAGTTATGTCTTTTACATTTGTGCTTATTTTTGGTTACTTATTTATCGAGTTATAACAAGACAAACCTAGAAGCCGACTATAACAAATTTATATGTCGTGAGAGCCTAAAACAAATAATAATCTCACATTTTATAGGGAATGCTAATGCTTCAAGCACTCTCATGTGCTAGTGTAGATCAATTTTTGTAGCATTTCCATTGACCACTTTTTGGTCACACTTGAAGATTGACGTGGTTGCTTTCTCTTTTTGTACAAGGAGCACCTCTTACTAAGAATATTATTTATGCACTTAAAGGTGCTCAATAAAGCCATTAGGAAATAATTAAAAGTTAGGTGCTTAGCTATCCAACATACCTTCACATCATAAGAACATTTTATGTGTGAATGTTTAATACGTCAATACAATGTCGTTTGGGTTGTGATCTAGTGGTAAATTGGTAGGAGTTTACCATCACAAATCCAGGTTTGATTTTCAGGGCTGCTTGTAAGAAAAAGAGGTTCACCTAATCAAACAAATAAAAAATAATAAAATAAATAAATACATCAATACAATGCATCTTTTCTCTTTTCTTTTATCTAGTTTCACTCATAACACATTTTAAGTTGGTATTAAGGGCTCAGTGGGCATATACACAACATATATTATGAAGTCAATAGGAGAAGGAAAGTTCTGTATTTTGGAACATGGTTATAAACTATATACTATAAATTGATCTTTGTAAAGTCAGGGGTCAATGTTTTTTTAATCAACACAGAGGAAAAATATTTTAATTCAAAGCAAAATAGAAGACATTAGAATCCCCAAGATAAATGGGCAGCCATTCAGTCTTTTAGCGGACTACAAACAAAGTTAGACATAAAACTAAATCTCAAATTGATTTGCATGTTAGAGATAATTTGTGTTCCATCAAACTCCAAGTATGCACTTGTTAATCTTCATCTTCACTTTCTTCCAATTTTCATATAACTGTTTTGATGATTGTTGTTATTGAAGGCAGATCAAATCTTGCTGTGATGCAAAGCGCATATTAAGAATCGAAGTTCTGTTCCTCATTTCCATCTCATAAAGATTTTCTTGAACGAGAACGGGTACTTTTTCTAGAATATTATCTTCCTTCCTTGCTTGTTTGGTCTTGTAGTTCCATCTTCCACCTCTAGTAAGTTATTTGCATTCACTGCAAGTTAGTTGAGGGAGCTGTAGCTGGAATAGGAACTAACGAATCCCCTTCCTTTTTATTCTGATTTGCCTCTTGAGAGGCTTCAATCATGCTACCAGGGCATTTTGTGAGAACGTTAGTTTGTGGATATGTCTGTTGTTATCCAAGTATCTATGCATGTTTCCCAGGAAGAAAGGTGATAGAAAGAAGAAAAATGTGCAGGCCATCCAAAGGAAAAATGAAAATTTCAAACAGCACCATCTTTCCTCCTTTCCTAAATTTAGTGTACACCATCAAAACTAGCAGCTGTGACATGATTTTAAATATAAAGAAATACCTCCGACAGGAAGCAATAACCATCTGTATTTTTATGCACCATACAAAAAATAAGCAGGCATACTGAAACACAATCTTCTTTACCCCATGGCATCAAACTACTAAGTAGCACTGGTATGCAAATTTGAGAATTCAACAAAACAGAGTAAAATCAAGTTGCTCCAATGGGCAGTTTATAAGAACCAATTAGAGATGGATTTTTGTTGACATAAACAAACATGAGAACTTTTTTAAATCCTAGTTTCCATTTCCAAAACAACAGTAGCATCAAAATATATAGTTTATTGTTCATACCTCCAACATCAAATCTATAACTACTGTCAACCAATATCTACAAAAAATATTAGCCGTCTACCCGATAGCATTAGACCCTAGTTTTCACATCTAAAAAACGTTAATGGCAAGGGAAAGTCCTAATTTCAAAACCCTAATTTCACAGATCAAATTATTTATATGTTTGCTTTGGGCTTCGTTTCCATGCTCTGCTTCATTCACCTCAAAAAATTAAACTGCAATGCTTTTATTGGACTGTTCACCCTTGTTGGGTGAATATTTTGTCAATCAGCGTACTGATAAACAAAATAGGTTTGATCAACCACAGCAGGAAGATTGGTTGGCCAAATGTGTAAGTTTACCACATCAAAAGGGGACTAATCTCTCCCTTCATCAAGGGGAGGTTCCCTATAAATACGCAGGAGCTATAGACTATATATATAAGTAGAAAATAAGACACAGGGGTAGGGTATCACCATCCATCTCTCTTTTTTCAGAGATGATGCTCACAGATCAAAGGAGCAACCCTGGGTGATTGGTGAAGGTACTTCTCTTCTTTCAGAAGTAACATTCAGCCAAGAGCCAGATCCCTTCCTGGATAGTAGAAGTCCTGGTGAAATGACAGAAGGCGCTTCTCTTCTTTCATAAGTGCTTGTTCTTGCAAACAACATGAATCTTTCTGATAAGTAACTGGTAACCAAAGGTGCAGAGTAACCAACAGCCTGAGATGTAGCGCAAAGTCTACACCTCGACTGCCCAAGAGTGAAATACGAAGAACAATGGGGGCACAAAGTCATCCCAAGGTCCTTTACATAGAAACAGAAAATAAATACACATTGAAGACAACTATGATAGCACAAAGTCTGAAAGTAGTTGGCTTCATGACACCTTCCTTATCACTTCCACTAGCTCTGCTTGTTAAATCAAATAAACAAGAATACATTCAGAAGACAGACATAAGAACAATCTTCTAAAATGATACAAGCTATACAACACAAAGTCTGCGAATCACTTGCTTTCTCATTCAGATAAAATAATATGAAATACAATCTGAACTCAAAGTCTCAGTATTCGCCTTTCAATTTGGGCAGAGTTTTGCTTCTGTGGTCAAAAAGATCTTTCTTACTAATGTGAGAAATTACAATCTTATAGCAACCACGCAAGACTTGGCGTTCTTTCCCATGAGACGGCTCATGCTGCAGGCAACGCCTTCAATGCGCCTTCAGTTCTGTCTGGAGAGACCATGTTGGGAACAATGCATTGCTATAACTATGGCGTGTCCATTCCTCTAATATGTCTCTTCTTAGTATGGACTGTCTGGTCCTTTTCCTGATGTTTGCGCAGCTGTCCAATTCGCCATTACTTCATGGAAGAAAAACAGGCTTGCATCCTTGATTTGGTGCGCTCAGAAGTCTACTTGATCCACTGTTTCACCTACTAGAAATAACTCTTTTGAAGATATTTCTGGTCCTTTGGTCTCGCTCCTCTCTCCCCTGTAGCAATTTGAGTCTTCGGGCTCTCTTTTTAGCCAGTCACTTGGTTCTCCCTTTAATTTTCGCGCTCTATTTGAATTTCCACAGATATTCTCTCACTTTAAATTTGACGTCCGCAGGACCGTCAATGGTCGCTAGCTGCTTGAACCGTGTTGAACTTTGAACCTATGAACCATTTGAAAGTTCATTGGTTCATCGGTTCATTCTGTCTCTTTTGGTCCATCGCTTCCCCGCTTAAACACTTCTTTGCTCTCCGGTTGAACCATCGCTTTAATTGAACTTGCCTTTGGAATCGTCCATGTTGCTTCTTTGTCCTTTCTAGCCCTTCTTGTTTAAGTCTTTGGGGGGTCCTTTCTGCGTCTTTGACAAGTGGCAAGTTTTGTTGTTATGAAACTCATTAGAAACTTACGGAAAATGGGATCCACGACACGTCTTGCCCGAGCAACTTCAAAAGGGGAACGCGGATGCAAACACTTGTCGGCCTCTGCTGATCTTTGCAAATGACACATGGCACGTTTCGCTGTGTCGAGAAAAAGACATTGAAACCCTCCGTAGCCGCCACTTGGCAGCTTTCGCTCGTCCTTTTCTTAGCCGCTCCTTTCCTTCCTTTCGGTCGGGTTTTCTTCTCGGGTGAATTCCTTCGGACAATTTGTCCGAAGGACTCTACTTTGCCTTTTGCCTTGTTCATTTTTCCGAAAGAGTTCACTTTGTTCGTTTTGGCTCGTGGCCCTACGCAAGGGCACTTGACTTGATTCACGACCCTCCGCAGTGGCATTTGTTCCTTCGGCCGTGGGGCAGCCCCTTGAACCTGCCAATTGAACCAACCGATTGAACCATCTTTGGTTCAACGGTTCAACCTGTTCATTCTTCATTATTTGGCTGTCTTTTTGATCTCTTTGAACCAAGCGCATTGAACCAATAGGTCGTTGAACCCGTTGAACCGTTGAACCAACGTGGTTCAAGGTTCAACGGTTCAATGGTTCAATGTGTCATTTTTCGCTAAGTGTTTTGAAGCCATGGAACTTTGAGGCGGTTGAACTTTGAACCTTTGACAAATGTGCTTAACTCCTGCTGATGACGTTGAACCTTTGAACCCATTGAACCTGTTGAACCAAAGTGGTTCAAGGTTCAATGGTTCGATTCTTGCTTAGAAGCTTGCTGATGGACGCTTTGGTTGAACTTTGGCATTGAACCAATCCTGAAAATGACTTAAGTGTTGGAAACTTGTTCTTTTGAGAGCTTGCTTCTTTCCTGCAGAGTCCGTAGAAATCAACTTGCAAAGCCCGTAGAACTTGGCCTGCAGAGTCCGTAGATTCAAGCCTGCAGAGTCCGTAGATTTCTGAGAAAGCTTTGAAAAATGAAGAACCTAAATGCTCAGAACAATTTTTGAAATGGGAAGAGAGGATTTTGGCCTGTAGGACCAAAATAGTTCAAATGTTGTCCCAAAAATGAGTGATATTTTTGGGGGACAACCCTCACCAAGCACCACAAATAACAATCCAATATTGGTGCCATATTATATATATTCCAAAATCGAGGCCTGCAAGTAAATCCTCATGGTAGAGATACTTGTGACTTAGACCTTTCTTTGGTCTTCCTAGAACTGGAGATAGCAATAAATTTTTGTCTGTATAAATGTGGCTACTCCACAATCAGTCCTCTGACGTTCATGGGATTTCTGTCCACTAGTCTCTGTTCCTTGTGCCCTCATGGCTTTTTGCTGCATTTCTGGCCACCAAGATGTTTCTTGTGAATTGCTCAGAAACCCTTACAACATTCATCTCAGGAGTTGGCAATACAATCTGTTCAAAAGCCTCATAGGGCTTGTCATTGCCCCAGTGCTGCCATGGATAAAATATTCCATACTTGAGGCTTCTGAGTACTGAAATTAGAAATAGAGCAAATTCGAGCTCCTAGACCAAGGCTATGAGCTGCATGGTCAATTTAGTTCCCTTTTCCATCATGTACCAAGCTCTGAGTTTAAAAATCACCATGTATGCCACCATGATGGATTGTAGCCTGAATACTGCCAATTCCTCCTCTATCTGGTCTATGACCTGTGTCTCTACCTTGTTCTCCACTGCTGCTATGGTTTCTATGGCCAAAATTGTCACCAGGGCCAGGCCCAATATTATTTACTCTTTTAAATCAAGAGGAAGATTCCCAGTATCCACTCGGTTTAAGGATTGCTCACATCTGGCTGAATTTTTCATGCAAACTGCAAAGCAAATGAAACAAGACAGAAAGAACAATATTATATGGAAATGGTGGCTATGTGGCAGCATTAATACCACCACTACCCACCCCCACCAGACATTAACCCCACTTCATGCTCCACACTCCTGATTTTAGTCCTTTCTCTTTACTTTTTCTTCCGTTTTTTTTTTTGGGTAAACTTTCCAAATTCTAATCTTGTATTCTCTTTGGATACAGGTTTGGCTCATACATTCTATTACATCACAAAATTTTCAATTTAATGTATTAAACAATATTTAACGAGTTTATGCTTTGAATGTTGATGCTTTCTGTCTATCCTCTAGTCTTGTTTTTTGTACAAGCGTTGTGACTTTGACATGGAGTAGTTTGCGGATGACTTTGAATGGTTCTATGAAATCTGCTTTTGATGGTTACAGGAATGTAGGAATCAATTGTATGTTAGAACTGTAGAAAAAGAGAGGGGAAGTTGAGAAACCTTCTTCCTTTGGCTTGAAAAGGATTATTGGGGTTGTCATTGTCAAAATGAACTTTTCGGTTGTTATATTACGCCCATGTATACTATAGTATATCCCTGGGGATTAAATGCAGTTGCTAGAATAGACTATATATAGGTGCTTGATGGCAACTTGATAAAAATGTTGCGTACAGTGTGGGTGGGAAGATTGGTGCCAAGAAGGTTGAATGAAACATGGCACAAGAAGATTGTGCAATGTTATGGACATGTAGGTTGAGTGTTGCATTGTTTGTTGGACAATGAAGGTGGATGTATGTTTTTGATGTGGAGTGCTTGCAGGACTGCCATCAATCATGTTTAATTTTTGATCATCGGGGTCAGTAGAGAATAAAACTACAAGGTTTGATTTGCCTATACCCCATTCCTCATCAATGCAGGATTCATGTCAACATCACCAATATTAATTTTTTAACAAATTTCACTTTGAGAGGGTTTCCTCATGGGAGAGGGTGTCCACAAAGTCTTAAGAAGCTTTCCACACCACCTAAAGTGGTATGAGAGATACCAATTGAGGGAATGATGCACCAAAATTCTAAAGTTTCTCGTCGGACATTAATGTGAACATGAGCCAATTGTGATGCTGTAAATTTAATTACAAAGTTCATTCAAGAATGGGTGTCGCAGTGAGTTGAGAGTGTGGACTCTCTATTTCATAGGTAGCGATCTTTTGCAATCATAAATATTTGCCTAATTAAAATCTATGGCAGGTTGCCATTGTTGCATTGGATGAAATTTAAGAGGATATATTTGTTCAAAGTATTTTTGCGAGCATTCTTTGCTTTAAACCACATGGATATATATGGAGTCTTCTTGTCTAATATTGTGGTGGTATTCCTAAGGTAAGGGAATAGACTATCCAAGATTAAAGTTTAAATTTTGATACAAATTAATTGCCGAGGCATCCAAGCAAGGTCAAATCCAATGAAAAAAACAATTTAGATGGTGGAAAGAATCTGAAGATTGTTATCTCTTTTAAAAGATGTGTTGAAGTTCTATAAAACTGAGGGATATGGAAAGAATTCATTATCAACTTTAATTAATCAAAGTAACAAGGGTTAATTATTACCACTATAAGAATCTGTCTGAAGGAAAGTTCAAATTGTGTTGAAGAGGCAATTGTGAATAATATAATACAATTAAATATTAAAACGGTTGAAGATTAAATGAGGCAAGAGTAGTTATAATCTCAAAGTTTCTACCTCCAGATTTGAAGCTTATGGAGCAAAAAGGGTTGAGGAGATGGAAAGTTGACACCGAAATCAAATGCATTTTTCTAGATTCAGAAGATTCTTCATTAATAATCTGATGATATTTGTTGAGGATCCATTTTTCTAATGTAGAGTGAGCCTCTAACGTCAATTGTTCTCTGCTATGATATATAACATTTGAGTCGCTGAATATTGTTGTCAAGGCAAATCATCTTGTCACATGTTTTCGATGGTCAATATTTTCAAAATTATGTGTACTTCAATGTCACATGTAAAATATTGTACCATGATGGAGGGAGGAAGCTGGAGGATTTACCATTGCATATTTAGTTAGACCTTAGGGTTAGTGTTACGTAACGGTAGTTAATTGCTACAAGTAGGTACAATTGCCTATGACGCTGCATAAATAAACATTTTTGAAGATCAATAAAATGCTTGTGATCTATGTTTTGTATCATTCTGAGCTGACACCATACAGGAAAGTTGGAAAATATCTACCCAAGGGAAATTGTCATCATGACGAGTTTGAGGTTTTCCTTTTTTCTCATTTTGCAATTTGCAAGAGCGTTTCTTAATGGATTTTTTTTTCAGTTTCTTTATATTTTCAAAGTGTTGATGTTACTATAATCTGGAGGGAGGTCTGCAATGTCTTATTGGTCTTTGTGATATGGAGATCATTTTGATGGTAGTTTTTCTTCGTAAGTTTTCCTATTTAGCATTGAGAGGGGTTTTTGGGAGTCTTATTGGTCAAATTTATGACATGGAGATACATTTTGGTGGTAGTTTTTCTTTGTAAGTTTTCCTGTTGGATATTGTAAGTTTTCCAATATGACTGTATTCTGTAATATTGCTCCTTGCAAATGTCACATGTGCTTGTTGAGGTGGTTATATGAAAATGTGGAATAGGATGATTGTTGAGACAATTACTTGGATGCAAAGTGTGCTTGAATTCGATGTGTATGCTGATTGACCTCAATTATTTCGTGACTGAATGTCTATTGTTGAGTGTCCTGCAATGGTTTCCTCATAAGATGACGTGGGTATGCTTATATCTGTCTTTTTAATGTTTCTCAAGCTCGTCGAGTAATTGTATGAAATGATTATAATACTAATTTAATTTTCCACAGACATGTAGTAATTTCTTATTTGAGGTATTTTAGTTTGGTATTTTAGTATGTGAGAGGAGGGGGATGACATAAAACATTTGTTAAACATTTTTTATATTTTGGACATCCATAATTTTGATATTGTTTGTCTAAAATGAACTAGGAAGATCGATCAAAAGATTTAAAGGCAGATAAAATCATAGCCTCTTTGTTGGAAATGGGCTATTCTGAAAATGAAGTCTCTTCAGCAATTGAAATAAATGGTATGTCCTTTTCCAGGTGATGATGAGAGAATGTAGTGCTGTAGTTAAATTTTATACTGAAGTTTTTTCATGAACTCTGTCCCCTGCAACTTTATTCTAGATTCCATTTTATGAGGCATTTTAAAGCATAAAGTAATAGCGTCTCATTGTAAAAAGGAAAGCCTAGCATGAGATTCTTCCAAATAAACCAAAGTTGAATTTATTAAGATACTAATTGAAATATTTAGAGCCAGACAAAGCAGGACATTAAGTTGAAGTTATGTAGTTGATTTGTTTTGATTGTCTTTTTCCCTTTTCTCTGGTGTCCTAGATTGTTTTTCTGAAGAGCTTGCAATAAAATGCTAGTTAGTATGAAGTCAGAAGGATAAATATTTATCTCATTCTATCAAATAAACAACCATATGTAAAGCTCTTGATAAAATTTTCCTACTCCAAGATTGAAGCGAGATACATGAACACATTACGCTCATATCAACAGGGCAAAAAAATACCATGAAAGTTAATGTTATGTGAATTAATTTTCTGGTTTTCATTGAATTGTAAAGCTTATTGTTGTCTAAAACTGTTTTCAGAATTGAATGGAAATGGACAAGAACAGAGATTAGGTTATAACTTTCGAGAAGGTTTTTGGGGATTACAGTGTCAAAGATTGACATTGTCAAGGAGAATTCTTTCTGAATATTTGTTGCACTAATTTCAAATACTAAGGAATAATTTTCTTTGAGCCCTCATGTGCTGCTCATAGTACTTAAGATCATGGACAAGAATTTGAACTTAAAAAAAATGGTCCAATTTTTTCTAATTAGGAGCCCATTTTGTGGGCCTAATTGAGGCAAAAGGAGCTGCTATCTGCAATCATTATAAGATAGAAGGAGAAAGCATAATAGGAGAAGAGAGAAGTTGATGATATCCAAAGTATAATGAAGTCATAAAACAAATGCTTCCAAGGCTGTTAAGGACAAAATAGACAGCACATATGTAAGTGGCAATCAAAGATTCACTTGGACTTGGAATTGAAGAACATGCGCTACCTCTTCAATGCTAGGAATGATAACACTAAATATTATCTTAGGAGTTCTAAGGTAGCGATCATATTAAATATTAAGTGAGCAACATTATGTTTTAGCGAGCCTGGGTGTTTTCTAGGTAACTTCTTACTAGCTGTTTATAAGCATGTTTCTTTTAAGTAATTATCTGACTCCACTAATAACAAACAGTGTTATTATTTGCTCCTTTCTCTTGTGTATGTTAGTGGTCTAAACCAACATTCATTGTCCCCAAGGGACCTTGTTTGCAAGGGTTGAATTTTTGAAGGTCTATGATACATGCAGGTCACAACAGTCATCTTCTAAAATTTGTTGAGCACAATTATTAAAATGGTTTTGTTTAAAATGAAGGAAATAAAAATTTATTAAATCTTTGAAAGGTTAAATTTATTCTGAAGGGTAAAGCACTTAAAAATAACAGCAATTCCATGAAAATTCACTGATGGAACTACAATGCCTCCTGCAAAGAGGGAGGTGATGAAGCATTTACATAGCTCTAAAGAAGATAGATCAAGACTCTCCTTGATATTGGATTCTGCCAAAAATTTACTTCTGATGGAGCAGGATACAAAGAGTCTTTGTCTGTAGTTGCAGGGAAAAAACAGCCAGGAAAGCCATGATCGCCATGAACCATCTTAAAGAGAGCACAAAAGCCACGATGTGAAGGCCTTCTTAGCAAGATTTGTTTTGACAAAATCCCATTTAAAGCATTTGAATCCATTACCCCCATTATGTTTGGGTGTAAGTTCGATCTGAATTACAGAAGAAGTCCAAATTAAAATGTCATACCAAATGTTCAAAGAAATAAGAGAGCAACTAATGCAGTGTAAAAAGAACACGAAGACAGCACAATAATGACCTAAATTTTATCAAGATCATCGTCCAACTCCCCAACCCATTAAAGTATTGGACATTATATTTAAGATTGAAAATAGATAGTTCCTTGTCAATATGAAGATGCATGAAATTGTCTCCAAGATATTGTGGGCCATTCACAATTAAATTTGTAAGGTTTTCATAATATAAATTATTTGAAAAATAGATTTATGGATTCATCATGTGATAAATCTATTGGATAATGTCTCCTCTCACATGATGAATCCAGAAATCTATTTTTCAAACCATTCACAATAATAGAGAAAATCAACGAGTTAGTCAACAAACTTGAACAGCCACACGTTGAAGCTTAAAATATACCCAATATTGCATGTTAGCTTCTTAAAGAAGCGATATCAAATGTCAAAAATATTCTCCCACTTGTGGACATGGAAGAAGTAATTTAAACGGTGCAATATCATATAAGAATATTAGAAGAAAGAACAGTAAGGCCTAGAAACAAAGAATTAATAGAATGGTCAAATAAATCCTTAAGGAAATCACCTAGAAGCTGGCAACCTCTGCTAGATGATCAGAAGTAATGAGGGTTTTTTCCATGTAGAGAGATGTCATGACACCAAAAGCTCCATCAAGTGTATTTAAAAAAATCGAAGTCTTATTGAAGAAACCAGAAGGAGAATTCATGTAAAAGGAAGTCAATCTTCTCCCTTTCACAAGATGACTTGACTAGAGAGTTTTTCCCCATTAAAATCAGGTGGATGAAGCTAGCTGAATTCGAAGAGAGGTTTCTTGACAGCTATAAATAAGGGGAATCCCCTCCTATTATTGATCATTATATTATTGCCCTAGAGTGTTTTTCTAAAGAGCTTGCAATAAAATGCTAGTTAGCATGAAGGATAAAATATTTTTCTCATTCTATCCAACGAACAACCATATGTGAAGCTCTTGAGAAAGTTTTCTTACTCCCAAGATTGAAGTGAGACCCTTGAAGCATATTGCTCCCATATCAATAGGGCAAGAAAATTCCATTAAAGTTCATGTTATGTGAAAGATTTTTTTTGTTTTCATTGTATCGTAAAGCATATTGTTGATTAAAAATCATTTCAGAATGGAATGGAAATGGACAAGAACAAAGATTAGGTCATAACTTTCAAAAAGTTTTTTGTAGATTATAACGTCAAATATTGACATGGTCAAGGAGGTTTCTTTTTGAATATTTATTGTGAAGATTTCAAATACTAAGGAAGAATTGTCTTTGAGCCCTAATATGCTGCTCATAGTACTTAAGATCATAGACAAGAATTTCAATTTAAGAAAAAGGGTTCAATTTGGTCTGATCAGGAGCCCATTTTGTGCACCTAATTGAGCAAAAGATGTTGCTATTCGAAATCATTATTAGACAAAATGAGAGCATAATAGGAGGAGAGAGAAGGTGCCAATATCTAGAAGCATAATGAAGGCATAATACAAATGCTTCCAAGGCTATTCAGGACAAAATAGATGGCAGCATACATAAGTTGCAATCAAAGATTCACTTGAACTTGGAATTGAAGAGCTTGTGCTACCTCTTCAATGTTAATATTCCTATCTTAGGAGTTCTAAGTTAGTGGTCATATTAAATATCAAGTGACCAAAATTATATGTTAGCGAGTTTGGGTGCTTTCTATGTAACTTCTTCTAGCTATTTAGAAGCATGGTTTTATTTGAGTAATTATTCGACTCTGGTGGTAATAAATAATGTT
Source organism: Torreya grandis (assembly GCA_037957365.1). Lineage (NCBI taxonomy): Eukaryota > Viridiplantae > Streptophyta > Pinopsida > Cupressales > Taxaceae > Torreya > Torreya grandis. Next base: position 836,809 of record JARHVA010003264.1, on the reverse strand, counting down.
ATTATTTGCTCCTCCTTTCTCTCAGGAACATTAATGGCCTAAACCAACGTTCATTGCCCCCAAAGAACCTTGTTTGCAAAACATGAGGCAAAGATGGAAGAGAAGGCAAGGGTTGAATTTTGAAGGTCCAAGAGACATGCAGGTCACAACAGTCATCTTTTGAAGATTGTTGAGCAGATTTATTAAAACGCTTTCATTTGAAAATGAAGAGAAGTAAAATCTATTAAGGTTAAATAATTTAATTTAAAGCGTAAAGTACTAAAAAATAACATGAATTTTAAATTTTACGAATATCCACCCATCGAACTACCATGTCCCCAACAAAGAGGGAGGTATTGAAGTATTTACATAGCTCTGAAGAAGATAAATCAAGACTGTCTATGACTTTGGATTTGGCCAAACAGAATACATCTGATGGAGCAGGATAGAAAGATGCCCTATTTGTAGTTGCAGGCAAAAGCAGCCATGAAAACCATGATTTCCATGACCCATCGTAATGAGAATACAAGAGCCAAGATGTGAAGGCCTTCTAGCAAATGTTTGATGCGATAAAATCGCGTTTAAAGCTTTTGAATCCATTACCCTTATCATGTTTGGGTGTAAGTTCAGCCTGACTTACAGAAGTCCAAAATAAGATATCACACCAAATGTTCATGGTAAAACAAGAGCAACTAATGGAAGGTAAAAATAATATGAAGAGAGCACGATAATGAGCTAAATTTTATCAAGATCGTCATCCAATTCCCCAACACATTAAAGTATGCAACATGTTATATTTAAGATTCAAATTAGATAGTTCCTTGTCAATGGGAAGATGCATGGAATTGTCTCCAAGATATTGTGCTACATTTACAATGACAGAGAAAATCAATGAGGTAGTCAACAAACTTCATCAACCACATGTTGAAGCTTAAAATATAGCCAATATTGCACGTTAACTTTTTAAAGAAATAATATAAAATGTTGACAATATTCTCCCACACATCTGGATATGGAAGAAGCAAAGTAAAAGGTGCATCATATAAGAATATTAGAAGAAAGAACAACAAGGCTTAGAAACAAAGAAATAAAAGAATGATCAAATAAATCATTACACCCAGAAGTTGGCAATCTTTGCTAGATGATTAGAACTAATGAGGATATGTTTCATTGAGAGAGATGTTACGACAGCAAAAGAGCCAAGTTAAAGTTGTGAAGCCATTAAATGTATATTAAAACTTGGAAGTCTTATTGAAGAAACCAGAAGGAGAGTTTATGTAAAAGGAAGTCAATCTTCTCCCTTTTGCAAGATGACTAGACTGTTTTTTTCCCATTAAAATCAGGTTGATAAAGGCAGCTGACTTTGAAGAGAGGCTTTTTGACAGCTATAAATAAGGGGAATCCCCTCCTACTGATCATTATATTTTGTACAAAATCATGTCCTTGGGAAATGTGATGGTAGAGAGGATTCTCAATGGTTAAAGTGAGGATCTATGGAGAATAAGGATATTAATTGGCAAATCAGCAAAGTGGTTCTATACAGCTAAGGACCTCTAGTAACACCATTAAAAGTTTTATTTGTTCTTGAAGAGACTTGCTCATTATCTGTCATTTCATTGTTACATTTCAATAAGTGCTAAGGTATTTATGTTATTTTACACTTACATATTTGTATGTGTCAGCTTTTTGTGAGTTCTTTTCTTCTCTACATCTGTTATGATGCATAGATACTAGGATGTGTTCGCAAATATTCTATAAATCTTATATTTGTGAGGATACTTTAGTGTTGTTGTGCTCTCTGGTGAATAGTGAAGATACTTTAGGGCCACTAGATATTTATTATAAACGTGAGTTTACTTCACATAATTGAGCCATTTTTTATAATGGTGGGATACTTTAGGGTCACCAAGTTATTTGGCATGTTAATGAGCCTACGTCAACGCCAACAAGGTATATAGCACTGATGTAGTAAGGAAATGTTTTATATGACAAGTTGATTGGAGTTTCAAATTAGTGAGCTCAATTCCTAATTGGACCATGGTGATGCATGTCAAAAAACGTCTGTTTATTGATAGGTTAGGTGTTGGTCATATTTCCTACCAATTCTCATTGGTTTATTTTTAAAGCCATTTTTTTTGGCTAGGTGAAAAATATATTGATCTCTATTTCCAAATTACATCTTGCTTTTACACCAATAAGCTTTCCTAGAAAAGCCTACTTTTGTTTCCTTCCATGCTTTGTGCTTTCTTACCCCACCATTGTATACTTGTTACCTCAAACAACATTTGCGTGAAAGAATTGAAACCCTTCAGACTTGTGTAGAGAAATTGAGCAAGATTGTGGAAAAACAAGAAAAATAAAAAAACAATAAATGCAATTAATGCTATATTGCTCACTGAAACAACTAAGTGCATAATTGAATCAACAATAAATTAGAGTCTAGACAACACAACCCACTACTCAAACATAGCAACAAGCAACCTATGTGGAGGTTTATAATGAAGACAACAAAAAGAATCTGTATGCTGCCCACATAGTTCCACGGGGACGGGGAGACGGGGAGGATTAACGGTATGCCATTTTTTTGAAAAGAAGACGGGTACGGGGAGACGGCAATATATATAAATTTTTTTTTAGAGAAATATATACTATGAGATAGTCATGGCACTTTAAAAACTAATATAAAAAATATTGTATGTATATAAAGAGTTAATAATTATAAAAACATTAAATAATAAATATTAAACATTAAAATTTAAAAACAATTTGTTAAAATTTAACAATTTAAAACATTTTAAATTAAATAATAAAATAAAAAATATTTAAAACTAAAATCTTAAAATAATAAAATATTAAAAACTTAAAAATTTAAAACTTAAAATTAACTAAATATTAAAATATTAATATAACTGAGTATTAATTTATTAAATAATTATAATAAAGTTATCATTTATAAAAATTAAACACTGCAAAACTTAAAATATTAAAAACTTAAAAAATTATAACTTATAAAATATTAAAATCTTTTAAAACTTAAAAATTTATACATTTTTTTTTTCTAAATATTATTGCCATTCCCGACACAACAGGAATAGGTTTTGCCGTTCTTAACAGTGCATAGCAGTGTCGTTCACGGCTGTTCCTGTTGTGTCGTGAATGGCAAAGCCAAAGAATATACTTTTTTTAAAATCCTGATGATTCCGAAGTACAATATGGAGAAATGGCCAGCGTTTCAGACTTGAATATTTTTTTCTACTCTACACAGTGGATTATCAGGTGATAGTGACCTAATCTTGATTGTAAAAATTCTTTTTTTTTTAGGGTGCACTCTTTTTTTGCTGGGAAACGGTTGGGAGACATCGTATGTCTCCAACAAGAGGTCTCCAGGTACGGGAGATGTATCCGTTCCCATCTCCGGTATGGGAGACGTGTCCCAGTACTCGAGATGAATGCATCCCAAGGGGTGGGGGATGTGCCCCCCTGCAACATTGGTTGCCCAACAATCCTCAAACAAAGCTTGGGATGCTCTCTCTCCACATGAGAAAATTTTCCTGTTTAACATCGCCAAAGATACCTGATATCTCCTTTGCTATTATGCTGATGCTTTTTTTGTGTTGAATATGTAAATATGTATCCAGTGGAAGCTTTGTTGTCTTAGTTTTTCTTATGTGATCTTGGTTTGTCTTTCTGCTCTTGGATTTGCTAGGATGACCTATTTTCTTGGACGCATCTTCCTTGTAATTCCTCTTTTTAATATATGATCTTCACCTTTGGTTTAAAAGAAGATGCATGTTTTTGCATGATCCTGCCTTTTCATGCATGCAAGAATATATGTTTTTTACATTTTTTAGAGCATGCATGCTTACTTTTTACAAGAAATTCCCAAACATAAACAAATAGAAGAAATAAAATCATCAATTTTCTGAATGCGACTTCTTTTTGGCTCCAAAGCTTATTGAAATAAATTGAAGCAACAATTTAGGCACCTCTTCAGAATTCAAAGGCATAAGTTCCTTAGTAGAAGAGGGGCTTCAACACCCTTGTATTCTTTTCATATTTTACATTTTGAGAACATGTGTGCTTGATTTTTACAGGACATTCCAAAACCTAAGCAAATAGAAGAATTAAAATCATCAATTTTCTGAACACAATTTTTTTTTTGCTCCAAAGCTTATTGGAATAACTTGAAGCAACAATTCAAGCACCTCTTTAGAATTCGAAGGCAGAAGATCCATTTTAATAGAGGGATTTCTACACCCTTTTTTTCTCTTCATACCATTTTTGTGCACCTCTTCTAAAGGGGTTCCTCTCTTTTCTGCAACATTATACATTGAATCCTTAGTTTCATGCGTGCTTTGAGATTCTCTAGATTTTTTTGGAAGGAGAGCTGGTTGATCTCCATCATAATTTGCCTTCTCTTGACTGCAAGGCGCAACACAAACATGCTTCTCTAAAGCATCCTTTCACCATGTGGCCTTTTGCTTTCGTTTTCATTGTGCTACATGAAACTCCTCATCACAAGAGAGAATTTCCTTCCGACTTCTTTTGGACTTGATTTCGTATGTTGGGGAAAGAATTAGCCTAATGACCACGTTCAAAGCATTGCCTACATCTAAAAGCAATGTTTTCATAATCCACTTTTTGGGTTCTTGTTGAACCCCCACACACCAAGGCAAAATTAATAGGGAGGCTTTTACTTAGATCCACCTCCACACATATACAAGCATACATTGTCTTGAATTCATTCTCACCCCACACACCAAGCCAAAATCAATAGGGAGGCTTTTGGTTAGATCCACCTCTACACATATATGAGCATACATTGTCTTGAATCTACTCTCAGTTGACTTGTCCATGGAATTGAATGTCCCAATAACATTTCCAATATGTTCGAGGGTTGAAGGCATCGAAAAATGCAAATGAAGATTTGGCAACCTAAGCCATACAAAGATGGAAGAAAGGTATCAATGACAGGTCAAAATATGAACACTAGGGCTTCATAAATAACCTGACCCCCTTATGAAATGAGGCCTCCCTATCGTAAATCACATCTCATTCCATCTAATTGAAAAAAGCATGATGAAAAACCCTTTGGCACAAGTGAAAATTTCCACCTCGTTTGAAATGAGAGGAGACCAATTTTGGTTTATCCACTTATTTAGAGTAAGAGTAGTGGGACAAAAACCATTAAACCTACAAATTAAACCTTTCTGCTAAGCTAAGAAGCAAACTCAGAAAGGGGTGAAGCTGCTTTGTCATTTTTTGAGCTATTTGCTAACAAGGGGATTTTATTTAATTTCATTCTAATTTTGAGTGCATGTATTAGAGAATGGAGATCCATAATAGTTTCCAACAAAAATAATTGAATATAGTGCGTGTCTTGAAATAACAAAGAAACCTTGTAGATAAAAATAATTAGTGTTGTTCTAGAGGCGTTTTATTTATTAGGTTCTATATGATAGCATAACTTTTATATAATGCCCTTTGTATTTGATTGATTTAAATGTAAAAAATCGAAGAGAATTGATTTGGTTAGGAACTTCATGACTAATTTTTTTTAAAGGAATAAAAAATAAAAGATCAACAGTTTACAAAGCAAATTGAAATCAACATGAGATAATATCGTGTTACAATTAAATTTGTCAAGATCAATAATATGAAGGGTGAAATAAGACAAGGGAGAACATATCGGGTGGGCCACCTTTGTCAAAAGGTTTTTCCACCAGCTTCATTCTTCATATCAACATAGTAACAATAGAAGTAAGATGGTATTTATATCATATCACTAATCAAGGAGGCATGATTGTTGTGTCATTCGAGAGTAATGAGAGGCAACAAAGTAGTGTTCCCCCATTTGAAACTTGTGGTCAAAATCTTGTCAAACCTGGGGAACAAGTTTCAAGTTGGTGGATCAGCTAAGTAAGTTAGGTTCCAGCAAAGTAAGATAATGCAAATCTCAAATTCAGCAACAACCAAGTTTCTTAGTGGATAGGGTTAAATGTTTGCTGGAGTAAGGAAAGGAAAAGAAAAACAATTCCACTTCAAGCTCCAGCAAGGTAGAAAAGTTTTGGAAATCGGTCCTTTCATTTAAATGAAACAATTAACAAGTAGTGAATTGGAAACTCAATTCGGACAGTTTGAATAGTATAGGGTTAGAGGAGCCAAAATTAGGAGATGGATGTACTGTATTACAAATGGTGATATGCCTTCAAAATTCTATTTTAGTTTGTAAAGAGAGCCAAATAAGAATGAATTTCAGCCCTTCATGATCCCAATGGAAACTTCATGGAAGATGAGCTTCATATCTAACAAATCTCTAGTAACATTTTCGAAATATTTTTACATTGACGAGCATTGGTGCTTTGCAAAATGTATACATGTATCATGTCAAAGATGTCGTTCCCCAAAATTTTGAAAGCTATGAGATACCCTGGTAGGCTAAGAGATAAGTTGGAGGAGCTAGAGGCCAGCTACGAGGGACTTGAAGAATGGGAAATGTTTAGGTCTAAATAGTCTTCTAGTGGAATTATATAAGAAGACATGTCATGTGGGTGGCCAAACTTATTTCAAAATTTGTCAAGAGCCTATCAAGAGTGAATGCATGGGTGAGTCATTCAATGTAGTACTTTAAATCATCCCTAAAGGATCCAAAAGGGAAAATGATGAAGGTTGATGTTTGTACCCTTAAAGGATCCCAAAGGGAAAATGAAGAAGGTTGATGTTCGGAACCCTTCGTAATGTCTCCTATAAAATTATAACCAAAGCTTTTGTAAGGAGGGTTAAAGTGTTGAGGCACATTTATTTTTTTATCATAGTCTTGGAGGGAATTGATCAGGTTTGCAAGTTTGGTCAAAATGTGTTTTTGCAAAAACAGACTTTGACAAGGCTTATGATTGTATTGAACGGAGCTTCATATTGAATATGTTGGATCGGCTGGGATCTGTCTCATTTTTCCATAGGGTTGTGGTAACTCTTTTTTAATAAGAATCCAAAAGGGTTAGTGTGATGGAATGATTTTAGAGTCTATCATCTTCAAAGGTCATCTAACAGGGTTAGTGTGATTATTGCAGATGCCTCTGACTATCTTTTGGAGGTGGCTTGACTGTAGGGGCAAATTAAATTATTAAAGAAATTTATTTACTAGGGGAGAATTGATTACTTAATTTGCATTTTTCTAATGATTAGGTCTCAACCCCTGAACTAACTCGAACAATTATTTAAATATAGTTTATTTATATACACATACCTTTTTAAAAATTGTTAATGTAGTGGTAAGAAAAAAACAATGGAGGTATTATTTATTGGTTAAGATAAGCCTTTGATTTGGATAAACCAAATGCAAAAGCTCATAAAGTAGGGTGAAATCGTTTGATACATAGGTATCCCATTTGATATTTAATTCTCTATTGTTCACCAAAGGCAGTGTTTCAAACCATGAGTAGTCTTGATTCCCCTCTTGTTATGAAAGTCACAAGACCCACAACTATGGATAAGAGGCCCATATACTACTGATGCTTTTCCCCCTCTCAAGCAACTTAAATAAAAGGCTAAAAACTTGCTTGGAAGCTCTATTCAGGGTAAGCAAGGAGGGATGAAAGTGATTCCTTTTGTGGCATGGGGTCTTTTTAGTCTTCGAAGGTATCAAAGGGGACATGGGAATCACCATGTACGAAAATGGATGGTAAGAGTAGTGGAAGGTGATGCTCCTTAGCAGATCTTACTTTGCCATAGAATTTAAGTTTGCCATTATCAGAGTTGCATGGATACGGATACGGTATTGGGTATAGATACAACTAATTTTTTAGACCCCTTGATATGTATACGGTTGGATATGACATATATATACATTATATTTAAATTATTATACATTATATGACTTCTTTTTCTTCTATCACAACCTCATAAAATGCATGTGAATTACACACTCCTATCCCACTAGAAAGGTAAGAAGTTGGGTATTCCATGTATAAAAATAAATTGCAAGTTGTGCAAGCCAAAGGAAAATAGTCGAAATGAAAGAAAAGGAGTATAATAGGCCAAAGGAAACAAATCAAATGAAATCATAGCAGGTTCAGCAAAGCCAATGTGCATTTTTGAAAGAAAAGATCAAATCAACTCTCATTCACCTCCACATCCTCAATTGTTGTTGCTAAAATGCTGCATTTCAGAGGGTTGTTTGTAGTTTTGAATAATCATGTTAGTATTTTGAATTGGTATTCAAGTAGATTTTTTTGAACTTTTAAATCTGATACGACTACGAATTTCTTGCATATTGTATCTAGTTGTATCCAATAAAGCCTTGTTACAAGTCTGTATTTAGATACGAACGGGTGCAGTGTCTGAGGCATATTTGGGCCCCATTGTATCCAGCATGCAGTTATGTTTTCCCTAGTAGTAAGGGTGGCATATCCGACAACTCTATCCATTACATTTGAGGAGTTAGGGGGCCTTTCCAATGTTTTGGTATAATTCATAATGCCAAGGCATTTATGATTTCAGAATCAACATCATGTAAGACATTGTAAGTAAATATGAGCCGCTTGGTTTTGGTAGTTGACAATCTTCATTGGCACTTTGAGGGACCACGTGGTGCTTGGGATCTAACATTGCGGCCTATATGGACACCTCATTCCCCACGAGGTCAGCTTTCCAAAATTAAAAAAACAAGAAAATGGTTGTTTTATTGGGAACAATGTTTCAAAAAATGGCAAACATTCTCCACCCCATCAGTCTGGAAACATTTTAGACTCTACTACAGGGATGGGTTCTCCATGGAATCGTCAAGCTCTTCTCGGAGACAATTCGAAATTGCCAATGACATTTTCATATTGTTTGCAAGAAGGGCACACCTTATTTCCATAGAGAATTCAAGGCCTCAAGTGACTAAAATTGAAAAGAGAAAGTCAAGCCTAACTAATGTAAACCACTTCTAACCCCCCTAGCCCCATATAAGCATGCTATATCATCAATTATGTGGTGTTTTGTTTATTTTGTTAAGTTTTATGTTGATTATGCACAAAACATTGATATTATGTTTTGTTAATAAAATTTTATGTTTATGGATAGATGTTTCTACATCAACTATGTTGTCCCCCAAAATATCACTCTTTTTGGGAACAACCTATGAACTATTTTGGTTCAACAGACCAAAATCATCTCTCCCCTTTTCAAAAATTGCTCTGAGCATTCAAGTCTTTCATTTTTCAAAGCTTTTCCAGAAATCTACGAACTCTGCAGATATGTTTCTATGGACTCATCATGCTTGAAATTAGCAGGTTCAACAGGTTCAAAGGCTTCTGCAGGTGAGTTCAATCAAAAGAACAGGTTTCCAACACTTAGTCATTTTCAAGATTGGTTCAATGCCTTGGTTCAACCAAAAAATGTTCATCGGCAAGCTTCTAAGCAAGGATTGAACCGTCGAACCATTGAACTGTTGAACCTTGAACCATTTTGGTTCAACGGGTTCAATGGGTTCAAGGTTCAACGTTGTCAGCAAGAGTTAAGCGCTTCGGCAAAGGTTCAACAAGTTCAACCGCTTCTAGGTTCAACGGCTTCAAAACACTTATCAAAGAGAAGAAGGCTTGAACCCTTGAACCATCGAACCACTTTGGTTCAAAGGTTCAACGGGTTCAATGGTTCAACGGGTTCAAAGGTTCAACAGGTTCAACGACCAAATGGTTCAACGTGTTTGGTTCAAAAAGATCAGAAGGACGTAGCCAAATAAAAAGAATGAACCGATTGAACCGTTGAACTTTGAACCAAAAGGTTCAACGAGTTCACGGGTTCAAAGGTTCAACCAGTGCGATGAAGATCAAAGAGCTTAGAAAGAACAAGGAAGTGACGGACAAAGGATGAACCAATGAACCGATTGAACCTTAAACCGAAAGAGTTCAAAGTTCAATGGTTCATGGGTTCAAAGGTTCAAAGGCGGTCTCAGTCAAGGAAAGAAGCAGCAAACAGGTGGTTCAACGGATGGTTCAACCAAAGAGCGGGAAAGCGATTGAACCAGGAAGCGATGGAACAAAAGAGACAAATTGAATCGATGAACCAATGAACCAATGTACTTTCAGCAGATTCAAAGGTTTAAGGTTCAACATGGTTCAAGCGGCTAGCGACCATTGACAGCCCTGCGGACGTCAAATTTAAAGTAAGGGAATATCCGTTGAAATTCAAATTGCTCGAAGGAATTCCTTCGGACTTTTTGTCCGAAGGAAAAAGCCCGCGGAAAAACGCCCGATGGAAAAAAGACAAAGTGCGGCGGAAGTCGACACGTGTCCCTTATAGAGTCGAAGCGGAAGCTGCCAAGTTTCGTCTGCCGGGACACAGTTTCTAATAAGTTTCAAAGTTGCGGAACATGCCACGTGTTCCGTTATAACTCAGCAGAAGCCGACAAGTGTCAACATCCGCGGTCTCTCCTTTTTGTGTCGTAAGGACTGTGGTGGGCCTCGAGTGAGTTGCTAAGGTCAGGTGGAGCGCGACAAGTGGCATCGTCCGTGTGAATCCGAATGAGTCTTGAATGTTTCTAAAGCAGAGCGGAAGCCGCCACGTGTCATCTTCTGCAGGACTCTCAAGAGGTTTCTAAAACTTCTATAAGTTAAGCGGAACACACCACGTGTCCCGTTATAACTTAGCAGAACGTGACAAGTGTCTGCATCCGCGTTCCCCTTTTTGAAGCTGCTTGGGCAAGAAGTGTCGTGGATCCCATTTTCCGTAAGTTTCTAATAAGTTTCATAACAGCGGAACTTGCCACGGCCAAAGGAGCCAAAGGAAGAACCAAGCGATTGGCTGAAAAGAGAGCCCGAAGACTCAAATTGCTATAGGGGAGAGAGGAACGAGACCAAAGGACCAGAAATATCTTCAAAAGAGTTTTCCCAGTAGGTGAAACAGTGGATCAAGCAGACTTTCGAGCATGCCAAATCAAAGATGCGGCCTGTTTCTCTTCCATGAAGTAAAGGCAAAGGGACAGCTGTGCAGACACCAGGAAAAGGACCAGACAGCCCATACTAAGGAAGAGACATGAGATGAATTAACACTCCATAGTTAAGGCAGCTGCCCTGTTCCAGCATGGCCCTCCTTGACAAAACTGAAAATGCATTCAAGGCATTAAATGCAGCATGGGCCGTTTCATGGAACAAAGTGCCAAACCTTTTTTGGCTGCTATATAATGTAATCTCTGATTTGATACAAGGGAGATCTTCCCATTCTCAGAAGCAAAACTCTGCCCAAATTGAAAGGCATCACTGAGACTTTGAGCTCAGATTGTTTATCATATTTCTTTGTTTGAATCAGAAAGCAAGTTACTTTCAGACTTTGTGCTGTTATAGCTTGTATCATTCTAGGAGATTGTTCTTATGTCTATTTCTTAAATGTATTCTTGTTTATGCAATTTAACAAGTAGAGCTAGTGGAAGTGATAATGAAGGTGTCCTAAAGCCAGCTACTTTCAGACTTTGTGCTGTCATAGTTGTCTTCAGTGTGTGTTTATTTTTTGTTTCTGTGTAAAGGACCTTGGGATGACTTTGTGCCCCCATTGTTCTTCGTATCTCACTCTTGAGCAGTCAAGGTAGAGACTTTGTGCTACATCTTAGATTGCTGGTTACTTTGTACTCTGTTACCAGTTACTTATCCTACCTGAAAGAACTCTTGCTGTCCCCTACAAGAACACTTCTGAAAGAATAGAAGTGCCTTCAGTGTTTTCACCAGGATTTTCTCCTTTGTGAACATCATCTTTGAAAGAAGAGAGATGGATGGTGTATCCTACCCCTGAGTGTTATTTTCTGTTTATATATGTAACATATAGCTCCTGCATATTCATAGGGAACCTCCGCTTGATGAGAGGAGAGATTTGTCCCCTGTTGATGTAGTAAACCTGCACATCTGGCTGACCAATCTCCCTATGTTATGGTTGAAGAGACCTATTTTGCTCACTAGTTAGCTGGTCGACAAAATATTCAGCGGTTGGGTGAATATTTTTGTTGACCAGCTAACTGGTGAGCAAAATAGGTCTTTTCAATCACAATATAGGGAGATTGGTCAGCCAGATGTGCAGGTTTACTACATCAGTAGGGAACAAATCTCTCCTCTCATCAAGGGGGTTCCCTATAAGTATGAGGGGAGAGATTTGTCCCCTGTTGATGTAGTAAACCTGCACATCTGGCCGACCAATCTCCCTATGATGTGGTTGAAAAGACCTATTTTGCTCCCCAGTTAGTTGGTCGACAAAATATTCACCCAACAGTTTTTGGCGACTCCGTTGGGGATGAACGTGCAGTCTGAAGCCTCAAGTTTCAGATTGAAGCAGTCCTTACCCTTATCCATTATAGACTCTGGCGACTCCGTTTTGTGTCTTGCCCATTATCATTATAGCCTTACCATCTCCCTCCACCTCCACACCAATTGGGATAGAACGCGCAATTTGAAGCCTCAAGCTTCAAGCTGAAGCAGGGCCAATTCTTTTTCATTTTTGTTCTACAATTTGGCAACTCCACGCTATACAAGAAGCCAGAGAGCCTAAGGTAGAACTACTTTTTCTGCTGTTAGCAGAGCTTTGCCCATCCACACGCCGCCCAGATTTATTATCCTTCTTTTTCATAATCCAATCATGGCAGTTCAAAGCCCCTGGGGTAACTCATTTGGCCCACTAAATCTTACTCCACCTCTACATGAACTTCTACGCAGCTCAAAAAAGAATTTTTCCAAATTCTTTGGTGATGGAAGAGTTCATCCTGATGAACACATTGCAACGTTCAGCATAGCTTGTGGCGTAATAGGAGTGGAATTTGAGGACGTTGTAGTCAGGCTCTTTGTGGAAACATTACAAGGTGCTGCTGCAGACTGGTTCTACCATCTGCAAGCTAAATCAGTGACTGATTAGGACACTATTAAAGATAAATTTGAAGCCAGGTTCAAGCCTGCAGAAGATGCACACGCTTTGCTGGCCTAGCTCACACAGATGAAGGAGCCCCATGAACCTATGAGGGACTTCATTGCCAAGTTCGACAAGTTGAGGAACAGGGTTCCCATGATCGCCCAGCCGACACCTCAGAATCTCAAGTGTTTCTTCATCAACTTGCAACTGTCTGAAGTGAGTTTTCTGTTGAGACGGGCTAGACACATAGACCTTGAGGCTGCTCAAGACTTGGCTACTGAGCTAGAAGATGACCTTATCTTGGCAGAAAAGATAAGGAGAGATCCTAACAGAGGTAAATCCTATTCATCTTCTGAGTATCCATCTTCAACCACCACTGATCAAATAGTGCAAAAGCTGGCAAATGAACTGCTAGCCTTGAAAAGACAAATGGCCCAAGGTATGTCTGCTCCCCCTAATCGGGATATGCCAAGGAGGACATTTCATAATCAGGCATATCAAGGCAATGCTGCCAAGAATCAAGGACAACTAAATCGTCTTCCTTCCCCACAGAGGAACCTCGCCTTTGAAGCACCTCCAACCAACTCAGCAGTTGGATATCTGAAAACTGAACATGATTTCTCTTTCTAACCTGAGTTTGATTAAGAAAATGACGCTGATTTCTTCACGGAGGGTCAAGAAGAGTCCGCTGGCGACTCCCACATTGGTTTCCTGAATTATCAGGATGAACCCAGAAGTAAAGGTGAAGCGTATGATGGATCATACGCTGTGTTCACTCGGTCTAAGAATCAGTCAGCCCAACAAGTTGATAAAGAAAGGATAGAGGAACGAACTCAGCCTGCAATTTCAATTGCTAAGTGGGGAACCACTCTGCCCTTCCAACCAAAGGACCCAGTGACTGCTAAAAAGGTAAATACATCAAACATCCCTACACCTTCTACTTCAAATTCGCAGATCAGTCCTCGCCCCCTAAAAATCAAAAGGATGAACTCCCATCCTCTCTTTATAGTCCATTTCAGTCATTTGACATAGTCGACCATGTCAAGAAAACTAAAATTCAAATGACTGAATTTGAATTCCTACAAGCCAACCCTGAGCGGTTGGATAGGTTGGTGGAGTGTGTGAAGAATACAGCCATCCCTGCAAGACAAGAGATTAGAAAGGTAACTCATGATCCCCCAAGGAACATGCCCATCCCAGTCACTCAGACATTAGCACCTGAAGCTCAGATTCTATTTGAGTCTTCAAGAAAGGGTAATTATTTTTTGTTCACAGAGGGTGTTCATGTTTCTGCAAATGAAAGACCTGTAGGTGGCAATCTGAAAATCGATTCAAACAAAACATCAGAAGAATTGGTAAGGCGCAGTACAGATGAAAAAATATTTTCTACTTCCAATGAAGAGAAATCTGATAGAAGATCAATTTTTGATGATGTTTGGATCTTGGAATCTGATGGCAGCAATTCTTCTACTGGTGTTGGAGCTGGGATGGTGTTGATATCTCCTCAAAGAGATATTCTTCCTTCTTCACACGAGTTGCAGTTCAACAACACCAACACTGTCGAGTACGAATCTCTGTTACTCGGGTTGAAGGCTACTCAGGATGAAGATGTCAAACTCTTTCATGTCAAAGGAGATGCTGAATCGATGGTTTGTCAGGGGTCTGATGCTGACAATCAAAATATGTGCTGGATTGAACCAGCAGAACAAGCTATGGTAGTGGACCATACTGCTGTACTTCGAAGTCAGCAAAAGGAACTCTTCGCCAAGAGAGCAAAGATTTATGGTTTTCAGATTGGAGACCATGCCTTGCCATGGGGCAAGAAGAGAGAACCAAAAGGAGTGCACAGAAAATGTGCTTCCTGGTGGAGAGTTTCATTCGCCCATCACCGATTCTGGGGACAAAATGGTTTTTTGCTAGTTTATCAGGATGGAACGCCATCTTTCTTGTCTCACAAGGGGTAGCGTCTAAATCACTTCATTTTTTGAAGTATCAGATGAGTTCACCTGTACATATGTACACTTGTATAGTCTTTATTTTTGTTTTGTGCTTTTCGTTTTCGTTTTTTGGAGCCTTTTTTTTTTGGGTAGCATGACTCCATAGCCCAATGGCATACTTCAAGGCATCGGAGATTCTGGTTTCTACTCCCCTCAGTTGTTTCAAAATTTTAACTAAGGGAAGTTCCCCAACTAGAGCCAGCTGTTGTCCCCCAAAAATATCACTCTTTTTGAGAACGACCTATGAACTATTTTGGTTCAATAGACCAAAATCATCTTTCCCTTTTCAAAAATTGCTCTGAGCATTCAAGTCTTTCATTTTTCAGGGCTTTTCCAGAAATCTATGAACTCTGCAGATATGTTTCTATGGACTCATCATGCTTGAAATTAGCAAGTTCAACAGGTTGAAAGGCTTCTGCAGGTGAGTTCAATCAAAAGAACAAGTTTCCAACACTTAGTCATTTTCAGGGTTGGTTCAACGCCTTGGTTCAACCAAAAAATGTTCATCGGCAAGCTTCTAAGCAAGGATTGAACCGTCGAACCATTGAACCGTTGAACCTTGAACCATTTTGGTTCAACAGGTTCAATGGGTTCAAGGTTCAACGTCGTCAACAAGAGTTAAGCGCTTCGGCAAAGGTTCAACAAGTTCAACTGCTTCTAGGTTCAATGGCTTCAAAACACTTATCAAAGAGAAGGCTTGAACCATTGAACCATCGAACCACTTTGGTTCAAAGGTTCAATGGGTTTAATGGTTCAACGGGTTCAAAGGTTCAACAGGTTCAACGACCAAATGGTTCAACGCGTTTGGTTCAAAAAGATCAGAAGGACGTAGCCAAATAAAAAGAATGAACTGATTGAACTGTTGAATCTTGAACCAAAAGGTTCAACGAGTTCACGGGTTCAAAGGTTCAACCAGTGCGATGAAGATCAAAGAGCTTAGAAAGAACAAGGAATTGACGGACAAAGGATGAACCAATGAACTGATTGAACCTTGAACCGAAAGAGTTCAAAGTTCAATGGTTCATGGGTTCAAAGGTTCAAAGGCGGCCTCAGTCAAGGAAAAAAACAACAAACAAGTAGTTCAACGGATGGTTCAACCAAGGAGCGGGAAAGCAATTGAACCAGGAAGCGATGAAACAAAAGAGATATAATGAATCGATGAACCAATGAACCAATGTACTTTTAGCGGGTTCAAAGGTTTAAGGTTCAACATGGTTCAAGCGGCTAGTGACCATTGACAGCCCCGCGGACGTCAAATTTAAAGTAAGGGAATATCCGTTGAAATTCAAATTGCTCGAAAGAATTCCTTCGGACTTTTTGTCTGAAGGAAAAATCTGGCAGAAAAATGCTCGATGGAAAAAAGACAAAGTGCGGCGGAAGCCGGCACGTGTCCCTTCTAGAGTTGAAGCGGAAGCTGCCAAGTGTCGTCTGTTGGGACACAGTTTCTAATAAGTTTCAAAGCTGCGGAACGTGCCACGTGTTCCATTATAACTCAGCGGAAGCCGACAAGTGTCAACATCCGCGGTCTCTCCCTTTTGTGTCGTAAGGACTGTGGTGGGCCTCGAGTGAGTTGCTAAGGTCAGGCAGAGCGCGACAAGTGGCATCGTCCGTGTGAATCCGAATGAGTCTTGAATGTTTCTAAAGCAGAGCAGAAGTTGCCACGTGTCATTTTCAGCAGGACTCTCAAGAGGTTTCTAAAGCTTCTATAAGTTAAGCGGAACACGCCACGTGTCCCTTTATAATTCAGCAAAACGTGACAAGTGTTTGCATCCACGTTCCCCCTTTTGAAGCTGCTCGGGCAAAAAGTGTCGTGGATCCCATTTTCTGTAAGTTTCTAATAAGTTTCATAACAACAGAACTTGCCACGGCCAAAGGAGCCAAAGGAAGAACTAAGCGACTAGCTGAAAAGAGAGCCCGAAGACTCAAATTGTTACAGGGGAGAGAGAAATGAGACCAACGGACCAAAAATATCTTCAAAAGAGTTATTTCCAGTAGGTGAAACAGTGGATCAAGTAGAGTTTCGAGCACGCCAAATCAAGGACGCAGCTTGTTTTTCTTCCATGAAATAAAGGCAAAGGGACAACTGTGCAGACACCAGGAAAAAGACCAGACAGTCCATACTAAGGAAGAGACATATGAGATGAATTAGCACGCCATAGTTAAGGCAGCTACCTTGTTCCAGCATGGCCCTCTTTGACAAAATTGAAAATGCATTCAAGGCATTGAATGCAGCATGAGCCGTTCCATGGAACAAAGCGCCAGACCTTTTTTGGCTGCTATATAATGTAATCTCTGATTTGATACAAGGGAGATCTTCTCGTTCCCAGAAGCAAAACTCTGCCCAAATTGAAAGGCATCACTGAGACTTTGAGCTCAGATTGTTTATCATATTTCTTTGTCTGAATCAAAAAGCAAGTTATTTTCAGACTTTGTGCTGTTATAGCTTGTATCATTCTAGGAGATTGTTCTTATGTCTATTTCCTAAATGTATTCTTGTTTATGCAATTTAACAAGTAGAGCTAGTGGAAGTGATAAGGAAGGTGACCTGAACCCAGCTACTTTCAGACTTTGTGCTGTCATAGTTGTCTTCAGTGTGTTTATTTTTTGTTTCTGTGTAAAGGACTTTGGGACGACTTTGTGCCCTCATTGTTCTTCATATCTCACTCTTGGGCAGTCAAGGTGGAGACTTTGTGCTACATCTTAGATTGCTGGTTACTCTGTACTCTGTTACCAGTTATTTATCCTACCTGAAAGAACTCTTGCTATCCCCTGCAAGAACACTTTTGAAAGAAGAGAACTGCTTTCAGTGTTTTCGCCAAGATTTTCTCCTCTGTTTGTGAACATCATCTCTGAAAGAAGAGAGATGGATGGTGTATCCTACCCCTGAGTGTTATTTTCTGTTTATATATATAACATATAGCTCCTGCATATTCATAGGGAACCTCCCCTTGATGAGAGGAGAGATTTGTCCCCTGTTGATGTAGTAAACTTGCACATCTAGCCGACGAATCTCCCTATGTTGTGGTTGAAGAGACCTATTTTGCTCACTAGTTAGCTGGTTGACAAAATATTCACCCAACAAACTATACATAGTCCCAAAAAATTGGCATTTCTTGTAGTTGACCTAGTCTTTGTACTCGTTTTCTTCTTTTGGTGACATAACTTTGGAACTATGAGTGCATTCAATGGTACATTGAGCAATATTTTAATCAACCAAAAAGTTAAAAGGGCAAACAAACCAGCTCATTAAGAGCTCTACAAAATGATTCCTGATAGTTGTCTTTTCGAAATGCAACTTCAAGGAGTAGGCCCTTGTTGGAGAGATTGGAAGTGGAGCAGCTTGAAGGATTTTTATGATTGTGACAATTTATATAAGGGAAAACACATTGCTTTTATTGCTCCTTGGTTGAATAAACAATAGTGGGAGAGTTATCTTGAAGAGTGAGTGAAAGAGTGTTGCTAGTATATATTGAAATCAAGGGCTTCTTTCAAAGCTCTAAAGTGACTAGTGTTCATCAAGGCTTGGTAGTCGAATCAATGTTTTACTAGTCTGCAATATTGGATTCTACTTGCTTTTATGCCATGTTATCGGGTCCTCGTACCCAGGGGGACTGGCCCTAGTACACGCCTACGGGTCTCGATTTGATTCGCCCTCAAATATGCCCCAAACACTGCTCAATAGGGTGGGGCAAGGCTAGGTTTGTCCCAGGGTAAAGAGTGTTGCCATAATATATGAAAATGAAGGGCTTCTTTCAAAGCCTTGATGTGGCTAGTGCTTCCCCAAGGCTTGGTAGTCAAATCAATGTTTCACAAGTTTTGAATATTGGATTCTTCTTCCTTTTATGCTACTACATTATTGGGTCCTTATACTTAGGGGGACCAATCCTGGTACAAGGTGTATAGTATGGTTGATGTCTATCGAGATACTAGACTATCAATGACACATACAAAATAATAGTTGCATAACACACCTTGGTAGAGCAAAGTATCTGAACAATAGCAGCTTGTACTCATAAAAGATAAGTCTCATTTCAATTCACACAATACAAGGAGGACAAATACAAGTGTTCTCACCCCGATGTATCTCCTGCTATATATAATACAAGTGACATATGGTTGTCAGTTGACACAATCGTCAACACCCAAACATGACCAACAAGATTCATTACAAACTTCCTAAGGCCGACAATACAACCACAAAATTCGTTAGCGATTAAAATATGTAATTATGTTGATAATCATGACAGTATGAATGTTATGGTCTATATTAGCCGCCCTTTAAAGAAGTCGGAGTTTCTTCCGACATAAGTCATACAAAACATGATAAAAGTTCGAATGAAGAGGGAAGATAGTCATTGTGGTGGAGGTGTTGTTGATGTAAAAAGTTTGCAACCGTCCTGGAGGCAAGAAAAGCATGTTTTACATCGTGTGATTCTCAACCACTTGTTTTTTGTTCTTAGAAAAGTAAAGTGGGTGTATGGGGGCAACCTTTTAAAAGTCATGATGACAACCAAACTTCTTTTAAGAAACACTACTTTTGAAGGACTTGAAAATGTTGTGGGATTTTGTTGTGTTCTTATGCTCCTAACAACTCATTTGCGGAGGTCATCAACCCTTTCTCTGGAGCTATCTATGTTGTAACCATCAACCAAGGGCCATAGGATTAAACAGTGGTTGTTAGGCAAAAGTTGACTGTTAGACTAATGCTCGTTAGGTTGGGTGGAAAACAAGGCACCATTAGGGTGGACGTCAATCAAATGAACATTTGGCAAGGGGTTTTCGTCAGGTTGATAGCCGCCAAGAAGCTTTCGGCAGTCTTGTTGGGTGACTATTTTGTCGACCAGCTAACTGGTGAGCAAAATAGTTCCTATCACCACAGCATAGGGAGATTGGTCATCCAGGTGTGCAGTTTTACTACATCAATAGGGGACAAATCTCTCCTCTCATCAAGGGGAGGTTCCCTATTAAATATAAGGAGGCTATATACTATATATATAAGCAGAAAGCAAGACACAGGGGTGGGATAAACCATCCATCTCTTTTTTTTCAGAGATGATGCTAACAAACAGAAGAGAAATCCTGGGTGATTGGTGAAGGTACTTCTTTTCTTTCAGAAGTAAAATTCAACCAAGAGCCAGATCCCTTCCTGGATAGTAGAAATCCTGGTGAAGCGACAAAAGACACTTCTCTTCTTTCAGAAGTGCTTGTTCTTGCAAACAATAGGAATCTTTCTGGTAGGATAAGTAACAGGGTGCCAAGGGCGTAGTAACCAGCAATCTAGGACGTAGTAAAAAGTCTCCACCTTGACTGCCCAAGAGTGAGATACGAAGGACAATGAGGGCACAAAGTCGTCCCAAGGTCTTTTACACAGAAACAGAAAACAAACACACTAAAAACAACTATGGCAGCACAAAGTCTTTCCACAGTTGGCTTCAGGACACCTGCTTTGTTACTTTCACTAATTCTGCTTGCCAAATTAAATAAACAAGAACACATTCAGAAGACAGACATAAGAATAATCTTCTAAAATGATACAAGCCAAAACAACACAAAGTCTGCAAACAACTTGCTTTCTCATTCAGATAAAATGAAATGAAATACAATCTGAGCTCAAAGTCTCAGTATTTGCCTTTCAATTGGGCAGAGTTTCGCTTCTGTAACGGGAAGATCTCCTTTACTAATGAGAGAAATTACAATCTTATAGCAACCACGCAAGGCTTGGCGTTCTTTCCCATGGGACGGCCCATGCTGCAGTCAACATCTTCAATGCGCCTCTAGTTTTGTCTGGAGGGACCATGCTGGGAACAGTGTATTGCCATAACTATGGCGTGTCCATTCTTCTAATATGTCTCTTCTTAGTATTGATTGTCTGGTCCTTTTCCTGATGTCTGCGCAGCTGTCCAATTCGCCATTACTTTATGGAAGAAAAACAGGCTTGCGTCCTTGATTTGGTGCGCTCAAAAGTCTAAGTCTGCTTGATCCACTGTTCCACCTACTAGAAATAACTCTTTTGAAGATATTTCTAGTCCTTTGGTCTCGCTCCTCTCTTCACTGCTTAAGCGCTTCTTTGCTCTATGGTTGAACCATCGCTTTAATTGAACTTGCCTTTGGAATCGTCCATGTTGCTTCTTTGTCCTTTCTAGCCCTTCTTGTCTAAGTCTTTGGGGGGTCCTTTCTGCGTCTTTGACAAGTGGCAAGTTCCACTGTCATAAAACTCATTAGAAACTTACGAAAAATGGGATCCACGACACGTCTTGCCCGAACAACTTCAAAAGGGGAACGTGGATGCAAACACTTGTCACGTTCCGCTGAGTCATAACAGGGCACGTGACGTATTCCGCTTAACTTATAGAAGCTTTAGAAACCTTTTGAGGGTCCTGCGAAAGATGACACGTGGCGGCTTCCGCTCTGCTTTATAATGGACACGTGGCGGCTGTCACTGCACTTTGTCTTTTTCCATCGGGTGTTTTTCCGCGGGCTTTTCTCTTGAGTCGGGCTTTTCCTTTGCTTTCTTCGGGCTCTCTTCCCGGGTGAATTCCTTCGAACAAAATGTCCGAAGGAAATGTTCCCTATCGGCCTTTCAACAAATCCGAAGGAATTCTATCTTTTCAGTCAGTGGCTTCAACCCTTGAACCAACGTTGCCTGCCCTCCGCAAGGGCATTTGTTCCTTCGGCCTTGGGGCACTCCCTTGAACCTGCCGATTGAACCAACTTTGGTTCAACGGTTCAATGGTTCAATCAGTTCAATCCCTTTATGTGGCTAAGTCCTTTGTTCTCTTGAACCAAACGCGTTGAACCATATGGCCGTTGAACCTGTTGAACCATTGAACCTTTGAACCAAAGTGGTTCAATGGTTCAAGTCTTCTTCTCTTTGATAAGTGTTTTGAAGCCGTTGAACTTTGAACCTTGACAAATGCGCTTAACTCTTGCTGATGACGTTGAACCTTTGAACCCATTGAACCAAAATGGTTCAAGGTTCAACGGTTCAATGGTTCAATCCTTGCTTAGAAGCTTGCCGATGGACATTTTGGTTGAACCTTGTCGTTGAACCAACCTTGAAATCGCCTAAGTGTTGAGAGCTTGCTTCTTTCCTGCAGAGTCCGTAGATTCAAGCCTGCAGAGTCCGTAGATTTCTAAGAAGCTTGAAAAATGAGGAATTTGAATGCTCAGAACAAATTTCGAAAAGGGAAGAGACAATTTTGGTCTGTTGAACCAAAATAGTTCATAGGTTGTCCCAAAAATGAGTGATATTTTTTGGGGACAACAAGTCTATCTCATGGTCATAATTGTTCCACCATCAACCTTCTTGTTGTCACATGGGTTGCCAACTACGTCGCCATACTTTTGACCATTAGGTTGCGGTTCGAGCAACAGGTGGTGATCAACCACATGGGCATTAGGTAGCGTGTCAAACAACAGATGGTTGTTAAACACATGGTGTTAGGGTGATTGGTGATTAGATCCCTGTCGAACTGACCATTGTTGTTTAAGGAGTAGTCATCAGGGGTGTGGGGGTCAACTTCTTGTTGGTGGCAATCAAGTAGAGCATGGGTTTCAAATTGGTGGATGTCAGGTAGTGGTTTTGACTATTGAGTCTGCTTTACTTTGACGAGTTGGAGAGTGGTGTATGATGGTATAGGACTACCATGGTCATACAAGTGACTTTATTTGATTGGTTATGTTCTTTCCTTTTTTCCTTTGAGATGAATGGGCTTTTTTTTCGTATATGGAAGTAAAAGGTTAATCATAGTTATGCCTTTTAGTCTAACTTTTATACAACTTCAGCGTAGAACTGTTGATTGTATCTTTGATGGGTGTTCCATTCAAGTTCTCTAACTTGATTGCTTTGTTCTCAAAGATTTCTACAATCTTAAAAGGTTCAAGCCACAATACTTTGAACTTGGTTTAATTTCACGTCTCTAATTATAATTTAGTACCAGTGCTCTGACTTTAAAATTCATGGTGGAGGTGTTTGTTGTGCCAATATTTCCTTCTCTTTTGCATGACATTAGTTTCCAATTGTGCCATCACTTGACATTCATCCAGGTTGAGCTTATCTGTCATCTCCATTCATACTTCCAAAATAGGTCATACATCATTTTTTATAAAATTTCTATTACAATATTCCCCATATCTCATTGATGTTGGCTCCTTAGATTGTATGTTCACTACCTGTTCAAATTGGTGGGCCCACTTATCATCGAACTTTGCCCCTATGACATTGGCATTGTATTCTTTGAACTTCGGTGGGTATACTGATGGTGATGTTGATAGTTTGAAAGAACTTGGCATCACCAACATCTACTTCTACCCATCTTGTTGCAAGCTTTGGACTTCTTCAATCTCCATAATCATATCACAAATGCAATTAGGCTAAAACACTTAGTAGTCTTCCATCTGTCAGTGGAGCAGACCCTTGAGGGAGTTTGTCTCATTGTCGGAGCACAACTATAGCTCCAAGACCCCTTCATCGATTGGCTCCATCGGACCACAGTTCATGTCAACCAAGCACTCTTCTTCCTAATATGTATTTGATGAGTTAGATGACATTGCTTCCTCATTGATTGCTTAATTCTTCAAATCTATGACATACCTCTACCCTTTGTTTTCAATGGAGATCAATTTTTTTTTCCATTTATGATCGGTTTTGGTTGCTATCGACCAACCCTGACCCATTAGTGCATCACAAGCCTTTTTTTGTAATGAGATGACCACAAAATTCAACAAAAAGGGTTGGGTTCCAATAGTTACCTTTGTCCCTTTAGTGAAGCACCCAGTGCCTTAATGCCAAGTTGATTTGCTCCTAAGAGTTGGAATGTTAGAACCCGCATAGTTGGCTTCCCAAGACCCTTCCAAGTCTCCTTTGGAAGAACATTCATGCTATAACCACCGTCGCCTATGGTGTTTGTCAAATTCCTACCAATAATTCCCATATGCACAACTATCAGTTGTCAGACTAGATTTATCATGAGGAGCATATGATTGATCACTTGGTCACCTAACAAGGGGGACTCGACTATGGGTTTATTTTTCTATTTTGTGCTATCCCCATCACCCAATGTCAGGGGCGCCAATGTATGCTCCATGTTCAAACCAATGTATTTTATGGTAGAAGTTAGAGGATTCTTTAGTCCTCGAATGCCTTGCAATGAGTTAACTATCTATTGTCAACCTGGAGTTGCACCCTGATCAAAGACGTGCTGAAATGGCTAATCCTCGTTCCTGTTGAAACAATGGGATCTTCTTACGAGGGTGGGTGTCTCAATGGTGAGAAGAACCTCTAGAGAACGCTGGTTCCTGTAAGATGTATCGGTGAGGATCCCAATTTCTACGCTACAAATTGCCTGGAGAAAAGGGGAGAAAAAACTTGAAAGGAAATCCTAGCTAAAGTGGTGATACACCTAATTTGCTTGATCCACTCAAATCAAGCTTTTGAGAACACTGATTCAGACAAAAAAGAGGCAAAACTTCAACTCCAATTAATCAATACACAAGTATTTCATGAAAAGGTTCTGTCTAATGACCTAAGCTTGAGGGAAACGTAGAAATAGGCCTGATTGAAGGCATTAACAGCCACTGATATCTACTATAAACTCAACAAAAGAGAATCCAACACAGAACGTGACCTGCATAAATGATCAGTTAATAACTAGGTACAAATCCAGATTTGACAAGGAAGAAAGAAAATCTCACTTAGACAAATCTATAACAAAAGTACACTATACCAGCTGCTGAAAATTGAAAAAAGCACAGTCCTCTTATTGATTCTAAAAAAAGGTTAACAGCACAAACTTTGGCAGAAGATTGCTTGCCAAGAGGGGATAATTTTTAACAACGCTGAAAAGGCATTAATATAGAAAATTACAAAAAACTAAGAGATTGGCGTTGGAAAATAGAGAGTAAACTCAATCCAACTCAGCATTTACAAAAGTCTATTTTTGTCTTGCATGAAAATTCCCTGCGTTGAAATGGACGGTGGGCTCAAACGTTTGACTTTGCTTATGCATGCTTGGCTGAGCTATGTCTAAAATTAGAGACTAGCTCTTTGGCGTTTGAAATTGGAGGACTGGGTGTTTGAAAGTCAAACTTCTCTTTGCATGGAAATCCACGCCCACCTGTAAATTGGGCTTCTTCATCTTGAGTTGTTTGAAAGCTGAGCTGGACGTTTGGGGACACGAGCTGGAATGTTTGGAGCGTTGAGTTGGACGATCAGTGAATTGAAGATTAGCCATCCGCCAAAAATAGCCCTTGTTCGCATGTATTTTCTCCTATTTTGGTCTCCCTGTTCGTGTCTATTTTTGGTGGGATTCTATTTTTTTGACCTTTTTTGTCGACTTTACCTTGGTCTTTTTATTTCTTGCGGACTTTATGCTCTGTGGATTTTATCTCCTTGGTTTTATTTTCTTCGGATCTTTCATTTCTTGCCCAAGTCCAATTATTCTTTCAAAATTTTGTCTCTTGTTGACCTTTTTTACCTGTTGACTTCTCTTTGGTTTATTATTCTCTTTGTTTGCATCTTTCTCGAAGGAATCCTTCGGACTTTTTGTTTGAATTCCTTCTTTATTTTCTTTCTTTTTTTTGTTTATATTTCTTTGGGCTTTTTGAAGGGCACCTCCAAAGTCTTCCCGAAAGGCAGGTGCCCTTCGAGACTTTTGCTTGCACCTTCCCGAAGGACAGGTGCCCTTCGAGTTTTTTGCCTTGATATTTTTCTGCCAAGTGAAACTCCCGCGGCTCTTCTAAGTGAACGTTCTCGAAGGGTACATACCCTTCGGTACTTTTGCAATTGTCCTCTCCGAAGGGCAAGTGCCCTTCGGCACCCTGCAGAGAGTCCCCTCGAGCAAAAAATCAAGAACTTTCCTGAAGGGTATGTACCCTTCGGGACTTTTGATAATAGCCATTTTCCGTCGTGGACCTAGCCCTTCGGTTAAGTCACTTGTCATATTCCCGAAGGGTAGGAACCCTTCGGGATTCTTGTAAAGGTCCCTTTGCTGACTATGCCTATTTCCTTCAGACAAAAAGTCCGAAGGAAAGAAACTTTGATAGTATACCCCGGGAAAGTTGGAGCCCTTTGAAAAAACTGTGCCCAAATTCTTTCTGCGGATTTCTGTCAATTGATTTCCTTCAGACAAAAAGTTCAAAGGAAATAAACTTTGTAATATCCACAAAGTCATTTTTTCCGGGCTTTTACATAGTCCTGTTAGAGCTCTTTCTTTCGGACAAAAAGTCCGAAGAAATACTCTTCCTCTTACAACCCCGAAAAAATCTTTGCTTAGACAAAATAAATGAACTTACAGCTTGTATGTCTTGGCTTTTGGCTGTACATGATGCTTAGAAGAGGAGAAAAACCCTTTCAAACTGCTGTAGATGACGTTTTTAGGAGAAAAACCCTCTTAAAACTCCTGCATGTGTCCTTCTGAACGAACTGTATGTTCTATATAATGGTTGTAGGAGTCCATCAGAATTTACATGGTCGTAGGAGACCTTTTCGTCATCATTTGCATGGCTGTATTTGTACATTGCGTTGGCTATAATCAAGAAAGCTCCTTGGAAATCTCTGAATGACTAAACTTCACCTGGCTGTAGATGGCCACTTGGGTGGCTATAAATGCATATTTAAGGACCCCAAAACTAATTCATAAGGCAAACTCGGCACCATAGCAAAGTTTCGAATGGTAGGGGTGACAATTTGCCTTGTGGGGGCAAAATTGTCAACATTTTTGGCGACTCAACTGCGCAGCATGCCTGCTATGCTAGAGAACTCAGACCATATAAATGATATTCGAACTCTCAAATGGTAAACCTGATTTCTGACTGAAAATCTCCTTTTGACCATCGCTGAAGTAACCTTCCTTTTTCAAAATAAGGGAAACACACGAAAGCAGGAAAACTAACTAAAAAACAAATGTGCAAACAAGCACTGATTGGAACAAAACAGAATGGGAAAATTGTGCTTGAACAACACTTGGAGGAAAACAAAAACAAACTATGTACATAGAGCTTTGCTCTTCAATAGCAATGTTTCCGATGTATCCCATTGACTAGGATTGGAAGCTCTTGGCCATCCATCTTTGCAAGTTGGAAGACATTGTGGGATTTGCAGTTGGAGATTGTGTATGGGCCACTCCAAAGGGAATTAAACTTTGTATGCCTTCTTGGTTTGGCTCGATCCTCATCCCACTTGAACACCAAATCTCCTTCTTTGAAGCTTCGTGAGGAGGCTCTTTTGTCAAAGGTTCTCTTTACCTGTGCTTGATGAACCTCCATGCTTAGCATTGACTGATTTTTTATCTCTTCCAGCTCCATAAGCTCTGCATACCTGATTTTCATAGGCTTATTCTCCAACAATTCAAGTTGATGTATTAGTTTTAAAGCTGGAAACTCAAGAGAAATAGGTAACATTGCTTTCTTACCATATACTAGCTTGTATGGAGAGTTGGCTATTGACCTCTTGTAGGTGATCTTATCAGCGCATAGAGCTGACTTCAACTTGAGATGTCATGACCTCTGATTGTCTTCAATAGTCCATTGTATGATCCTTAAGAGGTTCTTGTTTGTAGATTCAGCAAGGCCATTTCCTTGTGAATAATAGTTCGATGAAGTGTTAAGATAAATTCCGTGTTGGACAGTGCATTGGCTGATCCTAGATCCCACAAAGCCATTGCATTGTCAGAAATAATGGTTGAAAGAACTCCAAATCTAGTAAGCAAACCTTCGTAGAAATGAAGAACATTGGTTTTGTTTGCTTCTTTCAATGCTATTGCCTCTGTCCAACGTGTTGGGTGAATATTTTGTCGACCAACGAACTGGTGAGCAAAAAAGGTCTCTTCAACCACATCATAGGGAGATTGGTCGGCCAAATGTGCAGTTTTACTACATCAACGGGGGACAAATCTCTCCTCTCATCAAGAGGAGGTTCCCTATGAATATGCAAGAGCTATATACTATATATATAAGCAGAAAATAACACTCAGGGGTAGGTTAAGCCATCCATCTCTCTTTCTTCAGAGATGATGTTAACAAATAGAGGAGAAAATCTTGGTGAAAACACTGAAGGCACTTCTCTTCTTTCAGAAGTGTTCTTGCAGGAAACAACAGGAGTTCTTTCAGGTAGTAGAGTAACTGGTAACCACGGGCGTAGTAACCAGCACTCTGAGATGTAGCACAAAGTCTCCACCTCGACTGCCCAAGAGTGAGATATGAAGGACAATGAGGGCACAAAGTCGTCCCAAGGTCCTTTACACAGAAACATAATACGAATGATAATGAGGGCACAAAGTCGTCCCAAGATCCTTTACACAAGAACGGAAAGAAAACACACTGAAGGCGATTGTGGGGGCACAAAGTCTCTCCACAGTTGGCTTCAGGACACCTACCTGATTACTTCCACTAGTTTTGCTTGTTAGATCAAATAAACAAGAACACATTCAGAAGACAGACATAAAAACAATCTCCTAAAATGATACAAGCTATAACAGCACAAAGTCTGCAAGTCACTTGCTTTCTCATTCAAATAAAATAATATGAACAACAATCTGAGCTCAAAGTCTCAGTATTTGCCTTTCAATTTGGGCAGAGTTTTGCTTCTGGTAACGAAAATATCTCTCTTAAAACAAACCAAGAGATTACAATATATAGAGGCCAATGAAGGCTTGGCCCTTTTTCCCATGGAGTGGCCCATGCTGTGCATTAATGCTTTGAATACATTTTTGGTTTTGTCAGGGAGGGCCATGCTTGGAACAGGGCGGCTGCCTTAACTGTGGTGTGTTGATTCATCTCGAATGTCATCTCCTGAGCTTGAGTCACTTATTCTATCACCTGCTATCCTCGCAACTGTCCATTTTGCTTTTTCTCCAAAGGAGACAAACAGGTTGCGCCTTCAATGTTTGCAGGCCCAAATATCTACCCAATGAACTGTTCCACCTACTGAAAATAACTCTTGCAGATATTTCCCTCTTTGTCTCTTCCTGCTGTGATTTGAGCCCTCGGGCTACCTTTTCCCTTTTCTGGTTTTGTCCTTTGAATGCACTTGATCCCGCGCTCAAGCCTACAAAGATCAACAGTTATTTCGTTGCCACAAATTTGACGTCTGCAAGTCTGTAATCCTCTTTAGCAATTCTTTCGTGTCTTTTTCGCTTGCTGAGTGTCGAGTGCCTCTTCGGGTATCAATTTATTTGGTGAGGCTTGATCCTTTATTTCCTTTGGACAGTTTGTCCGAAGGAAATCTTTCTTTGGCTCTGCGTCTTTGTATTGGGAGTGTTTCGTTTTTGACACGTGGCACATTCCATTGCTTTTAACAAGTGACACGTGGCATCTTCCGATGGAACAGGGGAGGACACTTGGCAGCATCAAACTAACTTATAGGAGCTTTTAGAAACCTTTGAGAGTCCTGCGGGAGATGACACGTGGCGGCTTTCACTGAGCTCTAGAAACACTATAAAAACATTCGGGACTTATTTGGATTCACGCAGATGATGACACTTGGCGTTTTCCGTTTGTTCCTGTGACTTACCCTGGGTCCACCATAGTGCTTACTCAATAACTGCGGATGTTGACACTTGGCGGCCTCCGCCGAGTTTTAGCAGATGACATGCGGCACGTTCCGTTGCTTTTAGCGACAATTTATAATGTGTCTCGATAGATGACACTTGGTAGCTTTCGCTCTCGGGCTTGTTCCTTTCCTTCTTCAAGGGCACTCGGCTTTCGGGCTTTGGGGCACTTCCTTGAACCTGTCGATTGAACCAGCTTTGGTTCAACGGTTTCAACGGTTCATTCCTTTGTTTTACTCGTTCAATTGACCGCTTGAACCAACCACGTTGAACCAACCGCTCGTTGAATCTTTGATGAACCTTTGAAATGTTGAACCTTTGAAATGTTGAACCTTTGATGAACTTTGACAAAGCGCTTGACCCTTTGAAGCTTGCCGATGACGTTGAACCTTTAACCCGTTGAACCCTTGAACCTGTTTGGTTCAAAGTTCAATGGTTCAAGGGTTCACTGGTTCAATCCTTGCTTAGAAGCTTGCCAATGGACCCTTTTTGGTTGAACCAAGGCATTGAACCAATCTTGAAAATGCCTAAGTGTTGGAACTTGCCCCTTTCGATTGAACTCGCCTGAAGAAGCCATCGAACCCGTTGAACCAACTAGTCCCTTTACTAAAAAAAAGCTTGAAAAATGAGGAATTTGAAAGCTCAAAACAAATTTTGAAAAGGGAAGAGGCAATTTTGGTTTTGCAGGACCAAAATAGTTCATATGTTGTCCCAAAAATGAGTGACATTTTTTTGGGGACAACACAACGTGTGAAGTAATCTGTAGCTGTTAAAATCCATTTGTGCCCTGAACTTGAAGGAGGATTTATAAGACCATTAAAGTCCAATCCCCACTGGACAAAAGGTTGATCCACTGCAATTTGTTGAAGGGGCAAGGCTGCAAGCTTGACTTTTCCTACAAACATAGCACACTGTTTGCACTTTCTAACCCATGCGTGACAATCGCCAAATATAGTAGGCCAATAATACCCACCTCATGATTTGAAGTGTTGTAGTTCTTGCGGAAAAGTGTCCACCATATCCATCACGAAATTCTTCAAGTAATTTTTGAGTTTGGCTAGGTTCCACACACCTTAGTAACATTCCATTAATATCTTTTTTGAACAAAACTTCATCAATGGGCAAGAATGGAATTGATTGCAATTTGAAATACCTTCTTTTTGAAGCATTTAGGTGAGAAGGGTAAATACCATTTTGTAGATAGCTTACCAAATCATGAAACCCGCTGGAAGGTGAGGTGTGAACAACAATCTCTTCATCATTTGACACTAAAACAACTTCAGTAGTTTCTTGCAAGCCTTGAGTTAGATGCTCACAAAGTCCTTTGCCTCTAACCAGCTTTGTAACCTTAATTTCCACGTCATATTCCATTACCTTGGTTATCCAACCAACTCTCTTCTCATTTATGTCTTTGTTCAGAAGAAACTTTTTGATGCTTGGATGAACAACCATTAGATGTATCTTATTATTGGACAAGTAACTAAATTTTTTCAGAGATCTTATAACTGAAAGGACATGCTTTTCAACAAAAGAATACCTTCTTTCATGCCCCTCCAAGCCTTCGCTGTAGAAATCTATTGGCTGCTCCAAATCTTCATGATTCTGCTGCATAAGAATACCTAAAAATGGTGTCCATGTTAGCATAAGTGTACGAGATAAAATCTTTCGTGAAATTTGGATATAAAAGTGTAGGAGCACTTGCTATGGCTTTCTTAACATCTTCAAACCCTTTTACTCCCTCCTTGGACCAGTTGAAGTTCTGATTTTTCTTTAGCATCGTTGTAAGTGGTTTAGCTACAGTAGCGAAATCTGAAATGTATCTCTTTATAAAGTTGATTTTTTCAAAAAAACTTTGCAAAGCCTCTTTGTGCTTAGGCAAGGAGAGTGCAAGAATGGATTGAATCCTTTCAGAATCTATGTTTAAACCATGTTTTGAAACATGTCCAAGAAGCTTATCTTCATGAACTGAAAATACACACTTTTTGAGATTTAGAGATATTCCAAATTGCCTACACCTTTCAAAAACTTGCTTAAGATGAACCATGTGATCTTCTGCATTTTTTGAAAACACTATTATATCATCCAAATAAACAAGCACAAACCTATTAGGGCCTTGGAAGGCCATATCCATGGCTCTCTGAAAGGTTGCTCTAACATTAGACAAACTGAATGACATCTTTATGTATGCAAATGTCCCCCACTTAGTTGTGAAGACTGTTTTGAATTGGTCCTCTTCTTTGACCAAAATTTGATTGTAACCACTATATCCATCCAACAAGGAAAACCTCTCTGAACCTGCAACAAGATGTAAAATTTGTCCCATTGATGGCAATGGATAGTGGTCTTTAAGCGAAACCCTGTTTAAATCACGAAAATCAACACAAACAAATTTCACCATTCTTTTTTTCTACCGAAACAAGGTTCGCCATCCAAGTCGAGTGCTTGATTGGAAATATAATAACTGATTCTATGAGCTTGTGAAACTCAGCTCTCATCAAAGGCTCAAGCTTTGGATTGATTGGCCTTTGTCTTTGTTTCATTGGTTTAGTTTTCTCTAACTCAATGGTGTGTTGAGCCAAACTTGGATCAAAACCTTTGAGATCATTATAGTGCCATGCAAATATATCAGCAAAACTTGTGCATAAATCAATGAAAGCTTTCTTTTGTGGAGTGCATACCTTGCCCAATTTCAAAATTTTACCATCTGCAATCTTTAGATTGGCATAGTGCTCTTCCTTTGTTGACAAGGATGATTTCTCTTTCCTTAGCTCATCATCTCCACTGAAAATATTTTCAAGAGTGACCAATCCCTTGGGCAACGTATTCATTTTCAGTTGTACAATCTGATCCCCATACTACTGTTAGTGTTTTGACTGATTTCTTGAAGAAAACTCAGCGTCTTCTTGCAAAAATCTCACAATTTGATTGTCATCTTCAAACACCTGCCAATTCTCATGGTTATTCGGATCAGAAGGTTTTACAACTCCCTTTATATGTGACTGAAAATTGTCACTTTTTACATCAACTGGAATGTTAAATTGTGCCCCAATAGCAGCCAACCTATCGGCATGTTTATTCCTATCTCTTGGTATTCCCTGAATATAAAAAGCTTGAAAATCTTCAAGTAAATTTCAAACTCTGTGTTTGTAAGATTTAAGCAACAAATTCTTGCATACATTCAAATCTTTTGGTGGACTATAAGTTCACTATCTCCAAATACTTGCAAACAATTGACTTTCATCTTTCTAGTCCACTGTAAATCGTGAACTAGTGCTTCATATATTCAGCAATATTGTTTGAACAGCGAAACTGAAATTTCTTGATCCATCAAAGTACAATTGCCACAAGCTTTCATTAGATTCGTCTTCTTTGGCCATTGCTGGAATTGGTGCATCGTTCTCATGAAGACAATACACACGAAGACCTTCCTCTTCAATCAACTTGTAGGGATCATGCTCATGCATGGTAGAAGCCCACTCATCGAGAGACAAATCTGGGACTCCATCCAAAGGTGAGTCCTTTTCTACGTCACTAGTTTGTAATATTTCATCTGAGATGATACAATTAGTATTCACAACACTAGGCATATATGGCTCCATATGAAAACGTGCAATAGGCTCTGAATCAATTGTTACCTTTGTACCATACCTAGTTTTGAACAACAAATAGGTCCAATTCGCTGATAAATATTTCTCAATCTTTGAAGTGAAATCCCTTGAGAGGCACATAGCAAAGTAGGGAGGCAAATCTACCACAACAATATTCTGCTGAATAGTAGCATTAGGATATGCATTGTCAATTTCAAATCCTTGATGATGCCTATCGTCTTTGTTGGTGACCCATCCAATTGCAATGCTCCTTTAGTATTTGGCTCATAAACGAGTCTAAGCTTATTTGCAATCTGTTTAGGCATGATTATACTACTAGCTCCACTATCCACCATACAATTATGAACCAAAGTATCACCTACTATCAAAGAGAGGTAAAAGGGCAGAGTTTTCTTAGACTTTACCTCAGTTTTGTCTACTTTTGTCACCTTAATCCCTTGCTGTACCTGCTGTTTCGCTGGCTGATCTGAATTAGCCAAGACAACACTCTCTTTCTCAACCGGTTTTGGAGACAATTCAAGAGCTACAAGTTTTTGAATGAGTTTATTTTTTTGCCCTAGAATTGAAAGAGAATCCCACATGCTAATGCTGATGTTAGACTTCTTCATTTGATCTACAATACTGAACTGAGATGCACTAAACTTTCATTGCACTTTTTGAGGCACTTGTTGCTCACGAATTAGAAGTACTTGCTGCACTTTACTAACCTCTATATTTTGATTTTTTTGGGCTGTGGGGGTAGCAAGTTGCTCTTTTGTACTTTTAACAACAATACTAAGAGTACTTGAAGTATTTGCTATCGCTTGGGCTTCATCAACTCTTCTTTTAGTTCTTTGATAGGTTATAGCTGCACCCTAACCACTTGAATCATTAGTTTTAACATCTTGAGTAAAAACAACATGATCATCTCCCTGTCATTTTACATTAATAGCGTCAGGGTGCCTTTGAACTTGATGAGTCTCTCCTTGTGATGTCAAACTTGTATCTTGATATTGACCTCCTTGAAAAGAGAACTCTTCTTGTGTCATCTGTGGCATGGTGATGCTCTGTGATACCGAGGCTTGGTTTTGAGCATCATTGAGATTTGAAGGCTACCAACCTGAATCTTGCACCAAATTATTTTGAGGTGGGGTTGGAACAATAACTTTTGAAGTGGAAGGAGCATTCGGATCAAGAGTAGCATATGGCTTAGCTGGAGTTATGACTCCTTATGCTTGATAAGGTGGTCTATTTTCTCTGAAATCCTGATAAGGAGACCTTTGATCTTTGAAGCACTGAAAGTTGTTCTGATTTTGTTGTTGATAGGGCCTATTTGACTGAAATTGTTGCATTTTGAGCTGTACTATTTCATTTTCAAAAGACTAGCAAATTTTTCAACTCTTCTATCTCACCAGCTCGACTAGTAGGGGCTGCAATAGGAACTTGAGGTGCTGGAATTGGAGCCAAGGATGAAATTTGAGGAACTTGAGGGGTTGATATAGAACTTATTTCTGGAAATATGGGCATTGGAGGTCTTGGAGAAAGCTTACCAACATGTATCAAACTATTTTCAGCCTTAATTCCAACCTCATAAGCATTCGACAAAGTAGTACCACCCATTGACTATATCATCACACTAATGTCAGAATTAAGAGCCCTCAAATAGTAGAAAAATGCATATTGAGGGGATGGCTTAATCAACGCAGGTATCCTAGTCCATGTTTTTTGGAATCTGAGGTTAAAATCAGAGATGACCTCATGAGGAGCCCTTGTTATGGTGGTCAATTGCTCAACCAAAGAGAGATGATCATATTTGTCCTCAAATTGCTTGACCAATGTTGTGCCCAATTCGTCCCAGGTGGTAATGGAATTAAGTGGTAGATTTTTATACCATTGCAACGCTTTTCCTTTGAAGGAGGCAGCCAACAATCTAACAACAACGTTATTTTCAACAACATTATGGATTGAACAGAGATTAACATCTTGGATATGCTCAATAGGGGTTGTTCGATTTTCCCTTGAGAAAAATGGAATGCATGAGGGCAAACACTGGGATATCATCCAACTGGGCGAAATTCAATGGACTTCCCCTGTTGAATGGAGCAAACACTCGATTTCTAATGGCTATCTGGATAGTGGGGATTACAGTGTTTAGAACAATAGGATGAGGGGGGAGGTAAATATTCTCTTTGAGGATATGGGTTTGCCCTTCTAGACCTTGCTCTTTTATAAGTTACAAATTCAAAAGGAATACCTTTACTTGTTGATCTTGTGGTAACTTTTGGCATGAACGAATTTCTTGAATGATGCTATGAATTCTGCAACTGAATGCAGATGAATATCCTCTACTTTTGCGAAACCTCTTCAGATATGCAAAGAACTTCTTCGTGGTCCCACTGGGCATGTCAAAAAACTGTTGTCAACCTGGAGTTGCACCCTAATCGAAGACGTGTTGAAATGGCTAATCTTTGCCTCTATTGAAATAATAAGATCTCACGAGAGTGGGTGCCGCAATGGTGAGAAGAACCTCCAGAGAAGGCTAGTTCCTATAAGATGTATCAGTGAGGATCTCAACTTTTATGCTACAAATTGTCTGGGGAAAAGGGGAGAAAGAACTTGAAAGGAAATCCTAGCTAAAGTGGTGATACACCTAATTTGCTTGATCCACTTAAATCGAGCTTTTGAGAACACTGATTCAGACAAGGAAGAGGTAGAATTTCAACTCCAATTAATCAATACACAAGTATTTCACGAAAAGGTTCTGTCTAATGACCTAAGTTTGAGGGAAACGTAGAAATATGCCTAATTGAAGGCACTAACAGCCATTGATATCCACTATAAACTTAGCAAAACAATCCAACACAAAACGTGACCTGCATAAATGATCAGCTAGTAACTAGGTACAAATCCAGATTTGACAAGGAAGAAAGAAAATCTATCACTTAGGCAAATCTATAACAAAAGTACATTATATCAGTTGCTGAAAATTGAAAAAAACATAGTCCTCTTTTTATTGATTCCGAAAAAAAGTTTACAGCACAAACTTTGGCAGAAGATTATTTGCCAAAAGAGGGGATAATTTTTTACAAGGTTGAAAAGCTATTAATATAGAAAATTACAAAAAGCCAAGAGATTGGTGTTGGAAAATAGAGAGGGAGTAAATTTAATCCAACTCAACTTTTACAAAATTCTATTTTTGTCTTGCATGAAAATTCTTTGCGTTGAAATGAACGGCGAGCTCAAACGTTTGACTTTGCTTATGCATGCTCGATTGAGCCATGTCTAAAATTAGAGACTAGCTCTTTGGTGTTTGAATGTAGACGACTGGGCGTTTGAAAGTCAAACCTCTCTTTGCATGGAAATCCACATCAACCTCTAAATTTGGCTTCTTCATCTTGAGTTGTTTGAAAGCTGAGCTGGACGTTTGGGGACACGAGCTGGAATGTTTAGAGGGCTGAGTTGGACAACTAGTCAACTGAAGATTAGCCATTCGCCAAAAATAGCCCTTGTTCGCATGTATTTTCTCTTATTTTGGTCTGTCTGTTCATGTATATTTTTGGTGGGATTCTATTTTTCTGACCCTTTTCGTTGACTTTACCTTGGTCTTTTTATTTCTTGCGGACTTTATGTTTTGTGGATTTTATCTCCCTGGTCTTATTTTCTTTGGATCTTTCATTTCTTGCCCAAGTCCAATTATTCCTTCATAATTTTGTCTCCTGTTGACCTTTTTTCCCTGTTGACTTCTCTTTGGTTTATTATTTTTCTTTTGGCTTTCTTGTTTGCATCTTTCTTGAAGGAATCCTTCGGACAAAAAGTCCGAAGGAATTCCTTCGGACTTTTTGTCTGAAGAATTCCTTATTTATTTTCTTTCTTTTTTTTGTTTATATTTCTTCCGGTTTTTTGAAGGGCACCTCTGAAGTCTTCTCGAAGGGCAGGTGCCCTTCGGAATCGCTAAAATGGTCTTTCTCGAAGGGTAAGTGGGACTTTTGCTTGCACCTTCTCGAAGGACAGGTGCCCTTCGAAATTTTTGCCTCGATCCTTTTCTGCCAAGTGAATCTCCTGTAGCTCTTCTAAGTGAACCTTCTCGAAGGGTACATACCCTTCGAGACTTTTGCAATTGTCCTCTCCGAAGGGCAAGTGTCCTCTTCGAAGGATAAGTGCCCTTTGGCACCTTGGAGAGTGTTCCCTCGGACAAAAAGTCAAGAACTTCCCCGAAGGGTATGTACCCTTCGGGACTTTTGATAATAGCTGTTTTTCTTTGTGGACCTAGCCCTTCGGTTAAGTCACTTGTCATATTCCCGAAGGGCAAGAACCCTTCAGGATTCTTGTAAATGTCCCTTTGCTTGCCTATTTCCTTCGGACAAAAAGTCTGAAGGAAAGAAACTTTGATTGTATACCCCTGGAAAGTTGGAGCCCTTCGAAAAAACTGTGCTCGAATTCTTTCTGCGGATTCCCGTCAACTGATTTCCTTCGGACAAAAAGTCCGAAGGAAATAAACTTTGTAATATCCACAGTCATTTTTTCCGGGTTTTTACATAGTCCTCTGAGAGCTCTTTCTTTCGGACAAAAAGTCCGAGGAAATACTCTTCCTCTTACAACCCCGAAAAAATATTTGCTTAGACAAAATAAATGAACTTACAACTTGTAAGTCTTGGCTTTTGGCTGTATGTGATGCTTAGAAGAGGAGAAAAACCCTTTCAAACTGCTGTAGATCACATTTTTAGAAGGAGAAAAACCCTCTTAAAACTGCAGCATGCGTCTCCTTTTGACGAACTGTATGCTTTATATGATCGCTGTAGGAGTCCATCAGAATTTGCATGGCCGTAGGAGACCTTTTCGTTATCATTTGCATGGCTGTATTTGTACATTGCATTGGCTGTAATCAAGAAAGCTCCTTGGAAACCTCTGAATGACTAAACTTCACTTAGCTGTAGATGGCCACTTGGGTGGCTGTAAATGCATATTTAAGGACCCCAAAACTGATTCATAAGACAAACTTGGCACCATAGCAAAGTTTCGAATAGTAGGGGTCACAATTTGCCTTGTGGGGGCAAAATTGTCAACACCATCTTCACAAGTTAGTGGTTTGCAATACATGACATGC
This sequence comes from Torreya grandis, assembly GCA_037957365.1. Lineage (NCBI taxonomy): Eukaryota > Viridiplantae > Streptophyta > Pinopsida > Cupressales > Taxaceae > Torreya > Torreya grandis. The sequence goes on along the minus strand of JARHVA010003264.1, from coordinate 798,729 downwards.
TATATCTTTGTCGAACTCCAATCTACCCATCACTGTACTTATATGTTCATTTGAGGCACGTTGTTCTTTGACCATGGCCCTCTCAATTTCTGCCTTTGCTTTGGCCAGCCTTTCCTTCCCCATACGGGGGGTCAAGGCAATTTGATTTCTGCACTTGTGTTTTGGTAATTGTCATAACTTCTTTGCCCTTGGCTATGTCAATCATGTTAACGTTGGCTTGCTTTGGACAATTGCTATTGTTATGTTTTCTGTGCCCACACATCTATAAAGAAGTCCAATCTCATTTGGGCTCAGGGAATCTCTTGCAAAATGGCCCTGCTCATTGCACACCTAACATTGTACAATTGGTTGTCCTTCAAAGTCATACTGAATTTGACTCCCACCACCACTGTTATTCCATCTTTAGTAGTTCCTTTGCAGCGTGGTGGGTGGTGTCAATGGCTCTCCTTGTGTGAACAATATTTGACCGTTCTTATTTCGCAAACTGTATGGGCAATCCATTGACTGAATGCCCTATACTTGACAAATCTTGCACAAAAGATCCTTACCTTCATTCTTACAATCTCCTTTTAGTTCCTTAATCATTTGGAGCATGTCTTTTCTCAAGGCTTGCACATACCTTGGTTTGTTGTCATTGGATTCGAAGTCCTCATCTTCAGTTTGTCTTTTTGTGTGTACGATGATGCTTTATTCTCACTTCGGATGCCCATTGCTTGGTTATAGGAATCTCATATGATGAAGGTTTAATGTCCCCAACTCAAATCAAGATGATTAGCAGCAGATGGGCTGTCCTTTCCTTGGATTACCCAAGAGGAGGACGTAGAGCAACATTGGGCAAGATATGGAGTCTTTGGCTTGTTCTTAATTCTATTTTTAAGTTGTGTGAACATCTTTTGATGCAACTTAAGTGAACTTAAGTTATTTTAAGTTATGGGCACATCTTTTTAGGCAAATTAAGACTTTCCTAGCCAAAGGGCTTAAGTTGTCCCCTTTTCATGTACTTAAAGTGACTTTTAAAACATGTGGTAAATTGCCAAAGGGGGGCGTACATCTTCTAGGAGCTGATAAGTATAAACTTTAGGTTTTTATTTTGGACCATTGGATTAAGAGGTGGAATTTCAAGGGTGGATATTATTTCTTCCTTTTAGAAGTTATTATATAACTCTTTGAGGATTCATTTTGGGCATTATGTGATGAAGTTTTCTGTTTATTGTTGCTGCAACTTGGCTTGAGGATTGAAACCCTTGAGTATCCCTGATTTCGGTGAGACATATGGGCTCTCCCTAGTCGGAAGAATGTGTTTCGGTGGAAGAACTGCAGTTTGCGAAACCCTAGCACATTGTTATTTCTGGGCTGCAAGTATTCATCAGGTTTGGAGGCCAAATTTGAGGAGAATCTCAGTGCTGAAGACTCAGATCTGGAAACTTCTACAGCTACAAATCGTCAGTTTCTGAGCATTTGGTGGATGGCTACTGAGGAGCACATAAAATATAACTAGCATTGACCATTTTGGGAGTCTAGCGCCATTTTGAGGGTCGGCTAGGGTTTGGAAATAATTATGAACCATTTTGAGGTATTTTTGGTATTAAAAATCTGCATATTTATTTCTGTTAAACTTTGAAATTTTAAGAGGAATCATTGTAATACATTTCTGTAATTTTTGGGCTGTTTAGTGGATTTATTGCAACTTTTTTATACTCAGAAATATTCAGAAACTCCTAAAAAATTAGAAAAATATTCTGAGCTTAGATATGAGTTTGTTGAAGGGATTTCTATTTGAAAATAAAATAACAAAATTCTTTATTGCATACTTTTGGAGATATCGTTGTTTTTCTATTATCCCTATTTGGGGATACTACAGAAGGTGGGACAACCTTCATTTTTTTAGTGAGAGAACTGATCCTTCAATAAACCACCTCTTTTTCAGCCCATTGGCTTGTTCTTTCTCAAGTTCGCCAAGCAATTCCTTGAGTCTCCTATTGTTAGCCCAAAGTATCTTGTGCTCACCTCGTCTGTTGTTGTAGATCTCTGCGACAGTCTTGTTGTCATCCCTTAGGTGTCTGAATTCCTTTTCAAATGCTTGTCCAAGTGTTGCCCATGTTGCTTTGTCAGTACTTGATGCATCAGTGTACCAATTGATGGCCATTCCCTGAAGGGTGTTTGGGAAGCATCTTAACCACATCCGGGTATATGTTTGCCTATTGGCAGTCCAGATCGTGTTGCACGTATGACAGTGCTATCTCGAATTGTCATATCGATCACTAATAAATTTTGGTAATTTTTGATTTTTGGGAGATGGAGTTGATGGGATAATCATGGCTTTGGCGTGGTTTTCTAAATATGAGTCTCCCTCTTAAGAAGGTTAACATCAAATGTTCCTCTGCTTTCTTAGCACTATTAGACATGTCCCTATATTCGACCCTTCGTTTGGTTGGGATTCGTAGGCAATATTATCCGTTGTCAAGTCCCTTTTTGTGCACATCAATTTGTCATTCGGGCTTCCCTAGACTTTCACATGATTCTCTTGCAACACCCTCTAATTCAAACTAGTCGACAAAGTCTACACTTCCTTCCTCTGGAAGGAGCTATGACAATCTCTACCCACTCCTTATTGTGAGCGGTGTAGAGTCCACTAGTTCCAACTAAACCCTTTGTTGGTTTTGACTTTGGCTCTGGCTACGACTTCTCACGCTTTGGCCTTGGCTACGACTTCTCACGCTTTGGCCTTGGCTTTTGTTCTGGATTCCACTTTGTACTTCGCTCGGTGGATCTTAGAAATGGTTGTTTGTTGCAGCCTTTGTCTTCTTTGGTGTTGCTCCACCAATCAAGTAGACCATTTAAGTTCTTGGTCCCCTCCCTGACTATGTATTTCTCTCCCACCTTTATTCGAAGTCAACAGCATTAATTGTTGATCATTCACATCAGTCTTCTTCTTCGTGAACTCTATGTCCTTGTAATATCTTTTATTGCTGTGTTTTATGGTTATGTTCGGCACATAGATTTGCAAATTTTACTTGACCCAATGTTCTTTAAGGCAACAATGACAAATGTAGTACGATTAATGTTTGCTAAGATACTAGACTATCAATGACAACGCATATAAAATAGTAGTTGCATAACACACCCTGGCAAAAGAGCATACATAATAGTAGTTGCATAACATACCTTGTAAAAAGCCATACAAATTGCATGATATACCTTGGTAGAGGAAAGTGTCTGAACAATATCAGCTTGTATTCATAAAAGATAAGTCTCAATACAATGCACACAGTATAGGGAGGACCCTATTCAAGCACCCCCACTGATATGTTTCTTGCTTTATATAATACAAATGACATATGGTTGGTGGTTGACACAACCATGAACCCTTGAACATAACTAACAAGATTCATTACAAATTACCTAAAGCTAGCAATAAAGCCACAACTTGTCAGCTATTAAAATATAATATATATAATTATGTTGATAATCATGACCAAACGAATGTTACAGTCTACAATGCGTATTGGATACTGGTCCCAGTCTGATTTGCCCTCATATATGCTTTGGGTACCATCCAACGGGGTTGGGTATGGCTGGGTTTGTCCTAGGATGAACCCGTATGTACCCAACCATGTTTGACAGTACTTGAGGAATACCGAATAGGGATTTTTAGCAAAAAATATATATATATTTTAATTTTTTTGTTTCAGCTTAAAAAAGTCAAAGTTGGACTTGGAAAATAATTTAAAAACAAAAGAAAGCATGGGGAAACCCTAAAATCCACTCTCACATTCATTTTATCAAAAACAAACAACACCACCACATTTACCTCTTATTGCATACTTACCTTTCTACACATTTGCCCTCACTTTCATTTTTTTAATGAACCCCATTATGGTGTTGATGCTCTCGATGAAGATATTGAGGGATAATATGAATTAATGAATATGCTGATTTATCTTGATTTTTGTGTATACATTGTAACATTTGCATTATGTATATTTTCTAAGTTTGACCACTGAATATCATGACAATTCACATCGAATTATCAGTATGTTTCGTTAAATTGGTTATTTAACTTTTTTAGTTTACTCTATGCCTTTTATGTGGTTAATTTTGCTTATTGGGTTATATTTTTTAATATTTTATATATATTTTTGTATGGCCATACCAAGCCATACCTGGGCCAAAAAATCATGGCACTGGCATACAAGAACCCCATTCCCATACCTGTACTAGTACAAGGATCAGCTACTTAGATTTTATGTGGCAGGGAGGAGTCAATTGGTCATGTCTTCTGGAGGTGTACTTCTAGGACTTTTTGCGTATGGTTATAGGTTGAATCCAACTATTTATTTTTTGCTCCCCTCACTTGGCGAGATACACTTTTAGGAGACACTTGGATGATTAGGGATATTTTCCAAATTTTATGGCACATAATACAGTGGATTGGCATTGGTTTCCTACTTAGCTTCCAGGGAACAGGTACAGGTACAATAATTGCAACTTTTTTTTGACCGTGGCTATGGTTTTTCTTGGGAAACATATGTACATAAATTATGAATAATTTAAAGAGAAAATAACTATAATATCAATGTTATGTGCATATCAACATTAATATCAATCTTACTATGTTTTAGAGGTTGCTGGCTTAGGTAGGGTTGGCAATGGGGAGCCGGTTAGAAATAGGTTGGGGTAGTTGAGGTTGACCTAGTTCTTTTTCCTTTGTTTAATTCATAGTTTCAGCAGAGTCTACCAAGTGTTTGTCCCAGAAATGGCCCGGTGGTTCTGAAGAACCCAGGATGTTTTTAAGGAGAGTCAGACACGGAATTAGAACCAGAATCAAACTAGTTCTGGTACAGAAGGGGAGCCGGGGGCTCTGAAGAATCTAGTAACGTAGTATATACAGTTTCCTATAGAAGAAAGATGCACAGCAACTCTTGTTGGGGACAGTTCCCCACTCAACTTGGGGAAGTTCAGGCTTCTCAATTAAAATTGGCTAAGCTTTTCAAATCCAAGCTTACTTTTTCTCTTATAGATGTTAATTCTCTTCCCCTCGGGACACGTGCTCAGATGTTAGCTTGTCAAGTGTTTATCGGGCAATTTTTTTCTTGTAATCCTTGTCATTCAGCTGATGTAATTATCATGTTCTTTGATGTAATATAAGATGCATTTCTCCCTCAAATATTATAATTTAGATAGCAATATGGTTTCCTTAGGATAACATGACAACTTACTTGAATTAATTAATTATGATATAATTAATTAGAGGACAATCCAAATGAATAGGAAAACCATTTGAGTTGGTGCTTTGAGATTCTATTTATTGGTTGGACATGGATTTGTTGAAAAGCATTTATGAGAATACCCTTCATAAAATTACACGTTACTGAATAGGTATTCTGTTGGAAATTATGTTTATATTCAGTTCTAATGTTGCTCAAAGAACACAATTTCTGGATTTCAGATTTAGCAAACTGACGAACCCTAAAAAATCACGTTGCAATCTCTATCTTTGGGTGTTACTATAATTTAAAAGATTAGGTAATGTGGGAATACACCAATAGTGGAACTAAAGCCAATCTTGATGAATTTTAGCTATGGAAACAACATCTAGCTTAATAATAGGTTTTATGCTGATCTTCTTGTGCTTATGTAAGTGGTACTTTATAAATATAAGCAACTGTCCTATCAAAGAGAGATATAACTTTCTATTGTACTTCCTCTTTTTTCATAATGCCATCAGCGATGTAAACACATCTAAAATACCAAATTGTGGATTTGGCATTAAGTTTAGAAGCTGCAATATACATTTGTTTAATCATGTTAACACTCAGAGGCCAGATGCCAGCAGATACTGTTTATATCAAGGGGTAACTTAATTGTAGTAAGACATAGTCAGAAGGTAGATATCTGCAGATGCCAAATAGGTACCACATTAAACTAACATACAGAAAGAAAATGCTCGTAAATAAACGTGTATCTCCTGTATATACTGTTTATACTGTTTATATCAAGGGGTAACTTAATTGTAGTAAGACATAGTCAGAAGGTAGATATCTGCAGATGCCAAATAGGTACCACATTAAACTAACATACAGAAAGAAAATGCTCGTAAATAAACGTGTATCTCCTGTATATACTGTTTATATCAAGGGGTAACTTAATTGTAGTAAGACATAGTCAGAAGGTAGATATCTGCAGATGCCAAATAGGTACCACATTAAACTAACATACAGAAAGAAAATGCTCGTAAATAAACGTGTATCTCCTGTAAAAACTCATACTTGATTTATCAGTTAACAGAGGCCAGAAATGTGTAACATCTCTAATAAATAATTTTAATTTGTTGAACAGTGGTCTTAATTCAGATGTCATATGACAGGTTCAATATTGGTAACATTTTAAACAGGCATAATAGCTTAAGTAGTGAAAAATGAAGTAATTTTCCAGATGTATTTTGTTTTACTTCTAATGAACAGTTCAAAAAAATCACTTTCCCTAAATTTTTACCTTTTTACCTGATGTAGTGATTTTTTAACTAGTCAATTTGCGTTTGTGCATTTGAGATACTATTCAATGTCTAGCTCTGAATTTAATCTAATGTTACTATTCCTTTTCCTCTCTGAAGTTCCTTGTATTTGTTTTAGTCTTTGGCTTTGGGCCCTTGGGGGGAAGTTCTATGTCCCATGTTTCTTCAATATGTGTTTTTCATGGTGATTCTTCATACGCATATGTGAATATTGATTGATAATTTTATTACTTGTCTGGGTTGCAGGGATTGATACTCCTATAGACGAATTGGTAGACTTTATAGATGCTTATTTATGTGGAAAAGAAAGTGATGACAAAGCCACAGAGGGTGCCGTTGTCGGAAACTGTGACGATAAGGTGTGTACATATAGCTTTCTTGCATACATCCTTACTAATTTAATATCATTGTGAATACACCATTCATATTCTACAGATTTTATGAAATTTTTACATTTGAAAAAGGATAATGCAGTTATTGATAAGAATAAAATTTAAGTTAGCTTTCCTGGATACATGTTGGAATGTCTAGGAACAAAATATAACTAGGAATAGACCTTTTAGGATCTATGTTTATGTACCTTGTGTTGGGTGAATATTTTGTTGACCAGCTAACTGGTGAGCAAAATAGTTCCTATCACCACAGCGTAGGGAGATTGGTTGTCTAGGTGTGCAGTTTTACTACATCAACAGGGAACAAATCTCCCTTCTCATCAAGGGGAGGTTCCCTATTAAATATACGGAGGCTATATACTATATATATAAGCAGAAAGTAAGACACAGGGGTGGGATAAACCATCCATCTCTTTTTTTTCAGAGATGATGCTAACAAACAGAGAAGAAATCTTGGGTGATTGGTGAAGGTGCTTCTCTTCTTTCAGAAGTAACATTCAGCCAAGAGCCATATCCCTTTCTGGATAGTAGAAATTCTGGTGAAGCAACATAAGGCACTTCTCTTCTTTCAGAAGTGCTTGTTTTTGCAAACAACGGGACTGTTTCTGGTAACAAGTGACTGGTAATAGGGTCCAAAGTAAACAGCAATCTAAGATGTAGCAAAAAGTCTCCACCTTGACTGCCCTAGAGGGAGATACGAAAGACAATGAGGGCACAAAGTCGTCCCAAGGTCTTTTACACAGAAACAGAAAAGAAAAACACACACTGAAGACAACTATGACAGCGCAAAGTCTGAAAGTAGTTGGCTTCAGGGCACCTTCCTTATCACTTCCACTAGTTCTGCTTGTTAAATCAAATAAACAAGATTGCTTTCAGAAGACAGACATAAAAACAATCTCCTAATGTAGCGCAAGCTATAACAACACAAAGTCTGCAAGTAACTTGCTTTCTTATTCAATCAAAGAAATATGAACTACAATCTGAGCTCAAAGTCTCAGTAATGCCTTTCAATTTGGGCAGAGTTTTGCTTCTGGTAAGGGGAAGATCTCCCTTGTAACAAATGAGAGATTACAATATATAGCGCTCCAAGAAAGACTTGGGCGCTTGTTTTCATGAAAAAGGCCCATGCTGCAGTCAAAGTCTTCAATGCGCCTTCAGTTCTATCTGGAGGGACCATGCTGGGAACAACACATTGCCTCAACTATGGCGTGTCCATTCATCTAATGTCTCTTCCTTGGTATGGACTATCTGGTCCTTTCTCTGATGTCTGCGCAACTGTCCAATTCGCCATTACTTCATGGAAGAAAAACAGGCTTGCGTCCTTGATTTGGTGCGCTCAGAAGTCTACTTGATCCACTGTTTCACCTACTAGAAATAACTCTTTTGAGGATATTTCTGGTCCTTTGGTCTCGCTCCTCTCTTCACTGCCTAAGAGCGTCTTTGCTCTCTGGTTGAACCATCGCTTTAATTGAACTTCCCTTTGGAATCGTCCATGTTGCTTATTTGTCCTTTCTAGCCTTTTTTGTCTAAGTCTTTGGTGGGTCCTTTTTGCGTCTTTGACAAGTGGCAAGTTCCGCTGTTATGAAACTCATTAGAAACTTACGGAAAATGGGATCCACGACATGTCTTGCCCGAGCAACTTCAAAAGGGGAACGCGGATGCAAACACTTGTCACGTTCCGCTGAGTCATAACAGGACACGTGATGTATTCCGCTTAACTTATAGAAGCTTTAGAAACCTTTTGAGGGTCCTACAGAAGATGACACGTGGCGGCTTCCGCTTTGCTTTATAATGGACACGTGGTGGCTTCCGCTGCACTTTGTCTTTTTCCATCGGGTGTTTTTCAGCAAGCTTTTCTCTTCAGTCGGGCTTTTCCTTTGCTTTCTTCGGGCTCTCTTTTCGGGTGAATTCCTTCGAACAAAATGTCCGAAGGACTCTACTTTGCCTTTTGCCTTGTTCATTTTTCCAAAGGAGTTCACTTTGTCTGTTTTTGCTCGTTGCCCTCCGCAAGGGCACTTGTTCCTTTGGCTTTGGGGCAGCCCCTTGAACCTACCAATTGAACCAACCGATTGAACCAACTTTTTGCTGCTTCTTTCCTTGACTGAGGCCGCATTTGAACCTTTGAACCCATGAACCATTGAACTTTGAACTCTTTCGGTTCAAGGTTCAATCGGTTCATTGGTTCATTCTTTGTCCGTCACTTGTTCTTTCTAAGCTCTTTGATCTTCATCGCACTGGTTGAACCTTTGAACTTGTGAACTTGTTGAACCTTTTGGTCGTTGAACCTGTTGATCCATTGAACCCGTTGAACTTTTGAACCAAAGTGGTTCAATGGTTCAATGGTTCAAGCCTTCTTCTCTTTGATAAATGTTTTGAAGTGGTTGAACCTTGAAGCGGTTGAACTTTGAAACTTGACAAATGCGCTTAACTCTTGCTGCTGACGTTGAACCTTTGAACCCATTGAACCCATTGAACCAAAATGGTTCAAGGTTCAACGGTTCAATGGTTCAATCCTTGCTTAGAAGCTTGCCGATGAACTTTTTTGGTTGAACCTTGTCGTTGAACCAACTTTGAAATCGCCTAAGTGTTGAGAGCTTGCTTCTTTCCTGCAGAGTCCGTAGAAATCACCCTGTGAAGTCCGTAGAACTTCGCCTACAGAGTCCGTAGATTTTCTTCCTGCAGAGTCTGTAGATTCAAGCTTGCAAAGTCCATAGATTTTCTTCTTGCAGAGTCCGTAGATTCAAGCCTGCAGAGTCCATAGATTTCTGAGAAGCTTGAAAAATGAGGAATTTGAATGCTCAAAACAAATTTCGAGAAGGGAAGAGACAATTTTGGTCTTGCAGGGCTCACAATAGTTCATATGTTGTCCAAAAAATGAGTGATATTTTTGGTGGACAACAGCTGGCTCCAGTTGGGGAACTTCCCTTAGTTAAAATTTTGAAACAATTGAGGGGAGTAGAAACCAGAATCTTCGGTGCCTTGACGTATGCCATTGGGCTATGGAGTCATGCTACCCAAAAAGAAAAGCTCAAAAAATGAAAACGAAAAGCACAAAATAGAACCAAAGACTATACAAATGTACATATGTACAGGTGAACTTATCTGATACTTCAAGAATTGAAGTGATTCAGACGCTGCCCATTGTGAGACAATGAAAATGACGTTCCGTCTTGATAAACTAGCAGGAAACCATTTTGTCTCTAGAAACGGTGACGGGCGAATGGAACTCTCCACCACGAATCACATTTTCTGTGAACTTTTGACTCTCTCTTCTTGCTCCATGGCAAGACGTGGTCTTCTCTCTGAAAACCGTAACTCTTTGCTCTCTCTGCGAAGAGTTCCTTTCGCTGACTTTAGAGTACAGTAGTATGGTCCACTACCATAGCTTGCTGTTCTGCTGGTTCAGTCCAGCACATGTTTTGATTGTCAGCATCAAATTCCTGACAAACCATCAACTCAGCATCTCCTTTGGTGTGAAGGAGTTTGATATCTTCATCTTGAGCTGTCTTCAATTCGAGCAACAGAGATTCGCATCCAACTGTGTTGTTGGTGTTGCTGAATTGCAACTTGCATGAAGGAAAAATATCTCTTTGAGGAGATATCAACACAATCTCGGCTCCAGCATTAGTGGAATAATCGCTGCCATCAGATTCCAGTATTCAAGCATCATCAGAAGCTGATCTTCTATTAGATTTCTCTTCATGGGAGATGGAAGATCCTTCTTCATTTGTACTGCGCCCTACCAATTCTTCTGATGCCTTTTATGGATCAAATCCTGGATTGCCAGCGACGGGACTTTCATCTGCTGAGACATGAGCATCCTCTGTGGTCAAGAAGTAATTACCCTTGCTTGAAGGCTCAAACAAAATTTGAGCTGCAGGGGCTGACGTATGGGTTACCACAATTTTTGCCTCCGACAGGTCCACACTTAGTTCTCCATCAATGTTTAACTGCTCAAGATTGGCTTGCAGGAATTCAAATTCAGTCATTTGAATTTTGATTTTTTTGACATGATCAATTATATTAGATGACTGAAATGGACTTGGAAGAGGGGATAGGAGTTCATTCTTTTGGTTTTTGGGAGGGGGAGGACTGGTCTGCGATTTTGAAGTAGAAGGTGCAGAAATATTCAATGTACTTACTTTTTTGGCAATCACCGGGTCTTTTGACTGGAAAGGAAGAGGGGTTCTCTGCTTAGCAATTGAAATTGCTGGTTGGGGTCGGTCCTCTATCTTTTCTTTGTCGGCCTGTTGGGCTGACTGATTCTTGGATCGGGTGAATACTGCATATGATCCTTCGACTGCTTCACCTTCACTTCTGGGTTCATCCTGGTAATTCAGGAAACCAATGTGGGAGTCGCCAGCTGATTTTTTTGATCTTCCGTGAAGAGATCAACGTCATTTTCTTGCTCAAACTCAAGTTGGAAAGAAAAATCATGTTCTATTTTCAGATATCCAACTGCTGAGTTGGTTGGAGGCGCTTCAAGGGCAAGGTTCCTTTGTGGGAGAGGAAGACGATTTCGCTGCCCTTGATTCTTGGCGACATTGCCTTGATATGGCTGATTTTGAAATGCCCTCCTTGGCATATCCCGATTAAGAGGAGCAAACATATTTAGGGCCATTTGCCTTTTCAAGGCTAGCAGTTCGTTTTCTAGCTTTTGCACCATCTGATCCGTGGTGCCTGTAGATGGATACTCAGAAGATGAAGAGGATTTACCTCTATTTGGGTCTCTCCTTATCTTTCTTGCCAAGATAAGGTCATCTTCTACTTCATTAGCCAAGTCCTGAGCAGTAGCAAGGTCTATGTGGCCAGCTCGTCTCAGCAGAAAACTCACTTCAGGTAGCTGTGAGTTGATGAATAAGCATTTGAGGTTTTCAGGTGTTGGCTGAGCAATCACGGGAATCCTGTGCCTCAGCTTGTCAAACCTGGCAATGAAGTCCCTCATAGGCTCATGAGGTTCTTTTTTCATCTGAGTGCGCTGGGCTAGCAAAGCATGCGCATCCTCTGCAGGTTTGAACCTGGCTTCAAACTTGGCTTTGAGTGTATCCCAGTCGGTCACTGATTCAGCCTGCAGGTGGTAGAACCAGTCTGCAACAGCGCCTTGTAGTGTCTCCACAAAAACCTTGACTGCCACGTCTTCAAATTCCACCCCTATCACACCACAGGTTATGCTGAAGGCTGCAATGTGTTCATCAGGTTGAACTCTCCAAAAAATTTGGAGAAATTCTTTCTTGAGCTGCGTGGAAGTTCATGCAGAGGTGGAGTTAGATTCAGTGGACCAAAAGAGTTACCCCAGGGGCCTTGAGCCATGATTTGATTATGAAAAACAGGTGTAACAAATCTGGGTGGAGTGGCCAGATTGCAGAACAAAAATGAAAAAAAACTGGCCCTGCTTTAGCTTGAGGCTTCAGACTGCGCACTCTTTTTCAGCAGCTCTGGTTTTGCAGACCAGATAAAATAATGGAGATGGAGGAAGATGGTAAGGCTATAATGATAATGGGTAAGACACGGAATGGAGTCGCCAGAGTCTATAATGGATAAGGGCAGGGACTGCTTCAATCTGAAACTTGAGGCTTTAGACTGCACGTTCATCGCCAACGGAGTTGCCAAAAACTGTTGGGTGAATATTTTGTCGACCAACTAACTGGAGAGCAAAATAGTTCCTATCACCACAGCATAGGGAGATTGGTCGTCCAGGTGTGCAGTTTTACTACATCAACATGGGACAAATCTCTCCTCTCATCAAGGGGAGGTTCCCTATTAAATATACGGAGGCTAATATTATATATATAAGCAGAAAGTAAGACACAGGGGTGGGATAAACCATCTATATCTTTTTTTTCAGAGATGATGCTAACAAATAGAGGAGAAACCCTGGGTGATTGGTGAAGGTGCTTCTCTTCTTTCAGAAGTAATATTCAGCGAAGAGCCAGATCCCTTTCTGGATAGTAGAAATCTTGGTGAAGCAACAAAAGGCACTTCTCTTCTTTCAGAAGTGCTTGTTCTTACAAACAACGGGACTCTTTCTGGTAATAAGTGACTGGTAACAGGGTCCAAAGTAACCAACAATCTAAGATGTAGCACAAAGTCTCCACCTTGACTGCCCTAGAGGGAGATACGAAAGACAATGAGGGCACAAAGTCATCCCAAGGTCTTTTACACAGAAACAAAAAAGAAAAAACACACACTGAAGACAACTATGACAACACAAAGTCTGAAAGTAGTTGGCTTCATGACACCTTCCTTATCACCTCCACTAGTTCTACTTGTTAAATCAAATAAACAAGAATGCTTTCAGAAAACAGACATAAGAACAATCTCCTTATGTTGCACAAGCTATAACATCACAAAGTCTGCAAGTAACTTGCTTTCTCATTCAATCAAAGAAATATGAACTACAATCTGAGCTCAAAGTCTCAGTAATGCCTTTCAATTTGGACAGAGTTTCGCTTCTGGTAAGGGGAAGATCTCCCTTGTAACAAATGAGAGATTACAATATATAGCGCTCCAAGAAAGACTTGGGCGCTTGTTTTCATGAAAAAGGCCCATGCTGCAGTCAACGTCTTCAATGCGCCTTTAGTTCTGTCTAGAGGGACCATGCTGAGAACAACGCATTGCCTCAACTATGGCGTGTCCATTCATCTAATGTCTCTTCCTTGGTATGGACTGTCTGGTCCTTCCTCTGATGTCTGCGCAGCTGTCCAATTTGCCATTATTTCATGGAAGAAAAACAGGGTTGCGTCCTTGATTTGGTGCGCTCAGAAGTCTACTTGATCCACTGTTTCACCTACTAGAAATAACTCTTTTGAAGGTATTTCTAGTCCTTTGGTCTCGCTCCTCTCTTCACTGCTTAAGCGCTTCTTTGCTCTCTGGTTGAACCATCGCTTTAATTGAACTTGCCTTTGGAATCGTCCATGTTGCTTATTTGTCCTTTCTAGCCCTTCTTGTCTAAGTCTTTGGGGGGTCCTTTCTGCGTCTTTGACAAGTGGCAAGTTCCGCTGTTATGAAACTCATTAGAAACTTACGGAAAATGGGATCCACGACACATCTTGCCCGAGCAACTTCAAAAGGGGAACGCGGATGCAAACACTTGTCACGTTCCGCTGAGTCATAACAGGCCACGTGACGTATTCCGCTTAACTTATAAAAGTTTTAGAAACCTTTTGAGGGTCCTGCGGAAGATGACACGTGGCGGCTTCCGCTCTGCTTTATAATGGACACGTGGCGGCTTCTGCTGCACTTTGTCTTTTTCCATCGGGCATTTTGCCGCGGGTTTTCTCTTCAGTCGGGCTTTTCCTTTGCTTTCTTCGGGCTCTCTTCCCGGGTGAATTCTTTCGGACAAAATGTCCAAACGACTCTAATTTGCCTTTTACCTTGTTCATTTTTCTGAAGGAGTTCACTTTGTCTGTTTTTGCTCACTGCCCTCCGCAAGGGTTCTTGGCCTTGGTTCACTGCCCTCCGCAAGGGCACTTGTTCCTTTGGCTTTGGGGCAGCCCCTTGAACCTACCGATTGAACCAACCGATCGAACCAACCTTTTGCTGCTTCTTTCTTTGACTGAGGCCGCCTTTGAACCTTTGAACCTTTGAACCCATGAACCATTGAACTTTGAACTCTTTCGGGTCAAGGTTCAATCGGTTCATTGGTTCATCCTTTGTCCGTCACTTGTTCTTTCTAAGCTCTTTGATCTTCATCGCACTAGTTGAACCTTTGAACCTGTGAACTCGTTGAACCTTTTGGTCGTTGAACCTTTGAACCAAAGTGGTTCAATGGTTCAAGCCTTCTTCTCTTTGATAAGTGTTTTGAAGCCGTTGAACCTTGAAGTAGTTGAACTTTGAACCTTGACAAATGCGCTTAACTCTTGCTGCTGACATTGAGCCTTTGAACCCATTGAACCCGTTGAACTAAAATGGTTCAAGGTTCAACGGTTCAATGGTTCAATGCTTGCTTAGAAGCTTGCCGATGAACTTTTTTGGTTGAACCTTGTCGTTGAACCAACTTTGAAATCACCCAAGTGTTGAGAGCTTGCTTCTTTCCTGCAGAGTCCGTAGAGATCAACCTGTGAAGCCCGTAGAACTTCGCCTGCAGAGTCCGTAGATTTTCTTCCTGCAGAGTCTGTAGATTCAAGCCTGCAGAGTCCGTAGATTTCTGAGAAGCTTGAAAAATGAGGAATTTGAATGCTCAGAACAAATTTCGAGAAGGGAAGAGACAATTTTGGTCTTGTAGGGCCCAAAATAGTTCATATGTTGTCCCAAAAATGAGTGATATTTTTGGGGGACAACACCTTGGTCAAAGATAAAGTAGGACTTGACATTATTGATATTGGATCACAAGTAGCAATCCTAACAGGGAAACAGATTGTTCCGATGATAGAAGAGTAAGCCCCTCGGAAAATTCGTGTAAAGTTAAGGATAAAAAAATCCTCACATGTAATAGGTATTAGAGGCTGCTTCAATCTATGCGATATTCTTGGAGCAAGTTCTTCAAGCTAAACAACTTATTCAGCCTCTAAAGAATACAAACTTGGAAACTGATCTGTAGCCAATTGCACTTGGCATATGAGGGACAATGTACACATGGTACATAGTTGCAAAGCTTTTTTGGATTCTCCCCTCACCAAGAGGCCATTTGGGAAATCTCCAACTTGGAAGGAAGAGATTGTCAAGGGTTGAGACAAACAACAAAAAATGTGGAAATATTGAAGAGTGTTGAACCAAGATCAAAGATTAACATGGGTAGACATGCCCATCTATTTTTCTCTTTGCCAGTCAATTCCCATTGAAATGCTTGTTTAAACTGCAATTCAAAAATCTCGGTCAACATTGGAGGGACTGTTGTTGGAGCAATTGGAATCCTTTCTACTATTATGAAATAAAGGAGCTCGGCAACAAAATACAACATAGGCTGCCTACGCTACCTTCATTTAACCAAAAATGGGAACATATTATCTTGGGGAATTAATGGTGCACAAGTATATGGAAGTTTGATTCTTCTAATTTCTAAACGAAAACATATTGGGATTGCTTCTTCTTCATCATTTCTTTGCAGCCAAATAATGACGAGTTTCTCCCCATAATTCCAATTTCTTTTCTAATGGGGTTTGGGCACCTTATGCTAACCTTGGGGGACCCAAGGTAGGGGTTGAACTTATAGCAATATATTAACCTACGACCACTCCTATGTATCACTATGGGGACCCCTGGAGGTAGGGTTCAAATCTAATTAGGTTACAGATCCAGTCCCAATTCCATTTTGTCTACAAGCTCTGCCCTAATTCCTACTCTTAACATTTGTTAAATGGGATAGCTCAAGTGGTAAAAGCATTGGTGCTTCTAAAGCGGAGCCCTGAGTTCAAATTCCTGTTAGACAAGATAAAGTGTTGAAATTGGCCGGGTGCAAGCCCTAGGTGAATTTGATGCAAGAAATACCAGGTTGTGGCATCTAAGCCAAAGGTACCATATAAGAGGAATTTACCAAATTAAAAAAAAAAAATGCTTTGCAGTTGAGGCAAGACTGAACAAGTCAAGATTCACCAACTCTTGCTTGTGTTTCTGTTAGAAAAATGAAACTGTGTTTTGTACCTTAAGCCAATGCAAAATAGCTAGAAATTTTTGAAATTGGAGCCAAACAGAGTACTGTCTTTTGTTGCGACTTTAAAATGGAAAGGTGCTATGTTAAGAAAAACTCATTTGTTAAGGCTCGTGGGAAAGAGATTTGGGTAACTGTAAGACTTGTAGGAATCTCTTTTCTATGGAAAAGCAGGTTTAAAATATCTTGTCAGGGAGAACCCTTTCCCCTTCAGCTAGGAGATTTTGAATCCTTTGATTCAGACTTGCGTCTAATATTATGATAGAAGAAATATATTTAGAAAATAATTTGACTCATTGCAAGTAGGTGCTAAAGCTTCTGGTATTTGTTGGGAGTGGTCTGCTAACCTGACGATTTCTCCGTCATAATACTCATACATGAATTTGTAATTAAGACTTCATGATTACATATTTGATGATTACACAATATTCATATATATAACCCAACATTAAATTTGACACTTATTCTAAATATGAAATGACGTAGCACACACCTATGTCAACACTATTAGACTCACTAAAAAAAGTTGTGGAAGATTCCTCTATCAAGTTAGTTAATTCCCATATTGCCCTGGCATTGTAGTACTACAAAATGCACGCATAAGAAAATGACGAATCTAAAGGAATGGTGCTTGAAAGAATATAGTCAAAGCTTTACTAGCCTTTTACCCAAGGCTAGACCATGGTGTAGTAAAAAAAAATCGGAGGAAGCATTTTTGGGCTCAACCCTTAAGAAGAGAGGCACTTTAGAGATATTGACTTGCATCGAATAGAAGTGGAATACACAGAAAATCAGGAACAAACACATTTTATACTGAAAACATTCTTGGATTTTGAAGTGTCCAAAATACAAAATGAAATAAGAATATGCTTGTGTTCATTTACTAAAGTTAGATGAGGGTAGACTCTGATAATGACCTTCTTCAGTGCTAGAAAATCATATGAAGCCCAATTAGAAATTTGATATTTAATTATATCCTAGTCCACGGTGACTAATTCAATCATAAATGTTTAAACTGAACTGGAGAGCAAAAAGGGATTCTGCATGCTATCTGCTCCAAAATTTCCAAATTATCCTGAAGGGTTCTTCACTACAAGATTTTTTATACGGCTGCAAAGAACTCCGTGTATGGTTTCATATTTTAGCTGCTTAAGTTTTGAGCTACCAGGTAGAGTTCGTCTCATGCAAGTTATGCAAAACTGCCTGATGATTGCCCTCAATTGAAAAGGTCGGTGATCAGGAACTGCAATTTGTTTTTAAGAATCTAGTTTGCATATCCTCCAGTCATAATAGTGACATAAGGGCTTCGTAGATTTGTATTGAACACGATCTGTCATTCATCCAATGAGACAACAGAAAAACATCAAATTTTGATATGCCCATATTAGAGAACATAGAACCCTTTTTACTACTTTCTTCACTTCTTCCTTCACTTAATTAATTTAATTTTAAATGTGTACCGGTAGTCCTGATGAGGAAAGCAATTGTAGAAGTTTCCAAGCTTGAAAATTACATGAAATGTGTATATTTAATTTGACTGTGATCATGAATTTAAATAGAAGATTATCAATGATATTTATTCTTATTATAATTTGATGTAAGAGCTTTCTGTCAGATCAGATGTAATGTTTAATGACAAATCTCTCCTTCATATATGTTCATTTTATTTAATTATCTGAACCTGAATTATGCTTTATGTGCGTGCAGAAACAAAAGATACGAGTTGAAGAGGCATGTACAAGTAAATTTCGTAAAAGAAAGCAGGCAGACACAATCTCAAATGACTTGAAAATTGGCTCAGCATCTGCTCAGAAGAGAACAATAGGAGAAAAGGAGAAGAAATTATTAAAGAATGATAAATACAAAGAGAGCATGCATTGCAAACCAACTGTAGTTGGAGTGACTGGTGAAGTCTCTAATCCATCTCTGAAGGGATTAATTGGTTTTGGAGTTCCTGGAAAACCTGTTGGCCAGCGCTCGGAGGAAATAAAGGTGTTTATGCAAGGGCCACCTTTTTTCTATTTTGAGAATGATGCTTTTGCACCAAATGACACTTGGAAGACAATATCACGGCATTTCAATGGTGTGGAGCCAGAGTTTGTTGATTCTAAGTACTTTTCAGCTTCTAGGAGACCGAGAGGCTATCTACATAATCTTCCATTAGAAGGGCGGTTTCAAGCATTGCCTCTACCTCCAATGACTATTCATGATGCACTTCCTCAAACAAAGAATTATTGGCCTTCCTGGGATCAGAGGAAAAAATTTAATTTTATAGACACTAGACGGTGTGGTGATGTCCTCTGCCAAGAACTCAGGGATATAATTCAAAATTCACAAGGGAAACCATCATTTAGCGAACAGGCATACATACTCGACAAGTGTGAGCAGTGGAATTTGGTTTGGGTGGGCCCAGGGCAGATGGCTCCTCTGGAACCTCATGAGATGGAAGTTATATTAGGGTATGAAACAGATCACACTCGAGGATCAGCTAGTCGGACTGACCGTCTGCAATGTTTGGGTAATTCATTCCAAATAGACACAGTTGCATACCATTTGTCTGTTTTGAAAGCATTTTATCCTGGTGGCCTCAAAGTACTTTCTCTGTTTTCTGGTATTGGTGGAGCAGAGGTTGCTTTGCATCGCCTTGGGATACATTTAAGGTATGTTGTATCCGTGGAAATATGTCCAAAAAACAGGCTTATCCTTAATAGTTGGTGGAAGAAAACCCAACAGACAGGTAAGTTGATCCAGAAGGAAGATGTCCAACATTTAACTAGAGAAGAACTAGAGAACTTAATACAGACAGTGGGAGGTTTTGATCTCATTATCGGTGGTTGCCCTGGTAACAGCGTACCTGGCAACAATAGAAACACCAAGGATGAGATTCCTAAAAGTTCTCTTTTTTACGAGTTTCCTCGCATTATGATGGAAGTGAGGCAAATAATGCACTCCAAAGGCATGTCATGTAATTTTTCCTGATCTATATTTTGATTCATTTTATGTGATGCTCGAGTTCAATTGACAATTTGAAACATTGAACATGGTTATTAACCAAAACATGATAGCCACAATGTTTTCTACTAATTTCAATTTCCCAAAAGAAAAAAGAAAAAAATACTACAATAACTGAAAATTAGTTTCATTCATTCATTTAAAACTATTTGTTCTAAAAACAAGATATACAATCAGAACCCCTGGTATTTTTAGCCTGGTTTAGAGAGAATATAATCTATATTCCTTTTAATATGTTTGCATATGAAACTAGTTTAAATATTAAAAAAAAAAAAAAAAAAAACCTTCAAAAAATGCTGTTTGCTTTGATGAGAGCAATTTTTTTCAGTCTATCCGTATTGATTTGAACTGGGAATTTTTGAACATTTACTCTAAAGTGGTTGTCACTAATAACATTAAGCTTGGTTAAAGCCTTCTACAAAAAAATTTCTTCTTGTTTCATTTACATATTATTTTAAAGAATTTATGAGTTAACCAGAAAATTCCGAAGCTATAGGATTTGATGTCATTTGGGGAGCGGACCTGGTGAAAACCTTTCACAAAAAAATTCTTGTTGCTTTCTTAACGTTTTGTTTTTAAGAATTTATTTAAGAGTTAGCCGAGAAGTTCTGAAACCCTGGGATTTTGGTATCATTTGGGGGTGACCCTGCAAGCAGCCCTAAGGCCCAACCCTGGGCCAATGACGGTAAACTTTGGCCATTTTGCCATTAATCATAGCTCTTTGAAGAACTTCTATGCATAATACTCTTATAGCCTGGTCTTGTAGTGTACTGCAATTGTAAAAATATTTTATTGGTTTTGTAGAGATTATTTAGAAGTAGATATGTGTTGAAACAGTCATATGTATTTTAAAAAATAATTTAATTATATCTACAGAAGAAATCTAGATTGGATGTAAAAAAGCATTATAAATATTTATAGAATAAATTTTTATTGGTTGTAAAGTGTTTTCATTGTGCCTAAATATTCTTTGCAAGGGTTATAAATTCTTGCCCTTAACTTCTCTGTCTCTGAAAACCTTTCTTTTATAGAGTTGTTGCTCTTATTTTTCAAAGAAAGATTCAATATTTTACAGTCTAATTTTTTTATATTTACATAAAACTGTTGCAACTACAAAATAATTACAATTACCTCCTCCACGGGACGACCCTGTTAAAATGCTTGTGACTTCAACAAGCCCAACTTCTTTTCTATTATTGATTTATTCTCACCAGTGTAAATTTCCTTAATAACCTCTTGACAACTGTGCAATTTTCACTACTGTAAATAAATTGTTAAATTAGCTGTTATTTATATTTACACCTATTTTTATGCCGATGGCCTACTTTATCTATGAAAATTTAAAAAACCGAACCACTTATTTTTCAATAAAACATAAATAAAAACAACTGAACCTTTTTCTTACATTTAAAAAAAAAGTCTTACATTTTCAATATATCTAATCATAATTTTTTTTTAATGATGGAGGATTACACTTACATCACACAAGTTTTTTATTATATATAATATTTGAATGTTTTTCATGCAGGTTTACATCTTATTGACATTATACATATTTTTTATTATATGTAATATTTAAATATAGATTTTTGTCTTTATTACAACGATATAACTAGTAGATGTTTCAAAGGTGCAAGTAATATTCGAAGAGATGTAATTTTTTGTTTTCGTAAAATGGGGTTTTGTAAAATGAAGGATTATAAATCAATTGTGATATCGTACTTGAAACCTATCATCGTTGATTTTGTCTCATCTTTTGTGTACAAAATGTTAAGCAACAATACTCTGATATTTCTAAGGGAGGTGATGGTGGAAAATAAGGTGTGTTCTTTCATATGACGTGACAATGAGTTGCATGGAGAAAAGACATTTCGTTTCATGATGAGCTTGAGTAATGATAGAGTGGTGGGGAAAGGCAAGGTTATACAAAACATGAAGGTGATGGAAGATTTTTAGGTGCGCTGGGTGATGATGGTGGGGTATTTTAAGTGATGGACTTGAATAAGCTCAAGGAGATACACATGCAGAGTTCAATGACATGTCACATATGTAAAAACAATCTATAGCTTTCATCAATCTGCTTCAATTACTCAATACATGGGACATTTCGATGAAACCAGTGTCAAACATCTAATGGCTCCTTTAAAAATTTAGAGAATACACGTCAATTTAGACAAGTCAAAAATTAATTGGATGAAAATTCTCATAACTTCAAGTATATAAAACTAAATTAGACGACTCTAAAACCAAATTGACAAAAAATAGAAAATCTTCCTCTATATAGGAGGTATATAATCTTAATTCGCTGATGTAAAATGCCATATGCAAATAGATAATAATACAAATATTACCAAGTTTTTTTCATTCTCATTCTTAGTAACACTAATAACAATCATTGTATTCGTAATATTAGTGCTCATTTCTCTTTATTTGGTGAATAGAGGAAAGACAAAACTACCACTGAGACCAATTTTCTACAAAATTGTTTTAGTTCTTCAATACATGATTGAAACGTGTCATCTCAATGAAATCAAGTGTCGGATATCCAACGATTTGTCTAAAAAAGTAAAGAATGCACCATGTGTACATTTAGACGAGCTTAAAACTAATTAGATAAAATCTATGACTTTTAACTATATAAAATTAAATTAGACAACTCTAAAACCAAATTAATAAAAAATAGAAAGACTTCCTCGATGAAAGACGCTTCTTATATAATCTAATCGACTAATGCAGGGTTTCATATGCAAATACATATGGATACAAATGTTTCCAAGTTTTTTCTATTCTCACTCTTATTAACACTAACATCAACGATTGTAATCATAATGGTAGTGCTCGTTTCTCTTTATTTGATGAATGGATTAAAGGTAAAATTGCCACCAGGGCCACAAGTGTTGCCAATTTTTGGTATAGGTTTTGGTTTTGAATCCCCGCCAGTCTTTACATACTCTCTTCAAGCGTTATGGCAATCTGAAGTAGTTCAAATTAGACACCACTTTGGTTGTTATAGCTTTTGTTCTGGTTAAAATTCGTTCAGTAATAGGACTTGCACAAACATGAAGGGGATTTTTAAAGTGTATCATCCTAAGAATATGGTTTGGTGGACTTTAAATCTAGAGTAAACTCCCTCTCTCATAGGTCGGGCCAACTATTTTCCATTATCATAAAAGTATGTTTTATACTCCGTTTAGACTTCTGTTGTTTATTTATATGATTTTGTAAAAATATCGAACATTATAAATAACATTAAAGTTCTTAAAATATATGAAAAGTACTCAAGAAAATACTTTTCTTCTTCATGAGAACTTTTCTAATGGAACTTTTATGATCCACACAGTTGCACTGCTTATCTTAAGCTTACAAAAGGTGGTGACACTATATAAACATGAACGCCATTAACATGTTCAAACACATTGCACCAATCATATGAAACAATAGCCATGGCAAAACTATTTGGAAGCTTTGAAACAATTAAACTTGTATGTCTATTTGCATTATCAACATTGTTCTTCTTCTTCCTTGTTATAGTTACAGATGTGGATTTTAATGAGCAAATTCCCTTTGTTTACAAGCATTCTATGGAACTACCCAGGTCTAATGTCAATGCGATTCGGTCATTTTGAATTACTAATGAAATTATGAAAGTTTTAAGATGAACCCAATGGATTTGAATTTAATAACTATGGAGCCCAAAGCCTTGTGGCTACCTCTGATCTTGAATAGAGACTATGTTCTCTATATTCATAAAAGGATGGAGTTGGTTGAATATGGACCATTTTTTTACATTTTTGGAGGAGTCAGGGTATCTAACACCTATTTTAATTGATATGACATCTATTTCAATCATTTATTGGGCAACTAATAGTGTTCGGTGGAAGATTGGTCTTAATGGTAGTTGACTTTCCTCCATTTACCGAATAAAGAGAAATGAACACTATTGTTATAAATATTGTTGTTGTTAAGTGTTATTAAGAATCAAAATGAAAAAAAATTGGAAATATCTGTATCTATATCTATTTGCATATGGCATTCTGCATTGGTCAATGAAATTATATAAGAAGCGTCTTTTTAAGGAAGCCTTTCCATTTTTTGTCAATTTGGTTTGAGAGTCGTCTAATTTGGTTTTATATAGTTACAACAATCATAATTTTTCTCTAACTAGTTTTTGACTTATCTAAATAGACATGCGGTGCATTCTCTACATGTTTAGAGGAGATGTTGTATATCTAATACCTATTTTCATTGACATGACAATTGTTTCAATTATGTATTGTGTAATTGAAACAATTCAATGGAAGTTACATAGTGCATTTACCTTTTGCATGTGTATCTCTTCGGGGTTCTTTGAATTCATCCCTGGAAATAACCTGTCATTGCCTCAACATCACTGCTCAACTCACATAAAAATCTTTCATTGCTTGCATATTTTGCACATGATCTTTCCCTTCCCAACCACTTCTCCATTACTCAAGCTCACTGTGAGACATAACGTCTCCTCGCACAACGCATTGCCACACCATATGAAGGAACACACCTCATTTTCCACTGTCACCTCCACCAGAAATATTATTTTATTGTTCCTTAACACTTCGTGCGTAAAAGGTGAGCAAGATTAGTAGGGTCATAGGTTTCAAATGTGATACAACTGCCGATATACACTTTTCCACTTTACCAAAATAAAAAATTATATCCCTTACAACATAACTTGCACCTTGACGCAGTTGGTAATTTACGATCCTCTTGCCTCCTTATTAGTACCTCCAAGGGTACTATAGTCATCACTAAAGTATTACTTTGTCCTTTTAACAAATCAATCTCTATTATTTGAGTATTCATAATTTTTAATATATAATTTTAATTGATTTTTCTCTCTTACCCCTTATTATGCGGTTAAGGGTGCAAAGCAAGATTTTTGATGTTGTCAATAGTGTGAAGGGTGTTGTTTTAATTTTCTTATCGATAGCATAAGCCTCTATCTTGTTATTAGGTTGCTTAGACAATTGTTGTGAAACATATTATGCATGTATTTTTGTCTCTTGGGCGTGCATAAGAAAGAAGTTGCTATAAGAACATTTTAGCTATGTGTTCATCTACACAATGAATACAATGACAACGTAGTAGGATCAAACTCTAGACCTCTCTCTTATTCATATAACACTTAGGAATTAGGGTGTTAGCTATATAAATTGGAATAGGTGCAAATGAAGGGTTAGCTGCTAATGAAGGAATTGTGAGGAATATGAAGAATATTAGGTCTGCATGGGCATCCAGAATCCAAAGCAATGCAGTTCAACAATTTTGTTTCTCATCGTTTGTGATAA
This sequence comes from Torreya grandis, assembly GCA_037957365.1. NCBI lineage: Eukaryota > Viridiplantae > Streptophyta > Pinopsida > Cupressales > Taxaceae > Torreya > Torreya grandis. Next base: position 773,901 of record JARHVA010003264.1, on the reverse strand, counting down.
TTATTGTTCTTCCCCCATAGATCTAGAGAGAAAATCCATCGGTATAGTCATATCTTCTTCGGCATGACAATGCCTCCAATTTGAACTTGATATGGACCATTCCACATCAGTTTCTTCCTCAAATTATGATTTGCATTTTTGGAAAATTGAGGAATCACAAGGTAGTGCAACCCAAACTGAAAATCAAGCCAATCACATTGCAAAAAAAAATTACTTAAAACCACAGGAGAGAATGTTTGTGCAAGTTATCAAACTAGCAAATGCATCGAGCTTCGTTATAAATTGTTTGCTCACATAAGTGTTATTAACATTATATCCATTAACTATTTTGTTACAAATTGTTTGTCCACATAACCTTCGTCAACATCATACCCATTCAATATGCACAATAACAATATCAAAACCAATAAAAAACAATGTAAATAAATATAAAGATCTGGAGATGAATCTTCAATTATGATATAACAATGAAAACACCTCCAACAATATATATATGCTGATAGAAATGTTGGACGTGTGGGGTGCTGTTGGGATTCAACAATAGAGAGGGGCAGTGTTAATGCCTTGGTATGGGAAAGTTCTTTCATTATAACGACAACCTTAAATGTTTTGAATGTCTTTCAGTTTCACCATTGTTAGATACTAAGAAAATTCACTTTCCTTATCTGCTGTAAGCATGGGCACAAAATTTTAGATATTTTGACTTTATTTTTGGAAGTCAGTCACGCCTGACAGCAGCCTTTGGTTATTCCCATCACAACATGGAAATGGGCAGTACTGCTTTGTCAAAAGGACTGTTGCTCTATCTATTTCCAGTCCATTAACATGGGACTTAAATATTTCAAATTTCTTAGCAGCAACACAACTTCAACAATACAAGTTCTTCAAGTGGCCAAATGGTAAAGTTGGTGGTTTTTTTTTAGAGAAGTTTTTTTCCTAAAAATATTATTTCTAACCTTAACATATTGATGTAACTAGATGGATACCATTTATCACCCATCAATAAAAAAATATAAGAGAATGTAATTATTAATCAATATAAATTACGTATTTAAAATATATATACTAATTAATACTTTTTTTGTAAAATTTTGCATCTCATATTATCTTGTGATTTCAAACACGAAGATCGTGTTTTTTTTTAAAACTAGAAGGTGATAACTTTAAATAAGAGTGTTGTTATGATAAGTTTTTTAAAGATTTAATTTATTTTTTGTCGAGTTTATTTGCACTTTTTAAATTTCAACCTTTGGATGAAAGAATCCTAACAATCAACCACTAAAATTGGAAGAGAAGTCGATTGCCAAATTGATAATCGAGAGCTGATATGATTATAGAGTTGTTGAAATTAAACATCAAATGAAATTAATTAGAGTTGAAAAGACTAGACACAACCAGTTGGTGAATTCTCGATACTATATAGATAATGATATTATTATTTAAATATGGCAGAGCTAGCAATTTTTAAAGAGTCTGAGAGAGAAAAAAATTAAAACAACTATATATAATTATTGTCAAAATTTGTGGGATTTTGTTCATGTGTTTTATAAGTTATTTCAAAATGAAAATATAATGACATTTATGTTTTCATATATTTTTGGTAATAATGAGGAGGTAAAGGGACCCACTAATAATACAAGTGCTTGTAATGGTGAATTTAATGAACCACTTTGGACTTCTCACTTTCTAGTCTCTTTCTCAAGGGAATTGTAGAAATGAAGTTATTTTTAGGGTAATGTGCATGTAGTTAACTTTTGTTTATCATTATTACGTGCTCTTATATTATTATTAAATTGTATTTCACAATTACTAAGGTGGGATAATGAGGAGTGTGTTGTCCTTGAAAAATGACTCCTCATTTTTCAGACAACATATGACTATTTTGGTCCTGCATGGCCAAAATTGTCTCTTCCATTTCCAAAAATTTGTTTTGAACATTCAATTTCGTCATTTTCTCAACTTTTTGGTAAAAGGATTAGTAGGTTCAACTGGTTCAAAGGCTTCTGCAGGCGAGTTCAATCAAAAGACCCAGTCTCCAATGCTTGGTCACCTTCAAATATGGGTCAGCACTTTGGTTCAATCAAAAAGGGTCTGTCGGCAAGCATCAAAACAAGGATTGAACCATTGAACCTTGAACCATTTTGGTTCATCGGTTCAACGGGTTCAACATTCAATCGGTTCAACGCCCCAGTTTCAAAGTTTCAAAGGCCGCCTCAGTTAAGGAAAGAAGCGCGCGCAAAAGACAAAGTCAGGCGGATGCTGCCAAGTGTCAATATTCACAGTCTCTTCCCTTAGCTTCACTACTTCAAGCAAAGACCATGGTGGGCCCAGGGACGAGTGACTAAATGAAGCAAAACGCGCTGAGTGTCTGCATCTACACGACTAACAAATGTATTCAGATCGCGCCATGTGTCCCTTGCAGAGATCAACAGAAGCTGACAAGTGTCATCATTCGAGAGACCCTGATTGAGCCCCAAGCATTTTTATGGTTTTGCAAAGACCCGAGAAGGTGGATGCTACCAAGTGTCAATAGCGAAAGCTGTCACGTGTCTTTAGTTAAAAGCGGCGAAAGGCGCCACGTGTCATAAAAGGGGGCACTCATAGTGCAGAGGCACGCATGAAGCCAAGGAAAGGATTTCCTTCGGATAAATTGTTCGAAGGAAATAAAGGACCAACAGCCCGCCAGAGAAATCAAAGACCCAAAGGCCACTCGGAAGATCCCGAAGGGCAGACACCTTTGCGAAGGGACACTCGACGTACATGAAATGAACCTTTTTCAAGACCTCGAAGGGCAAGTTCCCTTCAGGAAAGGTCTGAGCCTCAAAGTGTAGCGGAAGCTGCCAAGTGTCACATGTTGAGACACGATTTCAGATGAAGCTTCAAAGCGTGAAACTCGCCATGTGTCCCATCCCAGTGTAGCAGAAAGCTGCCACGTGTCTACGTCCGTGCCTTCAGCCTCTAACAAGTCTCAAGGCATATTCCCAGAAGCTTATTTCAAAGCCACGAATGTCGCCACGTGTCCTCACCCACGTCACAGCAAAATGATAGACCCACAGACGTCAAAATTGCTGCAGTGAAGTGTCTGATTGATCCTTGCAGGCTTAGAACATGGACCCGATGCATTCAAAGACCCTACGGCTGGGACATAGAGAAGGAGGAGACAAAGGGAGAAACTCAGTAGGAGTTATTTCTAGTAGGTGAAGCAGTGTGTCGGATAAATATTTGGGGCCTCCAAACATTGAAAGCACCGTCTGTTTGTCCCCTTTGAGATAAATGCAAAATAGATAATTACACGGCTAGCAGGTGATAAAATGAGCGATTCAGGCTAAGGAGTGGACAAAGGAGATGAACCAACACACCACAGTTAAAGCAGCCGCCCTGTTCCAGCATGACAAAATCAAGAATGCATCTAAGGCATTAATGCACCGAATGGATCACCCCATGGGAAAAGGCGCCAGGCCTCTCTCTGCCTCTATATAATGTAATCTTTCGTATCAGTGCAAAAGACTTTTCTTTTTTTTACAAGAGCGAAACTCTGCCTATTTTGAAAGAAGACTGAGACTTTGAGCTCAGATTGTAATTTCATTTCATTTTATCTGAATGAGAAAGCAAGTTGTTTGCAGACTTTGTGCTATTTTGACTTGTGCTACTTTAGGAAATTATTCTTATGTCTTTTTCCTAGAAGCATTCTTATTTATTTAATTTGACAAGCAGAATTAGTGAAGGTAAAAAAGGGAGGTGTCCTGAAGCCAACTATGAGAAGACTTTGCGCTTTCACAATTGTTTTCATCGTGTATTTTTCCCTTTTTTTTTGTGTTGAGGATTCTGGGACGACTTTGTGCCCCCATTATCCTTTGTGTTATACTCTTGGGGTAGTTGAGGTGGAAAATTTGTGTTCTATTTCATCATGTTGGTTACTACGCCCTTTGCCACCAGTAACTTTCACTACCTGAAAGAAACTCCTGCTGTTTCCTACAAGAACACTTCTGAAAGAAGAGAAGTGCCTTCAGTGTTTTCACCAGGCTTTTCTCCTTTGTCTTTGAGCATCATTTTTGAAAGAAGAGTGATGGATGGTTTATTCTGCTCCCATGTGTTATGTTTTGCTTATTTATATTGTATATAGCTCCTACGTATCTATAGGGAACCTCCCCTTGATGAGAGGAGAGATTAGTTTCTTGTTGATGTGGTAAACCTACACAACTGGCTGACCAATCTCCCTATGCTATGGTGATAGGAACTATTTTGGTCACCAGTTAGCTGGCCGACAAAATATTCACCCAACAGTTTTTGGTGACTCCGCTGGGGAGGGACAAGCAGTTAAGCCTCAAGCTTCAAATTGAAGCAAGACCAGTCCTTTTCCATTTTTGTTTCACAATTTGGCAACTCCACACTATACCAAAGGCCAAAAATCCCAAGGCGTTGTTGACCCTGCTTTTGAGTTGGTGCAGCAGAGTAATTTTGAGTTGTTTCCTCCACAACCTCACCTTAGACGAACTAGGAGTCTTCCTCCTAGCCCTACTAGCTCACCACCACAAGGTAGAGCTTCTTTTTCTGCTGCTAGCTGAGCTTTGCCTATCCACACTCCACTTGGATTAGTGATCCCACTTTTACATAATCAAATCATGGCTCAAGGCCTTTGGGGTAACTCTTTCGGTCCATTGAATTTGACTCCACCTCTGCATGAACTTCCATGCAGTTCAAGGAAAAATTTTCCCAAATTCTTTGGTGATGGGAAAGTTCATCCTGATGAACACATTGCAGCTTTCAGCATAGCTTATGGCATAATAAGGGTGGAATTTGAAGACATAGCAGTCAGGCTGTTCGTGGAGACACTACAAGGCGCTGCTGCAGACTGGTTCTACCACCTACAGGCTGGATTAGTAATTGATTGGGACACTCTGAAAGACAAGTTTGAAGCCAGGTTTAAGCCTGCAGAAGATGCACATGCCTTGCTGGCCCATCTCACTTAGATGAAGAAAGAGCCTCATGAGCCTATGAGGGATTTTATTGCCAGGTTCGACAAGCTGAGGCACAGGATTCCCATAGTCGCCCAATTGACACCTCAGAACCTCAAATGCTTCTTCATCAACTCACAACTGCCTAAAGTGAGTTTCTTACTGAGACGAGCCAGACACATAGACCTTGCTATTGCTCAGGACTTGGCTACTGAGGTAGAAGATGACCTTATCTTGATAGGAAAGATAAGGAGAGACCCTAATAAAGGTAAATCCTCTTCATCTTTTGAATACTCACCTACAGCCACCACTGACCCAATGGTGCAAAAGCTGGCAAATGAAATGCTAGCTCTCAGAAAGCAAGTGGCACAAGGGATGCCATCTGCTCTTGCATACAGAGATATGCCTAGGAGGACATTTCAAAATTAGGCATACCAAGGCAATGCTGCCAAGAATCAAGGACATAAAAATTGCCTTCCTCCTCCACAAAGAAACCTCACCCTCGAAGCACCTCCAACTAACTCAGCAGTTGGATATCTTGAAGCTAAATTAGAATTATCATTCCAGCCTGAGTTGAATCCAGAAGATGACGCTAATCTCTTCACTGAGGAAGAAGAAGAATTTGCTGGCGACTCCCATATTAGTTTCCTAAACTATCAGGATGAACCTAGAAGTGAAGGCAATGCAACTGAGGGGTCATATGCTATATTCATCTGGTCCAAGAATCAGTCAGCTCAACAAGCTGATAAAGAGAAAGCAGAGGAGCGACCTCAACTGATAGTTTCAATTGCTAAGTAGGGATTCACTCTTCCTTTCTAGCCAAAGGACCCGGTGATTGCAAAAAAGGTAAGTACCCCAAATACCCCTACGCCTTCTACTTCAAATCCGCAGTCCAGTCCTCCCCCTTTCAAAAATCAAAAGGAGGAACTCCCATCCTCTGCTCCTAGCTCGTTCCAGACATTTGATATCATTGACCATGTAAAGAAAACCAAAATTCAAATGTCTAAATTTGAATTTTTGCAGTCCCATCCTAAGCAATTAGACATACTGGTTCAATGTGTTAAAAACTAGAACATCCCTGTTGAACAAGCAATTCCCAAAGTGACACATGACCCTGCTAGGAATGCACCCACCAGGAAGAACCTTGTCATTGCTCCCCCTGCTACTCCTGACAAAACTGAACCTTTTTATGTCTCATTGCTGATAAATGGACATCGGCTGAATAATTGCATCATTGATTCTGGAGCTTCAGACAATGTCATGCCTGCTAAAGTGGCTGAATCCCTTGACCTCATATTGACTAAGACTTTTGGTAGATGCTTCTCCATGGAGAACAAGCAAGTGCCTTTGTTGGGACAAATTAAAGATGCCCAATTTGTGTTTGCTGCCTTTCCAGACAAAAGAATCAAGATGACTGTCTTGGTAGCAGATGTCCTAGCATCATATGGCATCCTTCTTGGGTAGAATTTCTGTAGGGATGTTGGAGGTGAATTGAGCATGGATTAATCAGAGGCGAGGATTCCATTCAAAGGTGTTATAAAGAGGCTGCTCCCCGAGAAAGAAGCAAAATATGTAGTTACCCAGACCTCAACACTTGAAGCTCAAATTCTGTTTGAGTCTTCAGGCATGGGTAACTACTTTTTGTACATGGATGGAGTTCATGAGACATCTGATGAAGCTCCTGTAGATGACAGCTTGGAAATGCATTTAGCTAGAACAGTAGAGGAATTGGCTGAGCATAAGGCAAGTGTGGAAGTATCTCCACCCCCAGATGAAGAAGAATCCAAAAGAAAATTAGTATCAAATAAGGTATGGATTCTTGAATTTGATGGCAACTGCTCTTCCACTGATTCAGGAGCTGGGGTCGTGTTAATATTTTCTCAAGGAGATATTTTTCCCTCATCTTATAAATTGCAATTCAGCGACACGAATAACACAGCTGAATATGAGTCTCTGTTGCTTGTATTGAGTGCCGCTCAAGACAAAGGCATCAAGCTCCTTCATGCTAAAGGAGATTCTGAACTAGTGGTTTGTCAGGTGAGGAACCTGTATCAAATCAAGAATGAAAGATTGCATCATTACTGCAATCTAGTCTAGGGACCAGCTTGAAGACTTTGACGCTTTTAGCATCTCTGCAGTTCCTAGAGAATTCAATGACTGGATGGATGCACTGGCTATTTCAGCTATTCTCTTGGTCCCCCACCCAAATTTCAAAGGAGATAGGTACATAATTGAGCTGGTCTTTTGGCCAAGTGTACCTGATAATGCCAGTCATTGGCAGGTATTTAACAATGACAACCAAATTATTGCCTTCTTGGAGCAAAAAGATGGCTTTGAACAGTTGCATTTTGAAGGCAGTGAACCTCAGAAGTGTGAAACGGCTCCTGAATCAAATGCAGACATGGGTGAGGAGTTCTTGCAAATCAAAGGGAATAAGATTCCCAAAGGCCTGGTTTCCTTTGAGAATCTATTTGATAAGCATGATAGATTCATTAGACAACAACCAATGGATTCAAGCTCATCTCAGGAGTTTGATCAAGTAAATCTGGGAACCAAGGAAGACCCCAAGATGGTGAACATTGGAAAATGTTGTACTCTTGAAGAACATTTCAAGTTCACCTCTTTGCTCAATGAATACATGGATGTCCTAGCGTACTCTTATGCTGACCTGAAATCACTCCAGTCTGACGAAATTCAATACAACATCCCTCTCAAGGCTGATTCAACACCTTACAGGCAAAAGTCCATGCATTATAATCCAAAAATATCAGGTACTATTTTATCTGAGATACAAAAAATGTTAAATGCCAGGATAATCTTCCCAATTCATCATTCCACATGGATTGCCAATATAGTGCTTGTGAGAAAGAAGAATGGTGAAATTCGCCTTTGTGTGGATTTTAGAAATTTGAATCAGGCATCCTTGAAGGATAATTATCCTTTGCCAATCATGGATCAAGTGCTGCAGACAGTGACGGGCTCAGAGATGTTATCAATGCTAGATGGCTTCTCAAGATATAATTAGGTTGAAGTTGGTGAAGCAGACCAACATAAGACCGCTTTCACCACACCTTGGGACAGGTTTGCATATAGAAGAATGCCTTTTGGCTTGATAAATGCTGGTGCTACCTTCTAAAGAGAAATTAACCTTGACTTTAAGGATGAGATGGGTAAGTTCATTGTAGTTTATCTTGATGACTTGACTGTCTTCTCTAAGCATCACCCAGATCATGTGAGCCATTTGTAACAAGTGCTGGAGCGCTACCGCCAGAATGGCATTTCTTTAAACCCCAAGAAGTCAATCTTTGGAGTAATGGAGGGGAAACTTATCAGACACATTGTGTCCAAAAGAGGCATAAAGATTGACTCAAGCAGATTCAAGTCTATCCAAGAACTTCCCTTGCCCACAAGCAAGATTGTTGTTCACTCTTTCTTTGGAAATGTGAATTTCTTACGGAGGTTCATCCCTAAGTTTTTCGAGAAGACTAGGCACATTGTAAACATGATAAAGGGAAAAGCCACCTTCAGCTAGACTAAAGAAGGTAAGTTAGCATTTGAGGATTTCAAGGCTACCATTGCCCATGCTCCAATTCTGGCTTGTCCAGACTATAGCAAAGAGTTCACCATTTACAACTATGCTTCAAAACATACGCTTTCAACAATTTTGGTTCAACAAAATAAAGAAGGTATGGAATCTCCCATTTCCTTCATGAGCTATCCTCTCAAAGATCATGAGCTAAAGTACTCAAATATGGAGAAGCATGCTTATGTAGTGTTGAAGGCCATAAAACATTTTCATTTCTACATCCTTAATTCTTGAGTTACTGCCTTGGTCCCTGACACCACAGTGAAATCTATACTGACTCAGCAGGAGTTTGGGACGAAAAGAGGCAATTGGGTTGCAAAGATCTAGGAGTTTGATCTGATCATCAAGCCAACAAAGCTGGTATGTGGAAAGGGGCTATGCCAATCAATTGCTGATAACAAGTCAAGAGGAACAGAGCATGAAGAACTTGAGGGGGATGACACACCAACAGTCCTCTTTGTCTCCACCACAAATGAGTGGTATTCAGGTATTGCTCATTTCCTTACTTATGGTGAATGTCCTGCTCACCTATCTTATAAAGAAAGAAGAACCATCAAGCTGAAAGCTGCTAATTTTGTCCTCTGGGACAATGGCTTATACAAGAGGAGCCTTGATGGAACGTTCCTTCGCTATGTGGACAAGGAGCAACAAAGCCGACTCCTGAAGTACTTCCACAATTCAACCTGTGGAGGACATTTTTCTGCCTCTGTGACTACCCATAAGATCCTACGAGCCAGGTATTATTGGCTAACTCTCTTTCAAGATGCATACAAGTGGGTCAGGGGATGTGAACTGTGCCAGCAGTTTGTTGGAAGGCCCAAGTTAGCTGCCCTACCCCTCGAACTAGTGATCATAGAGGAGCCATTCCAGCAATGGGGGATTGATTTTATTGGAGCTGTAAACCCATTATTAAGTGCTGGACATGACTATGTCCTCACAAAAATAGACTACTTCACCAAATGGGTAGAAGCAGTTCCAACCAAACATGCTACTTCAAAAGTAGTGTGCAATTTCCTCAAAGAAAACATCATGTCCAGGTTTGGGGTCCCAATCAAAATTGTCATTGACAATGCCACCTGTTTCACTTCCTAGGAGATTACTCAATTCTGTTTTCATTACAAAATCACACTCTCCCACTCTTCTGATTACTTTCCACAAGGGAATGGACAGGCTGAATCAAGCAATAAGAACCTGGTGACTATCATCAAGAAGATGGTGGATGACAACCAAAGGACTTGGCATAAGGCATTGGTTGATGCTCTATGGGCAAATAGAATTACACCTAAGAGGGAAATTGGTATGTCTCCCTTCCAACTCCTTTATGGTGTCAATGCTAAGATACCAATCACCTTGAAATTGCCAGCATTGAAATTGGCTAAGGCGATTGAGGATCAAACATATGAGAGCTCACTTGAGAAGAGGATCATGTGCCTTGCTGAGCTGAATGAGCAGAGAACTGCAGTGGTGGACCGAATTTCCACCCATCAAAGTCTAGTGAAGAAGCTCTTCGACCAAAAAGCAAAGAATTGTGATTTCTAGATTGGAGATCAAGTCCCGCTGTGGGACAAGAGAAGAGAACCAAAGGGGATGCATGGAAAATTTGATTCTCTGTGGAGGGGCCCTTTTACTATTCATCAACTCAACGGTAAAAATAGTTATTTATTGAAATATCAAGATGGCACTCTCTTTTCTCTGCCTCACAATGGGCAACATCTGAAGCACTTCAACTCTTGATGTATCAAATGAGTTCCCTTATACATATGTATATTTGTGTAGTCATTTGTTTCTATTTTATTCTTTTGTTTTCATTTTTGGAGCCTTTCTTCTTGGGTAGCGTGACTCCATAGCCCAATGGCACACTTCAAGGCACCAGAGATTTTGGTTTCTACTCCCCTCAGCTGTTTCAATTTTCCAATTGAAGGAAGTTCTCCAACTGGAGCTAGCTGTTGTCCCTGAAAAATGACTCCTCATGTTTCAAACAACATATGACTATTTTGGTCCTGCATGGCCAAAATTGTCCCTTCCATTTCCAAAAATTTGTTTTGAACATTCAATTTCATCATTTTCTCAACTTTTTGGTAAAAGGATTAGTAGGTTGAACTGGTTCAAAGGCTTCTGCAGGCGAGTTCAATCAAAAGACCCAGTCTCCAATGCTTGGTCACCTTCAAATATAGGTCAGCACTTTGGTTCAATCAAAAGGGTCTGTCGGCAAGCATCAAAACAAGGATTGAACCATTGAACCTTGAACCATTTTGGTTCATCGATTCAACGGGTTCAACATTCAATCAATTCAACGCGCCAGTTTCAAAGGCTGCCTCAGTTAAGGAAAGAAGTGTGCACAAAAGAAAGAGTCACGTGGATGTTTCCAAGTGTCAATATCTGCAGTCTCTTCCCTTAGCTTCATTGCTTCGAGTAAAGACCATGGTGGGCCCGGGGATGAGTGACTAAATAAAGCATAACACGCTGAGTGTCTGTATCCGTGTGACTAAAAAATGTATTCGGACCATGCAACATGTCCCTTGTAGAGATCAGCGAAAGCCAATAAGTGTCATCGTCTGAGAGATCCTGACTGAGCCCCAAGCATTTCTATGGTTTTGAAAAGACTTGAGAAGGTAGATGCTACCAAGTGTCAATAGCAGAAGCTATCACGTGTCTTTATTTAAAAGTGGTGGAAGGCGCCACGTGTCATAAAAGGGGGCACTCAAAATGCAGAGGCACTCATGAAGCCAAGGAAAGGATTTCCTTTAGACAAATTGTCTGAAGGAATTCCTTCAGACATTTTGTTCGAAGGAAATAAAGGACCAACATCCCACTGGAGAAATAAAATACCTTAAGGCCACTTGAAAGATCCCGAAGGGCAGACACCTTTGCGGAGGGACACTCGACGCACATGAAATGAACCATTTTCAAGACCTCTAAGGGCAAGTCCCCTTCAGGAAAGGTCTGAGCCTCAAAGTGTAGCGAAAGCTGCCAAGTGTCACATGCTGAGACACAGTTTTAGACAAAGCTTCAAAGCGCGGAACTCACCACGTGTCCCATCCCAGTGCAACGGAAGCTGCCACGTGTCTGCGTCTGTGCCTCCAACCTCTAACAAGTCTCAAGGCCTATTCCCAAAAGCTTATTTTAAAGCCACAGATGTCACCACGTGTCCTCACCTGTATCACAATAAAATGACAGAACCACAGATGTCAAAATTGCTGCAGTGAAGCGTCTGATTGATCCTTGTAGGCTTAGAACACAGACCCGATGCATTTAAATACCCTAAGGCTGGGACATAGAGAAGGAAGAGACAAAGGGGGAAACTTAGTAGGAGTTATTTCCAGTAGGTGAAGCAGCTTGCCAGATAAATATTCAGGGCCTCCAGACATTGAAAGTACTGTCTGTTTGTCCCCTTTGAGATAAATGCAGAATAGATAATTGCGCAGCTAGCCTTAATATTATAACATTTGTTAAATAATCTCTTCACTATGGTTTGATGTCTGCTAAAATTGATAAAAGCTTCTTCTCTTGCATCTTCCATTTGAACAATGTCAAGTAACCTTGAATTTTAAAACTCTTGATCCTCTTCCATGTATTCTTGCATGAACTTGTAGGTTGGTAGCTTTAGATTGAAAGTAAATATATCTTCTTGACCATATACAAGTATAAATGGTGATTCCTTTATAGCTTGCTTGACTCTAGTTCTATTTGCCTAAAGGGCATAGTCGAGAAACTTATTATATTAATTGTGATGAGAGATTTTCTCCCTTTGAAAGTCAAATTTTCTCTCAGCATTTTCATCTTGTCTCAATTTCTAACTTGGCAAATTTGTTATCTAAAACTTCTCCCTTCTCTCTCTCTCTCTCTCTCTCTCTTCCTCTCTACATATTCCTTTCTAAAAACTCCTTTTCATACATTCATGTTAAAAATACTACCCTATGATTTACATTAATTTATTTTTAAATATTTCTTATTTTCCTATGTTATCTTTCAATAAAGGTAGCTCCACTTGTATATATAAATTTCAAGGCATATTAACATTTTCAAAACCAAATGGCTCACTACCTTAGTGATGTGTAAAAAACCTCATCTATAAGTAGTGATGGTAAGCGATTATAAGAAGTCATGGTAATGCTACTACTCTTATTGACGTTTTGTCTTGGAAAACCTTTGTATGCAAATATTGATCCCAACTAAAGTTAACAAAGGAGATGAACCAACACACTACAGTTAAAGCAGCTACCCTATTCTAGCATGACAAAATCAAGAATGCATCCAAGGCATTAATGCACCGAATGGATCACCCCATGGGAAAAGGCGCCAGGCCTCTCTCTGCCTCTATTTAATGTAGTGTTTCGTATCAGTGCAAAAGCCTTTTCATTTTTTTACAAGAGCGAAACTCTGCCCATTTTGAAAGAAGAAGACTGAGACTTTGAGCTCAGATTGTAATTTCATTTCATTTTATCTAAATGAGAAAGCAAGCTGTTTACAGACTTTGTGCTATTTTGACTTGTACTACTTTAGGAATTTGTTCTTATGTCTGTTTACTAGAAGCATTCTTATTTATTTAATTTGACAAGTAGAATTAGTGAAGGTAAAAAAGGGAGGTGTCTTGAAGCCAACTATGAGAAGACTTTGCGCTTTCACAATTGTTTTCAGCATGTGTTTTTCCTTTTCTTTCTGTGTTGAGGATTCTGGGATGACTTTGTGCCCCCATTATCCTTTGTGTTATACTCTTGGGGTAGTTGAGGTGGAAACTTTGTTTTTTATTTCATCCTGCTAGTTATTGTGCCCTTTGTCACCAGTTACTTTCACTACCTGAAAGAAACTCCTGCTGTTTCCTGCAAGAACACTTCTGAAAGAAGAGAAGTGCCTTCAATGTTTTCACCAGGATTTTCTCCTTTGTATTTGAGCATCATATCTGAAAGAAGAGATATGGATGTTATATTCTACCCCCATGTGTTATTTTCTACTTATTTATATTGTATATAGCTCCTACGTATCTATAGGGAACCTCCCCTTGATGAGAGGAGAGATTAGTCCCCTGTTGATGTGGTAAACCTACACAACTGGCCGACCAATCTCCCTATGCTGTGGTTATAGGAACTATTTTGGTCACTAGTTAGTTGGCTGGCAAAATATTCACCCAACAGAGTGATACGAGGAATGAAGGACAATTAGTACTTATGCATAGCAATTGACCCTCTTTTTTGTTATTTTGTGTCTATATTTAGTTATTATGTCCAGTTTGATAAAGCAAGTCCCTATTGAGATCAAATGAGGAATTAAGGCTTATTTAGCGTTATGTGCACACAATTGACCCATGTGTGTCATTATATTAAATTTTGTGACTTGAACTATTGGACCAAATTTGACAATCTAATGCGCTACTTAGGAGCAGTCATTATTGGTCATAATTAGCCCTTATAAGTGTAAGCATTTTTCAATTTGGTGTTGATCTCACCTTACATTAATATTAATTGATCATTATTGGTCCAAATTATACTTTAATAGTGCAAGAGATAGTCAATTTAGGGCTAATCACACTCAATTGGCCATAATTTATCATTATTATACAATCATCCTAGGGGTTTGATAGTAATTGAAGGATTACACGGGTCCCTAAATACCCATTCTACTAATGTTACCATAGAATTTGGTATAGGCTTTAATTCTCACATTATAGGGTCATGGACTTTGAACATGATAGGAATATGTCTCATGTTTGCTTGAGAGCAACCATTCATGTAGTTAGTCATTCTTAGATAATAGTTTGATCATTAATATGACCCATAGACCTTGGAATCTTGACCGAAGGAGATCGATTATTCATGTGACCTAAAAATGTTGGTTATTTCAACCCATTCAGTACTCACTTTTAAAAAACCAAGGTACCATGTAAGAAGGGGTGACACATTGAAACAATGCACATGAATATGTACTCAATTTAGAAAATCATTAATTTATATAATAATATGGGATGCACATCAATATGTATGTCAAGAATGATGGAAGAAACCAATTCACAGTGTGATATTTTAAATAAATTCATAATGTGTTATTTTAATAAATTCACTCTATTATTTAAAGACATTGGTTTGTCTAATTATCCCTAAAATAGCCTACATTGTTGTAGTAACTCTTAAGTCGCAGCCTTGGTTTGTCAAATTCATACTAATAATGACTGACATACGTCAAATATAAATAATTATCATATTTAATTTTGTGCACATTTACCCAAATAAACCTTCACTATGTTGCAACAAGAATGAATAATAATGACCAATTATGATCAATGAAGGGGCCATATGAAAACTAGATAAAAAATCTATTATGATCATTAATAGGTTATCAACCCCCAATCGACTAAATAAGGCTAATTGTGACAAAAAATAATTATTTAGAGCCAATTAAGTTTGAATATCCCTAAGTCAACAATCTCTTGCACTAAGAACAACTAATAATGACCAATTAAGGTCAATGAAGGGGTCAGCTAAAAAATAAATCCTCTTATCTCCATTTTTCTCTTTTTTCTTCTCATATAATAATGCCAAAACAAATCATAGTGTGTTATTCAATAAATTCAGAATGGATTGTTTAATAATAAATAAAGTAATATATGTGTATGTTCAAAAGTGAGTACATTGATAGAAATGATGAAAACCAACTATGTTGTTGTGATAAGAATGACTAATAATTTGACCAATTAAGTAAAAAGTCAAGATAATAATAGAGGGGGACATGTTGAAAGTAGACTCATGGGTTCTGTCGCATTGTATATACACTGCTAGTGGCCTTAGTACTTCCGTTTTCACATCTTATGGTGATTATCATAAACCTCCTATATGAAAATATTATTTATATATGCTTGCCAAAACTAACACACCTTCATTCTTTCACCCACCGATAATGACCAATTATGGTCATTTGTATGTGTGTTGCCCCAAATCAACCTTCATTTTTATGATAGTTTGGTCAATGTGAGCCAATAATGGTAATATTTTATTACGAGTAGGTATTTAATTAAGGTAGTGATGAGGATGACCTCTTATAGAATAACCTTATGGAAGATTATCGAGGTTAACATTTTTTAATAGCCACTATAAATTTATTAAATAACACTATAAATTTATTAAATAATGTAATGTGAATTTATTAGATTTAAAACACCGTGATTTATTAAATACCACACTATGAATATTATGCTAAATTGTAAAATATTATTATTGTAAAATGTCATTAGGGTAACACCTAATCACGGAGGATACAATTTTTGAATTATTGTAATCTCTTTCAAATTGAGGTTTTAAGCTTTCTTGGGATAGAATGGTTTTTAAGCTTGCTTGATTTAAGGTTTTTAGTCATTTGAGGGACAATTGTACTCAATTAATCCTATGTTCTCTAAAATAAGTATGAAAAGTGACTCAACATATCTAGTAATAGGGGATAAATACATATTTTTTAAATTTAGTATATATTCATGTGGATTGAAATCCACTGATTCATACATCTTACATTTTAGTTGCTTTCCATATTGGAAAAGTTTTTAGAGCATTTAATACATGATAAGTCATCCTCATCTCATAATTCATACCAACGTGGGACAACCCAATCATGTATTTATGCTAAGAAATGGAAGGCTTTCATGATAAATATAATCAAGATTATTATTTTTTGTAATAATTTACTTGTATGTGTTTAAGTCATCTCAAAATGACCCCCATGAGTAGTTTTGACCAAGGATATCCTTTTATTCATTGATGAAGAAAAATTAATGCTTACAACCCCATAACCAAGCCAATTGGCTAAAATAATGATGAAATTTAGCTACGTCAACAACCATTGTATATACTTGATATTTTTCACTTTATCACTTTACTAACAGTTTCTCTTACAAGGGATTGTTGGCACATCAGTCTCCTTGACCGTACATCCTAAGGAGTACACCGACAATGAAGTGAGATCGATCACGGTATTTTCTGAGATATGTTTGCATATTATTCTATTATACCTTTATTATTATTAGTCTAACCTCCTCTGAGTCTCTTTTCATCTTACTTCTTTATATATTTTTTGTTCAGTCTTGTTAATCACCATATATTTGTATTATACTGGTCAGACTGTTGGGTGAATATTTTGTCGTCAACTAACTGATGACAAAATGGGTATATCAACCACAGCACAGGGAGATTTATGCCACGAAAAGTGTGGGTTTACCAGATCTGGATGAGGTAAATCTCTCCTCTCATCAAGGGGAGGTTCCCTATGAATATTTATATGCTATATGTATATATAATTAAGCAAAAAATAATACTTGGGGTGGTATAACAGCATCCACCTCTCTTTTTTTAGAGGTGATGTCCAAGGAACAAGAGAGAGAAATCTTGGTCATTGGCCAACAACATTCCTCTTTTTTCAGAAATGGTATCCAACGTAGAGCAAAAAATCACCTGAGGTAAGTAAAAAAGTTAACAAATAAACCTACGTAAGCACAAAGTCTTCCGTTGTCTCACTCACCGATTCGGAATATGCGTAATCGTAGAGTGAAACGAAGCACAAAGTCTTCACCTGAAACTACAAAGAATAAAAGGCTCACAAAGATAAAAGTAGCTCAAAGTCTCTCTTCTATCTTTTAGAAACATCCTCAGATAATATCAACACACACACTTTGCTTATTAAATTAAACAAATAAGAGATTATCAGGAAAGAAGACATAAGAACTGTTTCCTAAATAACACAGATAACTTCAACACAAAGTCTGAAACAAACCTACTTCTCATTCATTTAAAAAAATATGATTTACAAGTTGAGCTCAAAGTCTCAAAAAGTGTCTCAATTTCAGCAGAGTTTTTGCTCTTAATTATCAGAGATATCCATTTACAAAAGAGGTTTCCACTATATATAGGGAGAAACCTTCAAAATTAAAAAGATTATAATATAAAAATATCTCAATCAAAGATGAGTCACCTTTGACTTTTGAGATATTTTTATGGATTTTATACACATAACTACATATTACAAAATTGCATGCAATTTTACATGACAAAAGTGCATGAGAAGAGGAAGAAGAGAGAAGGAATGTATGGGCAGCAAAAATTGCCGCCCTTGCATATTGGAGAAGTTCTTGTGCATAGGCGGCAAAAATTGCTGCCGACGCATGTTGAAGAAGGTGAACATATAAGGGCGGCAAAAATTGCCACCCTTGCACCTGGAGGAGAGGAAATGGGGATGCATGGGTGGCAAAATTTGCCACTCCTACATAGAAGAAACCAAAAGATGCATGGGCGGCAAAAATTGCCACTCTTGCATGGAAGAAACTGAAAGATGCAAGGGCGGCAAAAATTGCTGCTCTTGCATGTTGGATGCACACACTTGTTACATTCCACTGCACTTTGTCTTTTTCCATCAGGCGCTTTCTCATGGGCTTTTCTCTTCAGTCGGGTTTTTCCTTTGCTTTCTACTTTTGTCTTTTCCAGCTTTGTCTCTTCCTGCTGCGATTTGAGCTATCAGGCTATCTTTCCAGCCAGTCGCTTGGTTCTTCTTTTAAGTTCTGCACTCTATTTGAATTTCCATAGATTTTACTTTACTTTAAAATCTGACGTTTAAGGGGCCATCAATGGTTGCCAGCTGCTTAAACAAAGCGGTGAACCAAATGTTGAACCTGCTGCTGATGCTTGCCGATGGAAATTTTTGTTTGAACCAAGGTGATGAACCAATTCTAAAAATAACCAATTGTTAGAAGCTTGTTCTTTTGACTGATCTCACATGTAGAAGCTTTTTAACCTATTGAACTTGCTAACATCAAGCATGTTGAGTCCATAGAAACATATCTGCAGAGTCCATAGTTTTCTCTAACCTTGAAAGAGTCCATAGATTTTTGAGAAGCTTGAAAAATGAGGAGTTTGAATGCCCAGGACAAATTTTGAAAAGGGAAGAGACAATTTTGATCTGTAGGTTGTCCCAAAAATGAGTGGCATTATTCAGGGACAACACAGAACAATATAGTTTGTTTCATGCTCACCTTTCCCTATACTTCCATGTTGATACAATTATAAGTCTTGTCTTTGTTAGTTGTACCATATTAGTTTGGCCAATATAGTTCTGTGTCAGTCGACATCATTTCCTACTATATTGGCTTAGAGTTTAGGGTTAGTTTTAGGTATTGAAGTTGTATATATAGGGGTCATATTATCATTCTAAAATATATAACACACTCATATTATCTGTTTACACTCACACTTTTATTCTTAAGTATTAAAAGAAGATGTTATAGGTCAAGTTCTTATTTTTTATGGTCTAGTATTTCATAAAGGTCTTTGAAGCTCAATAGGATTCATTTCAAGGAGGGGTCCTAGTATTTGGAGTGCCCATCTAAGGATATCTAGGTAATATTATTTACATTTAAGGTCTTAAACCTAATACATATCTTACAAAGTGCCACTTGAGCCAAGGGGATATTGATGCACCGACAAGTCTACCCAAAGTAAGTATCTCTATCCCTATTCTCTTTCATTTATTTACTTAATAGATAGATCTATGTTGCTTATTATTATAGTGGATGTGTGTTTTTTATCCTTGCTTATGCTCCTGCAGATAGATATATTAACATTTAAGGTGAAACAATTCACTTGTGACCAACCTTTTAACACACTTAGATCATGCCTTATTCTATGACCTTTTGTCCACTTTCCTTCATTTTCCATATGGATGACATATTTATATAAACAAAATAATGATATAAAAATGTCCCTATTCCTCATTAAAAATAATGTAGGCTTATCCAAAGTCTGTTCCATACTCCCAAATCAACTATTTTTTTACTAGGACAAT
The DNA here is from genome assembly GCA_037957365.1 of Torreya grandis. Taxonomy (NCBI): domain Eukaryota; kingdom Viridiplantae; phylum Streptophyta; class Pinopsida; order Cupressales; family Taxaceae; genus Torreya; species Torreya grandis. The sequence goes on along the minus strand of JARHVA010003264.1, from coordinate 754,551 downwards.
AATGCATTGTTTAGATAGTAATGCTCCCTAATTTCACTATTCCTATCCTCCTAACAAATAATGATCAATGTCTCAATTTAAAATTTATTTAATAGGTAATTATACAAGTTTAAGAAGCCTCATTCGAATGAATTACCAAAATATCACTATTAAGCCACATTTCAAACCATTTTGCACATAAGAGGCTTTTATATTGAAAATCATCAAAATTCTAATTGCACATTGAGAGAAAATTCTTTAGTTCTCCTAATTCTTAATACATAAAACACTAGTAGCCTTGAGTTAAAGTATGAATACACTTATAAGGTCATAAGTCATGGTTGAAGCACTTAATCACACAAAGATTGAACCGACATTCAGTATTTGTACTAATATTTCATACACACTACTGTAAAATAAGAGAAATGCATGCAGTTTGATCCCTCTTCAGAGTATTGGTATGTATGAAACACTCAACACATTGAATGTTGAGGTTAAACACAACTTCAACCACTAACCCATTCTTGCTTTGTGATTGCATTTGTTATTTTGGTCTATTGAGCTAGGATCACAAGTAAAGGAGAAGATATATGGTTTTCACAATGGATCAAAGGCTATCGCATAGTAAATAAAACACACGATGAAGGCAAACCTGTCACATAAATATCCGAGCTCCATCATCTATAGGAAACTGATGCTTCCTAAGAATAACATCACCTTATGCCCTTGTCTAGATCTAATGCTCCTATTTAGAGATCTTGTAAAACCTTGTTTTTGATCCACAGTTGGTTAACATAGGTCCATAGCCTGTCTTAGCTTGAAACATAGTCTTATATTCTAGTTTTCCAGCTAAGTTGTATTTTCTTAGTACTTTCCCCCTTTAGCATATTTACACATTTATTAAGTTTCAGATCAATTTGTGTCATCTATTACATATCTGTAGCATTATAATTTTACTCAATAATTTATCACATTTAAGTAATTAGTTCACACTTTTATAAAATTTAATAAAACATATTTGTGAACCCATGTTTTTGTTTGAGCATTGTCAAACCCTAAGTTTCCCTTAGGGTTCCAACCTTATTTCTAATATTTCAAAAAAAATCTTAGGGCTTCAAATCTGATCTCCAATTCCCCTTATCCTCTGTGCAAATCAAAAGTTTTATTCTTTACCCTAAGACTTCATCCTCATTTTCATATTAGGGTTTTCATTTCATAGGCTTGTGGCTTATCTTTCCTTGCTCAGATTATATGCGATGCATAACTAATCAATTTTCAAAATTATCATAGGTTTTTTTTAGTTGTGTTGATAAAATCAGAAACCTATTTTTGTTTGCCAAAATATTATACAATTTTTTTTTCAACTTTTAATTTACTATGTTTAGTAAATTTGGCATAAGAGTTAAATGGTGTATCTATTTTAAAATTAATTTTTAAGTTTCATCTATTTAATTATTTTAGTCAAAAATATCTTTCAGATTTCAAAAATACATAACAAATCTAGTTTAGTAATTGGTTCTTTATTGTGCACATAATGTAATGGCAATATGGGTTACTTTTGGTATATACTTTTTAATTAAAACACTAATTGTTTAAATTGCATGGCATTGGTTATAAATATTCAATATCTTTCCTAATCATGTAATAAATTAGATAAAATTAATGTACAATAAAATTAAATTTCACATAATCATAATACACCTTCTATGTTTATAGTAAATTATATTGTCCCTCCTCAAGGTTGTGATAGCTACTTTTCCTCTCACTAGGTCCATACTATCACTATCATTGAAATTCAAAGATCACAACATTGAAAAATTATATTACATATACAAAGAATCCATAATATGCTAATTTTAATCATCCATTTATATCTTCATCTACCAATGTTATGCCTAACAATACTTCAAATCAAAATGTGAAGTTACAACAGAATACATCTAAAACTAATGATTTAAAAATTATGCAAAAGGATAATAAACTTTCAAGTGAGATTCTATGAGAAATGCTTTAGAACAAGTTGATCAAACTACCTCTTATACATCCTCTAAGGAGATCAAAATACTATTATGCCTATCATATAATGCATGCGTATCATACAGATAGTTGTTTGGATCTAAAGGACAAAAAAAATGATAGTGGTGATCATATAATACATCCATCAATCAAGCAACCCACTCACATTAAGATTGCATCTCCTTAAGCATAAGTGAAAAAAGAATAGGTATTAATATAGAATGACAATTTAGAGAAAATACAGTTTCAAAAGGCAAAATTAGAGCAAGCAAGATTACAAAATGAATGAGATGAAAAAAAAATTACAAAAGGAATCTATCACAAAGGCAATACTACATAAAGATAGAGAACAATTTTTTTTAGAAAAAGTTCAACCTAAGCAAGAAAGTATCTTTAAGAAAGGATTTATAACAAGAGAAGTTGAAAACCAAGATATACCTACAAAAGCTATTGTTACAAGTATGTTTCCAAATGAGGTAATTACCACTCTTTTCTCATATCAAGAGCCTTTTACTATCACTGCTCACAGAGATGACAAACAATTTACCAATGTTGAGGTTATGGACTATCAAGAACAATTTTTTGTTTAATGTCATTTATTCTATCTCTTGGATATAAACTTCAACATTTAGATCAAACTAATGCATCTAAAAAATGTATAAAATCAAACAAGTTAAGAGTTTTGTTTGCTTTAAAAAAGTGTTATCTTACTTTTTGTGTTATTTCAAATCCAAGTGCATATAATGTTGTGTTTGGAGGAACATGGTTAAAATTACGAGGAGCAATGATTGATTAAAAAAAAAGTTGCATATCATTTGATACATAAGGCAAGGTAATTTCCATTTCAAAAGAAGGAACATATTTAGAACAAAATTAACAAAAAAAAGGCATATCTTCAATTAGTATACAAATAAATATAAGTAATGGCATATCAATAGAGGCATAAGACACAATACATATTGCAAAGGAAAAATCATAAAATTCAATACCACAGTATGGAATAATTGGTTTTACATATCCAATTACAAAAGATGATAAGAGTGGAATTCACAATTTCAAAATCAAGATGATAATGATTATAAAAGCACATATTGGTATGATCTCAATGATACTGATTTACAGAATATGAATATGACAATGATACATGACCTATACAGAGGTATCTCCTTGAAGATATCATTCCCCTGTAGTAGCATCATTTTTTGTACATAGTTTCTTTGCTTATCATGTTATTTATATAAAAAATATAAAAAAATAAAAATTTTCCAAAAAATTCAAAAATCAAGACCTATGCATGATTTTCATAGTTTATTTGCAACAATTAATTTGTGCACAATATACTTTATATTTCCCTATATATCCAGTTTTTATCACAAATGCTTCAAGAATTGTACATAAGTGAGTGCAACATATACATGTTTCCACTTACATACAAAATTACAAGTCATTTAATTGTCTTAGACTCAAAAATTGTAAACATATAAAAGTTTTATTCCCAAATAGTAGTGCACGATGTTGTCCTATTCCACTAGTCCTATCCCAATGAGCACATGCCATCAGATATCAAATCTAAACAAGACACATGACTTTCATAGCTTGTATATACATCATCAAGCTCACTGAGGGCATCTTATACATAGGTTCTATCCTTATTTGGCTATCCATTAACATAGGTTCTATCCTTCTTTGGCTATCCCTTATTGTCCATACCTCAGTTCTTTATATTGCCAAAAAGCTATTGATATTGCTCACTTACTTACACATTGATATCTTACTGGTTATCTAAGTTGTTGAGTATACTAGTGTTATAAATAGATTATGTTTATGAATTACATGTATTAATGCATGCTTTGAATCATGCTTGCTTTCCTACTTCATGTCTTATGTGTATTTTCTATTTGGATTATGGACATTTGAACATATCTTTGCACGTTGCTCCAAAGCCTTTATTATATGTTTCTTACTGGTTACCTAAGTTTCTAAATGTATTAATGTTACAAATGGCTGATGTTGATCAATTATATGTATTCATACATATTTTTCATGCTTGCTTTCTCATTTCATGTATTGTGTGTATTATTTGTTTTGATTATGGACATTTGAACATGTCCTTGTATGTGGCCTTAAAGCCTTCATTATATGTTTCTATGTGTGTGACATTTGAACATGTTCCTTGTATGTGGCCCTTTGGCCTTCTATTGTGTGATTTGTGTTTTTTATGTGTACTCTTTATTTGTGCGTGTCATGGACATAAAACTTATTTTCTTAGTTTTTGATGCCATGATGGACATCATGCATATTATTAACCTTTCAATGCCATTATGGATATTAGACATCCTTCGCCAAGTAGTTCTATTCAACTTTTAGTACTCAGTTTTGGTCATTTATCTGCAAGCCTAATTACTAACATCTATGTTGACAATGTCACTATGTATGATTATTTTTACATGAATCTCACATTATAATTTCACTCAATTTATGTATATGAAAATTTCATGATCCTCCATGTTATCATTACTAATCATACTAGCATATTTTCATAATATCACTTGCATATTTTTTTTTGAGTTAAGTTATTGTGTATGCTCAATAATTTACCGCAAAAGAGGGGTCATACATAGTGGCTTGTCTCAGAGATGAAGATCCTAAAGTGAAGTACACAAACATTTTTTTTAGGTATTGAAAAATTGGTAGAGTTTCATACATAGAAAATAATTTTAGATAGGAGCACTCCATTTGTACAAATGTACAAACTGACCTTATCCAAAATAGTGTGCTATTATACCAACATGCAAAGAATAGTTATTTCCATAAATTATTAGAATCACATAAATTACAAATTGTAACATGTATATAGATTAATTTTATACAAAAATACTCAGGTTTATCTCAAATTTTGATGTAGGAGAATCCAAGGCGAATAGATTATCCTGTATTGCAAAAAAATAGAGTGGTTTACTTATTTGTTATTTTGATTTGTTTTTGGTTTGGTTGTGTTTCAGGTTGTTCTTGATTCCATGTTGTGCCATTATTATTTGTGGCTTATTCATGTTGTTGCTCTTGGGTTGGAAAGGTTTGTTTTCATAATTGAATCAGACTATCATATTTATTTAATTCGGTCTTCTAATAAATGAAGAGTTTTGCCTTTTCTTATGGATACCTCATCACCAAATTGGTCTTGGAATGCTTCATTGATATATACTTCTATTACTAATTATGCCTTGGTTTTAACTGGAAAATTTGGTCCTAAATAATTTGTGTGCTTTTATAGTTATAAGCAGACCTTGTGAAGTCTGAAAAAGGATTTCAAGATAATGAATAGTTTTGTATTTGTTTATCAGCTATCTCATTATTTGATATGGTCTTTAGGAAGTTCGTGTCTTACTTGTTGGTGTTTTCAACAACATTATTCCCTAATTCATTTAGTCTTTGTTTTCTAAATACCGACCATGTGTTATTAATTAAAGGAGAGCTTGAATTGGGTCTTGTATTTCTTTACTTTATTCTATGCTTGTAAAAGTTTGACTAGGTAGTATAGTAAATGACAAGTGAATTTTCTTATGTATTATTTTTGCCTATGGACGTTGCCTAGATCTATTGTAAGTGGGATTTCATTTCTTTTATCTTTTTTTGATTTTTTTGTAACCATTTTGGAGGTAATGCCCAAGGGGAAGGAAGACAAAGGGTTTCTTGGTAAAAGCATGGAGGATTTATTCAAATCGGTAGAGGATCCCATTCAAAGCATAGAGGATCCCATTGGAAACATAAATGAACCCATTTAAAGGGAGAGGAGGAAGGTTAAATGTTTTGGAGCTGTGTTGACTCTGAGAATTTATGTAACAAACCATAAATGTTGGTTTTTCCTTTTTTTAATAAAAAGGGAGATATTATGCTACCAAAAAGGAAGGTAGAAGTCTGTGAATAACTAGGGAAGTAGTGTTAATGCTTTCCTCCATGTTGTGTATTTTAAATACCTAAATATTATCATGAATTAGCCTATACCTTATCAGAATCAAATTGAATAAATAATTATTATGACATGTTTGATACTTATTTGATGTAATGTGTAGTTGTTTATAGATGTACATGGTGAAGTGTGAACCCTTGAAACATAGGAGATAAAGACAGGATTGAATTGGCCTCCCATTCCTTATGTTTGCATCATTTGCTAAAAGAGCTTAATTTCATTATTGGGATAGAGTGTGCATAAAGGAGACTCAAGTGGAGTATATTAGAAAGTTTTGGAAGATAAGTTTGCACCATTAGAAGTATGACACACCACACAAATGTTGTTCGAAGATGGATAAGAATGAGAGGACCTCATTTGGCTGATTTGACAGAGATGATGAGAGTTATGCAAGCAAGGTTAGATGAAATGGAGTTGACTCAATAAAGAAGTGCTTATGGTTATGATGTGAGTGAAGATGAGGATGAAGAATCTAAATAAATTAGGCTTGAGGATATGGACAACATGGTTTAGACAAGATTTATTAGAGTTATAGAAAGAATTGGTAGTAATCCAAGAATTGATACACTGTGCTACAATGGTAGATTGAATCCTGAAGAGCTCATGGACCAAACAATGAAAATGGAGAAATAATTTGACACTAAGTCTATCATCTATGTAAGAACATAAAAAATTGAAGTTCACATGCACAAAGTTGAAATGTCACACCTCACTATGGTGGGACAACATGCAGACACAAATATAATAGAAGAATTAGGATAAAATCATTGCATGGGATAGTATGGTAGAAAAGATGAAGGCAATTTTTTTGCCCACAGATTATAAGTTGAATCTATTCCAAAAATTTTAGAATTTGAGGAAGAAAGAGACAAGTGTCAAAGACTATATGGAATAATTCTATAGACTCAAAATATAAGCAGGGCATGATGAAGATTATCCCGAGAAAGTTGTGAGGTATGTGAATGGACTATGTTTTACTATTCAATATGAAATTAGTTTGTTGAACCTACAAACCATAGAATACGCCTATCAAAGTTCATTGATGGTGGAGGAAAAATTAATAAGGAGATAACAAACAAAATCTAGGGGTAGAGGATAGTCTTGAAGAGGACGAGGACACAATGGCGGTGGAAAATAACAATAAAACAATGGTGGAGAAGAAAGTTGTTCACAAAATAAAAATTGTAGCACGAGAGGAGGATAATATTCAAGAGGGATAGGTTCATACAAGTGAGGTAGAGGTAGAGGTTTTTGTGGTAAGTGTATTGGTTGCAACAAGATGCTAGTCATAAGTGAGAATATTGTCCAGAAAACCCTTCAACAATGGTAAAAGATCTAAAGAAACAACTCATATAGATTTTGGAGATGAGGAGAGCATCAGGTCTCTAAGTCATATAAAATAAGTAGAACAAGGAGAGGCCTTGGTAATGAAAAGAGTGTTGTTAAAACCAGCCAAGGAGGTGAATGAACCGACACAATGGAATAATTTTTTCAAGACTGTTTTCAAATTTAGAGTTAAGTGTTGTAAAGTTATAATTGATAGTGGTAGTACTAATAATTGGGTCTATGAAGAAATGGTAGAAAAACTTGGGCTGATACATTTAACACATCCTACATCATACAGAGTTTATTGGTTGCTTAAGGGGCATCAGGGGCTTGTGAATGAATAGTGTGTGGTGTAATTTTCAATTGGTTTGTATAAGGATGAGGTTTTGTGTGATATCATGCCCATGGATGCGTGTCATGTGTTGTTAGGAAAGCCATGGAAGTTTGATATCGATGGATGAGCAAACCCATATATTATTACAAAAGATGGCAATAAATTCATATTGAGTCTGTTAAAGGATAAAGGAGATGAGGTGGACAATAGTTCAAAGGACATGTTGGTTTTGGAAAAGAGTTTTTGAAGGTGGATAAGGAGGAAGAGGCAAGTTTCACATTGATTTACAAACTGATATAGGTTGTGACAACCACTATAGTAAGTGTTTTACCCATTTAAATTCATAATATATTGAAGAACTATGTTGACATTATGATAAGTGAGTTATCAGATGGACTACCACCTATAAGGAGTATTAGTCATCATATGGATTTAGTGCCCAAAGTGATTTTGCCTAAAAAAGGAGCCTATAGGTTAACTCCAATGTAGAATAAAGATATAAAGAAACAAGTGCACAATTTGTTCAAGAAGGGTTTGATACGTGAGAGTCTAAGTTCATGTGCAGTTATAACTATTTTGGCACCAAAGAAAGGTGGGAAATGGATAATGTGTATGGATTCACCTGTAATAAACAAGATCACCATCAAGTAAAGGTTTTTTTTGCCAAGAATGGATGAATTAATGGAGTGTTTGAGTGGAGAATGGTACTTCACCAAGATTGATTTGAAGAGTGGATATCATCAAATCCACATACAAGAAGGATATGAGGGGAAAAATGAATTCAAGATGAATAATGGGTTATACGAATGGCTGCTCTGGCCATTTGGATTGTCAAATTATCCAAGTACATTCATGAGGATCATGAACAAAGTGCTGAAACCATTCATAGGTAAATTTGTAATTATCTATTTGGATAATATTCTAATTTTTAATCACTTCAAAGAAGAGCATTTGCAACACTTGAAGTTTGTGTTGGATAAGTTGAAAGAGTAGTAGTTATTGGTAAATCTGAGAAAAGTGTAGTTCCATGTAAGATGAGGTGATATACTTGGGGTTTGTGATCTCAAGAGAAGGGTTGAAGATGGATCTTGAGAAGGTAAGAGCAATTTTTTATTGTCCTTCGCCAAAGAGCATGTTTGAGGCATGGAGTTTCCATGGATTTACCAGATTTTATAGGAAATTTATCAAAAAGTTTAATGGTATATGTGCACCCATCATGAAGACTATGAAGGAAGACAAGAAGAGGTTTAAATTGACTATTGTAATAGAATATAAATTTTAATTTATATATTTTTTTTTGATGGAACAACTAGTGTTAGCCTTACCATATTTTTCAAAGGTATTTTAGGTTGATTGTGTTGTAAGTAGAATAACCATAAGGGCAATGATAAGTCAAGAGGGTAAGCCCATTGATAATTTCAGCGAGAGGTTGAATGAAGCAAAGAGGAAGTGCTTGGTCTATGGGTAATAATGTACACAATGGTGCAATCTCTCAAGAAGTGGTAGCATTACTTATTGCCAAAGGAGTTCATGGTGTACATAGACAATCATGCTTTGTAGTTCATAAACAATGATGGTAAGCTAAATCAATGCCACATGAAATGAGTAGAGTTTATTCAGAGCTATTATTTTATTTTAAAACATAGGAATGGAAATTCCAATAAAGTAGCGGATGCCTTAAGTAGGCAAAATCTTGTTGTGAATGATTTAAAAGTAGAGGTCATTGTATTTGAAGATATGACAAAGTTATATGAGGAAGACTTTTATTTATGATATGCATGGGCAGTGTGTAGGAATCTAATAGATACATACAGGAATCTATGGTTAGAGTACATGATACATGATGGTCTATTGTTCAAGGGACAAAATTTATGTATCCACAATGTTTTATGAGAGAGTAATTATTGAAGGAGAAGTATAACAAAAGACATGCTGGTCATTTTGGTTGTGAAAAGAATTTGGAATAGTTAAATGAGATATACTATTGGCCATGAATGGGCATGGATGTAAGGAAACTAATACATCAATATAGAGTTTATCAACATGCTAAAGTAAGAAGTTAAAATGTTGGTTTGTATCTGCATTGCCCAATCTAGATAGACCATGGGATGAGTTAAGAATAGACTTTGTTCTTGGTTTAACAAGAACACAACAAGGTAATAATTCTATATTTGTTGTTTTGGATATATTTTCAAAGATGACTCACTCTTTGGCTTGCAAGAAAACTAGTGATGTTACACACAACTAATTTGTTCTTTCAAGAGATTATGAGATTGCATGGATTACCTCATATGATTGTCTCAGATAGAAACACAAAGTTTTGTTGGACACTTATACAAGATGCCCTATAATAAGTTGGGAACCATATTAAACTTCACTTCAACCTATCATCCCCAAATGAATGGATAAATAGAGTTGGTAAATTAGATTTTATGTAACTTATTGAGATGTCTAGTTGGTGATAAACCCAAATGGTGGGACTTGATGTTACGATAAGATAAATTTACCTAAAATGATTAAATCAATCAAAGTATGAGTCTAATTTAGATTGTTTATGGTACCAACCCTAGAGGGATGTGTGAGTTAAATAGTACAATTGTGTTGAACCTAAAAATTTGTATTAATCTATTCTAAGTACTTTTTGGAAATGATGTTGAAGATAGAGGCACGAAAGTGAGTCAAGGCATAGGAGAGATATGATGCAAAAGGATTGATGTAGGAGAATAAAGTCACAAGGAACAAGGATGTAGAAAAAATGAAGGAACCAAGGATGCAAGGTTTGGATAATAGCGTATGACTTGGATAAGGGTGCAAAAAGTGGAGATGGTTAGGAAGCATTTTGTGTGAGCATTGAAGGAGAATAGTCAAGCTCAAATATAGCACCAGTTTGTAATAATATAGGAGCATGATAATGAATATCTAGCATAGATAGGGTATACAAGTAATCATTTTTATATTAATACTGCAATAGAATGGTTGGGGTAAAACTATGTATAAATACCCATCATTTTTAGTTAGAGAGGTAATTTTGTAATGGTAATCTTGAGCTTAGTCATGATCCTGATATATGATGCAGCTTGTGTATGGTGATATCTGTTATCTAATGAGATAAAAAACTTGTGCTGCTAAAATACCTTTTGTAATCTTGTTATGGAATCATTGGTAATACTGCTCTTTTTCTCAATTTACACCTATTTTTTTATGATGATTAGTTTAAGTATGGAATAAGATTGTTAGGATTATATATAATATGATGTTTTTGGTTAAGAAATATGTGCCTATTCAAGCACCCTAGTATAGAAAACTCAATTCATACACCACCACACGATGGAGCCAATGAAAACCGATTTTAGGCTACATGCTTTAGGTGAGTGCGTGAGGTCATTTCTCACATGATATTTTAGTACACTAACTTGTTGGAATACTTATTATATTTAGGTGCATGACAAGGATAAGTCATGATAGACTAAAGGAAAAGAACCCAAAATTTTGGTTCCATTGTTGGGACCTATTGCACTTGTTAGCACGATGGTAAGAAATTCTCAAGCAACTTTCTTTGGAGAATTTCAAGTGCTATATTGGTATAGTAGAAGAAAAATTTGTGCTCTAGTATATTTAACTATGAGTTTCTGCATGTACATGGGTAGAGAAACATCTATATGATTCTTTGAATGAAACATTCTTTATATAATTACTACTATACTTAGATGTTTGGGTTTTGGCATATAAGCAAAATTATTCTAGAAATTAAGGGCAAAAGGCTTCCTAGTTATTAGATCAGCAGCCGCCCTTAGCCAAGTTGGAAACTACTTGGACACAAATAGTAGACGTCTGGTGGAAGGGAATGCTTAAGAGTTATATTTTGGAATATGTGGTGTCTAAATGTTCTTACCCAAAGAAGCACATTTCAAATTCCTAAGAGAGTCACGTGGAAGGTATATCAAATAATTCCTTTTAGAGATTAAAAAGCTTATGCTTGATTATTGGATTGATAACGTTCCTATGGATGGATAAAATCTCTTATGCATGAGTAGTGTGAATGGTGGGGAAATGAGGGGGTATACATTGGTATGATATTGGGATTTTAGCATGGAAGTTTGGCAATGGGAACTATGAAAGCAAAAGTATGACGAGGCTAGGGGTAGGGATCTGAGAGGCAGTGGGCCAAGGGGTTAATGGGAGGATACTGTAAGTGTCATGGGAATCCATAGGAGAACATAAAGGTATGATGAGTACCCCCTGACCATAATAATATGCTCTTCAATAATGCAAGTATACATGAAAAAATAAGATAAGCATTGATAGTGAAACCTAATCTAGACAATCTTAATTCCCTCCTTCCTACTACCCTGCCGCCCCAACCCCATAACACATGCTCACCCCATAACACATGCTCATGCATTTGAGTTTGATATAATTATTTTAAGAA